>OY284413.1:136989635-139389635 GCA_958301585.1 Merodon equestris
TGAAAATCGGCGGATGCCCCCGAGTAGTAAGGCACTCCGCCCGCAACCCATCAATCTTTGCGCTTCACTCCTTCATGGCTCTTCTTGTTCTTCTGTTTGTTCCGCACCTCGTGATAGGATTTGACTGTGTGCGGCTCGGCGTGTGTCCCTTTTAATTTTTCACTCAACGTTCTGCATGATTCGTTTTGGACTAATACATTAGTGGCATGGAATTTGGCCGGTATTAGGCCTATACACTGGCAGAACAGTAGGGTTGGCAGATAAGTAGTAGCCTAGTCAGGTATGCATTTATCGCCTGGTTGACTACATATGTAAATATGTACTCGACATTAAAGGGGGCCATCTGAAATTGACTGAACCATTGATCGAGTTTAGTCATGGTAGCTCTAATATATACATTTTAAATGTTGTTTAATGCTAAAGTAAATTTTCTTTGCCGCACACACTGTGCCTCCTTTAACGTCACTAAGTAATATCATATCAGCAATTTGAAATGAAGAGACAGCCATCAACCGCCGGGATAGTCATCCTCGCAGTGAAGCAAAGAATATATCAAGGATGTACAATAGGTAGAGTACGAAGGCTGCTAAGAATTTTCGTAGGGCTTCGGTACCAAAAACCAAAACCGGCTAATACGTCATTTGATTAATCAGGCACAAAAGACACATACGCATAAGGCCGACTGATCCTATGCCAATGTTGGCGACGGACATGGTACGGTCATAAAACGGCCTCAGTAGTCACCAAAAGTAAAGAAAAAAAACCAAAAAGAAGTAAAGGAAGAAATAGATGAAGGAAAGGAAATTCAAGCATCAGCCACGTGCAAAACTGTAAGGAGACGCAGTGGGCAAAGGGGACCGATTGTATATGACAGACTGACGAACTAAAATTTATGATGTGCGAGGAGGGAGCCTTCATCATTGGTTTTGCAAGTGAGTGTTCCCTCATGGACGACACCTCATCATGCCCGTGTGCGATCGGGACCATGGTGGCGCGAGGGAAAGGCTGGATGGTTAGCTGGTTGCGTCCCGAGGCGACTTGCCTCCGAATCGTGAAAGACTACGACCAGAGTACTTGTGATGTCTATTCATTTTTTGTTTCGCTTCTCCTCCTATGTTCTTGCTGTTGTCGTCGCTGTCGTTACTGTCGGTTTCGATTACTCCCCTCTTTCCCTTTTGCTTTTTTTTTTGTTTTCTTTTGCGTTTTCGCATGCGAATTTGTGGTTTATGTATGTGTGTATTTTTTTTTTCGTTCCTTGTGTCGTCGCCGGCCCGAACCTATTCCAACCGAAAAAAAATTGAGACAAGTTCAATGAACCCACGCCGGCTCAAGTTTCGAAGGCTTATGGATTGCGTATGTCGCTGGTCGTCATCATCGCCGTCGTCTTCGCCGAGGAACGGTGGTGTGTGTTTGGTGGTACGAGGCACATGGTGCGCAGAAATTCTGAGGCCTCATGCCTCCGACAAGGGATTGGGAAACATAAATTTGTTGTACTCGTATACATGCTGCCTGGTGTGGCTACGTGACATAATGAATTCGAAATGAGTGTTTAAAAAACTCAACAGCAGTATTAGGTAGTGTGTAGTAGCAATGACGGGGAAGGGTTTCTTGCTGCCGATGTCGCTGATGACGATGGTGTACCACTCCAGAAGTTGGCTCGGCAAAAACGAATACGAAATGCTGAGGGCCTCCGTTCGCAGCCTGCAGCTGCACCCCGTGGTACATCCGATTTGATAGCAGTAATGCTCTGTTTCGTAGGTCGATGATTAAAATAACACATGCGGCAGGCAAAGAAACGCTACGAAAATAAGTACTAGCGAATGGGACGAGGGAGCGAACTCGTCCTTGCGGATGATGCATCGTACTTGCCTTTATGGCTGTGGCAGGTTGGATCCTGGCTCTCCCCGCTTATGAGCCCATGTTACATGCATGAAATGTCATATTTGAAGCCAATCATAGTTGTCTGGCTTTTTGGTACTTACCGCTAGACGAATAATTGTCTTTTTTTTGCGTGCCTTGTTCTCCGATTTCGTGTTCAGTTGCGGAGCTTAAGTGCAGCGGAATGAATTGCTTCTTGTTAACGTACAGATTATGAATTTTTGATTGCGGGAAGTTTTGGGAAGCTCATACCCAGTGCTGAGATGGGCAAATGTAAAAATGAGTATTTGTAACCTGTAAATTGGGCTTTGGGACTTGTAATTATGGTGAAGCATTCTGAGTTGCGGCGTGGATTGAGTGCGGTTGGTTACACTTTTGAAACCGTATACAAGTGGACTCTCGGGGGAATATCTATGGAGTTAATTAAAAGTTACGCCTCCCGTCCATGCATACAACCCGATTCCGAAGTGCTTTTAATATGGGCGCTTAGTTGTTCTTCAGTTAATTGTATCTCGATGGAATTTGCTTTCTTTTCGAGTACATAGGGGTTAATACGTTTCAGTAAGATAGTTATATTTAAGGATGAGGGACATTCGTTGGCTACGTTTTAACAAGCCACATACAGTGACGGACAAAACAATTAAACCAGGTAACTTTCTTGGAAACGATAGTTGTGCGTTAAGCCGCAAAGAATTGTTTATGAAAACCAAACCGAAAATGAATTGCCCCCAAAACGTACGCAGGAAGAAAAGTCACAACAGGATGTGGCCAGATTATAGGAAAATCATAGGAAAAGTCAAAACGTTTTTTTTTTGTAATGCCTCAGAGCCACATAAAAGTCGCACGGCAACAGGTCGACCACGAAAAACTTCTCTGAAAAATGACACCCAAGTAACACAATTTTAGGTCAGCTGCCGACATATTCAGAAAAAGTCCCAGAACAGTTCCTTTCCTTACTAAAAAGCACCGGATGAATGATCTGAAATTGGAAATCGTACTCGGGACTTAAACGCAATAGGAAAAGAAGCGATATACAGGCCAACGATAAGGATGAAAGCCCTTATACCTCACCAGACGATAATTGTCTTAGGATAATAAGTTTCGCCAGCTCAAAAAATATGATCGGGAGAAAAACAATTTTCAAACACAAGAGAATACATGAATATTCCTGAATGGATGGAACGGATGCTAACGTACTAGAAGTTAAGGCAAAGGAGGGAATTGCGATTCAAACCACAACCTAATTATCGTCGAAATTAAAAGAAACCAAATTCACAGAAGCGCAATACAGCAATGTACAAGGTGGCGCAAAATCAATCATCCAATTTCGTTTTTGAATTATTGGAGTACAAATTAATTCGGTCCGTTTTTTTTGTTTTCAAAAAAATTTTTTTTATTGAAAAAGATGTAAAATAATAAAAAGTATTGTCCGTCGGAAGCGACTACTTTTTCCCATCTCTCTGGTAATTTTCGAATACCACCTCTAAAAAATGAGTCCTCTCTGGTATCGATCCAATCATTGAGCCATTCTTCGATTTCTTCAAAAGACCCGAACCGGTGACCCCACAATCGTTTTGCATCCGTCGAAAAAGCCAGTAGTCGGAAGGAGTAAGGTCTGGAGAATACGGCGGGTGGGGTAAGACCTCTCATTTCAGCGTTTCCAGGTAGTTTTTGACCCCTACAGCCAAGGTGGGCCGAGCGTTATCATGTTGCAAAATCACCTTGTCATGCCTTTCGGTCGTTTCTGGCCGTTTTTCACGCAATACACGGCTCAAACGCATTAGTTGTAGTCGATAACGTTTCCCATCAATGGTTTCGCCTGGTTTTAGCAGCTCATAGTACACCACACCCGTCTGGTCCCATCATATGCAGAGCATGACCTTTGAACCGTGGATGTTTTTCTTTGGCGTCGATGTAGACGATGATGGAACGGGTTCACCAGGCTTTGCATAGTATATTTATGGGACCGTGACTGTCTTGGACTTGTTGGCATAGGCCCGCGACTTCAAGTAGCCCCAAGGAAGTCTGAGACAGTTACATCGGGCGATCTTGCTGGCCATGCCAAATCGCCGAAACGGGAGATTAGGCGGTCAGGACACTTTTCCTTCACAATATCCATTGTGGATCTTTCTGTGTGCGGTTACACCGACTTCTTGAAGCCACATGTTCAGCAAGCCCCGCTCATCTTCTTTTTCTTCTTCTTTTCCTTTTTCCGGCGTTGTTATGGTCAGAAGTGTAGGACCATAACCTTCCCACTTAACTGCATTCCTACTGGTCCGCTTGTGGGGTCCGCCGGTTTGACCTCAGAAAGTAGCGGCAGGCTTCCCGGTTTGGGATTACTTCATCGCTGAGGCCAATCAAATGCTGGTATTTTTGCATTTGTTTGCACCAATTGTTTTTCGGCCTGCCTTTTTGTGACACGGGCATGCTCCAGATTTTTTTTGTTTGATCTTACTCTTACAACACCGGTGATCTCCAGTCGTGTCAACCCACTGATTTGCATGTACACTTGTGAGGCAGTTTAATGGTGGTATATGTGTCCCTAGGCTCACCTTGGTGTTTTCTAAATTGCCTAGATGTGATTTTTGTTTACCTTTGTTTTAGTCGCCTTTTACGACAAGCGAGAGGTATCACTGCAGGGATATTCTTAACCCGTCCCTGCACGGAAACAAGCCCCGCTCATCTAATTCCGGTAATAAGAAGTCGTTTATCATGGCCCTAGCCAGTAACAGTGACCGTATTGCCGATGGCGTCCTCAAGAAAATACGGCCCAATCACTCCTCCCGCGTGAACAGAATGGCTTCGAGTGGATGTAATGGCTCTTCATGCATCACACACGCGGTGCCTCAGAAACGAAGATTTTGTTTTTGACGTAACCACTTAAGTGAAAGTGCGCCTCGTCGCTCACGAAGATTTTCGACAAAAAACCGTCTTCTTTGTTGCTGAGATTAAGGATGGCTCGACCGTCTGGATAGCCCGTCGTCTGGTTGATGTTTCTTCGTTCTCAGCGACATCGGCAGCCACAGCCGTGATATTCTCGGCCGAGTTTTTTTTTGTTTTTTTTTTAGTTTTAAATTTTTCATATTATCTTATATCTGTCTTACCCAAGTCAAAAATGCTTAAGACTAGCTTAACTATCTTAACAAATGTAACTATCTTACTGGCCCTAGGCGGACACTCTAAAACAAACAGTACAATTGAAACATATGTCTTTCAACAACTACATAAATTTACTATTAACATTATAAATACTCGTAATTTAAACTAAGAAAATATATTTTTCTTATTAAAAAACTTAGCATATGATCATTATTTTTTTAAATATTTTATATAAAACTTAATCCTACCTTAAACTAATTAAATCTAACTAATTGTAGTTATATTATATTTTTTTTTTGTTTTTAGTTTTATTCTTTTTTTGTGATTTTTTCATTTTGTATTTTTTTTTTTTTTTTTTTGTGTCGTTTTTGCCCTAGCCTACCCTAACCTACCCTACCCTAGCCTATGTAAGCCAGCTCTCAGCAGGCTTTGCCTTGAAGAAGCTGCACCTAGTGAAATGTCCGTTGACGGAGTCCTCTCCAGCCACCAAAAGCGTTGATGCTGGCGGACTACGTCTCCTCGATCCCGGCGTGAGACCGATCTACAGAACCTGAGGCGCTCGGGCTCACGGAGCGCGACATCGGGTCCGTAGAGGAATCGCCGTTCCACGGAATTGCGACCCACGTGGAAGATCAGCGGTACCGCCAATCTATCCTGGATCAGCCCACATCTATCTAAGTACAGGAATGCTTCTGGCGGGACAAAGCCGTTAAGACGCACTCTCTCATGGTATAATTCATTGGGGTAGTAAGCCCCGGAGATCAGGTTATTGACCGTGACTCCGAATTAGTTTGATCAGAAAGTTATCCACCCGTACAATCCTAGCTCTATTGTATAGGACCTCGTTCGGGTAAAATTTCGTGTACTCAGATTCGGGTGTCCTATGTAGCCCGAGACAGTCCTGAGACATTGTCTTTCAAACACCCGAATCCTTTCTATTAAGCTGGCTCTCACATTGAACCAGACGGGACATCCATAGGCAACCATGGGCCTGATTAAGGCCATGTAGCAGATTACCTTCACCCTAGAATCAAGTTAGCTGCTATGAAACAGCCATCTTGTCTGAGCGAAAGCGCCCCTGGCCCTTGCCAGAGCAGCATCTACATGTTTGTCAAAATATAGATACTGATCCAGCACGATCCCAAGGTATCTGACTACACTTTGTCTCGCCAGTGGACGCCCGTCCGGCCCAAAGATAGAGAACCTGCGCCAATTTTTTCTAGTGTCCCGGGAGGCCCTAGACAAACGCGTTCTGAACAATATATGATTCTGATTTCTGGGAGTTTATTTTCAACTTCCAGTCATCACAATACTGCTGAATTTTTTCGAAGTCACGCTGCAGAAGAGTAACAATGACGTCGATCGTTGGACCTGATCTGTACGCGATTAGGTCGTCTGCGTACGCTATTGTGTGGTGAAGAGAAACAAGTAGATCACTCAGGTAAATGCTAAAAAGTTCGGCGAATTTACCGTACCCTGTCGCAGTCCGTTTTTGATTTCAAATGTTTGGATAGAAGTTACGTTGGCAATTTTCACATCGAACTTTCTACAATATGTTATCTGTTAACATATCAAAAATCATATATTGCAGTGGCTTACTTATGTCCAGCCGACTGAGCTTGTAATAAAGACCTTCTAGCCATACGATGTCGACGGCTTTTTCCAAGTCAATCAGACAGGCACCCGTGCATTGGTTCTTGCATTTATTCCATATGAATAGTGTCATGCCCCGCTCTGAAACCGAATTGGTTATCCGGGATGATTTTATTGTCCTCAACCCATTTAGACAGGGCTCTATGGATCACCTTCTCGAAGACCTTGCTAATACTCGGAAGGAGACTTATCGACCGGAGATTTGCGGGGTTAGAGGTGTCTTTATCCCTCTTGGGGATTGGTTGCACCACCGCTGTCTTCCAGTGCACTGGATAATATGCATTATTCATTGCATTGTTGAACAGGATGGTGTACCTCTCTACAGCCCCTGGTGAAAAACCCGCGGATTTTTTCTTTTTTAATGACAGAAAGATCATCTGGAGATCTTCCGTCGAAATGAACAGGGTATTAGCCCCTCACTGGCGATGGCATTGTTTGCCATGAGATCTTCACTGAACCTGGTAAAACCAAGATTCTCGGATCGCCAATGATCGAAATCATTTCTAAGGTAGAAGTGGGGAAGCAGGACTCTGTTCTCCAGCTCATGGTTCGGGCGAATACTATCATTCACCTTGTTCACTTCCTGGAAGACAGCTCCCACTGTCGCCACTTTCTCCTGAGGATCCTCAATCACGAAAAAGTCGTCATCCAGGATGGCGTTCTCTGGATCAATGCTAACTGTTCGTAGCAAACGTTCATTGTCTGACGTTCTCGGAAGCTTTAGATCATGAATGTTATTCTCATTGTTTCTCGGAAATATTTTATTTATTTGCGGGAGCATACTCGCGCTGTTGGATTTTACAGCACGAGCTCTGTTGTTCCAATGCAAACTTAAAGATATTCTGTAATTCTCTTTGATCAACTGTTGGAGATTTTTAATCAGTGACTTCAGTGTCCTGACCTCCGAGTTTTGTCTGTCAGTAAACCGCCTGTACAAGAGTTAGAGTCTTGTCAGGAGTCTACTTTTTTGCAGTGCGTCGATTGTCGCGTTTCGGTATACGTTTGTGGTATCATGCTGTTGTTGGCGTGGTATCGTACTGTTCATTGTCTGTTTAATGATATCGTCCATTTGTTGGAGGTACCTGTCAATCTCGTTGTTTGACAGGTTCCTATTAGACGGTTGGGATAGAGGCGCTCGACGTGAGCGCTCTCGTCAGGGAATAGGCAAAGCTTGGCCAACGCACCCTACTGTAATCATAGGGGTACGTTTGGATATACTCTGCTATCTCCGCGAACTCGTCAGGTACTGTGATCACGACACATGGTCCACAATGGTCACTGTCGTATACAATGGTCCGTAGACAGTTAATAGACAATTCGTTCCTGTCTGCTAGTCTCAGTCGAGAGTCTATCAGCATGAGATCCAGATAGGAGCCGCTCCTTGGATACGACGGACTATCTGTTGCGAGCAACTTGACTTTATATTCAATGTTGTGAAGAACCCAACAGTGACTTAGTTGGCTCCCCCTAGTGTTGGGAATATTATTTCAGCAATCACTATGTTTGGCATTTAAATCGCCAGCCAGAATGTAGAAGTTTTCTACCGAGTTCAAGCGCAGAGATCGAAAGAGTGTCTCGAGTTTGCGATAAAAATATTGGGTTGAGGTGCTTCCGGTGCATAGCCTGCTAAAATGTACTTTTTCTGTCCATTACGGAGAGGAATGCACACAATGCAGACTTCTAGTACCTGGAACCATCGCACTTCACCACTATACATATATGATTTTATGTTTTATATTATTTTTTATGAAGATCGCAACTCCTTTCTAACTCTCTTCTAATTATTCTGTAAGAACTGTGCCGGATTTTGTGTCTCTGGTTTAGCTTTGTTTCGCTAACCAGGAGTACATCGGGGCTTTCGTCCTGCAACAGGTTAAAGAGTTCGGCTCGTCGCTCGATCCTTATCAGTGAATTTACATTCACCGACAGGATCTTCAAGGGCCTCTCTACCAGCGTACCCATCATGACCTTAGGTGCGCTAGGCCTGGCAGAAGCGAGCAGATACTATCTACTCGGGTCGCCGTCTCCAGGATCTGTTGTTGGAGCTGCCCATTCTGCCCTTGGATTGCGAGCAAGATCGAACAGACATCCACCTCGGCCCCGGTGCCTTAGCGACAGGCACTGGGGCTTTAGGAACAGCCATGGGCTTTCGTACGGTCTTTCCCGAACCTGCCGCCGTTTGGGCGTGGGTCAACTTGGGAGTGACGGCTGGTGTTTGGAAGCGACCCGAGGAACGCTGGTCTCAACCTTTGGTGTGAAGGAGAAAAACTCCGTCGTTGACTCTTTCAATAGGCTTTTAATCCGCTTATGCTGTTCCAGTGTTTTGCACTGAATAGCATAGCTTTTTTGGCCTAAACATTTAATTTAAAAATTACCTACATCAATAGCATACTTACAGAGATCGATTGTCTCTCGCAGGGCTGTGGTATAGGTAAAGATAGGTGGTACCTTCTCCTTTTTAGGACGCTGTTGCTGCTTCTGTTGTTGCGGCTGTTGTTGCTGCTGCTGCTTCTGCTTCTGCAGTTGTTGTTGCTGCTGCTTTTGCTGCGGCTGTTGTTGTTGCTGCTGTTTCTGCTGCTGTGGTTGTTGTTGCTGCTGTTTCTGCTGCTGCGGTTGTTGTTGTTGCTGTTTCTGTTGCTTCAGCTTTTGTTGCTTCAGCTTTTGTTGCTTCTGTTTCTGCTGTTGTGGCTGTTGTTGTTGCTGCTGCTTCTTCTGCGGCTGCTGTTGTTGTTGCTGCTTTTGCTAGGGGGCGGCTGTTGCCTACTCCTTTTTTTTCAGCTCCTTCATCTTTTTGATTACGGCCTGCAGCTGGGCGCGTAGGAAGCGTACTTTCTCTTCAAGTTCGCTACGCTCTTCCTCCGTAGAGGAACTTGAAAGGGCGGCGAAGGGGTTGTTGTCCCCCGTGTAACGGCCTTCCCTACCATCGGAGAGGTAGGAAATATCCTCTACGGGAACCACTGGTTTATGTTGTTGTTGTTGTTGTCCAGCTGCTGTGGACGTCGATGTTGATGGTGCTGGCGATGGCGCCCCTTTCCTCGCTTCGACCTGCAGCTTTCAGTCGAAGTAGTGAGGGAGGGGCGCTTAATTAAATGGGCCTTGGTTTGACCCTTCTGCGCCTCTTCATGACGGCGGCCGGTGTTGCGAAATCGGATGATAAATCATCCGATTCCGACTCCGTAGGACGTACGGGTTTTCCCCCGCCGTCTCCTGACATCTCTTCCTGCTACTTCTAGTTTACTTTAGAAGCAACTTTAGAAGCCGTTGGTTCGTCTAAGTCCGCACTTATGTATATTGTTTTTCTTTATTTCCCTTTGCACTTAAATGAAGCTGAAACACGTCTTTCCACTACACTGATCTGTGATCAACTGATATTCTCGGCTGAACGACCAGTCCGATGGCGACCAAGGCTTGCATGGTCTCCTGTGGTTCGAATCTGTTCGAGTCGAGTAGCTAAACGTCATTCTGTTTATATACTGCAGCTGTCTATTCACAAATGTCAAATATGATTGATGTACGACGCCATTTGCAAAAATTGTAATATCTTCCAATAGGGTGATTAATTTTGCGCTACTTGGTATAAAAAAATACAGAGTTGGGAAGTTAAGGGATCCTCTCATGTAGCATCAATTCCAAACAACTCTTTTGTCTTGCTATGTTAAAACCGCCATTTAATAACAATGCCAGTCACACATTTCGGATGTAAAACCTGTTCTGACTAAGAAGAGGGAAATTTGATTTCGGATCTTTGAAAACATGATCTTAAGGAGAATCTATGATGGAAAACAGGACGAAGAAACAGGAGAATCAAGTTACAATCAAGAATTTAAGGAACACTATTCAGCCCCAAGCAAGTAATTAAATCGCGAAGACTTAGATGGACAAGACACATAGAATGAATGACAGCGGAAGTACGGACAAAAGAATATTAAGTGAAAAATGCGAAGGAAAAAACTGTCCGGAAGGCCGCGAAACATGGAAAGAACACACTCATAACGGAGGCCTGGCGAAGAGTCGTCAACGAGGGTCGACCTCTTGCGCTGGCCCAACCAATCGCATTTGATTGTAACTGAAACATCTATATTAAAGAGGAGTTTTGGAAAAAAATATGGGCAGCTTGGTACGCTATACCATCGAGTATTTTTCATGCGTTGGTCGAGCATTTACAGAGAAAATATCCTAAAGTTACCAAAAATACTAATAGATACTCCACAAAATATTATATTTAATATATATTTTTTTCTTTTATTTTCTATAGCTTACTTCCCATTTTATATACGAGTACTGGTCTTATTGCCTTGTTCCCATAATATGTACATATGATAGCTCTTTTAACATGTTTGCCGGGGGAATCGGTAGAACCGACGGGAGTCATGTCGGACGTATTTCTAGGGGCACGACAACTATTTCACGTTTATGAGTGGATGCTCGAAAAAAAACCGAAAATATCCTTCGTTATTTTGGATGAAAAATATATATTATTTGATAGCGGCCTAGCGAAGGGATATCGGTTTTAGCTTTTTAAAGATTGTCCCAGTAATACACAACAAAAAAATAAAATAATCGAAGTCGATGGTCACTTTGAAGTGCGACACTAAAAGCAGCTGAATACTGTGGCGTGACTATACCATTTCAAGGTCCATAGGTGGCGTTGACTTGACAATTTCAATGAAGCAGAAAATACGATGTTATTGTAGCGTGCACTACTGCTAAGCTACGGGTGTTAAATGAAAGTCCGCAAGATGGCGCGAGCGGTACATCTTGGTAAGAAATATCGGTTTGGACTAGTCACTTCGTGTAGTTGTCCATTTTCGAGTCAAATAAGTGTTATTTGAAGGAAGTTTTTCTTTTCGCAACCAAACAATCTGCAGCTAAGGAACGTCAAAGGCCTTAACTCAACAAACAATTTTCACATCACTGCCTTGAGAAAGCGTTAAAAAATAATGAAATCAGGTACAAAATGACTTGAAACCGCGAAACATCCCACGATTTTTTTTTCTAGCAAATTGTTACCCCAGCAGCACGAGAGGAGGGATTTTCTATATGGTGTTGTGTTGTGACTACAAAAATCCAAAGTGAAAGTTGGTGATTATGGTTGCAATTACTCAAATTCATCACAACTTTATTTAATTGAGAGATTTTGTGAATACCGGAACAACTGACCCGCGATCATTTCAGATCACCCCAAGTCCGATCACACAGTTATTAACTACCTTGCAGAAAAAAAATCTTTATTTTCAGATTATAGGATTTTTTGTTAGCTACTACATACTTTAATGTTCGCAGCTGTACTTGTAGATTTTTTAAACACTTGCAAGAGTCAATATAACGAAATGGTTAAAGTTATGAATTAGATTAGTCAACTTCCGGTCAATTGGCCTCAGTGGCCTGGCGTTTGGCTTCACTGGCGGCCTGACGGACGGCCACTTCTTCCTTTTTTGCTTGCTTCCTGACGGCCATTGCCTGGGTCCTTTATTGCTTCTGTGCATATTTGGCTCAATAATCTTCCGGGATTTCCTGGCAACGATTTAGGTTGCCCTCTGGCTCCCATGTATTATCCTTGGCGGGGTAGTTGGTCCTTTTCATCAAGAAGTAGCGTCGGCCATCTTCCACACGGTGTTTGATGATACGCTCAACTTCATACTCATCACACCAATAAACAGGAGCGTTATTTTCTAGCATGGTGATGGTTGCTTCCGGAAGTTCAACGTTGAAGCACATGATGATGATGATGGTGGTGGTGATGATCAAAACTGATGAAAATTAAATAGGAATAACTATTTTTGTCATTTTATTGACCTTTTATAGCAACAATATGTCAAATTTGACCCCATTTTCTCACAAGGTTCATCTAATCTATTTAAGATTATCCTTAGCCTAATCGCGAGCAACAAAGGGTGAAGTTTATTTCTTTCGTAGAACATAGACTCCTTCTACTTTTTCCGTGTTTTATGGGTTTTCCAAAAAGTTTACTGTTTACTGTTTTTATAAACAGAGGAAATCGTCCAAAAAGTGGTTAAGGAAAGCTTGTCCCACCTTGATTTAATCCCCAGTTTAACTTAAACTCGACTTGTGTAAATCGTTGGGCCATTTGTGTGATCACGTGCAAGTTAAAAAAAAAACAGTATATTTAGATGGCGCCTTTATTCTCAAGGGGTGGAATCAGCTAAACTTTGACCCCTTTATGCCACCCTCTGGGGTCAGACCTACATACACCCCAAACTTCAGCTCTCTAGGTCAACAGGTGTTCCTGTGCAGTGGCCCTATGTTGGGTGGGGGATGGTAGATCTTTAGTATATTTAGATTAAACTAAGGTCACTAAGTAGGTATACTCGTAGCAGCATAGTGGAACTAAGGAATCGATGGCTAGAAAGATCTCAAAAATTAAAGAATAAACTCATCGAATCCAAGTAAAAAGGTTGAAAAAGCACACCTCATGGTTAAACTAGGTGTAAATATTACTTTTATTCCTTAAATTTTAGCCAACATTTCAAACCTTTGAGGAGCGCCATGGCTAGCTCAAGTGTTGACTTTTGACACCGGCAAATAGGGATTTGAATCCCGTAACAGTCGAGTGTTTGAAATAATATTTCAACCAAATTCTTAACAAAACATCCTAAAGTTATCAGTTTACACCTTCTTACAACCTAGGTCAGCATCAACAAAGCATTGCAACATTAATCCTACCTAAACTCAAGCAAAGCCATCCTTAAGTCACGATTAGTAAATAAAGTATTAAATAAATAACTTTTATCGATTCGATCGGCAACTTAATTTTGAAAGATTAGCGTTTTTATTTTATTTATAACAGTTAACAAGAGAATATTATAAATGCACTTTTTCTTTTGCCTGCTTATATACATATATATACCCACTAGGTGAGCGTTATATATAGTGCATTTATATGAATGTGAACCATCGAAGGGATAATACCTATATCTAAGTGGAGGAAGCTGTTATCAAGTACCTCTGCTGAAAAAAAACTGACTAGCATTGACATACTCACACATGGTGAAAACATTGGTTGACTTTGTTCTTCCATATTTCCCAGTAGCAGGCTGGACCAGGGAGATTAAGCTGGGCAGAACATCCGTTGAAGAAGAACTTAGCGAAGGATGAAATGTTGTGGTGGCAGATCGAAGATTGACCATCAGGCATATAGCTGGGGTTACAGGGAGCTGCCATTCAAGAAACGGAATTTGAACTGCTCGAACACCCGCTTTATTCGCCAGATCTAGGCCCTCAGTGATTTCTCCCTCTTTCGTCGGCTCAAGGAACACATCCTAGATAAGATATTTGAAGGTGAGGACGAAATTTGAAGCATTTTAAAAGGGTTTAAAAAAATATGGACTAAATGTATAGACTTGTTCGGAGACTATGTAGAAAATTAAATCATATTTTTAACTATAATAACCGTGTTTTATTTTCATTCTCATTAGTTTTGAATCATCGCTCGTATCACAACAATATGTACTTCTAATAGTTTTTTTTTCAATATATCTTTAAACCAAACAGCGGCTATCTCAAATCAAGACCTCTAATTATATAAACATGCTTCTGAATAATTTTTTCTTAAAATTTGAAGGGATTGATAAGCTCTCATTTTGCTTTGCGGTAGGTGATTTCTTACGATTAAAAAAAAAACCTCTGTCTCTAGTGTCTATCAGCGATATTGATATTCACATGTTCTCAGTCATTCATTCATCGATTGTTTGGCGTATTTCTTAGGATTTTCATATGCTTCTATCCAAAATTCAATTAACACAAGAACTGAAGTCTATAGATCATAATCAATTGTTTGAACATGATCCCAGATCTTGAAGAAAATGCATTAGTGATGAAGCCATTTGGCATTGGATCTATTTATTAACAAACAAATTTGGGGTTACTACATCTACAAAACTGTACGCTATTTTGCTACCCAATAATTTTTAGGTGAATTTTTTTTTATTAATGAGAAAATGACAAATTTCGTCAACAAGGCTACTTCAGTTTGATTTCTAGCGCCGATCTATACTATTTGTTTCTATTTGATTTCTACACCGTTTCACAGATTCACTGTCATTTACTGCAAGCCAAGTTTAATAGCTTTCATAATTGAACTTACTAGGCCATTATCCAGTACTTGCATCGGTCAAGTTGTTGTTCTTTTATAGAAATTACTGCATGTACCAGCAGTTTCAAAAATTCGAATTGCGACAGACCTTCGACTTGCCATACGTCTTATTTGACTAAGATCAGGTATGATTTACAAAATTATTTACTGTTAATCTTGAAGTGGCATTTACATTTATTTTTTATTGTCTATTATTCATTGTTTTTCAATGTGAATTAACTATTTTAACTATTTTGTCTACTCTACAAGCAATTTGTTATATGTGTATTATAGTAGATTTGATGCTCATGTGCTAAGTTTTTCTTTAAATAAAACCAATTTTGCTCACCTTAAGTTATCCTAAGATTATAATATAATATAATTCTAAGATTATCTTTAGTAGTTATCTTTAAGTTGGACTGTTTGTTTTAGAGTGTCCGTCTAGGGCCAGTAAAATATTTAGATTTGTTAAGATAATTAAGCTAGTCTTAAGCATTTTTGTCTAGCGTCTTCGTCTTCGTTAATGTTTATGCTCTAATCGTCGAACCATTCTGTTGAAAAGTAGTTGAGTAGTTGGTTTCAAAAGTGGGAGTCCATTTTTTTTAAGTAGGTCTTCAGTTAATTGTTTTAAAAAGATTTAAGTTTTAGTTTAAGTTCCTTGGTCCTGTGATAGTATTTTAGTTTACCATCGTTTTCTAAGTCTTCCCTTTGCAATGTATTATTGCATAATACATAAATATATAATGCGTTGTCTTAATTGCTGCTGCAGTTACTGAATCATTAAAATGAACTCTACCAATAGATGTCGTCTTATGTTTGTAATGAAAGCAGATTCAGGTGTTGCTCTATATATTCCCGAAAAGAATATGCCCTAAAAAAATGTAGTGATGTGTGTATGCATAGTGCAGATAGCTCTGCGCCTACCTCTATTTTTTTTTCATGGGGCAGAGATTCATTAGTACTTTAGTCGCCTCTTGCGGCTGGCACGTATAGCCGCGGGTATATTTATATTATGATATAAACTATCCACCTAGATCATGCGATGTTACATCATCATATTACTCTCTGTGGGGCTTTTGGAAAATTAGAGGTTATATACATTGTACAGGTAGAAAACAATACTCGGTCGGAGATTGATGAACCTATGCCGTAACGTGCGAACAAATCTTTGAGAATATAGATGTCCATATGCAAGCCTGTAGACATTTTCGTGATGAACATTTGATTAATTAAATTATTGATATTAAAAAATTGATGGTCAAAAACTTATGTACCCTCTATATGAATTTAATATCCCGACATTCTTTCGAATTCACCTCAGAGGCATTTGTTTTGTTGATAATTAAATTGCTGGCTTTCTAGTGATTAACTTCATAATGCTCCAGCTAACGGTCTTATGCGATTTTAGATACTCTGGCCAATGAAACTAGAACTCGATTTGTTCCTTCAAAGCTCTATACTTGCCTCATTATTATTTTATTTGTTTCGTTTTCCAAGTCAAGGCGATGTCTTCGCGTATGTATTCATAATACTCATATGTGTACGACTTTCTAATAAATAAATAAACAAATTATCTTTCAATAGGAACACGTAAATTTAACTTACTTATAGAGGTTAATGTAACATAGTGAATTATTCTGCAGTGTAAAAGAAATCACCGTAAAGCGTTATAGCGTTAAACCATGTATGAAAATAATTAAATTATGTTTTCAAAATCAGTACTCCGTTCAATAAACGTTCCTTGCATTACTTGATTTATATTCGCCATTGTTGAAAAAATTGTTGCACTCTAGATAACAACAGCTGAGACCAATTTTGTAAAAGTGGTATTTGCCCCGTGTCCTGTATGTGGGGGGTGGTTCTGCAAAAGGTATGTGAGCACCTTTCTTGGTTTGCATGTCAGCTTTTTCATGGCCTTCATGGTTTTCATGAAAGGACACCCAAAAACAGCTTTGGTCTAATATTTACAGCGAGTTTTGTTTCGTGTTTTGTAACATTCTCAGACAGCCTTAGAGTTAAAGGTGTACCTCTTGGATGTCTCCTGTCGCTGATACTATGTGCTGAAACTTTACCTCTTCTATCAATGGAATGTAGTTTCTTTGATTGTTAGAGTTTGAAGATTATTGATCGAGCGGAGCGTAGCGGAGCGAGAGCAATCACCCACTTTTTGGCCTAGCGCGTGCATGTACGGGGAATATAGTGGTCCGAAAACGATTTCGGACTAATCTTGTACGCACTAAATGTAGATATCGGCTATAACCACACATGTGTGCAGCATGTCATTCGATAGATCTAGGTCTGTAGATGAGCCATAAATTATCAAATGAAATTGTTTGATTGAAAAATAGTGAGAAATAACGAAGTAAAGTTTAGCGAGAAACAGCGTTTTTATTCGTCATTTGGTTCTAAAGAATTAATTGTAGATGCAAGGACTGGAATTTTAAACAAGGAGGTCGATAAAGATGGTCCATGTTTCGGATATAAGACCACAATCTCTCAAGCTGTCAATGCGATCCGATTACATTTTCAGTCTTCTTCAAAACGCGTAATTGTATTCTCCACTCAAGAAATTGAAGTCACAAAGAAGAGAGCAATAGATCCACTCACTGGCTTAATTATTCCTTCGTTTCACGCTATTGTCGCATTGGTGGATAAAATTAATGGCAAATACAAGTTGACGCAATATGATCCCCATGCGCCGGGTATTCGAGAGCAATGGGGCGTGAGGAATTTCACTCTGGAATTGGCAAAGGCATTGAAAGCTGATCGGATCATCACACTATTAAGAGGTACCCAAGAAGAATCCATTGATTGCATGCAACGAGCTTTCAATTTCGTCAGAAAAGCCTATAAGGCAAAAGGTGCGAAAGATGTGGTCAAAGCTTCAGAACAACACGTTTCTCGAAAATATGATCTTAAATCTAAACGTCCTTGCAAGTAGACAATTAATTTGATGTATCACACTTAGCTATATGTATTTACTTGAGAGTATTGGTTATGATTGTAATTTGATAAAACAACAAATTTGCTCGCTCGATCAAAAATTTTCAGTAGCGGAGTTAAGCCCGCGCATACTGATCTGCCTAGTTTATTCTTCTTTTTGTGAATAGAATTATGTGTGTTTTGCTGGGAATGATGGGGAGTCTTTCTTCATCGCACCATTTCCAGATTATTTCTAGAGCTCTTTGCATGAGATTACCTATGACGTCCCCATGTTTACCATTTATGATTATGCTTATATCATCAGATATGGTCATATCCGATGGTTGTGAAGACATTATTATTAAGTATCCAGAGAAGTTCATCTGCTAGTATTGACCATAGAAGTGGGGAAAGCGCGCGCAACCTCTAATAGATAACTGCCTCTAATGTGCCTAATTTGGCTGTGATATGCCTCTCTTTTGGTATGACGTTATCCATTTGATAATTAAAGGTTCTATATTTTTTCTACAAAGTGCATTTATTATGATGAGTGATTTGCATTATCGAATGCTCCTTCTATATCCATAAGGCGCCAATCGCCACTTACTTTGTTTTCAGGGATTTTTCTGTGCAAAAAGTGTAGGGAAAATACCATCCGGCCCAGGAGCTTTGAATGGCTTGAAGTCGTTAATTACCCAGTCGACTTTTTCATACGTTGTATATTCGCTCACGTTGGGATTTCTGCCTCTGTTGAAGATGACATTTGCTTCATAGTAGTTTTTAGTGTTAGTTTCTACAATACACCCGGGAAAGAAAGTTTTAAGAAGTAGCTCTAAGATGTCTGTGAAATTAGTTGTCAGATTTCCATCCAGGTGGTTGATTTTGAAGAGCACCTTAAAAACTCTTGGCGTTTCAGGTGAGTCCTTTAGGTTCTCCCAATAGTTTTTCCACGATTGCCTCTTGGATGGTCTGATTTATTTGTTGTAATTGGTGAGTTCCTCCTTGTATGATTGCCAGGTATGATTTTGGCTTTGTTGACTTTATGATGTTCTTCTCTTTATATGGGCGGCTGTTATGGTAGGATGCTATGATATTGTCTGTCAGGGATTCCACAGTGTTGTCAACTTCCTCAGGAGTAAGGTGTATGCCTAATAGTTTATTATTAAATAGGGATTTGTACGTATCCCACTTTGTGGCTTCAGGTGATCTATAGCTCACTAAGTTTTCATTCCGAGGAGCAATTCTTAAATTGATATGGCTGTGGCCTGAAAAGGAGGCTTCTTTAGATACCTGCCATTCTTTAATAATGTGAAATGCTCAGTTAGTAACTAATGTAAGGTTAAGAACTTCTTATGGAATTTTGCTTTATTCACAATCAATTAGGTTAGTGTCTGCAGGAAATTCTATTAGAGACTCACCCTTTGCGCTGTTATCGCTGCTTCCCCAAAGTGTGCTGTGGACATTGGCACCGGAGCCTATGATAAGGTTCTTACCTTTCCCTTAACATAATCTAATTAGGTCCTTTACTATTTTTTGTGGTTCATTATCGTCTGGTGAAGATAACCTCTGTGTCTGCCGTGCTGACGATATTTGAGACTGTGTCCCTGACTGCGAATTCTGAAGGAGTAAGGAATTCAATATTATTGTCTGTTATTATGACAGCTCTAGGTATGACTGCCGATTTGTCATATATTAACTTAAAGTTTTTGTTGTTTAGTCCTGATATTTTGGTTTTTTAATCCAAGGTTCTTGAATTAGCCCCAGATTAACGTACCACCAGCATGCTTTTTGCATATTTCAGCTGATGAGAATTTAGCATGCTGGAGGTTGGCTTGCAGGACTTTGAACATTGTTAAGGTTTTGATCATCCTCTTCAGCACTCTTAGACGTTCCAGGCACGTTGAGAGTCTCTAAGCCCTCATTGGTCTTGTCCGAGCTGGATATGAGCTGATTTGAGTGGTGTGGTGATTTTCAGTCACTCCACCGTACTCTCTATCATATATTTCATATATCATATAATTTAGGATGATGAACTCTGCTTTGAATGTGCAGCTCGAGAATTGAGGCTTGATGATGCCGTCCTTCTGCCCCCAGAATTTTTTAATAATAGCCTCCGTAATGAGAGCAATGTTAGGATAGTCCTTGATACCTACACATGCCTTCTTGTTTGTAGTGCCTGGTTTTCTTATGCTAGGCACTGTTGATCCCGACTTGTTGGTACAGGGTCTCTTTTTGTTTGACGTTTCTGGAGTCGTCTTCTCTTCTGATCCACGTCTTTTAGGAGTCGGCTTTGTAGCTCCTGATATCGGTTTCGGTGCCCCCACTTTGGCTTACTATCAGCTCCTAACTTTCTTTAGGTGGGCGAGCCTTTTTCTGGTAGCTCCGCTAAGCTTTTTTTTTTGTTTATCCTGGATTTTGTAAATTTTGACTAGATTAGCAGTGTCTTGAGAGGAGGTACCAGGTATCTCTACGTTCTTCGATTTACTCCTACACAAGGCTCCTTCAGCCTTTTTATTGTCGGGAATCTAATTGCTGTCTCCGCCCTAGTTTTTTTTTAATTCTGAAATGTTGTTACCACGAGAACCGAGCGTCAATAAGTTATTCGAACCAGAGCTCCGAAATAGCTCGAATAAGCATTTATTGAAATGGGACCTCGCCAAGGCATCCCGTGTTCGCATATTCGCGACTAGTTAACCCACTAGCCATCCATCCTTCGGCTTATGCTCTTCCAACTTGGATGAGAGGATTTAAGAACTTAACCTTGTTCTCGCCCATATTGATTTGGCCAACCATTCAGCAGAGATATGACAGTGCGGCGACCATGGCGGAAGGGTACTAGTTGCACTACCATGATTTGAAACAGCTACAGTACGTGCTCCCTATGAGGTATCTACATCCTGGTGTCCCTGTTCAAATACATAGCCGATCACCTACACATAGCTATTTGTACCATACTCTTCCCCACCTCCCTAATTATGAACCTGCCTGGGAATTTCGGTCCTTACGTTGTCACAAAAGACAGAGCAAAAGATATTTTTTTTTTTATTTTGAGAGATAACATTTAGATTCATAATTTCGCCTTAAAGCATTGTTTCGCAGATCCTTCCACCCATTGACCAGAGTTTTTTTTATGATGTATTTGCATAGTCTCAGATAAAAAAATAATTTTACAACCTTTATATACCCATATCACCTAGCAAGATATCAAGACTCCTTGGCAAATTAATTCAACTCATGTTCAATTTCAGCTGTAATCAAAGGAGTTTCCAGGATATACAATATTTCCCGAACAACGTGATTCCCCCATCTTGTGTCCTTAAGGCGAGTTTATAACAACCTTGATATATCATATTCAATAATAGTCAGCAGTTTTGTATCTTTTAATCAGCACGTCTTTTCCTGCATCTAATAAAGGACTATCTTACGACTATCATAGAAAAACCTATTTTGCCTGCCAAGCAAGGGGTGCAAACTTCTATGTATTTATGATTAGGTAAGCGGTGTGATAGTCGCATTGGATAATAGATACTATGAATAATTACTCATTGCCGTTGTATACCTGAGAGTGGGATGCGCTTGTCTCAAAAGTGTGATGAGTTCCCTGCATTTGTTTGCATCCAATGTGATGCCATATGCCTTCTTAGTGCCTTTAAGTGAACAGTTTATAATGGTTATGTTGGCTTGTTTGAACTACTTCCATCTTGCAATGTACACCTTGGGCTGTCAGGAGATGAACATACTTTTAATTAAGGCATTTCTTAGATGAATTTCTTTCGAGATATCCAGAGGGGTGATAACGAGGGGTGATGTGTTTATTTTTGATTTAAAAGAAACCATTAAGGAATATTAATTAAACCTGCTGTTTAATATAATCGATTTCTAACTTAGAATTGCTGAAAAGTTCGTGAACATGGAAAAACTTCTGTTACTATATCACAAAGATGATATCTCAGACTGTGTCCCGAAAGGTAGCTGGCCAGTCAGAAATTTAATCTTCGACTTTGGTATTGCGCAGAAAGGTTCGGCACGTATGTACCTTTCGCTGTAAACTTTCCTAGCGAGTTGATCGGCGATTTCATTACCTTTAATACCATTGTGACCTAGTACCCAACAGAATTTGATCTTATTTCTTTTGCTTAGATCTTCCATCGTGGCATTCCTTGACGGATTTTGAGTTCATACTATACGAGCCCAACGTTTTGAGCGCTGCCTGACTGTCTGAGAGCATATTGATGGTTATACCTCTTATTTCAGTCTCGTTAGAATGGCGTATAGTTCGACTTGGAAGACACTAGGACTAGTTCCCAGGCCTTTTGATATCTTCCAATTTGGTTCAAGGATACCAGCGTCAACGCCGAAATCCATCTTGGAGCCATCTGTGTACCACCTCAGGCCGTTGACATTTAGCAAGAGATCATCGCTTTCCCAAACTGTGCAGTTTGGCATCAATATCTCAAATGTTTTGTCAAAGGTAGTCGTGTGTGGTAATACGTTCGAAACTGTGGCAACCATATCCAGCTCAGGAGGGTGTTGTAGTATGGACATGTGATCCAATGGTCTACATGTCCGGTCCGTTTTTGAGCGGAGGAAAGGTGCAGTGGAGCAATTTCGATTAGTGATTCTTGGGCTGCTGTCGGGCAAGTTGACATGGCACCTGGAATGCCGAGACATGCTAGCCTCTGAATGCGTTAAAGTTTAACTATTGTAGTTTTCCGTTCAACTTTTATTCACGCATAAGTGATGATAGATCTTACTATCATTCTCACTCAGTAGACTGTGTGAATAGGAGCAAAAATTAAAAAAATAAAAAAAATAAAAAATTAAAAATTAAAAATCAAAAATCGAAACAAAAATTTTTATTGTAAGTAATTTTTCAAGTGCGCGTTTGGCCATAGTTTTGAAAACAATTACATAAGCACGGTAATAAGTTGTTCAGTCGAGTTATCACAGACCAGTGTAGTACAACAGTGGTAGCAGCAGTTACACGAAAAGATGACGGGAGACGGCGGGCGAAGACCCGTTCGTCATACGGAGTCGGAATCTGATGATTTATCATCCGATTTCGCAACTCCGGCCGCCGTCATGAAAAAGCGCAGAAGGGTCAACCCGAAGACCGATTTGATGAAGCGCCCCTGCCTCACAACTTCGACCGAAAAGCTGCAGGTCGAAGCGAAGGAAGGGGCGCCATCTCCATCACCATCGACGTCCAAGACAGCTGGACAGTATCATCAACAACCAAGACCAGTGATCCCCGGGGAAGCGGACATTGCCTGCCTCTCAGATGGTAGGGGAGGCCCCTACACGGGTGACAACAACCCTTTCGCCGCCCTTTCAAGTTCGGCTATGGAGGAAGAGCGTAGCGAACTGGAGAAGGAAAAACGGGTCCTATGCGCCAAGCTGCAGGCCGTAGTCAATAGGCTTAAGGAGATGCAGCAGATGGGGAGGGAGCAGGCAACAGCCGCCACTCATCAAAGCCAGCAACAACAGCAGCCGCAGAAGAAGCAGCAGCAACAACAAAAGCCACAGCAACAGAAACAGCAGCAGCAGAAGCAGCAGCAACAACAACAGCCGCAGCAGCAACAACAACAACCGCTACAGCAGAAGCAGCAGCAACAACAACAGCCGCAGCAGCAGAAGCAGCAGCAACAACAACGCCCTAAAAAGGAGAAGGTGCCACCCATCTTTACCTATACCACGGCCCTACGTGAAACCATCGATCTCTGTAAGTATGCCATTGGTGTGAGTAATTTTCATTTTAAATGTTTAGGTCAGAAACGCTATGCTGTTCATTGCAAGACACTGGAACAGCATAAGCGGATTAAAAGCCTATTGAAAGAGTCTACGACGGAGTTTTTCTCCTTTACGCCAAAGGCCGAGAGGTTGCAGACGATGATCCTCAAAGGCGTGGAGTCGATTGCAGACCCCGAGGAAATGCTCTCAGAGCTCAAAGAGTTCGAAAGTGACGACCTCAAATTCGTGGGGGTTAAGCCATTCTCTACGGTGAGCTCCCGACGGGAGAAGCGAGTTATTCCCTTCTTCTTGGTACAGCTCACACCCAGCAGCAAGCTGGAGAGGTTAAGGACTATCACCACCTTAGCGTCCCAGACTGTCACATGGGAAACATTAAAGAGGAGCGGAAACATTTTGCAATGTATCCGCTGCCAAAGGTTCGGGCACGCCGCGTCGAACTGCGAAATGCAGCCTCGATGCGTTAAGTGCGCAAAGAACCACAAGAACGAGGAATGCGACCTTGGGAAAGACAAGGTGGCGGACAGAGAGCAGCTCGTGTGTGTCTTGTGTCGGAACCGAGGACACCCTGCAAACTATCGGGGATGTCCTAAGTTCCAGGACAGCAAGAAAGAAAACCTGGCCCGTAAGCAGAAGGTCGAGGAGAAGCGTCCCTCGGGTCGCTTCCAAACACCAGCCGTCACATCCCAGCTGACCTACGCCCAAATGGCGGCAGGTTCGGGAAAGACGGTACAAAAGCCCATGGCTGTTCCTAAAGTCCCAGTGCCTGTCTCTAAGGCACCGGAGGCGGAGGTGGATGCCTGTTCGATCTTGCTCGCAATCCAAGGGCAGATTGGGCAGCTCCAAAAACAGATCCTTGAGACGGCGATCCGGGTAGATAGTATCTGCTCGCTTCTGCCGGGCCTAGCGCATTTAAGGTCGTGATGAGTACGCTGGTAGAGAGCCCCTTGAAGATCCTGTCGGTGAATGTAAATTCCCTGATAAGGATTGAGCGACGAGCCGTACTTTTTAACCTGTTGCAGGACGAAAGCCCCGATGTACTCTTGGTTAGCGAAACAAAGCTAAACCAGAAGCACAAAATCCGGCACAGTTCTTATAGAATAATTAGAAGGGACCGACCCAACGCTACTCAAGGCGGGGGAGTTGCGATTTTTATTAAAAATAATTCTAAACATAAGGTCATATATAGCGGTGAAGTGCGGAGGTTCCAGGTGCTAGAGGCCTGTATTGTGTGCATTCCTCTCCGAAATGGAAAGAGAATGTACATTGTATCAGCTTATGCGCCTGAAGCACCTCAACCCAATGTTTTCATTGCAGAGCTCGAGACACTTTTTCGATCTCTGCGCTTAAACTCGGTGGAAAACTTCTACATTCTGGCCGGCGATTTAAATGCCAAACATAGTGATTGGGGAAATAACATTCCCAACACTAGGGGGAGCCTACTAAGTCATTGGTGCGTTCTTCACAACATTGAATATAGAGTCAAGTTGCTCGCAACGGATAGTCCGTCGTATCCTAGGAGCGGCTCCTATCTGGATCTCATGCTAATAGACTCTCGACTGAGACTGGAAGACACGAACGAATGGTCTATTAACTGTCTACGGACCATTGTATACAACAGTGACCATTGCGGACTACGTGCCGTGATCACAGTACCTGACGAGTTCGTGGAGATGGCAGAGTATTTCCAAGCGCACCCCTACGATTACAGTAGGACGCGTTGGCCACGCTTTGCCAATTCCCTGACGAGAGCGCTCACTTCGAGCGCCTCCTTCCCACCGTCTAATAGGAACCTGTCAAACTACGAGATTGACAGGTACCTCAAACAAATGGATGATATAATTAAGCAGACCATGGACAGTACAATACCACGTCAACGACATAACGATACTACAAACGTGTACCGAAACGCGACAATCGACGCACTGCACAGACAAAAAAGTAGACTCCTGACAAGACTCAAACTCTTGTACAGGCGGTTTACCGACAGACAAAACTCGGAGGTCAGGACACTGAAGTCACTGATTAAAAATATCCAACAGTTAATCAAGGAAAATTACAGAATATCTGTAAGTTTGCATTGGAACAACAGAATTCGTGCTGTAAATTCCAGCAGCGCGAGTATGTTCCCGCAAATAAATAAAATATTTCGGAGAAACAATCAGAATGACATTCAGGATCTAAAGCTTCCGAGAACGTCAGAAAATGAACGTTTGCTACGAACAGTTAGCATCGATCCAGAGGGCGCCATCCTGGATGACGACTTCTTCGTGATCGAGGATCCTCAGGAGAAGGTGGCGGCAGTGGGAGCTGTTTTCCAGGAAGTGTATAAGGTGAATGATACCATTCGCCCAAACCACGAATTGGAAAACAGAGTTCTACTTCATCACTCCTACCTTAGAAATGATATCGATCATTGGCGATCCGAGAATCTTGGTTTTACCAGGTTCGATGACGATTTCATGGCAAATAATGCCGTCACCAATGAAGGGGCTAATAGCCTGTTCATTTCGACGGAAGATCTCCAGATGATCTTTCGGTCATTGAAAAGGAAAAAATCCGCGGGTATCGACGGTATATCCAATGTTGTGCTTAGGCACCTTCCGCCAGTGGCTGTAGAGAGGTACACCATCCTGTTCAACAATGCACTGAATAATGCATATTATCCAGTGCACTGGAAGACAGCGGTGGTGCAACCAATCCCCAAGAGGGGTAAGGACACCCGGCAAATCTCCGGTCGATAAGTCTCCTTCCGAGTGTCAGCAAAGTCTTCGAGAGGGTGGTCCATAGAGCCCTGTCTAAATGGGCTGAGGACAATAAAATCATCCAGGATAACCAATTCGGTTTCAGAGCGGGGCATGACACAATTCATGCCGCGTCGAAACTCGTGTCGGATATCCAATGGAATAAATGCAAGAACCAATGCACGGGTGCCTGTCTGATTGACTTGGAAAAAGCCTTCGACACCGTATGGCTAGAAGGTCTTTATTACAAGCTCAATTGGCTGAGCATAAGTAAACCACTGCTATATATGATTTTTGACATGTTAACAGGTAGAAAGTTCGTAGTGAAAATTGCCAACGTGACTTCTACCCAAACATTTGATATTAACAACGGACGGCAACAGGGTACGGTGAACTCGCCGATCCTTTTCAGCATTTACTTCAGTGATTTGATAGCTTCTCTTCACCATTCAATAGCGTATGCGGACGATCTAATCGCGTACAGATCAGGTCCAACGATCGACGTCATTGTCACCCTCTTGCAGCGTGACTTCGAAAAAATTCAGCAGTATTGTGATGACTGGAAGTTGAAAATCAACTGCCAGAAATCAGAAACTATTTTGTTCAGAACGCCTTTGTCTAGGGCCTCTCGAGACACTAGAAAAAATTGGCGCGGGTTCTCAATTCTTGGACAAGACGGGCGCCCACTGGCGAAACAAAGTGTAGTCAGATACCTTGGGATCTGGCTAGACCAGTATCTATATTTTGACAAACATGTAGATGCTGCTCTGGCAAGGGCCCGAGGCGCTTCCGCTCTGACAAGATGGCTGTTTCATTGGAGCCAACTTGATCCCAGGGTGAAGGTAATCTGCTACATGGCCTTAATCAGGCCCATGATTGCCTATGGATGCCCCGTCTGGTTCAATGTGAGAGCCAGCTTAATGGAAAGGATTCGGGTGTTTGAGCGACAATGTCTTAGGACTTGTCTCGGGTTACATAGGACACCCGAATCTGATTACACGAAATTTTACCCGAACGAGGTCCTATACAATAGGGCCAGGATTGTACGGGTGGATAACTCCCTGATCAAACTGATTCGAGGCCACGTTGCGAGGGCAATGACTTCGATCAATAGCCTAATCTCTGGGGCTTACTACCCCAATGATTTATATCACGAGAGAGTGCGCCTTAACGGCTTCGTCCCGCCAGAAGCATTCCTCTATTTAGATAGATGTGGGCTGATCCAGGATAGATTGGCGGTGCCGCTAATCTTCCACGTGGGTCGCAATTCCGTGGAACGGCGATTCCTCTACGGACCCGATGTCGCGCTCAGTGAGCCCGAGCGCCTTAGGTTCTGTAGATCGGTCTCACGCCGGGATCGAGGAGACGTAGTCCGCCAGCATCAACGCTTTTGGTGGCTGGAGGGAGCTGCGTCAGTGGACATTTCAATAGCTTCAGCCTCTTCAAGGCAGGGCTTGCCTAACACCAATGGCAGGCTTACATAGGGTAGGGTAGGGTAGAGTAGGTTAGGGTAGCATAGAACAAAAAAAAATATTAAAAACCAAAAAAAATTATAAATATAAATATATTAAAACCAAAAAAAAAGATATATATATATATAATATACATATATAAAATATATATTTATATATATATATATATTAGCTAAGTTAGAATAAGATATGTTTAGTTAGGTTTAGGTAGGTTTAAGGATTATAGGAAAGAATGATCATATGCTAAGTTTTTTGAAAAAGACAATTTTTTCTTAGCTTAAGTTAATTATAATAATGTTAATTGTAAGTTATTCAAATAGTAGTCGAAAGGCATACGTAAAAATTATACAATTTATTTTAGAGTGTCCGCCTAGGGCCAGTAAGATTCCTAAATTTGTAAGGATAGTTAAGCTAGTTTTAAGCATTTTTCTAGGATAAGATAGATCTAAGAAACTATAAATAAAAAATGAATTACAAAAAAAAAAAAAAAAAAAAAAATAGATCTTACTATCGCGGTATATAACCAGTGGACTACCTTAGACTTCAATCCCCATGTTTTACCGTAGGTGCGTCGGCAGGCCCAGAGTGCGTTAGTCGCAAGTTTGCTTTTGATGTTGGAATTCGATCAAGGTCAGTACCTAAATATTTGACTGCTTCTGAAAATCCAATGTTTGTACTGTTTAGGGAGACGGGGCAAGGTTGTATTTTCTTGCTTTTTGTAAACGGGACTAAGATTGTCTTATTTATCGATAAACCCTCTTTGCTACATCAGTCAGAGATAAATTGAAGCACAAGTTGCATGTGTCCACAGGCAGACATTTCGCTTTTACCTGTAACAATAACTACAAGGTCATCGTTGTATCCGACGACTTCATAGCCCAGGTTGGTTAACTTGTAGAGAAAGTCGTCGATGACTATCGACCAGAGAAGTGGTGAAAGGACTCCACCTTGTGGACACCCTTTAGCTACCGATACTGTCACAAAGACCTCTCCGGATGTAGCTGATATTATATGGATCTCAAGCATCGCCCTAACCCAACGGTAAGTGGGATGGTCTACACCTCTCCGGGACAGTGCAGTGGTGATTAAGTTGTAGCCAGTATTATCAAATGCCCCCTCATTATTGAGGAACGCGCAAATTGTGATCTGCTCGCGTGTGAAACTATTTTCCACATGCGATACCAAATGATGCAGCTCATTCTCAATAGATTGTTCTCTGCAGTGTGCATATTGATTTGGATGCAGAGGTATTTGATCTTCTAATATGAAACTCTATTAGTTTTACCATTTTTTAGTATTTTTAGTAGGAAAGATGTGGGGCTGATAGGGCGATAGGATTTAGGTTGTTCACTTGGTTTTCCAATCTTAGGGATGAAGACAAGATTGACTTCCCTTCAGATTTGAAGAATGTATCTCAAGTTGAAACTTGACCTAAATAGAACTATCAGTTGTACTAGAATGATGCCTAGACCTCTCTGAAGGATAGCAGGAAAGACACCGTCTTTACCTAAAGCTTTGTAGGGTTTAAATGATCCAATTGGCCGTTTAACTCTATCAGGGCTGAAGGGTCTACCAGAGAGGCTTTTTTTTTTATTTTTGTTTTTTTTTTGTTGGGGGCTTCTGCTATCTGTTGGAGCACTCAGACACAAATACTAGTCCATTGTACTGCCAGACAGACACCTTAAATGGCGTTAGAGATCATGTGGAGCCAAACCCAAGCTTCTTTTTATTCACTTATGCTGTGTGCGATTTGTTTTTCACACAAGTGGACGGAACTTGAAACTTAATGCGGATTCCGAACGGCGAGAGCCGAGAAGCTTTTCATGGCAAGTGTACAACGGGAGGTTTTGCCAGTACCCCGCCGAGGAGGGAAGCCGTAAAATAATCATTCGATGGCGTTGGGGTTATCGGGATCCGAACTCGCTCATCTTGCGTCAGCGGCCGACACACTACCCACTGCGCCACGGCGCTTTTTGTTTTACTATCGATGTAATTTGTGACGTTCATTAGAACATCGGGAGGTGCTAGCTAAGTAGTAAAACCAGGGAAATATACCTTAAGCAAAGTCTCCAACGTTTTCCTGCGTTTGACAGTGAAACTGCCGTCTGAATTGCGAAGCAACCTGATTCCATTTGTGTGCTTTTAGATAGGACTGTATAGAGTTGCGCTGGGATTGGTAGTGAATCTACACTTCCACAATGTTTCCTCCAAGTCCCTCTCTTGGATCTGTTTCCTCAAAGACCTTCTTTTGGATTTTCTTAATTCGAGGTTGTATTTTGTTAGAGCAGACCCATAATCAGTCAAACTTTTCGTTCTTTTAGCTCTGTTGAACAGAGATCTTATCTCCATTAAACCAAGGTACGCACCGCTTATGTACATACATATATCTATCTTGGGTGCACTGTTGTTTTTGAAGGATGAGATGAGTGCTTTGTTGAATAGATAAGCCGATTCTTCAATGTCATCCGTGCATTTGATGGATTTAAGAACCGTGTCTTCCCTGGAGGCAAGTTAAGCCTGGAAGAGAACCCAGTTGATTATTTTGGGCTGATATCTATGGTCAGCTTCTCCAACCTCATCAGTGGTATTAAATCTGATATGTTGGTGATTAGTTAGTGAGGCCTCATTGGAGACGTGCCAGTCACAAATTATATAATATTTGAGATAAAAGGGCTAGAAATTGTAAGGTCAAGCACCTCTTCTCTATTAGAGTTTATGAATGTAGATTTGGCAACGATGAAGTTATTACTATAACCTGAATAAATATTCCGTGAGTTGCTCACCTCTTTTGTGTGCATTTTTGCTGCTCCATTCCAAATGGTGCGCATTGGCGTCTCATCCGATGATCAGATGTCGTTTGCGCCGGTGAAATTATTCTACTAGGTCTTGTACTTCAGTGGATGGGATTTTGTCGCCGTCTACTGGGAAGTAAGAAAGTAAGCGTCTCCCTTACTGCACCTTCTATGGGAACCTCCACGATGATGGCCGCCAAGTCTCTTGTTATAAATTCTGCAATGGGTAAAAAAATGCTCAAGTAGAGTAAATTAATTTACGCGACCTATGGCCCATAATCTTACTTCTTTGAATCCAGGGTTCTTGTATGAGTCTGAGAAATATTTTGTTTTGTTTGAAATATTTGGTAGAAACGCACGCTATAGGTGTGCGAGATGTAGGTGTAACCATCGACCGATGCAGGTTCCACTGACACTTTCTCGTGGCTTCTTATAATGATTTTGATTTAAAACGATAAGCCACTTTGCATTATCGTTAGCAACCGGGTTAGGGACCTGTCGCTGATTGCTAGAACCAGATGCACGAGGTCTTTTTCTTTATCTGACGTGCTTTGCATGACTCACCAGTGCTGTGCATACAGGCCTTCGTTTTGTGAGTCCATCATCGCCAAAACCTTAGTTATGGGTAGACCGATACTCTGTTGGAAGTAGATCCGACCGATGCGAGGTTTCGGAAAGACGTCTTCTTCCGCAAGTTTGTCACCAAGTCCGCTTTTTTCTTATATAGCCGTGAAGTTGGACCTCATCCAAATGGCTGTGGTTGCGTCAGTACAAACAAAGAAGAGCCAAGTCGAACCCTTGGTTTTGCGCCCTTTTCTATCAGTTCAATCGAGGTATCAATCACAGCCACTTGAATTGCTGCCAGTGTGCTGGATTGAGGGGGTTTGCGCCCAGAACATTGGGGACGACCGACGCCGAGTCTTGTTGTCGACCTGCGGATTGTGAATTCCCTACGTTTGGCGGCAGGGTTGGGCGGGGTGTTGTCGGCGGAACGCATCCGTTTCGATTCTCAGTGGCAGGGGTAGATTTTGCATATACTAGAGCTTCAGACGACTTTTGTTTGACGAAACCACCAAGTGGTAGAGACTTATTCTCCGCAACAGCGTTTTCGTTTCATTCCGCGTCTAAGATTTCATCTGAGAGCATACCCACAGACAGAAGACAGAGAGGCGCTGCAGGAAGGCGGGAGTGAAATCGGAGGTCGCCCGGTATCCGAGGTTCGCATACTAATAGCAAAGCACCCTCTTAGCCATACATCCCTCGGCGTATGTTCCACCTTGGAGTTAGGAGAGTGTGGGAATGATGGATATGAAGGAAAAGGAACGGTAACGAAGGGTCAGTAATTGCTTCTTGGCTTCGGGTTCTTCTAGAGACAGGTCGCGAGAGTCATTACTCGTACTAAGCCTCCGCACCGCGGCAAGGTAAGTTGTTTTCGCGAAGGATGATTAAAGATTACTCGCTAAAGATTACTGTTCCTCTCATAATAGTTAATGGAGAGGGAAACAGAGGTAAGTAAGGTTATGTAAAAAGTTGCCTAGTATTTATGGACGAGTCAATTATTCCCTAAGCCAAGACATAACCTCACGACTTCCATCACCTTCATTTTAAAATACCATCAATGGGGGAGAGCGATGACAGCCATAAGACATAAAGAAGTACTATAGATCAAGAGTTTGGGAATATTTACTGATACATACTTGAAAACAAATATTTTTTTCTCTTTACTTTTCATATACTCGTAATGGCTTCTCGAAAGAGCTTTGCCCACCATCTAAACTAATCGGATATTATTGTAAGCTTGATGTAGATGTCTATAATAATCACGATGAGTTCTAATTCTTACCTTGGTTATATACCTGATTGTCTAATTGTCAACTAATTTTTTTGTTTGGTTAAGAGTTCATCGTACAAATCCAGTAGTCTATGATACATCCAGGGATTCGTTAATCCACTGGGACAATATTTAGCTTTCAAAAAAAATTCCTTACATTAGAATTAATTTATCTACTATATAACATTTATATAATATACCTTTTATATAAATTATAAAGGTCCTACCGGGACTAAACATACTCGTATGTGCTAGTCAAACTCATGTTGTAATGACTGCCATCAGAACGACTTCACTGTGTCAAGATCAAAACGGCCTCCAATTGTATAACAAATTCAATGAAGCACCTTCAAGCGCACTTGCTAGCTCTGAAGATAAAAAATATGTCAGTCAATCTCAGTATCAGTATCAGGTATAGACAGCAATTCAGTTGCAGATTAAGTAATCAAATTGCTATTGATCGCAAGTGAGTTCATAAAAGCTGATTACAAAGCACTGAACACGGTGTAGTGCAGCAGCCATCACCATAAAAAGATCCCATCCCTACGGTGTGTAACATCTTAATACGCCACCTTGTGCTATTGTACACAACGTGCTCGGCGTGTTTACACGGCTAGCAGCAGTAGCAGGCAATACGAGTAAATAGAAAAGAAATCCTAAACTGGTGAGTAAACATAAACACGCCGCCTCCATTACACTCGTATGGAGGAGCTAACAAGGCGAAGACTATCTGAGCCGTCATCAGTCAGTCAGTTGGTCGACGACCATCTGCTAGAAGCGTGCTACCTAGTTGTTGTTGTTTTAGTAAGGTGGTTTATTTCCTTCTTCATTTTATTTTTTGTGTTTTTTTTTTTCTTTCATTGTTGGATACTTTCCTCAGCAATCAGCAGCCGTAGGTGGGTGCTACATAAGTGTGGAGGACACCTCTCTAGCAGCGGCCGACTTGTCTGGAAAAGTTACGATTTGCATCCATAGGCCACGCGTGGATCTACTACTGAATATCCACGACTATGCATGGGACTACTCCATACAAACATACTCGTACATATGAATGCATGCTTACTCGTGATGGTAGGAAGGGTGCAGTTGGATTGTTGGGCAAACGGGCAAATGAACGAACGAACCGTGGTCGCTTTTGTGAATCCATCGAACCACATTTTCTGCTCGGCAACGCATTTGCACGCATAATTCTTGAGTGCAGTTGAAATATGAAAATTGAGAGCAATTTACCATCGGTGCTCGTCTCCGGCTGCTGTTGCCATTGCCGTTCCTGCTACCGGCGGTGATGCTGCAGTTATCGGACGGGCGCAGCGGGCGCAGGTCCTAGCGACGGCAGGTGTGTGGAGTGAAGTAGAGTGCAATGCAAGGCTCGGCCCATACTTTGGTCCAAGTGTGCACAAAAAGAGTTTCTACTCTTTGTTCTTATTTTATTACATAATTTGCTTTTGCCTCCAGTGCAATTGTAGTTCAGCTAATAACGCTTGGATGCGTCTTACGCCTGAGTAGGGGGGGACCTCTGGGTTGGGCGACCGACTGGTTGGTGGAAAAAATTCGTAAGAGCCATTCGATGTTGAACAATGGCAAACAGTTTGGCTGCTGGTCAAATTGCACATTGCTGAACGATGGATTTACGCGTTTTGAGCAATCGAGGAGATGATGGAAATGTGAACATTTTCAAAAGTTCCAGCTCTGAGCTGATTCGCTTAATCGGATTTCGATTTTATGCGTGTGTGAACGTTGTGTTTTGTAAACAATATCTTAAAAAAAATGTAAGGATCAATGAATCTACTTAACCTGGGAATGAAGTAGACTTTAAATTATTATTTGTCAAAACAAGAACCAGATCTTTAACCGGGGTTAAAGACAGAGAAACGATAAAAACGTCCCTTCTGATACCAGGCGCATTCAGCACAACAAAATTAGATCAGAGGAGAGTTTATAAGTAGATTTGTTTATTGACATGTTTGTATTCGCCCTTTGGAATGATGGTACTGTATGGGATGGCTACGCTTTCCCAGAGAAAATTTTGAGATCCCTCCAAATAAGATGAACAAAGACTAAAACCATTATCATTCGCCTGAAATGAAACTTCAATGTGGGCGCCTTTTTCCAGTGGTTTATTTGTTTTATTAGTTTGAACACTGGTATCAAATCCATCCAATTCTGCGCAAATATAGTTTTTTAAACAAAACAAACTCCATTGACCGTAACATGGCGATCATCTTCATCAACGGAAAAATACGGTCCAATCACGTCTCCGGCATAAAATTCACACAAAAAAATCACTCTTTTTAATATCACTTTTTTATTCGCTTTTAGGTGTCCTGCTTCCCAGTAATGAATATTTTGCTTGTTGACAGATACGTTCAATGATTTTTCGGTAAAATTCGACATATTCCTAAAATGATTGCAATGTCGTAATATTAGAAAGAATTAGACCGATATACTGTTATAGACGATTTATTAACTTAATATTAATGGAGGAATAAAGAGATTCGACAATGCCTGGATGTTTTCGTACGTAATGCCGCCCTCTTGTAATAATATTTTTAACATCCTCCAGGGGCAGAGATTTCAAGTGGGTATAGTAATTGCACAAGACGTCGAAGAGTACTTCCATTTAGTAAGCGTAGCTCACAAGCCCGTACTTTGCCATCTCTTCCAGGAAAAATTATTTTCACCATGGCCAGCTTCCACAGTAATCGAGGGACAAGATGGTCATATAGTGAGCCTCGTTTGGAATAGTGTACTGATCTTAACAGATTCAAATACTCTGTCATCCATCGTTTCCAGAAATGCTTTGTCGGCGACGTCTATTATTCCATCTACAACGAAGATCTTTTGCTGAAAATGAGATCACCTTATTGAGGAGCGACACTTCACTTATATATGTCAGCGGACGAGAATTCACGACGTCTTCCACTTCAGTAAGAAAAGTATTGAGTTTTTCATCGTTAAGCGTAGCTCGTCCTATTGCCGCCTTCAATGCATCTTTTACCGAACGCACCAATTGTTTCCAAAACCCATCCCACCACGGTGCTCGTTCCACTATGAACTTCCATGATATTCCGCGTTGCGCCAAAAAGTGTTTCAGTTTCGTTAGAAATGAGAATATCTTCTAGGCCTGAGAGTTCGCGCCTAGTTGAGTCGCGCGAATTGTTGAACAATTAAAAAGCATTATGTACAGTTTTGATTTGACGCCCCCATAGGGGCACTTTATTAGCTTAATGCAAGCCTTAACAAAAATCTATAACTTAACTATAACTTATTAACTATGTGGCGGCGGGGAGACGATTAAGGAGAGTGAGAAGGGTTGTGGTATAGGGCAATTCTAAGGCTGGACTTATTAAGGTGAAGGTCGAAAAGATTGGTGTTCGCTTTTCGAAGCATTCTGGACATTGGTTCATGGTAGCCATAATTTGTGCGGTGAGTGCTTATACGGAAAAGGGGTTTGGACCGAAAGTTACGCGGGTTGGTGTTAAGGGGAATCATGTGCAATAATGAAGGGCTGTCAATGTTACCACTGAGAAGGTCATGGATAAATAGAATGTCTGCAACATCACGTCGTTCTTTAAGGGGTTGGAGGTTGATTAATTTTAAGCGATCCGTATAAGGTGGTAAATTAAGGGGGTCGGCCCAAGGAAGGCCACGAAGGGCAAAACGGATAAACCTGCGTTGAATGGATTCAATACGCGTAGTATGGGATTCATAAGAGGGGGACCAGACTTGGCTAGCATATTCGAGAAGGGGCCTCACGAAAGTGATGTATAATGATTTCGTAACGTAAGGATTCGAGAATTCTTTGGACCAACGTTTCACGAAACCGAGGGCAGAGTTAGCACGTTTGATGATGTTGTCGATATGGAGGCGAAAGTTGAGTTCACGGTCACAAATGACCCCTAGGTCAACCAAGAAGTTGACAGGGGGAACGGTTTCATTACGAATAATGTAGGTTCTGGGTGGTGAGGAAGAGCGCTTACGGGAGTAAGTGATGGTTTGGCATTTACTGATATTGAGCTCGAGATGGTTTTTTTGACACCAAGTAGTGAACCTGTTAAGGTCCAATTGGAGAGAGCAGGAGTCGACAGGGGAAGATATGTGTTTAAATATTTTCATATCATCAGCATATATGGAGAGCTGAGAGTTCAGAATAACGCTGTCGACATCATTAATGGTTAGGATAAATATCAGTGGGCCGAGATGACTACCTTGCGGGACACCGGAGGTAGCGTTAATTGGATCAGAAATAGATGATCTGAAGATAACGTTATATTGACGATCTTCGAGATAAGATTTGATCCATGAGATAAAACCGGGAGAGAAACCGAGGGCAGTGAGCTTGAGGAGAATAATTTGGTGAGACATTTTGTCAAAGGCTTTGCTGAAGTCAGTGGCGATAACGTCTACTTCTTTGCCAGCTTCGAGTGCACACAAACATTGTGAAACAAATTTGACTAGATTAGTGGTTGTCGATCGACCTTTTAGGAACCCATGTTGGTTAGGAGAAAATATGGGTTTGCAGTGAAAGAATAGTGCATCATAAACGATGCTCTCGAAAAGTTTGGGTGTGCATGAGAGCTTGGCAATGGGACGATAGTTGGACACATCATTTTTTAGTCCTTTTTTGTGGACTGGAATGATATAAGCATATTTCCAAAGCTTAGGAAAGAGTCCTTGAGAGATAGAGCTTTGAAATAGAGCAGTAAGGGGTAAAATAAGATGGTTCGCGCACTTTTTTAATACTATGGCAGGCAGGCAGTCGGGACCGGGAGAGTAGTCGTCCTTTAAGTTGCGTATTTTTTCGGCTATTAGGTCGGGAGTGATGTTCAATGAAACAAGAGATGTCTGGGGGCAGTCTTTCAAATATCGAAAATAGTCGTAATCGGGTTGAAGATCTTGGTCAGTGAATGATTGGCTGAAGAAATGAGCAAAGAAATTGGCGATTACTTCGGATTCGTTGGAAGAGTTACTGAGAAAGTTAAGTGTAGTGGGGTAGCTATCGGTTTTTCTTTTTGTATTAATGAAGTGGTAGAAACACTTGGGGTCAGAGATAAGGGAGGATTGCATTCTGTTCAGGTATCCGAGGTAGAGTGATTCACATAGCTGTGCAAATTTAATGTAGGACTGCATGTAATTAGAAAGGTCTGATGCAGAGGAGGATCTAAGATAGGCGTGCCAATTTTTGTTTCTTTTATTGCGCAAAGACCGTAGTTCCTTGGTATACCAGGGCGGAGATGAGGTGTAGTTCTTTTTTGGTGAGTATGGGACTGAAAGAATGAAGCAGCTGAGGATTTTGGTGTAAAATAGCGCAAGGGTTTCGTTTAAGGATATATGTGAGTTAGGGTTAAGGAGGAAGTTAAAATTAACATTGTTGAGCAGATTATTTAGTTTCGCGAAGTCAGCTTTGCGGAAATTGAAACAGTACGTATTTTCGGAGGGAAGGATAGTGAGTTGTGTCTCGAGTGAAAGAGTTACCGATAGAGGTGGATGAAGGGGGTCTAAAGTAGAGAGAAAATGGTTGCTTGGGTTAACAACGCAGTTTACGGCATCAGATGAGAAAATCAGGTCGAGTTGTCTGTCCATGTTATTGGTGATATTACTGAGTTGCAGAAGGCCGGAGTCAGAGAAATGATCCGTGAAAAGGATTTCTTTACCTGTGGAGGGGTTAGCGGCGATGTAGTGGGTCTCATCATCGGAATGAACCCATTTCAGGTGCGGGAGATTGAAATCGCCACAGATGATGATGATGTCATTGGGTTCGGTGATATCAAATACTGGAGCATAAATTCGTTTCAGTTAATGCAAATATATCGTAGGGTAGGTTTTGGGAATTAAGGAGTACTGCGGAGGTTTTGGTGCGTAATCCTCTGACGTTCTGATAGTACAGGGATATGTTATTATTTGATGGGTGAGGAGATGTAGTTTTTGAGATTAGAACGGGTACTTTGCAAGTGTGCAAAGCGCTTTGAACTGACGTGGGCTGCGAAAGTGGAGAGGTCGTTATTTACATCAATGGGAGAAATATTAAGGCTTTCGTGAAATCGTATAAAGGTCTTTTTTAACGCGTGGGGGTCGGTGGGTAGGCCTTCTTGGTGGATTGAAACTAGGACGTTGGTTTTAGTTTTGCCGTCGATACAAATGGAGTCAGGTTTGTCGTGGAGGTAGGCCAGATAGAGGCGTACATTTTCGTAGATTCTTCTGTCTCTTAAACGTGACATAACATAGCGGTCTTCGACGTTAAGCTCGGCAAGATGTTTAGTGAGTTTGGCCGTGGGAGGGAGAAGTGGATCTAAGAAAGAGGGGGAGGTGGGAGCTAAGGTCGAATTGTGGGAAGCTGAGGAGGTGGAGGGGCTGGAGGGGGTGTTGTTAGAAGCTGAGGAGGTGGAGGGAGTTGGGTTCAGAGTGTGAGAGTGTATAAAGTTTGGGTACTGAGGATACGTGCGGCTGTTATGTGAAGCCTGGGTGTTGGGATTGGGTATTGAATTAAGAATGTTCGATGAGGGGGATGAGGGTCTGGAGCCGGGCGCAAGGTTGAAGGATACGCGGTTATGGGTACGTGATCTGTTAGGAGAATTATTGGGTGAGGGGATGTTGAGGTTAGTTGTTGATTTGGGAGCTATTGAGAGAGGAAGAGGTCGGGAAAAATTGGGGACTATTCCAGTCTTTAATTCCCAGTTAGTTCCTAAATTGCGAGGGGTTTGAGAAAGAGGCGAGGGTCCAAATTTGGCTTGGTTAGGGGATTTGGCAGTATTGAGCTTAGATTTATGTTTAGGTTTAATGTTAGTGTTATTCTTACGATCCCTAATGGTAATCCGCATCCTGTCGACTTTGATTTCCTTATTGGGGAGGCTGCGAAAAAGCCATTCATATTGCGGAGGGATGGTAATTTCAAAGCAGTTTCTGCGATGGAATTTGGGAGGAGTGAGCTGCGTGCACTTAACGAGGTTGATTGCATATCGTTTCCGGAAGAAGTTAAATACCCAGCGGTCGTCAGCGTCGCGTGGGGTGTCCCATAAGATGTAGGTAGACAAAGGCTCCTGTATCGTCGCATTATTCTTGTGCAGCTTGTTGATTCTCTGTTTCCAGTCAGATAAGGTCCAAGCAGCTCCGAAACGTTCAATGGTCGGCGCTGAGATGGGAGGAGGTGCGGTAGATGGGGACTTCAAAGGACTCATGCTGGTCTGCGTTTGGACGGAGGATGTAAGAGGCGTTGGAGTGGTACGGATGGTCGCGTTATCGAGCTCTTCCATAAGGGAGATGTTGTAGGTAGTCCTGCAATCGCAGGCGGTTACCGGGGATTTGGGTGGCGTACATTTCAGTTCCTCTATTATAGTGTTAACCGCTGACCTTGTGAGGCTGGAATCAATGTTGAGTGTGTGCAGCGTGTCTTCGATTTTATTCAGGCATTCAAGTTGGTCAGATGTTTTGTCGTCCAGGAACTTTAACTTTGCTGAATGCTCCGAGAGTGCTGACGTAAGCGTTGAGATGTCCTCCCGAATAGAATTAAGATTCGGGGAAACGGGAGAGCAGTTCGCGTTTACAAGTTTAGTCGGTGTGGTTTCACGGTTATCCAGTTTGCAATTCAGCTGGGATATAAGGGAGAGCAGATGGTCATAGTTTTCCGCACTTTTTCTAGTTGACTCGTTGTATTTTCCGAAAGCTGACTGTTGATTTGTTGCGAGGTTGTCTATACAAAGGTTTATGGAGTCAAGGTTGTCGGTGAATAGTTGGGATATTTTTTGCGAGTACGAACGTAGTTCGGATTTAAGTCCGGCCAGAGAGTCATTTACTGCACACATTTGCTCATTGTTACATTTAATGGCAAGCAGAATATGTGCAGCCGATATGGACTTACATTCCTCACAGAAGAATGTAAATATACCATCTTATTCGTGAAGGTAGTTCTTCGCATTCCTGCTAAGGCCAATGCAGATCGGGTGGAAGGCTTTCCCACAAATCCCCTTACAAACGATCATTTCTAATGAATGGGCAGTCACCGAACAATTAGCGGATCCGCAGGAAGGCATTATGCAACTGGGGTGATTGCGCGGACAGGTAAACTTAATTATTGGGTCAGTAGAGCAACGTGAATTGCAGGTTAAGCGGAATTATTGTTATTGTTTTTTTTTTTTTTTATCACTTTGTATCTTCGTTTTGGTTTATTAATTTGCTGTAATTGGGTGATGGGGTGATTGCAAGGACAGATAAATTGCAGGGTAGGCAAAATTATTGTTATTATTTTTATTATTATTATTATTTTTTCTGTTTTTTTTTTTTTTTTGTTTTTTGTTTGTCACTTTGTTTCTACGTTTGGGTTTTTTATTTTGCTGTGATTTGCAAAGGAGAACTGGGGAAACTCAAAGGCACGTCCGCACAGGTAAAGAGCTAACTGCTAATTTTTTTATTTTTTATTACCTTCTGGTTGCTTAACAAACAAGGGACCAGCAAAATTAAACCCTGTATTGGCAATCCACCTACAGGTTGATTCGCAGCTTTTCCTCTAAAACGCCTGCAAATTGTGCATGATCTTGTCTTCCGCTTTAATAGGCAACTATTAAGCTCCTGGAACCCAATATTTCTTGCGTAACACAGCCAAGAGTGTATTTACTACTGCGTGGAACCGCTGATGGTGCAAATCATATAATATAATAAGTTTTACAAGACAACATCCTCTTGATAATATTATGGGAAATGTTTCATCATATGAAGCTTCTGGGTTAGCTTTCAGAGCAGAGAGACGGGGACCAACCCTGCAGCTTCCATCTCATCCGCACTGGGCACTAGATGCTTCGATGTTTCAGGTTGTCGGCATAGTAAGGCTTCCACCTGAAACAATCTCCACTTATCCACCGAAGTGTTATTTGAGAATCTGACCATACTGACTCGAAAAGTTGTTCTTTAACTACGCATAAAGTCAAATACCAATTACTGCAGGTGTTAATTCGAGTTTTGGTAATGTCAGCTACGGGCTAGTGTCAATATTAAGTTGCCCGATTCTTTTTTTAGAGCACAAATATCTTACACTTGGTTGTCCCTCTACTCCGTAGCTTTCATACTCACATCAACGAAGATATGCAACTCTAGTATTGAAGGGTGCATATCCATCTGGGTATGGTGACATCTTCCAGAAAGTATAGCTCAGCTGTTGTTTCTCACCATACTGACTGCAAGGTTGCTGGTAGAATTTCATGCCATTTCAAGTTTCCGAGTTTTTTGAAATGCCATTTTGAGTTTGACGATGAACAGTCCGCATACATCCAATGGATCGTAAATTCTAGATACATATAAGCTCCAGAAGTCCCCACTTGGTACCTAATTGTGGTGGAGCCTTCAAGTTTTGTTGCTCTATTACTGTTCTTTTTTTATTGGAGGGTTCTACTACTGTTGGAGCACTCAGACACAAATAATGGTCCACCAGACAGACTACTTTCTTTTTTCTCACCGTTGTCCGGAGAAAAGTGAGGAGGGGCTTCAGTGATGTTGAGCTAAGAGAATCGGCACACACCACGTCCACCAAGCGGGACAGTCGCAGAGAAAGTGTTCTGCCGTGTCAGCCTCCTTGCAATATGCAGTACAGGTAGGCGTCTCACTGATGCCAAGCACTTATCTTAACCCTTAAATGCATCTTGTATCAAAGATGATACAATACTTTTTATTAGCTCTAAAAGTGTTTTTGTTTTGATTAACAACAATCCGTATTTATTATACGATAGAACAATATTTCCTTAACCAAATCAAAGTAAAAAAAAGGGATGATGGACCCGTTGTCAGCAGTTTCTTTGATTTCGTTGATCTATAGCCAACAATTGTGAAATAGAGTGAAATTTAGAAAATAAAAAATCATGCATTTAAGGGTTAAGTCTTATCGTCTTATCATTGCCGTATAGATCCGGAGGATCTTTTCGGCGATAAGCCCCATGATTTGCCAAAGCATTGCCAAAAAGTTGACAACACTTTGGTGGTTTTGGACTCAACATACTTTGACTGAAGAAGCTTGCTATCTAAGATGACTCCCAGGAACTTAGCTTCCTTGTATATCGGGATCGGATAGTCTCTCCATGCTTTTCAGCAAGAAAAATGTTAGACTGATTGGTCTAAAACGAGTGAGTGATCTTCTTTCCCTATTTTGGGAATAAATACCACTTTCACCGGCTGCCAGGCTAGCAGTGAAAATTCTTTTCAGAGTAGGAAGCAGCTGTCGTATACCTTTTTGCAGTACCTATATCCCATCAGTGCCGGGCGACTTGAAGCCATCGAAAGATGCCACAGCAAATTTAATGGCCTCAGTAGTTGCCACGCGTAACGCAATATACCAGCTACGCCGAGTTGTTTTCATCTTTTCAGTCGTAGTTACCAGTGAGGGAGTGTGCAATGAGCCGATGACAGTCTGATTTCCCGGGAAATGGGTCTGAAGCAGTAAACTAAAAGTTTCTGCTTTAGACTCGGTGAAGGTACCATCAGACTTTCTGAGTACATCCACCTTTGTCGATTTTCCTCGCTTGAGAATTTTAACTAACTTGCTGGTCCCGCTCAGGGATTTGATCTTTTTGCTGAAGCACTCATTCTTTGATTTACGAATAAGCTTCTTATAAAAAAACCAGAACCTCCCACCAGGAAATTGGTTCCCTGCTGGAACGCTGAGCTCCAATGTCTTCGCAGGGAAGCCAGAAGTATCCTGAATAGATCGCTAAATATTCAGTCGCTAGTTTACTCAATCGGGCTACCTGTCCTCGAAATACTTCGCGCCCTTGGAACTCCATTTTTAATGCAGCGACGCAAAAGAGGGGTGTTATAAGTTTGAAGTGTCTGTGTGTCTGTCTGTGGCAATCGTAGCTCCTGAACGAATGGACCTATGTATTTTAATGATTTATTTTTTTGTTTGAAAGCTAACGTCATCGTGATGACGCTTATATTAAAAATATTAATAGGTTCTTTTAAAGAAGTCAAAAGGCCGAGAGAAAAAAAATTATTTTTTTACTTTTTAAAGTTTTGTTTTTGTGTCGGGGGTTACTTAAAATTTTTAATTTTATTTTTTCCCCAATGAGTTCTATTATACCCGAGTTTCGGCACCAATGTCGAAATATAAGAAAGAATTAGACCGATATATTATACTATTATAGACGATTTATTATCTTGATATTAATATAGGAATAAAGAGCGGGTAAACTGGTTGCTGGATTATAGGCAAGTGACTAAAGAAGATTCGACAATGCCTTGATGTTTTCGTACTTAGCGCTGCCAGAAGGGAATTTATCTAATGAGGCGCCCGCTGCCTGTGGGTTTTTAGATTGTGATTTTTGAAAATTGGAGTAAAGGCTCTTAAAGTTGCGATCATCGGCTCAGAATCTTGGTAATAATTTTAAATAATTTCTAGCTTGTACATGACTTTCACCATAATACAAACGTACGCCCCAACTGAAGTTAAGATTTTTTCACATTGACAGACCACAACTGAGTACAAAATTCTTATGTTACTATTGAAAACTCTGCAAAAGATGATGGTATGTTATCGGATTTGATTTACGCCTGAGTTGTGTGTTGATTAGAGAATATAACATTCGAGGACTAACTTCATCATAGATTGTTGGCTCAAATATGTATGGAGAATATAATGGAACATGCATGGGAGAATATAATGGATCGACCATCACGACCCCCATGATTGATAAAAAAACTTAAATAGCAATTTGACTTAGTAGTAATGACTTCTTATTTTACTAACACGGATTGGCCCCAATCCATCAAAGAGCGTGGAGTGGCTGAATTAAAAGTAATCAATGCTTCAAAATAATATATACGCAGTATTGAAGTGCCATGAGACGTAACCACTCTGTTCCTGAATAAATTCATATTATTCTGGAATATTCGAGCGCACCAGCACAGTTCATTTGTCCCGATGCGACCTCGTCTTCATCGAAGACAATACATATACGACTTGAATGCAATGCACGCACTCAACTAGGGTGCTGCCTTGTACGATGAATGGTAATAATCCAACAGATTTTTAAGAGGCATAGGCTATTTACCACTTAATCACTGGCCTGCACACAGGTCCTGTGGCGGAGTGCTGTCCGACGTCAATGTCCGTCATCTTGGTGCATTAATGTCGACTCTGCCCTCTACCCCTTCCAAACCGCTTTGCTCTTTTCTCCTTTTTTTTTTTTTCCTTTCCGTCGTCTTCTTGTTTTTTTCCGCTTTTCGTACTGGTGTTCAATTTGCCTTCCCCCATAGCCTCAGCAGGCGCGTCTTGGTAGATGGTTTCTTTGAATCGATTGGTATATAGGTACGCACTTTCCCTTCTTTTCCTTTTACACATTTTTTTTCCATTATTGACATAATGCGAACGGTAAAGGGTAAACGCACTTTAAGCGTAATATCCCATCTAACCCTTCGTCGCATTGTTTTTTTTTGCCATAATTTTTTTTTTAATTTTAAACGACAATTGAGCCCATGGGCGGTACTGAAATGAACTTTTCCTTGAAAGCCGCATCAATGTTTGATTAGGTTTTTTGAAATAATTCGAATGGTCGCTGAATGCGTGGATTATAAATATTTAAGAAAGGAAAGCTTGATTATACGCATAACGATTAGCCTTGATGCGATCAGGTCGGGTAAGTGCAGTTTACTTAATGCTCAGGTTCCTTGAAAAGTTGGAAGAAAGCGCAATTACGGTCATTTAAGTCAATGGGTGGTTAGGAAGCATTAAGAATTAGTTCTTTATTGAGACTTCTTGCCTTTCATTATAAATATTGTGCATCGTGGTTAATTTGCCAGGTCCGAAGAATGTAATTTATTTACCGAACCCCACCGGGTTGAATATCGTCCTGCAGGTTGAACATTAGGTGCGTGCTTAAGTGGAATACGCATTAGGTGATTCAGAACTAACAAAAGAACTTATTTTAATCTCAATTGGTTCAAAAGGCTTAAATTTTTTCGATATGCCATAAGAACATGGCTTCCAGGTCCACCTTTATGTTGTCCTCCCACCTACGTCGCGCCTTCCCTGTCTGTCGACTACGCTTCCACTCTTTATCCCTGTAACCGCTCGTCCACTGTCGTTCAACGTATTCTGTCTATCTTAACCTTCGCAATTTTTGTATTCGAACTCGATCCTCGAGTTCTTGTTTGTGTAGTTTTTTTCCAATTGCCTGTCTCGTCTCTTCGTCCTGTTTTCTGTTTTCTAACCTAGTTTCTCCTTAAGATAGTGTTCTCAAGGACCCAAAATCACGAAATAAGTTTTTCTTCTTAGTCAGAGACCAAGTTTCACAATTGTGATGTATCACTGGCATTATTATAGTTTCATAAATATGGATTTTGACATTCCGGGACAAAAGAGTTGTTTTGAATACTCCCTTTCATTTCGGAGAAACACGCGTTGCCCATATGCAGACCTTTATTTATACCGATCTTTATGTAGTGACTGCTTACAATACGGTTCCCAGATATTTGAATTCATCCACTTTCTCAAAGCGTACAGTCAGGTGCGAGATTTGGATCGATCCATATCGGTCAGTGACCATATACATATTTGATTTTCTTTTGATTTACTTCTAAACTTACTTCCTTTCGGGCCATTATTAGACTTTTTGCTAATATTAACTATTTCGTCACTATTTCGCAGAAGATCCATTTAGTTAGTGTAAGCTAGAGTGGATGTTATTTCATTAATGCTTATTTTCCTATCATTCCTCTGAAGGGATCTCATAACGTATTTTTCATCACAAAATTAAACGGAAATGGTGACCAGACGTCTCCTTGTAGTAATCCTTTACCTACGTCTAATGTTTCAGATAAGGCGTTTCGTAATTTAACTCCATCTCGTATCAAATCACCATTTTTTTCCATAAAAGCAACCTTACAAAGAAAAGGACAAGGATACATTTTTGATCGGCTTAAATGGCTTATAGCCTTTTTAAAACCTACAAATAATTGCTGTTCGTGAAATTCTCACCTCTTTTTTAAAATATGTGGTATAAGTATAGTGAAAATCTGTTCACTCTTCGGAGGGTTCCGTTTATAGCAAAAATGGTAGGTTCCGATTATTTCCTTATCTTTTTATGTCACATTCTTTAAGAGAATATTTGGCAATAACTTGTTATATATATATATATCTTCCGGAGAGTTTAATATCTTGTACGCAAGATGTCTTTACTATTTTATAGGATCGAGGGTCATTGATGATTACGGGCCCCTGCTTTTGCCTCACATTCTCCGTTGAACTAAACCTTGCCTTTGGGAACCTGGCAATAACCTAGTTTGTTTTCGGCGGCCTTCTTTACAACACATTTCGTTGTTGGTCATACTTCTTCTACTTGTTTTGTTTCTTAACGGGTTACCAATTACGTCCTGGTATATGTGCTGGGTACGAGAATTCTCACTTTTCAATGTTAAATTTTTCATATACCCTTGTGTTCGCTTTTGTGAATTCGGATTCGGGTTTTCATTTTAATGATGAGAATATGATCAAAATCGCAATCCGCTCCTCCGGATGCTTTTATTTCTAATCCGTTGCTATGGTATCAGAAAATAATCAGTTTAGCAACGCGTTACTCCATCCGGTGTTATCTGAGTAACCTTGTAACTCTTGTGTTTAAATGTGATATTTTTTCTAAGCCCATTTCCGATTGATGAGACATGGAGACTTACAAAGAAGTATTTACTTTTTTAACAATTTTTGTTAAATACATATATCTCTGGACAATTTTATGTATATTTTATATGTATATCATATTACGAGCATCAAATCGCATTAAGTTCTTCTATTTCGTTGTTGCTTTTTAGCTGCGTCTTTGTTATCAGCTTATTCTACATACATAAACAGAATATTTCAAAAAAATTCAAAGAAAGTGGTGCTGATCTAGGTGGTCAGTTTGTGTCACCATTCTTCTTTTCCTTTTTCCGGCGTTGTTATGTTCAGAAGTGTAGGACCATAACCTTCCCACTTAACTGCATTCCTACTGGTCCGCTGTGAGGTCCGCCGGTTTGACCTCAGAAAGTAGCGGCAGGCTTCCCGGTTTGGGATTACTTCATCGCTGAGGCCAATCAAATGCTGGTGTTTTTGCATTTGTTTGCACCAATTGTTTTTCGGCCTGCCTTTTTTTTTGTGACACTGGCATGCTCCAGATTTTTTTTGTTTGATCTTACTCTTACAACACCGGTGATCTCCAGTCGTGTCAACCCACTGATTTGCACGTACACTTGTGGGGCAGTTTAATGGTGGTATATGTGTCCCTAGGCTCACCTTGGTGTTTTCTAAATTGCCTAGATGTGATTTTTGTTTACCTTTGTTTTAGTTTGTGTCACCATTACATGATTTTAATTGACCTGAGAGTTCAAACCGTTATAGCTCAATATTTTGACTTGTTGCGTGACATTTTTGTCTATTTCTTCAAGTTCAGGCCACAAAAACTTATATGTTTATAGCTCTGTCTATTAAAAATAACAGCTCTCTTGGTTCTTCGAATACCAATTAATCGAGAACTACAAACCCACAAACAAAACTAGGTATATTTTATATTTAAATCTACCACCCATTTTTCCAATCTACCAGGTTTTTTTTCTGGGTCCACCACACTTTGAAAAATGTAAGTCCCAACACTGGCGGTAGCTCCTTTACAAACGTTTCTGTTTCGTTTTGCTCGCCATCTTCTGTTTTTCTCTCCATACAGCTATGTTCTCTCTTTGCCTGCTACAACATCTAGGTGCGACTTTTGATAGATCCTATACAATAGCCTCTACTTAATAAAACTTAACACCTTCGATGGAATTTCAGGGCACTACTTAGGCTAAACCACAGATAGATCCAAGACGAACGAAGGTGTTGGGGCTGGAGTATACGGAGCTAACACTGGAGCACACATCTATCATAGCATAGACATATACAACTCCTTATTTCAAGCAGAGATATTCGTAATTGAACTCTGCCTCAGAGAAAATATAGACAGAGCTATAAACAATAAAAACATTTATATTCTCTCTGACAGCAAGGCTGCACTTTTAGCCCTCGAAAGCTACAAAGTCACCTCTAAATTGGAATGGGACTGCTTACAACTATAAAGCCAGCTGGTCAACACAAACAGAGTTCACCTCATGTTGATACCAGGACACAGTGGCCATATAGGAAACGAAAAAGCAAACCTATTAGCAATAAAAGGCTGTGCATCACCATTCATGATGCCAAGACCATTCCGTGGCATACCTATCAGCACCATAAAATGCTACATAAAGGAATGGTTGAGGAACGCGGCCAACCACTACTGGACACAAACGGAAGGTAGCAGACAAGCCAAGATGTTCCTACCAACCACTTCCCAAAAGAACTCAACAACTCCTTAAACTCTCTAGGAGTCAGATTTGTATAATCACAGGATTCCTCACTGGACACTGCCCGGTCAACAAACATCTTAAAACCATGGGCATCACACAAGATGACACCTGAAGAATGTGTAACGAAGAGGCGGAAACAGCAGAGCACATACTGTGCCACTGTAATTGCCTCATCAGTATACGACACAAACACCTAGGCAGGCATTATCTTGAAGCAGAAGAAATCGCTGCTAGTTCACTCAAAAGCATACTAAGTTTTATTATGAACTCAGGATTTTTGAGTGAACTTTGAATGGGGGACATCACAATAGGCCCATCAGAGGCGGAAGTGATTATGTGACGTTGCCCCTTCCCCCTCCTTAATCTAAATCTAAATCTAGGCCTAACTACAATCGGATTGGCCGGCACTCATGGTTTTAATTGTATTTTATTTTGAAACATATTCTACTGCCTTATACTGCAAACATTCTTAAAACTATGATGTTTTTGATCTTAAGATTAACTTACCCAAAGAGGACTACGAGCCACCCGAAAACCCCAAATCCTACCGACCAATCAGTCTCCTCTCATTTTTACTGAAAATGACAGAAAAGTTGATAGAACTGGTCATAAGGTCAACACTGAAGAGCACGCACTACACAGACTAAAATTTGCATATCAAAAAAATAAATCTACAATAACAGCCTTTCACAAAGTCACGGACATTATAGACAAATCCCTGAAAGCAAAGGAGATCGCGATTAGCGCCTTTATGGATATAGAAGGAGCATGTGATAATGCAAATCATTCATCACAAAATAGAACCTTTAATTATCAAATGGATAAACGTCATTCTAAAAGCAAGGCATATAGCAGTCAAATTAGGCATATAGGAAGTATTAATTGAAACTATTAGACGTTGCCCGCAGGGGGTGTCCTTCCCCACTTCTATGGTCAATTCTAGTAGAGTTTCTCTGGGTACTTAATAATAATGTCTTCACAGCCATTGGATATGCTGACAATATACCCATAATCATAAAAGGTAAACGTGCGGACGTCATAGGCAATTTCATGTAAAGAGCTCTAGAAATAACCTAGAAATGGTGCGATGAAGTTTGATAAAGAGTCCTATCAATCCCAGCAAAGCACACATACTCATAATTCAACTCACAAAAAGAAGAATAGATTATTTGCAAACTCTAAAAATTAAAGGAACCTGAATTCCATTAAAGGAAGAGGTAAAGTTTTTGAGAATAATATTAAACCAAAAACTCTCTTGGAATGCACAAAATATACTCAAAGGCCATCAAAGCTATCTGGGCCCTAAAACAACTCGTAAAAATGAGTCTTTGGATCTATAAACAATGATTAAACCAACCATACTTTATGGAGCTGCTATTTGATGGAATATGTGTGAATAAAAAAGCGGCGTGAATAAACTAAATAAAATACAAAGGCTAGGGTGTATCTGCACAACTGGTGCAATAAGAACGACTTCAACTGCAGGGATGGAAGCAATACCCCACAATTACCCACTGCCATACAGGCTGAAGCTGCAAAACAAGCCTTAACCTTACATGGAACCTATAAATACAGAGAAGGAGACCTTGCTGGACATCTAGAAATTCTTAAAAGAGACCTGGGAGTGAGTGATCTGATGACCCCTGAGTCAAACTTTAGAAAATACTACGAAGTAGTCAGACCAAACAGAGAGAAATGGTACAACAACTCCCCTTCGATGAATGAAAGAGCCCAGGAATGGGTCCAAATCTGGAAACAAGATAGGGGATGGTGTAATAGGACTAAAATCCAGACTATACATTCCCTTCTGCAATGACTCAAGCAATCAATGAAGCAGTACATAGCATCAGCGACAGGAGACCCACTAACACGAGGATAACTATATTCTCAGACAGCCAACCGGTTCTTAAAGCGATAAAGAGGTGCACAGGCTGTAACAGACTAAAGCTGGATCATTAGACAAAAGAACCAATTCTGGAACAGGTAGGAGGGTATCAAGAACGTTCATTGAACAGAATCACAATCCCAAACGTTCCAAATAGGCTCTAGTGCAATGTGAGGCACTAAAAAGATACGGAGCATGCCATTACCACATTTACAAAATGGGTCACAAGGGCACAGAAATCTGTGGGCGATGTGGGTAGACTAAGGAAACTATGGAACATATACTGGCCGTCCGCCCATACCATGCCCGGTGTACTGCTTAAAAATATTCGCACGATCCTGGTGCGATGGAGCCTAAAATATTGTTAAGGTACCGAATTGAATCTCGCGCTGGGTGATCTTTAATCCACCGAAACCGAATAAAGGAATGTCTCTGGGAAAATAAACCTCTAAAGAAGAATATTCTCCTAGAACCCGCGACTGGGATAGTAAGCTCCAATCAAGCACAATCACTAGAAGTGCAATATACGTATTTATGAACTTGGTTATAATATATTACAATAATATCATATATTTCAAACTGAAATTGAGGTGATAGGCCATCTTACTTTTAACACGTAAATATTTGTTAACTTAAGTTCGCACTGTATTAAACCGCATGGCAGAACCGTAAATAACTATAAGATTTATAGAGCATATTAGCATATGATCTTGACCCAACACTCAAGTTTACTTCAGTAAAACAATTTTCTTGTCATAGCAATGCAGCTTTTGGCTTGACTAAAAGATGTTAAGTCAATGAAATATACTCTAGAAATCAAAATACTTTTCTATTTGTGGTTCTGTCCAATATTGTTTTTTTTTTTATTATTTCACTAACCCTAGAACTTATATACGGTCCGCCATCTAACGTTTTTTTTTTCAAGTAGTGCTTATTTCGTGAATGGTAACACTTAGCTCATGTCTGATTTGACAGATAATTAGTTTTATCCTTCCGCTGAACGAATATGGTTCCATCCAATGCGTTTTCGCTTCGCTAAGTGGGCCTGCGATCGACTTACAGAAGATGCCGATTTTGCCAAAAAAATCATCTTTTCAGATGAAGCTCATTTTGATATTGGCGGGTATGTAAACAAGCAAAATTGTCGCATTTGGGGCACAGAAAACCCGCACGCATACATTGAAAAGCCGGTGCACCCAAAACGAGCCACTGTTTGGTGCGGACTTTGGTCCAGAGGCATAATTGGGCCATTTTTCTTCGAAAATGAGCAAGGAGTGGCCGTTACAGTCAATGGCGATCGTTATCGGGCCATGTTGAACGAATTTTTGTTCACAAAAATTGAAGAGGAGGATATTGGCAACATCTGGTTTCAACAGGAAGGCGCTACGTGCCACACAGCCGAAGCTACACTCGATATTTTGCGCCCTGTTTTTGAAGATCGCATTATCAGCCGCAGAGCTGATGTCGTTTGGCCACCTCGGAGCTGCGATTTGACACCGTTGGACTATTATTTGTGGGGTGCCGTCAAAGATAAGTGTTACGCCGACAAGCCAGAGACAATTGACGCTTTAAAGGACAATATTCGTGAAGCCATTGGTGAAATACAGCTGCACACAATCGATAATGTGCTTAAAAATTCGACCGATCGTGTAGGCTACTGCATGGCCAAGGCAGCCATTTGAATGAAATTATTTTCCATTATTAACCGGAAGGATTGTACTTTCAAATAAAAAAAGAAATTTGAGAAAATATTCAGTAGTTTTTTTTATAACATTTTCAAAAAAAAAAAGTTATTTGGCGGACCCTATAGATAGTCACTCTTTTTAGACTCCGTTTTTGAGAATCTTAGTCTCGCAACATAGGCCAATTCAATTTTAATTTATTAACTTGAACAGTAGTATAATAATTTAAATCAAAAGTGGGGCTTGGTGAAGGCTGGTCACCGAGGCTGTGAACTTCCGAGTTCCAAACGGTATATTAAGCAAAAATTGCTTATTACGAATATTAATACATATTTTAAATAAATATGACATAAAATGTGAATAGAAACTACTTATCAGAATTTCGTTGACCCTGATCTCAAGTGCTAGATTTATCTGAAAAATTATGTATGTATGTGGAGAGCGACTGCTAGTTTAAAAGCACTCTTCTCTAGTTAAATGAATGCATGCTAAAAATCATCATTGAGGATCAGGAGGCCCTTTCCTTCTAAGACTAATATATTCACCCTAAGTATGATAATTAAACCGTACCTTATTACGGGTATGTGAAAACTAATTACAAGTTCGTGTTTTCGTGTAATCTGGTATTCTTTTTTCTGCAAATTTTTCCTTCATACGAATTTCCGAAGTTTTTCTTTTGTGTCCATAAAATCTTCATATTATGCAAATTTGTATATTTTTAGCCTGTCGTGATGAAAAACAAAAAAACGAACGGTTGCAACGAGCTCTTTTTACAACGAATAACGATTTTAAAGTACAACTCGACAAGTGGTCTAGTTTGCGAAGATTCTCTCAAACTTTACTTAAGATATTGTATACGTTCCACTGACTAGAGCGATCTATTAGATTACATGTAAAAAAACATCTGGTCAATGGGCGGAAAACCTTAAAAGTGCGTGTTCGCGATAGTAATACGAATAGTGCAAGTATACGAGAGCAGAGTGCACAAAAGGAAAAATAAAGGTAAATGTTGCTTCTCGTGCTCAGTACTCCTCTACCGATCATGGGCAGGTGTAGATACATGTGCGTAGTTTCGGCCAGATGCTCGGGTAGATTTTTTTTTCTATTTTCCAGTTGGGTTTTTTTTATGTTGCTTTTAATTCAACTTTTGTCCTAAGGCCGAAACATGCATGCACGGGGAAGAAGGGAATAGGGAAAGTACAAGAACAGAATCTGCCATGAAAGGTAGTTAAACGTATCTATGCACGTTGGCAATAAGCGTTACACCGTTCGGCCAATTATTCTACTTATCGTCTATTCTACTGCAATTTCGCTACATCCGGCCAAGATGCAATTTTACGAGGGTTTTTTGTAGTTCCTTCGATTTTGTTTCAGATTTATCTCAACAGTTGATACACCTGTTGAGAGAAGAATTTTACATTTGTTTTTAGTAGTATGGACAATAACCGGATACGTGGGAGATATAGCCTTAGCAGTACTTCCCTAACATCTTGGAAGGTCAAACCATTAAAGAGCAAAAATAGACAATATCTTTAGCTACATATACATATACATACAGACGAGAAGTTCTGGATGGTAGGTGATGGGGCTATCGGGGCATAATCGATATCATTATTCAGCAGAAGGCCAAGTTAACATGCTTCAGGCTAAGATGGTGAGATGTCCACTTGAGGGTGAATTTAATTTTTCTCATTAAAAAATGCATCTAATTTAGGTACTAATTAAGGTATTTAGAATCAATTATTACTAGTAAAGTACTGCCCTAGCAACGGGCTGGCATCTCCAAAGACTGGTGGAGCATTGTAGTTAAAAACGTACTTATCTGTTCATCGGATGTAATGCAGAAAGAGGTGAATACCACCCAGAATTTATTCTATGTTTGTCATTATTGGGTTTCAAAAAGACAAAAGCTACAATGCTTAACAATGGCCTACTTGCTTGCTGTATATTTCAAAGCCATTTAACGTTTCCAGATTGTACTCTACCTCTGCTAGTATTCGAGACAGTCGAATCTTCTATGGGACAAATCTTAAACGGTACTTCCCCTATGCTTCCAAAGAGGTATTTCTCCTACGTAAGCATTTTCATCTGTGTTGCTTCTCTGGTCCCTTGACGAGTAGATCTGTTTTTTTTTTTTTCATGTGTTATGATTACCCTTAAGACACAGCACGGCCGAAGGTATAGAGGTGCACATTGATCCTAAAAGTCTGTGGATTGTAGTGAGTTTGAAATATTGGGCTGGGAAGAGCATTCCATAATTGTGTTGTGCGGCTGAAAAACGAATCTCTGAACTTAACTGTACGTCCGAAAGCAGGCTTGAGGGTGAACTGATGAGCATTCCTGGCAAGTCGAGTATTGCGGGTGAATTCATGGAGGTGAGGTGGCTAACTCATTTGAGCACCGGTTGTTAAAATAGCGATAAAACAGTGGATAAGAAGACACATTACGTCGGTGTTCGAGCGAGTACTGTCTCCTAGAAGTTTTATCGCTCGCTGTTGTATTCTGTCAGTAGGTGCAGTGAGTTCTTAGGGGCACCAGACCAGATATGAGCCTTATACTCCAGCTTGGGGCCGATGTAGGCCTTATAAATGGAAGCCAAATCAGAGGAGGTGAAATATTTCTTGCATTGTTTGAGGAAACTTAGGCATGTTGCCAAGTTTTTGGCTTCAAATATGTGATCATTCCAATTAAGTTTGGTATTGATACACATGCCAAGGATGACAAGTTTTCCGGTTTCGTCGACACAAGCCCCGTTCGTGGATAATGGCTGATTATTACGAGTTCGCTTTTGTGACAATAGACAGCATTGAGTTTAAGAAGCATTGAATTCCACTCTATTATTTTTACCCCAATTGATTATGCTGTCAAGGTCGGAATTCAATGTGCTTAACATACGCTGCCGTTCCATTCTATGGCCGAAGAGCAGGGACGTCAGTTCTGCAACGAATATGAAAAGCTAAGAGTACTGTCATCAGCGAAGGAGTGGATTGGATTAGAAGTAACAGACAGGAGATCATTTATAAAAATGAGAAAGAGAGTCGGAGACAAAACAGAGTCTTGGGGGACACCAGCATTTATTTGGTAAATATCAGACTTGAATCCATCCAAAACGACTTGAATTAAACGGTTCGAAAGGTAATTTCTAATCCATAGAAGCAGAGATTTATCGATGCCATAAGCACGCATTTTCGACAAAAGGGCCTGATACCAAACTCTGTCAAATGCTTTTGAAATATCAACCTTAATTGTGCAAAGATTGATTCCACTTTTCGGTGAGATATACCATCAAATCACCAGTGGACCTGTTGCTGCGAAAACTGTATTGCCGATCATTAAGAAGCTTCCGCGATTCAAGATATTTCATGAGCTGACGGTTTAGAGAGAGCCGTGGCGCAGTGGGTAGTGTGTCGGCCTCTGACACACGATGAGCGAGTTCGGATCCCGATAACACCAACGCCATCGAATGTTCATTACGCGGCTTCTCTCCTCGGCGGGGAACTGGCAAAACCCCCGTAGTACACTTGCCTCGAAAAAGCTTCTCGACTCTCGCCGTTCGGAATCGGCATTAAAACTGTAGGTCCCGTTCACTTGTGTGAAAAACAAATCGCACACAACATAAGTGAATGAGAGAAGCTAGGCTCTGGCTCTTCATGAGTTGTAACGCCATCTAAGAAAAAGAAGAAGACGGTTTATCAGCGTTTCCATGACCTTGGAAAAAAGGGACGTTAGTGCTATGGTCCGGTAGGCGGTGGGAGATGAAGATTCACCCCTTTTAGGGACGGGCTGGACAAATGCTGTTTTCCATCTACTCGGAAAAAGACCTGGACAGTAGGGCAGATGGAAAAGCTTGTGCAGTGATTTTGCTAGCGCAGAAGAACACCTCGGCGGAGACAATGTGGATTCTGGCAACGTTGAACTAGATGCGAAATGCGTAGCAAGCAGATTTGCCTTGTCTAAAGAGCTGACAGCTGGAATGTCATTGTAAATGAGCGTGGGAATCGAAGACGAGGCTGAATTCTTTACTTATTTCACGAATGACTAAAAGTTTTTGCTACCCTTGGGACATTGTAGCACTTTCTGCCTCAACGTTTATTCGTGGGAGAGTTTTACACGTCTAATTAATGCATTGCTGTCATTTCTGGCCAATTTTTTGTAGGGTTGATTTTGTAAATCCGAAAACTCCACTCTCTCAACCTGATGACCTCCTGAGAGGCAGGGAGGAGGTTTGTTACGTTTGTGGGAGAAAGTAATAGATTGACACTTTGAAATGTTAAGGTCGAGGCAGTTGTTGGAGCACCAGGTGGAAAATCTGTTGAGGTCCAATTGAGTAAGGGAAGAGTCATGTTCTGAGGAAATGATCTTAAAGAATTTAGCATCGTCGGCATATAGAGAGATGTGAGAATGGGATAAAAAGAAGCGGGCCTAAATGACTGCCTTTGGGGACACCGGAGGAAGCAAGGAAGGGGTTAGAGAGGGCAGATCTAAAGCGAACGCTGTAGTTGCGATTTTCCAGGTAAGAGGAAATCGTGACCATGTCAGCAGCAGCATCCTTGTCACTATCGAGGAAACAGCCTGCCCATAAACGGGCGTCTTCCTCCCCCTATCGAACCGTAGCACTAAAGCAGAGATGAGAGTTCATCATCTCTGCACTAAAGTCTCTTTTTCATAAGGTCATAGTAACTCTGATATATCGTCAGCTTATGAAATATTTTGAATTGCGGAAACCTTATGGCTAACAGTATGGTTTCCATAGCAACAGATACACTGGTGGTTTGATAACATATTTCACCGAAAAGTGGAAAGTGAAGTTGAGCGCGATATTTCAAAAGAATTTAACAGAGTTTGCCATCAGGTATCAAGTATAGTATCGATTAGTCTTTTCTTCTCTGAATTAGAAATTACCTTTCGGGCCGTTTAATTCAAGTTGTTTTGGACTGTTTATTTCACGCTGGTATTCCCCAGGGCTCTGATCTGTCACCGATACTCTTCCTCATTTTTGTAAATGAAGTCTTAACTGCTGCTTCTAATCCAATACCTTCGCTGATGACAGCACTCTTAGCTTTTTTTAAAGGGTGTCTCAGTAAGAGTGCACTTTTTCATTTTAAAATAAAAACAAGTATTTTATGGCAGAGTTGTGATATTTTTATTGTATTGTAAAGAAGACATGTTTCGATTAAGTATGGAATAAAATATCCGGCAAATGACTCCCACGGCTCCGATGACAGGCCATTACTCTTTTCATGAAATTTTCGATGACTTTTGCACAGAGATGTGGTTGTATCTCACCGATGACGCGTTGGATTTCCGATTTGAGCTCAGGAATTGTTTGGGTTTATTAGCATAAACCCGAGATTTCTCAAAACCCCAAAGAAAAAAATCGCACGGCGTTAAATCGCACGATCTTGGTGGCCAGTTGACATCAGAATTTCGTGAGATAATGTGTTCTGGAAATCGTTGCTGCAATAAGTCGATTGTTTCATGCGCGGTGTGGCAGGTTGCGCCATCCTGCTCAAACCACATGTTGTCCAGATTCATGCCGTCCAGTTGAGGCATGAAGGTGGCGGTCTTTAGTCAAAATTCGCTGCGTAGTGCTTCGTGAAATTCGCAGTTGTTGAGAACGATGTCGAATTGATGTTTTCGGGTTTTCGGCGACACTCTCGTTTACAGCAGCAATGTTTTCAAGAGACCGACCGGTACGTTGACGCAAAGGATTGTTATTATCCATAATTGTCCCAGTTTCTTCAAATTTCTTGACCACTCTTCGAATGGTTGACACATTAGGTGCACTTTCTCGGCTGAAAATTTGGCGAAGTTTGCGAGCGGTTTCAGCGTAACTTTCCCCATTTTTGTAATGAGTTTTCACAGTTATAACGCCTTGTTCTTTCGAAAAGCGCTCCATTTTTAATAATCGGAATAAACAGAGGTGACAGCTGTCAAATTTCAGAGTTGCCACTTGCATGAAAAAAAAAATATTCCAATTTTAAAAAGTGCACTCTTACTGAGACACCCTTTATTCGTTCCAGGACTCACATCCCTGCTCTTCGGCCATAGAAGTGGAACGACAGCGTAAGTTAAGCACATTAAATTCCGCCCTTGACAGCATTATCAATTGGGGTAAAAATAATTGAGTGGAATTCAATGCTTCTAAAACAAAATGCTGTCTATTTCACCCAAGCGAACCCGTAATAATCAGCCATTATCCACGAATGGCACTTGTGTCGACGAAACCGAAAGACTTTTCATCCTTGGTATGTGTGTTAATAAAACTCTTAGTTGGAATGACCACAAATTCGCGGTCGCCAAGAACTCTGCGAAATGTCTAGGTTTCCTCAAACGATGCAAGAATATTACACCTCCTCTGATTTGGCTTCAATTTACAAGGCCTACATCCGCCCCAAGCTCAAATACACCCTCATATCTAATCTGGTGCTCCCAAGACCTCTTTGAACTTGCTAGATAGAATACAAAAGCGAGCGATAAAACTAATATATAAATAATAAACTAAAAAATAGACAACAATATTGCGAAGTCGATCGATTCACTCGAACATCGCCACAATGCCTCCTCTCTCTCTTTATTTTATCGTTATTTTAACAAACAATGCTCAAGTGAACTAGCTAATTGCATTCCTCACCTTCAAGAATTTAACCGCAATACTCGTCTCGCCCGAAATGCTCATCAGCTCACCCTCAAGCCTGTCTTCGGACGCACAGTCAAATTTAGAGACTCGTTTTTTAGCCGAACCAAACGAATGTGGAATGTTCTTCCTCGACCGACCTTTCCCACTCATTACAATCCATAAGCATTTAAAACCAATGTGCACCGGTAGCTCCTTTCACTCCCTCCCTCTATACCTTGGGCTCCTACTGTGTTTTGACTTTTTGACATTTAAGGGTAGTCATAACCCCTTGTGCACGTGTAAGTTCTAAAAAAAGATCAACAGTGCGTCTGGACCTTGCGAAGAAAACAAACAACAACTTACAAGTAAACAAAGGAACCGTACAGCAATGGTTTGAAATACTTCAACTCCAACTCAAGCAAACAAGTCACGCGAGCATGCAGAACCAGCTAATGACAACTACGGGCTGCGAGTTGTAGTCGAGTTCTACTTCTTCAATCTGTAAGAGACATTGCAGAGGAAATTAAGGTTTACACCTCTTTGCTTCCCCGGAACAGATCCGTTTCGGCATAGACTAGTGATGTGTAATGGTGATTGTCGATGTCTGAGCAATTGCTAGATGAAACAAATGCCAGAACCAAGTTCTATCCAAGGAAGATAATGGTGGCTATTTGTTGGTCTTCTGTTAACATTATCTACTATTACGTTTTTAAAAATTTATCAGAAACTATTAGCTAAGCAGTCTAAGCTGGTCAAAAGAGATGGAGTCATATAGCATCAGGGCGTAACTAGACCACATGTTTCAAGGATTACGGTCCTACAATTAAACACGAAGCAGTATAAGACAATCGCCTATCACATTTCAAACATTGGGATCACTTTTTGGTAGGAAAACGATTCAAAAATGAAGACCATAGGTATAAATGATAGTCAGAAGGGGCAATATTGTAAGAATACGGTAGTTGGGGTAGGGTTCCGTGCAGGGACGGGTTAAGAATATCCCTGCAGCGATACCTCTCGCTTGTCGTAAAAGGCGACTAAAACAAAGGTAAACAAAAATCACATCTAGGCAATTTAGAAAACACCAAGGTGAGCCTAGGGACACATATACCACCATTAAACTGCCCCACAAGTATACATGCAAATCAGTGGGTTGACACGACTGGAGATCACGTGTGTTGTAAGAGTATGATCAAACAAAAAAATCTGGAGCATGCTCGTGTCACAAAAAAAAAAAAAAAAGGCAGGCCGAAAAACAATTGGTACAAACAAATGCAAAAACACCAGCATTTGATTGGCCTCAGCGATGAAGTAATCCCAAACCGGGAACCCTGCCGCTACTTTCTGAGGTCAAACCGGCGGACCTCACAAGCGGACCAGTAGGAATGCAGTTAAGTGGGAAGGTTATGGTCCTACACTTCTGACCATAACAACGCCGGAAAAAGGAAAAGAAGAAGAAGAAGATTAAGTAAAGAATTTTAGGGTTCATTACAGTATTTTTTTTTTAGGAATTGTTGTTGAATGAAAAGTGGATTCTGTATGCTAACCGTAAAAGACCAGGGCAGTGCTTTGATGCAGATGAAAAACCAAAATACACTCCAAGTCCGATCTTCATCCAAAACGCGCCAACAGATTATGGGCCCAAAACAGAACCGAGGAAATTGAGAATTTTTACCCCAAAAAATGACATCCAATAACAATTTATTTAGGCGGATTACACAATTCAACGGAGAAAATTCGGATGATCAAATATGTACATAAATGGTGCAATACCTAGCCCAAATAATGCTTGGGATGAAAAAGACTTGGACGCACGCCGTGATTTGATCTTGCCACTAGAGCCCAATATCGTTACTTTGGTGAAACACATGCCCACGTCAAAAGAGGTATGGGATTTTCTCGAAGGTTCTTACGACAAGAAAGATCCTAATCAAAAGATGGAGGAATTCAGGAAGTTGCTGAACGTTCGGATGGACAATGGTCATTCAATGGTTCAAAGCCATAGTGAATCGGTTGAAAGAAACTAAATGCCAAGTTGGATCAAGACTTATTAGTCGTTATCTTTTGAAATTCACTATCGGAAGACTACAAAGATGTTCAGATGGCGTTTGATGTCCAAAGCACCTATCCGGTGCTTGGGAGACAAACTCAGCACTAAAAGTCAAGTTCAACAAATACGATCTACAAAAACAATCCAACAAGCCCCAAAATATAATTGCAGAAAATGTCGTAGAAAACTCAAATGGCTTAGAATTGCAATTCCAAAAAAAAAAAAACCAAAGAAGAAGGGGAAACGAGCATTGATGATTGTGGTTTCATCGCAATAGAATGTGCACATCAATCTATACAATGGAAAAAAGGGGCCAAAGATATCACTGCTTGGTGCTTGGACAGCCGTGCCACTTCTCACATGTGCGCATCAAAACAAAAATTTATATACCTGCGACATTGCCCAAACAAGACATTGCCAAAATTAGCAAACGAACAATCAGTTCGTCAAGATATGTGGTATAGGCACAGTTGTGACAATAAAAAATGAAGTGAAGCCCCTAAAACTATACAATTTCCTGTACGTTCCGTGCATGCCAAATTGGCTGAAAAGCAACCTACGTTGATCAATAGGCATGGTCCGATCCTTTTGCATGACAATGCTAGACCACATACATATCACGAGTAACAGTGCAAAACCTGTTGCAGTTGGGATTTGAAATTCTTCCGCATCCACCCTACTCTCCTGATATTTTCCCGACGGACTACCATATTTTCCGAACCTGAATTCATTTTGCCGGCAGAAGGTCTTCCGGAACCGAGCAGAGGTCATAAAAGCCTTTAAAGATTTCTTTGCCTCGAAAAGTCAGCGCTTCTACGAAAAAGGAATATTTGATCTTGTATCACGTTGGAAGAATGTCATAGATGCCAGCGGATCCTATTTTGATTGAATAAAAATTTACGGAAAAATAATATTAGCTTTTAAATTTTTACTATTAAATCGAACATTTTGTGCGGTATAACCTAATACTACTTTTACTATTATTTTTCTATACTGTGTTTATTGTAAAAGTACATTGTGACTCTCTGTACATGCATCAGCAACATTTTCGTTTCTCGTTTTCAATATCTCCCGATGCATTTGCAGAGAGGCCCAAAATATTCTCACAGTGCCTCCCATTGAACCACTCCCGTATTTGTCGTTCCCATCTCTCGTCATGCATTTCGGTACTGATTTTCATGAGCATGCGTGGGTGGTTGATGGCATGTTACTGAATGATTTTCTGGTCACTTGGATGACGATCGCAAAACGGGTAACATCACTTAAAATAAATTGTTAAATCCTTTTCGATTCCAAAAAAAATTCTTTTGTTTGATATTTTTTTCCTTTCTTGTTTCGAACATTATAAAACAGTATTAATGTTCCGACTTTACCAGCGACAATCTACCTACTAGCCAGGTAAATCCACCGAGATTATCCTGTTCTAACTAGCTGAAGTAGTCACACAAAAACCGATGACCTTGTCCTAGTCACAAGTAGTGAATGTGACAATCCTCTGCGAAATGATCCATAGAGCCCTTAAAATAAATGTTGAATGATGCAAGATGACTATTATAAATTACTACAAACCCTTCTTTAGGAAAAAGAAAGTACTAGGCACGACATTGAATTCAATAAAGGAAGTTAAATTTCTAGAAGTATACTTGAGCAACAAATTCAACTGTTAAAAGCGTACAGTTAAGATTAACACTTAAGTAACCAGCGCTTTAAAAATGTGAAAGCTTTTAATAGACAAATCAAGGGTGTGCTGTTGAAGAATACTAAAATTATATGCATGTCGCACGACTGAAGGCACCTGATAAAGTGCTAAATATATGTTTGAGTATGTCATTGAGAACATTCTGGATAGCATTAACAACAGAGAGCAAGTAGGCATAAATCGAAGGAATTCGAAAACATGCCCAAAAACTTACCAATCTCCTCAATATATGGAGACGTCATGAGAAAGTTCGAATATAACTTTAAGCAACAGTGTGTTGCAGCAAAGTAACTATGACTGAACCCTAAAATTTGTCACAAATGGTTTTCATCTAAATTAACTTCTTTGAGTAATGAATTCGTTTAAACCTATGTTACATGCAGTGAAATAGAATCCTAAGTTTTCGGCTTATAATCGAGCTTATTATAATAAGCTGCATCCACTCTACTTTTAGAAATATAGTCATATATGCGTCAACCGAAACTGAAAATAAAAACGGTCGCATCAAGAGTGATATTCATGAATGATGGACTACTACTTTGATGCCGCGAGCGCACGTTCTCCAATGTCAAGGACGCGGTTAGATCAATACAGACAACATCAGAGCTTGGGACATAATGGGCTAAGACGTGCGTTGAGGCTAAAACTAAATATCTGCTGTCATCACTCTTGTCTATCGCGTTTTTTTTAAATTCAAGTGACCATATCTTGTCTTGGTCCGTTATGAATATTGATTCGAAAAATTAATTTTTATGTAAATGGAGAATGGACGTCCAGGATGACTAATATTATAATAAACGGAAGGGCGTTTTAACTGAAACGGCATAAACATGAAACAGGTAAACAGCAAAACTTTACGGAAAACGTATTGGTTGGCAGGTTAACATGAATATCTAAGTGTCCTGATTGGGGAAGGTTTTATGAAGGCTTCTTTTGAAACGTTTTTAAAACTGTGGGCATTTCCGTCCCATCAGAAAAATCAAAATCTTTCAGTATCAGCACCATTAATCTCGTCAAAGTATTCTTCACATGCGTGCGCTCGCTATAATATCTTTTAATCAAAACTTCCTTACTCCCATCGCATCAAGAATTGACGCTTTCAATATTACATGATTGTCCTGATAACCTCTGTTATATGTTATTAGGTTATTTAATCTTGATCTATTATAATAGTAGCCGGAGCGACATTGTATCACAGATACAATACAAGTTCATATGATAATTTTCATGCAACTCTAACTGTTCCTTAAACCCGTTCGACTGAATTCAACGTTAAGAAAACACCTTAATTGATTCCCGTAAATAAAACCCAGCCTTAACCTTTCGTTTAGGAAAGGCTAGGAGAAAAACCACAACTTTCCGATTCTAAACAACAGATTATAGAAAAATCATCAGGTAACAAGGGGAGCACAGACCTCCCGACTTAATTGGCAAATTGAGAACTTTTTTTTATACCCCGTCGTTTTTCGCCATTTCTATCTTTTGCATAATAAACCAGTTGTCGTAGAGTGTAGATATTTAGTGACTCGTACCTGTCATTATACACACATGGGTAGGCAGTGCAAACTAAGTTGTATGTAACTTGTATCTTATTTTTTTTCATTTCAAATGTAAATAAATTAATATTTAATTATGCTAAACAATTGTTTCTGCTTTGCGTTCGGCCTTCGATTGAAAGCTGCGTGTGGAAACGTGGACACAAATGAGACAATTGCATTTGAAATGACCGTTGAGAAAACGGTAGGAAGGCTTTTATCTTAAATTTATTGTTGCAACATTGTTGAAACATTTTTCCAACTATTTGCTTTGTATGAATATGGACATATACATTTATATATGTATCTATATATTCTTGTGCCTTTTTATCAAGTGAATAAGACATCTTAACGATAACGTGTTTAGATGGTTCTTTCTTCTGAAAATTTATTACCAATTACCCCGAACATTGGCGTGAGTCGCGAGCGAGTTTTCGTGTGTTACTAAGTGCTATTCCACATACGCAGTGGGAGAGGAAAACACAATGAAATGCCAACATGATTACTTAACTTAGTGATTCCAAACTGAGAATGTCAATCAACTGAACCTGAAGCTTCAGTAAAAGTGGCATTCGAGTTACTTTGCATTAAAAGAGACTCCGTCTTAATACTCCTTACATCAAGAAGGTGGGAAACGATTTTTTTTTCTATAGAAATAGGACGTACACTCGCCAATCACTCGCACTGTCATACACAATTTGTTAATTTCAACCGAGCCACTTTCGTACGAGTATACACATGTTCGACTCCTTCCTTACGATCATGGTCTCAACTCTTTTTCATTCGGGCTTAGTGTCAATGTCTCTTCTTCTCACTCAATTATTCTCTTCATCCTACTGGCGGATTCTAGGGCGGCTTCGAATGTCATTTCGTCATTTCGACATTAATTTGAAATTCTAGTGTCAATCTGTGGGCATGTACATATGTAATAAGTTGCATTTGTTTTATAATGGGATTCCTCGTCGATCGCGTTTTGAAACCAAGCACTTTAACACTCAGCACTAGTAACAACCACTACCCTACCGGTCAATGAACATTCCGAGGTATTAGGTGCAGTCACTAGTTTGTATCGGTTTGCCATTAATTGTTAAAGCGGGTGTGTTGTCAATCCTTTTTGTAGTATAGATCACCTGTATAGTCTTCTCTTCGTTTATTTGGATGCCCCATTTTGTAAACTACTCAATAGTATTGTTGAGGTGTCTTTGAAGTTTATAATTTGCGTTTATTAGATTTTTACTGGTTTGAAGGATAATAGTATCATCAACGAATGTAGCTAGCATGTAGAGTCGGGTTTAGTATATCTGATGCGTATAGTAGGTAGAGTAGAGGGCCAACGGCGCTTCCCTGAACGCCTGCTAGGACTATATGGCCGCTGGATGCGTTCGTCCTCGTCTCTAACACAAAAAAGGCGCTGCTCAAGAAAGCTTTTAAGTAATAAGTACAAGTCTAGTGGTAGTGTTTTGTTTAACTTATAGAGTAGCTCCGTGTGCCATAGCTTTTTGTCGAAAATTATAGAACAATGTATTGACAGTAAATTGACGTGGAAACAGCACATAATACAAAAAAGAAACCAAATAAAAGATAAATCCCGCGAATGTTTCTGGATGCTCGGCAGAAGCTCAAGACTATCAATGGATAACAAGCTACTTATATGCAAGACAATGATAAAATCAATATGGATTACATATACGGGTTACAACTATGGGGTACAGCAAATATCTCTAATATGCAAATACATAATACAACGTACACAGAACAAAATACTACGGACTATCGACAACGCTGCGTGATATACAGGGTGTCCCACGAGCAATGTGCCAAAAAGCTAGAGCGTGTAGGTCTGGTCAAGACAAGAAAAAAATCGTATGGGAGAGGGGGGTCAATTCCCCCCGTTTAGCCGGGAGGGGCAATTTTCTAAAAAATTGACTTAATTTGGAAAAAAAATTATTAAAAATCAACAGTTACATCCACAATGCTGTGATATATTTTTTTGTAAAGCCAGAAACCTCTTCTTTCATCTTGTTTCTAAACGAAGCTGTTTTAAGGAATAGTTTTTCTGAAATTAATTTTCAAACTCAAAATTTTGAAAAAAAAATGAAAAAAAAAATTTCGAACTATTTTTTTTCAAAATTGTATGTAATTAAGTACTAATTTTTTGTCAAAAATTCAATTCTCTTATTAGTTTTTAGTTAAAAACAGAAAACCGGATGCAAAAATGTTTTGTAGTTTTTGAGAAATTAAAAAAAAACCCGAACAATTTTTTTCTAAGAAAAACCTTTTTTTTGGTTTTAACGCGGCTGGACTTGTAGGCAAATTAATGTATGAAACATTGACATCGTTTTTATTATTTTTAAAAAATTTGGAGTTTTATTATAATCAATTTTCAATATGATCCCCATTTTTTAGAAGGCAAAGATTATATCTCCTTGAAATGTATGATACCCGGTGTAGTAATGTGCGTTGATGGGAATCACATTGCCATAAAGGTTCCGAAGGAAAATCCGCACTTATATTACAATAGAAAAGGATTTTATAGCATAAATGCGAAGATAGTAAGTGAAATAAAAATGTTTCATACGCACATACATATAACAGTTAGTTGTTGTTCTTTTTCAGATTTGCGATGAAAAGCAATGGATACGATCAATAGACACAAGATTTCCTGGGTCTAACCATGATTCCTTTATATGGAATAATAGTAAGGCCCGCGCTTACATCGCACAAGAATACGAGAAAGGAGACCGAAACTCTAGGCTGTTAGGCAAGTACAAATTTTGTTATATGGGTACTTTCAGAAACTTAATTTATTTCTTTGCAGCTGATTCTGGGTATCCTCTTGAACCCTGGCTTCTTACCCCATATCGCTCAGTTCAACTGCATTCCCGCGAAAGTAAATTTAATGAACATCACTCTAAAAGAAGGAATGTTGTGGAAAGAACCATAGGCGTGTTGAAAAACCGATTCCGGTGTTTGATGTCGTCTCGAGCTCTTCACTATGAGCCCAGAAAAGCATCACAAATAATAAATGTTTGTTGTGCACTCCATAACATTTGCCTATTCTACAAAGTAAATAGCGAGATCGATTATGTGGAAAATATCGAAAAAAGTCACTCGGACAATGAAAACGAACAAATAGGGTCAAATGAAACAAACATTATAAGGGAAGAAATAATGCTGAGTCTATAGTTCAGTTCACAATAAAAACAACAAAATAACAAAGAAATATGAATAAAAAAAAAAACGATAAAAAAACAAAAAAACATTAAACAAAAATATCACAATTGTACTCCATTATAGTTTCATTCTTGATGATCAGTTCGTTTGAGGCTAGCTTAAATTCAGTTTTTCTAGTTCAATTTCTAGCAACTTCTGCTTAACTTTTAGCTTTTCTTTATTAATTTTCAACATTTCGGAATTTAACCAGTTTGTCTCTCTTATGTAAGCCTCCAGTGCTTCATTGTGCCTTTTGCTTTCGGCAACGTTTTCTTTCATTTGTACGATCATTTCATTATTTTGGTCAGTACATTTTTCTAATGGCCTATATATTCTTCGCAAAGATGAGTTATTTTGCGCATTGGTTTCTTCTTGCATATCACACATCTTTGCTATAGTGTTGTATAATTTTTCTTGTATACATATTTGTTTGTCAAGAAGTTCATTTTGGTTGGCAATTCCATATGTAAATTACCTTCTTCCGTTCAATTATTTCTTTTATTGGAGGCCCCAGTCCGTTGAGCTTCTCGCGCAAATTTTCCCAGAAATCCCTTACTTCTTCGGGTGGTCTTTTAGTAAGGTTTTTGCCAATGTCTGGGTATTTTTTCATTTCTTCAATGAGCTCCTTAAATTGGTCCCTATTAGTTGTCCTCTTCCTATAAATCAAATTGTTTGTATTTAACAAATAAACTGCATCAAATATAAAACTTACATTTTCAGTGATTCACACACAATCTAATCCAATTCACCTAATTCTGTATAGATCCGCAACGATTTTGGCGCGGATCTGAAACGTCACACTTTGTATGGATAGATTCGATTCACGCGGATTTAAGAATACCGTGAATCGTAATTTACATTATCGACACGTTAATCGATTCACTTCGAACGGATTTGGGAATGCAAATTGTTCGAATTTGGCGGACCTTTCGATCCGTCGGATTTGGGAATAGGGGTGAATATATGTAACCCCAACGCTTCGGGTGGATTAAAACACACCTGTGCCAAGACACAAAAAAAAACAATAATAATAATAAATAAAATTAAATGTTAAACACCAAAAAATTGTAGAGGACATTGGTCCTACATTGTTAGTTGTACCTTATATAAATATTGTTAAAACATTAACTAGACTATTCAGCACTATATCTTGCGTTCTGATCTGATCTGACGTCAGATATTATCTAACTTGATTCAGTTGCGTCCATGATATTCGAGTTAAGTCAGAAATATACATATAAATTTGGAGCGGTGTCTGATGTCAATCACAATAATAATAATCTGGTTGACGATCGAGTGAGTGATCTGGATTGAAATTTTCTTCACTCTTGATTGATGTCAAGATGTATACTAATGGTGATCCAAAAGTAATGGTAATCGGTTATTTCCAGTCCGCACAAAAATCCAAATTCTTTTTACTTGCTTATATGCAGTTTGAAAATCGGGCCGTTAAACGTGTAAATTGTAAAGCTTCACGTATATTTTTGCACGGTGATATGTTCGTCGATTTTCATTATAACCAAATATTTAATAGCATCTCTTCTAGCTGCTTTTTTGTTTGTTCTTATATGTAAGTGTTTGTAAAAAAAAGTATTTTTGACATCTTCATAAGAAGGAAATGCTGCTCAGCCGTGCCAATACCGCCGAACGGGACTAGTGATAATCGGAAGAGGCAATGCCTGGGGAATATTTCGGGTGTGAAAGGACTTCCAATTTAAGCCTTTTCAAATTGGTTTTCACCGACTTTGCAAGACGTAGCCGAGCGTTGTCATGTAGCAAAATCTCCTTGTCATGTTACTGTTAATTCGTGGCCGTCAATCTGTTTTAAAAAAATCAATTGCATCCATTGCAGTCGATAGCGATCTCCGTAATGTTTTCGCTTCTTAGATGGCGTTAAAACTCATGACGAGCCAGAGCCAAGCCTTTCTCATTCACTTACATATGTTGCGTGCGATTTATTTTACAGTTTTAATACCGATTACGAACGGCGAGAGTCGAGGAACTACCCACTACGCCACGACGCATTCCTCGGGGATAGTTTCACTGTTCCAGATATTTTATTAATTAGGATGGTATTAGGGCGACTCTTGTGGCCTTGTTGTTCTTTCGTCGATGGTTGAAAGTTCTATCTGAATTTCTGTTAACACATTCCCATCGGGAAACGAGATTTCTCATTTTTAGAGAAATTAATTTTTCTAAATTTTTTTTTTTAATTTTGTTCAGTATGCGGAATACGAAAAAAATATCAGATTGACTCTAGTCAAGATAAGACGTTATAACTATATGACTGAAAGAAGGTCGAAATAAAAAATACAATTACATATTAAAATATATAATAACGATAAAAAACTAAATACATATGTATGCACTTAACACCAATCATAAAAATAAACTAGGCAGATCAGTATGCGCGGGCTTAACTCCGCTACTGAAAATTTTTGATCGAGCGAGCAAATTTGTTGTTTTATCAAATTACAATCATAACCAATACTCTCAAGTAAATACATATAGCTAAGTGTGATACATCAAATTAATTGTCTACTTGCAAGGACGTTTAGATTTAAGATCATATTTTCGAGAAACGTGTTGTTCTGAAGCTTTGACAATTTTGATTGCACGTGCCTGCAAAAGTCTATGGCACTTTTCTAAACTTTACTTCGTTATTTCTCACTATTTTTCAATCAAACAATTTCATTTGATAATTTATGGCTCATCTACAGACCTAGATCTATCGAATGACATGCTGCACACATGTGTGGTTATAGCCGATATCTACATTTAGTGCGTACAAAATTAGTCCGAAATCGTTTTCGGACCACTATATTCCCCGTACATGCACGCGCTAGGCCAAAAAGTGGGTGATTGCTCTCGCTCCGCTACGCTCCGCTCGATCAATTACAAAAAACTTTTTCTGTACGCTTTTCTAACGTGTTTATGTTCAGGACAATCCCTTATTAAACTCCAGCAATAGTCAGCCATCATACGGCTGTCCTATCGGCCTTGGTATCTTTCTTCCATTGTTCTAATGTCCTGATGGAACCGTTCTTCTCGTTCCTCGCTTTAATCGTCAAAGTTGTCCGGGAATCTGTCCAAATGACTATGTAAAAAATGTAAATTAATGCTCATATTTGCTCCTAAGTGGTTTAAATTCGGATACATTTCAGCAACTAGTTCTGGATATTCTAGTGCTTTGCGATTCCTTAAAAAATGTTTGACTACTAATACAAAGCTTAGCCATGCTTCTGATTCCATCTGTGTCATATGGCTTGTAAACCCTTTATAAGGGTGGGATTTTGCGGCCCTTCAAATATGTCTGCTTTTCATTTTTCCATATTTAGGGCTAGAAATGTTTGACATACACACTTGAAACAGTATTATCTACGGCTTTGATGAACTGTTTAATTAACCCAATCTTGATGTGAAGTGGTGAAAAAATGATTTTCTCCCGGCTTATATGTAAGTGGCTCATTAACAACATTTCCTTTTCCTATCATTTTCTCCCAATGGCTAGACCTTTCTCTTCTAGCGTTCTTTTCTTGCGTGAATATCCCATAGGCATAGGAAACAGAGTTATTTATTATACCCACCTTACTGGCCTAATTAGAAGTTAACCATCTTTAAATCTACACATACTGACCACAGAAGTTGTGCGTACGAAATATTCTTTAAAACAATTTTTATATTGTATTTTGGTACTCTTCCTTTGGTAGAGTGACCGATTGAGACCGAGGCAAATTAATATCCATTGTGCAACGATACACACTTCGGTAAAGTAAGGAAGAATATTTTGCTCTTTAGTCCGAAAGGAAGTTATAGTAACTCCTGCTTGAAGACAGTTTTTTCCTTTCAGTCTTGAAGCAAGAAGTTCGGCTGATTTCTTTGGTAAATACAAAACACGAACCACATTATTAAGCTCCTCTTAAGAAAATCCCTGTTTTGTAGAAATGAATTCTTCGAATTGACTTTCAGTACTGTTCTTCTGACTGTTTAATTCTTCTAACATTCCAACTTCATCACAGTTTGCAACCGATAGTCCTGAAAATACTGGAACTGGCAAATATTTACTTTGTAATATTGGGGGCTTAGCCGATTCCCCATTAGAATAAACTAAAGTAAGATTTTGGTACCGGAGATGAGTGCTATTCGGAACTTTATCCAAATAAAATAAATAAAAACCAGATCTATGGTGGAAAACAAGACGAAGAAACACACTAATGGCGTAAACTACAGTATGAAGAAATCGAGGAACTCTTTCCAACCTCAAGTATTGTTCGAATAATAAAATCGCGAAAACTAAGGTGGGCCGAACACGTAGAACGATTGGACAATAAAGGAACAGTGAAAAGATTAATGAGTGGAAAACCCGAAGAAAAAAACCGCAAGGATGACCACTCCGTATGTAGGATGTCCTTCTGCGAAGAGATGAAATCCCTGAACGCGACCGGCAAGTTGGTTAATGTCTTCAAGCGACGAAAATTGTCAAAGCTGGATGTACTCAGAAAATTTTATGGTACATTTACTGAGTCTAAAGCGGAAACTTTTAGTTTAATGCTTCAGACCCATTTCCCGGGAAATCAGATTGTCATTGGCTCATTGCACACTCCTTCAAAAGTAACTGCGACTGAAACGATGAAATCAACTCGGAGTAGATGATATATTGGCAACTTCAAGTCGCCGGGCACTGGTGGGATATACCCTGTTATGCTGCAAAAAGTTATAAGACAGCCGCTTCCTACTCGAATGCATCCTCTCTCGGAGATGCAACGTGCTTATCAGCGCGGAACATCTTGCGAGAATTCGCTTCAAAATCTAGTTGCGCGAATTGAATGTCCACTCGAAAGGAAAGAATACGTACTGGGCATTTTCATAGACATTGAGGGAGCTTTTGATAACTCTACTTTCGGCAGCATGTGTAGCGATGCTGGATGGCATGGCGTAGATGAAGCACTGGCTTTGTGAATCAAAGCTAAGCTTGCGCACAGGACATTGATCGCTGATACAGGCCTCGAACAATGTATCAAATCTAGCGTAAACAGGGGCTGCCCGCAAGGTGGCGTCCTATCTCCGCTGTGCATGGTGATCGACTCTCTGCTCGATACCCTCAATGCCCATGGAATCTATACCCAGGCCTATGCGGATGATGTTGCTGTTCTCTCTGTCGGCTCATGTTTAGCGACGCTCTATCTCAAAGCACACGCGGCGCTAAATGTGATCGATGACTGGTGCACGAGAAATGGGCTGTCGGTTAATCCTCTTAAGACTGATGTCGTTCTCTTCACGAGAAGGAGGAAAAATACTGGCATTACTCAGCTGGTGCTAAAAGCCATTCCCGTCCCGATATCCAAGGAAGGTAAGTACCTGTATCTTAGATAGCAAGCTTCTTTGGTCAAAGCATGTTGAGTCCAAAACCACTAAAGCGCTGTCAGCTTTTTGGCAATGCAAAGGTGCCTTTGGCAAAACATGAAGCTTATCGCCGAAAAAGGTCATCTGGGTCTACACGGCAATGATAAGACCGATAATCTCATATGCATCAGTTGTCGGGTGGAATAGGCTAACACGCAAACACGTCGTGGCCTCTTTCACCAAACTCCAAAGAGCGGTCTGTCTCAGCTGCACCGAGGCTCTCCTCAGCACACCGGGAGCTGCTCTAGATGCTATGATGAATCTTCCACCCCTTGACATATACATATATCAGAGGGTGCGCACTGAAAACAATGCCTCAAGAGAAATAGTCTTTGGTACAACTCGCATCGGAGTAACAGTGTATTTGCGCGAGAAATATCCTACGACCTCATGGATATGCCTTCCGACTCAATGACACCAGGTTTCCAACATTCAATGAAATAAGGCAAAAGCAATGTACTTGTGCTTGTCTGATCGACCTTGAATGGGTCTTCACAACCGTATGGTTAGAAGCTTTGTTCAGCAGGGCTAGGCATGTCAAATTATTTTATATACATGACTTACGTATTGACTATGGGAAAGAAATTTGTTGTTAAATGCGACAACGTTACTTCGAACAGAAACTTTGATATGAATTATTCTCTGATACTGTTAACATCTACACGAACGATGTTACAGGTTTTCTCAGCCACTTAATAGCGTACGCAGATGATTTAGTAGCGTACAGTCAGATCCAAAAATTAAGGTCATCAATGCAATGCTGCAGTGCGACTTCGATCGATTGCTAGGGTCGGAAGTTAAAAATTAATTTCCAAAGTGGAAAACGATACTCTTTAGGACTCGGTTATAGAGGACTTTAAGAGAAAATACAGAAAATTTGCGATCATTGGGCAATATAGACAACCATTAGCGTTGAGATTGCTATCTAGCCTTGGTATCTAGCATGACCAGTGTCTGTTGTATATTTCAATAGACGTATAGACGAGGAATCTGTTTCACCGCAGTCAACTTGACCGCGGGCTAAAAATCATATGCTACGTAGCCCTAATTAGACCTAAAATATAGATTGTGTCCCGGTGATTTACCACTGCCATCGGGGCGCTAGAGACAAATGGCTCATCCGCGACCGCTATGTTGACAGTGCTATTGTTTTAGTAGCGCAATGGCGCACTAGGATCATGCTAAACAGCCGATTATTGAGGATTATCGCGTGAAAACACTTCCCAGAGCAGTGCGTTTAGTTCGAAAGTTATTGTAGAATAAACGTCATCATGCTTAAATAAACCTGAGAACTGACTGAGGCCTGTTAGCCTTGGTGAGATCTCATGCAGGCAGAGTGAGGGAGATGGCGAAGCCCAGTCGGTGTATACTCGAAACGAAACGTGCTAGCCAGCCTGATTATATTTAAGACTAGAATTAAGAAACTTAGAGTAACTTAGGGTAACTTGCGCCCTAACATCCAATGGCAGCAAGCAATTATGCCGACACTCGCCTCCCCGGGCAATCCGGACGGCTGAGTCCCACATAACCCGGAACGCTAACATCTTCAGTTCCGGGTATGCGTAAATGCATTTTTTCCGCATGACAAAAAAAAAAAAAAAAAAAAAGTAGAAACTAGGACAGAAAGCTTAAGAATAAGGAAAAAAAATGAATCTATTTTTTTTGATGTAGTTACATGAAAATAGAATAGATAAGTTTAAGCCGAAAAGCATTAGTAATCAAGAAATATAGCCCGACTGTGAAATATAGGGGCCCTGTGTGGCTAAGACACATTCAATTTCTGTCTAGTAAATATGAATAAAATAATAACAATAAAAATGAATTAAAAACTATAAAAAAACTAACCTGGCTTATAGCAAAATTATCCCGACGGTAGCTGAGTGTTGACAGTTCAACAATGACGAATAATTTAAAATTACCTTTCCTGTTAAATAACCATTTATTATTCATCTGTTGTTGAGATGGACACCTGTCCTTCCTCAAAGCTCAACAGTACCTCAAAATCTTTTTCTGTTGTCCCCATTTCTTATTTGCCGGCAGAGTAATTCAAAATTTCCCACACAACAGTTGGATTACCTTGAGGCATGAACAAATATATGCAACCAGTGCCCCAATACTTTTTATAATTTTTTTAACAAAGAGTCAAGCCATCCTGGACCTCTATGCAACTATAAACCTAGCGATCTATATGAAATAGTTTGTTGCCACGAAAATGCTAGCTCCTAAGTTCTTCTTCACTACGGTTTTGTACAACCATTTAAATTATAACAGAGATTTCTCCAACAGCAATGAACCCAGCCATTCTTTAATTTCTTCTTCAATGAGATTTTATACTAGTCCTATCATATAGGCATGGATGAACAAAGAAAGATGGAACCAACAAATATTAGGAGTGATCAAGATCTGAAACTGGGCCAATGCCTGATGACTTTAAAACAAATGTTTCAACTTGGTTAAGATCCACCTGTTCAATAGAAACCTAGCAACAAATAAGCTAAAAACAATATTATTTTCGACTTGTACTTTTATTTTTCAATTTGCAAACCGATCAAGCGAAACAATCTTTTTCAACAGTATTCAAAAAAATGGAGAACAAAAAAATAAAACAGAAAAAATTAATAATAAGTCTCTCTCTCTGCCCATCCGCCCGGATACTTTCGAATGAAATATCTCCTCATTTCATCTAATATTAATAACAATAGACAGAAGGGAATTGCTACTAACCAGTACCTGAATCTAATCGGATACATCTTTAGGAACGTTTGAGCCCCCGGTCCATAGCACATGAGAAATGTTATAATCACTTCAAAAACCAAAGCTAAATTCAGGACTGAGTTCCTCATGCCCTGCTGTATGATGGACAATCGACGGGTCTTGCATATTATCAAATCAGTCATTTGCACTACTACAGTAGCTGCGAAGTAAGCAGTGTGCGAGTGCCCCTCGAGAATTTTTCGATCAGTGTAGGTCCACTCTTGGCCATACGAGTCTGTAAGATCGTTAATCGACTTTGAATTCCATCGTGGTCGGATGCCGTACAAGTCTTTCGGAAGGAAACCATTCTCCGCCATAACGACGAAGTATGTAAGAAAAGCAGCTAACGTCTGGATGCAACCCACTTGGCCGTATGCTATCATCAATAACTTTTGATTTACCAGCTTGTCAATGTGGGAATTTCTTGGACGACGATGCATAATATCTGTCTCGGGTTTTTCGTAGGCCAATGAAATCGCAGGGAAAAGATCTGTTCCCAAGTCGATGCAGAGGATCGCTATGGTGGTAAGCGGAAGTGGAATGCCAGCTACAACATAGGCGAGGAAGGGCGACATTTCCGGTAAATTAGAAGTTAGCGTGTATGCGATAGATTTCTTCAGATTATCAAATATCAGACGACCCTCCTCCACTCCCGTAACGATTGAAGCGAAATTGTCATCCATCAGTATCATATCAGCGGCGTCCTTAGATACATCGGACCCAGTGATTCCCATGGCAATACCGATGTCTGCTTTCTTCAATGCCGGAGAGTCATTAACGCCATCTCCTGTAACAGCCACAATGTTCCCCAATCGTTGACAGCTCTCGACAATAGCTAGCTTTTGTTGAGGTGAAGTTCGAGCGAAAACTATCTCTGGATGCGTTTGCAACAGCTTATCTAATTCATCATTGGAAAGGTGTCTTAACTCTGATCCTTGAATAACCGCTGCTTTTGCGTCCTGCGGATTCACCTTCGACACGGGTATCTGAAGTCGTTCTGCGATCTCTTGAACTGTCTCACTGTCTGCTGAAATGATGCCAACAAACCTTGCAATAGCCTGAGCCGTCAGGGGATGGTCGCCAGTAATCATAATAACTCTAATACCAGCAGTACGACATTTTCCCACCGCATACGGTACTGTAACTCGGGGCGGATCCACCATCGAAATGAGTCCAACAAATCTAAGCCCCCTCACCTGAAAGTTTACCTTCTCGACATCGAACATGAATCCAGGCGGATACTTATCAAGCGGCAGCAACAAGTCACAGAAACCAAGCACTCGTTCACCCATATATCCTAGATGCATATAAGCATCGTTGAATGCGTTTATCACTTCCTCGGTGATTTGAACCTCTTCGTTATTTAAAACAATCGTCGAGCAATGACTGAGAACTCGTTCCGGTGCACCTTTCATCACCAACAGATAACGATTGTCCTCGATATCCTCAGTTTCATGAATCGACACTTGATACTTTGTGGTGGAATTGAAAGGAATCTCGGCTACCTTTGGGTTCCTTGCGCGAGTCTCAGCGACATCACCGACCATTATTTGCATGCATCTCAACAATGCCGTTTCGGAAGCATCACCATGCACCTTTCTCCTATTAATGGGTATCTCATCCTGGTTTGGAAGGAATTCAGCGCGTCCACATAGAGTTGCTGCACGAGCTAAGACTTTGAAATGAATATCGTTCTTATCGATATAGTCACCAGATTGGTCTTCGGTTGAGTCCGAGTTTACAATTCTATTGTTATACCACATATGGGAGACGGTCATACGATTTTGCGTCAACGTGCCGGTCTTATCTGAGCATATTGTTGAGGTTGAACCCAGCGTTTCGACAGCCACAAGATTTTTGACAATGCAGTTCTTCGCCGCCAGACGTTTGGCTGTAAGTGTCAAACACACCGTCACTGTTGCCAGTAATCCTTCCGGCACGTTGGCTATAATAATGGTCATCATCATTATTATCGCTTCCAAGATTGGATATCCACCCAAGAGGGTTATCAGGAAGAAGAGAATGCCCATAGTAATAGCAATGATAGTTATCACTCGGATAAAGTGGTTAATCTCCTTTTCAATTGGTGTTAAATCGTGTTCCAGCCTGGAGGCAAGACCAGCAATACGACCCACAACAGTTCGATCGCCACATTGTACGACAATCCCTTTCGCAGTGCCTTCGATGGCATTCGTTGAAAAGAACGCCAGGTTTTTCGTCTCCAATGGATTTTCATGAGTGAACACTGGTCTCCGGATTTGCGGATCCGTCTCGCCAGTCAACGATGAATTATCCACTTTAAAGCTATTGGCTTCGATTATGCGAATATCCGCCGGTATTCTGTCACCAAACTTAACCTCAACCAAATCGCCAAGAACCAGTTTGGGGACATCTACCTTCTTCCTAACTCCACCGCGAACCACTGTGGCAGTCTGTGGAATCATCTTCGCAAACGATTCCATTATCTTCGAACTCTTCGATTCCTGAACATACGAGAAGGTACCTGTGACAAAGATAACGATCGTAAGCGTAGTAGCTAATACAAGATTATCAGTTTCAGCTTCTTCGGATTCCTGGTACTGAATAAAATAAGCTAAAAGGCAAAGAATGACACCAATCCAGAGTACGATTGAGAATCCACCGCAGATATGGCTGAGTACCTTCTTCCACTCGGGTACTGCATCCGGCTGTGTCAAGGCATTCGGTCCATTGAGCTCCAAGAGTTCTGTAGCTATTCTTTCGGATAGTCCCACATTTGGATCCGTGTCGAAGCGCTTATATAGTTCTTCAAGGGAGATTTTATGAACATCGGTTACGATATCTTTTCGCAACTCGTCCAAGTCCTCGAGCGGTTGCGACATCTTGCTCGTGCTCTTCGACATCTTGCTACTTCAATTGTAACGGTATATTTGGTTGGACGTTAACAACTTTCTTCGGCAACGATATTTTATGTTCTGTGGAAAATGAGAAATCGAAATTGGAGGAAAATCCTGCAAAATAATTTGCGCACTCCTTGATTTATTGACACAAGTGAAGTGACTGCAAGGTGTTTTGCCTTCATCTAAAGCCTTTCTAAAAGACAAAAACCTATTAGTCATCTCATATTAAGACCCCTGGACGTGGAACACGTTATTTGCAAGTGACTTGAAGAAAAAAAACGTCAGTTGTGTCGGGGAAAACTGACGTAAAAAAATATTGGCAGGGGTGATAAAAAAAAGTGTTATAGGGATGTGGCCATAAGATTTGGTTTGGATTCTAAAAATCGAACTTAATACAAAAAAAAATTATAAAATTGAATTCCGATTTTCATTCCCATCTCTTGACATCTGACTTCGTTTTCCCTGTATCCCCTTGAATAAAATCTGCTTGAGTCGTTCCTAGTCAACAACATTTTTTTTAGTTTGCTCAATATCAGGGGAAATATAATATTGTGTTATCAGGTTGACATCACTATCCAAGCTGGACTGATCTATTTCTGGTCAATGTAATCAGATAAATTCAAAAGAAGAATCGTCTGTGTCATTGTTGGTTGTACTTCATTACACTTCGGGCCATATTTCTATACCCGCCGGAGGGAACATTTTGTACGTTCGCATTTCTATACCCGTCGGGGGAAATAAATAACGTCATTGAAATGAACCAGAAGTTCAGCTCACTTCTTAATTGTATCCTTAGAAGTATTGCAAATCTCCCGATGCATATAGTGAGATATACGTACAGTGTGTCGGGGAAAGGATTTTAACAATGGTCTAAAATGCTTAAATTTATATTTTTTATCGAAAGATTTGTGCAACAAATAGCAATAAGGATACAGCAACCTGAAAGGTCTATCTTACCAATTAAGCCAGTTAGGCGGAGATATCCTCAACCTTTCTAACGAAGCTGAGAATTGATCCCGCAGGACTAGAAGTAAGTTCCTTAAAATACACGACATCTCTGAGAAAGGTAGTATGGTGGCAGAGGCCAATACACTCAAATACTTTGTACTCCGAGCCTCGTCAGTACCTTGGCGTATGACTCGGCTCGGAAGACACGTGACAAACAGTCCTAGTTTCTAAGAAGTTGTGCAGTTTTTTTCTGAAATTACCGTCAATTTCACCTTCGAACCATCGCACCTAAAGCGTGGGTGGAATCACTAGTATAACAGGCTAAACTATGTGTAATTATTAACTCAACATTTTTGAAGAAGTTAGCATTTCGAGCTCGGGAATATTTTGTGCAATGGATAAATGTATCACATCCTTTTAAGATTGAGAGCCACGAAAAAATTTATAAAACTGATGCAGGTAAACCTAAAGGGGAAGTAAGGACAGGTTAAAATACGAAACGCCTTTTCTGAAGCACTCGAGATACATGAAGGATTTAAACAAGAAGACGACTATTCAATTCTTTCTTTTCTTTTTATTTGGATACTGGAATACGTAATGAGATTCCTTCAGAAAAATTTGACTAACCCCTGGTGGACTTACATCCGCTCTAGTTTATGCTGGCCACCTGGACCTGCTTCGCCAATGTAACGAGCTGTCTGGGGCAAGGATCGGTCACATAAATCTATTTGTGACACCGACAGATACGCTAGTGTAGTTGGCACACTACTCTGTCCCTCTGGGTTCGGACCCATTCGGGGCACTCGATCGAAGTGGCGCATCTCTCATCTCATTGCTGTCGCGTTGACAGCATCCAGTCGGTCCCCTTCTGGGTGAAAACCCGAGTCTGGATTCTGGAACTTTTTTGGTCTTTGGTTCAGCGTTGGCTTTCTTTTCTGACATTGCCTTGATTTGTGGCGCACCAATTGCTGCATGTTGACCATTTTGTGGAACCTTGGGACTCGAAGCAGCCAGGAGTTCCTTCATCGCAATTGTTTATTGATTTCTCGCGTATTACTTACAGCAGGGAGAGCGCGGACTGTGGCTTCCTGGGAGCTATAATTTCGTCCAGTTTTGAATTCCGTAAGTCACTCACGGAAGCTGTGTTTAAGATCACATACGCCGTGTCCTCGGTCTGATAGCATTTTACACTGTCCGTGAGGATTAGTGTGATTTCGCTTACATTGTTGATTTTTTTTTTATAACTTACGCGCGCAAAAGTTATATGAGTTATGATTACCCTTAAGTGTCCGGAATCAAGACACAGCACCGGCCGAAGATATAGAGGGAGAAAGGGAAAGGAGGTAAATATTGGGAAATATTAGGCTGGGAAGAGCATTCCATTCGTGTTGTGCGGCTGAAAAACGAATCCCTGAACTTAACTGTACGACCGAAAACAAGCTTCGGCGGTCGAATATCTTACAGCGAGTGCGGTTGGTTACATCCCGTACCGGCAAGGAATTGTATTTAGTATTGAAATTCGCTTACATATACGCAGTACTAATAAAACGTTGTGTAGTTAGATAAAAAGCGGCAATCCGCAGATATTGATTGTTGATTTGGTTTTTATCATCGACATCCGATTTAACTTTAAGTGCGGGCTCAGTTAGATATTTATTCGATTTAGAGGTGGCAGCTACCCCGTATCATCTCGTATGCAGAATAAAATTTGGCAGGAAAATTGAATCTCTACTTTCGGTTTTGGAGACTATAGCCGATCGGGTCAGTCAAAAAGGAGGCAGGGGGAATTTCCAAACATCTGCTAAGAGAGTGAAGTCATTCCTTTCCTTGGGCGGGGTCACAACATCGATGTTCTCGTATGCCCCGGAGAGATTTTGATTACAAACTCCTGTTCGAGAGCCTTTTTTTATAGATTCCATAATGTCCCGCACTAACAACCGTCAGACTTTCTGACTTTAATTGTTGTAGAAGAATTGCAAGGCAATTCCGTTCGCGTAGGATTTTCCTGTAGTCTTCCCGAACTGCTATGTGACTAGATACATTTCGCATTATTCCGCCTGATTTTCGATGATTTTCAGTGTCTTGCTGGGACCTTCATAGGTAAGCTTATCGACTAGAAATGCCAATGCTCCAGGAACGGCACAAAATTCGGCTTTATTTGTGCTACAATGAGCCGATAGATTCCACTGGGCTGACAAGATTGCTTTTGTTGTTTTCATTTTTGTTTTTCATTGCCGCTTTAGCCAGGGCCGTCACAGTTTCGATTTCGTTGAGTACTGCTTTCATTCCATAAAATCCTTGTTTCCACACAGAAACGTCTTGTTGTTTTCGTCTCCGAATGTGAGATTCGACGAAGAAACAGGAGAATGGAGAAAACTACAGAATCAAGAAATCGTGGAACTCTATTCAGCCGCAAATATTGTCCGAGAAATAAAATTTTAAAAATTAAAATAGGCAGGACACGCATAACGAATGGACAATGAAGGAATGGTCATAGAAGAATGAACTGAAAATGCTACCAAGGCCACAGCGTGTGTAGGAGGACAATATAAGGATAGCCAAAGACCCTAGAAGAGATGGAACAGAACGGCGAAACAGGGAAGAAACGCACTCAAGACTAGGACGCCTGACGAAGGACTGTCAACGAGGCTTTGAACTTTTGAGTTACAAATGGCCAACAATAATAATATTGATTAATAATTATTGCATTTTATATAAACAGTTAAAAAAAAACGTTACAAATTAATTCCAACTCCCAAAAATGTTAAAATTATTCATGCAGTTTTATATTCTTAAAAAAAACGCGGATGCATTTTGGATAGTTCCTTTTATTTTATCTGTACATATGTATTTCTTCATTAGTGCCTCCGATCAATTATATAAGTTCGCTTCCAAATGTTGACAAGGTGTTTGAAAACATAGTTAACAGAGCTCTGATCAAATATATTGAGGAAAAAAATAATACCGGACAACCAATTTCGTTTTAAGACGGTGCATGATACTATTCACGCTGCGCCAAAAGTGGTTTCCTGCATTCAATCCCAATCACCTTCTACCATATACATGATTTACGGAACTTACAGGAACTTTGATATCGATTATTTTCTGATTATACTGTTAACATCTACACGAGCGATGTTATAGGTTTTCTCCGTGACTCAATAGCAGATGATTTAGTAGCGTAGAAATCAGGTCCAAAAATTAAGGGTTAGAGTACCTGATTATAATTCGTAAGTCTGTTATGGAGAGACACTGTGGACTGTTTCCCCAAGAGCCAAAGAATTTTTTGGTACTTCAAGTTGATCTCTTCTGTTTTCTTCTTCACATGCTCCTTCCAAAATAGCTTAATGGAATACTCGTATATTCAATACTTCTGTTAGTATAATTAACATGAGCTGATTTAGAGCTGTTTTGCTACGCCTCCACTGACCAACTATGTACATCCATTGCATCTTGAAGCTTTTGAGCTGCAATTTCATTATTTTTATCAGAGGTTAAGATATCAGTATAATCTGCGAACGTTCCTACCACACTGCGATCTACTACAGGTATAATAGTGGACCTAAAATACTTTCCTGGGGAACACCCGTATATTGCAAATAGATTCGAATATTTGTCTCTAGTTTGAACGAATGCCTTTTCAATTTTCAATCGGTTATGCGATGTATGGTATGTACTCAATAGTAGATTGTTTTTCGCGAAAGCCAAATTGGTGACTTGGTAATATATTTTTTCGTTCGACAATCATTCTTTAGCCCTTACTCAAAATGTGTTCAAGAAGCTTTCCTGTGATTGGCAGTAAGGAGATAGGTCTATAGGAGGCCTATTTCTTTCCAGGCCTAGCAACCATTATTATCTGTGCTACTTTCCAATGACTCACAATTCTGTGAGTCGACTTTTCTACTTTTCTAAAGAGAATAATCAGTGCGTTTATCAGCTGTAAGCTCGTGTTAAAATAATCCGATATGCTTTCCGCAAGGGCAATGAATAACGCAAATAAGCTGATCTTTGAGGCTTACCACCCCAATTATACACTTTATTCCTTTAGAAGCATTTCTTCATATTTTTTCCGAAAGACTAGTGCAAAATGGAGATGTTATCCTGGTAATTTACCACCGCCACCGGGGCACCAGGGACAAACGGGTCATCCGCCACGGGCACATTGACGGTGCTCATGAGCTCATGCATTTTAGCAATGGCGAACTGAGATCTCGACGATGTTTCTCAAGAGCAAGCCGACTCTTGGTGGTCGTCCTCACTTCTTACTTTGAAAGTTAGATCAAGGTTAGCTAGAGGATGAGCCTGAAAACTGACTGTGGACTGTTAGCCTTAGTGAGGGGTCGGACATGCAGAGTTATCGAGATGGCGAAGCGTCGCTGAAAGATGCAATCAGGAGGGTGACCGATCGGAACGAAACACACGAGTTCTAGCTAACCTGACTATATTTAGATCATGCTTTAGGATGAAAAAAAGATCTAGAACTTTTCCTAGAAAATCCAATTTTGAAATAAACTCATACGAAAATAGAATAGATGGGCTTAAGCCGAAAGGCATTACTAATGAGGAAATATAGTTAGACTTAGAAAGCCCTCACACATATTTTTAAGTTAGATTTAAATATTTTGGTTTTGTTCTCGTATGAACAACAAAAAAGAATTAAAAACGAACTCCTTCATTAGTGTACATGTACCCAACGACAAAAAAATCTTCGCATTACTTTTCTTAGAAATATTTTATAAATAAGTTGTAAAATTTTTCAATTTTAAACCCTTTTGCAAACTCTACACCCTTCTTTTAATATTTAAACATTTTTTATACCTACTCGCAGTATAATAAAAATAAAATTAAAAATTTTAAGTAACCCCCGACAAAAAAAAACTCCAAACGGCCTTTTGACTTCATTGATGACGTCACCGCGTCGGGGGACCGCTATTTTTTTATATTGTAATAAAGCTATTTTTGTTATTAATATCGCGATTCCGGAACAAACTCATTGTTTTTAAAGCAAGTACAGCACCTTAACTATAAACAGAACTAGTTAAGACGAATGTAATGAGCCCATACTTAATAGGTTTACTAATAGGCAATCGTCTCCTACTGTCGAGTTCCATCATCAGAGTACCAGGACCAGCTCAGTAGTACCAGCATAGATGGGTGTTTCAAATGTTAATAGCTCCAACCCCGGAACGAACATGGAACGTTTCCTTTCCCAGTCGAAACTAGTTCCTGGAACTATCTCTTCGGAGCTGTCGGAACTAACGGAACTATTAGTATGGTAAGAGAGATCCATATCCGATCCTTCATACCTAATTCGTTCACGAAACACGGAACGAATTGCCTGTACGAGTATGAATGCGGACATTATTGTTTGATCACCCTGCTGCTATTCCAGTTCCAGTGTGTGAGTGTGCATAAACTGTTCGAGCTTATCGCTACATCAATGTATAAGTTAACAGAAAACACGCTGAAGGTCACGAACGGCAAACGCAACCAAATTCCGTCGGCGATTTTCTGTAACACACGGCGGATACCCAACACTACACCTGCTATGCCACTGGACACCGACAAACAGGCGAACTGCTGACGACATGTCTGCTGCCCGGGACAATCGTGAGAATGGAGCGAATGCAGAGGTTTCATGATAAAGATAATTTTAAGCTAGAATGAATCGTATTTTGTATTTCGCAGTAATAAGTCGTATTCGTTATATCTCGTCTCTTGTAACCGCTAATAACTTGTAATAAAACAAATAAAGTTTTTTTTAAAATAAACTAATAGAAAATAGATTAATTGGCGCCCAACGTGGGGCCCAGTAGCAAAGTGCGTTAATCGAAAAAAAGTAGTGCGCGACGCGTGTGTTTAAAAAGTGAAAAGGACCTCAAGAAGCTCCACACAACACACAAGACTCAAAAGGACCTCAAGAAGCTCCACACGTCGTTTCACGCCGCAGCCTACTCGCCAGCAACTGGGCCACCACCTACGAAGACTCCAGTCAGTAGACGGAGCCACCAACGAGGGAGTGTGAAGCAAGGCCCCCCAGTAACCAAAGGTAAAAAGGAATGCAGCCTCTTCACCAGCGTTGGAACCTTTCAATGTAAGCTAGTTTTAAGAAATAATATAGTGAAATAATAGAGCAAAAATAATAGAATATAAGAAATAATATAGAAAAATTTCAAAAGAAAATTAGCTGTAAGAAGAACATAAAATACGAATAATAAGAAGAAACAAAATTTTATTGAAATTAACTATAGTAATTAAAGAAATTTTTAAGAAATATTGAAAAGTGGAAAGAAAAAATAAGAATAGTGTGATGAACAAGTGTAATCCATAAGCAGTAGTTAGTGTTCAAATAATTAACAAAGTAGACCGCATCCCGTAACTCCTTTTGCAACTCCTTGAATTTACATATGTCCAAACGTACTGCCACAATGCCCGACCCGGTCTTACGCCCACCGGTGCTAAGCACCGAGAATCCCGTTCCATCAACTTCAAATGTCACTGTCAACGCCACCCCCGAGCTAGAATCCCTGATCGCAGGAATTGCAGCTCGCGTCTGCATTAGCGAGTGCAAGAATTTAGTGCAATCAATGGTAAATCCAACAAACCAGTTCCATAGAGGAACAGACGAAACTATTCACGAACACCTGCGTACGAATCTCAGTGATTTAGACAAAATACCGGATGTCGTGAGATGTCTAAGGGAGTTTTCCGGAACTCCTGGTGAGTTCAGCTCCTGGCGCAAAAGCGTCGACAGGATCCTAGGCATCTACGGTCAGTTTAAGGGTACGCCGAAATACTTCGGTATACTAAATGTAATCCGCAATAAGATCATAGGGAACGCTGATGCAATCTTGGAATCATACAACACTCCATTAAATTGGGAGTGTATATCCAAGTGCCTGACGCTTCACTATGCGGATAGGCGTGATCTGAGTACCTTGGAGTACCAGATGACGACCCTTGTTCAGGGTAATAACAGTGTAGAGAGTTATTACCAAGCGGTATACAATCACTTATCACTGATATTAAACAAGATTTCCAGTATGGATCTGCCACCCGATGCTTTGCACCACCTGACAGCATCGTACAGGGACAAGGCTTTGGACACCTTTATTAGGGGTCTAAGAGGTGACCTGCCTAGACTCCTAGGTATAAGGGAACCAGCGGATCTCCCAACAGCCCTCAATTTGTGTCTAAAGCTTGAGAACCAACAATTCCGAGCCAACTATGCACACCATAATAGAAGACCACCTCTTCCTCCTCAGATTCCTCCACGGAAAAATCAAGTGCAACATCAATTCTATCCCCATCTGGCATACATGCCTCAGACGCAAGCACAGTCCTCCCCATATCCTCCACCACGTCCCATGCCTAGCCAATCATTTCAACAACTCCAACCAAGTAACCGACAGTCCCAACCGCACAACCAGCCTAATCAAAGAACCAATTTTGCACCCAATCCATTTAACTCACAACGCACAAACACCTACCATCCAAAACCTGACTCCAGACCAGAACCTATGGACGTAAGCACCATACGGACGAACAACATCAATTACATGAATAGACCAACAGGCAAAAACTGGCCAATGGCCGCTAAGCGTCCCATGCAATCTTCCCAACAGCATACGTTACCGAACAAGCTTCAACGTAATTTTCACGTCGAAACCTCGGCAATAGAACCCGAAATTAATATAGACGACTATAATACCGTAATGAATAACTCCGAAGTGAATGGCCAACTCTTGAATGACTACGTAAACGAACATGGACCAGATGAAACAAACTACCAAACCGCAAACGATTTCGTAGACGTCCATTTTTTAGGTTAACCAATTCGTCTTTGCCCTATTTTGAGTGCAAGACGAACAACAACAAAATTCTAAAATTTCTTGTGGACACTGGCTCCAATAAAAACTACATCCAACCTCACCTCGCAAAAGCCCTTATCCCCAACAAGCGCAATTTCTTCGCCAGCTCAATCGGCGGAAATATCGAAATAACTCACCACACATTACTCAATCTTTTCGGTTCAAAGAAAGAAATCAAATTCTTCATTTTACCCTCATTAAAGTCTTTCGACGCAATCTTGGGTAATGACACTCTTAAGGACTTATCAGCTGTAATATTTTCCAATAGAAATTATATGATAATTGACGACAATATTAAGGTCAAACTAAAACAACAGGTATCAGAAACGATACATAACATTTCCCTCAGAACTGATCATTTGACTCAAGCCCAAAGAAACGCGCTGATCTCCCTAACTGCAAAATACCCCAACCTATTTTGCGAACCGGATGAGAAGCTCACCTTTACGACTAGAGTTAAAGCTAGAATACGTACCTCCTCCACCGAACCCGTTTACTCCAAATCATATCCCTATCCCATGTCTCTTAAACCCGAGATTGACAAGCAAATCAATCAATTACTTGATGACGGTATAATCAGACCTTCACGGTCACCCTACAACGCGCCGGTATGGATTGTACCAAAGAAGGCAGACGCCTCTGGCGAAAAAAAGTACCGCATGGTTATTGATTATCGAAAGATTAATTCCATAACTATAAGCGACCGTTATCCAATCCCCGAGACTAATGAAGTCCTAAACCAGTTGGGAAAAAACAAGTGGTTCTCTGTCCTTGACTTAAGGAGTGGATTTCATCAAATTCCTCTGCACGAGGATGACATAGAGAAGACTGCGTTCTCAGTTAATAACGGGAAATACGAGTTCTTGAGACTCCCGTTCGGGCTGAAAAACGCCCCCTCTATATTTCAGCGAACCTTGGACGACATTCTTAGGGAACACATCGGAAAGATTTGTTTCGTCTACATTGACGACATAGTTGTGTTCAGCAGAGATGTCGAAACTCACATTCAAAATTTGGAAAAAATTTTCAAAACGCTTCAAGATGCCAATCTTAAAATCCAATTGGATAAGTGTGAGTTTCTTAAATCAGAGGTTGAATTCCTTGGATTTATAATCTCTTCGGAAGGTATAAAGGCTAATCCCTCTAAAGTAAGGGCAATTGCAGAATTCCCTTACCCCCAAACGCTGAAAGATTTAAGATCATTTCTTGGTCTGTCGGGATTTTACCGCAGATTTATCAGGGACTACGCCAAATTGGCAAAACCCCTGACAGCCCTTTTAAGGGGAGAGGATGGACGCACGTCCAAGACTGCCTCTAGCAAAAAAGCCATATACTTGAACGAGGAAGCAATGGATGCTTTTGAAAAAATCAGGAAGACACTAATTTCAGAAGATGTCATTCTCCATCATCCAGATTTTTCAAGGGAATTCCAACTAACCACTGATGCATCCAACTATGCCTTGGGAGCTGTATTGTCACAAGATGATAAACCAATCACTTTCATCTCGAGGACACTCACTAAAGCTGAAGAACACTATGCAGCTAACGAGAAGGAGATGTTAGCCATAGTGTGGGCCTTAAAATCATTGAGGAATTACTTGTATGGTTCAACCAAATTTAAGATCTTTACGGACCATCAACCGCTGACGTACGCACTAAGTCACAAGAACGTCAACAGCAAAATGAAACGTTGGAAGGCTATACTCGAGGAGTATAACTACGAGTTAAGATATAAGCCTGGAAAAGCCAACGTCGTTGCGGATGCACTGTCGCGGCCGCCTAGAAGCTCCAACATTAATTCCCTCACAGCCACGCAGCATAGTGATGAAAGCTCAGGCCAAGATCTCATCCAATGTTCCAATACACCAATTAACGTTTACAAGAACCAAATTATTCTCAACCTTGGTGACACACCATCCCACGAATTCAAAATAACCTTCCCAACTTACCACCGCCATATTATAACACAACCTGAATATACTAAAGAGAATCTAATAGACATCCTTAAACGATACCTAAACCCATCTGTCATTAACGGAATCAAAACTGAAGAGAATATTTTAGGCAAAATTCAAGAAATATATCCGACACACTTTAGCAAAATTAGAACGCGATTCGCCAGACAACTTGTTACCGACCTAATTAACGAAGACCAACAACAAGCCGAAATTATTAAAGAGCACAGTCGTGCACATCGTAACAGTACCGAAAATAAAATTCAGATTTTACAAAAGTTTTACTTCCCAGGAATGAGGGCCAAGATAATGAAAATTACCAAAACTTGCCGAATATGCAAAGAGCATAAATACGACCGGCATCCTAGTAAGCCAATGCTACAGGCAACACCGATTCCTCAGTACCCAGGCCACATAATACACGTAGACATTTACTTCACCAATAAATACAAAATCCTCACAGCAATAGACAAATTTTCTAAGTATGCTCTAGCGAGGATACTTAAATCTAGATCATCAGAAGACATAAAGCAACCACTTAGAGAACTCATCCTATCATTTGGGGTACCAGAAATCATAGTTGTTGATAACGAGAAATCGTTCAACTCTAATTCCGTCTTGCTTATGATAGAAAACTTCTTTAATATAAAGATTTTTAGGGTTCCGCCTTACGCTAGTTCTGCGAACGGCCAAGTGGAGAGATTCCACTCAACACTCTCAGAAGTGATGCGATGCCTTAAGGCTGAAAACCATCACAGCACCTTTTCAGAACTACTAGACAGGGCAATATTTGAATACAACAACTCAGTTCATTCAACCACCGGCAAAAAACCAATAGATACCTTTTTCGGGAAAAATTTACTCAATGATTCAGCAGAGCTTGAACGCGTACGTCAGGAAAATATCAAAAAAATTAAAGAAAAGCAGGAAATCGACTTAGAATATCACAACAGGAAAAAAAACCCCTTAAAGAGTTTCTCGGCAGGCGAAACAATTTATGTCAAGATAAACCCACGAATAGGTAATAAGCTCACACCCAGGTTCAAAAAAGAGATCGTAGCAGAAAACAGGAACACTACCGTTGTCACTCAATCAGGCAGGACAATACATAAAGGCCTGATTAAGAATTAACCCCTATCCTATTTTTCCCCCTTTTCCCCAACAGCCTACTACTGGCACCCCTGTGCATTGCGAACCTCCAGATATTCGATTACTCAAACTCAAAACTCGTAAAGATCCATAGAGGAAATGCAGTGATTCAGAGTGGAACCTTCAAAATCATTCATATAATCGACATCAATAAATATGAAGAATTTATCACCAACATCGAGGATTCAACGACTAAATATGTCAAACCCAGCCATCCTTCCTATCCCATCCTGCGGTTCGAAATAAAAAAAATTAGGAATTACATAGATAGATTAAAAATAAGTAAAACTAAACGATCTTTAGATTTCGTAGGTACCGCGTGGAAATGGATCGCGGGAAACCCCGACCACCACGACTATGAAATATTAATGAATAAAATGACTAACGTATTACAAAACAGTAATAATCAAGTTGTAATTAATAAAATAACTTTAGAAAAAATCAGTGAAATGTCAAATCTAACAAACAATATTTTAAAGATATTTAAGGAAAACGAAAGAAACAATAATGATGCAATAATGGAAATTAAATATAAGCTAGATGTAGTTAAGGACGAATTAACAAATATTGTCTATTCTATACATTGGACAAAGGCTAACATTGTAAACTCTTTTATACTTTCGAACAACGAAATAAATATTACTGAACATGTTATGAAGGCTGAAAACATACCATATGTAAACATCGACGAAGCATTAGAATTTGCCCAAGTCAAAATAGCATCTAGTAAGGATAATTTGATTTATATAGTAAGTTTCCCTACAACCACTGGAGAAAAATGTAACTTATCAATTGTAAAACCTATAAAAATTAACAAGATAATAAATAAGATTGATTACGAATTAATAATAGAGTGTAAGAACGAATTATATGGAATAAGAGAAAATTGTGAAACATTTAGTAGCTTAACAATCTGTAACAATGACAATATCATAAATCTAAGCAACACCTCCTGCATTCCTAACCTCCTACGCAGCGTAAAGGCAAACTGCACCATAGTTAACAACGAACACATTCCCGAAGTCGACGAAATCTCCCCCGGCATATTGTTACTAAACCAATTTAACGGACCTGTCACAATCGACGACGAAACCGTGATGCTTAATGGCACCTTTATAATCAAACACCACAACAACACCATCAAAGTCAATGGACGAATCATAAGGTCAAGCGAGATCACCCAATACCAACCTTTACCAGCAATATTCCAGTCATCGATCAGCACCGATCACGTAGAGGAAGTACTATCCCTGCAGATGGTAAAAGACCTATATGTCAACGGAACCAAGAAGATCGAGCTGTTGGAAATAAAACACCAGTTCAACCTCACGCTTAACATTTTCCTTGTACTGGTACTTTTGGTCATCATCATACTCGCATGTAGAAGTAGAAAGGGACACGGAAATCAACCTATTGCCAACACGAAGCCGTCAACATCCACAACCATTGGGTTCGAAGACATTCCACACTTAGTAACATCAATGACCTCGAACGAGGACGCTCGAAACTGAGGGCGGAGGAGTTAACAGAAAACACGCTGAAGGTCACGAACGGCAAACGCAACCAAATTCCGTCGGCGATTTTCTGTAACACACGGCGGATACCCAACACTACACCTGCTATGCCACTGGACACCGACAAACAGGCGAACTGCTGACGACATGTCTGCTGCCCGGGACAATCGTGAGAATGGAGCGAATGCAGAGGTTTCATGATAAAGATAATTTTAAGCTAGAATGAATCGTATTTTGTATTTCGCAGTAATAAGTCGTATTCGTTATATCTCGTCTCTTGTAACCGCTAATAACTTGTAATAAAACAAATAAAGTTTTTTTTAAAATAAACTAATAGAAAATAGATTAATTTATACGATATTTATTCACATTATGTTATTGGTTGTCTACTACGTAGTATAAGACATGTTCGATTGCATTTATCTTTCTTTTCGTTTTGTCTGTGATTACGTTGTTTTACAACATAGTCGTACGACCGCGTCGTTCGGACGTTCGGCTGGGTTGTATAATATGAACGCCGCTATTGATGAATTTCTAGGTTGAATGGAACTATGGACATGTTATCGTCCAGTCTGAGGAACGATCGGAAATGTTTCCGACTGAGGACATAGTTCCTGGAACTATACATTTCCTGAACTACCCAACTATACTAAGATCCCTACCACAGCTAACAAAAAGTGGTAATAACCTTGAAACGCCTGAACAGATCTTCATAAATTGTAGCTACATAAATCATCAAAATCGGTCCATTCGTTCAGGAGCTACGATGCCGCAGACAGACACACAGACAAACAGACAAACAGACAAATAGACAAACAGACAAACAGACAAATAGACAAACAGACAAATAGACAAACAGACACGTCAAACTTATAACACCTCTCTTTTCAGTTTGTTTGGCCCCGATGGCAATTCGTTAGTTCGCCGCAAAAAAAGGGAAGGTACCGCTAATAGTGCAAAGTACATTGAGATCATCAACGAAGGAGCAATGTTTTGAGTATTCTGAAAATGTAATTCTCAAGTAGACTCAGCCCCATGTCACGGAGACAAAATGGTAACTCTAACTTTGAGTTAAAGCTTTAATTGGTTTTTTTTTACTTACGTTTATGTTTTCTCTACGTTCAGGTAAATAATCATAAAGATCTGTTGGGTGTATCCTCTCTGCCATGGCCAGGAAACAGTCGGGACCTGAATCCAATTGAGAACTGTTGGCAATATATGGTGAAAAAGATTAGAGAAAAGCGACCAAGAACGATCTCCAAGATTAAATCGATTATATAAAAAGTTTGGTATGAAGAAATCAACAAAAATTATTTTAAAAACATTGTTTAATTCGATGTCAAACCGAATTCGTGACATCATCAAAAACAAGATCGCAACCACCAAGTATTAATTTCTTGTCTGCTTGTTTTGTCATATATGTATTTGAGTTCATAAAAAAGTTATTTTTATATATTTTTAATAATAAAACAATTTTTTTATAATTCGGAATTTTTTTGTTTAGATGTTTAGTCGATGTCCTCACCACGCTTAGCGTAGTATTTTTCTTCTTGAGATCAAAATAGAATGTCCATTTCTCATCTCCCATCGCAATCCGATGTAAAAAAAAAAACCCCTCTTTTCTTTTTGATTTTGAGTGAGTGCTCATGAGTGAGTTGCTTCTGAATCATTCTCACGGATTTTAATCGTACAAAAACTGCTTGCTGAGCTACTATGGATTACTCGGATCTTCATCGAGTAATGCCTCCAATTGTTTGTCTTTTTTGAAGAATTTTATTTAAATGAAGGGGTAGTCTCATGTGACCACTTCGAAAAATCGATTTTTTTTTCATATTTCGATAGTAAAACCTATCGAAAATATGCTGTGAAAAATTCAGACCGAAATTCTTAGTACTAAATAAGTTACAACTCATAAACGCCGACGCGCCGTAAGCGACTTTCTATTGTTGTCACCGGTCTTTTATACCTGCGTATGGAGTTTCTGACGGTCATCTTTAGTACATTACCTACCTGTGTATATGTGGCATGGTTTTTTTTTTTTTTTTTGGAGGCTTCTACTATCTGTTGGAGCACTCAGACACAAATACTGGTCCATTGTACTACCAGACAGACACCTTGTCTTTATTGTATTTTCCCCGTTGTTTCGGAGAAAAGTGAGGAGAGGCTTCAGTAATGTATAACTAAGAGATTCGGCACCCACCACGTCGGCCCCAAGGGTGCGCCACCGTGCGCAAGTGAAGGCGGGACAGTCGCAGAGAAAGTGTTCTGCTGTGTCATCCTCCTCGCAACATGCAGCACAGGCAGGCGTCTCACTGATGCCAAGCACGTAGAGATGCTTGGCAACAGTGTAATGGCCCGTAATGACGCCCGTTAGCCTTCTGCAATCACTTCTCCTTAAGGATAAGAAAAATGTTGCAGACTTCTTGCAGACATCAGGACGTACGCGCTTAGTCATCCTGCATCCTGGATATACCCTCCATCTACTACCGTGTACGTTAAAGACCCAGTCATTGGTGTCAGATTTGACCGTGGAAGCAGGTAGACCTAAGGCGGGTTCAGGTCCTGATAAACTCTCCTCTGAGGCTCTTCTAGCGAGTTCATCGGAGATCTCGTTTCCTGGGATTCCAGAGCGACCTGGCTAAGTGAATTTAGTCGTCCGACTTTGTTCAAAAAGGTCTTGAGTTCATGCACTAATTTGGAGTTGGATAGAGGGTTGGACACAGCTTTGAGTGCAGCTTGGCTGTCACTGCAGACACATATGCTTTTTCCCCTCCACCTGTGTTTCACAATATAGTGCATGGCCATTAGGAAGACAGACGCATATTTTCCTAATGAAAAGTGCAGTCGAATGTTTTCGCGCTCAAAGAAAACTCCAGCGCCGGATCCCTGCCCAGTCCTGGAGCCATCTGTGAAAATGCGAAGACATTCCATTCCAGGTTCAGTGTCCGGCCAAAGCCAGTCCTGACGCCAATGCATGACTTTCAATGCACACCCTCTGATATATACATATGTCAAGGGGTGGAAGATTCATCATAGCATCTAGAGCAGCTTCTGGTGTGCTGGGGAAGGCCCCCGTGCAGCTGAGACAGACCGCTCTTTGGAGTTTGTTGAGTGAAGCCACAGCGTGCTTGCGTGTTAGCCTGCTCCACCAAACAACCGATGCATATGAGATTATCGGTCTTATCATTGCCGTGTAGATCAAAAGGACCTTTTTCGGCGACAAGCCCCATGTTTTGCCAAAGGCACCTTTGCATTGCCAAAAAGCTGACAGCGCTTTGGTGGTTTTGGACTCAACATGTTTTGACCAAAGAAGCTTGCTATCTAGGATGACTCCCAGATACTTAGCTTCCTTGGATATCGGGATGGGAATGCCTTTTAGCACCAGCTGAGTAATGCCAGTATTTTTCCTCCTTCCCGTGAAGAGAACGACATCAGTCTTAAGAGGATTAACCGACAGCCCATTTCTCGTGCACCAGTCTTCGATCATCACATCTAGCGCCGCCTACGCTTTGAAACAGACATTCGCTAAACATGAGCCGACAGAGAGAACAGCAACATCATCCGCATAGGCCTGGGCATAGATTCCAGAGGCATTGAGAGCATCGAGCAGAGAGTCGACCACCATGCACCCTAACAGCGGAGACAAGACGCCACCTTGCGGGCAGCCCCTGTTTACTCCATACTTGACACATTGTTCGAGGCCTGCATCAGCGATCAATGTCCTCTGCACGAGCATTGCTTTGATCCACAAAACCAGTGCTTCATCTACGCCATGCCGTCTAGCAGCGTTACACATGCTGTCGAAAGTAGCGTTATCAAAAGCTCCCTCAATGTCGACGAAAATGCCTAGTACGTACTCTTTCCTTTCGAGAGCGCATTCAATTCTCCACGATTTCGCAGGATTTTCCGCGCTGATAAGCATGTTGCATGTCCGAGAAAGGATGCATTCGAAGGGCAACAGCAAGAAGGATATTAGACTGATTGGTCTAAAACTCTTGGCTAGTAAGTAATCTTCTTTCCTTATTTTGGGAATAAAGACCACTTTTACCGCGCGCCAAGGAATTGGTATATAGGCAAGTTCCAGGCTAGGAGTGAAAATTATTTTCAGAGTAGGAAGCAGCTGTCTTATATCTTTTTGCAGCATAACGGGGTATATCCCATCAGTTGCCGGCGACTTAAAGCCATCGAAGGATGCCACAGCAAATTCAATGGCCTCAGTAGTTGCCACGCGTGACGCAACACACCAGCTACGCCGAGTTGTTTTCATCGTTTCAGTCGCAGTTTCCAATGAGGGAGTGTGCAACGAGCCGATGACAGTCTGATTTACTGGAAAATGGGTCTGAAACAGTAAACTAAGAGTTTCTGCTTTAGACTCGGTGAAGGTACCATCAGACTTTCTGAGTACATCCAGCTTTGTCGATTTTCCTCGTTTGAGGGCGTTAACCAGCTTGCTGGTCGCGCTCAGGGATTTGATCTCTTCGCAGAAGGACTTATAAGAATCATTCTTCGATTTACGAATAAGCTTCTTATATGTGTATTCCCTCTGCTTCGATCGATATTTATTTCAGTCATCTTCCGAGTTCGATTTAAGCGATCTGTTTAGGAGACTTCTGTCTTTCCTGCGAAGAAATTGGAGCACAGCGTTCCACCAGGGAACCGGCTTCCTGCTGGGAGGTTTTTTGACAGGACATGCGAGTTCAAAATTGGAATTAGGTGTATCTATGGTCTGACAGCGTAACATCTGGTAAGACTCTCCAGTTAGTGATGCCTTTCACATGCCTATTAGAAAGGGTTAGGTCAATCACTTCCTGTCGTCTCGCCGTCACAAAGGTTGGTTGAGAGCCAACATTGTTGATGATAAGGTCAGACGAAAGAATGATGTTTAAAAGATAGTCTCCTCTCCGGTTGCATTTGCTGCTGCCCCAAACAGTATTTTGAGCGTTAGCATCGCAACAGATGATGAGTCCAATCCTTCTGGCTTCACAGTACTCTACGAGTTCGGAAACCGCCTTAGGTGCCGGGGTTAGTAACGAGTCGAAGGGGAACTAAGCAGACGCCACGACGAAGTGTTCAATTTGTCCGTGCGCTTTGTGGCTAACTTTCGCAGCCACCAGATCTTGACCACAGAATTGACCAAGTTTGGTTGCCGATAGCGTGTTCGATATGATGAGGCAGACCCTGGGCCTTTCGAATCGCTCATCATAAAGGATCGTAGCATCACATATACCACCAAAACCACACAGGCGGCTGTTCCACACCCATGGTTCCTAAATGGATACAATGTGATGATTTGTACTACTGCATGCAATTCTGCTACTGAGCCTTGCAACGCTGTAGGTTAATCTGAGTGAAAATCATAGATTTGTGTGAAGTGCCCGCCCCCGATGAGCAGTCTTTGGTCCTCTCCGTCTTCAGGTTTTTGCTTTGATCTTTGTTGATCGCCGCATCAACCTTCGGACTCCGATTTCCCGCCGCTACGTCAGAGGAGGAGACATCACGTTCTCTCCCCCCAGCAAGGTTGTCCCCGGCGCCCGTCTTCCGTTTGCGAGCGCTCTTATCCTTTTCGGTTCGAGCTCCTGCTCCTTTCCGACGCCGATTTGGAACAGCTCTGCCAGCTTGAGGCTTGTTGTGCTCCGAGATCGCTTCGCCTTCTCCGATCAGAGTCTGTCTGTCAGCATCATCGCCTTTTTCGGCGGTGGCGCAGGCCATAACAGGACCCTGAACACCTCCAGCTCCGTCAGTTTTGGAACCTGGCACGCTCTTATTGGGGATTTGACCGTCACCAATAAGAGGAGGAGTGTTTGAGGCGCATGCCGAAAGTGCTGGCATGCTTGTGCCTCCTGCAGCAGCCTTTACTAGCCGCCGACACTTAGCAGTGCAATCTACAGTACGTCCCAATTCTGGGGCTCGTTCAACCTTAACGGTTTCGCGTGCCGCGCCATCGTCGGTGTCGCCTCTGTAGGTTGCACCACTCATGCTCAGTCCAACCAGGTGGTCGGACAATGAGCCGCAGGAGTCGGTGTCGTTCCGGGCTGCCGGAGAGTTGAGAATGAGTAGTGGGGCCTCCAGAATCCTTGCCTCGGCCGCAATCAGGGAGATCGCGGGTGGATTTCCGCTACTGCGGGTGCCACCTGGAGTAATACCATCCATTTGGTTGACCATTCATTCATGTAAAACTCAGTTCTCCGGGTCTTAGTTCGAGATCATTGACCTCTTAAGCACCTCCGCCCCGACAAGGCGCCCGAAGAGCGAAGGGGTATATGTGGAATAGTGTATATACATTTTTGTCGTGAATATATATAAAATCCTAGAACAAATTTAGCAGTACACCTTTAATGCTCTGTGTGTCAACATCAAACAGGAAAAAAAGAAATGGATCGAAAAGAAAAAGGAGTTTTCGAGAGAATAAGTATGGGTACTGCTGAAACCGATACCGAGCTCGTGAGCACACCAGCTGAAAAATGAAGACAAAAGTGATTTTGGTGTGGCGATTGACAAAGGATTCAGCTACAGCATTCTCTGTTTCTCGCTAGTGTTTACAGCTTTGCAATCAATTTTAAAGTGCAAGCTGTGCGATAGTGACGTTAAATTTTTGAAAAAATCACCGCGAGGACTAGGATTCAAGTTGTGTGTAAAGTGTTCGTGCCAAGAATTTGACATCAATTCTTCTCCTACGGTCAAAAATGCTTACGAAATCAATAAACGTTTTGTGTTTATTATGCGACTACTTGGAGTCGGTCTGGCTGGAATAAATTTATTTTGTTCGCTAATGGACAAATTTATATTGCTGTAAAGTCAGTAGTTGATACTATCTTCAAAAAGGCCGTTGCAGAAGAAAAAAAATTAAATGTTGAAAACGGTTGTGCTGAAGATAAAATCACTGTTTCTGGTGATGGATCATAGGGCCAGGCGTGGTTTTACCTCACTGCTGGGTGTTGTTTCTTTGATAGGGAAATATTCTAATAAAATTGTAGATTTAATTGTCAAATGAAAAGTGTGTAAATCATGCGAGCAATGGATTGGCAGGGAAGAGTCAGACGAGTTTTTGGAGTGATATGAAAATCACATTGAGCATTGTGAAGTAAATTATGAAGCAAGTGACAGTAAAATGGAAGTTGACGGTGTGATCGAAATGTTTCAGCGGTCTGTCGAATACTAGTAAAATATAGTAATATATAAACGTCAAAAAAAGAATGTATAGACGAGTGAAAGAAGCTAAAAAACACGTAACCAGTATTTAAAAGCTAAAAAAGGCTTGGAAGAAGCTGAAAAAAAGAAGGTCAAAAATAATCAAAAAGATGAAGCAGGTAAAGTTGCTGTCACAAAATGTATATCGAAAAAAAAATCATCCACTAGTGCTGCAACAAAGAAGACGACTCTTGCATTGAGCAATGCCATGATGGTTAAGCTAAGTACATAGTATGGTTTGGCTATTTGAGAAATCCAGATTCTCAAAGAGAAATGAAGAAAGCAGTGTGAGCCACATACTATCATTACATTTCAACCGATGAAAACCCCCAGCATTCGTACTGTTCAATTGCATGGTGCAAGTATTTAAACATACGGCAGAGAATACAGAGGAAATTTACACACATCCTCACATCCAGCAATTGATGAAGAAACAGCAAGTTTTTTGAAGCCAATTTACGAAGAATTATCATCTGATGATCTGATACAAAGGTGCTTGGGAAAAAACACTCAGAACAACAACGAGTCGTTTGATAGTTGCATCTGGCTCCAAAGCATTATCTGTTTGGAAAAAAGACGCTGGAAATTGCTTCATGGACAGCTGCATGTATGTTTAATGAAGGATTTTCACCCGTCCTTAAAATAATGGAGATTTTTGGTATGCAAATTGGCTGGCTCGTATGCTGGGAATGCGAGGAACGACGGATAACCCGTGCAGAGCGATCCATGTCCGAGGCATCCAAAAAGGCAAGGGCTTCCCTCAGGGCATAAAAACTGGCAGAAAATGATGCGTATGAAGCCACCGAAGGGTTATTGTATGGCCCAGGCATAGCAGATTAGTGTAAGTATATATTTTCCACGAAAATTCTGCTCTTGAAGCTTCAAAAGCATTTTTCTCGAAACATCATTTTCTAAAACTGTCATGCTCCTAAAATAAAAAACTATTCAACCGATTGCTTTGAAATTTATATACATACATATGTTCTTCTACTCATTAATGGTAATCGGCCGTACCAAAATTGCTTATTTTCGAAAATATTTTCTTATTCTTTTTAAACGATTTTTAACTAAACAATTAACAATAAAAAACAAGATTTTTGTTTTCAGTCCGCCATTTTCTTTTTCATTGATTCGTTTGATTTTTTTATTTCAGACAACATGAACTATTACATGCCCCTATTATCATGACCAGTGACCTGCTTTTTTTTTTGTGTCTAATTTAATTAAAAAAAATATATATGAAAAATGTAAAATAAGAAAAAAGATATTTTTTATACAGTTTAAGATACAAATAAAAACAAAAAAATTAAAATGATTGAATTTTATTGTCTTATAAAAAAAATTCCTAAAAAGAGGTAAAATGTATGCGTTCACATGAGACTACCCCCTTAAGGAAAAAAAATAAAAGATAAGCTGAAAATATTTACAAAGTATGTAGATCGAGGCTACAGATATTTGCATTCGTATTCAACTTGCTCGAGAACAGACAAAGACAAAGTATTCGTACAATTAGTAACCGTAGCCTCTTATGTAAGTAAAATCATCCTTTTTCTAGATTGGTTCAAATTTTCATTCTCAAACTGTTAAGGTTTAACAATACAATTTTCATAATCCAATTTATGTAGTTTTAGAAAAAAAAGGGAACCACAATTAATTTGCATTCGTTGTGATACGCGGTTTCAGCATTCCTTGGCGTTATCACACGAAAGAGACAACATAAAATCAAAACCAAGACAGAAAATTAAATTTAGGCGATAAATATCTCCTTTGGCAGATAATAACTACGTCTGTCAGATATAACCTATAATTATGGAAATGCCGACACACATGCACATGCTCGTAGTTCTAATCCCACCTATAAGACCAATTTTTGTGTGCGTTTGTACAATTGAACCAAATTACGGTTAGTCCCAGACCGACCAGCCTACCGATACAATCCCCTGTAGCAAAGGAATCAAAAAGGGGGTTGACCTGGTGATTTCCTTAAGTCATACGCAGCCTAGCAAAAGCCTAAGCGGTCTAGTGCAGAAACAGAAAAAAAACTTCCAACGTGAAAAAAACGCATGACTTTGTGTCCCGCCAGAAGCTTTTAATCAAGCTCCCCAATGGGTTTGCAATTTACACACCCCGCCCCTAAAATGTGCAGATAAATATGTTTTCGACCTCCCCCTAAGGTTGCGTTTTACTTGTTTTTTTTTGTTGGCTTTAGTTTGCTTCTTTTTTCGCTCCTGTTTTGTTTTTCATCTTCCTTCCGTTGTTAGCACGCATTAAAACTTCACAACACAAAAAGGGGGATACCGTGCAGCACACACAGCTGCAGCGCTCATATCATGATATCGCATTGTGCCCGGCACACTCAATAGGACTTCAAACAAAGCAATAACAACAAAAACCAAGAACTACGCACAATTCGGTATAGAGTTTAGTAAAATAATAGAGAGTAAAGGGGAAAAAAGGACGAGGGGAAAGGGGAAGAAATGCAAAAGTCTGAAAACGCAGCCAACGAAAGAACGAATGCGAGTACAGCATATTCGAAAAGGGGGACGAACAAAGGAACGATCCCTATCATCAATGTACTTGTTTTCTAACTCACTCAGTCTAACCGACCGACTGACGTATCCTAGTGCAACGCAAATAGAAGCAAACAATCCGGTTGCATAATGATTATTTTTAGGACTGTGCGTGCCCCACTCCTATCGGGGGCAATCGAACGAGTGGAAGGAACTCCTTTGCGTGGCGCTCTGTTGCTTGCATAGAGAAATTCGTTGCAAGACCTTATTTGGTTTGCCAGGGCTGGCACAAGGGTACACGCACGCATAGGGCGCTCATCGAAAATGGGGCTCTAAAATGGAGTGAGAGATAGTCACAGAAAAACATATTACCTACAAGTAGGTATATTTTTAACGGTATATATGCCCAAGTTACACAAGTGAGAAGAAATAGCCAGTCAAGCTAGCACCCAAAAGAATAGCGCACAATCTTAACTTAAACAAGTTTGAAAAATCAAAAGAGACAACTCAAGTCTATTGCAACTCGATTACGCATTTACTTAAACTATGTGACCATTTCGCAGTTGGGCAAAAACAACGTTTTAAGGGCGGTCAATGGTAACTTCACGTGGGTAGTTCGTTAGTTGTACAGTGCGAGTAGCAGAGGATCCGATGGCAATAGGAAAGCTATGACGAGATGACATTATTTCGCATTATCACTTGCCCATATGCACAGAGCTTTCTGGGCCGATGTATACTCCTCGGTCCAGGTCCGTGACACCACTCCATGTCCGCAGACTCACTAGTTGTGTCGACGCAACGATCGCACTACTCTGACCTTCTGGATTATGACCCGTTCGAGGCTCTTGTCCATAGTAGCGCCTTGGTCGTTTCGTGTTGGGTTGACAATACCTGGCCAGTCATTTCTGTGTTAAAACCCAAGTCTGGATACTGACTGGTAACGAACGGTTTAGGACAGCGTAAGGCCAAGACCGTTTTTAGGGCCCTCGAGACTCCTCCGAGTTAAAACCCAAGTCATGGAACGAGGAAGCAGTCGTGGGTAACACTTGCTTAACTTCGTGTGTGTTGAAAACCGAATCGGAGTATTAACCTTAGAGCTCTCAATACTTAGTACCGTTCCACTTCGTCAGTTCTAATTGACGGAGACCACAATACCCGCATTTATTTTTTGTAGGATACCATCTATTCTCGACGACTTTTTACTTTTAAGTGAGTCCAGGACGCACAGGAGTTCGTCCCTTGTGACAAACAAACCGGCAGAAATTATATCATAGGTGACAATCTCATGCGCAAGGGTTTCATCATTGAATGCGGTGAGTTCATTATTCTCAGATCACTAATTCTCTATTTTTGCACGGAGCTGTGAATCTTTCAGTAATACCGCATTTTCAAGTTCGTGATTGTGGCAAGCAGAGCTGTTCACCATGTACGCCGATTCGAAAAAAGCGCTCCCGTTCACCCTCGACCAAAAAAAGCCGTTGCCAGTATTGACACTCTCTGGATCTGGATCTTTTTTCTTTGAAGGAAAATACACAACGAAGCAAACATTTTTCTTCACACGCCCTCCACACTTTGAGTGAAGTGCGCGATTTTTTTATTTATAGGGTTCGTGCAGGTACGCTCTCACACAACCTGGACAGGGTGCAGATGGTTTGTGTCGAAAATGTTAGTTCACTACTCTCCGGGGGTGGTTGTCCTAGATAGGATGAGAGATTCGATTGACAGTGATATTATTTTTGTTTCAAGACTAGGCGACACCCTGCTCGGCTGAACTGCATATTTCGTCGGCGTGGGTTAGTAGTATCGCTGCTGGACCGCTTTCACGGTGGTCGCTGACAAATGCTTATCCCTGGGAGCTTGTAGGTCCATTTAACGACACATCAGGATCGCCGAAGGCTTGTCCGCAGAGTCTTTCCCTCTCAGTGTTCCACCGTTTAGAGTCGGGAACTCCCTTGCCGTATCCGAACAGCGCTGACTCAATGCTTGAAAGAGTTCCGCCGTATTTTAACGTTTCCACCGAGTTTTGTGGCTCCTTTGGATTTCTGGAGGTGGTCTGAGCGTAGTGTATCCCACAATCGGATAGACTGTCTCTCCGCGGTACCTCGAGTATTTATAGAGACCCGATGGCAGAAGGTCTAGACCCGACAATTTATATATTGGTATTCCAGAAGCATCACGTCTTCTCGTAGCCACAGGCCCAACAGAAAGGTCTGTAAACGGATAATGCAATATTTCTACTTAAAGAAGAATAATTTCGGATAAATCGCAAGGCGTTTGGCACCTTCAGTATAAGGACGTTTTGGACATGTGCTATTTTGTGGTGTCACACATGGTTCGTTTTGATTCCAGGGCTAGCTAAGATTTAGGGATAGATATTCACAAAGGCTTAAGAGAGCCGATGTTGCCTTTAATGGATGTTGACTGCGAATCAATTTTGTTATTATTGAAGCAAATGATTGAGCCAAAAAGTCCCTAATCTTGTTTTAGAAACGAAGAGTTCTCCAAATCTGGGATTGATCTGTTCCTATGTATGGACCAGAAACACTAAAGAGGACCTTCATTCCATGTGAGTAACCCCTAAGTGGTTGATAAGAGTCACGAATATCAAGTTTAACTAGCTGCCGAAAGGAATTTATCCAAAAATTCGAAGGCATACCGCAATGACCCCCCGTAAAGGAGCATATTCCTCGATTTCATAAACCAGCATGCAAAGGTTAGCCGATGCAGGAAAAGTCGACCCGAATAAAGAACTTTATTTCTAGGAATTCTGCGCAGCTACTTCGACTAATGCAATTCCTAATTCTAAAATCTGAAGATTTTTGCCACGAATCCATCCAATACAAACCTGTATGTATAGCATGTCAGTGTCTTGATTATGCCACTCCGCTCATGTTCGTCTTGCAGTTGATTGGTGAAAATCGTTTGGAAAATATTGAAAATCATTTTTATGACCATACGAGTATTTCTCGTCCTCTCAAAACGCTGATATCAAGGATAATGCACACATATTTCTGTTCGTATTTTTTCGTTTTATTTCTCAGACTTTGAACTTTCGCCAGAAGCATACGTAGGACGTAGGGAAGATGAGGCAGAAGGAACATGTTAAAGGCACAAACAAAGCCGTCAAGCCTATCCTCAACGCACAGCCACTAAGGAATGATATGTCTGCGCTCCACTGTCTCTCCGCCCAGTTCAAGTCAAATCCATTTCATGCTGTACTAAGTATATAGAGCAGATGGAACTGTGTGGATGGGTGGTTATGGGGCGACAACCAACGTCATGTAGTAGTCATGCTGGAGGTCGATGCGTTCGAATGGGAATAGAAGGTTTCGCTGTGTGCTCGCCTGGGATAGGTGTTCACACGTGTTTTCCAACGGATCATAGTAGATAAATCTAAAGTACGACTGCACATGGACTATTGGAACATAACTTGAAAAGGACGCAACTTGAAGCCAATAAAACGGTGTTCAAATGCATTTGCTGCGTCCCGCGCTGGTGGTAGGAGGATTTTATGCTAAAAGTAAACCGAATACGTTGTAACTACATTACGCAGCGGGGGAAAAGGAAGAGAGTGCTTAAAGTTTAAAGGTTGCTGTTAGTGGTCACGGTACGGGCAATGTGCTGACGTGGCTGCTGGCTCTATACTGACCAGGTGTGTATCGAGTTTGGTTGGGCTTGTTGGATTTATTACGAAATAATTGTGCATTCCTGAAGAACCGTTTTGCCCGCTCGCATGCATCTATATTTGTGCGTTTGTTTAGTTCTGTTCTGGGTTGACCGGCGGAGTTGGTGCTATCACCACTACCATATATACCGTCGACGCGGCGCTACCGTCGAATGTGGTGTTCGGGCGGCTATCGGTACTGCATGTAAGGATATTCGACTAGAAGTGACTAACGAACTGGATGCGTTATTAATGAAATGAAATGCGTATGGGAAATGATTTCGTAATTACTTAATTGTGTGCAAGTGGTTTTCTTTGCGCACGTAATGCATTCTAATGGATTGGAAAATTACCGACAGGAAATTTAAGTATATTGAATTGTAGTTTGATTGGTTTGAAATCCTCACGCTAAACAAGATTTAAATTAACTTTGCACACAATATGTTGAATTTCCGAATATGAGCTTTATCTGGATTGCTTATTAACAGTATGATATCTTCTTTATCTAACTTTGTAAGCAACACGTCACCTTAATCTGTTGTACACATACATTTCAGTTAATCTTCACCCTGCCCTGCATTCATTTTGAAATACGCCAACAACAAAAAAAAGTTTCTGCGAACTACAACCAACGCGACAAATTCAGTGGAATTTCTCGAATCCTATCTAGGACAACTACCCCCGGAGAGTAGTGAACGAGCATATTCGACAATAACCATCTGCACCCCGTCCAGGTTGTGTGAACTCAGCTTTTATTTCGCAAAGCTTTGGATCGTTTCTAGCATTTCGCCCCGCATATTTTCCATCTCTCTATAGATATCTTTTGTCTGATCCTAGAATAGTTGGCCATAAGTAAGTTGCTGTCGCCTGGACGTAGAATATTATTCTAACTACACTGCGTGAAAATAAATTGATTTCTCAATTCGATCAATTTTGACATATCCACGGAGCTGAGTCACCTAATATCTAGAAAGCAAAACAGAATACATAGGTATTGAGTCAATGATTTCGGTTATTGGCTACCTAAATATTCCCTTATTATCAAGCAAACTTAAGAACACTCGTTCTTTCTGTCTCGTGATTACCTTACTCTTAGAACTGTGGCAAGAGTAGAACATATTTTCGATATGGGCGTCTATTCAGTTGTGTGATATGTGATCGGGATGACTTAATTCTCCGTATCTTGCTGTGATTATTAATAGAGCGCTTGTTTTACATAGTAGGTCGACATACTCGTAAGTGAACGGAACCTACAGTTTAATGCGGTTTCCGAACGCCCACTAGTCTTTACTGTATCGGGTTTTGAACTTCAATGTCTGTGCCGCTCTTTCGTCAAGCTCTTGAAGGACCAAGGACCATCATAACTAAAAATTTTGTATTTGCTCCCGTCGGTGAACACAACTTTCTGCAATGGCAAAGTCTTTGCGTTTTTCTCCATTTAACATCCTTTATGGACTGCTTTCTTCTCGTTGATCTTGAAATATATCCATGTCTGTTAAGGGTCCTTTCGGTTATGGGCTTGTTGACGTCTGTATTGTATGTTGCATGAAAGGTCAATTAATTTTTGGATATTTGAGAATAATGTTTAGAAAGGGCCTTTCATTCATTTCCTTTTAATTTGCGTGAAAAACCTTTCTGATTTTTTAGACGTTACTATGATGTATTTGATTTACCCCTTACGAATGTACGTACACTTTTACTGCCAACGACTCCTGCCATAAAAAAGAGGGAAGGATAAAGTAGAAATACGAGTACATGTCCAATACCTGCCAATTTGTACCTTTGGTACTCCGATGCATGAAAATAAAGTTCTGAATGGTACCTACTGTGTGTATAAATTAAAGAACATCATTTTGTTACATGTTCGGCGAATTAGATCCTCAATGAATTACGATCCAAATTTATATCTGAGGACACTGTCACAGTTATAAGGTATGGCTACTTCATCCGCAAAGACAGTACATAGGTGTGCCTTCAAAGTACTTACGAAATTCATCTTATTAAATTGCCTTCAACAAGATATTGTCGTTAACCATGTCAAAGGCTTTTGTAGCGACCAAGACTGCAGTAGTCTTTTGCCATTAAGATTAGAGAAACTACGGGAAAAGTAGTCAAAAAGTATATTATCTGCATTTTTCCTTTCCAAAACTCGAGCTGCAAAATACTTAACTACCCTTAGCTTTATGATTTCTTCAAAAATGTTGCTAGTGACAGGATGCAATGAAGTTGGCATGTAGTTATTCGTCTCTTCTATTGTACCTTTTGAAAACTGAGTTTGCTGTCCGCAGGTGTGAGAGCCTTAAGAAAAACTCCTAAAAATTACTACGATTGAAAATTACGAGTACTGCTAGTGTCTTATAACTAAAGGGTCCGCCATCTAACGTTTTTTTTTTCAAGTAGTGCTTATTTCGTGAATGGTAACACTCAGCTCATGTCTGATTTGACAGATAATTAGTTTTATCCTTCCGCTGAACGAATATGGTTGTGTATACGCTTGAACAACGCAGGGAAATATTGCGACATTACTTTGAAAATCATGGTAATGTTGCAGAATGTGTGCGAAAATTGCGTACATCTTTTCAGATGAAGCTCATTTTGATCTTGGCGGGTATGTAAACAAGCAAAATTGTCGCATTTGGGGCACAGAAAACCCGCACGCATACATTGAAAAGCCGGTGCACTCAAAACGAGCCACTGTTTGGTGCGGATTTTGGTCCAGAGGCATAATTGGGCCATTTTTCTTCGAAAATGAGCAAGGAGTGGCCGTTACAGTCAATGGCGATCGTTATCGGGCCATGTTGAACGAATTTTTGTTCACAAAAATTGAAGAGGAGGATATTGGCAACATTTGGTTTCAACAGGACGGCGCTACGTGCCACACAGCCGAAGCTACACTCGATGTTTTGCGCCCTGTTTTTGAAGATCGCATTATCAGCCGCAGAGCTGATGTCGTTTGGCCAACTCGGAGCTGCGATTTGACACCGTTGGACTATTATTTGTAGGGTGCCGTCAAAGATAAGTGTTACGCCGACAAGCCAGAGACAATTGACGCTTTAAAGGACAATATTCGTGAAGCCATTGGTGAAATACAGCTGCACACAATCGATAATGTGCTTAAAAATTGGACCGATCGTGTAGGCTACTGCATGGCCAGCCTAGGCAGCCATTTGAATGAAATTATTTTCCATTATTAACCGGAAGGATTGTACTTTCAAATAAAAGAAGAAATTTGAGAAAATATTCAGTAGTTTTTTTTATAGCATTTTCAAAAAAAAAAAAAGTTATTTGGCGGACCCTATATTACACATAAATGGACCGTTCAGAACCACTAACCTTAAAGACTTCGAAGCGATTATTGGCCAAAGAAAAAACTATTTATTATTACTGATTCCCTGAGGCTACCAGAATCCGAAAACAGAGTTCAACTTAGTTGGGAAGATCGTGAAGGTAAGCTCTTAGTAATCGATGTAAAGTAACTATTAAGAACGTTATCAAAAATATCAAATCTATCAGAAATTTAACAACCACTGACGCGAATTGCCATGAAAATATGAATACAAGAAGATCGGTTCAAAATATTATCTCGGCAAAAAGAAATGACCTTTTTTAAGATCAGAGCACAACTTGCCGCACCTATTTCTATATACATATATGTAAGTTATTCAGATGTTTAGAACAATGGATTCTCAGTTTATTTTTAAGCTTAGCTTTCATGCATTTCAGGTCAATCAACAATCTGAGGTTTCTCTCATCAGACATACTTTGCTTTGAACATATGTTACAATTTAGCTGGTTCACCCTCTCCGCCAAGTCATCCTCAACTATTTAGAAAAGCTTGGCAGGCAGTCCATCCGCCGTCTACATACTCGTACATATGAAAATAAGACCCGCTCAAAGCATTATCTAATCATATTGCCGCTTCTAATACGGTACGTATGTATGTGTCCGAGACTGATTTTATCGAGTCTCGTATAGGTCGTCAGCCACTCTAGGATTCCGAGAAATGTTATATATAGGATCTCCGATGAGCTTGCCAAAATCGTCTCAAAAAAAGATTGTATGTGTTGAATCCCTAAACTACGCGAGAATACAGGCCGCGTGGTCTAAAATCACCCATTGCTCAATAAAGCTCCTTCAAGAATTGTTCTTTAACGTTTTGGATTTGTCGCAACTGACCCACATCTCTTTAGATTGCTCGTCAGCCTTTGCAATCCAAAACTGGTTGGCTGAAGAGAATATTCCTGGGTGATCCTCTTACAACTCGTATCAGGATGCCGACTGCTAAGGATTTGCTAAGGATTGATTTCCTCATGGCTAGCTCAATGAATGGTTTTTTAGTTTTTTGTTTTTCGAGCCATCAGAGAACATTATAGCAACGAAGCAGCTACCATTTCTCCATACCTACCATGTGGGAATTTTAACTGAGAAGCGGTTTTCAAATTAGTAAATCTAATCCAGTCACTTACCATGACCGTAAGCGCCAGCAGCTGAATATTCCAAGCCTGATTGTGCTTCAGACAGCCGTGAATGTTCCAGATTCCGGCGGTGAATATAACATTAATTTTCCTTAGGGTTGCCCACCATGCGATTATTTCGTAAGTGGGGATTGGACGTACAATTGTTGTGTAGGAGTACGCCCAGCCCATAGGGTTATTAGATGGAACTTTGCAGTGTGACTTCAATAATTTAAAAAATATTGCCAATAATGGCAAAGTTGAAAATTAACTTCCAAAAGTCGGGAACGATACTGTATAAGGCCCCAAGGGATACCCTAAGTAATCGGAAGAAATTTACGATCATCGGTCAACATGTGAAACCATAAGTGGTAAGAAAGCGCTTAGATACCTTGGCATATGGCTTGCCCATTATCTAGAATATATTTCCATAAACATCTGGCTTGTCGTGCCACAGCTAAGAAGGCCTTCGGTACGGCAAGGAACTTGTAAATTTGACCGCAATGTGAAAATCATATGCTACGTGGTCCTAATAACGCCCATCATCGCGTATGATCGTCTAGGGGGGACTGGAAAAACGTCGAAATCTTCAACAGCAAAACCAACATTGTATGTAGATCTTTACTGCTTAAGATGCTGCTTAAGTTGTGGTTTAATGATACAAATAAGACATTTCTTGTAAATCGGAAGTGGTGCTTGCCTGATACTGGCATCAAAGTATAGCTCAGTGGCGGCGAAAATCCAAAGATAGACATAAGAAACTGATTCTTAATTGAAACTGTTCTTTTTTATATTGGCCAAAGATATAAAACGAGCGGAAAACATTGTGACATAGAAGGAGTCATTAAAAGAGTCCTTGTCTTGCCACTAAATATCAATAATCTGTTGTTATCAAATACGTCGGCAACATTCATTTCACAAGCATAAGCTCGTTAAAGTATCAAGAATCAGATCACATTAATAGTCATCAACCAAGTACCAACATTTCAACCATACAACTGTCGAAACAGATTAAAACATGGCACCCAGCCATTTGAAAACTTTGTCCTGGCACACGTGCAACTTTTCCTCAATCCACAGCACGAAACCCTAAATTGAACTATTTCCCCCAAAAAGTTGTCCAAATTGCAAGCACAATATAGCAATTTGCACAACGTTTACAAGTACGTTCAGCACTGTGGTGCACCCAGCATCCAAGCGTGATTTCATTATACCAACCCACATTTGTGGCAGATTGCAACTGCTACATATTCGGCTTCACAAGCATGTGAAAGTGCCTAAAGGCCATTGTGTACACAGAGCAGCTATTCGGGATCAGACTTCGGTGTATGATGTCGTGCGCCTGTTGCATCGTACTCGGAATAAAGTGAAGTGCCACTCGTCCTAGCTTGCATCGTTCTTGACTATTGGAGGGCGAGTGTGGGTTTTAAGCCCTTGGCTACGAGACACATTTTGGGTTAAAATTTCACTTTCGCTGGGTTACACATGATAATGAAATGACTATGTATTTGTTACTCTCTACATATCATGAATCTGGGAATTTCGCAGTGTTGCTGAGCATTGAGTGTGGTTGCTTACCTAAAACTATTCGAAAACTTGCCGTTTAGAGTTTAGAGCAATACAGAGAAGGTACCTTTTACAAATGAAAAAAAAAACGACCAAAACAAGCGTAGATGATTATAGGCTTCGAGCCACGCCTGACTGTATTGTAACTTGTACAGAATATAGCCCACATTTTTGTTCAAAAAAGGAATCAATAAAAAAAAAGTTTCATCAAAAAAACTAAAAAGGCATTTTCAAATTTTCTGATGATGGTGTCCAACCCTTCGGCTTGGCCAACTTTACGATGCGTTCAGACGCTACTGCCTGTAAGGCAGCTCGTGACACTTCAAACGGATTTGCTCTCTCATGAATGCCATCGTAGAAGCTGTATAGCCGTGGCTTCGCCAACTGTTGTAATCGCTCCGAAATCTTGTATTTGAGAGCCATTGGGCATTGAGTAGCCTTATCTCTTTCGTTTTCGTAGTAAAACATTCCCAATACCACCGAATGAAGTACTGTAATGCTGCTTACTTGAGCTATATCCGCGAAAAATAGAATCCTAATGAAAGAGATTCTTTGGTGTAATGGTATAAAATGGATTACCTCAGGAACCAGTTGGGCTTGTGATGGATTTCAAACTACCATTGAAACTTTTTTTTGATTAAATTCTTTTTTCTCCTAGCGAGAAAAAGTAATTTTGGATTTTGATTGAAAATTTCCAACTGCTACTTATGTATAGTAATATTCGTATGTTTATCAAAAATATTTTCGAAATAGAGTGTTATTTAAGGACCTTAGCAACTAGGGAGTTTGGGTAATCGGAATATTTCTCTATGTAGCAAAATTCAAAACATTGAGAATGAAGTTACATGAAAAATTGATTGACTGGCACTTGATAATCTCCATCAGTTTTAGTCTTCTATCTTGCAAAGCTGTGGTTGGGAAGACTTATGCAAAGGTTTTCCTGTCTATCCGTCTGTATGCATATATCAAACCAAACTTGCCGAGTAGCAATGAGTCCGAATCTTGCTGTGTTATAGAGTATATGATTCTAAGCTCATAGCGACCGATTTTAGAACTCTAGCTACTGTGGTTCTTGAGATCCAAATAAAAGTTTGCAAAATTCAATGTATTATAAAGGACCTGTAATTGTACAATAGCTTAGCTCCCGGTGAGCTAATCCCATCTTTTTTGGAACTCCAGATAGAAAAACTGTAAAGATTCGATTCGAAGTATTGTATTAGTGAGAATAAAGAGGCGAACTTAAATGGCTGCCTTGAAAAACGAAGAAGGAATCAGAAGGCAGATCTACAACAAAAACTGTAACAAATTCGACAAGGTTTATGGTTGTAGAAGAAGGAGATAGTAGAATATGGATATGACATCATTTAAGGTTTAATTATCAAAACTGAGCGTCTTTTTTGAGATATTCCTTGATTTGGCAGAATTTTGCTTGATGAAAATACTAAGTTCTAGGCAAGTCCTTGACCATCATATAGTAAAAAACTTTGGTAAAACTTTGGTCCAAATTGAGTTCAAAATAATCTTTCATCAGGAGACCTATTGATAAATCAAAACCTACAGGTACTTCCAACCTCGAGGTAGTTCAAGGTGAGGTAGATCAAGTTCCACTAAGTAAATAAAGGCGGCGCACACCGAAGGGCAATGGACACCCAAAATTCACTCAAAAGAATTTATAAATGATAAATCAAATGCGGCGCGTTCTTAAGGCATTGCCATAATTATTCATTTGCGTTCATCATTATGTGTACCAAACTAACCAAGGGAAAGCACTTACGCAGAAATTGAAGACCATTTCACGACGGCCTTACATACTGTATGTACATATTGGAAGTGCAAATTAATTCGATCCGTTTTTTTGTGTTCAAATTTTTTTTTATTGAAAAAACGTAAAAAATACATCACTCAAAGTATTGTCCGTCGGAAGCGACTACTTTTTCCCATCTCTCTGGTAATTTTCGAATACCATCTCTAAAAAATGAGTCCTCTCTCATCATTGAGCCATTCTTCGATTTCTTCAAAAGACCCGAACCGGTGATCCCCCAAATCGTTTTGCATCCGTCGAAAAAGCCAGTAGTCGGAAGGAGCAAGGTCTGGATAATATGGCGGGTGGGGTAAGACCTCCCATTTCAGCGTTTCCAGGTAGTTTTGACCGCTACAGCCACGTGGGGCCGAGCGTTATCATGTTGTAAAATCACCTTGTCATGCCTTTCGGTCGTTTCTGGCCGTTTTTCACGCAATGTACGGCTCAAACGCATTAGTAGTAGTCGATAACGTTTCCCATCAATGGTTTCGCCTGGTTTTAGCAGCTCATAGTACATCACACCCGCCTGGTCCCACCATATGCAGAGCATGAACCGTGGATGTTTTTCTTTGGAGTCGATGTAGACGATGATGGAACGGGTTCACCAGGCTTTGCATAAATCCAGTTGGTTCACCAGTCACGATCCGGTGCAAAAATCCCTTCCTTTGATGTCTTTCAAGAAATAGTTCCGAGGTGAAAAATCGCCTTTCGACATCTCTCGGTTTCAACTCGTACGGCACCCAATTTCCTTGCTTTTGAATAAATCCAAATTTCTTTAACCGAACGGAAATTGTTTGCTGAGTCACTCCCAACGATTCTGCGAGTTCACTTTGCGTTTGGCACGGATCTTGATCCAGTAAAGCCTCCAATTCCTTATCTTCAAACTTTTTGGGCTGGCCAAGACGCTCTTTGTCTTCGACGCTAAAATCACCACTTTTGAAGCGTCGAAACCACTCTCTGTATGATTTATCGGTCGGAGCAGATTCACCATAAACTTCTACAAGTATTCGATGGGCTTCAGCTGCACTTTTCTTCCAATTAAAAAAGAAAATCAAAACTTCCCTCAAATGCTGTTTATTTAAGACAAATCCGGACATTTTCGAAGAGGCAAAAAACAATGTTGTTGTCAGAAACAGACGCTGATGCACACTAATTATTGTTGACAGATGTCACACCTTTCCAATGAAGTAGGTAATCGCTTCCAAGATCAGCCACAACTTGCAGGTGGCGCCATCTTTTGAAAACGGACCGAATTAATGTGTACCCCAATATGTTTGTAGAACCAACTTGTCTGTTACTCTGATCTTGCTGTAAGGATCAATAACAGCGGAGAAAAAAAGTGCGGAAACGCATAAGTCATATTGTTTTAAATAGCAGTAGCTAAGTTCTCTTTTATAATGTTCGAATTTTCAATAGAGCCATGAGTAAATTACTCTATATAGCTTTTTCAAGATTGATCTCTGCGTGCGTGTTGAATTTCACTAGTTTGTTGGATAATGCAATCTTCTTATTTTGATGCTACATCTCTTCTCCTTCTTGCTCTCTTGATTAACTAAAGGTTTGGACAGCGGCGACGGAGTAGAGCCACTCTCATATACATACAATGGTGTCCTCTGCGCATAACAACCTTTTGGAGATCGGGTTTCTGCCATTAGTGGGTGTCATGCATAAAAATTATACATATTGAGGGGCCAAGGATGGAACGTAATGGAACACAAGTGTCACAGACATTTTCATTGTATTTATCCGATATTTGTATAAGAAAATTCCTGTTACTTAGAAATATGAAAAAGGGTTAATGGTATGAGGTGGAAGGTTATTATTACTACCGGACATTTGGAACTAGGAAGTTCAGAGCCTCACTGACCATCCTTCGCCAAGCATCCCTGTCATTACTGTATTTCTTCCATGTTTCGCTGTTTTGTCCCATCTCGTTGTTTTGTTCCTCGAGTTCTCGATTATGTTTTCTCAATTCGTCTAGTTCTTCGTCATGTTTCCCACAATAAATTCTCCTTAAGATCTTGTTTTCAAAGACCCGAAATCTATCTTAGTCAGAGGTAAGGTTTCACATCCACAAAGTGTCACTTGCATTATTATGGTTTTATAAATGTGGATCTTGACATTGCAAGACAAAAGATTTGTTCTGAATAATTGTTCTAATTAATTGAAAATAATTTGATTTATTTTAATGGCAGTCCAGATATTTGAATTTGTCCACTCTCTCGTTTATCGAGTACAGTCAGATGCGAGGTTTGGATCGATCCAGTTCGGTGAGTGACCATATGTCTGGTTTTCTCTTTATTTACTTCTAAGCCTACTTCCTTTCTTGTCATTTTTTTTACATTTTATTTAATTGTTTCCTCACTATTAAGGATTAATCCCATCTTATTTTTTTAAAAGAATCTCATTACGAATTGCAGCATCAAATTAAAAAGAGGTGGTGACGGTGGTCTCCTTGTTTTAATCCTTCAGATGTCTCAAATGTTTCAGATAAGACGTTTCCTACTTTAATTTGTCCTTTGTTTTCGATGGTGTCATTGCTCCACAGTAGTGACGAGCAAATGTAACTTCTCTGTTAATTTTTTCCTGCATATTGATTTCTTGCGTTGAAATCGCCGAGTACGATTCTCATGTCGAAGAATGAGAAATTGTCAATATTTCGTCCATTATTTCATAAAACGCATCCGTTACCACTTCATCGTTAATGTTCGTAAGATAGTGTACGTTCACAAATACATTGTTAAATCGAGATTTTCGCCATCGACATTCGGTCATCGTAAAATATTATTGCACTTGCGTTATGTTCTGCACAACTTGGTTGCTGGTGAATAATCCTGTTTCAAGATTGGGGTATCCGTACCGCCACACGCGAAAGTATACACGTCTTTAAAGTTTGAAAATCTAACTTCTTGTACCGCTGCATTGTCAAATTTATACTTACTAATTTCATTGAGTGCTGTTTGGTAAACACCTGTACAAGCTGAATACTTTCAACGAGCCTATCTTTAACTTTTATGCATTTTTCTTTATAGATGCTCTCCCTTGGATAGTTCATATCAGAAGATCCGATCTGGTCAACTGGTTTACCTCCACAATATTTTACCTAGGGAAGATCAGCCATATTTAACACCATGCTGGATCATCGATTTTTGATATTGTTTTACGTGGGGTATTGTTATTTTATTGTTTCAGTGATGTGCTTACCTCTGCCATTTTTTTACCATGGAGCAGAGATCCATGAGAAATTTAGTCGCCTGTTACGACTGGCACTCCGAGCGCGAGTATATTCTAACCCCTATCCCGGAGAGGGAAAACTTTAGGTGGGAAGTTAAGTTGTATATTTAATATAAAAAAAACGTCTCTCCAAACATAGTCAAACGCTTTTTCAATATAAATATCAAGAAGGCCAGCCGCGACACATTTCTTGGACCTCAATTTGCTACGATATCGTTATATACGAGTAGTTTCATAAGGTCGTGTACTGTAGAATGTTCCCTATCAATCCAAATTGTTGGCAGGGAATGAAGTCAGTCGGATTATCTTCGGAACATAATAAGTTGTTTTGTTTTATGCGCTCAAGTATTTTTCTAGCATTGGGGAGCTTCTTGACCAGTCTTTGAACTACAAACAGAAGATTAAGAAACACTTAAGAATGCTAAGAAAGCTAACCGCTAGTGTGATGATTATTTTTTCAGAACTAACACCATTAGATCTAGAAGATTTTTTGGTTTAAGTTGTCAGATTATGTAGGATACCTCCGTGATATCAGTCAAGATGTACTTTGAGTGAGTGCAGATTCCAACTTCAAAGTTTAGTACAAAGGGGTGTTTAGAGAGTCCAGTCCTGTGGGTAAAATGGATTTGATAGCGATAAAGATACTCGGAAGAAACTAAGACTGACAGTTAATGATATTATACGGGAGGTTTGTTTGATAGGTTTTTTTTTATTTCATCTTCCCACTATGTTCTTTCAAAGGAGTTAATTTTAAAAGAAGAAAAAAAAATAAATTTATTCCTGTTTAAGACAATACACATTCGTAGATTTCTTGCTGATATCAAAATGATAAGCATCTTTCATTCATGAGTATTGTGCTGGTTCATACCGAGAAGCAGTTGATGCAGTCCTCTTTACGCAGTACACTTATAAGTTGCCAAGAAGCTGTCACCGTCTACACCTTAGAGCATCATTGTTACCCCAGATATCCCCCAAGTAATTTAGGTATAAAATAAGGCCTTACTCATACCTATTTGAAAGCCTGACCATAAACAGAATATAATCATTGTTTAACCCTAGAACGAACAGCGCCGACCCTGGGCACTTATGGCGATATCGACTTTAATTCTCTGACTTTTTCCTCGTGGTTCGTAGTTCTGTTTTGCTCAAACGTGAAAAAGTGCTCTTTAATTTCAGCCATTTTCTTAAGCTCCTGATTAGCATCTTCTTCTTAGATGGCTTTACAGCTCATGGAGAGCTAGAGCCAAGCTTCTTTCATTCACTTATGTTGTGTGCGATTTGTTTTTCACACAAATGAACGAGACCTACAGTTTAATGCCGATTCCGAACTGCGAGCCGAGAAGCTTTTTCAAGGCAAGTGTACTACGGGGGGTTCTGCCAGTACCCCGCCGAGGAGAGAAGCCGCGTAATGAACATTCGATGGCGTTGGTGTTATCGGAATGCGAACTCGCTCATCGTGCGTCAGAGGCCGACACACTACCCACTACGCCACGGCGCTCTGATTACCATCATATCTGTAAAAATAATTTAGCACTTCCTGCGCGATTCAAACTTTGAACTCCATTGATTTATTATCTTACAAATATCTACGTTCGTCATGTAAGAGGACAGAACTTATCCTTTAGGAGTTTTCGCTACCGTCCTACTTCATCGCGTTTTTGTCCTCGTCGGCTAAATACATACATATATTAGAACTCTGAATATGCGTTGTTCGTAGTTAGGTTTTAGTTTTTACAGCTCGCAAGCTGCAAATATTCTTTATTCTCATCTGTTAATATATGATATTTGAACCTTGTTTCTTCTATTAAGCCATCGCCATTCACCGCTAGACATGACGTTTTAAGGCAGATGTGTTTTCATGACATGACCGAGTGTCACTTTTACGCCCACTGGGTGCATGGAAGAATTTCCATTCATTGGTATTAATTGATTAGTCTGCATCCATTCTGTTTATGATAGTAGATGATAGTTTTCTTCCTTTATTGTCATTGGGTCGCATGTTCAACTTACTTCCGATAAATGGTGACGTTGGGAGCACTCTATGCCACGTTTTTTTGTGTTGACGCTATCCTTTCTTAACTAGTTGCTAGTAAGGTTGTTCCAAAAAATTGGAAAACCCTTGTTAGATTTTATTTAGATTTTTTCCATCCTAGTGAAGAATTGAAAATAGAATGGCTGACCACAAAGATTGATGTGATTGATATTCAATTTCATACGTGTTCACAGTGAATGAAGTAGAAAATTTTACCACAAGCTGTGTACATGAACTATAACCAATCAGTCGTCTTTAATCCGGTCATCAAAATTTACCTGGAAATCTTGATATGGGAAATCCTACCCTACCCGCCCTATCGATTACCACCTGTTCCAATCGATGACGCATAACCTGGTTGAGCAGCACTTCTGATCTTAGAAAAAAAAACCAAGAATAAGATCGATTCGTGGGAAAAAACGTTCAATTTTTTTTCCAATTCCAAGACAAAATAAGGACTAGCAGTGTTACCGAAATAAAGTTAAATATTTTGAAGAAGACGTCGGACTCCCATCTGTACATTTGATAAAAAGAAATATTAAACTTGTTACCACCAGATCTAAGAACTTATTATATCGATTATTATCGATAGAGACGAACAATTTCGATAGTTGATAGGAGTGGAGAACGACCACTTTACGTTCTATTATGCTAGGATACGCGTAAAGGTACCTATACTGCAAGGAGATTCAAAATCCTTGGAAAAACCAAAAAGTAATTTATGGTTCGGCTATTTTTTTCTTAACTTTGGCTATGGCTGTTTTTTGTTTTTTTTTTTAACTTTTTATTGCACTATCCAAACACTCAGACATAACTACCGGCTTATTGTACTGGCAGATAGACGTCACACTGACGGGAAACAGCGCGATATATAATTTCAATGACTTGGCTGTAATGGGATTCAAATCCCATGTGATACACATTAGAGGTTAGATGTGCAGTTAGGCATTGACTATAACACTGTCTTGAACCATTTATAAAAACCGACTCGAAAATAACATACCTAAATGTATGCTTCTCTTATGAATGGAAACATATGATGTCAAAGTCAAATTCTGTAATGAACTCGTCCCATTTATGAAGTGAATCCCATTAATTATCGGTATTGCAGCCTGTAGAATACCAAACCCAGAAACCAGAATGAGACGTGCGTCTTTCGTACGTCTTCCCCCGTGACACCCTGAAATTTTGACGAGATTTTGACAGAGGTTCAGGTGCGTAGCGACAAAACCCGTTACAAACAAACTCTAATCGTGAATCCGTGTGAGTTCATTTCATTGTACCGCAGTGTACTCCCGCCAGACACACTATTGGAATTATAACAATGTGCGTGATTGTTTACAAAAATTTGACAGCACTTGAGGTACCCACGTGCTCGCCTGAGCTTGTAGGCAAACGTCGGCGGCCATTTTGAGTGGGACGTCTCATTGGTGGTTTCTGACCAAACCTTAGCTTCTCTCAATCACCTACATATTGCCGACTTGGAACGGTGAATTTCGAAAATAATGTCTCTGACAAGTATATTGGATGAGGCTTTGCCAGTACCTCACTGAGAATAACTACAGCAAAATATGATTTCAATGGCAGGTTGAGATAATTTGGGCATACCAAGTGTACATGTTACACTTTTGATAGGTATTACTCGTAGTTGTAGTAAGAGGAAATCCATTATTTTTGCATGAACTTTTAAGGCTTTATCTACGATAATTAGAATAATTCGATTTGGGTCAAATATGTGCCGTTTTTTTCGATAACCTGTTACCATTTGAAAGTAAATCCATTATCCCTCTCTCTTTTGTTCCTATTGGCCAAAATCTGGGACAATCGTTTTTCAAAGACTCTCTCGAGGCGATTTTTTTGCCAGCAAAATCGTACGTCATGGTGATAATCACTTGTGTTGCGTGATGTGTGACGAAACGTAATTCGCCTTATAATTGCCAACGCTGGCCGCTTCTGGGCGATTGTTTCCTTCAGACGGTCCAATTGTTTACAATACAGGTCCGAATTAAGACCTTTGATGTTGGAGAAAAGTTCATAAATTGATGGTCCGATCCCATACCAATCCCAAAAAACAAGCGTTATTGGGTTCCCTTTCACTACGCAGCTTTGATTGCTTTAAGATTATAGTTACCAATGGTGATGTCACTGTTGCGCGTTTTCCTTGATAACAGTATACATACATATATTGTGTTTTGTAAACATTACTATCAGACTCCGAAGGTAAATCCTACTCTTTCAGATGACATCTATGGTATTTTTCGAACGTTCCACTAACGCAAAGTCATCCTTGAAAAAGTTCTTATCATTTTGGGTTTGAAACTTATGACCTGTATATTGTAAAGCTGTTTGCTCAACCTCCGGGAAAGATGGTAACCAGTCGGACATAAATCCGGTCAGTAAGGTGGATAAAGCAAACCATTTTATCCCAACGGCGTCAGCTGCGAAACGTTGAAAGTACTGTGTCGGGTTATAGTATGGGGCCGTGTTTATTTGCCAGGTACAAATCGTCTTAGCGCAATTTGTTCTGCATTGTATCAATTTCTATACTATATATAAATGAAGAATAGACAATGCATTCATTCTCTCGTCCACTAAACTGTCACAATTACCTTTTTGATCTGATCTTACCTTACCTTACCAAGTTCCCTAGATGGGCAGCTCGCGTTTACACATTCCTTCGATCTCTTCCGATTATCCTATGGGATCTACTTCACCTCCTAGGCGACAATGCTATAGTTAGGCATGCATCTTTCCAGTCAGGTTCTTACCCGATAGATTTCTATCAGCATCTGCTACGCGTTCTTTCTTATCAACAACCTACTCTTGTCTATATTCTCTCGCTATACGTAAATATTCTCACAAAAGTAATTAGCAAAATTTCACCAGCTTAATCGTGAACAAAAATTAATATTAGAAAAATTACATAAAATAAAGTTGATGGATCAACGACCTAGTTGCGCCACCCTTAACATCAATAATATTTCATAGTTTTTTTTTGGCATACTATCGACAAGTTTTTTTTTTTGCAGAAATCACAAAAGCTCTCATTCTTGTTGTAAAGCTTTTTGAAGAGAGGCTTTGCTACTCACAGGTCAAATTCGAATGTTACTTTCAAATAAAGTTAAGAAACACTTGTAGATCTAAATGGAAATTTACGGGGAATGAGTATATCTCACCGAATACAAAAGAAAAGGAATGTTCTACTAAAATATGCAATCACACATTTCAGAAACCAATCATGGAACGATAGGCTCCAAGGGTTAGAGAAAGGTAGCAAACCATTCTGGAGTATCGTTAAGATAATTAAAAAAAAAAACCCACTTACATACCCCCGCTTGGACAAAGCTAACGCCTTTGCAAAAAGTTTCGTAAATAATCATTCAACTCCTAGTCATGTTACCACATAACATCCTCCGTTGAGCAATCAGTTAACTATGTACATTAGGTCACACCCACTGGTAAGTAACGTCAACCTAATACCCTTAGATGAACTAAAAGATATTATACACAACCTAACAAACAAGAAGTCATCCTGTTTTGTAGGATCAAAAATGTGTTCCTTAAGAATCTTCCAGAATGTTCTCCCATATATTTGTTAAATATTTTCAATGGCTGTCTTAAACTGGGACACTTCGCGAAAAACTGGAAATCTGCCAAGATAATTCCAATTTGTAAACTCGGCAAAACTGCCAATTTGCCCTGTAGTTACAGGCCAATAAGTGTGCTGAATTCTCTCAGCAAGTGTTTGGAGAAGACAATCAAAAAAAGAATTATATCTTTTATCAACGATAACCGACATCATATTACTTAATGAGCAATTTGGATTTAGGGCTTTACATAGCACTATGCACCATGTAAATTGTATAACAAAACACATTAAAAGTCATTTTTCTGCTGGCAAGTACTGGCATGATAATCTTGGACGTAGAAAAAGCATTCGATACCGTTTGGCAAACAAGAGTTTCAATTTTCCATTATACCTTATAAAAACTATTTAATCATTTCTTTCTTCTCGAAGTTTTATCGTGTCCTTAAATCAAACCCTCGCAGATAATAATCTGATTAATGCGGGAGTCCCACAAGGATCAGTACTTCGGCCAGTCTTATTTAATATACAGTGTGTCCCACGAGCAGTGTGCCAAAAAGCTAGAGCGTGTAGGTCTAGTCAAGACAAGAAAAAAATCGTATGGGATGGGGGGGGGGGGGGGTCTATATTTTAAACGAAGCTGTTTTAAGGAATAGTTTTTGAGAAATTAATTTTCAAACTCAAAATTCTGGAAAAAAATGAAAAAAAAATTTTCGAACTACATATTTTTTTTCAAAATGGGAACGTGAAGGAATGCGGGTTGCTGGGTGTAAGATGATCCTATTGGGCAGGTGTCAAGTGGATGCGATGGAGTGCGCAGTGTAGTTGCGATGTTCATATGACATGTGGATGGAGCATACGGAATGTGTTGAGTGTGGAAGTTTCAAGTGAATATTTGAGGAAGGTGTCGAGTAGGAATGGCTGAACGAGTAGGAATGGCGCAACACGAGTGCAATGTTAATTTAATATGTGAACAGGGCATGCGAATTGGGCTGCGCATCAAGGGTTTCTGGTGTCAGTTGGGGACGTGCACAAGGGCGCCACCAAATCTTGGTGCATTGTGTTAACTTATATACCTCTGATTTTCCCATTTTAATGAACTGTAATATCGATTTATTTGCTGATGATATTTGTGTCCATTGCCTTAGTTCTATCATATTATCACAATTGGTACATTAATATTAATGCTTCGAAAACCCAAGATATCTTTATCACACGTAAAAGAAAAGCCTGCTACTTCCAAGCAATCACCTTCAACTCAACGGTGTTCCAATTGAGTATAAATCAAGTGGAAAATATCTAGGAATCTTCTTATATAAACATTTAACTTACAAGCTACACATACAAAAAGTTATACAAAAAATCAACGTTAGGATCAAGATTCTGTTCCCATTCATTTGCAGAAATTCAAAACTGAACAGTGATAACAAAATATTGATATACAAGGCTATTCTACCGGTCTCCTGTCTGGGGTACATGCGCAATAAGTGATCCTCGTAGGCTCCAAACAACACAAAATAAATTATTAAAAATGATCCTAAATGTTCCCTGGTTTTTCTCGGCAAAGGTATTACATAACTTTGAAATGGTTTCAATTAGAATTCAGAAAAATATATCTTATTTTGTTTGTCTTCTGACAACGATTTGATTTTAGGCTTAGTTACATAATGTGCAATTTAAACTCTTTATGTGCAAATTTCCTCATTTTATTTATTTTTGTTTTCACTTACACACTATCTATTTATTTAACTCAAATTCTGTTTATGTTTCACATTTATCCGATTATTTTCATACATATTAATTTATTTATCCTAAACCGTGCAGGGACGGGTTAAGAATATCCCTGCAGCGCTACCTCTCGCTTGTCGTAAAAGGCGACTAAAACAAAGATAAACAAAAATCACATCTAGGCAATTTAGAAAACACCAAGGTGAGCCTAGGGACACATATACCACCATTAAACTGCCCCACAAGTGTACATGCAAATCAGTGGGTTGACACGACTGGAGATCACCGGTGTTGTAAGAGTAAGATCAAACAAAAAAATCTGGAGCATGCCTGTGTCACAAAAAAAAAAAAAAAAAAAAAAAAAAAAAAGGCAGGCCGAAAAACAATTGGTGCAAACAAATGCAAAAACACCAGCATTTGATTGGCCTCAGCAATGAAGTAATCCCAAATCGGGAAGCCTGCCGCTACTTTCTGAGGTCAAACCGGCGGACCCCACAAGCGGACCAGTAGGAATGCAGTTAAGTGGGAAAGTTATGGTCCTACACTTCTGACCATAACAACGCCGGAAAAAGGAAAAGAAGAAGAAGATTAATTTATTTATCCTCTTAATTATTTATTTTTGTTTTCAATTAATTTTACTTTTGTTATTTAAAAATGATCTTACTTTTTTACTATATGCTTTTATAATAATAAACATTATTTACATACATACTTGTCTATTTGTTATATTTATTTATTTATTTCATTAATTGCTTATTTATTTTGTATTTATTTATTTATGGACTTATTCATTTATTTTTTATCTATTTATTTACTTGTTTGTCATTTTTGTTTATTTATTTAAATATTTATATTTATTTTAGTTATATGTATTTATATTTATTATATTTATTTATTTATTTTTATTTATTTTCTTCTTGCACTACTATAGCATTTTAAATTCAAGTGTTAACAACACTTCTCTTTTCCCTCCAGCGAAATAAAGTATTTATTTGCAAAGAAGGTTTTTAGTGACTATTCCTTCTAACTGAAAGTATTTCTGTGATATATTATTTAAATAATTGTATAAATATTCTAGATGTAAAGTAATGGAAGCCAAATCTCTGTAAAACGAATGCTGCATTTTATTAATTGTATAATTTCTGCCACAATAAAAAAATATATATATTAGAACATACAATGGTGGACAAAAGTATTTTGACACAAATAAAATCATTTTGTTTCGGTTGTATGTATGTATTGCTTTATTGAATGAAAAAATCTGAAGCATATTTCAGATTACAACGATACATTAAGCTTATAAGAAATTATAAAATAATTTTGTTCAGGTTCACTGTTTTCACTGTATTTTGACAAAAGATGTTTTCCTACTAATATTGAATTAGTACGATATACAAGGCAAAATAACAATAATGAATGAAAAATGTATCCTCCTTTAACGTCGATGACCTTTTGCAAGCGTCCAGGAATCGATCTTATCAAATTTTGAATGGTACCTTTTGAAAAATTCTTCCAGAGACCTTCTACTTCAGCAATTGTTTCATCGTCGCCCGTTATAGCTAAGCACGAGCTTCTTTTTCTTTTTATATAAGCCCATAGATTCTCGATTACAATTAAATCATGGCCAATCTAAGGTATTTACCTCAATGTTTCTTAAGAAAATTGGTGATTATTCGGGCTTTATTGCATGGGGCATTATCCTGTTGCAATATAAAAGACGGCCCTATTAGTCTGTCACCGGAAGAAAATGTGTGGTCGTTGGTAATATGCAGAAATTTTCTTTTTTGATCCATGATATTCAAACTTTCATTAGTCCATAATATTTTTTCCCAAAACGATTGAGGCTTGCTTACAAATTGTTGCCCATGTAGAAAAATACCAGTGGTAAAAAAATTTACTACTAGTAAACCACTGGTATACCAGTGGTTACAACTGGTATTGCATGATACCAGTGGTAGTACCACGGGTTCTCACCACTGGTTCAAAATATACCACTGGTGTACCACTGGTTGTTACTTGTGGTAAATATTTACCACTTGTATATCATTATACCAGTGGTGAATTTTACCACTGGTACAACCAAACTGCTGGTGAACCACTGGATTTTACTACTTATTGAATATATACCACTGGGATGGGACGAGTGATGATTTTTACAATATAAAATATTGACTTTTTTGTAAATTTTTTCAAAACTAATAAAATTTTTTAAAACTAATAAAGGCTGCATTATTGTCATCTTTTTTTCTTCAATTAGAGAAAATTCTCTCTTATATTGTAATTACACGAAATTACGAAATGTATTTGTTTTTTGGACATTTTGACGGGAACCATATGATTGACAGATTTCTTTGCACATTGAATATTAACAGCTGATATCTTTGTGATGGCGACTATGAAATCCTGGAATTAGCGATACATTCATTTCATTCAGAGAAATGTTCAATTTGAACACAGCGGGGTTGTTTGAGTGCCTTCATATGTTTTGTTTGGAATCTTCTTCGAGTGTATTGTGTACAGTGAAATTGGACAGTGTTTCGCCATGTTTGTTGTTTCCGCAAGGAACCAGTCATTTGTCTTTGTAATTGCATATTTGTACATTTACATTTTATAATCGTAGTTGAATAACAAAAGTAAGTTGGATATGAATTTATATAAAAGCAGAAAGCTATATTTATGTTTTTATATTGATCGTAGCACGTGTTTTTGCAGCTTATTTATTTCATTCCACTCGTAAATGAAGTGCATGCGTAGTCGTTTTGGAAAATTCTGAAAATTCACTGAATGAATTTGAGATACGCGTATAGAGAACGTAAGTAGAAATGTACTTCGAAGTTGAATTTTACCATATTTAGCATATAAATTTTCTCTGCCAGGATCATATCTATAATTAGCATAATTTTTCACGAAATCTAACTCGTCTCTGTTTTAATTATTTTGAAACACATCCGGATTTGTGTCCTGTATTCATTCCATTATTAATTGCCAGAAGTTTGCCATATGGATAGTTCTGACGACGAATGTGTTAATCGTGAATTTGTTATCTTCAAGAATAGAAGTAAGTACTCGTATCAACTTGTAAGATTACTTAATGGTTTTATATTTTTCTCACAAATGCTTGTTATTTTGGAAAAATGAGTGTGTGGATGTGTGTCTACGTTCTCAACTGATTAATATACTGTTTGTGATTTCGTATAGGATATCCGGTACCTCGGTGTTCCGATTGCATCAAACGGTAGATAGTACCACTGGTACTTACCACTGGTATTTTCGAACAAAAACCATTGGTTACATACCACTGGTTGACCAGTGACCAGTGGTGCTAACCAGTGGTGAGTTACCAATGGTTTTTGTTCTAAAATACCAGTGGTAAGTACCAGTGGTATTTTTATGGTAAATTACCACTGGTATTTTTCTACATGGGTGGTCGGTAAATTAACAATTTTAAATACCTTGCTGACCCTATGCGGACACGATACTTAAAACTCTCATTCGACCTTAAGATATAATAATAAAATAAATAAAAGAGTCATTTTATGCCAAGAGAATTTGATAAAAAGAACTTGAGATCAGGGTTTTATTTTTATAATACTTACCCATCTATCTTAACCTAACTTAAGTAGAATACATATACAACACATATATATGTATACAATGTATACATTGCGTATCAACCCTAGCTTTCCTTATCCTACCATAACCTACACCAACCTCCCTTAGCCTATATAATTCTATCAACGGCGTTAAACAGGCATTGCCATAAGTTGACTACTGATTAGGTCCGCTCCAGCTATCTAAAGCGTTGATGCAGTCGGACGACTGTCCTCGACCTCGGCGTGAAACCGATCTACTGAATCTGAGGTGCTCGATCTCGCGGAGCGCGATATCATGTTCCTAAAGAAACCGCCGCTCCACGGAATTATGAGCCATGTGGAAGATTAAATGTACCGTTAATCTGCAATATCTTGAATAAGCCCACATTTATCGGAGTAATGCATCTGGTGGGACAAATTCTTTAAAGCACACCATCTCGTAATATAAATCATGGTAAAATAAATCATAGTTACTGGTCATTGCCTTGTAATGTCACTTCGGATCAGTTTTCTATTGTATAGGACCTCGTACTTATTAACCCGAAACAAGTCCTGAGGCATTGTCTCTTAAACACCTGAATCCTTTCCATTAAGCTGGCTTTCACATTGAACCACACGGAACATCCATAGGCAGTCACGGGCCTAATTACGGCCATGTAGCAGATTAGCTTCACTTTAGAAACAAGATTACTGTTATTAAACAGTGATCTTGTCAGAGCGAAAGCGTCCTGCAAGAGCGGCATCTATATGTTTGGTAAAATACAGATACTGGTCTAGCCAGATCCCAAGGAATCTGACTACACTTTGTTTTACTAGTGGATCAAGGTTGATTTTCAAGTTAATTTTCAACTTCCAGTCATCACAATACAGCTGAATTTCCTCGAAGTAGCGCTGCAGAATGAAAATGACGTCGATTGATGAACTGGGTCTGTACGCAATTTAATCGTTCGCGTACGCTATAGAGTGGCAAAGAGAAACTATAAGATCGCTTAGATAAATACTAAAAAGGATAAAAGAGAATCAATTTCAAATGTTTGAACAGAAGGCACGGCTATTTTCAAAAAGAACTTTCTATCGGTTAACATGTCATAAAACATGCATAATAGCAGTGGTTTCCTAATACCCAGCCGAATGAGCTTGTCATAAAAAGCTTCTAGGTGTCCAAAGCTTTTCCCAAGTCCCATGTGCATTGGTTCCTGAACTCGTTCCATTGGATATCCGACACGATTTTCCACGCAGCAAGAATAATGCTGCTCCTAATGAATAATCATGCCCCGTTTTAAAACCAAATTGGTAATACACGATTTTTTTGTCCTCAGTCCACCAATAGGGCTCTATGGACCACGTTTTCAAAGACACTGGGAAGGAGACTTCTCGACCGGAGATTTGCTGGGTTAGAGGTGTCTTTTTCCCTCTTGTTGTACATCTCAAGAGCCACTGGTGGGATGTGCCTAAGCACTACATTAGGTACGAGTATTCCGTCGGATTTTTTTCTCTTAAATGACTCAAAGATCATCTGGAGATCCTCCGTCGAGATGAAAAGGGTGTTAACCCCTTCACTGGCTAACGCCGGCATGGTAAAGCCAAGGTTCTCTAATCGCCAGTGGTATCATTACGAAGGTAGAAGTGATGAAGTATAGCTCAGTTTTTCAGGTTATGGTTAGGGCGAATGTTACAATTTAGCTTATACACTTCCTTGTAAACAACTCCTAAATGTTATTCTGTTGTTTCCCCGGAATATGTTATTTATTTGCGGGAACATATTCGCGCTGTTGGATTTTACAGCACGAATTCTGTATTTCCAGTAAAATCTTACAGGTATCTTCTAATTTTCTTTGATTAGCTGTTTTGGATTTTAAATCAGTGACTTCGGTGTCCTAACCTCCGAGTTTTGTCTGTCGATAAACCGCCTGTGCAATGGTTTGAGCCTTGACAGGAGTCTTCTTTTCTGTCGATGCAGTGTGTCGATTGTCACGTTTCGGTGCAAGATTGTGGTGTCGTGATCCCGTTGGCGTCATACTGTCCATCGTCTGTTTAATTACGAGTACATTGTCCATTTGTTTAAGGTACCTATTAATCTCGTCGTTTGACAGGTTGCTATTGGAGGGTGGAAAGGAGGAATTCGGAGTGAACGGTCTTGTCAGGAAACTGATCAAGCGTAGATAACAGCATTAATGTGATCGAGTTTTGGTTACAAGATAGGGCAACATGCCACACGGTGCGCGACACCAACAATTTATTGCGGAAAACATTTGCTGAGCGCATAATTTCGCGTAATAGGTCTGTAATCGGGGGTTTCATTATGCAACAAGATAATGTTTCTTGAATGATAATGACATCATAGATCTCTGGCTATCAAAATGTTTTCTAGATTAATATTATTAAGCCAAACAGTGCTATGTGGAAATGTAACCCAAGCTTCAAACACATTCCACAAGATGCCACCGAAACTAAAAAAAAGGCAAACAAAAGAAGCCCGAATCAAAGCATTCCAACCCGAAAACAGTCATCACATGTCATTCAGAAAATAAAAATAATAAAAAAGGACAAAAAAATTCATAGTTTCCAAAATTATTCGTGAAAAAATAAAATTGCAGAAAAAAAAGTTAAAACCAAAGAAAGAAAAAAGAAAAAAAAAAAAAAAAACACAATGTTGGAATCAAAACTTTTTATTGCCAAAGGCAAGGATTGCTACGAGCAGTCGGAAAATTACAGTTGTCTCCTGCCGGATATTTGCGCGTATTACAACAAACTCCAGAAGCGAAATTTGAAGTGCCAACCAAAGCGCCGACGCATATTGGAAATATCGTTGCCGCTAAGAGTAACACCTAAGTATCAGCCAGAAGAACAATGTAAAATCTATCGGCTGACAGAGACTTGTCGAGAATATCAGATTAGTACAAGACTTGAGCAATTAGCTTATCCACCTGTGAGGCAAGTTTTCATCGTTTTAACGATTTTTTTTTTTTTTTGTTTAATACGAATATTCCTTTTGAGCAGAAGGGTTATAAAACTGAAACAGGAATGTCAGGAATTTTTTGAACCAGAAAGAGTACAGATTATCAATAGGACACTCCGCAAAAGTATTCTATCATTGTATAGCCGACTTGGGAACGTCAGAGCTCCCAAAAAGAGGTTGTAATCTAATTTTGTCTTATATTGGTGTCCAGTAAGTAACGGAACAAACATTTTTCTCGACAGAAAACCCATTCCCAAATGGACGAAAAAGGAGTGGTCAGAACACAAAAAGTACCTGATAAAACTTTCTGAACCCAAAAAAGTTTTCCTACCACCTAAAGAGGTGATTTTTAATATTTTAATCAAAAATTCCAATATACAACTTGTTGTTACTTTCAGCCACATATTTGGAAAGAACTGGAACTAATGACGCGTTATAAGAATTTAGCCAAACCGAAAACACGTTATGAGCCGGCGCCATTTGTATGGCAAATGACCGCAGCTATCAAAAAGTATAAAGCGCCTGCGCGAGTGCTTTTGTTGGCTAAGCCGAAGACACGCGATGACTCGCATCAAATCCAGTCATTGCCAATTAAAGTTAGTCCAAATGCCATGAAATACAAGCCAACGGATCGAATTAAGAAACTGGCAACACCACCCGAAGTACGAATGGGCGAGAGTGATTTGAAGGAGAATCCATTTGGCACATCACCGAATGCACTCAAAGCAAAGATCACCGATCGCGTCAAGGAGTTGGCTGAGCCCAAAGAGTACACTGATAAGCATACCCGTCAAAATCCGAATTTCATATCCCCGGCGGCACTTAAATGCAAACCAACACCACGCATTATTGAGTTAGCCAAACCTAAGGGCAAGTGAAAGAAAATATGTTAGTATAAGTAATTGAGAAAACGTGTTATTTAGGAATAATGCAGTTAAAATATATGGTAAAGTTGGTTATATAATAGTATTCAGGTTGTCTTAGAGTTTGAAGAGACCTTAACTATATACGAGTAGCACGATCGTTATGATAACGATTTTATGCAAATTCGTGTTCGTTTGCCGGGGGAGTGCTATGTTAGACAAAGAGAGCTCATCTTAATTTTTTTATCTTTCCAGTATCGTTTTTTGGTTTTTCTAGACAACACGGTTTGTGTGTTTTCAAAACTTTGAACATCGAAATGAACTTGACTTGGCTACATCCATGATCTACTGGATCCTTGTACGATGCAAGCTTTTGAAATGTTGTATTTAATATCGAAGACAATGTGTGAACGTGTTGATTGATTCAATAGTAGCCAGCCTAAGATACGGACGGATTTCATATTGAAGATCGCCACCAACGTTTGAAAAAAATGAGACGTGTGGAATATTCTCAACAAACAATGGAGTGATGAAAAAGCGCTAAAGTCCTTTGAAACACATAGTCTGACAGAAGACTTTATTATGAGTATGAATTAATCATTAGAATTGGAATTATGACATACTCACTCACTCATTATGGTATACCTGAGTGTTCAAGCGGTTAGCAAAGGCATGTACTAAAAAAAAAAAAACATTGCATACTGGCAAAACTTGTTAACATTTCGCTGTAATGCTTTTTCTCAATATTTATTTGCTTAACATCCAACAAAAAGTGACCTCCACCTTAATCGGCAAAACGACGTTAATATATCCACTGTATTTAGCAGGAAAAAAACCTGACCTCAAGAGAAAGAACTGGTTCTTCGCATTGCACAGTTGCTCCGAGCTTGACTTCCTTATGGATGATCACCCTTACGAAGAAATCATGAATCAGCGACGACCGGTCTCCTCCCTAATCAAAGTCAAAGTACATTTCAACGATGTGACAAATCGACAAAAGCCAAACCTATCGATGAGCCTTTATTGGCGGATAGGGGTCGGACTACACCCATGGCTCGGAATTTCAGACGTAAGAGACGACTAAATTCCTAATGGATCTCTGCCCCATTAAATAAAATGACAGAATTAGACGCAGATCTGATGACTGAAAGCAATCTTTCTGTCCTTTCATGGTAAGATCGATCAGTTCCAGAAACAGCTCAACGAAAAAATGACTCGAGTAGACATCATCTATTCCACATTCTTTGCCGAATAAAGCATACCTAATGGATACACTGGATGAGGCAAACTTTTAGATCCTTGCAGTGAATGTAAATTTCCTGGTCAGAATTGAGAGAAGAGCAACCCTTTCAAATATGTTGCTAAACGAACGCTCTGAACGAAAGACAAATTGGGTTACAAAGACTACCATATAATTAGGAGAAAAAAAATATACACGTGGTTTATAGAAAGTTCGTGTGAAGGTTTCAAGTGTTAGAAGGGTGCATTAAATCTGTTTCTCTTAAAAGTAGGAGGCGAATGTATAATTGTTCTTTCTATGTAACTGAGGCACCTCAATCTCTCCAGTTTGTTCGGAGCTTATTACTTCAATTGCACTCAGAAGAACATTTTTATTTCTTGGACGGGGACCTTAAGGCCAACCATAGGACATGGGGAAATGACACCAACACCACGGGTAGTCTACTGTTCAATTGATCGTGTCGAAACACGATCGAGTACCGACTTATTCACTGATTTAGCATCAACACACGCACGACTTCAACAGACTTATACAAATAACTACAGTCGAAACTGTCTGCGAACCATCCAGTATGACAGTAACCATTGCAGACTCACCGCAATAATACGAATACCCAACGAACTTTCGCAACTGGAAGAGTTCGAACCAGTATGCACCTTCGGCTATCACGCTGGTCACTCCTCTCAAGATCTTTGAGAAAAGACATACGTCATACAGACGATTTAACGACATTACGGGACGTGGGCATAAGTTCAAGTGGGGCGATACTGCTGTCGGCTTTCGTGGTCGAGGGTCCACAGGAGAAACTCAATTCGCTTGAGCGGCGCTTTCTTCAAGTCTGTGTACACGGTGAATAACTCTGCTCAACGTAATCGCAAACTTGAAAATGCGGTATTTTTGAACCATTTACAGCTCTATGCAGAAATAGAAAATTAGACATCTGAGGATAACCGTTTCACCGTATTCAATTGTCACCGATGTGAAGGGATGAGTTCCTGTGAATCCTGGACTCACTTAAAAATGGTATTCCAAGCGTCGTTTTAAATCATCTGCCTATTTAAGCAGTAGATGTTCTCAGCAAACTTTTAAACAACCCTCTGAATAACATTCATTATCCAGCATGTTGGAAGACAACGGTAGTCCACTCTATCCCTAAACGAAATAGAGATAGAACAAAGCCTGTTAATTTCCGGATGTTAGCAAGGGTTTTGAAAAAAAGTGGTAAACAGAGCTCTGATCAAATGTGTTGAGAGAAAGAAAATAATAGCGAACAACCAGTTTGGTTTTGAAACGAGGCATGATACTATTCATTTTGCGTCAAAATTTGTTTCCCATACGCGAAAAGCCAATGTACGGGTACCAACTATCGGGAAAAAATTTGGTGTTAAATCTGCGTACAGATCAAGTCCACAAATTGAAGCCATCAATACAATGCTGCTATTACTATGGTTGGAAGTTAATAGTTAACTTCAAAAACATTTTAGGACCTCTTTATATAGGCCCTCAATGGATACCAGAAATAAGGATGAATTTGGCTTGACCAAATTGACCAATATTTATATTTGATTAGACGCAGTAAACTTGAATGTCTTTCAAATTCATTAAGTATTTCCCTAATAAGGTCCTGTACGATAGAGCAGGTCTAAATAGGATACATTTTTTTTTTTTTGTTATAATGACTTGAAAGCACATTTCAAGGGCAATGACTAAAGATAATAATTTGATTTCTGACACTTCCTACCTCAATTATAGATTCTTGTTGGCGTTGCTAAACAGCATGCCGATTGCTGCTAGTTGTCGAGTGAAAACGCTCTCTAAAACGGTGCGTTACTCCGATAAGATCCTTCTCACTTCTTAGTTCGTAAATCAGATAAGGATTAGCTTGGAGATCAAATGAACCTGAGCACTGACTAAAGCCTGTGAGCATTGGTGATGTCTCGTGCATGCAGAGTGGGAGATGACGAGATGACGAAGCCCAGTCACTGAAAGACGCAATTAGGGGAGTGACCAATCAGAACGCAAGACACGAGAGCTAGCCAACCTGATTATACTTAAGACTAGAATTAAGCAGCTTGGGGTAGGTTAAGCTTTAGATTTAGAAAGAAAAGGGGAATCTAGGGTTTTTAATAAAGTTTTCCTAGAAAACCACATTTTAAATTTAGTTATATGTATAAAGAATAGATGATTTTAAGGCGAAAGGCATTAGTAATTAAGAAATTTACTAAAGCTTAGAGTTCCCGTACAGAGCCAGTGAGACAGATTAAATATTATTTAAAGTTTTATTTAAACATTTTTGTCTAGTAAACAAGAATAGAATAAGGACAATGAAAATGAATTAAGATTAAAATAGTATGGACAGCAAACAAGTTAAATAAAGAAGGCAGCAGAAAATAAATTAGGCAAGACTTTGTTCGACGAAGAATGTGTGGCAAAGTAAAAGACTGTATTATTCTAAGACATCCAGTCTTGGAAAATACTGCAGAGATCGCGCATACAAGATACTAGAACTTATGAAAGGTAGTCAGCCTATTCTTCAAAGGAAAGACTTTTCTAAAATTCAAAAGGTGCAAAACACAAAAGCAATGTATACGAGGCTAAACGAGGCTTTATACGCAACAACAATGAGGAGCTCGTTTTGGGCAGCAAGCAGCAATGGAAAATGGTTAATGGCCTATGATTCTATAGGTATAAACTGATCGAAAATGTATAATGTCCTTGGAGATCCCGAAAAGAAGGTGAATCTGATTCAAATATGCCTAAAGGGAAACAAAAGATGAATTAAAGTATGAAACGACTTTTCTGAAACCAGATACCCTTACGAAAATGATAGGAAAATAATCCTTATCGAAAGTACACCCACTCTAGGTTACGCTGACTACAAGCATATGGACCTAATAATTGCATTAAAGGTAGTAGGCTTAGAAATAAGTGAAATGAAAACCAAATATATGGTCACTTGGATCGATCCAAACCTCCCACCTGACTGTACCCGATAACCACTTAAAGAGGTTCAAATATATTAGGTTGTACCACATGGAATGTCAATTTTTTTTGTAAAAAATTAAAAGTCAATATTTCTTTTTATAAAATTTTATTTAGTCAAAATATGAACCACTGACATCTGACCTTCTTACATTGTGATTCAAGGTCCATTATTCCTTTTTTATAGAAGGCTTTATTTTTTGACATTAAAATGTTTTCAAAGGCTTCTATGACCTCTGCTCGGTTTCGGAACATATTTTGCAGCCAAAATGACGCTAGACTGCAGAAAAGGTGATAATCCGTTGGAGATATATCAGAAGAGTACGGAGGATGCGGAAGAATTTCGAATCATTTAGTTACATGAGAGGTATGGAGTCTAGCATTGTCATGCAACAGGATCGGACTATGCCTATTGACTAATGCAGGTTGGTTTTCAACCAATTTCGTATGCTTTATGCCGATTTCCTCACAATATTTGACTGCATTTATCGTCTCACCTTGTTGAAGAAATAAAAAGTGGATTGGTCCTTTCGATGTCCAGCAGATTGTCACTATAACCTTCTCTGGGTGTATACCAAGTGTGGGAGTGCTTTGGGTTTTCGTCTGCATCCAACCCCTGCCCAGATCTCTTACGGTTGTCCGTAAAAAATCCACTTTTCATCACATGTGATTATACGGTGCAATAACGAAGCATTTCGCTGCTTTAGACTCAGCCATGCACAGGTTTTTAAACGATGAAGTTTTTGGGTCTCGTTCAATTCACGGGGTACCCACTTGTCGATTTTTTTCATCGTTCCTATTTGAGATTGGTGTCGACTTATTATCATGGAGGACACTCCCGTGTTTGTGCAAAGCCCCGACCCGTTTTTGTTGGGTCTGGATCCACCGTTTCTCGTAAAATGGCGTCGTTAATTACCGTTTCCGGTTTCCCGGAACTTAACAAACTCCGAACGGAACTTAACAAACCAACGCCGAATGGTGTGTTCGTTCACCGCTATATTCTCAAATGCGTCATTTATGTTTTTGACTGCTAGTGACGCATTATGTTCCAGTTTGAATTCGTAAAGGAAAAGAGTACGAATTTGAACAGTCGACAGCATGATATAAAATTTGTTAGAAAAAACTAACTATACTTGCAACGGACCTTAAAAGTCACACACATCAAACGTACAAACCACTTTACAGATGTTATTCGGCAGCTTCTTATTGAGGACTAAGTGAAAAATCGGACATTTCATATGGTACGACACAATATATTAAGTGCCAAAAAATGACATAAAGATCGAAATAAATAAAATACTGCAAATGGGCCAGACATACTTCTCGTAAGGAAACTCTGGTACCACCACATCAAAATCCATACTTGCGTATGAAATTATAATAACGACGGTTATATTTAAGGGATATGAAATTTGGTTTATGACTAAGAAAGTGTAAAGTATATTTCGGGTCTTTACAAGCAAAATCCCAAGGAGAATCTATGGTAATACCAGATGATTTGGCATTATACTCTTCTCACGACTATGGTTCAACAATAGAAAATAACCTTAAAATCGGGATTCAATCTTTCTTTGTATATTATAAGCATTGGAAAATAAAAATAAATGTTGACAAGTGCACACCTATTTTCTTCACGAGAAGAAGACTAAGCTGTTTCTTGCCTTCTAGAAATTTAAACCTAGAAAACACCAATATTATGTAGGTCAGTTCTGCTAAGTACCTAGGAGTGTACTTAGACCAGAAATTGACCTTCGGACATCACATCCGGCAGACTATAGCTAAGATTAATGTTCTTATAAAAATGATCTATCCTCTCATCAACCGCAAATCACATCTTAACAAAAAGAACAAGATAATTCTTTTTAAGGTTATTTTTCAAGCACTGATGACTTACGGGTCTCCAGTTTGGGGTAATTGCACGAAAACCCGAAATCTGGGGGTTATCCAGATTAGTAGAAGAATCGAAAATCTCAATGAAAAATTCATGTCCAGATGATCTGATATTGATAACCCACTTATTAGGGATTTACGACTGTTATAATTGTTTGCCTTATTTACTTATTCAGTTATTACTATTTATTTATTTATTCATTAATTTTTTTTTTTTTAATTACATATTAAGTTATTTATGTATTTATTTATTATTTATTTATTTATTTATTTATTCATTTATTTATTATAGATCATCTATTAATTTACCTACTACTTTTATTTTCTATATATCTACATATCTCAAACTTAACATCTGTGATATTTGCAATTATTTTGATTTTGCTGCTGTTCTCGTTAATAAATGGAGGTTTTTTTCCATAGTTTTCCTCCAACTCCATATTTAAAATATTGTATGTGCTGGATATCCTAATCCATACACCAATTGTATTTTTAGCAGTAAGGTTCTATGAAACCATATCTCTATGCAGGTCTGAGAAAATTAAAATACTATTGTAAAACACTGTTATACTATGCAAGAAATAAATATCTGAATAAATAAATGATAATACCAAGTCGAAAAATCAGGCGAATGGAGAAAACTACACAATAAAGTTTTATCCCAGTAATAAAATCCCGAAGGCTATCATGGGCAGGACACAGGATTTTTCTTGGAAATATTTATTCACTCGATTAGGAGCTTATTTACTCAATCAATTACGTATGTCACTTTATTATATAAATTAAAATATTTATTAATTTATCTTAAAAAAATATATTTTTTTATTTCACCGTTGTTGGGCAGCGGTTACTCTTACATTCTAACTTAAGATTAAAAACAATATTTTCTTAAACTACCTTAAATACTAATCGTGCAGAAGGTGGATGGGGGGGATCAGGTAGCACGCCATCGGGAACTATGCTTTTGCAGGTGGAAGTGGTGTCTTGTGTTTCTCCTGTTCACCGGTACGTGTTGGAATGTGGGTGCATGATCAGCAACCTTGACGATGATATTTGGAGTGCCGTGGGATTTGTAGTCACTTAGAATTTGCGTGTCAGCTTCAAATGTTTTTGTCGTTAACTTATATCAGGTGCTTTCTTTCAATTTATTTATTTTTTTTTTAATTATTGTTCAACATATATTTATTCAACATATGTATGTATGTATGCAGGGTGTCCCACGAGCAGTGTGCCAAAAAGCTACAGCGTGTAAGTCTAGTCAAGACAAGAAAAAAATCGTATGGGAGGGGGGGTCTATTTCCCCCCGTTTAGCCGGGAGGGGCAATTTTCTAAAAAATTGACTTATTTTGGAAAAATAAATATTAAAAATCAACAGTTACATCCACAATGCCACGATACCCCTTCTTGTAAAGTCAGAAACCTCTTCTTTCATATTGATTTTAAATGAAGCTGTTTTAAGGAGTAGTTTTTGAGAAATTAATTTTCAAACTCAAAATTTTGAAAAAAAATTGTAAAAAAAAAATTTCGAACTATTTTTTTTCAAAATTGTATGTAATTAAGTAGTAATTTTTTTTCAAAAATTCAATGCTCTCATTAGTTTTTAGTTAAAAAAAGAAAACCGGATGGAAAAATGTCTTGTAGTTTTTCAGAAATTAAAAAAAAACCCGAACCATTTTTTTCTAAGAAAAACCTTTTTTTTTGGTTTTAACGCGGCTGGACTTGTAGGCAAATTAATGTATGAAAGATTGACCTCTTTTTTATTATTTTTAAAAAAATCGGAGTTTTATTATAATAAATTTTCAACATGATCCCCATTTTTTAGAAGCCAAAGATTATATCTTCTTCTAATGGCTGCACATTAGTCTATGTTTGACGAATTTTCCTGCAATTTGACTCCAGCGACTTCAATCCGTTGTTCCAAAGATACTATTTCCACTTCGTAAACATAATTTTTCATGAATCCCCACACTTAAAAATCTAGAGGAGTTAAATCTTGTGATCTAGGTGACCATTTCGTGGGGCCCTTTCAAAATTTTGAGTTTGAAAATTAATTTCTCAAAAACTATTCCTTACAACAGCTTCGTTTAAAAACAAGATCAAAGAAGAGGTTTCTGGCTTTACAAAAAAGTATATCGTGGCATTGTGGCTGTTACTGTTGATTTTTAATAATTTTTTTCCAAATTAAGTCAATTTTTTAGAAAATTGCCCCTCCCGGCTAAACGGGGGGGAATAGACCCCCCCCTGCCGTACGATTTTTTTCTTGTCTTGGCCAGGGCTACACGCTCTAGCTTTTTGGCACACTGCTCGTGGGGCACCCTGTATATCTACGAGTAATTTGGCATTATTTGTTTTTACGAGCTCCTATTTCTGTACTATCTACCTCTAATCCTGACTTAAATATATCTAGCAAATGCGTCAATATATTCAGTTTTAAACTATTAGAAGTAAGACAATTGACTCGATTTTGCGGTTAGATATATGTATGTACGAGTATATGCATTTGGAATTTGGAAAATTTCATGAGTAAAATCGATGAAAACATATCAATCAATAATGTGAAAAATTGAATGGAGAGAAAAAGAGTCTGTATTAAGGTATGTACAAGTTAACGCGAAATAGATTTCGTCTCACAATCAGCAACCAACAACATGCTACGTGACGGAACCCGCCCAGTAAAACTCTGTGCACCAACCATCCATCCAAGGTTGCACACGCCGCCACCTGAGCTGCACACCTAAGCCCAGAATATCTCATCCAAACGTGAACCAACGCTGACATACGAGCCGCCCATTTCCGTTTTTTCAGTCTACAGAAAGGAGACAAAATATTACTGAGCGATTGTTGGTTATTTGAGTTTTTTTTTACTTTTGAATTCATTTTTATTCGGATCACTTAGAACTATAGTAAAAAAATGCTTAAAACTAACTAAGTATTTTATCTAACTTTTAACTAACAGAACTTAAGACTATGCTTTTCGAACCTTAGACTAAATTAAAAGTACTCTGAAGGGAGCGCCGTGGCGCAGTGGGTAGTGTGTCGGCCGCTGACGCAAGATGAGCGAGTTCGGATCCCGATAACACCAACGCCATCGAATGATTATTTCGCGGCGTCCCTCCTCGGCGGGGTATTGGCAAAACCCCCCGTTGTATACTTGTCATGAAAAAGCTTCTCGGCTCTCGCCGTTCGGAATCGGCATTAAAGCTTTAGGTTCCGTTCACTTATGTGAAAAAACAAATCGCACACAACATAAGTGAGTAAAAAGAAGCTTGGCTCTGGCTCCACATGAGCTCCAACGCCATCTAAAGTGTCTGTCTGGCAGTACAATGGACCAGTATTTGTGTCTGAGTGCTCCAACAGATAGCAGAAGCCTCCGAAAAAAAAAAAAAATAAAAATTAAAAGTAAACGAATATAAAGAAAAAATGAAAAACTTAGCTTCAGATTTTTCGTCAAATTTTCGTCTTTTTTTTTGGGTAATTAAAGACTAAAGCCAAACAAAAACTTCCTACAACCATTACTTTTACTAGGCTGCCCTCAACTCCCCAGCCTTTGTAGGCCTTCCTCGATCTCGACGTGAAACCGTTGAATCTCAGACACCTGGGTTGGCAAATTGTGATATGAAATTCGTAGCGGAATCGCCGCTTCACGAAATTCCGGGATAAGTGGAAGATTAGCGGCACAGCCAATCGTTCCTGGATGTTTCTCAAACACCCGAATCCATTCCATTAAACTGCCTCTCACATTGAACCACACGGGACATCCATAGGCAATGATGAGCCTGATTAAGACCATGCAGCAGATTACATTCAGTCTGGAATCAACAGCCATATTGTCGTTGTAAAGGGTGGTGCAGTCAATCGTCATTGTAAGGAGTCTATCAATGAAGAGGATGTCAGATATCCTTCTTCTTTCCCTCAATGTACTCAAATTGATTAGTTTAAGACGGTCTTGATAAGGCAGTAAGAACAAAGCGTTGTTCCAGGACAGACCTTGAAGAGCGAAACGTAGGAACCGACGTTGAATGCTCTCGATTCTAGAAATGTGGGGTTTGTTAATAAAGGGACCACACTTGAGATGCGTATTCAAGAAGGGGGCGAACAAAAGTAATATAGAGGGTTCGAGCCACGTAGGGATTGGAGAATTCTTTGGACTAATGCTTTACGAAACCGAGAGCACAGTTGGCTTTAAGAAATACATATATCGTCGATATGCGTACGAAAATTTAGCCCTTGTTCACATAGGATACCAAGGTCGCGGATAAGCTGAACAGTGAGGATGGGTTGATTGTGGAGAAAGTAGAAACGTGGAAAAAATTTGACGCGTTTACGTGCTCAATTGGCATTTGGAAATGTTAAGCTCCGGTCCGGAGAAAGTAGTTTTTCGAATTTTTTATATTTTTGTTCTGTGTTTTTTCTACTGCTTCTAAAGTAAACTAGAAGTAGTAAGAAGAGATGTCGGGGGACGGCGGGGGAAAACCCGTACGTTCTACATAAATCATCCGATTTCCCAACACCGGCCGACGTCATGAAGAGGCGCAGAAGGGTAGACCCGAGGCCCAATTTAATTAAGCGCCCCTCCCTCACTACTTCTGAAGAGCTGCAGATCGAAGCGAGGAAAGGGGCGCTTTCATCATCACCATCGACGGCCAAAGCAGCCGGACAACAACAACAACAATCGTAGAAAATGATCCCCGTGGAAACGGAAGTTGAATATCTCTCCGATGGTAGAGAAGGCCGCTACATGGGGGACAACAACGCGGCCTTCGCGCCCCTTTTAAGTTTGGCTACGGAGGAGGAGCGTACCGAACTTGAGGATCAAGAACGCTTCGTTCGTGCCCAGCTGCAGGTCGTAGTCGATAAGCTAAAGGAGATTAAGAAGAAGGAGATTGAACAGACAACAGCCGCCCACAGCAACAACACAGCAACAACAGCCGCAGCAACAGCAATAACTGCAGCAGCAGAAATAGCGAAAGCAGAAGCAGCTGCAACAACAGCAGCCGCAGCAGAAACAGCAACAACAACAGCCGCAACAAAAGAAGCAGCAACAGCGCCCTAAATAGGAGAAGGTGCCACCCATCTTTACCTATACCACAGCCCTGCGAGAGACCATCAATCTCTGTAAGTATGCTATTGGTGTAGGTAATTTTCTAGTTAAATGTTTAGGCCAAAAACGTTATACTATTCAGTGCAAAACACTGGAATAGCATAAGCGGATTAAAAGCTTATTGAAAGAGTCAACGACGGAGTTTTTCTGCTTCACTCCAAGAGGTTTCAGACGATTTTCCTCAAAGACGTGGAGTCGATCACAGATCCCGAGGAAATGCTTTCAGAGCTCAAAGAGTTCGAGAGTGATGACCTCAAATTCGTGGGGGTTAGGCCATTCTACACGAGAAGCTCCCGAAGGGAGAAGCGAGTGATTCCCTTCTTCGTGGTACAGTTCACACCCAGCAGCAAGCTGGAGAGGCTAAGGACTATTACTTCCTTAGCATCCCGGACTGTCACATGGGAAAAATTAAAGAGGAGCGGAAACATTTCGCAATGTATCCGCTGCCAAAAGTTCGGGCACGCCGCGTCGAACTGCGAAATGCAGCCTCGATGCTTTAAGTGCGCAAAGAACCACAAAAACGAGGAACCGAGGACACCCTGCAATCTATCGGGAATGTCCTAAGTTCCAGGACATCAAGAAAGAAAACCTGGCCCGTTAGCAGAAGGTCGAGGAGAAGTGTCCCTCAGGTCACTTCCAAACACCAGCCGTCACATCCCAGTTGACCTACGCCCAAATAGCGGCAAGTTCGGAAAGGACGGTACAAAAGCCCACGGCTGTTCCTAAAGTCCCAGTGCCTATCCCCAAGGCACCAGAGGCCGAGATGGATGTCTGTTCGATCTTGCTCGCAATCCAAGGGCTGATTGGGCAGCTGCAACAACAGATCCTGGAGACGGTGACCCGAGCAGATAGTATCTGCTCGCTTCTACCGGGCTTAGCGCACCTGAGGCCGTGGTGAGTACGCTGGTAGAGAGGCTCCTTAAGATCCTGTCGGCGAATGTAAATTCACTGATAAGGATCGAGCGACGAGCCGTACTTTTTAACTTGTTGAAGGACGAAAGCCCGATGTACTCTTAGTTAGCGAAACAAAGCTAAACCAGAAGCACAAAATCTGACACAGTTCTTACAGAATAATTAGAAGAGATCGACCCAACGCTACCCAAGGCGGGGGAGTTGCGATCTTTATCAAAAAAAAATTTAAATATAAGGTCATATATAGGGGTGAAGTGCGGAGGTTCCAGATGTTAGAGGCCTGTATTGTGTGTATTCCTCTCCGAAATGGAAAGAGAATGTACATTGTATCAGCCTATGCACCTGAAGCACCTCACAGAGCTCGAGACACTCTTTCGATCTTCGCGCTTGAACTCGGTAGAAAACTTCTACATTCTGGCCGGCGATTGAAATGCCAAACATAGTGATTGGGGAAATAACATTCCCAACTAGAGGGAGCCTACTAAGCCATTGGTGGGTTCTTCGCAACATTGAATATTGAGTCAAGTTGTTCGCAAAGGATAGTCCGTCGTATCCTAGGAGCGGGTCCTATCTGGATCTTATGCTGATAGTCATGGACTGTATTATTATTATTATTATAATTTATTAACATGTAATTTAAATTACAGGGTAATATATAAATTATAGAGCCTAGCTGCGGAGACTATTGGCTCTTACTTAATAAAATATTTATAAAATTAATTTAAGAATATTAATAATTTTATTTACATTTTCAATATTTGTAGAGGTTGGATTTTTTAGTATTTCGTTAATTGGTTTGTTTTGAAAAACGGATTCTATAGTAGGTTTCGAAATTTGGCAATTTTCTAGGAGATGTGACATGTTTAGTGTTGTATTGCATGAGGGGCATATTGGCGGGTTGTTTTTGGTGAGAAGGTATTGGTGAGTTGTTGAGGTATGACCAAGTCTAAGGCGTACGAAGTTTGAAATTTTGTGTTTTGATTGGTTTGTAGGGTATTTTGGTTGGTATTTTTCAGCGTTTACTTTTTTATAATGGTGGTGATAGAGGCTCCATTCAGTTTCTTCCTTGGTTCTTAGGTTTTTATGTATCCGTGTTTTAAGATCTTGTTTGGTAAATGCATTGAATTGGTATACTGGTGCGTCTTTTACGGATTTTGCGGCTTTATCTGCTTCCTCATTACCACGGATATTAACGTGTCCAGGGATCCACATCAGTTTTATTTTATTTGGCATCATAGCCATCTTGTTTCTTATTGCAGAAATTAGATCACTGTTGTTATTTGGGTTATTAATTGCTTTTAAAACCGATATGCTGTCGGAGCATATAACAAATTTTCCACTGTGGTCCATAGTTGCCTTTGTCGCTTGAAGGATTGCAAACGCTTCTGCCGAGAAAATTGATGTGAATTCCGGGAGGGTACCGATGCTTAGGGTGTAACCATCTTCTAATGTAACAGCAAACGATGTATTAATTTGTGATTTGGATCCGTCAGTAAACATGAATTTCCACCCCTTGTTTTTAAGTTCTGATGAGATTTCAGAAAATAAAGAGCAGTATAGCACATTGTTGGTATTTGTTTTATTATAGCGAGCCAAAGTCAGCAGAATAGAATCTGGTTTTATATGCCATGGCGGGTAAGATAGGACATAGTTTTGTGGTTTTTTTATAGGAAGTTCAATTTCTTGTGCTTTCTCAATGATTTTACTTATTGTGGATGGGATGCGTTTTTTCCGTTTGTGTCCAATGGATTGGTAAATGTCCTGAAAATAACTGAATTTTTTGAAAACACTAGTTTCGCAATTAATTTCGATGTTATTTCTTCGTAACGTTCTTCCAGTGTTGGTAGGCCTGCTTCTGCAAGTATATTTTTTATTGGTGTAGTAGGGAAGGCGTTGATACTCCTCCTAGCTGTCTGATGGTACGTTGGCTGTATAATTTTAAGGGTGGTTTTCGGGGAATTGCCATAAATATATATACCATAGTCAATTTTATTTAAGACTAACATTTTTGTAATATATGATAGGGTATTGATATGGACATGACTTTTATTACTTGCTAAATATTTAATAATACCGACTCTCGCAGCTAGGGATTTTTTCAGACTTAAACAGTGTTGCTTCCAATTAAACTTATTATTAAATACTAATCCTAGTATACTAAGAGTATTTACATTCTCGATTGGTATATTATTTATTCTTAAGTAAAGGTTGGGGCAATTGATTTTTCTGCAAATGTGAAGCATTTCACATTTATGTAATGATAATTTTGCTCCTGAGGCAGACGACCATTCTAAAATATCATTAACAACATTATTGAATTGAGTTTTACATTCGTTTAGATCATTTGTTTTGCTTAATATATAAATGTCGTCTGCATATAAACAGCTATCTAAAAGTTTGTAATTATTTAGTATGATTGAGATTTCATCAAAGGCAATTATAAATAATACCACCGATAATGGAGATCCTTGGGGGATTCCATTATCCAAAGAGTATATATTAGAAAAGGAATCGTTTGCCCTCGTAACGAATTTTCTATTTTTTAAAAATGATCTGACATAGCTAAAGATTTTTCTTCCAACGTCCCATGTTTTTAGCTTATTGAGCACTATATGCCAACCGATCCGGTCAAAGGCTTTTTCAAAATCAAGCGAAAGCAATGACACATGATTTTTTGAGGATATTGCTTTAGAGATGTAATAATCTAAGTGGAGATGGGCGTCAACACATCCTCTGTCTGCTTTAAAAGCCACTTGGTTGGGGGATATTAGTTTTTTTGTTTCAATGAACCACATCAGCCGTTTTGCGACGATTTTTTCTAATACCTTGGCACAGCAGGGTATGAGGGATATTGGGCGGTAACCATCAATTGAAAATTTATTCTTGTTAGGTTTAGGTATGGGAAGAAGCGTTGCAGTTTTCCAACTTTGTGGTATTACTGCGGTTTCGAGAATGTTATTGTATAGTATAACAAGTCTCTGTTTTGCATCAAGAGGTAAGTTTTTAAGCATTGGGTAACAAATCCTGTCCCTACCAGGTGTTTTACCTTTAGTTTTGCTCAGACTTGCTTCAAATTCGACTAACGAGATGGGTTCTTCAATTCGTTGAGCAAAGATATTTTTATTGGGTGTGTATTGGGAGATATTGATAAATTCATTCTTTTTGGTTCTAAAGATCGTGTGAAAATTTGTGTCTTTTGAGACTTTTCAGACCAGGTTTGGGAAAATAAATTACATATTTGTATTGGGTCTGTTATAAACATATTATTTGATTGGATACATGATATTGAAAGAGGGTTGGCATTACCCGTAAGTCGTCGGATGTTTTGCCAAATTTTTGTAGTAGTAGATTTGGGATTTATGCTGGAAGTAAATTCTGCGAAGCTTTTTGATTTACTTACTTTGAGTTCACGGCTAAATTTTGCGTTTGCCTTTTTGTATGCAATTAAATTGGACTGAGTGAGTGATTTTTGGAAGTTCTGCAGTGCCTTCATTTTGTCTTTGCGTAACGTCGAGAGAGTTGGGTTCCACCATGGGACCGTGTATTTGGTCTGAGGTTTACCTCTGGGTGTTGTTTGGGGAATCGAAACGTTCGCAGCGGTTCTCACTGCTTTTTGAATTAATGCTGCTTCCTTGTTGGTATTTGCCGCTAGGGGTTTATCAGATAGGTATTTTGTTACATTTTTTCTGAAAGTTGTCCAATTTGACAAGTCAGTTTTAAATTTAGCGATTGGGGTTGTTTTTGAAAGGTATATTCCGGGATTAAAAATTGAAATGATGGGAAAGTAATCGCTATTGTGTAGATCATTTAAGGTTTTCCAGGTGGTCCTAGGAAATAGTCCGGGTGAGCAGCAGGTGATATCAATATGTGTCAAAGAGTTATGTGTTGATAGGTGTGTTGGTGAGCCGTCGTTTAGAAGTATTAGATTTTCGTCAAGCATAAACTCTTCGAAAATTTCGCCTCTTTTGTTTGTGACTGGTGAACCCCAAAGCGTATTCCACGCATTTATGTCGCCACCAAGGATCACAGGAGACTCGGTTTGTCTGATAATATTGTCTAGATCATTTTTAGAAAACGTTTGGTGTGGGTGGATATATAAGCAAATATAAGTTATTTTGGATTGAAATTCTATTTCTACTGCCAGGGTTAAAATATCGGAGTCGATGGGTCGAATTTTGTGTGGTATATTTTTTTTGATCAGTAAACATATACCTTGTTTGGAAGTTATGTTTCTAGGGAGATTTTTGAAATAACCTACATAATTTTTGGGAACGATAGGGGTGTAATTGAAAGCGCAGTGCGTCTCTTGTAGCGCGATTATACCTGGGTTTTGGTCCTTAATTAAAATACTTAGTTCATCCAAGTTATTAAAAAGACCTTTAATGTTCCATTGTAGTATATTTAACGTCTTGTTGTGGGTTTTGTTTCGGGAACACAAGCTTTTTCTGCGTGAAGCAGGAAAAGGGTGTTTACTTTTGCCTGGATTTGTGGTTTGTGGGGGTTGAGTTTTTTGTAAGTAAATAGTGTTTTGTTGATTTGGGTGGTTCAGATATTGACTCTGCGAGCCAGAAGCTGAATCATTAGACCTCCCTGCGGAGCTCAGATGATTCAGCCTCTGAATCGCAGAGTCTGAGTTTTGGCTGCAAAAATTATTTTTATATGTCGTCATCGTTGTTGGTTATATTTTCGGTTTGGTTGATGCTATCATCAAAAATAGGTAATTTTTGAAGGGAGGCGGTAGTGAGTTTTGAGTTTTTAGAAATATTGTTTGTGTTAGAGTTTGGAGAGTGTGGTTTTGTTTCGGTAATTTTTTTTAATAAGAGAGATTGAGCTTGAGTTAACTGCGTTGAAGAGAGATTATTGGAAGGTATGGTAGTGGTAAATGTGGTTACGGAGGGACTTTTGGATATGGCGTGAGAGTAAGGTAATGATGTGAAAGGAAGAGAGGCGGGATCTGTGACGTTTTCAGAGTTTTTTTGATCTGAGGGAGTGTCTGTATTTTGTTGTACTTGGAGTGCATTATGTGGAGAGCTTTCTCTTATTTTTTCTTGAGATTGAGCATTTTTTTGGTTTGAGATATTTCGTTTCAGTTTTTCAGCATATGTGTTTGATGACGTAAGGGTTTGAATAGGGTTTCGCTCTTTATATATGCGTTTAGCTTCGCCCATAGTGCATTTATTGCTTGTCTTAATTGATAAGATTTCTTTTGCTTGAATGTATTTTGGGCAGTCTTTTGACGAAGATGGGTGATCTAGAAAACAGTTTGCACACATGATTCAGGTGCATAATTCGGGGAGGTGTGGTGGTAGGCTACATGTGTCACACTTAGTGATGCCATTGCATCGTTTGGTAGTATGCCCTAGCAATTGGCAATTCTTGCACCGCATAGGGTTTGGAACATATTCAGTGACGCGAGCATTATAGAAACCAATTTCAATTGATTTAGGGGGGTTAAATAAATTGAAAGTGAATAACATTAATCCGGAATGTTTAGGCTTACCATTATTGTCGTTTTTAGTATACTTATAGACGTCAATGACACCTTGATTTTGCATCTCACTAATGATTTCTGATTCTGCGACATTAATAAGACATGGGGCATATGCGACGCCTTTTGAGGAGTTAAGGCGGTCATGGAGTTTTACTTCCACTGTACACACATTGGCTAGGTTGTTTACCTTGAGGAACTTATCAGCACTTTTTTGAGATTTAGCCATGATAAGCAGGCTATTATCGCGAAGCAGAGATATTTTTTCATAATCTGTGGTGATATTGTCTATTGTTTTTTTTAACAGGAAAGGGCTTAGGGATGATAGAGGTTTATCTTGGGTTGTAGATATCATCACAACAAATTTAGGATTGTTTTTATTTGATATTACTGGGAGAATCGGGAAGTTTTTATCAAGAGGGATTTGGTTAGTTTTTTGTTTTTTTTGTTGGATGGGTGTCCAAATCAGGGTCAAGTTCAAGTGGCCTGAAGCGACACCCGTCGGGCCTTTTGGGCCCCGGGGCCATAATGTGTTTTTTTTTTTTTCCTTTTTTTTTGTTAGGGAAAAGCACTCCGAGCAAGAAGAAAATAAAAAAAAATGAACCGAAAGGGAAAAGAAAACAAATTATTGATAAGGCGGCAGTGGTATAACGGGAGATACCGGTATGTGCCGAATGCGGCGAAATAATAAAGAGCACGCGACAGATGGAGAACGATGTGATCGGTTCGAAAGCTAGTCGGTGACTGTCATGGACTGTAACATTCGTCGACCCTTTTCAGCATTTACCTGAGTGATCTACTTGTTTCTCTTCACCACTCAATAGCGTACGCAGACGACCTAATCGCGTACAGATCAGGTCCAACGATCGACGTCATTGTTACTCTTCTGCAGCGTGACTTCGAAATAATTCAGCAGTATTGTGATGACTGGAAGTTGAAAATCAACTTCAGAATCTATATTGTTCAGAACGCCTTTATCTAGGGCCTCTCGGGACACTAGAAAAAATTGGCGCAGTTTCTCTATTTTTGGGCCGGACAGGCGTCCACTGACGAGACAAAGTGTAGTCAGATATCTTGGGATCGTGCTGGATCAGTATCTATATTTTGACAAAATCATAGTTGCTGCTCTGGCAAGGGGCCGGGGCGCTTTCGCTCTGACAAGTTGGCTGTTTCATAGCTGCCAACTTGATTCCAGAGTGAAGGTAATCTGCTACATGGCCTTAATCAGGCCCATGGTTGCCTATGGATGTCCCGTCTGGTTCAATGTGAGAGCCAGCTTAATGGAAAGGATTCGGGTGTTTGTGAGACAATGACTCAGGACTTGTTTCGGGCTACATTTTACCCGAAGGAGGTCCTATACAATAGGGCTAGAATTGTACTTTCTGATCAAACTGATTCGGAGCCACGTTGGAAGAGCAATGACTTCGGTCAATAACCTGATCTCCGGGGCTTACTACCCCAATGAATATACCATGAGAGAGTGCTTCTTAACGGCTTTGTCCCGCCAAAAGCATTCCTGTACTTAGATAGATGTGGGCTGATCCAGGATAGATTGGCGGTACCGCTAATCTTCCACGTGGGTCGCAATTCCGTGGAACGGCGATTCCTCTACGGACCTGATGTCGCACTCCGTGAGCTTGAGCGCCTCAGGTTCTGTAGATCGGTCTCGCGCCGGGATCGAGGAGACGTAGTCCGCCAGGATCAACGCTTTTGGTGGTTGGAGAGGACTTCGTCAACGGACACTTCATTAGATGCAGCCTCTTCAAGGCAAAGCCTGCCAAACACCGATAGCAGGCTTACATAGAGTAATGTAGGGTAGGGTAGAGTAGGCAGTAGTAGGGTAGTATAGGGACAAAAAAAAAACAAAAACAAAAAAAAAATAATATAATATACATACATATGTAATACGAGTATATTAAATATACAGGGTGTCCCACGAGCAGTGTGCCAAAAAGCTAGAGCGTGTAGGTCTGGTCAAGACAAGAAAAAAATCGTATGGGAGGGGGGGGGGGGTGTATTCCCCTCCGTTTAGCCGGGAGGGGCAATTTTCTAAAAAAATTGACTTAATATAAAATAAAAAAATTATTAAAAATCAACAGTTACATCCACAATGCCGTGATATATGTATGTACTTTTTTCAAAAAATTCAATTCTCTTATTAGTTTTTAGTTAAAAACAGAAAACCGAATGCAAAAATGTCTTGTCGTTTTTGAGAAACTAAGTTAAAACCCGAACCATTTTTTTCTAAGAAAAACATTTTTTTTTGTTTTAACGCGGCTGGACTTGTAGGCAAATTAATATATGAATCATTGACCTCTTTTTTTATTATTTTTAAAAAATTCGGAGTTTTATGAGGATACAATAAAGTGACACAGTATTGGAATAACCTTAGATTAATCCTTTTTTTTTTCATTGATAACGCCTGAAAACTGACCTGCCAATTTCGTCTGGGTCCGCTAGGACCTTAAGACAATAAAACCGCAATTTTTCTTTATTGAAAAACAAAATATTTGCAACCCAAATGTAAATAAAAGGCATCGAATTTTTAATGAAAAACCATTTCCAAATTGGATGTTAACTCATCAACACAATACGATGTCAAACTCATACTCTCGAGAAGAATTAACGGACATGCACTTCTGCTACGGTTTAGCTAATGGTCGAGATCGTGAAGGCGAAAGACTCTACTCTGAAAGATATCCCAATCGGAGGTGTCCCAGTCGTAGCATGTTTTCAAGAATCCACCGACGAAAACACAGATCTAAAACGAACAATGTAGTAACGGTCCTGCGCTGTTCAACGCAGTGGGTTCAAAGCCAAGGGAAGACAGTTTAAAGAGTATTGGTTTGGGGGAGATTTTGTCGAAGGCTTTACTGAAATCAGTTGAAATGACGTCGACTTCATTGCCATTCTCTAATGCTGAGAGGGTGAAGGACACAAATTCGATAAGGTTTGTGATTGCACCTATAGACCTGCATTGAAGGAAGCCATGTTGTTTAGAGGAGATTAGGAGATTAGAGATTTGCAGTGGAAACTTAGAGTGTCAGACAAGATATTATACTTTCGAAAAGTATACTCGTATGTTACAGTTTGGCGATGAGGCAGTAGTTGTTAACATCACTCTTCGAAACTTTTTCGTGAATAGGAGTTATAAAAGCGGATCTCCATATCTGGGGAAGTTTTCCAGGGCACAGGGATGAGTTGAATATTTTTAAAAGCGTAACAAAAAGAATAGATTAACATTTTTTTTAGAAATATGGCAGGGAGCCCATCAGTCTTTGGAGTGAATTCATCATTAATTTGATTCAATTTATTTTCGATGATATGGGGGTTAACAGTCCGTGGGAGGGAGAAATTCGGTAAGTAGTAAAAATAAGTAGTGTCCGGTGCAAAGGAGTCGTCGGCGACAGATTGTTCGAAAAAGTTGGTGACAGATTTGGGATCATTCGAGATTTCGCCATTGAAAGAGAGTGAGCTTGGGTAGCCATAAGATTTCCTTTTGTAGTTGACAAAGGGAAAGAAGGACTTAGAATCGTTTATAAGATTGGCTTGCGTTCCGACTGACATTCGTAGCGAGAGTTATGAAGCTCGGTCTACTTAGGTAATTTGAGATGTCACTAACTTGGCTAAGGTTAGAATCAGTTAGGCGATCTAAGAAATGACATTCTTTGGCAGCAGAGGGATGTCAAATGAATGGCTCGTCTGATCGAGCCAATTTAAGAAAAGCAAGATTGAAACTACCGAAGGCAAGTGAATAGGATTCAATAGGTTGAGATGGCAAGATATAAAAACAGATGACACAGAGCGCTTTACGGGGCAGTACAATTTGAATTTAAACGAATTCGAGATACGGGGAAGAGGATATTGCAATAGGGGATGAGTCGATTGAGTTTAGGATGGCAATTAAAACGTCACAACGAGGGTAGCTATCGATCGGTTGAGATCGTCGTCGCGGTAGACGTTAAAATTTGATGGGAACAATTCTAGGTTATTTATGCTAGGGATCAAGTTGATTTCAGTCAGAGCGAAGATTGGTAAAGCATGAGACTGTAGAAATACTGCTTGGGTTTTTGAAGGAAGAGTGTAAGAGCACTCTGATAATAGAAGGTGAGAAGAAGGTTTACAAGGGGGGCAAGAAGAGGATGGAAACTTGGAGCGAAAATATCTGTCGTGGTCAGCTCTGCTACGCTATAGTAGCATCCGCTTGAGTGTATAGTATATTGACGAAAGGTATCTAGATCGTTTGATCCTTTTGGGGGAGATATTGAAGAACTCGTAATGCTTAACAAAGAGGTTCCTCAGGCTGGCAGACTCAGTAAGGTGACCTTCCAGTTGAATGGAGACAATTACCAGTTTTACCTTCATAGCAAACCGAGTTGATTTGTCATAGAGATAAGCCAAAAAGATACTGACCTATAGTTAAATAAATTATCAAACGTGCAACCGTAGATCTGTTTCAAGTATGAGGAAACGTGTTCACATCTGCTTAAATTAAACACGAAATTAGTGATATTATTGTAAGCAACGTTTAACTTCCTCCTTGAATCATAATCTGGGCTACAGAATACCTCACAGAAATACAACATTATTAAACGAAGGAGAGTTTTCACCAGTAAGAATTTTATTCGAGTGGGAATAACGTTTTGGGTGACGCAGAGAGCACGAAGTCCATCATAAACCTGACTAATAGTGGCATTTAGGCCATAGGCCAGAAGATCAGATCAGGCAGGAAGTTTGCGCTAATTTGATTGTATATTAAAGGGCCTTCGGATCTCTGAGCATTCTTAGTTGATCAGTCGAGTATATGCTGGAGCCCCTCATTCACTAACATAACAGCTATATGATTAAGTGAACGATTCAGGTGAATTGGCTTGTCATCAGCAAGTTTGATAATTCTGGGAAGCTCATTGACATACACAGAGAATAGTAGTGGGCCAAGGATTGATCCTTGCGGGACCCTCGCAATTTACAGACAAGAGAGATGAGGGCCGATCGCCTACTGCAATCCTTTGATATCTCTCTTGTAAGCAGGAACTTAACAGCTTCGTGGAGAATATTGAAAAATTATACTCCTTCTTAATTTTTGGCAAAGAATGGAATAGTTGTATCGAAAGATTTTGAGAAATCGAGCAATGTTGAGAATGTAGCGTGATTTTCATCAACAGCTACCCTAATATTATCGACGACCAGCAACAAGGTAGTTTTATAGCTCCGTTCAGGGCGGAAGCCTGATTGACTTTTGCTTGAAAGATATTTTTGTAATTGGATTTAAATGGTTTTCTCAAAAGCTTTTGAGAAAAATGGCAAGTGTGCACTTCCTTAAGTCAAATAGCATTGGATTTAATGGATACTCACAACGTCTTCCTCACGCAGTCTACAGACGTCAAAATGTGAATTACTGTTTCCTTCCAGTGACTGGTCAAAAACAAATATATTATTCGACGCTGTACTTCCACCACTTTGCACTAAGAAATTCAGGTCATGTTTTCGAAGTTTTCGGCTTTTGTTTTCCTAGGCAAGCTCCCGGTCAAGGCAATGTTCACGTTTCTTTACCTAATCAACAACGGCCAAGTTAACAGCTATAAAAGGCCCTCTTCACGGTTCTAATTTTACATACAACCTCATTACGAAGTGAGCGATATTTGCCAAGGAAGATTGGCATTTTATACTTCTTCCAACTCTTGAAGTTAACCACTGTGGAGAGCGCCGTGGAGCAGTGAGTAGTATGTCGGCCTCTGACGCACGATGAGCGAATTCGGATCCCGATAACACCAACACCATTGAGGGTTCATTACGCGGCTTCTCTCCTCGGCGGGGTATTGGCAAAACCCCCCGTAGTACACTTGCCTTGAAAAAGCTTCTCGGCACTCGCCGTTCGGAATCGGCATTAAACTGTAGGTCCCGTTCACTTAAGTGAATGAGAAAAGCTTGGCCCTGGCTCTCTGTAAGCTGTTACGCCACCTAAGAGGAGGAAGTGGGCCGGGCTTGTACATTTCTATGTATTTCGCGTCGTTTACACTCCGCTATTATGAATTCATACATATTTTTTATTAAAAACATATCCCCGCCATAATTACAAAAAGTAAATGGAAATGGATGGTTGTTATTGTTGTATGCTAATTTAATTATACTTTCCTTTCTTGTGGAGTGTAACGTTTGGATAGTGCATCAAATATGGCTTGGACATCCTTTAAGGTCATTTCGGTTATATGTCTCTTCCAAGATTCTTCAAACATCCTAATCTTTTGTCCTTCACAAGAAATATGATATCAGCCTCCATTAATAGAATCAGTTTACGCTCATGTACATATCTACATATAACCTAATTTGTTGGCCTCGCTACCGTTCCATTGATATAAGTAGGTGTTGGACTCTATCTGTCATATTTATTTTGGTTTCATTCATTGTAGCCAGATTATAGCTCGTAGCGTCAGGCCACCAAAACTACAATCATAAGCAAGGTAGCCGTCTTCGGAAATATGGAATTATTTCTCTTCGGGTACAGTATCAGTTTCAAGTCGGTCTTGATGCCACGAATATCTGACTCTAAAGCGCTCGTTCGTTCAATGTTACTTTTCAATTTTACTTGAATGAGTCATCATCATTGATGACTACATTGTCGAAAACCAAAACTGATTTGGTCGTATGAGAAATTGCGGGGTGAATACATTTTCATCAACGGCTGGCTGCCGTTCTCGTTAAAGTTCAAGCAATTTGAAGCACATTAATGAAAGTATCTGGCCAGAAATCGTACTGGTTGGATATGTTCGTTTGTTGGGCCAAAATTCCCGGAGTGAAGCCAATACGTAAGTCTAATTGAAAACCAAAGAAGTGTTAGAGTTGACATATTAGAAAAAAATTATTTACTCTGGTCCCAGTTCTTCTTTTTACAGACCAATTGCCTCGACTTGTGCACTGTGTACAGACCACTGCGAGTTCGACTCTATTTTACTTCAAATGAAATCCTCGCCCACTTTTAAACTTATTACTGGACTTATGGAAACTCAGTCGTTTTTTTTTTTTTGTGTTAAAGCAAACAAAAATCAAAATCATTGAATCATTTAAATTTCTAAATTAGAGCAAAATGTTGCATAATTTACTCCAAAAATTTGCTATGTAAACACAGATTAAAGAAAACCCATTGTTCTAGATGTATATTAGTTAATGAATAACTGCCAAAAAAATGAAAGTAAGCTATGTTTTATGTATGTCTAAAAACTGGTATTTATCATTTTTATTTACAGTCACGTTCTACTTGGAGTCTGGAAACTTAATTTTAGTATACCCAAACTCATGTTGAGAATGAAAACTGGAAAAGAAAAGGCGAAGAAAAAGCGAGTTACGAGTGTATCTAAACCAAGAAATAAGCAAGATGATCGGATTTCTGTCCTATGTAGGCCCAAAAAAGACTTCAAATGGCCCCAAGATCGAGTTTTGCCCATTCCGGTCAGTGAAAGCGCATTAGAATACCACGCAACACCTGCTATCGCAAAATTAAGCACACCAAAGCACGATTTTCAACAATACAGAGATCGAATCCTACCGATTCCCGTTAGAGAATCTGCTATGCACTATGAAGCTTCAAGCCGTACTACTTCGCTAAGTGAGCCGAAAAAGGACTTCCAATCGGCGAAAGATCGGATTTTACCCATTCCAGTGAAATCGGAAGCTATGAATTACGTTGCTACTGGGCGTATCGCAAGTTTAGCACAGCACAAAACATATGAAGCATATGAAAGTACACATATAAAGGAAAATCCGTTTGGAGTATCTCCAAATGCCCTCACAGGTAGGCCTAAGGGCGTATCATAACCTCAAGAAGAAACATTTTTTAATGGTCCTCATTTGATCCTAATTGTGGTCATATCTAAGACTTTTGTAGAAATGACATGATTTCTCTCTGCTAAGAGGTTCAAATCGAGTATTGGCGAATGTATTTCTCGATTAGTTTGCTCTTTTCGCTTTTTGATCTTAAAAATACATTTGGCAATGGATTAAGTTATGTTTTTTTTTTTTTCGACTTGTTACTATCACTGAAACTATTTCCAATCCAAGTGCTTAGACTTACTTTCGTCCATCGTTTTTGAACGAGGGTCTTTATAGGCCTCGGTTTACTAGCTAACAAAAAAAACCCATATTTAACAATTTTTCTTCGATAAAGATGTAAACGAAAGCCAGACGTTACGGCCATTTCGATGTTAAGGATGCAAAACGTCGAAAATATCTAAATCATTGAAGACACTGAAACTGATCGCCATGTTAGTACTGTTTCGTCAGCCTAGGGGCTAAGTATTGCTCAAAAAACCATCTGGAACCATTTGAATAAGGTTGGATGCAAAAACAAGCTCGATGTATGGGTGCCAAATTTTCAAATTTTTAGGAGCCGCAACAAAATCGATCCATTTTTGAAGCAGATGGTGACAGTCACGGTCAAACCAGGATTCACGCCAAGGAAGGTTTTGGTGTGTGTTTTGTTAAATTTCGTTAAATCTGTTCGAAAAAGCTTTGAATTCTGACCTGTACTGTAAACAACTGGACCGTCTGAAGGAAGTAATCGGCCAGAAGCGCCCAGAGTTAGGGTGTTTTCCTAAATGCAGTACTGCCTGCTTTGCGCATCAGCAAACATTCCTAAATGCAAATTCAAAATTGTGACAGAAAGCATCACGTTCCGAAATGCAGTGTGAACGAGTATACTGCGCAAACAAAAGCTACCTGCGCATCGTGAACTAGCACGATGCGCAACGTATCGTGTAAGCATCGTGTGTTTTCAAAGCTGATGCGATGCGCAGTCACAATGCTCATTCAGTTTGAATTTAGGAAAGCACCCTTAGTCAATAGGTGAGGAATTGTGTCCCCTTCCATCAGGACAATGTCAAGATAAACACATCGATAATCAGTCGTCAGAAGCTTCGGGAACTTGATTTTGAGGGCCTTAGGCATCCACATTATTATTACCTGTCCATGGCGAACGAATTAAGTGGTGAAAAATTAGCCCCAAAAGAAGCTTGTGAAAAACGATTGCCCCAGTTTGTATGGATGGATGGATAATTGAATGATCTTGGTCACGTTGCGAAGGTATCGAGGGAAAAAAGGAGAGTAGATACCGGTGCGCATTGTTTTTAAATGCTTTAAATGTGGCTTCGAACGATGCTCTGAATGTTGCGATCGAATTCTTGAACGGGAGGAATGTAGTTGCCTAGCTCACTTGGGCATTGTTTGTTGAAATAGAACACACAATTCGAACAGGACATTGCATCGATGTTCAAATCAATGTCTTCTATAAGTTTTATCACCCGCTTTTGAATTTTATCGTCGTGGTCGTGGTGCAAAGGCAATCATCATTGACTGTTGAGCGGAAGATCTGTAGTTCGAGTCTGTCCATAGCCAAGAACAATTTCTTTACGGAAAAATTGTGCAACAACATCAGTTGTGAATAAAATATTATCATAAAATGCTGACGAAGGCATAACACTCGCAGCATAAGATAGATAGATAGATAGATCTTTATTTCGTGTATAATGACAAAAGTTGGAGTTATCACACATTTTACAATACAGAGATTTGATAGCTAGTATCTTACTTCTGAAATAGTTATTTTACAAATACAATTTGGCTGCAATATAAATAACTAGGCAGATCAACCTTGCTCTCGCTCCGCATGGCACTTTTCTAAACTTTACTTCGTTATTTCTCACTATTTTTCAATCAAACAATTTCATTTGATAATTTATGGCTCATCTACAGACCTAGATCTATCGAATGACATGCTGCACACATGTGTGGTTATAGCCGATATCTACATTTAGTGCGTACAAGATTAGTCCGAAATCGTTTTCGGACCACTATATTCCCCGTACATGCACGCGCTAGGCCAAAAAGTGGGTGATTGCTCTCGCTCCGCTACGCTCCGCTCGATCAATAATATCAGCATAAGATCACTTCAAAATTCATAGTCTGTGTGTCTATTTCCCATATAAGACCTAATGACATGGAAACAAAAAGAGTTACTGTGAACTACGACTAACGCAAATTCAGTCGGATCTCTCAAATCCTAATCTAGAGCAACCACCCCCGGAGAGTACACAAACCATCTTCGACACAAACCATCTGCCCGCCATCCAGGTTGTGTGACAAACACCATAAGAGCGTACACTGTTGAACCTGCACGAACACTATAAAAAAAAATCTAGCAGGTGCGAAGAATTCTTGGAAGCATCAGACCAGATATGAACATTGTACTCAAACTTACAGCTACAGCAGCTTGCTGTAAAAGTTCTGCCACATCTATCGTTTCCAGTGCCCATGAATAGATCATCAAAGGGATAGTGACCGAAGCCTTCATCAGCACTATATCCGACAGATAACTACCCAGTCCATTTGAAATGGCAATGCTGAACATGCCGTCACACAAGTCGCAAATCATGTGTGATCTGTAAAAATAGAATAATGAAAAACTAAGCAACAAAAAATAGCCCTTTATAAAATGTCAAGTCCTTATAACTGCTACATAAGAAAACGTCATTGAGGTGATTGGAAGCAAACAATGCATTTGCTATCATTGAGGCGGAAGCAACAAAAATGGGTCTAAAGGACAAAACTAAGTAGCATATGCCACCGATAAAAAATGGATAAACACCACCAATATCTCCGACGACATTGACAGATATTACCTCAAGGTGGCCAAACATTAAGTCTATTATTCTTTTCTTAGCGGGCGCTACATCTCGGGTTGAGCCTGGGCCAACCAACATGCCTCTCCATCTAGCGCGATCTTTTGCTGGCCGTCCCCAGTGCCCTACTCTCAGTTGGTTGAGGTCCTCTTCCAACTGTGTGCGTCACATTAGGTGCAGCCGCCCTCTACTCCGTCATCCCTCGAAGACTCTCCGTGCTGGAGCTAAGATATCCATTCGCTCTACATGACCTAGCTATCTTAGGCGTTGGATGCGTAGACGCCTGACCAGGCTCATATCGCTGTACAAGCCGTAAAGTTCATGGTTGAATCATCTCCTCCATCCCCCGTCGGTATTGATAGGACTAAAAATCAAACGCAGTATCTCTCCCCCAAAACGGGCAAGCGCTTCTTCATCCACTTTTGATAAGGTCCATGCTTCGAGTTTCGCATAATTATTTCTAGGATAATGTTGAATAATTCACACGACTGCGAATGGCCCTGCCTAAATCCTTTTTCGACATCGAAACTATCGGTTAGGTCTGCACCGACTCGAATGGAGCAGGGAGCATTCTCAGCAGGGATGTCAAAAATAGACATGGCGTTGTATAGCTCGTCTCTAATTACGCTGTCGTATGTGGCTTTGAAGCCGACAAATAGGTGGTGGTGGTGGGTATCGACTTGAAATTCACTTGTCTTCTCCAGGATCTGCCGTAGTACAAAGATTTGATCGATGGTGGACTTTCCTGGCCTGAAGCCACACTGATAAGGACCTATCAGCTGGTTTACGAAGTGTTTCAGGCGTTCACACAAAGCGGCAGAGAAGATTTAATATGCGATGTTGAGGAGACTTATTCCTCTGTAGTTGGCGCAGTCAAAAGGGTCTCCTCCCTTGGGAATCCAAGAAAGTCTTCTACAAGAAAGCCTATTACTAGGAGGATTTAAAGTCCAAAATGTCTGGAAAAGTAGAATTAGGCTTCAAGCAATTTGGAATGCACTAATTAAAGCAGCTGACCAGAAATGATTATTTACGTCCTGGCTGGATAGTACGTTTGTTGGACCCAAAGTTCCCGGGGTTAAACCATTTGAATACGTAAAGCTTATTAAAAACCGAAGAACTAGCAGACTTAACATATCAAGAAGAATATAACAAATCTCGTTAGTTTTTTTTTTTTTTACAGTTTTATCACCTTGACTTGTGCACTGTGTAATGGCCACCGTAGCTACAACTCAATTTTGTTTCAACTGAAACTCACACCCACTTCTGAACTCGTTACTATACTTTTATTTTCTCTAGTTAAAGCAAGCAAAATCGTTGAATCATTTATATTTCTAAATTAAAAGCAAAAGGTTGCAAAATTCAATCCAGAAATTCGCAATGTAAGCACAGGATAAACGAAACCCAAAGCCCTTAATGTAAGTATATTGGCTCCTGACAAACTGCCAGAAATTAAACTATAATGAAAGTGAGCTTTTTTACTTTTATAACTAAAATATGGTACTTAATATTTTAATTTAGTCAGGTTCTTCTTGAAGCCTTGAAGCTTAAATTCATATCCGATCATCTATTAAAAATAAAATGTGGAAAGACAAACGTCGAGGCAAATCGAAATATGAAGACCCAAAAGATCGGATTTCTGTACTATGTAGGCCAAAAAAAGACTTCAAATGGCCTCCAGATCGAGTTTTGCCCATTCCGGTCAGTGAAGGCGCATTAGAATACCAAGCAACACGTGGCATTGAAAATTTAAGCATTCCGAAGCGCGATTTTCAAGAACACATAGATCGGATCCTGCCGATTCCCGTTAGAGAATCTGCTATGAACTATGAAGCTTCAAGCCGTACTACTTCATTAAGTGAGCCGAAGAAGGACTTCCAATGGCCGAAAGATCGGACTTTACCCATTCCAGTGCACTGGGAGGCTATGAATTACGTTGCTACTGAGCGTATCGCAAGTTTAGCACAGCACAAAACCTATGAAGCATATGAAAGTACACATATAAAGGAAAATCCGTTTGGAGTATCTCCCAATGCCCTCACAGGTAAGCCTGTCGTCAGGGGCGTATCATAACTTCAAGAAGAAACTTTTTTTTTAATGGTCCTAATTTGATCCGAATTGTGATCATGTCTAGGACTTTTGTAGATATGACCTGATTCCTCTCTGCTAAAGGGTTCAAGTCGAACATTGGTGAATGTATTTCTCGATTGATTTGCACCTTTTCTTTTTGATCTTAGAAATACATTTGGCAATGGATGAAGATTTGTTTTTTTCTACTTGTTACTGTCACAAATCTATGTATGTATGTATCTATTCAAACAAAATGTTTGGACTTTCTTTCATCCATCGTTTTTGAATGAGGGTCTTTTTATGTCTCAGCTTACTACCTCAAATAGCGTTACATTTCAATATTAATGAGTTAAGGAAGTGCATGGCATATCCGGGGGTAATTGAAGGTAAACAAAATACTGGAGTAGGTACGGAATATCTTTATTGGAAATCTGATATTCTTCATTTTGTCATTGCATCAGTCGACACATCCATGAGACAGGGGCCAGCCCTTCTGCTAACCTTCATCACCCTAATACGAGTGTGCGCGGAGTTTAAAACCAAAACGGTAGCCAGCAGAGATGGACATAGTTTTCTTTAAATAGAGGGCATTTTCCAAAACGCATCACTGCAATGGCAACCATTCCAAAACGCAAAAAAAAAAGATAATGCCAATGCATACTCGTACTATTCCAAAACGCATTGTGAACAGATCTACTGCGCAAACAAAAACCAACAGAGCACCGGCAAATGTCATGATGCCACATGGAACGTGTTTTGTATGCAAAAGCATCACTTACTATGCATCATTACGTTTGCATCACTACTTTTGCAGTGTGCACAAATTATACGATTGCACAATTTCAACAGATACAGAGACCCTCCGATAGGGGGAGCCATTCATTTTGGCCAAGGCCATCCAAAAAGCTCTTTTATTCGATTTAGACGAGATTATGATATATAGTGGACAGAAACCAGAATGAGACGTGCGTCTTTCGTACGTCTTCCCCCGTGACACCCTGAAATTTTGAAAGAAGTTCAGGTTCGTAGCGACAAAACCCGTTGCAAACGAGTTTCTATCCGAGAATACGTGTGAGCTCATTTCATTTTACCGCAGTGTACTCTCACAACACACACTCTTGGAATTATAACAATGTGCGTGATTGTTTACAAAATTTTGACAGCACTTGAGGTACCCACGTGCTCGCCCGAGCTTGTAGGCAAACGTCGGCGGCCATTTTAAGTGGTGGTTTCTGATAGTGGAGTTGTGGCTGAGGTTCACCGAAGAGACGTCAAATTGTTTTAAATGCGTCAAATCACACGATCTAGCCGGTCAATTCAGTGGTTCAAAGAAAAGGTTTGGGAGAAAATTTGTTTACCGGACACAACCGTAATTGCTGTGAACGGCGATAAATGGACAAATCAGGGTTTTGGCAAACACAACAGCACGCGCTCTATGCATACGGGTAAGTGGTTTAATACTCGCGTAATCTTAGTGCGAAATTTGATCACTATGGCTTGAATTGTATGCTCGGTAGGTCGATAATGACGACCGTACAATGGCCAGACTATGCAAAAAAATGTTATTCGAGTGTAAGGCTTTCCACGATGGAATGGCAATGCTAACTGAGCATGTTTGACTTTGGACACATGTCACGAAAAATGCGTGATTATTATTATATTATTATCGGTCATTTAGAACTTGGAAGTTCAGAGCCTCGTTGACCACCAAGCCTCCCTGTCATGAGTTTGTTCCTTCCATGTTACGCTGTTCTCTCTCTTCAATAGCTATCCTTATATAGGTCCCACCTACGGCGCGGCCCTCCTGCCGGCCTTTTTTTTTAGGATTTTCTCATCATCAATTGTCTGACTATTCATCCACGGTCCATTCCTTCTACGTGTCCTGTCCATCTAAATCTTCGCTATTTAATCATTCGGACAATTCATGGGGCTAATTAGAGCTTCTCGAATTCTTGATTGTCTAGTTCCCCCACTCGCATGTTTCTTCGTCCTGTTTTTCGCCATAGATTCCTCCTAAGATTTTGTTTTCAAAGACTCGAAATCTATTTTTCTCCTTCTTAGTCAGAGACCAGGTTTCACATCCGTAAAGCGTTACTGGTATTATTATGGTATTATAAATGAGGATCTTAGCATTGTTCGCCTTTCGTTGTTGGCGTTGTTTTTAATAATACCTTCATTTCGAAGAAGCACGTGTTGCCTATACGCAGCCTTTTATTTATTTCGATCTTTATTTCGTTTTTGGCAGACAATATGGTGCGCAGATATTTAAATTCCACTTTCTCATAACGTTTATAGAGTACAGACAGATGCGAGAATGGGATCGGTCTACGTCACTTATCTCGAAGCCTACTCCCTTTCCTACCATTATTAGACTTTCTACATTTCTTTTAATTGTTTCTCACTATCTCCCAGCAGATCCACATTGTCAGTGTAAGCCCGAACGGATTAACAGTTATTTCCCACTCCTTGTTTTAATCCGTCACATATCTTGAATGTTTTCGATAAGAAATTTCCTACTTTAACTAGTTCTTTGTTTTCCTTTTGGCATACCAAATTTCCATAGAGTCATATGTCTTTTTAAAATGTACAAAAAGTTGATGAACCATTCCTTACAGTCAAAACTGGTCACTCATCGAGCGATTCCTCCTGAAGCCACAGTAAGTGTTGTATTGTGTTCGCCCACTTTTTTTAAATACGAGAATGATAATTGATGTTAATGATTGTTAGTTTTCTTGCATATTTTATTAATTCCAATGGTATGAGGTCGATTCCACCAAAGCAAGCTATAAAACAGTTTATTCAGGAACTAGAGGAACATATCGGTACAATTGACGCAAGAAAAAAAGTAATTGTTTTGGGCGATGTAAACATAAACGTAAGAGATAAAACAAATAAGGATGTTTGTGATAACATGTCTATGATAGCTTCGAAGGGTCTGAATAATTGCATATGCTCATATACGAGGGTGGTCCGATAAGTACTTAGCCTACAAAAGAAAAACAAAAATTTATTTTTCAATATAGTCTCCTTTGATACACTCGATACACTTGACCCAGCGATGCTCCAACTTCTTTAACCCACCTGAAAAATACGTTTTCTCAAGGTCTGCAAAGTAGGCCTCCGTGGCGGCGATGACCTCCTCATTCGACTGAAATTTCTGCCCGGCGAGTGACTTTTTCAAGTTTGGAAACAAAAAGAAGTCGCACGGGGCCAAATCTATAGAATACGGTATATGGGGCAGCAGTTCGTAGCCCAATTCGACCAATTTGACCGTGACGAGGGCGGAGGTGTGAGCCGGTGCGTTATCATGGTAGAAGAGCACTTTTTTCTTCGCCAATTGGGGCCGTTTTTTCTTCAATTCGGCGTCGAATCGGCCCAATAATATGGCATAGTACAGCCCTGTGACCGTTTTGCCCTTCTCCAGGTAGTCGATGTGGATCACACCTTGTGAATCCCAGAAGACAGTGGCCATCACCTTTCCGGCCGATGGGTCAGTCTTCGGAGAACGTTCGCCGGGTGAAGTCCACTGTTTCGACTGTTCCTTGGTCTCTGGTGTGTACCAGTGGATCCATGTTTCGTCGACTGTCACGTAACGACGCAGAAACTCCTTCGGATTGCGCTTAAACAACGTCAAACACTGCTCTGAAGTAGTCTCACGGTTGCGCTTGTTTTCCGGAGTGAGCAAACGCAGCACACATCGCACCGACAGCTTTCTCATGCCCAAAATTTCATGCAAGATATGACCCACGCGATCTTTTGAAATGCCTACTGTCTCAGCTATCTCGCGCACCTTCAATCGGCACCTTCACCTGCCAATACTAAATCGTGGAATTTTGTCACGTCATCCTCCGTGGTAGCCGTTTTCGGGCCACCTGGACGTGGCTCATCAAAAACCGACGTGCGACCACGTTGAAACTCGTTAAACCAATTTGTGATGGTGGCCATATAAGGAGAAGAGTCACCGTACACAGCATCCAAACTCTCTTTGATTTCGCTGCGCGATTTCCCTTCCAAAAACAAGAATCGAATCACCGACCGATATTACTCTTTTTCCATTTTTCTAAAATCCGCGGCCACTCCCGCTTCCACACGCGGTCAAAACAAAACTACGAGTCCGATCCGGCTCGATCGACAGTAGCCGTCTACTGGAATGTACTACACGATAGTAGTTGTTCATGCGATACTGGCGCCATCTGGCGGTGAGGCTAAGTACTTATCGGACCACCCTACTATATGTCAATAATGTGTTGTCGGTATTAAAGTATAGTAAGGGATATGCATATGCGGACGACCCTGCGATTGTGGTGTGAATGTAAATGAGGCTTATTATATATATAGATAGATAGATTAGATAGAATTCAATAGAATTACAGCTTGGTGTCACGACCATGGACTAATCATTAACAAAATAAAAATACGTACATCACATATAGAGTGAGAGCCAGCGCCTACCAGACCTACGTTAAAGTATAAAAGCTGAATTTTTTTCTGTGTGTTTTCACTTGCATAGAGTACAATATTTGGGGGTTAAAAACCTTAAGTAGTGGTGCCTTCGCCAGGTATCAGGTAATAAGGTGCACAAAAAATGAACTCTCTCACGTTAAAGTATAAAAGCTGAGATTTGGATATTATCTCCAAATGGCTATTTAAAGTCAGTATTTAAGAAGCCAGACCTTTCCGAAGGGTCTAACACTCTGCCAGACGCGGTACAAGGTCGAATCACCCGAGAGCGCATGGCCCAAGCATATGACTAAATGTAGAAGATTTAGTCATATGCTTGACTTTACAATTAATAAAATTTAGAAATATGTATTCCAAAATTACTCTTTAATAGTGTCTAAACATTCAGACATAACTAAAGGGTTGAACATCCCTTAAGACCGAATAAAAGCTAGCTAGAACCGAGGGAGCATTATCGAACTATGTTCAGTTAAATTCATCTAATAAAAGGAAAATTCTTTGTTGGATTAATATTATTTATTCAATAATATTATAAAATACATGTAGTTGGCTTGTATTATATATAATTAATATTTAATATATAATTATATATAATTAATATTTAATATATAATTATATATAATTAATATTAATATTTTATACTTAATTTTTATATTAATTTTTTTTTTACTTCAATCAGTTTCAATTTCATCGGAATCATCGTCATGTCTATTATTTCCATTATTTTCATCATTTTCCCAATCAACACCGTCACCTTCTGATATGTCTGTAAAATATAATTATGTTAATTTAACTCTAATCTATTATTAAAGAGAAACTAATTGTTTAATTAAAAAAGTACCTGATGGAGTTTGAATCGCATCACTGATAAAGTTTGGTAATTGGTCTCCTTCGAACCACTTGAAGTCATATTTGTTTTCATTTAATACCCATCCATAATCGTCTGGCTTGTATATGTAGGGTTTGTTTAAATGAGCGTTGGTCCAAATAGTCGAGATATATTTTGTTCTCAAAACATGCTAGTTCACTCTTACACGGTGGTAAATTACTTGCGTCAAAATTTCGTAATTTTATTTGAAACGATTCATTTACATCTGAAGCTGTGTATGTATCTATAAACAGTTGAAGTCGTGCTGCATCTACGTCATTTACACCTACATAATATAAATCACAAATGAACTGCTGGATCGTATTAAAAGCAATGACTTTATCTTCTTCATTATCGAAATCAACATTGGCAAAATTGTATGTACAAGGAGCAAGAAATAGAAAAGTCCAACCACAAGCAAAGTTTTTGAACATCGGTCAAAATTTATAATCTAGAAATTATGGCAAACTATTATAATGACAGGCAACTATAGGAACCTGATGCAGCAATCAATAAACACCAAAAGACGTCAACAGCAGATGTACGAAATCCTGAGGTATTGGAACGAGTATGGTCGAAAGACGCTTAACGTTGCAGTTCCCACAATACTTAATGAACTCCCTCAAGAATTTCGAAATCTCACAAAAAAAGAAGTTTTAAAAAGAGCTAAAAAAATATATCGAAATATATAACTGTTCATTTTTAATAGCATTTTTTGATTTTTTTTCTTTTTTGGCTAAACAACAAATACTTATGTATTCCACTTTAAATTATATTTTCCAAAACATATGAGTGTGAATATCTTAAGAAAACTCAACATGTAAGATGATGTACACTTTTGCAACCAGTCATCTGCAGACAAGCCCTTTCGGCTTTTTATGTACTAAACTATTATGTTGAACTAAACTGTTAAACTATTTATGTTGAACTAAACTGTTAAACTATTTATGTTGATCAAGACATTAAGAATAAATAATCACAATAATCAATAAAATCAATCAATCAAAAATATTGCAGATTTCACAACTTATAGATATAACTTATAAGATCATTATCGTTTGATGAGACATGGGAACTTTCTCCTCCTAGTGTTGGCCTATATATCGCTTCTTTTCCTATTTTCGCTTCGAATTCCGCGCTTATGGTTTTCATCACGTCGAAGGTTGGGAAATTGCCAAATATTTCATCCATTGTTTCATAAAACGAGTCCTGTACTTCTTCATCCTTATCTTCCGTAGGACAGTGGTCAGCGATTTTTGATGTTGTTTTGAGTGCGGCGTTATGTTATATTGATGTAGTTATGTGAGTGTGAGCAGTGCACGATCATCAGCTCTACGCCCAATTTCTAAGCAAGGCATTAACCATTTCCGAGGCCGGTTAATATCTGTAAAAGGCTACGGTTTGCATTTGGTGGCATTGGAAGGGAATAGTATACAACGAATTACTAAGAAACAACGAAACAATTAATTCGGACAAGCACTGCCTGTAGTTGGATCAATTTAAGATAAAAATCGGCAAAAAATGTCGGTCCTGGTATCCTTTCCGTACAGTGTTTATTTTGTATAAATTGCTATCGTGTTTTTCGCCTTTTCCTTTCCCAATCCCATTGTCGTTTTTATTTGGAAGGCGATGATTTATTTCCTTTCTTAGGGTCTGATATCTTCTAAGCGTGTTATTTTCGCTAATTTCCAGGACTTGAGGTCTTTGAACACTAGGCACCTTAACTTTTACGCCGCCCATAATCCAGTGGATTCAGATCTGGACTCCCCGACGGCCAATCTTCTGCTGCTATAAAGCCAGGAATATTGACTCTGAGCCACTCCTACGTGGTTTTGGCTTTGTGCGCTGGAGCAGAGTCCTGTGTCCATTGAAAAGGGTATTAGTCAAACCCTTCACAATGCCCTCTAGCACATCTTCTTGGTAAACCTTGGCACTAGTTTTTACGCCCTTTTCACAGAAATGGAGGGATGTGACACCATGGCGAGAGACCCCCCACCAAACCATTACGGAAACAGGATGATGGTCACGTTGAGGCCTTGGAACAATTTTTTTCGCTTCCAATGATGAAGTGGCATAAATCTTGTCATTTTGTTTATTGAAAACGGCCCATGGTAAAAATTTTCTCGTCCGTAAACAGAATGTTTTCATAGCCATTGTCCGCATTTGTTATATGCCTAATGTTTTTTTAATTGAGGAGTTAGAAGATTAACCGACGATAGGCTTTCATATGCAGATCATCCCCAATCAGCCTAGGCATGGATCTGGTTGATATTTCCAATTCTTTGGACATGATCTTCTGCTTCCTAAGAGGATTTCTCCGAATTCGTTTACGTACTGAATTTATTACCGCACTCGTACGGACGACGCGCGGGCGACCACTTCTTGGCCTGTCCTCTACTCCAGACAATTCGCCGAAGCGAGCAATAGCCCGATAAACGAATATTCTTGTTATTCCGATTGGTTTTAGCAACTCGAAAATTTGGCCAGCACTCTTTCTGCACTTATGCAACACTATTACCGCGACTCGATTCTCTTTTACGCCCCATGCCATGTTAATAGTTCGCAAACCGAAACCAAACTGACTAGTATTCTTCACTGTGCATGTGTTCTGACAAAAAAATTAGCGGTTCTACTCCCGGAAAAAAAATTGAACCATAAGCGCGGGAAATTGTGTAACAGAACTTATTATACAGGCAAAGAAAATGGACATCAGAGAGCTGTAAAATTTGGGCGGGAAGGTGATGGTTGAATTAACAACCAACTACCAATCCAGCGGGAGAAAACCTTTTCCATTTTTTTTATGGGGCAGAGATCCATGAGGAATTTAGTCGCCTCTTACGACTGGCACTCCAGCCACGGGTGTATTCTAGCCGAGTGAGCTGTCAAAAATAGAATAATGAAAAACTTAAGAACAAAAAGACCACCCTTTATAAAATGTCAAGGCCTTAAAACTGCTGCATATAACATTGAGATGATTGGAAGTCAACATTGCGTTTACTAGCATTGAAGCGGAAACAACTAAAGGGTAGGTCTGAAGGTAAATGAGGACAAAACTAAGTATATATACGGCCAACAAAAAAAGGATAAACACCAACAATATCTCGACTGACATTGACAGAAATAACCGCAAGATAGCCAAACATTTAGCCTATTATTAGAAGGATTTAAAATCCAAAATGTCTGGAAAAGTAGCATTGAACGTCAAACAATTTGGTGTGAATAAATGAAAGCAGCTTGCCAGAAATGTTTACTTAAGTACTGGCTGACAGTCATAGATAATACATTTCCTACTTTGTATGAACCAAAAGTTCCCATTTAAATACGTAAAGCTTATAAAAAGACCGAAGAAGAATCGGAATTACCATACAAGAAGTCTGGTAACATATCTTCATTTTACAGTTTTGTAACCTTAACTTGTGCACTGTGTACTGACCACTGTAGCTATAGCTCTATTTTCCTTCAACCGAAATTCACACCCACTTCCAAACTTTTTACTCGACTTTTCTTTCTCTAATTAAAGCAAACAAAACTCAAAATCATTGAAACGTTTATATTTCTAAATTAAAAGCAAAAGGTTGCGAAATTGAATTCAGAAAGTCACAATGTAAAGACAGATTAAAGGAAACTTGAAGCCCTGATAAAAACTGCCAACAATTAAGCTATAAAAGTAAGCAGTCTTTTACATCTGAAATATATTAAATAACATTTTTATTTACAGTCACGTTCGTCTTGGAGTCTTGAAACTTAATTTCATACTCGATCTCCTGTTAAGAAAAAAAGAAAATCTTTGAAAAAAGGCCATGAGGTTTTTAAGACGAAATTCTGTAAAGAAAAGGCCATGAACACTGAACAGATAGGATTTCTAAGCTATGACACACATAAAAAAATCTTCAGCTGAAGATAAAGCCCTAAATTACGAACCATCACCAGCTATTATAAAATTAAGCCAACCTAAGCGCGATTTTCAGCTATACAAAGATCGGATATTACCGACTCCCGTTAGTGAAGCTGCTTTGAGGTACAATGTTTCAAATCGTACTACTTCACTAAGTCAGCCGAAGAAAGACTTCCAAGATCGAAAAGATCGGATTTTACCCATTCCTGTGAAATCGGAAGCTAAGAATTATGTTGCTACGGAACGTATTCTAAGCTTAGCAAAAGCCAGATATCAGACAATATTAAAAACGACTAAAAAGAAGATAAGACCAACTAGAGTTTCTCAAAACGCCCTACAAAAAAAACCTAGTTCCGTCAAGATAGCTAAAAATGTTTCTAAATCAGATATGATGCGAAAAAAAAAAAAGTGATCGCATCTAAGTCTTTTGTAGAAATAACATGATATGTCTTTACTGAAACGTTCAAGTCGAGCCCTGACGAATGTATTTCTCGATTGCTTTGCACCTTTTTGTTTCTGATTTTAAAACGCATTTGGCAACGGAATTTTTCTACTTGTTACTGAACTCGAAAACTAAATATTCAAACGCAAACGTTCATCTTTCGTTTTTGGATTAGGGTTACATTTTTAGATCTCAGCTATCTTACTTAGGTAGCGTTACATTTTAATTTCCGTCAATATAAATAAATGTCAAATAAATGGAACCAAAGATTACACACCTATAATTTTTTTTATTATATTCTTGTATATCAGCTGGTTCAACAATAAGGCTTGTTCTTTCTCTTCAATATAAAATTCTGTCAAAATGATGTCAACAATCACGCACATTGTTATAATTGCTAGAGTGTGTATGGCGGGAGTACACTGCGGTAAAATCAAATGAACTCACACGTATTTACAAATAGAATTAATTTGTAACGTTTTTTTTCGCAGTGTCACAGGGAAAGACGTACGAAAGACGCTTGTTTCGTTCTGGATTCTCTGCAACTTTGATTTTTTTCACTTAAAAATAAAGATTTTTTATTTTGTTAAGAACAACGCTCGCATTTCATATTCTCCTCGACACCTGCATTCAAGCCAGCAGGTAACGATTGGAAAAGGATCATATTTTCCGGCGAATTCAAATTTAAATTGACTGGATCTGACGGATTGCAGATAAAGAGTTAAGGAGCGAAATACTCACCTGAATATGTTCATTTCTCAGCGACCGTTATGCATAGGGTATATTTTTGTCTGGAGATGTATAATAAAATAGGGTCCTGGCCCTATGTTACTTTGGACAGTTCCGCAAATACAGTGCAATACAAAGAAATAATTGCGAATGGTGTTGTCCTTGCACCAGATATATCCTATATTTCAGGAGGATTCCGCTCCCTGTCATCGATTTCGTTCTGTAGGTAAAAGCAAATTTTGACCTAAAATTTAAGCTCAAAACCGAATTGGCGAGAAATAGCCTTTTGCCTTGAAGAGGCTGCACCTAGTGAAGTGAGCCGTCTCCAGCCACTAAAAGTGTTGATGCTGGCGGAGTGGAATCGCCGTTCCACCGAATTGCGACCCATGTGGAAGATTAGCGATATCACCAATCTATCCTGGATCAGCCCACATCTATCTAGATAGAGGAATGCTTCTGGCGGGACAAAGACGTTAAGATGCACTCTCTCGTGATATAAATCATTGGGACAGTAGACCCCGAAGATCAGGCTATAAACCGAAGTCATTGCCCTTGCAACGTGGCTTCGAATCAGTTTGATCAGGAAGTTATCTACCCTTACAATCCTGGTCTCAGCATTGGACTCTATTTCGGGTGTCTTATGTAGCCCGAGACATTGTCTCTCAAACACCCGAATCCTTTCCATTAAGCTGGCTCTCAAACTGGAACAGACGGGACGTCCATAGGCAACCATGGGTCTGATTAAGGCCATGTAGCAGATTAAGTTCACTCTGGAATCAAGGTGCTATGAAACAGTCATCTTGTCAAAGCTCAAGCGCCCCGGATCCTTACCAGAGCAGCATCTACATCTTTGTCAAAATATAGAAACTGATCTAACACGATCCCAAGGCATCTAACTGCACTTTGTCACACCAATGGACACGCGTACGGTCCAAAAATTGAGAACCTGAGCCAATTTTTTCTAGTGCCCGAGAGGCCCTAGACAAAGACGTTCTGAACAATATAGATTCAGATTCAGATCTCTGCAAGCTGATTTTCATCACAATACTGCTGAATTTTTTCGAAGTCATGTTGCAAAAGAGTAACAATGGTGTCGATGGACCTGATCTGTGCGCGATTAAGTCGTACTATTGAGTGGTGAAGAGAAACGAGCAGATCGCTTAGGTAAATGCTGAAAAGGATCGGCGAATTTACCGTGCCCTGTTGCAGTCCATTTTTGATTTCAAATGTTTGGGTAGAATTCGCGTTGGAAATTTTCACAACGAACTTTCTACCTGTTAACCTGTCATAAATCGTATATAGCAGTGGTTTATTTATGCCTAGCCGATTGAGCTTGTAATAAAGACCTTCTAACCATACGAATGCTTTTTCCAAGTCAATCTAGAGAGCCTTCTGTTCGGTTGTCTAAAACACGAGTTAGTGCTCCAGCTACAATATGTTGTCCGAGAAGACGGTAGGTACCCTTAAACAGAAGAGCCAAGACACAAGAATAAAATAATGCTCTGGAAAGCAAGTTCGAGGACTTAGAAATCAAATTCGACCAATAACTCGGAAATGTGGAATTGGTCGAAATGGAAGTGAAATTCGGAGGTCAGCTGTGAGAAATGGAAGAACGAATTAAATCTAGTAAATACAATTGAAACCCTAAAAAGAAAGGAGATGAACTCGTTAGTGAAGGCCATCGAAACGCAATTTGCCGATGGTTTCCATACATGTATCATCTCTAGTTCATCAATGCCATTGCCAACAGGAAATAAGAATAGCTGAAATGAAAACACTCTCTGAGGCTCTGGCTTCCGCTCTGGCAATGGAAGCAACAGATCAGGTTTCCCAAAAAGTATATCACATCAAAGAAGTATCCATCCAGGTATGATCCTGCCAGAGAGTGGACGTCTAGCGACAAAACAACTTCGAAAGGCGAAAAATTCTTTGTTGGAATTATAACAAAATTGGACATCTCTGTCAGCGCTGCTGAGTCACACGAAAGACCAGCAGTTGTCCTGCTTAAGCTTCTCAGTCGGGAAATTCATAAAAGTCGATTTTGCGGGGCAAAAGTTTGCTTCTAAGATCGACAGCCATACATAGAATCCAAGTATCCCAAACCAAATGCTGTAAAATGTACATAAACAATTCTTTTCATATCACCCTGAAACTTAACTTACTCGTAGATAATATCGATGGTTCAATTTTCTTAGATATAGCGAACCAAAGTCTTTGGTAAAGGTATAGTGGTGCTCTGCTCTGTCTGAATCTGTAGAGGAATTTTAGTATGCTATACTTGAGGAAACTTTGAAAGTTCATGGCGAGCAGCATTTTAGTGAATAACGAGATGTGATCCCGTCGCTCTGATCTGTGAATGAAGTGCGCTATCCTGTTTAACGAAATTATTAGCTTGCGTATGCCGTGACTATCGAAATCACAGAAAACTGGGAGTGCATACCTTAAAATAGAAATCAGCAACGTCTTGATGAGCATTGATTTAATGCTAACTTGAAGGCAATTTCCAGAGTGACATAGTGGACGTAAGACGCCATAAACTCTACCTGTTAAGTTGGTGATGTGATCCCCCCATAAATTCTATTGAATAAAGAGTCTAAGGTTTAAGTTTTTACATAGTCGAGACTGGGATTGGAGTTGAGTGTAAGTTTGTTTTTATACGACCATCATGCAATAGCCTGAAGATCCGCATTTAATCGTGCATTATAGAATGGCAGATATGTCCTTATTAAACAGGGGCCCAAGAGAAAGGGTTGATTGACTGATGGATTTATTTATTTTATTTCTACAAATTAGATACATTTACAAAGATTACCCGCGAAGCGAAATGATTATCTGCAGGTGGTTTGATATCTTTACAATTAAATACTTAGTTTTGAAATGACTTTTGTTACAATTTAAAGTTGTATATTGCTAAATGTTTTGTAAATCAATTATTATAATACATAGTTTTAATTTGGGAATTTTACATTCAGTTTATTTGATTCTTATTATTGTACATGACACAATATAACTCAAGTAAGTGTTTTTTTATTTCTTTTTTTTTCCTTTTTTTTAAATTTTTAATGTTTCTTAAATATTGCGGATTTGCATTTATTATTTTTGGAATAATATGTCGTGTTTTACGTTTCCCATATATGTTATAGAATTCCGGAGTTTCTAGCATTCCTTTGGCTCTCCTTCGGGTGTTTAGGTTTTGACATACCTGCTGCAGAAATCTCTGTCCGTTCATGTAGTGTATTAGAGATGTCAACCGAAAAAGGGCGTTGACATCTAATACCTTAAAATGCGAGTAAGGCGGTCTTATCATTTTGACGATGCAATGTGTGTTTGCAGGTGTGTTTTCGCTGCGTTTCCCCAGGCCATGATGCCATACTTGATTCGCGATTCTACTAGCGAGCAGTACACCTGTTTCTGAGCTTCGAATATACCTTTCGAGATACGCCATAGGATGGGTAAACTCTTAAGCTGAAGTCGAAGAGCATTTATATGCTCGCGCCAAAGAAAATGCTCTCTATGATTACCCCAAGATACTTGGTGTGTTTGACAACTTCTATAGACCGGTAGTTTATCGACAATGGACAGCTTTGGTTTCTGTGATATATATTGACGTCCTCTTCACGTTTTATGAGTTCATGATCGTGGCACCATTTCGAAACAACATCAAATTCTTTTTGTAGTATTTCTACGGGTGAACTTACATTTTTATGCTTGCTCTGTCATCCGCATAGGCATAAGCAATGCTATTTTTGAAGACTCTTAGAAGTTCGTTAACATAAAGTATAAATAGTATAGGGCCCTGTCTAGAGCCTTGTGGGACACCATACACACTAAGTTGTTCTTGGCTAGTGATATCATTACCTTGATCGTTCTATCATTTAGATAGCTTTTAATCCAATTTCCCAATTGTCCCCTCAGGTCCATCCTGCTGACACTTTCAATTAGTTTCTCATGCGTTAAAGTATCGAATGCTTTGCTAAAATCAATGAAAAGAACAAGCACACTTTGGTTTTTATTTAGACTTGCATTGATTACATTCATGAACTCCCCCAGAAGCTTCTCCATACTTTTACTTTTTTGGAAACCGTACTTATTTGGATGTAAAATTTGGTGTTTGTTAATAAAAATATTGAGCCGTTTTAGAATGATTTCCTCCAAACACTTTTCGACAGCTGATATTATTGCTATGGGTCTGTAGTTTTCTAATTTATTTTTCTCACCGCTCTTATAGATTGGCCGAATAGTCGATGTTTTCATTAATTTTGGTACGCAAGCTTGTGTTATACTGCAAGAAAACGAACATTGATTTTGAGATCAATCGGTCTAATGTTGTCTCCTCCAGGTATAAAATTACTATCCCAAAGAGTCTTAGCGCTGATGAATCATAATTGAAAAACTTAAACATTATCAGTCGAATGGTCAATCACCTGTGCAGGGACGGGTTAAGAATATCCCTGCAGCGATACCTCTCGCTTGTCGTAAAAGGCAACTAAACAAAGGTAACCAAAAATAACATCTAGGCAATTTAGAAACCACCAAGGTGAGCCTAGGGACACATATACCACCATTAAACTGCCCCACAAGTGTGCATGCAAATCAGTGGGTTGACACGACTGGAGATCACCGGTGTTGTAAGAGTAAGATCAAACAAAAAAAATAAAAATCTGGAGCATGCCCGTGTCAAAGGAGGGGAAGAAAGAAAACGGTCAAACCGTAGCATTATGGAAAAGAACGCTAAAAGGAAAAGCACTACTCCGCCAGACACTACTAATGGTCGTGATCCTGGGACGAGCAGCAATGCTCGGATCAGAGCTATAGGATTTCCGGGGGACAGCAAAGTAAGGCAACGGCGTAAGCCACACTTAAGAGTCGTGAGTTGGAACGTTGGAAGCATGAGTGGTCGCAGCTATGAGCTTGAATAAATGATGGTTAGAAGGCGAGTAGACATCCTGTGCGTACAAGAGACGAAATGGCGAAACACCGGTAATCGGGCACGTTTTTTGGACGTTAAAACAAAAGCCTACAAGATATTTTACTATGGATTGGAACAAGGAAAAAACGGAATCGCCATCATCCTTGCTGCAGAGCTACTTGGCAACGTCTTAACCATTTCAAAGTCCAGTGACCGTTTGATGGCTCTCAAATTGGTGATGCATGGTGAGGTATGGAACATCGTAAGCGCATATGCCCCTCAAGTAGGATGCGAACAAAAAGGAAAAGATGCATTCTGGCTAGATTTCCACAACCTTGTCAAAATCATACCAAAGGAAGAGCTTTTGTTTGTTGGGGGTGATTTAAACGGACATGTCGGGAAGACAAGCGAAGACTATGGAGACTACCACGGAGGGCTGGGATACGGCACCAGGAACTCTTCAGGTGAAGATATCCTAAACATGTGCAAGTCGTACGGTCTTATAGTGCTAAATACCATGTTCGTCAAACAAAGCCGGCACCTGATCACTTATAGCAGCGGCGGAAATGAAACTCAAATAGACTATTTGGTATCCAGTTTCATGAAGCCACGAGTTAAAGATTGCAAAGTGATCCTGGGAGACGCGATCGCTCCTCAACACCGTCTCCTCCTGACTGAATTTTTTATGGAGGCGAGTAAGAAGTCAAAGCAGCAAACGAAGGTGTCTGAGAGAATCAAGTGGTATAAGCTGGATAAAGGAAAAGGCGAAGCTTTTATTACCAACATGAAAAACTACCTCTCTTCCATTATCGATGAGGTCGGTAATGAGGAGTGCAGAGCACAAGACATGTGGGATTCCCTACAACAATCTGGCCTGGAGGAAGCCAAATCACTGCTCGGAACATCTAAAGGCCCCTGCCAACACGCAAAAGAAACCTGGTGGTAGACAGACGAAGCCAAAGCAGTGATACACGAAAAGAAAATGGCTTTCCAAGCTTGGTCAAAGTGCTCTTCTACTAATAGAGAGGAAAAAGCTCGCCGTGAAAAGGTTTATAGATATTGCAAAGGTATCGCGAAGAAAAAGTGCGCCGAATTCAAAGCGAAAAGCATGGAAGGCCTCTATCAGGAGTTGGAAGAAATATCGAAGAAGAAAGAAAGGACCAAATATCTTTAAGATAGCCATCCAGAGAAGAAGAAATGCTCAGGAGATTCGTTTCCCAAACTCCTTGTGGAAGACGAAAAAATTCTCCACAGATGGCGACAGTATTGCGAGGAACTTCTGAACGAACAGTTTCCCCGAGTGTACTTTCCAAGAGCCGCCCCGAATCATGCCGAAATATCCGACATCATAGTCGAAGAAGTTCGGTACGCGGTTAAAAACTCCAAGAAAAGAAAAGCTGTTGGGCCGGACGGGATACCCTCTGAATTCTGGAAAAAGATGGGAGACATCGAGTCTAGACGGCTCATGGTTCTTATCTTCAAACTTATGAGATGCGACACTATGCCTAATCAATGGAGGGAAAGCTATCTTCTTCCTTTGCACAAAGGAATGGGTGATACGCGAAATTGTGATAACTACCGTTCTGTCAAGCTGATGTCGCACACCATGAAGATCGTTGAACGGGTATTAGATAGCCGACTGCGGAAAATAATACTACTATCTGATGACCAGTGCGGGTTTGTCTCGGGTAAATCAATGACAGATGCAATCCAAAGTATAAGGATCATGATGGAAAAGCATCGTGATTCTTCAAAGGACTTGCATATGGTGTTGGTTGATTTCGAGAAGGCCTTTGACCGGCAACCAAGAGATCTTTTATGGGTAGCGCTAAGACAAAAAGGAGTTCCAGAAACCTATGTGCGAGTGATCATGGACATGTATAAGAGAACAACGACAAGAGTAAGATGCACCGCAGGAGTCACCGAAGAGTTCGCAATCAAAGTCGGTGTACACCAAGGGAGCGTCCTCAGCCCACTGCTCTTTATAGCAGTCCTTGATTGCTTGCTTGAAGGAAAAGTGACGGACCCCAATGTGCACCAGTTATTCTTTGCTGACGATGGAGCCATTATAAGTGATGATCAGGCGTCCCTACAACAAGCACTTTTTGAGGGACACGGGTATCGTATTAGTTCAAAGAAGACAGAGTATCTGTGCTGCCCATTTTCTGACCCTCATCAGCCTATTCCAGACATTTACTTGAATGGAAGAGTGCTTCCCAAGTGTGAAAAGCTTAAATATCTGGGATCTATGATTAATAAATAAGCAACTTGTGATGACGACATCAACCATCGCGTAAGCGTAGGGTGGATGAAGTGGCGGGAAGACTCCGCCATCTTCTGTGATCGAATAATGCCCCCTAAGCTGAAAGGAAGACTCTACACCTCAGTTGTACGTCCGGCGCTCACATACGGTTCACAATGCTGGACAATGCACAAAAAGTATGAGAGCAAATTAACGACAGCTGAGATGAAGATGCTTCGCATGACAGCGGGAGTAACAAAGCGTGACAGAATTAGAAGTTCAAAGATCCGAGGAAGCCTCCACGTAAAAGAAACCATCACAAGAAATATAGAGCGCGACCGACTCAGTTGGTATTGCCATGTTCAAAGGAGAGATCCTTTGAACCCCGTCCAAAAGGCGTTATCAATCAACGTTGCAATTTCAACACGCAAAAAAGGCAGGCCGAAAAACAATTGGTGCAAACAAATGCAAAAACACCAGCATTTGATTGGCCTCAGCGATGAAGTAATCCCAAACCGGGAAGCCTGCCGCTACTTTCTGAGGTCAAACCGGGGGACACCACCAGCGGACCAATAGGAATGCAGTTAAGTGGGAAGGTTATGGTCCTACACTTCTGACCATAACGACGCCGGAAAAAAGGAAAAGAAGAAGAAGAGGAAGATCAGTCGAATGGTCAATGCTCTCAGCGCCCCAAGTGGTGAAATTTCCTTGAAATTTTAATTAGCACTACAAATGTCAATCAGTCAAGTTCAGGAGCTAATTTAATCCCTAATAAACTGTATGTATATAAATAGTTTGGGTAGAAATCAGCACAAATCCACCTGACAATCACTTAGTTCAATTAGACAAAACAACTTTTAGCTGCCCTGCCTCGAATTATATAAAATATCTGAGCAGTAACCGGTATTTTTCCGTCATCAATATGCGCTTCGTACAATTTATCCGCAAAAACTGCCCGAAGACTTGCTTGGGCGTTATTTCAGCGGATGGAAACACCTTAACGCCCCTTATCACCCAAGCTACCGATATGGTTTCTTTCATATCACAAAACCCAGATATTTGTGAAATCGAGAAACAAGTCGAAGAAAGTACATCGGAACCGGTTAACGAGGATATAACAATTCTAGCTCCTGTAACTAATCCTGAGAAAATTGCCTGCATTGGATTAAATTATATGGATTATTGTAAAGAACAAAATAGGCCACCACCAAAGGAGTCAATGTTTTTCAGTAAATTTGCCTCGGCTATCGTTGGCCCATGTGGGGATGTAATAGCTCATAAAATGTCTAAAGTGAGTATAAATAAGTTAAATCACATTGGTAAGAGATCAGTCGAATGCTTCATTGTAGAAGGTCGATTGGGAAGTTGAACTAGCTATCGTAATTGGTAAAGCAGGAAAGCAGATACCGAAAGAAGAAGCCTTAGATTACGTTTTTGGTTACACAATCGCGCAGGATATATCAGCAAGGGATTGGCAAAAGGAGCGAAATGGTGGGCAGTTTCTGATTGGCAAGTCCATGGACAGTTTCTGCCCACTGGGACCAGCTATTGTACATAAAAGTTTAATTGAAGATCCGCACAATCTTCAGTTGACTACCAAGATCAACGGTGTCGAAAAACAGAACGGAAGCACGAAGGACTTAATTTACAAGATTGAAGATATTATCCACGAATTAACACAGTATGATTGGCTTGGATATATTTTATAGTAAATGTGTCTTAACTGTCATTTACTCCAGGGGCATCACTGTTAAACCAGGTGACGTTATTTTAACTGGAACTCCAGCAGGCGTAGGATTGAATAGGAATCCGCCAGAGTACCTTAAACCGGGCGATTTAATTGAAAGTGAAATTGAATCGATCGGAAAAATGTGGAACCCAGTTGTCGAAGATTGCTAGGCCGATCTGAACGGAGAGAGCTTGAAACTTGTTGCTTTAATTTGAAAATGCATTTATTTTTCTCAAACAGGCTTTTTCTTTTGGTCTATTGGAAGGTATTAGTTCGTTGAGGCGGGGTTAACTAAGGCTCGGTTTGCACGTCGTCAAGCATATTGCTTACTGACAATAGTGAACGAGAAAGTAGATGCAACAGAGTTACGTGTACGAGGGGTGATACAAAACAAAGGGTAATCGGTTATTTCCAGTTCGCATAAAAAACCAAAAAAAAAAACATTCATTTGAATACGAACCTGTCGAAGGGATAACATCAAAATGGAGAAAAACGAAATGAGTTTTTATCAAGTACTTAAAAAACCTGTCGACATACACAGCGACTTGGTGAAAACACGAAGGAACTCTGTTCCTACATATTCCACAGTGGCACGCTGGGACAAGCGTGGCTGACACACTAGGCTAGGCAGGCTTACATACTAACATTTGGTGTTAATCGGGCTTTGTCTTGAAGGGGCTCATTCCAACCACCAAAAACATTAATGCTGGCGGACTACGTCTCCCCGATCCCGGTGTGAAACCGATCTACAAAATCTGAGGTGCCCGGGTTGCGGAGCGCGACTTCAGGTCTGTGGAAAAATCGCAGTTCCACAGAATAGCGACTCGCGTGGAAGATTAGCAGTACCACCAATTTATTTAGGATCAGACCACATCGATATAAATAAAGGAATGCTTCTGCTATCACCCTCGTGATATAAATCATTGACTGCTTTGAACCAGTGATGTTGTCTGAGCGGAAGCACCCCGGGCTCTACCAATTTCAATTTATTTTCCAGTAAGAGGTATGTATCTTTTTTAGTACTTAGTATTTAAACTCTAGTTGAACAGTTTAATTTAATATAAACATAAGTAATTCTTAAAACTAAAGGATGGGAGGGATGAGTTTTTATAGGAGTGTTGAGAAATGAAGGATAATTGCACTTTTGAAGTTTCTGTGATTGGATATGGATTTTATAACAGAAGGTAAAGAGTTCCATAGTCTGATACAGTGGATGAAAAATAAACGAGACGAATTTAAAAAGTTACTACGATAAGGAATTAGGTTGATTGTCCTGTTAGAACGGGTGAAATTTATCCTGTTAAACAAGTATTCCGGACTACGACTGTAAATGATTTTGTGAAAGAAAATACAGTTCCTAGCATTGATGTACTGTTGAAGACTGCACCCAAGCAAGTCCCTAGCATAAGCAGAGATATGCTCACATCTACGAATGCCGTGAATATAGCGTAATGCATCATTAAATGCCACTTGTAGCTTTTGCATGGAGAGCGAGTCAGGATGGCAATATATTAATTCACCATATCTTATGAGAGGTAGAATTAGAGCAATTACAAGTTTTTTGCGGGTATCTAGCGGAGTGCAATAAGCACTGATCCACAGTTTGCGAAGGCATCCATAAATGCGACCAACTACCATATTAATGTGATCATATCCGGATAGATCTCTGCTTATAACATATCCTAGACTGGTGGTTTTTCTCTATGGCTTTAATCATAGAATTGCTTAGATAGAGGGCAGGGAGATGGTCGAGATTGAGTCTTGTTTTCGAGATAGGGATTACTTGGGACTTGATTGGATTGAGTTGTAAGCCATTCGTTTTTGACCAACTGTCGCTACGTTTCAAGTCATCGTTCATGAGAGACGCAAGTTCTGGTCCAGCCAGATCGCTAGGTATCTGACTACACTTCGTTTTGCTAGTGGATGCCCGTCCAAAAATAGAGAACCTGCGCCATTTTTTTCTAGTGTTCGGAGGGTCTATAGACAAAGGCGTTCTGGTTTCTGGAAGTGGTTTTGTCGAAGTCGCGCTGCATAATGGCAATAACGTCGATCGGTGGTCTTTATCTAAGGGCAATTTATTCTATAGAGTGGCGAAGAGAAACTATCAGATCGCTTAGATAAATGCTAAAAAGGATCTGAGATTTAATCGTGCCCTATTGCAGTTCATTTTTGATTTGAAATGTTTGTGTAGAAGACACGTAGGCAATCAGACAGGCACCCGTGCATTGGTTCTTCCATTTGTTCCACTAGATATTCGATACGAGTTTTATACGGCATGAATAGTGACCCGCTGAATTCAGAAAAAGACATCGACCGGGGATTTGTCAGGTTAGGGGTGTTTTTACCTCTCTTGGGGATTGGTTGCACAACCGCATTGTTGAACAGGATGGATGCTACAGCCACTGGTGCTAGGTGGCTGAGCACAACATTGGATATACCGTCGACTCCTGCAGATTTTTTTTTTCAGTGACTCGAAGATCATTCGGAGTTCTTCCAAGGGAGAGCATCCATGAAAAGAAACGGAACAACCGTTAAGGACTCTTATTTGTGGCCCTTCATAAGCAACAAAATTGTGCAGAACGTAGTGGACGTAGTATTTTATAACGACTGAATGTCGATCCGGGGTCCCTACTACAACTATGTACTTTTGAACGTACACCGTCCTATGGAAGATAAAGATGAAGAGGCCCAAGACGCATTTTAAGAAATAGTAGATGAAATATTTGACAATTTCTAAGCGGCGACTTGAACGCGAAAATAGGAAAAGAAGCGATGTTTAGGTCAAGCATAGGAGAGAAAGTCTCCATGCTCCATCAAACGATAATGGTCTTAGAGGAATAAGTTTCGCCAGAGCGAATACACAAGGCACCATGGATACCACCAGATGGCAATTTGCCGATGACTTCCATACATGTATCAATTGTAGTGAAAGGTTCTGGTGAAGGGAGAAACACCTCAACAGTTGCAATGTGGTGTAGAACGTCTGGCACATCTCTAGTTCATCAATGCTGGTAAAGAGATCATCGCTCGAAGCGTTCATCCAGGCCATTGCCAACAGGAAATTAAAATAACTGGAATGAAAACACTCTCTGAGGCTCTGGTTTCCGCTCTGGCAATGGAAGCAACAGATCAGGTTTCCCAAAAAGTACATCACGTCAAAGAAGTATCCGCCCAGTTAATTATAACGTGTAAAGGCCTCCTTTTTATTGAATTTGTTTAGCGCATTATCAACCAGTGTTGGTCCTTCGAAACGAATCTTTTGGAATCGGTGTTTTCGTACACTGATTGGTGGTAGCTAGACCTTGGATCTCTGCACAGATAAATATTAACTGCTAATCTTTTTGTTTGGTGCTCCCGTCTGTTGCTGTATTTGGATATTTTTTGGGATTCGATTTGCTGCTATTATCTTTGGAATCCTACAGAAATTTCGGTATTGTTCGGGTTGCGTTTGACTTTTCGTTGTGAATCCACGTGGTCGGTAATTGACAACAATCGGACGTGGTCATTACGAGTATAAAGGCTAAATTACTAGGGTTTTTACGTTCCTTGGAAGAAGTGCTGTTAGAAAGATTAGAGAAGGCATGGAAAGACTTTTGCGATAGTCTATCGGCCCTTTTTGAGTTTCATACGGAGCAGGGATACGGTGATCCCGAAGCTGGGTTTGAGTTCGTATAATCCAAATATATTACGGGGAATAGTGCTCTTTTGAAGCGAATACAGGAAATAGCTCCGGTCCGCGATGCCCAGGATACTTCGCTTAGAGATTTAGTGGCTTCTCAAACTGAACTGCTAGATAGGTTAGGGCTGTAGCAGCAAAGATGAATCGACGGTAGTGCTACAGTCCACGCATATAACACCATTCTCTGGTGATTACCGTGAATGGCCGGGTTTTCGTGATGTTTTTGTACAAACGGTGGACTGCAATACTAAACTTTCCGGTGCGCAAACATTTCGGTACTTGAAGTCGGTCTCACGCGAATACTCCTTTACTCTGTTAAATGGTGTAAGTGTTTCGGACTCCAATTATTTGTTTGCCGACGAGGTTATCACGGCTTAGAAGCCATTAGGGCAGGAGGTTGGGATCCGTGGCTCGTATACTTGTTGATTAATAAAACAGACTCTGAAACTCGAAAGGCTTGGGCGTTAGAAAGCAGAAATTCCGAGACGTCTACTATAAGGACGTATACTATTAAGTGCCTTAGAAGCTAGTGATCCAAGACCCACTCGTGCAGCAAAGAGCTTTCGTACGTCCAATCCAGTGAACATAAAAAGCCTAGCCGTGGTGAATGTGTCATGCCCAAAGTCCAAAGGTGAACATTTTCTTCCGCAGTGCCCCGAATTTCCGAATTCACGAGATCAACGGTTATGTTACAATTGTCTCGGTACTAAGCACTCATCAATGCGATGTCGAGTTAAGGCGCTTTGAACGTTTTGTAATACTCATCATCATAGCTTAGTACACTTAGAAAACCGTACCCCGTTTAACTAGTCCTCCTAAGGCTAATTCTATCCGGAACTCTGTTGAATCGGTCGTCAGCAACCAAATAAAACATGAATCGCGTCTCTCGGGAATACTACCAAGCGTTGTCGTCAAAGTGTTTGATGCTCTTGGAAAGAGCCATTTCGCGCGTGTTACGTCAATGCCTACAATGCATTCATTGACCGAACCCCGGTGCTCGCTACTTCCGCACAAAAGGTTTATTGCTTGATCGACAAAATTAAGTTCGATGCGCTTTGGCATATTTTCATTCTCTTTCGGCCGTAATTTCCGTTGTCCAAATTTCGTAATCGAAGTAATGAACCTTCTGTGCTGAGCTAGCTACTAAGTATTTTTAATTAGGTCATAAGAAATTTCATTGTCAAATAATAATAAAATAAAGACAGTCTTAAGACCGAACCAAAACACTACGGTTGTGTTTTTATTCCATAACTGGCGCAGTCGGTTAACTTGTTATCAAAAGATATCTAAGTTCGAATCGCGAAGAATATATAACAAAAATAAGTTGGCTAGAAGTGAAGTGACTGAAAAGTGAAAAACGAATCATAAGCGCTTATAAAAAAAAAAAAAAAAAAAAAAAAACAAAGAAGATTTAAACAATGGCAACCAGCTCAACACCCACAACAGAGGAAGCACTGAGGGCGCAGATATCAACCCCCACGGCGATAATCCAGGCACAGGAAGAAAGGATGCAGCAGTCAGACCCCCGTCCAGCAAGTTACCACTGCCAGTTCGGGATGAGCCCAGATAAAGTCCTGAATCAGTTCCGGCAACTTAAGCCCTACAATGGAATGGATGATTACAGTCTTGCATCCTTCTTCAAATCTGTGGAGGCAACACTACAGTTATGTGGCAATAATGAGGAGCTCTACAATTATGCTGTAAATATAGTTACAACTGAGAAAATATCAGGGAAAGCTGCGGTGTGCATTCGACTACTGGGACATCATGCTACATGGACAGCGGTGAAGGACCGATTGCGACAACATTTCCGACCAACGAGGACCTACTCGGAAGTCTTCAATTATTTGCGATATGTTAAGGTTGGTAATTTAAGAGAACTTTTTAATATATTTAATAATGCCAATCTTGAGTTAAACGAAATTTACGACTATGATGAACTAAAGACAGCTTTATATAATCCTAGTCGTATAGGAAGAGATCTCAAAGAGATTCTCTTAGAGAAAATAGATGGCATTATTAGATTACATATTGAAATAGATCATAGTATGATAGATATTTATAATAAATACTCAAAATTAAAGTTATTAGATGACGAGAGAACAATAGATATAAGGCACAAAAAAATTAACAGTAGAAATATAATACAGCAAAATAAAACTTTTCCTTGTAATTGGAATTATAATTCAACTCGATCAGGTAATAATATTCCTAGTAAGAACATGTCAAATGAAGGTGAACAACGACATTCACTACAAGATAACTTTCGCACTCACTATGGAAACCCCAACCAAAGATTTTCGGGAGCCAGTCCCTCTGTTCGAAATCAATTTTCAAATGCAAACCAATGCAACTATTTTAACTTAGATCAACCACCCCATAGTACTAACAAACCAAGGGAATCCAATGAAAATTTTCAAATACCGCCTCAAAACAAGACCTACCGATAGTCAGGGTAACATTAGGAAACCAAACCATAAAATGTTTAATTGACACAGGATCAACAACTAGCATAATAAAGCCAAATATATTACGTAACTATAAGCAGGAAACATTACCCAAACCTAAGCACTATTTAACTCTTAATGGTCGAACTGTAATTACCGCAAGAATTAAAACTCCTGCCCCTTCCGAATTTGGAAGTTCGGGTACTATAAATTGGAACGTTTTCAATATAAATAGTATGGAGTATGACGCAATTTTAGGTCTAAACATTCTTGTCCCATATCAAGTCAATATTTATTTGAATCAGAAATGTGTTGAAATTAAAGGAAAACAATTCGAATTTATTACAAATAATTATCCCATTGACCCCAATAGTGTTTGCTCTCTAGAACCTATTGATCCTTTGTTAGATCACGTTAATGTCGATCACCTTAATGGAGAAGAAAAGATTGGAATTAAGAAACTACTTAGCGAATATAAGAATCTCTTTTATAAAGAAGGCGATAACTTAACATTCACTCACGAAATTACTCATGAGATTATTACTACAACAAGTAATCCAATATATTCTAAAATATATCGGTATCCAAGAGTACACGAAACAGAAATACAGCACCAAATAAACGAGATGCTACAGCAGGGCATTATAACGGAAAGCAACTCTCCCTACAATAGTCCGCTATGGGTTGTCCCAAAGAAGACTGACAAAAATGGAAATAAAAAATGGAGGATTGTTATCGACTATAGGAAGTTAAATGAAGTTACAGTAAGCGACAAATTCCCAGTACCTAATATTGACGCGATATTGGACAAATTGGGTAAATCGCATTATTTTTCTACTCTTGACTTAGCTAAAGGCTTTCACCAAATTTTAGTCAGGCCTGAGGACAGAAAGAAGACTGCATTTTCGACACCATTTGGCCATTTTGAATACGTGAGGATGCCATTCGGCTTAAAAAATGCACCCTCAACGTTTCAAAGGTTAATGAATTCTATTCTTAGAGAGTATATTAACCGGATTTGTGTTGTGTATTTAGATGATATACTCATTTTTAGCACATCACTCCAAGAACACTTAACTAATATTAGAAAAATTTTTGAAACACTTAAGAAAGCGGGACTCAAAATTCAGATTAACAAATGCAATTTCTTGGCTAAAGAAACGGAATATTTGGGGCACATACTTACTTCAGAAGGGGTAAAGCCTAACCCTGACAAAATTGTCGTCATCCGAAACCTTAAGCTTCCAAAAACCCAAAAACAAATTAAATCTTTTCTCGGGTTAACTGGTTACTATAGGAAATTCATCAAAGATTATGCCAAAATCGCATACCCAATGGTGAAATACTTGAAAAAAAATTCTAAAGTAAACGTTAATGATCCCAATTATATTTCCGCATTTGAGAAACTAAAAGACGTTATTACTGACTACCCAATATTAAAATATCCCGATTTTAAAAAACGCTTCAAATTAGTAACTGATGCAAGCAATTTTGCATTGGGTGCCGCCTTAATGCAAGATGGACACCCAGTTTCGTTTGCTTCTCGTACTCTTAACGATCACGAAAAGCATTATTCCACGATCGAAAAGGAACTGCTTGCAATACTTTGGGGAGTTAAATACTTCAGGCCATATCTCTTTGGGAAAGAATTCGATTTGTGTACTGACCATCAACCAATACGCTGGTTACATACAAAGAATATAGGAAGAGATTTAAATCCACGACTCCAACGTTGGCTTGTACAGTTAGGAGAATACGAAGCTAAAATCGATTATGTAAGAGGCAAAGAAAATAAATTGGCTGATTTTCTTAGCAGAATTGATGCGAGTACTAACGAAATTAACCTGTTGGAAACAAATACATACGACCAGATCCCTATACTAGACACAATAGTGAATCGGTTCAAAACACAATTGATACTATGTGAAACAAAGGAAAGAGAATCTACAAATCTATTCAACAACAAAAGGATATTTATTGAAAAGAATGACATACCAAACAATATTGCTGATATCGTCCGAAGGCATGTCAGTAAGGGAAAAGTTGGAATTTATTCACAATTAAATAGTTTTATGTTCAATCAAGCACAGCGAAAATTGCTAGAGATATTCCCAGCTAATTCTGGTATAAGATTCGTTAAATGTTGCCACTTCGCAAAAGATCTAACTAATGAGGATGAAGCTATTAAACAAATTTCTCTCTACCACAAAATAGAATCTGGACATTCTGGTATAATCGCTAACTATCAAGGTATGAAGCACAAAATCTTTTATCCAAAACTTAAGATTTTAATCAACAAAGTAATAAATAATTGTGACATTTGTACAGCTGCAAAATACGACAGAAACCCTATTAAAAAGAAATTCCAGTTAAGCGAAACACCTACTGATCTTAACCAAATAATTCATATAGATACTTATGTTAATTCTAAGCATTCATTCCTAAATTTCATAGATAAGTTTTCTAAACATGCGGTCAGCTTTTACCTTGAAGATAGAAACAGTAGGACCTTAATTGAAAAAATACGCCAATACATTTCCATCAAAGGAAAAATGACAAAAGTAGTTTGCGATAACGAGTTCAACAATGTCAATTTGAAGAACTTCTTTAAAGAAGAAAACATAGAGGTTCATTTTGTAAAACCAAACAGCCACACCGGAAACGGCGACGTCGAACGACTTAATAACACACTAACGGAGCGAATACGTGTTTTGAATTTAGAGAATAAGATACCAATTAAAGAACAAATGTTTAAAGCCGTTAACAACCGTTCTTTTCACTCTTCTATCCAGACCACACCCCTTGAAGTTCAAAATAATAGAATTGATAAGAATATAATAAGCGATAGGTTAAATAATTACAAAAGAAAAGTCATTACCACTAGGAACAGGTCTCGAGAAGAATATAATGAAGTTCGCCAAGAAGGGTTCATAAAGAATTATACAGTGTTAGACATATTATATAGTGTTAGACATAAGGAACAACCGAAGTTTAGAAAATACCCTTTGAGCAACGTTCACGAGTCAAATATTAAACGTCCCTTTAAATTTACAGGTGGTACTTCCTCATCTGTTACTACTGGCTCTGATACCCATGTCACTCCAAACCTTGCAAATTGAAAAAATCGATTCGCACCTCGGATACTCAGAGATAAATATTGGTAAAGTAGAAATAGTTTGTAACTATGACATAATTTTACATATAATAGACCCTGACGAAATACTAGATACACTCAAACAATTCACTAAAATTCTAGACCATATTGACATAGACAAGGACCGAAAAAACTTGTTAGTAGGAGAAGTAGAAAATATTAAGGGTAAAGTTTTAACCATAATCCCACATAGGTATAAGAGGAGTCCCTTTAATTTCGTAGGCAGCGTCTTCAAATGGCTTTTTGGAACACTCGACGATGAGGATAAACAAAATATAGAAAAACATTTTTCGGTTACAGATGAAAATAACCATGAGATCATAAGAACCGTAAACCAACAGATTAAAATAAATGAAAATTATAACGAGAGCATTTCAAAATTGAAACAGACAATCGAAACAGATAGACAAAGAATTTTAGAAAAGTTTAACCAAATCGAAGGTCTCTCTGCAAGGCTTCACGCTGAAACCTTTTTCATCGAACAAATGTTTAAGCTTGGGGCTCTCAAGGAAAAGGTTGAAATCTTACAACAAAATATAGCTTCAGCAAGATTAGGTGTTCTACATCCTAACCTGCTAAGTTATGAAGAAATCGTAACCCACAATATTGATTTTAGGAAACTCTCAAATATTCGAACAGGCGTCGCTACTTTTAATAATAATAAAATAATTTTTGCCATTAAGCTACCAGCCAATTTTACGATCACTAATAAAAAAATTTTAATGCCCATGCCGAACAAGAACAACATTGAGATAGTTTCTGATTTCGAAATTATAGTTGAAATAGAAGGAATAGCCTATACATTCGAGGAAAATAAATCCTTAAAGGAATTAAAAAAGAGTAAAAACTGCATTTTTCAACAAAATTGTCCCCTTAATACAAATGCTTTAGAGCAAATAATAGAAATCGATAGCACAACATTAATTTTAAAAAACATGAAAAACAAACGGTTTCAAAGCAATTGTGGCGAAAGAAATTTTGCACTCAATGGAAATTATTTGTTTTCCTTTAACAATTGCACAATCTCATTTAATAATATACAATTTTCCAATACTGTATTCGAACATAAAGATAGTTTTGTTATTCCAAATAAAAACCAAACGCTCCCTATTGAAAAAAATACTGACCATTTGACGACATAGTTTTGAAACAAGAAAGTAATATTAAAGCCATCGATGAATTAAATGTCCACAAAAGTTTAAATTATAGGTTCGTAAGTGTAATCATTCTTATATTGATTGTCATTATTGTAGTAATAAAAATAATACGCCAAAGGCAAACTAAATTAAAATTACAGTTAAATACTAGTGTTAATGAGATTAAGGAAAATGGAATCATTCCTAACGACGTACATATTTGTTCTATCAATAAGATTAAAGAAAGCTATGGAATAAAATAGAATATAAGAACAAAAAAAATATATATTTTTTTTTTAAAAACATAAGAAAATAATAACTAATATGTAAGTATATAGTGAGATCCAGGAGTATCTCACAGCTAGGGGGGGAAGTGTTACGTCAATGCCTACAATGCATTCATTGACCGAACCCCGGTGCTCGCTACTTCCGCACAAAAGGTTTATTGCTTGATCGACAAAATTAAGTTCGATGCGCTTTGGCATATTTTCATTCTCTTTCGGCCGTAATTTCCGTTGTCCAAATTTCGTAATCGAAGTAATGAACCTTCTGTGCTGAGCTAGCTACTAAGTATTTTTAATTAGGTCATAAGAAATTTCATTGTCAAATAATAATAAAATAAAGACAGTCTTAAGACCGAACCAAAACACTACGGTTGTGTTTTTATTCCATAACTCGCGCGTCTCATTGCATACCGATTCACAGGTATCTTTCGTGACTGACCGTTTGGTGAAAATGCTGGGTGTTCGTCGTTCCCATGCTCGGTTGTCCATATCCGGAATTTCGTCGGTTGAAGCTGGTGTGACTCAAGGTGCTGTCAACCTATCCCTAAAATCTCGTATTGGCCCACATTTTATTAGCATTGAGGCTTATATTTTGAGCAAAATAACTTCACAAACTCCAACGCTTTCATTCAAATGTAGCAACTTTACTTTCCTCGATGACCTTCAATTAGCTGATGCAGGGTTTAATATCCCGGAACCCATTGAAGTTTATGAAGAATTATTTGGATTTAGGACATATGGAGCGTATTCCAAATGATGAAATAGAGCCTACGTCGGAGAGTGTTTTCTATTTGCCGCATCACGCCGTCATCACTAACAAGATTCGTGTCGTCTTCGATGGATCGCAAAAGGATACCAAAAATTACAGCCTCAAGCCATGCTTCATATAGGAACCTCCCTTCTTGCCGACATCGTTAAAATGTTTCGGCAAATGTGGGTGCATCCTAAACATCGAAATTTTCAACGGATTGTGTGGAGTACATCGACTGATAGTCCGATTGCGCATTTTCGTTTATGCACTGTGACGAACGGTACCTCTCCAGTCCCTTATTTGTCCATGAAGGTTCTCCGTCAAATAGCGTTTGATTACAACCACCAGTACTCTTTAGCGTCGCATGTCATTTTGCATGATATGTATGTCGATGATCTTATGACAGGAGCTGATTCGTTGTCGGGGACATTAGAGCTGTTGTCATGTGGGGGTGTTGATCTGAGTAAGTGGAGCTCAATCTGTTGTAGCATTTTGCGAGAGATCGATTCTGAGGAAGATATTTCACTTGACTTGGACAGTCCATCGTAATGCACCAAGGTTCTTGGTTTGGTTTGGAATCCGAATAAGGACACTTTTACATATGAAATCAACTTACCAGAGCAATTGTTACCTACAAAGCGAAAATTAATTTCAGAGGTTGCAAAGATTTTCGATCCGTTGGGATTCTTGGCTACTTCGACTATTTTGTTTAAAATACTCTTTCAGGAGCTGTGGATCGCAAAGATATAAATAGACTGGGGCGAGCCTTTACCCTTTGAAGTAGCAGAAAAATTGAAGCAATACCGGGAGAATTTGATTTATTTCGAAAACTTTAGAATTTCTCGAAGGTTTACCGTAAATTCTAAAAGTTCGGAGTTGATAGGTATCTTGGATGCTTCGAAAAAAGCTTATTCTGCGGTGGTTTACAGCCGTAGTTTGCCCTGGAGACGGCGTTGTTGAGGTCCAATTGGTTGCAGCCAATGCTCCCGTAAAACAGCTGCCGATTCCACGCCACGAACTTTGTGGCGCCCTACTGTTGTGTCGGTGGATCGCGCTCATTCGGTCGTCGTTAGCTGAAACATTGGTTCAATTTTCTGCTGATTTGTGACTCCCAAACAATTTTGTCCTGGCTTTCCTCCCCTCCGCGAAGGTGGAATACGTTCATAGCCAATCGAACTTCCGAAATATTGTCGTCGTTGGAATTACGTGCGGTCCGCCGAAAATCCTGCTTAAAGTTATTCCAGGGGTCTTGCTCCAAATGATCGAACGGAGCTTGAAATGTGGTGGAAAGGTCCAGCTTGGTTGACCAAGGAGTTAAATAATTGGCCAATTAATCGCGAAATCGTGCTTGAAGATATTCTGGACGAGAGAAAGAAGCACTTGGATGTTCACGTCTCTGTTTCGGTCGATCATTTTTTCGAAAACCTTTCGCAAAGGGTATTTGCTTGGAGAAAACTGGTTAGATTCATTGGGTACATTAATCGCTTCATAAAGTTATGTCGTTTGCCTAAACAAGACAGAAAACGTGGATATCTTTCGCTGTCAGAGCTTCGTATAGCTGAACAAACCTGTAGTTGTGTTTTTCAAAACGTCCCAGCTGTTCTCACTATCGCCATTCACTGATGGATTTAGATTGGTGCGTGTCGGCGGCCGAATTTCAAACGTTAGGGACATTCCTTATTGTGCAAAACATTCTGCTATTCTGCCCAAAAATCATCGTGTTACTCAGCTGATTCTACTGGATGCACACAGAAACTTTCTGCATATCGGGGTATCGGGACTGTTCGCGCTAATTCGTCAGCAGTATTGGATCATCGGGAGCAGAAACCTTATTCGGAAATTGGTTCACGATTGCGTTACATGTTTTCGTCATCGGCAGCTAACGTCTGCGCAGCTTATGGGGAATTTACCACCGTCGCGTGTAAGTTCATGCTTTGCTTTCGCTCATACAGGATGTGACTACGCTGGGCCCGTAACAGTCCGTTTGTCCAAAGGAAGGAAACCTAAGCTGGTGAAAGGGTACATTTTCCTATTTGTGTGTATGACTACTAAGTCCCTCCATCTGGAGATGGTTTCGGACCTAACCACGGATGCGTTTTTGGCTGCTCTGGAAAGGTTCACCGCGAGGCAGGGAAAATGCAACGTAATATACTCCGATAATGGAACCAACTTTCAAGGACCAGCTCGGGTTCTATCGGAGATGCACAAGTTGGTACAATCGCCGGCCCACAAAGAGAAGGTTGGTGAAATGTTTCTCCGCACAGCCCTTACTTCGGTGGGCCTTGGGAAGTAGGGGTTAAATCTGTTAAGCAACATCTTCGTCGCATCCTTGGCAATAATATCCTTACGAAGAAATGTATACTATATTAGCCCAAATCGAAGCCCTTTTGAATTCCAGGCCCCTTTGTGCTTCTTCTGACTTAGATCTTGACCCCTTAACACCTTCTCACTTTCTCATAGGAAGACCATATACTGCAATCTCCGAGTCAAGTTTTTTGGAGACAGCGGTTAATCGACTGGGATGATGGGAATTACTTCAAAATATGATGCAAGGTTTCTGGCGCCGGTGGCATACCAAGTACTTAACATCTTTGCAGCTGCGCCCAAAATGGAGAAAACCTAGTCGAAATTTTGGAGTCGGCGATATGGTAGACCTCAAAGAGCCCAATCTGGCACCCTCACACTCGTCCTTAGGAAGAATTGTCGAAATCCACCCAGGCCAAAATGGATATGTACGAGTAGTAACACTGCGCACCAAAGGCGGAACATTCAAGCGTCCCATTACCAAATTGGCAATTCTGCTGTGTTCCTGAAATTCCTTCAGCGGGGGCGGGATGTTTAGGAATGCCTTTTATTGTTTTTTGTTTTTAATTGTATTAACTGTGCTAATTGTTATAACTTAAATATTCTTTTTCCACCCTGTGGCTCGAATATCGTTTTCCTAACATCTTCATCACTGGCGGCGCACTTTGTGCGAAACAATGATGATGTGGCTTAGCAACCTCTAAAAAAAACATCTTTCTTAGCAACCAACTAACCAAACGGTCGAGCCATGAGGTTTTTTCATTATTATTTGTTGTTCGCGCATTGAAAATGAATGAAAGTCAAAGGCCTCCTTTTTATTGAATTTTTTGGCGCATTATCAACAATGGTTCAATTTTCTTAGATGTAGCGAACCAAAGTCTTTACCCCCATAAAATCTATTGAATAAAGATGGCACCAAGGCTTAAGTTGTTACATAGTCGAGGCTGGGATTGGTGGTTAGTTACATAAATCTAAGATAGTACGACCTATGACAATGGCTTGACTCTAGGTGGAGATGAGTGTAAGTTTATTTTTATATGACCATCAAGCAATAGCCTGAAAATCCGCATTTAATCGTGCAGTAGCTTCTACCTTTAGGTGAAATAGGTAGCTGATGTATAATTGAATGGCGTTTGTGTACAAATGTATCTTACATTGTTATAAATTGACAGAAATGTCCTTATTAAACAGCGAGAATAGTAAAGGCCCCAAGAGAAAGGGTGTAAAGTTACCCTCCCAAAGAGTCTTAGCGCTGATGAATCATCATTGAAGTATTGTTTGAATTATTTGAGAAGAATTCCATATGGGACAGTATCGGATGCTTTAGAAAAGTCCAACAGTACCAACAATATTGCATGGTCCATATCAGTTTAGTAGCTAAATTCTGCAAGTATCTCTAGTAGCTTGGAGATACAGCCGTGTTGTTGCCTGACATTTTACGGAAACGCTGAAAGGAGCTTATGTTGGTTTAGGAATGAATTCAGTTGCGTACTCAGAAGCTTCCTGAAAACCTCTAATAAAGGGTGTCTCAGTAAGAGTGCACTTTTTAAAATTTTTTCATGCAAGTGGCAACTCTGAAATATGACAGCTGTCACCTCTGTTTATTCCGATTATTAAAAATGGAGCGCTTTTCGAAAGAACAACGCGTTATAATTGTGAAAACTTATTACAAAAATGGGGAAAGTTACGCTAAAACCGCTCGCAAACTTCGCCAAATTTTCAGCCGAGAAAGTGCACCTAATGTGTCAACCATTCGAAGAGTGGTCAAAAAATTTGAAGAAACTGGGTCAATTATGGATAATAAGAATCCTTTGCGTCAACGTACCGGTCGGTCTCTTGAAAACATTGCTGCTGTAAACGAGAGTGTCGCCGAAAACCCGAAAACATCAATTCGACATCGTTCTCAACAACTGCAAATTTCACGAAGCACTACGCGGCGAATTTTGACTAAAGACCTCCACCTTCATGCGTACAAGATTCAGTTAACTCAGGAGCTCAAACCAGCAGACCACGGAAAGCGCCGGTAATTCGTTCAATGGGTAATGGAGCAAAGTGAAGTCGATGCCAATTTTTCGAAAAAAGTAATTTTCTCCGATGAAGCGCATTTCCATATGAATGGCTTCGTGAATACACAAAATTGTCGAATTTGGGACTCAGAAAATCCTCATGCAATCCATGAGAAACAAATGCACCCACAACGAGTAACTGTCTGGTACGGATTTTGGTCAGGCGGCGTGATTGGACCTTACTTTCTTGAAAATGAGGCCGAAATTGCAGTGACTGTGAACGGCATTCGTTACAGGAATATGATAACGGACTTCTTGTGGCCTCAACTGGACGGCATGAATCTGGACAACATGTGGTTTCAGCAGGACGGCGCAACCTGCCACACCGCGCATGAAACAATCGACTTATTGCAGCAACGATTTCCAGAACACATTATCTCACGAAATTCTGATGTCAACTGGCCACCAAGATCGTGCGATTTAACGCCGTGCGATTTTTTTCTTTGGGGTTTTGTGAAATCTCGGGTTTATGCGAATAAACCCGAAACAATTCCTGAGCTCAAATCGGAAATCCAACGCGTCATCGGTGAGATACAGCCACATCTCTGTGCAAAAGTCATCGAAAATTTCATGAAAAGAGTAATGGCCTGTCATCGGAGCCGTGGGGGTCATTTGCCGGATATTTTATTCCATACTTAATCGGAACATGTCTTCTTTACAATACAATAAAAATATCACAACTCTGTCATAAAATACTTGTTTTTATTTTAAAATGAAAAAGTGCACTCTTACTGAGACACCCTTTATAAACGGCAATATAGAGATTGGAAGATATTCCTTACCATGATTTTTCTCATGTTTAGAACAGATATGATTTTAGAAGCCTCCCAGGATCTAGGGTAAACGGAGGTGGTAAGTATCTTTCATTCATATGTGAGAGGGTCTAGGACGGTGTGTTTTAAGAATTTGGACTACATAAATTCTAGGTTAATTTCATTGAATATGATTGCAACACAAGATTTAAACACATCCTCTTCATAGACTTTAGAAAAGCCAAAGCTTTCGGTCAAGTTGAGTTTATTACAAAGAACTATGATGTTACACTCGTTCGGATTACATTTCGACATTAATGTCATCTGTCAGGGCCTTAGCCCTGATTTTTTTACCTCCCAGTAGCTTCTCCTAATCATTGATAGGTAGAGCCACCGGAGGACCTGTCGAAATCCCTTTTCTACAATACCTTCGGTTACCATCCTTCCATAATTTTTTTTTGGCACAAACGACTTAGGAGGAGCCAATTAATCACCATAATGGTAAATACACTCGCGGTTGTAGCCAAAATTGCTGTAACAATGAGCTTCCACGTTTTTTTAACCTTTAAGCCAAGTTTGCCTTTAGATGTAAAAGACTTCGTTTTCAACTTCCTGATCTCCTGACTATGTGGTAAAAGAAATGGTGAGGTTTTTGGTTACGACGTGATTGTCAAACAGGTTATTAATGGTGGATGTAATAAATTCATCACCGGAAGACATGTAGTACAGGTTATGTCATTTAGAGATAAGAGTAGTCATAATGATAGATTTAAAACCTCGGTAGCTAATTGTAGTCGGTACAAATGACGATAGAAGTTAAAGAGATCAGTTGTTCTGAAAACTTGTTGACTGCAGATAGGTTGAAGGAGCTTAAGAAGATTACGAAACGTTTTTCTTGGGAATTATTACGGCTTAGCAGATTAATGTTGATACAACCGGTAAGATTGACTGACACCTACTTTTGGTTGACATATTCGACGATTGCATCGTTGGCTGGATTTTATGAAAGAACGAGGACTAATCCTGGACATATGCAAATGCCGAGATATCAACACTTTGAGATTCCTCTGGTGAACGAGTCACAAAATCATACTCTCTTGTACTCCACCCTGGCACGGACACATTGTCGCTCCTGTTCATTTAGTCAGATTACGGCAAAGATTGTTGAACTTGAAAGAATTGTGATAATGAAACTGAATAAAGGATAGTGGCCGTATTAGGAAAGGAATAGGAAACAGTTATAGGTGGAACCAGCAACACTCCACATATAGTGGTCTCGTATGGCAAACTCAGCGCTGACAAAGAGTTGGAGGGGAAACAACGAAGGTGTAGCATTCTGACAAAAATTTGTTTTAATTTAAATAAGAGCTAAATTATTGTACTTAAATGCATCGAACAATGTAGGCAGGAAACCAGCCTTATTTTTCTATAGTTCGCTTTGCTCCACCTTTATTTACTGCAGTAGCATTAAGTGAATAATGTATTTCCATTCAAAGTGAATTAAGATATTTCAAACGAGAGATCCCTATGCCATCCACGATGATTGTTAACATTTTAACTACTGCGCCACAATGCTCTTGAGACACTTATTATACCTTTACTGTACTCCCCGAAAGGATTAATACAATCGCTCAGGAACACAAAATTTACTATGACAGAAGAAACGTCTTTAGTCATTTTTAGGTATTTGGGTACTCTTTAGAGGACGAAATTCTGAGTTTTAAATATAAAATGAATATTAGATTCACTTAAAAGAAGATAAGATCACCAATAAATAATATTAAACCATCTACATTGATACTGAGTATCATTTGGACGGTTTTCATTGTCAAATTATTTAATTAACCAATCATAGCCAAGATGAAAATCAGACAACATCCTAGAGCAAGCCAAGATATTACTGTAAGATGGAATCTAAGAAGTAGCGGAAGTCGGAATGTATCGGAACGAATTCAAAGACTGGCCACACCACGATATCGAATGGATTCCGATGAAATATATAAACGGAAAGACGCATTCAAAGTGTCGCCTGCAGCCCTAAAAGCAAGGCCAACCGCCCGTATTAATGAATTAGCTGAACCGAGGCGAATACATTACGCGTCAGAAGAAGCATTAATGTAATTTTAAAGAAATGCATTGTCTGGTAATTGTACTATCTTGATTTATTCGGTTTTAAATAGGAGTCATTTACACCAGCTTGAGCAAGTGCATTACATTAGAAATCCGTGGAATAATTAACAAAAATGGTGCTATATGACCAGCGGCAGGACCATATCAAACTGCATGCACACGTTAGTCAATGCCTAAATAATAAGTATATTATTATTAATAATGGTAATAATATAATTATTATTAAGCCATATAAAACGCCGGATGTTTAATCAACACGATTCGGTTTTTAGTTGTATGACCATTTGGAAATATAAATTCTGATGTCACTTTCGATTATTAATAAATTAATAAAATTTAAAGTTTAAAATCAACGACTTTTCTCGCGCTGTCTTACCGACGGTAGGCAACGGACCGGCTAAGTAGTACGAAATAGTAAATTTTCACATATCGAATTGAAGGAATATATAGTGAATGGTTGTGAAAAAATACGAAATTTGATCAGCTAAATCGTAACAGTTAGAATGCTACTTTTTACTATTTAAGAGAAGAATGTTCCACTTGATGGCGTTGAAATTTCACAGAAAATGTGCCACGTCGGGCACTGACGGTTAGACTTAAGCTATTTAGATTACAATGCATTGCTTAATCAAGTAACGTATTCAAGAATTTTCCAAAGTAACTCGAACAAAAATTGCATTAAAACTTATACATTAACAGTCAAATCGTCAATGAGCACTCAGCGCCCCGAGTGGTGAAATTTCCTACAAATGTCAATTATTGGCGCCATCTTAAGTTCCATATCTCGTTAGATGGTCTGTCATTATCTTCAATCAGAAACCACCAATTTCTGGTTCTGGTTTCTGTCTCCAATTTGGAATTCGAACAGTCAAGTGCAGGAGCTAATTTAATCCCTAGTCAAAGGTATGTACATATATAAATAGTTTGGGTAGAAATCAGCACAAATCCACCTGACAACCACTTAGTTCAATTAGACAAATCAACTTTTAGCTGCCCTGCCCCGAATTATATAAAACATCTAATCAGTTACCGGTATTTTTCCATCATCAATATGCGCTTCGTACAATTTATCCGCAAAAACTGCCCGAAGAATTACTTGGGCGTTATTTCAGCGGATGGGAACACCTTGACCCCCCTTATCACCCAAGCTACCGATATGGTTTCTTTCATATCACAAAACCCAGATATTTGTGAAATCAAGAAACAAGTCGAAGAAAGTGCATCGGAACCGGTTAACGAGGATATAACACTTTTAGCTCCTGTAAATAATCCTGAAAAAATTGCGTGCATTGGATTGAATTATATGGATCATTGTAAAGAACAAAATAAGCCGCCACCAAAGGAGCCAATGTTTTTCAGCAAATATGCCTCGACTATCGTTGGCCCAAATGGTCATGTAATTGCTCATAAAATGTCTAACGTGAGTATAAGTAAATTAAATCAAGAAGAGATCAGTCGAATTCTTGATTGTAGAAAATCGACTGGGAAGTTGAACTAGCTGTCGTGATTGGTAAAGAAGGAAAGAAGATACCGAAAGAAAAAGCTTTAGATTACGTTTTTGGTTACACAGTCGCGCAGGATATATCAGCAAGGGATTGGCAAAAGGAGCGAAATGGAGGGCAGTTTTTGATTGGCAAGTCCATGGATAGTTTCTGTCCACTAGGACCAGCCATTGTACATAAAAGCTTAATTAAAGATCCGCACAATCTTCAGTTGATTACCAAGATCAACGGTGTCGAAAAACAGAACGGAAACACGAAGGACTTAATTTACAAGATTGAAGATATTATCCACGAATTAACACAGTATGATTGGCTTGAATATATTTTATATTAAATTTGTCTTAACAGTCATTTATTCCAGGGGCATCACTCTTAAACCAGGTGACGTTATTTTAACTGGAACTCCAGCAGGCGTAGGTATGCATAGAAATCCGCCAGAGTACCTTAAACCGGGCGATGTAATTGAAAGTGAAATTGAATCGATAGGAAAAATGTTGAACACAGTAGTCGAGGATTGCTAGGCCGATCTGAACAGAGAGAGCCTGAAACTTGTTGCTTTAATTAGAAAATGCATTTATTTTACTCAAACGGGATTTTTCTTTTGGTCTGTTGGAAGGTACTAGTTCGTTGCGAAGGGTTAACTAAGGCTCAGTTTGCACGTCGTCAAGCATATTGCTTACTGACAATAGTGAACGAAAAAGTAGATGCAACAGAGTTACGTGTACGAGGGGTGATCCAAAACGAAGGGTAATCGGTTATTTGCAGTCCGCATAAAAAACTAAAAAAAAACATTCCTTTGCATACGAACCTATCGAAGGGATAAATTGGAGTTGTCATCAAGTACTTAAAAAATCTGTCGACATACATATCGACTTGGTAAAAACATGGGGGAACTCTGTTCCTCCATATTCACAGTAGCACGCTGGGACAAGGACTCTAAGCTAGGCAGGCTTACATGCTAGCCGTTGGTGTTAGTCGGGCTTTGTCTTGAAGGAACTCATTTCAACCACCAAAAGCGTTAATGCTGCCGGACTGCGTTTCCTCGAGCGTGAAACCGATCTACAAAATCTGCGGTGTCCGGGCTCGCGGAGCGCGACTTCGGGTCTGTAGAAGAATCGCAGTTCCACAAAAATAGCAACTCGCGTGGAAAATTAGCAGTACCACCAATTTATTTAGGATCAAAGATCAGACCACATCGTACTAGATAAAGGAATGCTTCTGCTATCACCCTCGTGATATATGTAAATCATTGACTGCTTTGAACCAGTGATCTTGTCAGAGCGGAAGCGCCCCGGGCTCTACCAGAACAGCATCTGAATTTTTGTCTAAATACAGATACTGGTCTAGCCAGATCGCTAGGTTGACTACACTTTGTTTTGCCAGTGAACGCCCGTCCGGTCCGAAGAAAGAGAACCTGCGCCATTTTTTTCTAGTGTTCGGTTTCTGGAAGTCGCGCTGCATAATGGCAATAACGTCGACCGACGGATTCTATAGAGTGGCGAAGAGAAACTATCAGATCGCTTAGATAAATACTAAAAGTGATCTGAGATTTAACCGTGCCCTATTGCAGTCCATTTTTGATTTGAAATATTTATTTAGAAGCCACGTTGGCAGTTTTCACAACGAACTTTCTTTGGGTAACATATCAAAAACCATATATACCTATAGCAGTGGTTTACTTATGCTCAGCCGGCCGAACTTGTAATAAAGACCTTTTAACCATACGCACCCGTACATTGGTTCTTCCATTTGCTCCACTGTATATCTGATACCGAGTTTCGACACAGCATGAATAGTGTCATGACCCGCTGTGGAAACCGCTGAACTCAGAAAAAAATTTATCGACCCGAGATTTGCCGGGTTAGGGGTGTCTCTAACCCTCTAGGGGATTAGTTGCACAGCTGCATTGTTGAACAGAATGGATGCTACAGCCACTGGTGGGAGGTGCCTGAGCACAAAATTGGATCGACTCCTGCAGATTTTTTTTTCAATGACTCGAAGATCATACGGAGATCTTCTAAGGAAGAGAATCCATGAAAAGAAATGCACGAAAATTAAGGATAGGCCCGTGAAACGTTCGCAGCTTCCACAGACCGGGTGCTTTCCTAACAGCGCCCAATGAAATTAGTAAGGATGTATTGAACATCGCAGCAATATAGAAATTCGGCTTTCATACGAAACAACCGTTAAGGACTTTTATTTGAGGCCCTTCATAAGCAACAAAATACTGCAGACTAAGTAATGGACGTAGTATTTTACAACGTCCGAATGTCGATGGCTAAAATCCGAGGTCTCTGCTACAACTATGTACTTTGCAACGTAGACTGTCCTTCGGAAATTAAGGATGAAGAGGCAATCTTCATTTTCTGATAAATAGAAGACATCATACCAAAGTACTAGACCTTAAAGCACATAGGAGAGCGGATTCCGATCCAGACCACATTCTAATCATCGGCAAAATTAAAAACCGAGTCCGAATTTACAGAACGTTAAAAAGCATCAATACCAGGACGAAATTAATAACCGGTCAGCCCTACCAGATGGCATAGAAACTACCCACGAAATAATTCGGGTAGAAGCAATATGGTCAACAATAAAAGGAAGCAGTGGAAAACAAACTGGGCTATGCAAATCCCCAAAATAAAGTCAAAAAAATCCGTGGAAAACAGCCAAGAGACATCAAACGCTACAAATAGAAGTCAAGCATCTCCTTCGAGAAAAAATAATGACAATGGCAATGGAAAAAGTTTCTACTAACCGATCGAAATGGTATCACGTCCTTGTAAAGCTGGGAATTCCGAAAAATTTGTGAAACTGATACGAGCATGCCTAAAGGTAAACAAAGGACAAATTAAAATAGGAGACACCTAATATGGAATCACAATCATTCTACCTTACGCTAACGATTCGGACCTGGTGGGAGGTAGTTAGGGAGCAGTTAAAAAAATGTAGAAAGTCTAATAATGGCAGGAAAGCAAGTAAGCCGAGAAGTAAAGGAAGAAAACATCGAACCTGACTACTCGATAAACACTTAGAGAAAGTGGACGAGTTCAATTATCTGGAAATAAAAAACTGCAAATGGGCAACGTGCTTCTTAGCGATGAAGGAATTATTCAAAACAACTCTATAGCTGTACGGATGTGAAACCTAGTCTCTGACTGAGAAGAAAGTAGAAAACAGATCGAAACAACAGGGGAATGGAGAAAATTATACAATCAAGGAGTCGAGGAACTCTATGCAGCCCCAAATATTGTCCGAGTAATTAATTCGTGAAGACTAAGGTGGCAGGACACGTAGATATGCGGCGCAGAAGATAGGACGACAATATAAGGATGGACCTAGAAGAGCTGGGCAGAACAACAAAACACTCATGACAGCGAGGCTTGGCAAAGGGTGGTCAAGGACCGGTAATAATAAATGATAACATCGTCTTATACGAAAGTTAACTTAACTGTCGTTATGAAACTAAAATTGAAAATTGACAAGACACTTTCTAAATACACGTTACTTCTGTTTATTAAATTTGCTTAAATGAGATTGACAACAAGTAGTGCATGTGGCGCATCTTGGCACCAACTTCTCCTTCAAAAGTTTACCATAATATGCTTTTTAATGGTCAAATAAATAACATCAAAAATAAAATAATACAAAATGAAATAGGGCACAGTAGAAGATCGAAAAAAAAATTTTAAATAATACTACCGCAACAGAGAGTGGAGAAAAATTAAACTATTCTTGCCCTGCATCAAAGCCAATTTCATACGCATGCAATACCTTTTCTCTTAACAAAAACAAAACACGAATAACGCGTTCAATTTTTTTTCGCTTAAAACTTAAATGCGGGCAGGTTGGGAGATTGAATTCAAACAAAATTAAACTAATTCGATTGACTGTGCGGGGGAGCAATTTAGTGAATATTGGCTATGACAGCTCGCGTGTAGTCCTGCGTGGTCGACTGGCCGCCCAAATCCTTGGTCTTGATTCTGCCATCGAGTAGCACCTTGCTGATTGCATTTGTGATTTTATCACTATAATCATGTAAATTGATGTGACGCAAAAGTTTTGCACCGCACAACAGCATGGCTGTCGGGTTGGCGACGTTCTTGCCTACAGCTTCAGCGAACGTGTGACGTGCGCCCTACGGTTAAAATCCAGTTAATTTTGCAAGTGTATCAAGAAGTTGAATAACTCACAGGTTCGAAAACGACTGCCTCAGCTGAGTAAGAAGCACCAGCAACGACACCAGCACCACCGACCAACCCCGAAGCAATATTGTCCACAATGTTTCCGTACAAGTTAGGTGTAACCATGACATCGAACTACGAATAGACGCATTTTACCCTTTCATAGTAATAGAAAAAATGCTTCTCTAACCTGATTTGGATTAGATACCAATTGCATAGTGGTGTTATCGACAATCATCTTCTCAAACTGAATTCTTGGATAGAGTCGGGCCATTTCTTCGCACGAACGCAAAAACAAGCCATCGCCCAACTTCATGATGTTAGCCTTATGCACGGCAGTAACCTTCTTGCGATTGTTCTTTGTTGCATAGTCGAATGCGAATTTGGCTATTCTCTTGGACTTCTCGGCAGTAATGATCTTTAGGCATTCGACTACACCAGGGACACATTCGTGTTCGAGAGCCGAATATTCCCCCTCGGTTTGTTCACGAATGATGACGATATCAAGGTCCTTGTGACGGCTCTTAACTCCAGGTAAACTACGAACATGCACAACGTTGGCGTACAAGTCCAGCTCGTTACGCAACTTCATGTTTAAAGTTTGCAATTCGCCTGCCACACTGTAATCGGGAGTGGCCAAAATGCCCTGGAAACAAATATATGTACTGACATTCTAAACGTTCCTAATGATTTGCCGGGGTTAATACCTTAATACAAACTTTATTCTTCATGATTGAGGCGGCAACGTCCTCCAACTTGGCACTCAGGACAGGATTGACCTCGGAGAGGAAATATGATTCGAAATCCACTGGCACATCAGCAGCCTAAAATTAAAATTTATTGCCTTCTAATCGAAAAGGAATATAGAATCCACAAACCCTGAAGACTTCCTGAAGTGCGTATACTAACTCCGGACCGACGCCATCGCCAGGGATCAGAGTGCAAGTAGCACGATTTCGCGTAGGTGTGCTGGATTCCTACAATTTCCCATAAAATGCATTTAAGATTGGTTTTTAAAACGAGGAATATTAGAAGTTTACCTGCTTTAGAGAGGGAGTGGTATGAACTGCACGTGCGGATGCCGCCTATAAGCAACAACGAAAGATTAATAACTTTACAATACTCCTGGATGAAGACATTTTCGCAGAAATAACCTACAAGGCTGCTCACGGGACGCTTATGTAAACACCTTGCTTAGGCAAGTTCTCTACTGACCTGAACTAATGTGCGCGCTAAGCCCCTTGCCAACATTGCCATGTTTTTATCTTTTTTTTATATTTCACAATTTAATTTAGATCCACCTATTAATTTTAAATACGAAAATGTGTTAATAAAGGTATTGTACTGCAAAAAACCTTTTTGCCAAAAGATTGATTTATGAACCACCGACCTGCCGTCGCCCCTGATTAACGTGCTGTCAAATGTGAAGTCGAACGAGCTGTCAGTTAGTGGAGTGCGTTCAGTGAACGTGTAGTCTCAGATCTATTTTGATTGGAATTAGAAGTTAACTCTCAAGAAAGTGAGTATTCTTAAAATGTCCTTTGCTTTACCTCTAAAATCGACGCTAGGCCAGGCTGGTGTTTATGTTTAAACCAAAAAACAGTATAAAGTATAGAATACACTTATGAACAAAACTGACAGTTTTAGTTGATATCCCTTAAATCTGAAAATATGTACATTTTAACGGGATCTACTTTAATCCCTGCATCTGAATACTGGTTTGTCTATAGTGGCTTTCACACTCTACGATTTGTCTATACGATATGCCTGACGACCAAATAATTCCGAGCGTTCACATCATACAACTTGCTTGACACACTTCATTTGCGATAGAAATTTCGAAGTATTTACATAGCGATGCTCGTGGTGCTCTTGTTACAGGAATGATTATCGATGAAATAATTGAAAATGAAGAAAAAGAGCAAGAAAAACAAAATGGGATAAGCTCGCCGGGAGCCAAGCTACAATTCCAGATCTTCAACCCTCAATTTTGCTAACTTCTACCTGGAACCATAGCTAGGGCTCTAAAACCGGTCGCTAATAGCTCAGAATCAGGTACTCTATAACACAGCCAAGCTTCAGACTCCTAGCTACTCTGTAAGTTTGGTTTGATACATGTGTACAAACGAACGGACGGATAAGAAAGCCTTTGCATAAGTCTTCCCTACCCCAGCTTTGCAAGGTAGAAGACTTAAAGGAAAAAAGCGTACGTGGGCTAAGCCATATGGGTTGGAAAACGTAATAAATTCTCAGCGGTAAATTTGTTAATTTGTGATATTTTTCGTTCTATTTTAATGTTGTTAACATTTAAAAAAAGAGAATGTTTATGTTACTGATATCGCATTAAAATATGCTTTAATTTATAATTTATTTCGTTTCATTATATTAAATCACCTCCTCAGCTTCTCACAACACGACCTTCCCTTTCTCCTCTCCTTCTTTCTTAGATAGACTTCTCCCTCCCACGGCCAAACTCACCAAACATCTCGCCGAGCTTAACGCCCAAAACTGCTATGTTATGTCACGTTTAAGAGACCGAAGAATCTACGAAAATGTACGCTTCTATTTGGCCTACCTCCACGACAAACCTGACTCCATTTGTACCAACGTCCTGTTTTCAGTCCACCTAGAAGGCTTACCCACAGACCCCCACACGTTAAAAAAGACCTTTACCCGGTTTCACGAAAGCCTTAATATCTCTCCCATTGATGTAAATAACGACCTCTTCACATTCGCCGCCCATGTCAGTTCAAAGCGCATCGAAAACTTGCAAAGTACCCGCTCTAATTTCAAAAACAATTTTAAATCCTATTCACTAGTGCCTCAATAAGTCTCCCTAAACGGAAACTTTAATTTGCCTGCTGTTACTTAAGACCCTCACAGCCCACACATGGCTACCAACTCACCGTTGATCTCGTCGACTCCATATTTGATATCGTCGAACCCAATGACATCATCATGATCTGTGACGATTTCAATCTCCCACATCTGATATGGGTTCAAACCGATGATGAGACCCATTATATCGTCGCTAACCCCTCCGCAGGTAAAGAAATCCTTTTCACGGATCATTTCTCTGACTCCGGCCTTCTGCAACTCAGTAACATCACCAACAACATGGACAGACAACTCGACCTGTAAGCTGCGTTGTTACCCCGAGCAATCATTTTCTCTCTACTTTAGACCTCCTTGATCCACCTCTATCGGTAATTCTTTCACTCGAGACCCAATTCACTATTCTTCCCCCCGAAAATATGTACATACTGTTTCAATTTCCGTAAAGCCGACTTCGAGAAACTATATAATCTCCTCAACAATGTTGATTTTAACTTTCCTCTTAACCCTATCTCACACATATCCTTAAACGAAACCCTTCGTTATTTTACACCAAAATCCTCAGCTGCTTCATTCTTTCAGTCCCATACTCACCAGAAAAGAACTACACTTCATCTCCGCCCTGGTATACCAAGAAACTACGCTCTTTGCCTTTGGCAGGCCTATCTTAGATCCTCCTCTGCATCTGACCCTTCTAATTACATGCAGTCCTACACTAAATTTGCACAGCTATGTGAATCACTCTACCTCCGATACCTGAACAGAATGCAATCTTCCATTATCTCTGATCCCAAGTGTTTCTTCCACTTCATAAATACAAAAAGAAAAACCGATAGCTACCCCGCTACATTTAATTTTCTCAATAACTCTTCCAATGAACCTGAGGTATTCGCCAACTTTTTTGCTCACTTCTTCAGCTTATCATTCACTGACCAGTTTCTCAAACAGATCACGACTATTTTCGATATTTTAAAGACTGCCCCCAGACGTCTCTTGTTTCACTGAACATAACTCCCGACCTAATCGCCGAAAAAATACACAACTTAAAGGAAGACTACTCTCCCGGTCCCGATTGTCTGCCTGCCATAGTTTTAAAAAAGTACGCGACCCATCTTATTTTAGCCCTTACCGCTCTATTTCAAAGCTCTATCTCGCAAGGACTCTTTTCTAAGCTTGGGAAATATGCTTATATCATTCCAGTCCACAAAAAAGGACTGAAAAATTATGTGTCCAACTATCGTCCCATTGCCAAGCTCTCATACATACCCAAACTTTTCGAGGGCATCGTTTATGATGCACTATTCTTTCACTGCACACCCATATTTTCTCCTAACCAACATGGGCTCCTAAAAGGTCGATCGACAACCGCTAATTTAGTCGATTTTGTTTCACAATGTTTGTGTGCACTCGAAGCCGGCAAAGAAGTAGACGTTGTCGCCACTGACTTCAGCAAAGCCTTTGACAAAAGGTCTCACCAAATTATTCTCCTCAAGCTCACTGCCCTCGGTTTCTCTCCCGGTTTTATCTCATGGATCAAATCTTATCTTGAAGATCGTCAATATAACGTTATCTTCAGATCTTCTACCTCTGAGCCCATTAATGCTAACTCCGGTTTCCCGCAAGATAGTCATCTCGGCCCATTGATATTTATTCTAACCATTAATGATGTTGACAGCGTTATTCTGTACTCTCAGCTCTCCGTATATGCCGATGATATGAAAATATTTAAACACATATCTTCCCCTGTCGACTCGTGCTCTCTCCAATTGGACCTTAACAGGTTCACTACTTGGTGTCAAAAAACCATCTCGAGCTCAATGTCAGTAAATGCCAAACCATCACTTACTCCCGCAAGTGCTCTTCCTCACCACCCAGAAGTTACATTATTCGTAATGGAACCGTTCCTCCTGTCAACCTCTTGGTTGATCTAGGGCTTATTTGTGACCATGAACTCAATTTTCGTCTCCATATCGACAACATTATCAAACGTGCTAACTCTGCCTTCTGTTTCGTGAAACGTTGGTCCAAAGAATTCTCGAATCCTTACGTTACGAAATCATTATATATCACTTTCGTTTCGTATCCCCTTCTCGAATATGCTAGCCAAGTCTTGTCCCCTTCTTACGAATCCCATACTACGCATATTGAAGCCATTCAACGCAGGTTTATCCGTTTTGCCCTTCGTGGCCCTCCCTGGGCCGACCACCTTATACGGATCGCCTAAAATGAATCAACCTCCAACCCCTTAAAAAACGACGTGATGTTGCAGATATTCTGTTTATTCACGACCGTCTTAGCGGTAACATTGGCAGCCCCTCATTATTGCATATGATTCCCTTTAACACCAACCCAGGTAACCTTCGGTCCACGCCCCTTTTCCGTATAAACACTCACCGCACAAATTATGGCTACCATGAACCAATGTCCAGAATGCTACGGAAAGCTAACACCAGTCTTTTCGACCTTCACCTCAAAAAGTCCTGCCTTAGAATTGCCCTATACCACAACCCTTCGCACTCTGCTTAATCGTTTCCACCCTGCCACCTAGTTTATAAGTTATAGTTAAGTTATAGTTTTTTGTGGCTTGCATTGAGCTAATAAAGTGTCAAATCAAATTAAAAAATGGCTGAGATAATTCAAATTAAACTTAAGGCTAATGTCTCAGTTTTGTTTTTGGTTCACTGTATATACACATAGAATTAATCCTATGGCATAACATCTCTTTTCTTTTTTTGTTTTTTGTAAAAACTTCCCCCTCTCGTTAGGATAAAATTTCGTGTACTCAGATTCAGTTGATCTATGTAGCCCGAGACAAGTTCTAAGACATTGTCTCTCAAGCGCATAAACCCTTTCCATTAAGCTGGCCCTCACATTGAACCGCACAGGACGTCCACAGGCAATTATGGACCTGATTGAGGCCATGTAGCAGATTATCTTCACCCTGAAATCAAGTGAAATCTTGTCAGAGTCAAAGTGCTCCGGACTCTAGACAGAGCCATAGACAGGGGAGTGTTGAATAAAATAGATCCTGGTTCCTGGAAGTGGATTTTCAACTTTCAGTCATCACAATACTGCATAATCGCGCTGCATAATGACAATAACGTCGATCGATGGACCTAATCTGTGCGCAATTAAATCGTTCGCGTATGCTATTGAATGGTGAAGAGAAGCAATCAAATCACTGAGGTAAATGTGAAAAACGATTGGCAGGTTCACCGTACCCTGTTGTAGTCCATTGTTAATTTCAAATATTTGAGTTGAAAGTCAACAATTTTCACAACGAGCTTTTTACCGGCTAACTTGCCTTCTTCTTCTTCTTTTCCTTTTTCCGGCGTTGTTATGGTCAGAAGTGTAGGACCATAACCTTTCCACTTAACTGCATTCCTACTGGTCCGCTTGTGGGGTCCGCCGGTTTGACCTCAGAAAGTAGCGGCAGGCTTCCCGGTTTGGGATTACTTCATCGCTAAGGCCAATCAAATGCTGGTGTTTTTGCATTTGTTTGCACCAATTGTTTTTCGGCCTGCCTTTTTTTTTGTGACACGGGCATGCTCCAGATTTTTTTTGTTTGATCTTACTCTTACAACACCGATGATCTCCAGTCGTGTCAACCCACTGATTTGCATGCACACTTGTGGGGCAGTTTAATGGTGGTATATGTGTCCCTAGGCTCACCTTGGTGTTTTCTAAATTGCCTAGGCGTGATTTTTGTTTACCTTTGTTTAGTCGCCTTTTACGACAAGCGAGAGGTATCTGGCTAACTTGCCAAAAATCATAAATAGTAATGATTTACCTATGCTCAGCCAGCTGAACCTGTATTTAAGACCGTCTAGCCATACGGTGCCGAAAGCTCTTTCCAAGTCAACCCATGAATTGGTGCTTGTTCCATTGGATATCCGATATGAGTTTCGACGTGGCATGAAAACATGGTGTCATGCCCAACTATGACACCTCAACCCATTTATATAGGGCTCTATGGATCACCTTTAATATTCGGAAGGAGACTTATCGACCGGAGATTTTCGAGGTTAGAGGTGACTTTACCCCTCTCAGGGATTCGATGCACCACAGCTGTTTTCCAATGCAACAGGTAATATATATTATTCAGAGCATTTTTAAACAGGATGGTGTACATCTAGATATTCCTTCGATAATTAGTTTTCTTCAATGACTCGAAAATCATCTGAAGATACTCCGTCGAAATGTACAGGGCGTTAGCTCCTTCACTTGCGATGATCGATATCATTTCCAATGTAGAAGTGATGAAGTAGGCTCCTGTCCTCCAGGTCGTGGTTTGGGCGACTGCTGTCATTCACCGTATTCATTTCCTGAAAAACAGTTCCCACTGTTGCCACCTTCTCCTGAGGATTCTCGATCACCAAGATATCGTCATCCAAGACGGCGCTCTCTGGATCAATTCTGAATGTTCGTAAAAGGCGTTCATTATCTGATGTTCTTGAAAGCTTCAGATCCTGATTGTTTCTCCGAAATATTTTATTTATTTGGGGGAACATACTCGCGCTGCTGGATTTTACAGCAATTCTATTGTCCCAATGATTTCAGATTTTCTGTAATTCTAACTGTTAGGATTTTTTAATCAGGTGCTTCAGCGTCTTGACCAACGAGTTTTGTCTGTCATTAATCTACTTTTTTGTTGGTAAAATTGTTCAAATAATTTCAATTGTTTGCCCATGTAAATTATAACGGTTTTTATAATCATTAAAAAATAATTTATTTATTATATATCCTACTGTGACTGTAATTATATTTAAAATTAATAATGCATGATCATGAAAAAATCAGTGAATTCACATCCACCGAATTGATATTTAAGTGAGTCTCTAGCGGCGTACCCATTACTCCACTAGGGTAGCCGGCTCATAGATCTGCTGGTGGAGCTGGCCGATCTGCCTTGGGTGGCGAGTGATTCGAACGGAGGTCCACCTCGGTCTCCGGTGCCTTGGTAACAGACACTGAGGCTTTGGGAACAGACAGCTAGCGTCTTTTCCGATACTGCCGCCATTTGGATGCAGGTCCACTAGGGTGTGATGGCTGTTGTTTGAAAGCGACCTGAGGGACGCTTCCCCTCGGCCTTCTGCTTACGGGCCAGGTTTTCTTTCTAAATATCCTGGAACTTAAGATATATCCAATATTTTATAGGGCGTCCTCGGTTCCTAAACAACAAACTCTAGAGCTTCCTGTGTCCGCGACTTTGTCTTTTCTAAAGTCGTACTTCACGTTTTTGTGGCCCTTTACGCACTAAACTCATCGAGGCTGCATTTCGCAGTTTGATGCTCCGAACCGTTGGCAGCGGATACATTGTGAAATACTTCCGTTCCTTCTTAATTTTTTGCGTTTGAAAGTCTGGGACGCTAAGGAAGCGATGGTGTTTATCCTCTTTAGCTTGCTGCTGCATGTGAGCTGCACCAGGAACTGCTTCTCTCGTGTGCAAACTCTCGGCCTTGGGGGTGAAGGGGAAGAACTCCGTCGTCGTCTTCTATAACCCCGTTCTTCTTGACCCCGTTATGCTGATCTCGTATGTTGCACTGGGTAGCAAAGCTGTAGTAAACGTCTCTTTGGGAAATTTTTGCTTCTTCTGATAGACGTTGTTGCTGCTGTTGTTGAGGTTGTTGTTATTTGTGCTATTGTTTCTGCGGCTGCTTCTGCAGCCTCTTCTTCAAGCTTCTATAGCTTCTGCTGTTGTTGCTGCTGCTTCTTTTGTGTTTGCTTCTGTTGCCGCGGCTGTTCTTGTTTTTGCTGTTGCTATCCTTGTTGCGACTGCAGCTGAGCGCCCACTTCCTTCTCTTTTTGCTGCATCTCCTACCCTTACTACCTTTAATTTGGCACGTAGGATGCACTGTTTGTCTTCTAGATCGCTACCAAAATATTAAAAAACTACTGAACTAAATTTAATTGAACTTTAAATCAAATTAAATAAGAACATAAAAGAACTACAGGAACTGTTGGAAAATTATGAAAACAAACGCCTTGACAATCAGTCGGCAAACTTGACACCGATTTTACAAACAAATTGAAAAAAACCGAAAACCGACAGTTTCTCAAACCACCAATACTAAACGAAAATCAAACATGATCAAAGACCAACGCCAAGACCAAAGAGTCCAAAACAATTTAGACAACACTGTACAGTGGTTCACTAAATGAGGAATCCAAATCAAATCAAACTATCCAGGTAAATTAAACCACAAGGTTCGCTGAGAAGATCTAATAGGTTTTCGGTTGTGCTTTGGGGGGTTGAGTGTGATGACAGGAAACATTGACTTAAGAGGTGCGTTACGGTGATTGTGTTGTGGCAATTGGGACAAGATGGTTGTTGGCGAAGCGAGAGCGCCCGTTGGAGATAAATTAAACCTCAGACTATTACGATCTTGTTGATTGTTTAATTTTACTGAAAAGTACATTATTAAATTATGAAGTTAATTATTTTTACAACTTACCAATTGCCTCCTGGCCGGGCACACGTCACCAAATGAGATCATCGATTCGGGCAGGAAGACAAAGAAGTTTCATCTTCGTATTTCTTTCTCGAATTTCGAACATCCACTGAACTGATAACCGACAACAAGTTACACGAGCGAATCGATGATCTCATTGGATGACGTTCACATCGTTCTTCTTCTTCTTTTCCTTTTTTCCGGCGTCGTTATGGTCCTACTGGTCCGCTTGTGGGGTCCGCCGGTTTGACCTCAGAAAGTAGCGGCAGGCTTCCCGGTTTGGGATTACTTCATCGCTGAGGCCAATCAAATGCTGGTGTTTTTGCATTTGTTTGCACCAATTGTTTTTCGGCCTGCCTTTTTTGCGTGTTGAAATTGGAACGTTGATTGATATCGCCTTTTGGACGGGGTTCAAAGGATCTCTCCTTTGAACATGGCAATACCAACTGAGTCGGTCGCGCTCTATCTTTCTTGTGATGGTTTCCTCGGATCTTTGAACTTCTAATTCTGTCACGCTTTGTCACTCCCGCTGTCATGCGAAGCATCTTCATCTCAGCTGCCGTTAATTTGCTCTCATACTTTTGTGCCTTCCTTTCAGCTTAGGGGCCATTTTTCGATCACAGAAGATGGCGGAGTTTTCCCGCCACTTCATCCACCCTATGCTTACGCGATGCTTGATGTCGCCATCACAAGTTGCTCCTTTATTAATCATAGATCCCAGATATTTAAACTTTTCACACTTGGGAAGCACTCTTCCATTCAAGTAAGTGTCTGGAATAGGCTGACGAGGGTCAGAGAACGGACAGCACAGATACTCTGTCTTCTTTGAACTAATACGATACCGGTGTCCCTCAAAAAGTGCTCGTTGTAGGGACGCCTGATCATCACTTATAATGGCTCCATCGTCAGCAAAGAATAGCTGGTGCACATTGCGGTCCGTCACTTTTCCTTCAAGCAAGCAATCAAGGACTGTTATAAAGATAATTTGGTGTACACCGACTTTTATTGCGAATTCTTCGGTGACTCCTGCGATGCATCTTACTCTTGTCGTTGCTCTCTTGTACATGTCCATGATCAATCGCACGTAGGTTTCTGGAACTTCTTTTTGTCTTAGCGCTACCCATAAAAGATCTCTTGGTTGCCGGTCAAAGGCCTTCTCGAAATCAACCAACACCATATGCAAGTCCTTTGAAGAATCACGATGCTTTTCCATCATAACCCTTATACTTTGGATGGCATCTGTCGTTGATTTACCCGAGACCAACCCGCACTGGTCATTACATAGTCGTATTATTTTCCGCAGTCGGCTGTCTAATACCCGTTCAACGATCTTCATGGTGTGCGACATCAGCTTGACAGAACGGTAGTTATCACAATTTCGCGTATCACCCTTTCCTTTGTGCAAAGGAAGAAGATAGCTTTCCCTCCATTGATTAGGCATAGTGTCGCCTCTCATAAGTTTGAAGATAAGAACCATGAGCCATCTAGACCCGATGTCTCCCATCTTTTTTCAGAACTCAGAGGGTATCCCGTCCGGTCCAACAGCTTTTCTTTTCTTGGAGTTTTTAGCCGCGTACCGAACTTCTTCGACTATGATGTCGGATATTTCGGCATGATTCGGGGCGGCTCTTGGAAAGTACACTCGGGGAAACTGTTCGTTCAGAAGTTCCTCGCAATACTGTCGCCATCTGTGGAGAATTTTTTCGTCTTCCACAAGGAGTTTGGGAAACGAATCTCCTGAGCATTTCTTTTTCTCTGGGCGGCTATGTTAAAGATATTTGCTCCTTTGTTCAAATTGCTTTGTCGAAGCTCCTGGGTAGCCTGGTTACTGTCAGACTCGGAAGACGATATTTCTTCCAACTCCTGATAGAGGCCTTCCATGCTTTTCGTTTTGAATTCGGCGCACTTTTTCTTCGCGATACCTTTGCAATATCTATATACCTTTTCACGGCGAGCTTTTTCCTCTCTATTAGTAGAAGAGCACTTTGACCAAGCATGAAAAGCCATTTTCTTTTCGTGTATCACTGCTTTGGCTTCGTCTGTCCACCACCAGGTTTCTTTGCGTGTTGGCAGGGGCCTTTAGATGTTCCGAGGAGTGATTTGGCTTTCTCCAGGCCAGATTGTTGTAGGGAATCCCACATGTCTTGTGCTCTGCACTCCTCATTACCGACCTCATCGATAATGGAAAAGAGGTAGTTTTTCATGTTGTTAATAAAAGCTTCGTCTTTTCCTTTATCCAGCTTATACCACTTGATTCTCTCAGACACCTTCGTTTGTTGCTTTGACTTCTTACTCGCCTCCATAAAAAATTCAGTCAGGAGGAGACGGTGTTGAGGGGCGATCGCGTCTCCCAGGATCACTTTGCAATCTTTAACTCGTGGCTTCATGAAACTGGATACCAAATAGTCTATTTGAGTTTCATTTCCGCCGCTGCTATAAGTGATCAGGTGCCGGCTTTGTTTGACGAACATGGTATTTAGCACTATAAGACCGTACGACTTGCACATGTTTAGGATATCTTCACCTGAAGAGTTCATGGTGCCATATCCCAGCCCTCCGTGGTAGTCTTCATAGTCTTCGCTTGTCTTCCCGACATGTCCGTTTAAATCTCCCCCAACAAACAAAAGCTATTCATTTGGGATGATTTTGACAAGGTTGTGGAAATCTAGTCAGAATGCATCTTTTTCTTTTTGTTCACATCCTACTTGAGGGGCATATGCGCTTACGATGTTCCACACCTCACCATGCATCACCAATTTGAGAGCCATCAAACGGTCACTGGATTTTGAAATGGTTAAGACGTTGCCAAGTAGCTCTGCCGCAAGGATGATGGCGATTCCGTTTTTTCCTTGTTCCAATCCATAGTAAAACATCTTGTAGGCTTTTCACATCGGTAAACAATATTAATATAGTAATAATTAATATAAAGTAAATAATAATAATAATAATGAGTAGATTCAACGGCAACAATAGTGGAGGCTCTCATTTGAGTAGGTGCTGGTGCGTATATGATGTGTGGCCGAGGCGGAATCGTACAAACCTTATTATGTCCGATTTGGGGGTGCTTGTTGGGAATTTCGGCTGCATTTTGTTTGGATTGATACTTTTATAGTGGTGACTATAATGTGCCCACTCAAGTATCTGTTGTTTGTTATATTCTTCAATATGATTTTGTCATGATTTTCTCATGGCGAGAAAAAGTGTTATATAGTACATGTATGTAGGGGCCATTAGTGCTGAGTTTGCAGCGGCGTCTGCGAACTCGTTCCCCTCGACGCCAACATGACCAGGTGTCCATATAAGTTTTATCTTTGAACTTGACTTGATTAGTACTCGTATGTCACGAATTTTAGCTATGATATAGTGGTCGATCTTAGGATTTATGATGCTTCATAATCCTGACAGGCTATTAGAGCAGATGGCCCATTTACCTGGTATTTTTGAGATCCACTTTGTCGCTTCAAATATGGCTAGAGCTTCGGTGGTGAAGATAGAGGCAATGTTAGGTAGGATACCTTGTATGATTATAGAGTCAGTTTGTGTTACAATCGCAAAAGCTGTGTTTGTATCGGTTTTAGAGCTGATTTAAGACCAGCAGACATTTCTCGAAAGAGAGATTTGTACGAGGGTTGCCTTTTAAGTTTTTACAAAAAGTGAAACAAAAACGAACAAGTTCGAAACAAAGTGTTTTATTGCTTTTCGAAATATTCGCCCTTAAGGTCTATATATTTTTGCATACGCTCAAACCAATTCCGGAGACATTTTTTCCACTCTGAAGCTGATATCGTAGAAACATGGTTTTGAAAGTCTTCAACAGCTTCTCGAGGTGATGAAAATCGCTGGCCGCGCATCTTTTGTTTGACAGTGGGGAATCATACGAATATATCCAAGTTTCGTCTCCTGTAGCAATGTTATATACGGATTTTGAACGTCCTCGGTCGAATTTTTTCAACATTTCCTGACACCAATCAACACGACCCTTTTTTGCGCTTCGGTCAAGTTATGCGGAATCCATCTGAATTCCTTATCTTTCTCACACCTGAATGTTCATGCAACATCGATTGTATTGCAGTCTGCGATATCCTAAGAGACGCCTCTATCTGTCTAAAAGTCACATGCCGATCTTATTTAATCATGTTGCGCACAGCATCGATGTTTCTCGGAATGACAACCGATTTTGGCCGACCTTCTCGACATTCGTCACTGACGGACGCACGACCATGACGAAATTCTGCAAACCAATTGTAAACAGTCTTCTCTGATGGTGCTTCATTACCACAAGTTGCACGAAGCGATTCTATGCATTGTTGTTGAGTAAGGCCTTTTTAAAAATCATAAAAAATCATCAACGTTCACTATCAACAACTTACTCAGTCAATTTCTAAATTGCCACTGGCTTCGCAATAACAAACGTCAATGTTTATAAATACAGTGGTGCCACAACTCATTAACGCCACCTATTGTTCGATTGTAAAAACTTAAAAGGCAACACTCGTATATTATGTTAGTAGTAGCATCTTTCCGTAGGTCCTGTAGATTTAGGAGAACTGAGTTTTAGGAGGAGCCACGGTTGTTGGGTCGGTGTAAATTTTGTTGTCCTTTTGTTGGAAAATTCTAACTTGTTACAAAGTTCGAGAATGTTGTGAATGGCGGAAGTGATCCTTCTAATGCGTTTGTGATTCATGGCGTTGCTTACATCTTTATCTATGATCGGTCCTGTTTGAAAGTAAAGCTGAGCTTACCAATAGCTTCGAGGTATCGTTCTTCTATTGACGGAAATACTCGGCTAGTAGGTTTTTGATTAGTGTGGTAGGGAAAACACCTAAACTGTTTGATGATATGCCGGTGCGATGATATTTTTAGTCGATTTAGGGCAGGAACCGTAGATGGCCAAAGCGTAGTCTATTTTACTTAACACTAACATCTTTGTTATATGACAAAAAGAATTAATGTGAACACTACTTTTAGGAGATAATAAATACTTTATTATATTGGGCCTTACTGCTAGTGATTTCTTAAGACTAGTACAATGAGCTTTCCAGTTGCATTTGTTGTTAAGTAAGGGGACCGAGGACATTAAGATTAGTGACGGTTTCTATTATTGTGTTGTTAATGACTAATTCTATATTTATACAATTTTTTTCCGGCAAACATGAAGTAGCTTAGATTTATCTAAAGAGAGTTTAGAGCCAGATGTAAGAGACCATTCATAGAGCGGCATGGTTATGTTTTCATATTCTGTACTAATGGCGTCAATCGATTTCTTTAATACAAAGATATTCACTGATCGTCAGATTTCGCTGATATCTCCAAAAAACTTCGGGTTTTTAGAGATCATGGGTAACTCTGGGAATTCTATTGGGGAGCTGCGACGTTTGTTTCTTTTTGTCCTGGCTTCATCAGGTGACATGTCGGTAAGTATGTCAAACTGATTCCCGGACTTCACTCTTGGCCCCGGGGAGCCCATGCCGTGTACAAACAGCAAGAGAGAGGGTTTAGCGCGACGTTTGCAAGAATAAAGAGAAGAAAGGAAAACTTAAAAGAGGGAAAAAGAAATGAGAAAAAAATTAATAAAGAAGAAAAATTCAGAAACGAGAGAAAACGAGATAATTGAAGTCAAGCGAGAGCACGGCACGTAACGACTGTAAATAATATTATTCAATATACATAATTTCCTTGAACTTCAATTTTCGAATTTTCGTAATTCGAAGAGACCAACTCAACGCCCCACGATGAAGTGCGACGGTTCCAGGTTCTAGAGGCCTGTATTGCATGCATTGCTCTCCGAAATGAAAAGAGAATATCTCCGATGTCTAAATTTTTTATAGAAATTTCTTAGCTTTTATCATATACTATTTATTGTCACTTAGCTAATATTAAGGTCGAAAGACACTGTTTTAAATCTGACCTGTACCATATAGTGCCCGCACAGAGCCAGTGAGGTATTCTTAGTTATTTAAGATATGTAAACCAGGTTTAAGCACTTTTGTATAGCATAAGATAGTCCTAAAAATTAATAAATGAATTCGAAACTAATAAAAAAACCATTTGGGGGAGCTTACTAAGTCTTTGGTGGATTTTACACAACACTGAATATAGAGTCAAGTTGTTCGCAAAGGATAGTCCGTCGTTTCCTAAGAGCGGCTCTTCCTCGGATCTAATGCTGATGGACTCTCGACTGAGACTGGCTAACACGAACGAATAAACTAGTATCTATCTACGAACTGTTGTATACGACAGTAACCATTTCGGACAATATGCCTTTAGCACAGTACCTGACGAGCTCGCGGAGATTTCCAAGTATGGCCAAACGCACCCTTACGATTACAGAAGGACGCGTTGACCATATTTTGCTAATTCCCTGACGAGACCGATTTCTTGGTGATCGAGACTCCTCAGGGGAAGGTGGCGACAGTGAGAACTGTTTTCCAGAAAATGTATACGGTGAATGACATTCGCCCAAACCCTGGAAAACAAAACTCTGCTTCAGCATTGCTGCCTTCGAAATAATATCGATCATTGGCGATCACAGAACCTTGGTTTTACCAGTTTTAGTGATGATTTCATGGCTAATAACGCCGTTGCCAAGGAGGGGGCTACCACCTTGTTCATTTCGACGAAGGATTTCCAGATGATCATTGAAGAAAAAAAAATCCGCGGCAACCGAAGAAATATCTAACGTGAGATGTGCCCCATCCTATTCAACAATGCACAGTGATCCGGTTCATGGGAAGACAGCTGTGGTGCAACCAATCCAAAAGAAAAGTAAAGACTACTCTAATCTGCTAAGTCTCCAGTCGATAAGTCGGTGGTCCATGGACACATGACAATAAAATCTTTGCGTATAAATAATTTGGTTTCAATGAGTTACAAATTTCGACGGATATTATATGGAACAAATGCAAAACTCAATGCCTGTCTGATTGACTTGAAAAAGCTTTAGACACCGTATGGTTGGAAGGTCTTTATTACAAACTCCGGCTGAGCATAAGCGAACCGCTATACATACATATATTATTTTTGATTGTGGTGAAAATTATGACTTCTAGCCAAACATTTGAAAGTAAGAATGGACTGCAACAGGGTACCGTGAACTCGTCGACTCTTTTTAGCGTTTACCTCAGCGATCTGATAACTTCTCTTCACCATTCAATAACCTACGCGGACGATTTAATGGCGTACAGAACAGGTCCAACGATAGACGTCATTGTCATTCTCTTGCAGCATGACGTCGAAAAAATTCAGCAATATTGTGACGACCGGGCACAAGTCAGAATCTATTTATTCAGAACGCTTATTTCTCAAAACACCAGAAACAATTAGTGCAGGTTCTCAATCTTTAAACCGGACGGAAACAAAGTGTAGTCAGATACCTTGGGATCTGGTTAGACCAGTATATATATTTTGACAAACGTATGGATGCTGCTCTGACAGCTCAGGGCGTTTTCGTTCTAACAAAATCACTATTATAGCAAGCAACTTGATTCCAGTGTGAAGGTAATCTGCTACTTCAGAGTGTCCGCATAATGACAGTATTTATTTATATATATAGGTATACATAAGTAAGTTAAGATAATTAAAATAGTTTTAAGCATTTTTGTCTAGCGCGTACGATAGTTTGAGGAAATGAATAATAAAAATGAAATAAAAAACAAAATTAAAAATGACGTACAAGCACGTTTTGGTTGACAGTTTGGATGGAAGGTCTCCATCCCTATTATCTATCCATGGCAAAGTGTGGACCTGTACATTTAAAGTTTTGTCTATTGAACCAACAAATATGATACAATACGTACTCGTGCGAAGAATGACAAAAATGTAATAGAAGCTTTCGAAGGAGGGATTGGAAAGTTGTTACTGCAGGAATGACTATGATCCAAATGTTTTATTGGAAAATCTTCAGAAGAAGGACGTAAAGATGGAGGCACGATTAGAGTTTTAATCAGGACTGAAAACATAAATAATACCCCTACCGCAGACTGTAAGAACGGTCATAACCAGGATCTCTCTTGCTGCCAGAGTTGATTAGGGCAACCGCATACAAAACAACGACAAAGGGTTCAGCAATATGTGGTTCCAGGAAAACATGATGAATGGAAACTCTTGTCCAATCCATAAGAAACGAAAACTTACAAAAGTATGTGCACCGCTCCTCACAGGATTAAATGTTGTAGCAACCCGAATACTTGGTGTTTCCACATACATAGGACTGCTTGCTCAAAGTTCGTCCATTGATAACTAAAAGAAAAAGATTATCCATGATAGCACCCAGAAATCACCATGTGGAGGAGAGGCTAGGATTTGATAAACAGAGCCTCATGTGTATACGCTTGTGCCTCCATGTATTCACATTATCTCTCCTTTAGCTTCCAACATGAGCCGTTTCTAAATGACACAGGATAACTTTAACCAATAGCTGCTCTAAAGCTGCTTTAAAACTAATAGCGATATAATACGCTGTAGAGGACAAGCAACGTCGTCTCCGATCCACCAGCGAAATGTGTACCTCTATACATATATATATGAATTTGAGACCCGAATCTCTGGGTCACAGGCTCCTTGAAGCACGACGTTTAAGAGCAGCAATGGAATTATTCCAGCTGTAAACTAATATCTATTATAAATAAACCGTTATCTTAATATTTTTTCTTTTTTTTTTTTCAATTCTTAAAAGTTCACAAGACAATATAATGTGACTGACTATTCAAGAACAACCTTATTGATAAGCTTGCCGATACTTTCAATTTCACTTTCAACAACATCACCCGGTTTAAGATACTGCGGAGGTTTCTTATACATACCAATCCCTGCAGGCGTACCCGTGAGTATCACATCTCCAGGATTAAGTGTTATGGTCCTGGAAAGCAAAAACAAAGTTGGCTATAGATGAGTAAGCAAATAGATCGTACTTTGTTAGTATTTGGATCAATTTATCAATCCTGTAGATCATGTTTCCTGTGTTTGAATTTTGCTTCACCTCTCCATTAATTCGGGTGACTATATTTAGTTTATGAGGATCTGGAATAAGACTTTTATGCACAATCGACGGACCCAAAGGGCAAAAACTGTCCATTGATTTTCCAATCAAAAACTGTCCTCCGATATCGTTTTCTTGCCAATCTCTGGCTGTTATATCCTGTGCTATGCAGTAACCGAATATGTATCGGAACGCTTTTTCAATCGGTACATTGCGTGCCTTTTTACCAATAACAACAGCTAATTCGGCCTCCCAGTCGATTTTCTAAAATGAAATTGAATATATCTCACATTCTATTGCACTCTCTGGCTAAAGTAACTTGCATGGGCTATTTTATGGGCTATGATGTTGCCGGTGGGTCCGATAAGGCTGTTAATATGTTTACTAAAGAACGTTGGCTCCTTCGGCAACGGACACTTATGTTCGTGACAAAAATCCATATAATTCGACCCGACACAAATGATCTTCTCTGGATTTGTAACTGGCGGCAAAAGTGTCAAGTACTGATCGACTTGCTCCGACGGTTGTGATTTGATTTTACGCCTCAATTCGCTCGCATCAATCTCCTGTTTAATGAATGTAATCATATCATTTGAGCAGCAGCTACCTAGCGACAGGGGCACCAGAGTTGTTCCATCTTCCGAGACAGCGCCAAGATGTTTATGTTTATCACGGCCTCGTAAAAATTGCACAAAGCGCAATGGTATATCAGGATATGGTCTGCAATAATATTGTACAATGGTTAATACTTAAGCAAGGAAGTTCATTATACTTACCTAGAATGGGCCTTGCTTTTTAAACGATGGAGTTTAAGGAGATCATATGATAATTTTAAATTCATTTTCATAACTGCACAGAATTTAGACGAATATTAACAGATAAAATTTAAAATCGCACGAAGAAAAAAAAATCCGAGCTACTAAGAAGGATGGGTTGTCAATGTTCCATTCCACTTTGTTCTATCAAACTGATTGATTAGGCTTGGAAATCGTTGTTGAATATTATAGGATATCCGGTTGGCTCATGACGCTAATGATATGGGGTTCGAATATTGTCATTGTAATCGTATTTAGGAATAATTTCCTTTAGCGTGGTATTCACAAACCCCTCGTTGTATTCCCGTACTTCTTTGTAAAAAGATTGTTAAAATTCGGTGTTCGGAATAGGCAATATTTATATTTAAAATCCAACTTGTGGTTTCTGTTGTAAATGCAAAAACATAGATTCGAACCTTTATTGAGATAAGAACTTTAAGGCCAATCGGAGACCACACGTAGGAATACCTAGTTAATTTTGCTCATAATTTTTTAATGGGTTGAATTAATCCCAAATCTTTTGTTTTTGGCAAAGTTCGAAACATGCAATAATCGCAAGGCCAAAAGCCCAGTGCACTTTGGTCACTTTGGTATAATATTGATTTCACTATACCGAAAGGCATTATTCAGCTGGTGCTAAAAGGCATTCCCATCCCGATATCCAAGGAAGCTAAGTACCTGGGAGTCATCCTAGATAGCAAGCTTCTTTGGTCAAAGCATGTTGAGTCCAAAACCACCAAAGCGTTGTCAGCTTTTTGGCAATGCAAAGGTGCCTTTGGCAAAACATGGGGCTTATCGCCGAAGAAGGTCCAGGGCAATGATAAGACCGATAATCTCATATGCATCATTTGTTTGGTGGAACAGGTTAACACGCAAACACGCTGTGGCTCCACTCACCAAACTCCAAAGACCAGTCTGTCTCAGCTGCATGGGGGCTTTCCCCAGCACACCAGGAGCTGCTCTAGATGCTATGATGAATCTTCCACCCCTTGACATATATATCAGAGGGTGTGCACTGAAAGCCATTTATTCGCCTAAAGAGAAATGGTCTTTGGTACAACTCGCATTGGAGATAAAGTGTACGAGTACTTGCGCAAGAAATATCCTACGACCCCTGTCTCATGGATATGCCTTCTGACACAATGACACCTGCCATCCTACTGCGCTGAAATTTCACAGTCACATTTCTAACGACTTCGCCGAGATGACAGAGTATGTCCAAAGGCACACCTTCAATGACAGTAAGACGCGTTGACCTCGCTTTGCCTGACGAGAGCGCACATTTCGAGTTACTCTTTACCCCGTCCAATAGGAGCGAGGATATTGAGATGTATCTCAAACAAATGGATGATACCAACGACATCACGATACCATTAACTCAAATTATAGAATATCTGAAGTTTGTATTGGAACAACAGCGCGAAAATTTCATGACACTTACGATGCGAAGCTTCAAAAAATGAACCGTTTCTCTAAATCAAGCAGTTTTAATATTCGATTTCGAGTTGGGAATGAGTGCATGAGTACTTCTAGATATCCCCTACTTGATCTGGCTAGTTTTAATGTTTTTTTTTTTTTATTTCAACAGTTGCACAACAATGATAATGATAATTGGAGTTACAGGGGCTCCAATAAGACTGGCATATAGGGCCGGCTTGATGTACAATTCGTCTGTAGTCAATTGGCTTGAAGTCGATAGATTTCCATGATTACGATCTGAAATTCATTTCTGCTAAATTGATGCCTTAATCAAAACTCGCATTTTAATGGGCTAATCTGGCTTTATTCAAAGCTCACCTTTGTTTTGTTCCGCAAAATTACAAATCATAAATCAGTAAGACGATCTCAGAAATTGACTACGGGTGTAGCGTAAAATCGTCCCTTTGTAGTGAAATGTTATATTTTTAAACCAAGATTCTTCTCTGCTGTAGCTAAGTTTCTTTTAAGAACATGACATCCCTCAGCCTAACGCTTGTATGCGGCAATTCACAGATGCCATCCTTAAAGTGTAAAGAATCTGACCATCTGGTTCCTATTTTTTCTTCAGTGGCGCAAACATGTTATTTACTAGACAAGTTTATAAAAAAAGCAAAGTCGCTATCTTGTCAGGTGTGGGGTTCGAACCCACGCTCCCCCTAGGGGAACCAGAGCTTAAATCTGGCGCCTTAGACCGCTCGGCCAACCTGACATGCACCCAGGATTGACAACAGGTGCAGTATGACACTATAGTTACCATTCCTAGCGCATGTCCTTAAAAATAACTGAGGTATGACATGACCGGCAACATGTAAAACGTCGGATGGAGTAGGTAAAAAAACTAAGTAATTGTCAAATTAACATAATGTTGCTTTATTTACTGAATTAACGTTCCTTCAACTAGCTACTAGTTCTCTTGACATATTCTACTGGTTGCTTCCTAGTTGCCCAATACTCCTCGCGTTTATGATACGGAGCATAAGGATCATCGATATAGTGTCTTGGCTTTCGCCAGTAGCTCGTTACCATTTTATCGAGCAGCCAACTCTGTGTGGCATTGACAAAGACATGCTGTTTAAGGCGACGTTTCAAAGCGGGTGATTTCTTCCACAATTTCTTATGTCGACCTGAATGTGTACGTATCCAACAGCCCCAATCGAGACGTTTAAAACGCTTAAGAACAGCTGCGACCGATTTCCTTTTACCTTTATTTAAGGAAAATTTAGTTACTGATCGTTCCTGGTTGATTAGATTATCTGCTGGTTTGAGGAGCGATTGCCCTACCAACGCATCTAAACCACTCTTTGGAAGTAGAGTAGAAAAACTCTTCTTGTTTAACGCGAGTGAATATTCCAAATACGGCTGCACCATATGAGGTTTAAATGCACTATTTTGTGCGGCAACCGCTGTCGTTCGGATTGCTACGATAAAAAGAATAGATAATATGGTCCCTGCTTTAATTTATTTTATACATACCTGCAAAGAAAATTGACCGCAGCATATTGATGAAAATTCAATTTTCACCTGCTCAATAACAATCAACTAAACTAACCAACAAAAAAGTTACGTCAATTTCTCCAATTTCGTTAGTTTCATCTGACAGCACTACCTAGCCGACGGCAAGTTGCCGACAAACTGTCATTTGATTGGGATTTTTTCATTACAAATTGTCTAAAAAACGTAAAAAAGATCTAATTCGCATTTGTTTCGAAAAATTCCAATAATATTTAAGGCAGTTTATTTTATGAAATGTTATTTTATCGTATGATTTTGATAAACTATTAATTTCCATCATCATATTTAAACGTCATACACATTGACCGACATTGACAACGACAACGACGATAGCCACCTATCTCGGCCTTGCCTCTTGTGGGAAGAAAAAAATTTCAAGCAGAATTCGATCGAGTGCTGGGAGAAAAATTTTCCAAGAAGCCGGTTAAGTATAGATAGTTAGTTAGAAGTGTAAACGTACAACTCTTCATCCAAAATGCTTCGCTTGATGCTGAAAAATCCGTGCCGATGTGCACTTAAAGTGAGTGAATTTATAACAAATAGTTTGTGTCGGATAGTACTCAATGGGCCTTTTGTCGCACACCAAAGTATTATGTCATCTGTCAGAGTCAAGCACAAGAGATCAAAAATAGAAAATGAACAAACCTCGTGCAATAAGCAAAAATAGTTGAGTTTGAAAAAGGTTTCCCGAGGGGAATACTCTGAAGCATTATTGGTGCAACGCATATGGCCCGTTGTGTAGCCTGAGTTCAGCAACAAATAGAATAAAATTGCATAAGAACCTTATGATTGATTCTATCCAAACAAATCGTATTCGCAGGGAACACTCCAGAAACAATGCCAGAGACACCGAAGTAACGCGAATATGCCCGTCGAGGCAGGCTTTGGAAAAGTTCTTGTACTCATAGCACCGATTGCTGCCATCGGTGGAGTGGTTACATATGCAAAGTGAATTTCTGCTTTAACACTTCAATACAGAATTAAAGAAATTACCCTTTTTCAGGCACGATGAGGATTTCCGAAAAACTGTCGAGAAAAATGTTCCTGGATCAGCGTCATTCTTCAAATTCGTTCTACAGGAAGAAAACCCCCTTGACGGCATAACGAAACAATTCGAAAGTGTATCCAAACAAATTAGCGACGCAACGTCCTCAGTTACCAATCTTTTCGGAAACTCCGAGGAGAAGAGTAAGCATACAAAACTAACAAATGCTCTCAAAACCAATTATCTCCTTTGCAGATCCCAAAAAAGTTGAATCTACGGTTTCGTCTCCCAAACCAGTACGTCATGGTTTTTTTTTTGCTTACGGTGGATTGTTATATGATTTTTGTTTTCAGAAATCCCCTGCACAACCGGTTTCAAGCGAAGTAAAAACACCTACTAAGCCTTCAGGACCCTCAGCCCCAGTAACGTTAAGCAAAGAAGAGTCACTCCCATCCGATGTGATTGGACTTGAGAGAGAAGTTGAACTTGCAGCGTCATTGGCAGTGCAAGAGTACACTAAAGCAATCAAAATCTTAAACACGTAAGTAGAAAATGAAAATTTTCGATTACGGAAAGATCTGTTGACAACAGGCCGGTGAGACATGGAATCGATCTTATTATGCAACAATTCACAACTTATGATTTAACAAATTTTACTGATGGAGGTAGAAATACTGGTAAATGTGCATAGTCAAACTTCAAATCCATCCCACAAGACCAACGTGGAAATTAAAATTTGGGCACGTTATATACAGTAGTTTAACTATCCTCAAGCAACACATTGATATAATACAGTGAGTCTTGTTCTACATTTCTACAATTTGGCGTCCAGGCACATAAAATTAAGGAACACTACCTTCACTTCTGAAAAGGTTTTATCTTATTATTATCACCGACCATTTGGAACTCGGAAGTTCTGTGCCCCGTTGACCAACCTTCTCCAAACCTCCCTGATTACTTTTTTTTTCATCCCTCGCTGTCCTGTCCCATCCTTTTTAAATCCATCTATAGAGTCCTTCCAACTTCGGTACTGCCTTCCTGGGGTTCAATTTTTCGTTTTATTGTTCACCCACTGTCCATTCGTTCTTCAAGTTCTGATCTTAGTCGTCGTGATTTAATTACTCGGACAGTGCTTGGGCCTGAACAGAGTTCCTCGAGTTTTTGTTTGTGAAGCTTCTTCCATTCGCCTGTTTTTTCCTCCTGTCTTCCATCTCCTTAGAGACCATGTTTCACATCCATAAAGTGTCACTGGTATTAATATGGTTTTATAAATGAGGATTTCGACATTGCAAGATAAAAGACTAGTTTTGAATAACTCCCTCATCACAAACAAGCTAGCGTTGCCTACAGCCTTTTATTTCGATCTTCATGTCATTTTTGGCAGTCAATATGGTACCTATGTAGATATTTGAAACGATTATCGGATACAGTCAAATGCGAGGTTTCGGAAGTCGGTCAGTGACCAAATATTTCGTGTTCTCTTCATTCATTTCTAAGCCTATTTACTTTTCTGCCATTATTAAACTTCCATATTTCTTTTAACTATTTCCTCACTATATCCCAGCAGGTCCAGGTCGTTAATGTTTCCTTATTTTGATCCTTCACGTATCCCGAATGTTTCAGATAATGCGTTTCCCACTTTAACTTGTTCTTTGTTTACCTGTAGGCATACTTTTATCAGTCTCACCTACTTTTTCTGGAGTCCCAGTCTTACAAGGACGTGATACATTTTCCATCGAATCATAGTCTATGAATATTTGGTGAACCGTTTCTTGGAATTCTCATTTCTTCTCTAAAAGTTGCCGCACAGTGAAAATCTGGGCACTCGTCGAGCGATTCCTGCTGAAGCCTTACGGGTAGTCTCCGATTATTTCTTTTGCGCATTATGCCAGTTTTTTTACAGCACCTTGTAACAACTTGATAGCTGTGATAGGATTTGTAAATACGAGAAAGAGGACCGAGTTTTTCCATTCCTAGGGGATGTTTTCATTGTTCAATATAATTGTGATGAGCCCATGTAACTTCTCTGTTTCTCCATTCCTTCTGCTTTGCTATTCTTAAGCCTTTTACTTCCTTAATTGTCGGCAGTTCTACCTAACCTCTGCTGTGTGGATAACACCGTTTCCTATTTATGCTGGCTCTACTTCTTTATTCAGCAGTTAATGGCAATATCCCCTCCATTGGGCTGCAACTCTTTCGTTGTCCGAGCTCTCCATAATCGTTCCGAATAAAACCTGATCTGGTCTAGTATCCTTTTCGTACAGCGTTTAGTCCTGCATATATTGCCCTCGTGTGCATTCCGCCTCACATTTTTACTGAATATGAGCAAACTTCTTCCTTTGCCATTGTTGTTTTAAACCCTCCTTTCGTAGGATTTGATATATTGTATGCATGATATTTTCGCTATTTTCCAGGGTTGGAATTTTTTACTTTTTTCTCCCATTCTACGTCGCACCAAGGCTTTACTTTGGAGACTTTGTAATAGCCTCGTTTTTCGCTGCCCTCTTTGCAACAGTTTTTATTTTTGTCGATACAGTGGGCCAAATACAAGTTTCTTTTTAAAAATGCAATAAAATGAACAAAATTAAATTGTTTCCATATGTTATGGCTTTATTAGTAAGGACAAACATTCCGAGTAATTATGAAATACAACGTCGTTCAAGTGGCTGCTTCGGCTGGCTTCGCTACTATTCTGTCACCTCAATTTTCCAAGGCCTTTTTGATGGTTTCGGGGTGTAGCTCACGGATTGCTCAGATGATATTGGCCTTAAGTGTTTGAATAGTTTCCGGATTGTTGGCATAACATGGGTTCTTCACGGTTCCCCACATAAAAAAGTCCAAAGGGTTCAAATCACAGCTCCGAGGCGGCCAAATGACATCGCCAAGACAGCTGATAACACGATTTGGGAATTTGGTACAGAAAATCGTGTTGGAATTTGGTACAATTTTCGAAGAAAAATGGTCCAATGATGCCACCACTACGCAATCCGCACCAAACTGTCACTTTCTTTTTTTCTTTTTTTTTTGTTGTAATTCATTTTTATTTATAGTTTCTTAGATCTATCTTATCCTAGACAAAAATGCTTAAAACTAGCTTAACTATCCTTACAGATTTAGGAATCTTACTGGCCCTAGGCGGACACTCTAAAATAAACTGTATCATTTTTACGTATGCCTTTCGACTACTATTTAAATAACTTACAATTAACATTATTATAATTAACTTAAGCTAAGAAAAATTTTTCTTTTTTTCAAAAAACTTAGCATATGATCATTCTTTTATATATTACCAAACTGTCATTGTCTGTGGATACATGCTCTATGCCATCTAATAGGGCGATACAGTTATTATTTCAATCTTGCATTGATGCTGAATACGAGGGTCCTTTAACTTTTCAACGTTGAATTTTTTTTACAATCTGGTTACGTTCCACGAGCCTATCCTTAACTTTTGTGCATTTCTTTTTATGGATGCTCTCGCTTGGATAGTGCCCACTCAGAGATGTTAGTTTATCTCCGGAATATTTTACCCAGCCATTATATATTTTATCGTTTCTCATCTACAAGGCGAAGGTTTATGGTGAACTACGAGTCTTTCTTTTTACTATTATTTTCATTCCTCTAGGTTCAATGAAGAAGTCCGAAAGGTAGTTGATAGAGCAATTGAAGAAATGGACCCAACATCATGGATAACATTAAAAAATAAGACAGGTGCTCGTAACACCGCCGTAGAAACTGCCGAGACCTTAGCACGTCAAGCTCTCCAGAAGATTGGTAGATAATATTCGCTGTCGAGTTTGCTTTAAATACAAATTCTTCCTGTGTAGAGAAATGCGAAGTGGCCCTCAGTAAAGCAGCCAACGTAAACAACCACGATCGTGTGCTAGAAGTTCGCAACAAGATCAAAACACTAAACGAGCACATTAACAAAGCTAAGGACGAGCTATACAGATCGAAAGACATTTCAACATTGTCTGAAAAATACTGGAAAAAGGTTACCCCCAAAATCACTTGTCTACAACAATTAGTTAAGCACATTTTCTCTATGCTATAGGTCGAAGCGTCGCGTAATTATTTCATCGATCAAATCGAATCTATATTCCCTGGAGTCAATCTGTCTGAGAAGAAACTAAATATTTCTAAAGACGATCTGGATTTATTCCTTTTGCATGCCTACTCGCACGTTTTGGCATATCAAAAGGAACTGCAACGCCTTCAAACCGATGGAGAATTGCGCTTGAAACGTGCAATCGAAGCATACCGTGGCGATGATCAGACAGAAGCAGTTAATGCTCAACTTGATTTTTATTTGGAGAAGGAGAAACGTAAAATAGCCATTGAAAATCAAAATAAAATTTTCCAAATCCGAGCCGATGCTGAGAAGGAATTACGTCATCAATTAAAACACCAAGCTGAAGCTCATGTTGATCACCTGAATGACGCCTTATCGATTAAGGAAGCTGAATTAAAAAGAACTTTTAGCAGGGAATTGGATGAAAAGTTGTCATCGGAGAAGGCATCCTACAAACTGCAGTTGGCGGCGATGTTGGGCAAGTTGCGAGGCATGGATGCTGCTCTAAAAGGTAAGCAAATAGTCAAAAAAAGAAAAATAGATTTAGTCCTATTATTTGGTTCAAATATCTCACATGCAACATAGAAATTGACGAGGAATTGCAAGGTATTTACAGACCTCGTTGTTTATCGGCATTCTATTGTTCGAAAAAATCTAATACTGATTTCCTTCCCCAGCTCGTGCGGAGTCTGAACGATCAGCACATCAGGCACAAGCTTTGTGGGCAGCATGCCAAGCTCTGTGGGCTACCGTTCGAACCGGCGAACCCGGTGTTCACTGGAAGAACAAGCTGCGTCCGCTAAAAAGTGAAATTAGCGCCGTAGCTAAAGTTTCTGGTAAGCCCTTCACTGAGTTTACTCTTTCTTCTAACAAATTATATTTTAGAGGGTGACGAATTGGTTGCTGTAGTGCTACAGAATCTTCCGAAAACTGCCGAAAATCGTGGTGTATTCCCCGAAGACGCATTGCGCGAACGTTTCCTCAACGTTGAGAGAGTGGCCCGGAAAGTTGCACTCGTTCCAGAGGGTGGTGCTCGCCTCCCAATCTATCTTTTATCGTACTTGCAGTCTTTATTCATCCTACGTCCAGATGATCCAATTTCAAAGCAAGAACTCGAAAACCAGAAATTCGACTTCAGCAAACTCGACACTTACGATATTCTTAACAGAGCCAGGTAAGCCTCTTATGATATACAGAATTTACAAGGAATAATGTTTATACTCCAGATATTTCGTGGATCGTGGTGACTTAATGCAAGCCCTAAAGTACATGAACCTCCTGCAGGGCGCTCCGAGAAAGGTTGCCCGTGATTGGTTGCAAGAGACCCGGCTACTACTTGAGACACAACAAGCTGCCAATACTTTAATGGCTCATGCTGCTGCCAGTGGACTTTTATATTTGTAAATAAATGTTAGAACCAATTCCTAAAGAAACAACTCCAATCAAATTATCGCAGCGGCAGCGTAATGTTTTGCGATGATAGGCAACAGATCGGTCGATTATTATTATTTTTGTTTAGCGGAAGTTAAGTACAATTTGAAGAGACTTGTGTAATTGCTACGACATTTGTTAGAAACACCTATTGGCAATAAAATGAAGAAACACTCGTAATTGAATGGAGCGTGTGTTTTGTTCTATTCTAGCTAAGGACCATATTTCGCCGACAGCAGAGGCTGCTGCTTGATACGATACTCTGCGCGGGGAACTTTACTGAACATTTAATTGCGATCACTTTCACCTTCGTCTACGAGGGATAATAAGAAAGCTGAGCAAAGTTTTAAGCAATCGGTGTAGACCGACTATCTGCCCTGACTATCGGCATACACCAATTCATCTGTACGATAAGGCCTGGGCAAAGCATGTCCGATGAATGTAATCTCATCATTGGGAGAGATGCTGGGCTAAAGGAAAGAGGTCCCACTAAATATAGATCTCCCAAACACCGCCTAAAGTCCTCATGTCGCACTGCGGAAATCCCTTAAAAATTATAGTCGTTATCAAATATGTCTTGAAGAAGACATTTACAAGCTTTACAAAGCCGGGGATTACACAGTGTCATTACGGAGAACCCACTATCTTGCTCTATCAAGTTTAGTAACGAGCTTACAGAAGCATTCGATATTAGAAAAAAAGTTTAGATATAGCTCATATTATTTCTTTTACGCTATGCTTGAAAAAATCGTGGAGAACTCCGAAGTCAGTTAAAACAGGCACAATCGCTTGCGTACACGTATGACAGTCAATCTGTGAGATGAACGGGAACATTCAAGTCGAATCAGCTAGAGTGGCCCTGAGTATATACGAGGGCTAACCCAAGTATATGCTGCCATCGTCCAACACCGATGTTTTGACCAGCACTCCTCACTCCGTATGTGGAAGACGAAATCCGATTTGTCCGATTGTATATGTCGTACAGTGGCATAAGTTTAGTCAGACATCTATGGATGCAACATCTAAGATTGATGGACCATGAAAAACGAATCGTCAGCTCAACACAAGTACGAAGGCCCTTCGGCTTCATCCCCGATGGTCGTCGGAGCAGAAGACCACCACATATAAAATGGTACCCACAGGTAGAAAGCTATGACGGCAGAAAAGTAGATTAGAGCAGAAGCAGAATCAAGATCGGCAACAAGTGACCTAGAAATTAAGGATAGCAATAAGTTATGTAAGTGAGCATGTACAAAATTTCATATAAAAAGACTGAGTGAATAGAAGCAGATTATCATGTTTGGAGATATGGGAGACCTCCATAAGGCCGAGAATTTTACTTACACACCCAAACGCGAAAAAGTGAAAACAGTTTATCTTAAAGGCTTTGAACACCAACAATCTTGTTTCAAAAAAGAAAAAGTAGAGTTCTTTCCAGGCTGAAACAGCTATATGAATAGCTTACAAACCCACATGATTCGGAGCTAATATACCTCTAACCTATCAAATCTTCGGTCGATAAGTCTCCTTCCAAGTGTTAGCAAGGTCTTCGAGAAGGTGGTCCATAGAGCCCTGTCTAAATTTGTTGAGGACAATAAAATCATTCCGGATTCATGCCGCGTCGAAACTCGTGTCGGATATCCAGTGGAACAAATGCAAGAACCAATGCACGGGTGCCTGTCTGATTGACTTGGAGAAAGCTTTCGACAAAGTATGGTTAGAAGGTCTTTATTACAAGCTCAGTCGGCTGGGCATAAGTAAACCACTGTTATATATGATTTTTGACATGTTAACAGGTAGAAAATTCGTAGTGAAAATTGCCAACGTGACTTCTACCCAAACATTTGATATTAACAACGGACTGCAGCAGGGTACAGTGAACTCGCCGATCCTGTTCAACATTTACTTCAGTGATTTGCAGTGATTTGATAGCTTCTCTTCACCATTCAATAGCGTATGCGGACGATTTAATCGCGTACAGATCAGGTCCAACGATCGACGTCATTGTCACTCTCTTGCAGCGTGACTTCGAAAAAATTCAGCAGTATTGTGATGACTGGAAGTTGAAAATCAACTGCCAGAAATCAGAAACTATTTTGTTCAGAACGCCTTTGTCTAGGGCATCCCGAGACACTAGAAAAAATTGGCGCGGGTTCTCAATTCTTGAACCGGACGGGCGCCCACTGGCGAAACAAAATGTAGTCAAATACCTTGGGATCTTGCTAGACCAGTATCTATATTTTGACAAACATATCGATGCTGCTCTGGCGACGGCCCGGGGCGCTTTTGCTCTTACAAGATGGCTGTTTCATAGCAACCAACTTGATTCGAGAGTGAAGGTAATTTGCTACATGGCCTTAATCAGGCCCATGATTGCCTATGGATGTCCCGTATGGTTCAATGTGAGAGCTAGCTTAATGGAAAGGATTCGGGTGTTTGAGAGACAATGTCTCAGAAGTTGTCTTGGGTTATATAGGACACCCGAATGTGTGTACACGAAATTTTACCCGAACGAGGTCCTATATAATAGGGCCAGGATTGTACGGGTGGATCATTTTCTAATAAAACTGATCCGGGGTCACGTTGCGAGGACAATGACTTCGGTCAATAACCTGATCTCCGGGGCTTACTTCCCTAATTACATGTACCACGAGAAAGTTCGCCTTAGCGGCTTAGGGGGGACAACCCAGAGGCATTCCTCTATTTAGATCAATGTGGGCTGATCCAGGATGAATTGGCGGTTCCGCTAATCTTCCACGTGGCCCGTAAGTCTGTGGAGCGGCGGCTCCTCTACGAACGTGATATTGCGCTCCGCGAGCCCGAGCGCCTCAGGTTTAGTAGATCAGTGTCGCACCAAGATCGGGGAGACGTCGTCGGACAGCATCAACGCTTTTGGTGGCTGGAGCGGACTGCGTAGTGGTTAACTTTGATAGGTCAGCCTCTTTAAGGCAAAGCTTGCCACATGCCAATGGCAGGCTTACATAGACTGAGGTAGGTTAGGTTAGAGTAGGTAAGGGCAGGCTAAGGCAGGCTAGGGTGGCAGGTAGGCTTAGTTTAGTTTTAGCTTTAATTTTAAAAAAAGAAAAAATCAAAAAAAAAAATACAAAACAATTACGAAAACAAAAAAAAATGTATATATTTTAGTTAAGGTAGGGTTAAGTTATTCTTAGTTATAAGTTTCTTTGTTAAAAAAAAATGATCTGATTCCAAGTTTTTTTTAAATATCACTTTTCTTGGCCGAAGTTATTTTTTTATTTTACTTATTACAAGTAAATCGTAAGGCCGAAAGGCATAGTCCTAAGTTGTTCTATTTGCTTTAGAGTGTCCGTATAGGGCCAGTAAGGTGCTTTATGTCAGTTGATATTTAAGCTAGTTTTAAGCATTTTTGTCTAGTATAAGTGAGTTCTAAAAATATAAAAACAAAAATGAATTTAAAAAAAAAACAAAAAAAAAAAAAAAAAGGTATTCCTGAACCATCCACAGCTTCTGTCACCTTAAATGGCATAGTTGCCGATGACCAAATTTCTACCAGTTTGTTTGTGAAAAGGGATTAGCTCATGAGGTGCACCCTGGACTCATTTAAAAATAAAAAGTCGTCGGGAATAAATACTATCCGAGACGTCGTTTCAAGACCCCTGCCAATTTAAGCAGTGGCAGACTCCAGCACTCAGTGGTATCGGTAACTCTTTCACTCGAGGCTCAATTCACTATTCTTCCTAGCTGACTTCGCGAATCTAAGTAATCTGCTCAAAAACGTTAATTTTAACTTCCTTCTTAATCCTAACTCACACATATCCTTAAACTATTTTACTCCAAAATCTTCAGCTGCTTCATTCTTTCAGTCCCAAATTAACAAAAAAAAAAATACACTTCATGTCCGCCCTGGTATACCAAGGAACGATTTTGCGCAATAAAAGAAACAAAACTGACACGCCACGGCTTCTGACCTTTTTAATTACATGCAGTCCTACATTAAATTGACACAGCTATGTGAATCACTCTACCTCCGATACATGAACCGAATGTAATCCTTCCTTATCTCTGACCCCAAGTGTTTCTTCCACTTCATTAATACAAATCTTCAACCCAACCACGATTATTTTCGATATTTCAAAGACTGCCTCCAGACGTCTCTTGTCTCATCGAACATAACCTAAAGGACGACTACTCTCCCGGTCCCGACTGTATGCCTGCCATAATTTTAAAAAAGTGGACGAACCATTTTTTCCCCTTACTGCTTTATTTCAAAGCTCTATCTCTCAATAACTCTTTCCTCAGCTTTGGAAATATGCTAACATATCATTCCAGTCTACAAAAAAGACTGAAAAATAATATGTCTAACTTACGTTCCATTGCCAAGCTCTCATGCATACCCAAACTTCTCGAAAGCATCGTTTATGTTGCACTATTCTTTCACTGCAAACCCACATTTTCTCCTAACCAATATGATTTCCTAAAAGGTTGATCGGCAACCACTTTTAATGCTACCTTCGGTGTCCCACAAAGTAGTCATATCGGCCCATTGATATTTATTCTAACCATTACTGATATTGACAGCATTATGTTCAACTCTCAGCTTTCCATATATGCCGATGATAACAAAATATTTAAGCACAATTCTTGTGTTGTTGACTTCTGCTTTCTCCAATCAGACCTTAACAGGTTCACTACTTGGTATCCAAAAAATTATCTCGAGCTCAATGTCAGTATATGCGAAGCCATTACTTACTCCCGCAAGCGCTCTTCCCACATTACGCGTTTTGAAGCCATTCAAGGTAGGTTTATCCGTTTTGCCCATCGTGGCCTTCCCTGGGCTGACCCTCTCAATTTACCACTTTTTACGGATCGCCTAAAATTAATCAGCCTCCAACCCCCTAAAGAACGACGCGATGTTGCAGATATTCCTTTTATTTACGATCTTCTCATCGGTAACATTGACAACCCCACATTATTGCACATGATTCCCCTTAACACCAACCCACGTAACATTCGGTCCATGCCTCTTTTCGACCTTCACATCAAAAAGTTCAGTCTTAATAGTCTTAATTTTCCTATACCACAACCCTTCACCCTCTCCTTAATCGTTTCCACCCTGTCACCTAGTTAATAAGTTAATAAAGTTTTTTTTTTTTTTTGTTAAGACTTGCATTTAGCTAATAAAGTTCCCCTATGGGGGCGTCAAAATCAAAATCAAAAAAATCACACTGTTCAATAACGCTCCGAACAACATTCATTACCCAGCGCATTGGAAAACAGCAGTGGTCCACCTCATCCCTAAACAGGATAGAGACAGAACATACCTTACTACTCTCCAATAAGTTTGGTTCCGAACTTAGCAAGATTTTTGAAAAGGTAGTAAACAGAAATCTGATCAGATGGGTTGAGGAAAAGAAAGTTATTCACGCTGAGTCAAAATGTGTTTCGGGCATTCAGCGACATAAGGAAAAAAAAAATACAATGCCCGGTGCTTGTCTGGTCGACTTTGTAAAGGCTTTCGACACACTATGGTTAGAAGGTCTGTTCTACAACCTCACCCAGCTAGGCATGATTTACGTAATGACTATCGGAAAGAAGTTTATTGGTTAATGGGACAACGTTTCCTCGCGCAGGATCTTTGGCACTAAAAACGGTTTACAACAGGAAGTAGTTAATTCTCCGATACTGTTTAACATCTACATAAGCGATCTTCATAGGACTCCGTTGTACACGGTCTCAAGGGATAGCAGAATGAACTGGAGGAAATTCACAATCAGTGGGAAACATGGGCAACAATTAGCGATGAGAAACGCGGTTAGATATCTTGTTATCCGGCCTGACCAGTATCTATATTTCGGTATGACAAGGAGTCTTCTTTGAGGCTTACTAGCACAATTATAGATACCACGAGAGCACACTCCGACCGGGCTTCATTTCCTCCCTCCTTCCCAAAAGCATTTCCCCATATTGATTCCGAAAGGTAAGTGCAAAGTAGAGATGGTATCCGGTTATTTACCAACGCCATGGGAGCGTCAGCGACAAACGGCTCATTCGCGACGGGTACGTTGACACTGCTCATGAGTTCATTCGTTTTAGTACTGCAATGGTGGACTGGGACCTCGCCGATTTAGTTAAACAGTACGCCGAATATTGGTGGTTGACCCGGAGAACAGAGTTTTACATGGATGAATGGACAAACAAATGGATGGTATTACTCCAGGTGGCACCCGCAATAGCGGAAATCCACCCGTGATCTCCCTGGTCGCGGCCGGGGCAAGGATTCTAGAGGCCCCACCACTCATTCTTAACTCTTCGGCAGCCAGGAACGACACCTACTCCTGCGGCTTATTGTCCGACCACCTGGTTGGACTGAGCATGAGCAGTGCAACCAACAGAGTCGATACCGACGGTGGTGCGGAACGGGAAACCGTTAAGGTTGAGTGAGCCCCAGAATTGGGACGTACTGATTGCACTGCTAAGTGCCAAAACAGATGGAAAAAGAGGCGTGCTCGAAAATCGTGGCTGGCACAGCCGAAGGCACGAAGGTTGAAGGGGAAAGCATTCAAGAGGATTAGATCGGCGGAGGTATCCCCTACCGAAACCCGTCCGACCCTCTCATCTGAAGACCGTCTCGAGCGCAGAAAGCGTCGACGGCTAGTAAAGGCTGCTGCAGGAGGCACAAGCATGCTAGCACTTTCGGCATGCGCCTCAAACACTCCTCCTCTTATTGGTGAGGGTCAAATCCCCAATAAGAGTGTGCCAGGTTGCAAAGCTGACGGAGCTGGGGGTCCTGTTATGGCCGGCACCACCGCCGAAAAAGGCGATAATGCTCACAGACAAACTCTAATCGCAGAAGGCAAAGCGGTTTTGGATCCCAACAAAACCGGCAGAGCTGTTCCAAAGCGGAATCGGAAGAGAGCAGGAGCTCGAACCGAAAACGGTAAGAGCGCTCGCAAACGGAAGACGGCCGCCGGGGACAACCTTGCTGGGGAGAGAGAACCTGATGTGGCGGCAGATAATCGGAGTCCGAAGGTAGATGCGGCGATCAACAAAGATCAAAGCAAAAATCTGAAGACGGAGAAGACCAAAGACTGCTCCTTAGAGACGGGCACTTCACACAACAAAACCCTTTCCTCTGAAAAGGAGATACAAGTGACCGTGACCATGCCTTGCAACAGATAGTAGAAGCATCCAAAAAAAAAAAAAAGAAGGGTTTGCTAGGGAGCATGTTAGCTTTGTCGAGGTCTCTGCCCAGTCGCTGAAAGACGCAAATAGGTCGGTAACCATTCAGAACGCAGGACAACGCTAGCCAACCTAATTATATTTAAGACTAGAAGTAAGCAGCTTAGGTTAGGCTTTAGGATAATTTAGGTTTTCTTAATAAAGTTTTTCTATAACAGCAAATTGTAAATGTAGTTGTATGAAATTAGAATAGATAAGTTTAAGCCGAAAGGCAAAGTAATACAATTAGACTTAGAGTGCCAGGTCCAGTAAGACACATTAAATATTAAGATATTTTTAAGGTAGATTTAAACAGTTATGTATGTCTAGTAAATAAGTACAGATTAAGGACAAAAAAAAAATTAAAACTACTAGTTCAGAGCCTCGTTGACAACCCTTCGCCAAGCCTCCTTGTCATGAGTCTGCGCCTGCCACTTATATTGTCCTTCCCTCTAAGGTGCAGACTCTTTGCCCACGCACAGTGCTTGGGGCTAATTCCTGATTGTAAAGTTTTTTCGTCCTCTTTTCTACAATCTGAATTAAGTCTATTTTCCTCCTTCTTCGTCGGAGATCAGGTTACCGTCCGTTAAGTGTCAGTCTTTTATTTATTTCAACCTTCATTTTTGGCCTCTACCTACGTATATATTCGTCATTTTCTCAAAGCGTTTAAAAGTACAATCAGGCGTGAGGTTTAGATCGATTCAAGTCGGTCAGTGACCATATATTTGGTTTCTTTTTGGTGAAATTCCATTAAGGGTTTCAGTTTAATTTTTCTCGTGTTATTGAGGCACGATACAAGTTGTGACAAGGCGTCTTATTATTTTTTTTTTTTGGAGGCTTCTACTATCTGTTGGAGCACTCAGACACAAATACTGGTCCATTGTACTACCAGACACCTTTCTTTATTGTATGTCCCTGTTGTCCGGAGAAAAGTTATAGAGCTTCAGTGATGTAGAGCTAAGTGATTCGGCACACACCACGTAAGCCCAAGGGTGCGCCACTACGATTATACTATAAACGCCATTGTTGCTTTGAACTCTACAACCAGAACGGGTGTACTTCTCAATCAGTTCAATGCAACTAAAAAAAATATTTTGATTTTAATAAAACGAATTCATGTTTGGTCAAATTTGGCTTGAATAATTTATGAATTTATAGCGAGTTAGTCCTAATATTTATAATAGTAGTGAAGTCCGACTCTGCAGCACGGATTCAATTATTTCCGCTCCTTACTGATCTATCTTGCCGCCTAGCAATTTGTCTGTCGCCTCGTATTTCCACCGCATATACGCCACTCGCATCCTGTCCCAGACATTCTCGAATGAGTCTATCGCTGGACGCACATCTAACAAGGCGAATTTGTATTCACTGTCTACAACACCGCCGTCGTAGTAATCAATGACATAACGTACGTCCTTGCCACACCGGTCAACAATCCAATCGTGGCGGTCGAACGGCAATTCGTACCTGAAATAAATGCAGCCATCGCATAAGTATAACACACACTATACTGATTGTTTTATTCACCCGAGCCATGAACGAATTCGAGCTCGTGGACTGTAGTCTGCTGCTTTTCCTCCAAAGCTTTTTAGACGAGGATTGCCGCATTCCCGAGCGTGCAACGCCTCCCATTTAAGTACTTCTTTCCACGCCTGTTCATTGTTAGCATTGTGAATTCGAATGATGTCGCCCATGTCTTTTTGCGAGATGTCCTCGTTCTTCCAACGCCAGCCTTTGCGGAGCATAGCGTTCCAGAACATCTGTTGACTCGGATACTGCCAGTAGTCCGGACTGCCGTCTGGTGTTACTTTTGGTATTGTTGATGTCTGACGTTCAGTCGATAATGGAAAAGGCTGGTCGGGTGCCGGTTTCTGATTTGCAGGTGGCATCATATTTAGTGGATTAACATCATTCTTGCCCTGTTGCACGGGACATTCAGAAACCGTGATCAGTGTCTCTGATTTCTTTTCAGTGTGTTTCTGATGCATAGGACATTCAGGTGGTGGGCTGCCTGCATCGGTCGGAATCTTTGGATGATTGGCTGGTAAATCTGGAGGCACCATTGCAGCTGCTGAAACTGTGTTACCCATAGCTGCAGTTTCTGTAAATAAATGAACCAATTAAACTCAGATAACGACGAGTGTTGGTTTTACTAAAAATAAAATTACGTAATTGCTTGACAAATGCAATGGGCAGTTGTTCAAATGTTAGGGACAAACGTTCAGCGAATTCGTTTTTGTACGCCAACTGTGTGACCTAATTTATTTATAAAAAAAAACCCTAAGGTTAAAACAAAAAAAATGTTCTAGCCCAGAACGACTGAGAAAATTTGGACCGAAGGGGATGAAAACCTAATTTTTGATAATCGCACTTTTACTAGGTTAAACACGTTTGACATTGGCCATCAGAAATAATGCCATCTAGACGTGACTTCCTGTCGTGCACGAAAGTATGAACGGCTGTGTGTATTTGATGTCAGTTACAATTTAAAAACAACAGAATGTGTGATAGAGTGTTCCTTACACAGATTCGTTACACCAAGCACTTCGTACATTTTTTCAAAAATCTCTGCTGGAGGGCAGGCAACATTCTAAAGCAATGAAGGGTGTTTTTACACACACCAAGGGTGATTCAAAAGTAGTGAAAATCGGTTATTTCTAATCCGCATAAAAATCCACAAAAAAATATTTTTTACTTGCCTGTATACGCACTAGGTTAGCGTAAAAAATATTTACAGGGTGCCCCACGAGCAGGGTGCCCCACAAGCAGTGTGCCAAAAAGCTAGAGCGTGTAGGTCCGGTCAAGACAAGAAAAAATCGTACGGGAGAGGTGGGGGGGGTCTATTCCCCCCGTTTAGCCGGGTGGAGCAATTTTCTAAAAAATTGACTTAATTTGGAAAAAAAATATTAAAAATCAACAGTTACATCCACAATGCCGTGATATACTTTTTTGTAAAACCAGAAACGTCTTCTTTCATCATGTTTTTAAACGAAGCTGTTTTAAGGAATAGTTTTTGAGAAATTAATTTTCAAACTCAAAATTTTTAAAAAAAAAATCTAACTATTTTTTTTCAAAATTGTATGTAATTAAGCACTAAATTTATTTCAAAAATTAAATTCTCTTATTAGTTTTTAGTTAAAAACAGAAAACCGGATGCAAAAATGTCTTGTCGTTTTTGAGAAATTAAAAAAAAACCCGAACCATTTTTTTCTAAGAAAAACCTTTTTTTTTGGTTTTAACGCGGCTGGACTTGTAGCAAATTTATGTATAAAACATTGACCTCTTTTTTATTATTTTTAAAAAATTCGGAGTTTCATGAGGATACAATAAAGTGACACAGTATTGGAATAACCCTGGATTAATCCTTTTTTTTTCATTGATAACGCCTGAAAACTGACCTGCCAATTTCGCCTGGGTCCGCCCACCGCCGATGGGTTCTACCCGCTAAGACCTTAAGACAATAAAACCGCAATTTTTCTTTATTGAAAAACTAAATATTTGCAACCCAAATGTAAATACTAGGCAGATCAGTATGCGCGGGCTTAACTCCGCTACTGAAAATTTTTGATCGAGCGAGCAAATTTGTTGTTTTATCAACCTTGCTCTCGCTCCGCATGGCACTTTTCTAAACTTTACTTCGTTATTTCTCACTATTTTTCAATCAAACAATTTCATTTGATAATTTATGGCTCATCTACAGACCTAGATCTATCGAATGACATGCTGCACACATGTGTGGTTATAGCCGATATCTACATTTAGTGCGTACAAGATTAGTTCGAAATCGTTTTCGGACTACTATATTCCCCGTACATGCACGCGCTAGGCCAAAAAGTGGGTGATTGCTCTCGCTCCGCTACGCTCCGCTCGATCAAAAAGGCATCGCATTTTTAATAAAAACCCATTTCCAAATTGGATGTTAACTCATCAACACATTACGATGTCAAACTCATACTCTCGAGAAGAATTAATGGACATGCACTTCTGCTACGGTTTAGCTAATGGTCGAGATCGTGAAGCCGAAAGACTCTCCGCTGAAAGATATCCCAATCGGAGGTGTCCCAGTCGTAGCATGTTTTCAAGAATCCACCGACGAGCACTGAGTGCTAGAGCATCGAAGAAGAGACAGTTACAGATGGATCAGGAATCAGATAAAAGAATTTTGGATTTGGTCCGACGTAATCCCTCCCTTAGTACAAGGAGGATAGCTATTATGCTTCGAGTGCCCAAATCTAGAGTATGGAGAGTGCTTCATACCGAAAACTTACATCCGTACCATTTTAGGCCAGTTCAGGAACTCATCTCAAACGACAAGTTATTGACAGCAGAATTTTGTCGATCATTACTGATTCGAGGTGAAACTGAACGAAACTATTTTGCACGGATGAAGCACAGTTTACCAGAAATGGGGTTACTAACTTCCACAATTTGGATCATTGGAGTAGCACCAATCCACAAAACAAAAAACAAAATAAATCACAACACCGCTTTGGCTGTAATGTTTGGCTTGGTATTGTTGGACAAATTGTAATCGGTCCCCGGTTTTTGAATGCCGTTATTAATGGAGCTTACGGGTTAGAAACTGGCTGGATGATAATTTTAGTGACCGTTGGATCGGAAGAAGGGGCCCCAAGGAATGGCCACCTAGATCACCAGATTTAACTCCTCTAGATTGTTATGTGTGGGGATTCATGAAGAATTATGTTTACGAAGTGGAAATAGTATCTTTGAAACAACTGAAAGAACGGAAAATTTGTCAAGCATAGACTTATGTGCAGCCATTAGGAGGAGATATAATCTTTCCCTTCTAAAAAATGGGGATCATATTGAAAATTTATTATAATAAAACTCCGAATTTTTTAAAAATAATAAAAAAGAGGTCAATGTTTCATACATTAATTTGCTACAAGTCCAGCCGCGTTAAAACCAAAAAAAAGGTTTTTCTTAGAAAAAAATGGTTCGGGTTTTTTTTTAATTTCTCAAAAACTAGAAGACATTTTTGCATCCGGTTTTCTGTTTTTAACTAAAAACTAATAAGAGAATTGATTTTTTGAAATAAAATTAGTATGTACTTAATTACATACAATTTTGAAAAAAAAATAGTTCGAAATTTTTTTTTTTTTTTTTTTCTTCAAAATTTTGAGTTTGAAGATGAAAGAAAAGGTTTCTGGCTTTACAAAAAAGTATATCACGGCATTGTGGATGTAACTGTTGATTTTTAATATTTTTTTTTTCTAAATTAAGTCAATTTTTTCGAAAATTGCCCCTCCCGGCTAAACGGGGGGAATAGCCCCCCCCCCCCCCTCCCCCCCTCCCATACGATTTTTTTCTTGTCTTGACCAGACTTACACGCTCTAGCTTTTTGGCACACTGCTGGTGGGACGCCCTGTATAAATAGACCACGATTCCCAGGAGGTATATTAATTTGAATACGAACCGTCGAAGGGGTGACATCAAAATGGGGAAAAACGAAATTTTTGTTGTCATCCAGTACCCCTGCTTAAAGAACTATCTGCTCCTCCATATTTAACAGTAGCACGCTGGATCAAGGAGTTTAAAAACGTCGTAAATGTTGTGTTGGCAGATCGAAGAATGACCATCAGGTATATATGTATGTACATATGCAATGCTTGGCCTTTTTTTCACGTTTCATATCCGAGGATGTACCATTTTAATCCAAAGAATGGTTATAGCATTTGCTTTTTTTTTTTTTTTTTTTTTTTTTTTATAATTCGTGCAGGTTCAAGAGTTACGCTCTTTTGATGTTTGTCACACAACCTGGACGGGGTGCAGATGGTTTGTGTCGAAGATGTTCGTTCACTACTCTCCGGGGGTGGTTGTCTTGGGATTCGAGAGATTCGACTGAATTTGTCGCGTTGATTGTAGTTTTACAGTAACTTTATTCCATGCCATTAAGATGTTATATTGGAAATGCACACGCAGAGTATGAATTTTGAAGTGATCTTATACTGCGAGTGTTATGCCTTCGTCAGCATTTTTTGATCATCTCTCATTCACAACTGGTGTTGTTGCATGGGTTTTTTCCGTATAGGAATTTTTCTTGGCTATGGTCAGACTTGAACTACAGACCTTCCGCTTAACAGTCGGTGATGATTACCATTGCACCACTACCACCCCTGACGCTGAAGGAATAATTATGGTGAAATATTTGGGAAAGGGAGCCACTAATTTGGATTCTTACTACTAATAAGAAGACAGCGGGAGATCATTAAAGAAAAAGGACGCGGCAAGCTGCGAGCTGGAGTGCTGTTTTACCGAAAAAAAAAATTCTTGAGAAGTTTTGAGTTTGGAAACAATGTGCAAAAATAGATAATGTTGTTGACTATAATCATCGTGTTTTATTTTCGTTGCCACTATTTTTGGATCACGGCTCGTATAATTCAAAAAAACCAAATCACTTTACCGCAACAAACTAGGAACCAATTAGCATCTCATCATTTTCATTGAAAGCTCTAGAAAGACTCTAAATTTTAAATACAAGTTTAAGAGGATTGATGAACTCTCGGAATCTGTACAGCACCCAACACGTCCACCTTAGGGACAGGTCTATTGAAAGCGCACTGTAGTGTTGCAAAACAGGTGATATGAAGTATACTTCATATCAAAATAATGTATCTTTGCGGCCTTTCTTGACATTGTGTGAGGTTTCAACAATATAAAAACAGAATCAATAACAAAAACTCTAGAAGACACTTTGGACCTGTTTCCAACCTCTCATCCTGACAAGGTTCACTGTCAGTCGGACCACTGTGTCGTATCAGCTAATTTCTCGTCTTCACCACACACAGTTAGAGAACAAATTCCTAAAAGAACAGTGTGGCTATACGAGAAAGCCAATTGGAGCGGCCTTAGCGACTTTTTTAGGAATTTTAACTCGTCACTATGTTTCCTCGATAGTGAGATCCTCCATTCCTCACAGAGTGAAGAGTATCAAACCCAAAGAAAATGCGTGGTATGACTCGAGCTGTAAAGAGGCCATGAGGTTGAGAGAGTTGAGCTTTCGGAATTACACAACCAACCCTACTGAAGAAAACCGGAAAAAAATGTAAAGGGATAGAAATGACTGCAATGCTTTAATTAGACGTGTAAAACTCTCCCACGAATAAAAGTTGAGGCAGAAAGTGCTACAATGTCCCAAGGGTAGCAAAAAATTTTAGTCATTCGTGAAAAACGTAAAGAATTCAGCCTCGTCTTCAATTCCCACGCACATTTACAATGACATTCCAGCTGTCAGTTCTTTAGACAAAGCCAATCTGCTCGCTACGCACTTCGCGTATATATAGCTCAACGCTGCCAGATTCCACATTGTTTCCACCTGTACTAGAGAGCGTTGATTTCACCATGGGACAAATCCATTTTCGCACCCGTACAGTTGCAAGAGTACTAAAAGATCTCAATGTACACAAATCCGCTTGCCCGGATGGTATACCCATAATACTTCTGAAGAGGTGTTCTTCTGCATTTGTGCAGCCCACCCATAAAAAGGGCAAATCTTAGTCCCCCTCCTATAATAGCGCTAACGTCGCTTCTTTCGAAGGTCATGGAAATGCTGATAAACCGTCAGCTTATGAAATATCTTAAATCGCGGAACTTCTTAATGAGCGGCAATACGGTTTTCGCAGCAACAGGTCCACTGGTGACTTGATGGCATATCTCACCGAAAAGTGGAACCAATCTTTGCTCAATTTAGGTGAAAGCAAGATCGTTGCGCTTGATATTTCAAAAGCATTTGACAGAGTTTGGCATCAGGCTCTTTTGTCGAAAATGCGTGCTTATGGCATCGATAAATCTCTGCTTCTATGGATTATAAATTACCTTTCGAACCGTTCAATTCAAGTTGTTTTGGATGGGTTCAAGTCTGATATTCATCAAATAAATACTGGTGTCCCCAAAGGCTCTGTTTTGTCTCCGACTCTCTTTCTCATTTTCATAAATGATCTCTTGTCTGTTACTTCTAATCCAATCCACTCCTTCGCTGATGACAGCACTCTCACTCTTTGCACTCTCAGCTTTTCATATTCGTTCCAGGACTTACTTACTTGGAATGATCACATAATTGAAGTCGCCAAAAAACACGGCAAAATGTCTAGTTTTCGTTAAACGATGCAAGAAATACTTCACCCCTTCCGATTTGGCTTCAATTTATAAGGCCTACATCCGCCCCAAGCTTGAGTATAACGCTCATATCTGGTCTAGTGCCCCTAAGACCTCATTGCACCTACTAGATAGAATACAACAGCGAGCGATACAACTTATCAAGATAGTAATATCGCAAAGTCAATTGACTCGGTCGAACACCGACGTAATGTGTCTTCCTTGTCACTATTTTATCGCTATTTTAACAACCGTTGCTCAAATGAGTTAGCCAATTGCATTCCTCACCTCCATGAATTCACCCGCAATACTCGTCTTGCCAGGAATGCTCATCAGTTCACCCTTAAGCCTGCTTTCGGACGTACAGTTAAGTTCAGAGATTCGTTTTTCAGCCCACAACACGATTATGGAATGCTCTTCCAGCCCAATATTTCCTACTCACTACAATCCTCATTAGGACCAATGTGCATAGGTACCTCCTCTCCCTTACTCCGTCAATACCTTCGGCCCGTGCTGTGTCTTGATTCCGGACACACAAGGGTAGTCCTAGGTAGCCTCATTCAGCTTTTTCCAAGAGAAAATCCTGCAGATACAAGAAGTATCTAGACAATGTATATAATACATGACGCAGCTATTCCCCTATCGAGTGTCTAAATATATATTTGTAGGGTTCCAGTACAATAGAAAACAAAGCTGCAAACATACTCGTATGTCACTTAAGCCCATCAACTAACATAAAGGCAAATTTTGTTGAACTCCCAGTCATGGTTTGATAACAGAAAATAAGAGGTGAGGCGTGAACATCGACGAAATCGATCTTTCAACACAGCCACCGATTAGCTAAACGAATCAGAACCCAACTCGGCTCTCAAAGAATAAATGAAATAACAACAAAAGGACGCTTCTGACACTGGGAACGTATACATCTGAGCATCCACAGGCGCTGCTTCACTGAAACAATAGTCTGAAATTGGAACACAGAATCCAACTACTTACTATATTTTCTAAATGATGATGAGTGCAAGTCACTCCAACATCTTCTCTGACACTACCTAGTCCTCAATATCAAGCTTCTAAACGATTCATTATTTTCCCTCTGGCTTCCGCATTAAAGTCTTGCTTAGATACCCTATACTCTTTCCGTAACATAACATATGTATACCTGCATATATCGGCTCCCGATTCCCGAAATCAATGAAAAAAGAGAGTGGTATTTTTTTTGCCATTTTTCACAATATTTAAGAGAGAGACCTGTTGCAATTTAAGATTGCCTGGCACCCGGTTTTGACCATTCGCCTTGAAGTACAGCAATTTTTATTCTTGAAGTTTGGTAAATTGATGTTTAAGAAATAAATGTAATCGTATGTCCGTACGCCGTGCTGAGGTGATTATACATATGTAGTCCTCGGCTACCGCACGGTAATATTGGTTTGGAGGACAAGTTCTGAGATTTATTTTTTTTTTTCGCTTCGTTTATTCAAAATCAATTTTTTAAGGTACATATTGGCCATTATTACCATCTTGTGAGCCGTACCATAATTCCATTAGAACTTCTAGGATTTCTGCCGAAAGATCTGAGAAGACTAATTGTTAAGGAAAGTGTCGGCGGAGACTAAAGGTAGTAGCTTCTCCCTAGCCGCTTATAGATGGAGCCACGGCACTCCTACTTGGCAGACCCCCAAATTTCCGCCTTGGCCTTTTTTTTGGTCGATAATCGGCAAGCGTGGACCATCCACGCAGAACTCAGTATTTTAAAGTTAGTTTATTTGATCATCAGTTGAGACGAATAAAGCAATTGACCAAAATCAGTATCGGCTAAGACTACGTGAGTTATTATATACTAAATATGAAATAATTAATTAATTTAAATATTACAATAAAGGATTTGTAACTCAACAAAAAAGGAATTTATTGTTTCCTTCCGAGTTAACAAATGAGTCTTGGTTGCGGCCCAACTGGCCGCAACACTAATTTTCACAGTCTCTTATTAAAGTGAATTTCTTTTCATCAAATAAGTTTTGCAGATAACGAAACAAATGATAATCTGTAGCTGCAAAGTCTGGTGGATTCATCGAAACTTTCCAATCAAGCTCTCTCAACTTTTGCTGCAACATTAAAAATGTGTGTTAAATCGCGTTTTCAGGATGGAAGACATAGCCCTTTCTATTGGTAAATTTTGGACGATTGTTATGAATTGCTTGCTGCAAACTGCTTATATGCTGGCAGTATGGATTCAATTTTCCTTCCAGTCCCACATAAACTTATGAGGCGTCAATTCTTGCTTCGAAATAATTTGTGTTCTTCTTTCCGCGGTCTTTTTTCAAAAGACATTCTCGTATTTCACCCATTTTTCTTTGCACATTGCAACCAATATTTAGCAATATTGTCTTGGACTAAATTTCGATTCTTTCTATTTGGATGGCAACATGGATAGGCTTCGTTTCATTAGGCTCATTATGATCATCTTGAAATATACCCACTATGCCCCTTCTTAGCTAATAAGTTTAAGCTGACTTTTCGGAACATATGCATCAGAAGCGACATTTTTATGCAACTTTGACAATGTATTAATTGTGCAAGGAACTACATAATTGGCAAAGGACGCAGCAGCCTCTTCAAACGGGGTCTTCAGAGATTCACACTTTTCGTAGAGAATATGTTGCCTATTTTCGGTAGCATCCCAAAATATGCGGTCTTTCATTGTCCACATGTATCCGGATTTTGGACTACTTTGGACTAATTTTATTTTTCTCTAGTTTCTTATTGGTATGTACTCCTAAGCCTAAACCCAACGTTACGCAGACAGCGATTTTAGGTGCCATGGCCGTTGTTGATTAGAGAAGTGTGGTACTGGTGTAAGTAATATCTGCTCATCTCTCCTAAGCAATTCTTAAGACTTCCCACAATTTAGAACAGTGGTTCGAAAATAAATTATAGATGCTGCTGAAAGTCAATATTCGAATACGAAAGCCTGGTTGTTTTTCGTCATAATCTTGACCAATTTTTCTCCCTTTGCAAACCCCGTTAATTTATCCTACAGAAGAGAGGATGTTATTATTGTTATTATTACCGGCCATTTGAAACCCAGAAGTTCAGAGGTTCTGAATGTGCTTAAGGCGCACCCCATTATCGTTGTGAATAAAACCTGATTTGGCCTGATATCCTTTCCGTACAGCGTTTGGCCCTGCATACATTGATTTTTAAACTGTTTTTACAGATTGTCAATGACAATTGAAAGTTTTGTATTTAGTATATTTTGCCATCTTACGATTAATAGATTAACGCCAGAAGAACGCATGCAAATTATGCAAATTTATTTTGAAATCCATGGTTCGGTTCGCCAAACTTAATGTGCGCTACATCCAATGGTTGACATAATCGTCCATCTTATAAAGTTATTCGGAACACGATGATTCGTTTTCGCACCACGTACCCTCTCTCTAGTAGATAATACGCATCCTGAAAGACGACAAACAGTGCGAAGAGAAGAAGTTATTGCCGTTGTGAAACGTAGTGTTGAGGAGAATCCGAATGAGTCGATTCGCCATCGTGCATGAGCTATGCCCATGCGCTTTTTGGAAGATTTTACGGAAAGATCTTAGCTTAGAAGCTTATAAGTTTCAGTTAGTGGAAGAGTTTAAGCAGCGTGACCATCGTACACGTCGTAGAGTCGGTGAATGGGCCGAAAACATGATTCAGATTGATCCTCATTTTCAATGCAAAATTTTGTTCATTTTTTTGGTTAAAATATTGACGAATTTGCAATGACGAAAACCCAACAGCCTTTATCGAGAATCTCTTACAACCATTTAAACGCACTGTTTGGAACCTCAAAAGGTTCAATAGAGAGCGCTATAGAAACATAATTTCTGACTTCTTCGATCCTCAGTTGAATGGCAATAACGTGTCAGAGCTTTGGTCTCAACAAGATGGCGCAGCATACCACACGGAGATACCACACGGAGCGCGACACCATCAATTTTTTGCGGCAAACATTTGCTAAGTGCATAATTTCGCGTAATGGACCTGTTAACTTGCCTCCACGGTCCCGTGATCTCACACCCTTGGATTACTTTCTTCTGGGGGTATGTGAGGTCACTAGTCTATGCCGATAAATCAGAGAGGTTGGACGATTTAGAAGTCAACATTCGCTGTATTACGGCCCCAGTTGCTCGATAAAGATGTTGAAAATTGGACTTCTCAATTGCGCTTCATTCGAGTTAGCCTTAAATCATATTCAAACACTAATGGTACAAAATTATTTAATAAATAAAGTTGATATCATAAACATTAACATCAGCTTCAGGTGTTTTATTACATATTGAATTTGTATACGTCCTTTACATTGCTGTGTTCCGCTTCTATAAATTTGTATTCGGCTTTTTATTTTCGCGATGATAAGAATGTTGTCTTAATCGCAATCCGCTCCTCTGGGTGCTTTAAGTTCTTGTACGTTGGTATGCTATGTCGTCTTCTATCTATCTATTGCGTTTAATGTTGTAATTTTCGTGATCATATTTTTTTAAGCTGACGAAGCTTGTAGTTCCAAGACCATTATCGTTTGATGAAACATGAAGTCTTTCTCCTCCTATTGTTTGCATATACATATATCGTTTCTTTATACCGCTTCTTTTCCTATTTTTGCGTCCTTTAGTTCTTCATACTTACCTTCGTCCAGAAAAGCATAGTTATAGTGGGAACCCTGAATTTTGGCCATCGTAATTCAGTCGTCGTTAAATACTATGTCCATTACGTTCTGCACAATTTTGCTGCTGATGAAGAATCCTGTTCCAAGATTGTCCTTAACGGTTGTTCTTGTACCGCTGCGATATCCAATTTATTACTAATTTCATTGAGTGCTGTTTCAAAAGCATCCGGTCTGTACAAGCCGCGCACGTTCCGCAGGCTCATACTTAATTTGCATGTATTTCTTTTCATGGAGGCATGAAGATCCGATCGGGAAATTAGTTTACCTCCGGAATATTTCACCCATAGAAGGCCAGTCATATATATGTACATAGTACCCAGATGGGTCTGCTTTTTGGTGTTGTTTTGACTCTAGTGTTATTATCTTGTACTGTTGTAGTGATAGTGTGTGTAGTGCAGAATCATCAGTTTTGTGTCATTTTTTTTCAAGGAGCAGAGATCCATTATGAATTTAGTCGCCTCTTACGACTGGGTTCTAATCCCTATCCTGCAGGGAGCAAAAGAGAGGACATACACCTATCCCCCGATTTACACGGAAGATAGGTTCCAGAGAAAACCGTGTAAATCGAAATCGATGATTTTTATACGTAAAACTGTGTAAATCGAAAATAAACTAAATGTGCATAATTCAGTTATTTATTTCAAAGTAAAATAAAACTAAATACATCTTAAAAAACATAAAAATAATAATAGCGTATATAATTCATTTTACGTGTAGAAACAAGAAATATAAATTAAAAAATTTAACCAAAAATTTCATTATGTACTGCTATCACTTTCATAGACTCTTCGTTTTTTCTTTCTGTTTACTGATGTCACTTTCATCACTTGATAGTATTTGGTGCAATTCACTTTCGTTGTTAGATGAATAAGAAGCAATTTCAGATCACTGAACCTTGGTTATGAAATCCGTAATTAACAATTGTGTTTGGTTTTTGGTCAAATCCTTATAGAACTCTTCATATTGAGTTAAGCATTTATTAATATTTCGCTGAAATAGGAGAGCTCGTTCAACATTTGGGTCATTTTGTACAAAATGATTTCCTACCCAATTTTCGCCCTAATCCAAGTCCTTCACTTTGCTGTGAACGCTACTGGGTCAGACTCCTCTTCATCAGGATCACTATCACGAGTATTTGTTCCATTAACCATGTCAACTAAATCATTCTCATCTAGTTCTTTGTCCGCCATTAGTTCTACAACATCTGCCTCAACAAAATCTTCGAAACCCTCTCCTCCTATTGTATGCGCTATCTCCGTTATCTGAGAATATTCGTGCTCCAATGGTAATACGGAATTTCCACCTTTCACCACTTCTGGCCATAATTTTTTCCAGCAGGCATTCAGCGTTGATGGCTTAATCTCCGTATATGATATGCCAACATGTTTAACACAATCTAAGATTGTGAATTTTTTCCAAGCATCCGAAATTGAGAGAGATTCATCATTTTCCATTTGTTCTAAAATGTACTTGAAGTTTCGCTTGATGTACAGTGCCTTAAAAATCGAAATTATCCCTTGATCTAAGGGTTGCAATAAAGAAGTCGTATTCTTGGGTAAAAATACAACTTGTACATATATTTTCGTGATGTAAGTCTTGAGGGTGGCCTGGTGCATTATCAATTAAAAGAAGAGCCTTAACAGGCAACCCTTTTTTACTTAAATATGTACCTTTTAACGTCTATAACAAAAAAGTTATGAAACCATTCATTAAAAAGTGTGGCAATAACCCAGGCCTTCTTGTTGGCCATCCAATAAACGGAAATGTTTTTAAGATCTATTCCCTTAAATGAGCGTGGTGTTATTGATTTATTAATAACTAATGGTTTCATAATATGATCGCCTGAAGCGTTGTTGCAGAAAAGAACTATGATACGGTTTTTCGCTGCTTTATGCCCACTAGCGGATTTGTGAGCTTTAGCCAAATAGGTTCTTTTTGGTATTTTTTTCCAAAATAACCCAAACTCGTCAGCATTGAAGACCTGATCAGGAGTGTAGGAATTAACGGCTATAATCTCAACAAATTTTGTCGGATATCTGAATCAGCAGATTATTGTTCTCCTTTTAATATTAGATTATGTAAAGAATGCCTTTGTTTAAATCTTTCAAACCAACCATGGCTTGCAGAAAAAGGCTTCTTTTCAGCTGAAGAAGTAGATGGTAACTGATTTTTAATTTTTTCATAAATCTTCAATGCTTTATCTGTAATTATATTAGTATCAATTGGAATCCGTTTTTGAGTGGTGTCTTCTAGCCATATCATTAATGCTTTTTCCATATTTTCCATTGCAGCATCTCTTACATATGAAACTGTGCTTATGCTCGTAGAAGATCCAGCTGCTACACTTTTTCTAATGGAGTCTTCATTTTTTCTTATTGTCCTTATTGTGGCTTCATTCATGGAATAGCATTTAGCAATATCTGTTACTCTTTCTCCATTATCTAGGCGATCTAAAATTTTAATTTTGCTTTCTAAAGATATAACTTTTCTTTTCATTTGTTGATTTTTAATTTCTTTTGGCATGGTAAAACCCCTAAGATTTTAATAAAATTATAAAAATTCTACAAAAACTATAATTGTTTATTACATTCCAGTAAATACATATAACGTTTTTAAGAATACCTTTCTGCTGCTAATTTATTCCACTAAATCACATGAATATGTATAAAGTTTGATCATAAGAGCCCTGATATAATGAGAGCGACGCGTTTTTTTTACAGTTCCTGCTTCTACAAAATCGCGTTGCTATCATTCCACTAGTGCACATTATGTCGACTTGATGAGCGACGGACTGGGACTGGCTCTCATTGTACCGGGAAAAATAGGAATACACTTTTTGTTCCACTTTTTAGGTTAGAATAAATGGAATTCCTAGAATTATTACTATCAATGTAAACAAATCGAAGGGAATTAAAAAATGTGTGGACATTTTTTTTTTAATTTGCATATTTTAAAAACCGTGTAAAAGTGAAATCGTGTAAATCGAGTACCGTGTAAATCGGGGGATAGGGTATTGTATTCGGACAACATTTTTCGGATATCACATACATATGTAGATTTGAGCTTTCAAGTTTTAAGTACAACGTGTTTGCTTTGTGAGGTAATTTCTATATACATATATATGTATGTAGTTATCCAATTTTTCTACCCTCATTAATGTATTCGATCTCGTAAACGAAATTATATTTCATCAAGTGTTCCCAAATTTGCAACATTTATCAATAATGCATTTAGCAAAACTGTGTTAATCTGACACGTACACGAACTTTATAAGAAACAAATACCTCTATAATACCAACAGCAATTTCTATTAAATATATTTCAAATTGGCAATTTCAAGGTTCAAGTTCACACCGATACTGTTAAGTAGAACGCGTGACTAACGTCATGCGTATTCTTTTTTAGTAACGTTATCAATTACCGCTGTCACGAGTATACTTAAGCCTTATCGTAGAGGTCGTCACAAACCGCATGCGGCACATCAAATGCTACGGCTAAAAACAAGGAAGTTGTTTAAAAACACACGAAAACAATGTATGAAACATTGTATTTTTCAACGTTTTTAATGCTTGCTAATAACATTGAGTGATAGCTATGGTTTGCTGATGCTGGTGAGGCTTGATGTTGCAAGCAATTTTATGTCCTATTATAGTGAATATGTAATATATTCCTTCGATTTCATCATTTTTTTTTTATTTTCTTTAGATCGAAAAATATCAACTTCACCGCCATCCTTCACGAAGGATTCAATTTATGTAGGTTTTGACGCACTAACCACAATGATCTATTTGAATTAAACATATCGTCAAAATTCGCATTTTTTATAAGAAGACTTAATGAAATAGGTAGGTAGCCCAAGTTTTCATTTTATGAGTTCTATACTTCCTCTATGGTTTTGAGTACAAGGGTAAGTCTGAAACTTATCGTGTTAAAAAATATATAATTACCACACTATTTTTCCTTACCTCCCCGGCTTCCGCTGGCCTTGACGGTTTTCTCCGTTAGATCCCTTTCATCTCCTCGGCGAGAATGTCAATAGGGATCATCCTAGCAATGACAAATGCGGCTTTGTCCGAAATCGTCCAGTAGCCGCTTATTGTCCTCATGGTATAGAGCCGGTATACCAATGATACTCGTAGTTTGTGGCAAATTTCCTTCCTCTTAAGCGCCTCTGCCCAGACTAGTGCAGCATACAGCATGACTGAGCTCACCACTCTACTCAGCAGAATCCTCTTTGCATGTCCCAGCCCATCAACGTTTGGCAGTATTCTGGAGAGTGTCATGTGCAGTGTAGATGCCTTTCGCTTCACAATCTGTTGTCAAGCGTCACTCCTAGGTATTTAACCTCTTCCTTGCATCGGATATTCTGGTTGCCGATTCGAATATCGATGTATTCTACGGTTTTCCTGCTTGTCATAAGGACGGCCTTCGTCTTATGGTCTGCGACTTCAACGCCTGCATATTCACGCCACTGCCTTATATGGGCGATCTGACTCAAGGCGGCCAGGCGGCAGAATTAAACGCGTTTTTGACGCCTAGTGTCACCACTGCGCAGTATTTCTTTGACTATCGCCTTCACGAGTGTCCTGCTAAGGCTGAAGATGCAATATCGACAACTGCTATGAACATCTTGGGTCTTATTTGGCCGGCAGCCTTCAATTCTTTGTCTCGGCGCCTTTTTGTCTCCTACTCTATCGAGGGCTCTTTGCAGTTCATTCAGGGTGATGGCTGGAATATTGCCAACATCTATTTCCCGAACGATTCGGGAAACAAATGCTCTACAATTGTTCTTAACATTGTTGGGCATGTTATTTGTGGGGACCTGCACCCTTTTAATTTGGCCATCACCATTCTATAGGCCGTGCCCCATGGGTTGATATCGATTTCATCGCAAATACGTTTAAAACATCTTGCCTTGCTCCCTTTGATTCCCTTCGCGAGGTCTCGCCTCATCTGTTTAAAGGCATCAAGGTATTGTTGGAAATCAACTCTTCCTCTTGACCTTTGGACTTTACTTCGAGCCTGCAAGCACTTTACTCTGAGTGTTTTTACTTCATCATTCCACCAGTAGCATGGGACGCCTTCTGGCTTGCTGTTTTCCTTGGCATTGCCACGTCGCAGGCTGTGGTGATTATTTGTGTAAGTTTGTGCGACAAGTTTTCAGCTGATCAATTTGTATCCATTGAACCGCCCCTCAGCATTTCATCAAACGTTTCTCTGTTAAACAAACTGTCCTTCCCTTGCGGGCCATTTAAATTTGAACATTGTCTGATTCTCTTCCTTGTTATTTCGAAGGCAATCGTCTGATGGTACATTGCAGAGGACAGGGTAGCTGGCGAAGGGTAGATCGATGATGGACCCCGTTCCTGCGATACGTATTGACTTGCCCCCTATTAGCTATGCCTACCCTTAGAGATGCGAATGTCCCATTTCGTCGCCCATGTATTCAAATCTCCCCTAATGACAACTTCGGTTCTTTGCTGAGCATCCGCTCTATCTTCATATTGGCTAGTTGTCCAGCTAGGTCTGGCGTAACAGCTGTAGAATGTGATGCCATTTATTCTTGCACGCAGGAAACCTTTCTCATTCTCATCAATGCCTTTAAGGGCTTGGCTTCCGAATATCCATATTGAAGCGTGCCTGTCTTGTCGCTATCCATATGCTTCTATCGAGACGTTTGTATGGTTCACTTATTAAAACCACATCCGCTTTTTCATCCTTCGCCGTCTGCTTCAGAATATCCCGCGCTGTCTCGCAGTGGTTCAGGTTTATTTGTATAATCTTCATCATTTGCTGGCGACATCTCTCCTAAGAACTGGGAATTTTCCACTCCCGGCTACGTGTTTTGCGTTTTCTGGGTCGTTTTTTCTGCAAAACACGCATGAACGCTCCTTGCTGTAATTCCTTTTTATGTGGCCTTCTGTTCCACAGAAGGTGTTCCTGCACAGTTTTGGGCGATCTTCTGTGCATTCGCAACTGATAGTTTGATGGCTGGTGTCAAGAACAAGAAACTGAGAACTGTTCGCCGATCACGTCTGACACACTTATGAAACCAGGTACACGAGTTTATGTATAATACTCAATGGGACCTTCTAGTCCACGACTTCTACCTACCTACCACAGCTTCATTTTATTTATACGGTCTAGCTAATGACAAATAAAAGGCTTAGGACTTAAACTTACCATGGAAATGCTATGGAATTATTTAAACTGCCTTTCAAGGACTTATGAAAAAAGACAAAGAAATAACTCCTGCCTTCTCTTATAGTCAATGGAATTTTGTGAAGCTGTCTAGCCCATTCCTATTTACTGAAATTTGTAGAAATCAGTTTGCGAATTTGGGAATTTCGATTAGACTTCAATTTTTTTATTGTCGATCAAGTCCGGATCGACACAATTGTATTGGCGAATCACACGTATTGTATAATGCCTGAGGTGAATAATCACCCAAAACTTTCAAAAAAACTATCGATGCAGTAGTAATAGAGATTCGATGCACCGTTTTGCTATAATTGTGATGTACGAGTATTGCATCGATATTTTGTTTTTTTTTTGACTGACGCTTTGGGACATTTTCTCTTCGTGATCGGCATTTTATAGCTGCTTGTTATGTATAAGTTTATAACCGAAATTATTTTTATGTTCTGCCATCTGCTTGATTTGTCTGGCAAATGAACTGAAAACGGAGTTTATTATTGTAGTTCAAATTGATGATCAGAAATTGATACTTAAATCAATTTAACGACCACTTGTGGAAAACTTGGCAAGGCACGAAAACCTTTTGTCATTCTACGCATCTAACGAATTTTAGATGCGCTCTTTCTTTGACTATCAAAAAGTCGAAGCATTTTTGAACTTACTCTATGGCGTTAGGCAGTTTTTGGCAATTAAGGAAGTTAGGGATATTTTGGTTCGCAGTCTCCTGACGTTCTGGTAATGGAGGGAAATGTAATGTGGATGCAATTTTATTTAGGTTGGAATTTAAAATATTATTTATATAACATTTTTTGAAGGTAGAGCAGGTTCTGCTCAAGTGTGGACGGTGGTTGGAACCGATATTGGCAGCGAACGTGTAGAGGTAGATAGTTACGTCATTAGGTGAGATATTAAAACGTGGCAGGTGTACTGATAAAACTTTAATAAAGACAAAGGCTTTTATATAGATTTCGTCTAAACACGCAGTAACGTCTTTCGATAAATCACTCCGTCGTGATTTTCTTCAGGATACTGCTACGCAACTAACAACCAGCTACTCGTACATTCATATGACTAAGAAATGACATATCAAGGATGAGCACGCAATAATCGGTTATGTTGTCACCAAGTCCGTGTGCTTCCACGTCATTTGTGACAGCATGGTAAAGAGTCTTCTGGAAGGCATATTTGTCAACGAAATTTAGGGAAGCAGTAAAACGAAAAATCTTCGTTACTTCTTCAACTTCTTTCTCTCAACTTTATGGTGTTGCTGTACATTTAAGTAGACTCCACCAACTTGGTCAACTGTTCTAAAACGGGCATAATACTCTAGTGTACCTTATAATAATCTTTAGCTTGTGACGGTTAGTTAGGGAACCTCTTTGATGGATTGGTAGATTTATGACGTTAGTTCTAGATGTGCCGTCTATGCAGATGGAGTTGGTTTTGTCTAGAAGATTCGCCAGGCACAGTGTAACATGACATTGTAGACTTTAATGTTAAATTCTTCAAGAGGTTTGGTAAGTTTGAGCGTAGGAGGTAAGAATGGATCTAAGGAAGAGGAGGATGGGCTGAGAAGAGGGCTGAGGATTTTTTTATTTCCCTGATGAGAAAGGATTGGGTTGATTGTGTGAAATTGTATAAAGTTTGGATAGATGCGACTGTCTTGAGGTACCTGGGGGTTGGGTGAAAGTGTCAGTAAGTAAGGTATAAGTCCGGAATGCTATCGTAAGGTGGAAAACTACCCGGCTGCGCTGGTTGGATTATTATGGTTCAAGATTAGCTATTTTAATGATAGGATGTAGGGGAAGATTTAAAGTAGTCGTTGATTTTGGTCATGTCACACCTCTGTTGGAAAAGATTCTTGTATTCAGTGCTGTATTCCATAGTATGAATATAGAAATTGATTACTCGCATTTTTTCTATGCAGCCTACTCTTTGCTCCTAATCGAATAAGTTCATAATAAGTGGAAAATAAACTAGGCTATTGTTGATAATAAGTGAAAAACAAACTAGGCAACGCCCCTAGAAAAGCCTTGGTTCGACGAAAAATGCTCGTTCTTAGACTTCAAGTCTACAAGGTATCAAATCTTACGGAAGGAAATTAGTCATCCCCTTCTAGATAAAAAACGACAAGGACAAAAGAAAAAGTTTTCTAAGATTCAGGAAGAATGTGCGACACAAGGGCAATGTATGCAGAGCTAAACGCTGAACGAAAAAGATACCAGACCAGCTCAGGTTTTATTCGCAACAATAATGGGGAACTCGTTTCGGACTACGAAAAGTATGCAGCCCAATGGAGGAGATATGTATGTATTTCGATAAGCTGCCAACCATTAGGGAAATAACCGAAGCAATCAATCGGCTTAAGAATAACAAGGTAGCAGGAATCGACTTATACCATTGGATTTAATAAAATATTCAGGAACAAATTAACAGAAAAGTTACATGGGCTCATCACAACTATAAGAACAGTGAAAAACTCTGATATCATTCCCGTATTTAAAAATGGTGACCGAAGACAGTGCAATAATAACCGAGGAATATCTCAGCTACCAAGTTGTTACAAGGTGCTGTCAAATGTTCTTATAAAGAGACTGATATCATACGCAAAAAAATAATCGGAGACTACCTGTTTACGAGTGACCAGATTACCACACACAGAAAGGAAATGGGAATTGCACGGTTATGACTCTATAAACCAATCGAAAATGTATCACGTTTTTGTAAGGCTAGGGTCCCCAAAAAGTTGGTGAAGCTGATGTAAGTATACCTATAGGAAAACAAAGGTCAAGTTAAAGTAGGCAACGTTTTCTAACCCTGATGAAACAGTTAAGAGGAACTAGATAAACGCTTCGAAAGAGTGGACTAATTCAAGCATCTGGATACCATACTGACTGCCAAAAACGACATAAAGAGCGAAATAAATAAAAGGCGATGAAGAAATGATTGAAAACAACTCTTTTGTCTCGTAATGTTAAAATGGGGATTTGTAAAACCATGATAATGCCAGCGACTCTGTAAAAATGTGAATCCCGGTCTCTGACTAAGAAGGTCTAAAATAGATTTCGAGCTTTTGAAAATAAGATCTTAATAAAAATATGTGGTGGAAAACAAGGCGAAGAACAGGGAAATGGAGAAAACTACACAATTGAGAACTCGAGTAACTCTATTCAACCTTAAGCATCGTGCGAGTAACTAAATCACGAGGATTAATATGGGTAGAAAAGGTTAAACGAATGGACAGTGGACGAACGCTAAAACGAATAAAGAGTGAAAAACCTGTAGGAAAAAGACGATCAGGCCGCATCCTAGTTAAGACTGGATCTAGAAGGTATAGGACAAAACAGCGAAACATGAAAGGAACATACCGAAGACAGGGAGGCTTGGCTTGGTGATCAAAGAGTTTCTGAACTGCCAAATTCCAAATAGTCGGTAATACTACAATGCTAATAACCCCAGCGACGCAGCATAGGTTTGGTGAAAACAACCAAATTCGAAATAGCCATTTCAATCAGCTCGTTAAATAACATTGGGGAACGAGAGGCTTGTTAATCCTAGCCCGTGCTCATCGCGGACTGTCATGTCATGCTATATAATAAAGCTAACCTGAAACCAATTGAATTATAGGCAAAAGCTCCTTTTTTCAAGTTTCCAGTAATATTCAATCGCAGCTTCGGTTTTAGCGGCTAATACAACTTACTTCACATTTGGAAGTTATTGTAATATCGACTCTGGATCAATTTCATTCGACTCATTATTGCATTGAACGCTTGATTAGATTTGCCAAAAAACGGTGGCAGTTAGTTTTTTTATAACGGAAAGTAAAGTACTCGTAGTTAAAACATATTTCACATCTCGCATATCTCGAGAACAAAAAAATAGGAGGCTTGAAAGAATTGACAGTCGAATGTATCGTTTTCAAATAGGTACCTAGATATGCGTGCACAATATTCATTCGTATGTTTGTTGACTTCTTTTCAGGACTCATATCTTGGGAACAATTTAAGATATCAACTCGGGTACATAATGAAAACTTGAATAAAATGCAAATGGTATTTGTCTGGTTGACTTAAATCTTAAGTTTATGTAGTAGCACTTAAGAACACATTCTTTTAACCTCTGTTGAAAACGCTAGCAAGGTATGTATGAAAACCCATAATCGATTCTTCTACGGATCAAAATAAAAGTCGACAGAAAAAATATACCTTAACTACGATGAAGTCATTCAACTAAAGTAGGGTGTCAAGATAGGCTACATTCCACAAATCTATATTTATTTTTTCTATTTTTAGCTTGGCTTATGGCAAATCACCTCAGACACTTGATTTACATATGTTGATAGACATGATAACAACAACTATTAAAAGTAAACAACAAACAATGACATAATGATAAGTATTTCATAATGAGCTCGGTCTTGGAGGTCGCCCGAAAGCGGACAGTCAAGTTATTTTGAGCCACGAGTACGTGTTTGTTTGGCACGTGTACGAAAAGGTTCGACTACCTTGATAACCAGAAAGCCTCCCCTACTATTCGTAGTATTTACATGGCAATTACTTTAATGAACGCTAAATAGAATTTGCCCGCTTCCGCCCTCCTTAGGGAATCGAACTATCATATTTATTCTACGAGCATTATCATACAAGCAGATTAGCGAAATACCAGTAGCTGGCAACTGCTGAGGTTACACCCCGACGTTAACACTATTCACAGTAAGTTATTGGCTCGCGGACCGGTTGACTTTTGGTAATATACAATATAAACAAAGGCTTGCCCTGTGGGCTACTCTATAAAATGTGCCACTTAGTATTGTATGCTTCGGAAGTCTTGCCCATATGGATGTATGGGATTAAATCCATCTACATACTTGGCAATTGCCATCATCCAACCAGTGAGTGGGTTTTAATATCAATAGTGGCACACATACCTATCGTGCTCGGAGTGACGAGCTATCTAAATGAGCTACTGATTAAACAAAGATAATAGTCCGGGGAGATACACTACTGAACACCTTCACCTTAGCCTTGAGTCCAGAATCTTTTACCAGTCACTTCGGCTACAGGGCAATTTATTTTCTGAAATCTATGTCATTGTGGAGTCAGTCGTCTCCTTCTCTAGCATCAGGGCACTTTGTCGAGAGCGTGATAAGTGAGTGGAGATCGTTATACTCGAATAATATATGGAACAACAATTTGGACGAACGCGGGTGAAAATAGAACACCGTGATTATGAGAGCTAAAATGTTAATTTAAGTCTCGAGACGTGATTAAGTAAATAGTGTGATAAGGCAAAAACCAAAGTAAAATAGGTCTACGTCTGATTATTTTAAGGAATTTATGTCGTTGCTAATTTTGTTAACTATGTTAGAGCTAAATTGGAGCTATTTTATTATATTGGCGACTCATAAAGATCACGAGGAATGGGAATGTCTTTTGAAATATTCTTAGGGATTGTGTAAGAAGTTTTTTTGTAAATAAGTATGGCTCTACACAAAGGAGAAAATGGAGTATACGAGTATAATAAGGCTCACCATTTTAAAACTTGTACTAAAAATCTTCTTAAATATACTTCTACCTTTGCTAGTTGATCTGTCCACTACAACTGCCCAAAGCTGCCTAGCTCCAAATGTTGAACAATTAAAAATACCTAAATTTCACCGTGCTAGTTCAACACGGTGTTAGTTCCTTTATTACTCGTCAACCTTATTTCACCGCGTCTCATATTGGGCTCGATATTACCATAAGATTTACAATATTCTTGGTATTTCTCTAGTTCTGTGCGCTCTGGACTACGGAGTGGACATTTCAAGAGTGAATCACGGAAAGTTCCAAGCAGATCAGGAAATGGTTTTGTTACATATCGCACTCATGGACGAATCCTGGATCCACCCTTTTTGATACTAAAACCAAACAACACTCGATGACTTTGAAGGGGGCCTCCCCACCGGCAAAGAATTAAAAGTGTCAAGTTCGGCGGGAAAGGTTATGGCATCTGTTTCTTTGGGACACTAAAGGAATAATTATGGTGGAATATTTAAAAAGGGAACCATTATTTCGGAATCTTACTACGCAGACCAAATACGAAAATTTCGAGAGGTCATTAAAAAAAAAAAGATGTTGCAGACTGCGAGCTGGAGTGCTATTTCATCAAGACAATGCACTGGCCCATAAAGCCGTAGTTGCGATTGCTGCCATCCAAGAAACTGGATTCGAACTGCTCGAGCACCCGTCTATTTCCCAGATCTAGCTCCATATGACTTCTACTTCTTTCTTCGGCTTGAGAAGCACATCCGAGGTAAGAAATTTGAAAACGACAGCGAAGTTATGGCCGCTGACCGATGCGTTTTGGAGTGCTCAAGACAAAGAATTTTTTTTCTAAAGGAATCCTGGGCTTAGAAAAAATACAGACTTGTTACGTCGCTGTGTAGAACTTTTTTTTTTTACTATAACCATCTCGTTTTATTTTTCATTACTTTTGGATCTCCGCTCGTTCGATCATTTGACGCTGACCAGAGTGCACAGTAGACCTTCAATGCACGCAATCGGTTAATTTTTCGATTTCTTTCAAGTGTTTTTCCCCCAACAATGCAAAATCATTGGGAAAGCCTAATTCCTAGTGTAGGAAGCTCGAAGCCTCGTTTATCACCCTTCGCTAAGCCTCCCTGCCATGAGTGTATTCCTTCCATGTTTCGCTATCCCATCTCTTCTAGATCCATCATTTTATTGTCCTATTAGTTCTTCGTGTCCTGACATTTGAATTAAAGAACTAGGGGTGTGTCACCTGAAGACACTAGTACTGCGACCATAAATATCTATTGAACCCCCTTCTTTGATCTATGATTTGAGTGTTGCCTTCAAGAATTTGTCAACTTCTCTAGGCAAATACCATAAGAGCGTACACTCTTGAACCTGCACGAATTATAAAAAAAAAACAAAGATGGGATTTTTTGGAAATCTTTCCCTGTTATGGTTGTGTTCCTTTGGGTTACTTTGGTACTTAAGTTTGGGCAGATGGTCAGTATGTGTCCCATGGTTTCTTTGGCCTGCCTACATCGTCTGCAGATTTCTGTGCTACTAACACCCATTTTACAGACGTGGTAGTGTCCTGTCAGTGCCCCACATAGCACTCTTGACCTTATCCTTAGTGATTTAATTACTCGGACATTGCTTGGGGCTGAATAATGTTTCTGGAGTTCTTGATTGTGTAGTTTTCTCCATTAGCCTATCTCTTCGTCCTGTTAGTCAGAGACCAGGTTTCATATCCGTAAAGTGTCACTAGCATTATTATGGTTTTATAAATGCGAATTTCAACATTCCGAGGCAAAATAGTTGTGTGCCCCTCATCACGAAAAAGCACGCGTTGCCCACATGCAGCCTTTTATTTATTTGGATCTTTATGTTGTTTTTGACAGTCAGTATAGTACCCAGGTATTTGAATTTGAATTTGCCCACTTTCTCAAAGCGTTTATCGAGTACAGTCAGGTGCGAGGTTTGAATTGGTTCAAGGTAGGTCAGGGACCTTATATTCGATTTTCTGTTCATTCACTTCTAAACCTACTTGCTTATCTCCCATCATTAGACTTTCCACATTACTTTTAATTGTTTCCTCACTATCTCCAAGCAGGTTCAGATCGTCAGCGCAAGCTAGAATGGATGCGAAGACGTTGGGGGTTACATTATTACATCTCATTACGAATTCCAGCATCAAATTAAAAAGAAGTGGAGAAAATGCGTTTCCTTGTTTCAATCCTTCACGTATATCGAATGCTTCATATAAAACATCTCTTATTTTAACTTATCCTTTTTTTTCCTTCAGACATACTTGTATCAGTTTCACCTCCATGCTCTCAATGCCTCTGGAATCTATGCCCAGGCCTATGCGGATGATGTTGTTGTTCTCTCCGTCCGGCTCATGTTTAGTGACTGTCTGTCACAAAGCGCAGGCGGCGCTAGATGTGGTCGAGGACTGGTGCACGAGTAATGAGCTGTCGGTTAATCCTCTTAAGACTGATGTCGTTCTCTTCACGAGAAGGAGGAAAAATACTGGCATTACTCAGCTGGTGCTAAAAGGCTTTCCCATCCCGATATCCAAGGAAGCTAAGTACCTGGGAATCATCTTAGATAGCAAGCTTCTTTGGTCGAAGCATGTTGAGTCTAAAACCACCAAAGCGCTGTCAGCTTTGGATCTACACGGCAATGATAAGACCGATAATCTCATATGCATCGGTTGTTTGTTGGAACAGGCTAACACGCAAACACGCTGTGGCTTTGCCCAGCAAACCGGAAGCTGCTCTAGATGCTGTGATTAATCTTCTACCCCTTGACATACATATATATCAGAGGGTGTGCACTGAAAGTCATGTCTCGCCTAAAGAGAAATGATATTTGGTACAACTCGCATTTTAGTGAAAGTGCACTTGCGCAAGAAATATCCTACGACCCCTGTCTCATGGATAGCCTTCTGACGCAATGACACCTGCCATCCTACTACGCTGTAATTTCACAGTCAAATTTCCATGGCGTCAGGGCTGGCTTTGGCTAGACACTGAATCTGGAATGGAATGTCTTCGCTTTTTCACAGATGGCTCCAGGACTGGGCAGGGATCCGACGCTGGACTTTTCTTTGAGCGCGAAAACATTCGACTGCACTTTTCGTTAGGAAAATACGCGTCTGTCTTTCAATCGGAGATTTACGCAATCCTTCTTCTTCTTCTTTTTTTCCTTTTTTTGGCGTCGTTATGTACAGAAGTGTAGGACCATAACCTTCCCACTTAAATGCATGTGGGTCCGCTTGTGGGGTCCGCCGGTTTGACCTCAGAAAGTAGCGGCAGGCTTCCCGGTTTGGGATTACTTCATCGCTGAGGCCAATCAAATGCTGGTGTTGTTGCATTTGTTTGCACCAATTGTTTTTCGGGCTGCCTTTTTTGCGTGTTGAAATTGGAACGTTGATTGATATCGCCTTTTGGACGGGGTTCAAAGGATCTCTCCTTTGAACATGGCAATACCAACTGAGTCGGTCGCGCTCTATCTTTCTTGTGATGGTTTCTTTTACGTGGAGGCCTCGGATCTTTGAACTTCTAATTCTGTCACGCTTTGTTACTCCCGCTGTCATGCGAAGCATCTTCATCTGAGCTGCCGTTAATTTGCTCTCATACTTTTTGTGCATTGTCCAGCATTGTGAACCGTATGTGAGCGCCGGACGTACAACTGAAGTGTAGAGCCTTCCTTTCAGCTTAGGGGGCATTTTTCGATCACAGAAGATGGCGGAGTTTTCCCGCCACTTCATCCACGCGATGGTTGATGTCGTCATCACAAGTTGCTTCTTTATTAATCATAGATCCCAGATATTTATACTTTTCACACTTGGGAAGCACTCTTCCATTCAAGTAAATGTCTGGAATAGGCTGATGAGGGTCAGAGAACGGGCAGCACAGATACTCTGTCTTCTTTGAACTAATACGATACCCGTGTCCCTCAAAAATGTCCACCCACACATCAAGTGCTCGTTGTAGGGACGCCTGATCATCACTTATAATGGCTCCATCGTCAGCAAAGAATAGCTAGTGCACATTGGGGTCCGTCACTTTTCCTTCAAGCAAGCAATCAAGGACTGCTTTAAAGAGCAGTGGGCTGAGGACGCTCCCTTGGTGTACACCGACTTTGATTGCGTACTCTTCGGTGACTCCTGCGGTGCATCTTACTCTTGTCGTTGCTCTCTTGTACATGTCCATGATCACTCGCACGTAGGTTTCTGGAACTCCTTTTTGTCTTAGCGCTACCCATAAAAGATCTCTCCGTTGCCGGTCAAAGGCCTTCTCGAAATCAACCAACACCTTATGCAAGTCCTTTGAAGAATCACGATGCTTGTCCATCATGATCCTTATACTTTGGATTGCATCTGTTGTTGATTTACCCGAGACAAACCCGCACTGGTCATCAGATAGTCGTATTATTTTCCGCAGTCGGCTATCTAATACCCGTTCAACGATCTTCATGGTGTGCGACATCAGCTTGACAGAACGGTAGTTATCACAATTTCGCGTATCACCCTTTCCTTTGTGCAAAGGAAGAAGATAGCTTTCCCTCCATTGATTAGGCATAGTGTCGCCTCTCATAAGCTTGAAGATAAGAACCATGAGCCATCTAGACCCGATGTCTCCCATCTTTTTCCAGAACTCAGAGGGTATCTCGTCCGGCCCAACAGCTTTTCTTTTCTTGGAGTTTTTAACCGCGTACCGAACTTCTTCGACTGTGATGTCGGATATTTCGGCATGATTCGGGGCGGCTCTTGGAAAGTACACTCGGGGAAACTGTTCGTTCAGAAGTTCCTCGCAATACAGTCGCCATCTGTGGAGAATTTTTTCGTCATCCACAAGGAGTTGGCCTTCAGCATTGTTAATAAACTTTGGGAAACGAATCTCCTGAGCATTTCTTCTTCTCTGGGCGGCTATCTTAAAGATATTTGCTCCTTTGTTCAAATTGCTTTGTCGAAGCTCCTGGGTAGCCTGGTGCCTGTCAGACGCGGAAGACGATATTTCTTCCAACTCCTGATAGAGGCCTTCCATGGTTTTCGCTTTGAATTCGGCGCACTTTTTCTTCGCGATACCTTTGCAATATCTATAAACCTTTTCACGGCGAGCTTTTTCCTCTCTATTAGTAGAAGAGCACTTTGACCAAGCTTGGAAAGCCATTTTCTTTTCGTGTATCACTGCTTTGGCTCCGTCTGTCTACCACCAGGTTTCTTTTGCGTGTTGGCAGGGGCCTTTAGATGTTCCGAGCAGTGATTTGGCTTCCTCCAGGCCAGATTGTTGTAGGGAATCCCACATGTCTTGTGCTCTGCACTCCTCATTACCGACCTCATCGATAATGGAAAAGAGGTAGTTTTTCATGTTGTTAATAAAAGCTTCGTCTTTTCCTTTATCCAGCTTATACCACTTGATTCTCTCAGACACCTTCGTTTGTTGCTTTGACTTCTTACTCGCCTCCATAAAAAATTCAGTCAGGAGGAGACGGTGTTGAGGGGCGATCGCGTCTCCCAGGATCACTTTGCAATCTTTAACTCGTGGCTTCATGAAACTGGATACCAAATAGTCTATTTGAGTTTCATTTCCGCCGCTGCTATAAGTGATCAGGTGCCGGCTTTGTTTGACGAACATGGTATTTGGCACTATAAGACCGTACCACTTGCACATGTTTAGGATATCCTGGTTCCTGGTGCCGTATCCCAGCCCTCCGTGCTAGTCTTCATAGTCTTCGCTTGTCTTCCCGACATGTCCGTTTAAATCTCCCCCAACAAACAAAAGTTCGTCCTTTGGGATGAGTTTGACAAGGTTGTGGAAATCTAGCCAGAATGCATCTTTTTCTTTTTGTTCGCATCCGACTTCAGGGGCATATGCGCTTACGATGTTCCACACCTCACCATGCATCACCAATTTGAGAGCCATCAAACGGTCACTGGACTTTGAAATGGTTAAGACGTTGCCAAGTAGCTCTGCCGCAAGGATGATGGCGATTCCGTTTTTTCCTTGTCCCAATCCATAGTAAAACATCTTGTAGGCTTTTGTTTTAACGTCTAAGAAACGTGCCCGATTACCGGTGTTTCGGTAATCATCATTTCTTCAAGCTCATAGTTGCGACCACTCATGCTTCCAACGTTCCAACTCGCGACTCTTAAGTGTGGCTTACGCCGTTGCATTACTTTGCTATTCCCCGGAAATCCTATAGCTCTGACCCGAGCATTGCTGCTCGTCCCAGGATCACGACCATTAGTAGTGCCTGGCGGGGTAGTGCTTTTCCTTTTAGCGTTCTTTTCCATAATGCTACGGTTTGACCGTTTTCTTTCTTCTCCTCTTTTTTTTGACACGGGCATGCCCCAGATTTTTTTTTTTTTTTGTTTGATCTTACTCTTACAACACCGGTGATCTCCAGTCGTGTCATCCCACTGATTTGCATGCACACTTGTGGGGCAGTTTAATGGTGGTATATGTGTCCCTAGGCTCACATTGGTGTTTTCTAAATTGCCTAGATGTGATTTTTGTTTACCTTTGTTTTAGTCGCCTTTTACGACAAGCGAGAGGTGGAAGGGAAAAAGCCAAGCTGCACTCAAAGCTGTGTCCAACCCTCTATCCAACTCCAAATTAGTGCATGAGCTCAAGAACTTTTTGAACAGAGTGGGAAGACTAAATTCACTTAGGCTTGTATGGGTTCCAGGTCACTCTGGGATCCAAAGAAACGAGATCTCCGATGAACTCGCTATAAGGGTCTCAGAGGAGAGTTTGACCTGCTTCCACAGTCAAATCTGACATCAACGACTGGGTCTTTAATGCACACAGTCGTAGATGGAGGGAATATCCAGAATGCAGGATGACTAAGCGTGTATCATACACCCTGATGTCTGCAAGAAGTCCGCAACATTTTTCTTATCCTTAAGGAGAAATGATTGCAGAAGGCTAACAGGCGTCATCACGGGCCATTACACTTTTGCCAAGCATCTCTACGTGCTTGGCATCAGTGAGACGCCTAACTGTGCTGCATGTTGCAAGGCGGATGACACAGCAGAACACTTTCTCTGCGACTGTCCCGCCTTCGCCCGCCTTCGCTCGCACACGGTGGCGCACCCTTGGGGCCGACGTGGTAGGTGCCGAATCTCTTAGCCCTACATCACTGAAGCCCCTCCTCACTTTTCTCCGGACAACGGGAAAAATACAATAAAGACAAGGTGTCTGTCTGGTAGTACAATGGACCGGTATTTGTGTCTGAGTGCTCCAACAGATAGTAGAAACCTCCAACAAAAAATAAATAAAAAAAATCAGTTTCACCGTTTCTCCGATTAATTCCTTGACTTATGATGTCAGTCTTTAAGAGAATATGTGACAACACCTTGTAACAACTTAGTAGCAGAGATATTCCTCAGTTACTGTTGCATTGTGTTCGGTCACCCTTTTTAAATACGGAATGATCACAGGGTTTTTCCATTCCTCGGGGATGGTTTCATTATTCTATATAGTTGCGATGAGCCCATGTAACTTCCCTGTTATTTTTTACATGCCTATTTTATTAATTCCGATGGTATTAGGTCGGGTTGCTTCTTTTACTTCTTCAGTGGTTCTACCTGAACCTGTGCTGGGTGGATAACACTGTTTCCCAATGCTGCTAGCTCTGCATGTACATTAAGCAGTTTATCGAAATATCTACTCCATTGGGATGCAACCCTTTTGTTGTCCGAAACAAGCTCCCATTATCGTTACGGACAAATCCTAATATAGCTTCCGTTATTTAGCCCTAAATTGCTCTCGTGTTTTTAGCCGCACATTCTTCCTAAATTTTAGCCAACATTTTCCTTGCCATTGTCGCTTTTATACCTAAAGAGATGGCAGACTTCCTTTCGTAGGGTTTGATATCTTGTATGCCTGATTTCTTCACTACTTTCCATTGCTTGGAGTCTTTGAACATTACAGACTTTTACTTTGGCTTTACTTTGGAGGCTTTGCAAAAGCCTAGTTTGTGTTCTGCTGCTCCTTTACAATACTATTGTTGACCATACTGCTTTTATCTGTCTTGTTTCGCAGTTAGTTTCTATGCCATTTAGTAGGGTAAACCGGTTATTAATTTGTTCCTAGTATTGATGCTGCACCTTTTTAACGTTACATTTTTCTATACAGTTCTTCTGTGAATTTGGATTCGGCTTTTAATATTAATGACGATTAAGATGTGGTCTGCATCGCTTTAACATCTTGTACATTGGTATGGTTTCTTCTAAAGGGTCCGCCATCTAACGTTTTTTTCTTTCAAGTAGTGCTTATTTCGTGAATGGTAACACTTAGCTCATGTCTGATTTGACAGATAATTAGTTTTATCCTTCCGCTGAACGAATATGGTTGTGTATACGCTTGAACAACGCTGGGAAATATTGCGACATTACTTTGAAAATCATGGTAATGTTGCAGAATGTGTGCGAAAATTGCGTACGGATTTTGGAAGAAGAGAAGCACCGTCAGCTCCGTATGTTCGTATTGTACTTTCAAATAAAAAAAGAAATTTGAGAAAATATTCAGTATTTTTTTTTATAGCATTTTCAAAAAAAAAAATTATTTGGCGGACCCTTTATCAATGAGAAAATGATAAATTTACTTGCTCGTAATCGGTGATATCCACATAGCCTCGTTAGTGTATTCTTTTGTGTTTATGCTGTTTAAAAACACCCAGTCTGTACAAGGTGCGTACGTTCCACGAGCCTATTCTTAATTTTTTTGCATTTTTTTTCATGGATGCTCTCCCTTGGATAATGCCCACCTAGAGATCCGATCCTCTTAGTTTATCTCCGGAATATTTTACCCACGGAAGACCAACCATATTTAACACCACGGCAGGTCAACTATTTGGTGTTGATGCTATTTTGAGTATGGTGTTGTTATGGTGTATTGATGTAGTGATCTGAGTATGGGTAGTGCAGTGTCATAAGCTCAACATAAGCTCAGCCTCTGTCATTTCATGGGGCAAAGATCCATTAGGAATGTAGTCGCCCCTTATTCCGCAGGGGAAATAATATTGACTTCGAGAAATTCAATATTTATGCTTAATAAATAGCTCAAGTAGGCTGTTCATTCATAGCTATCAATGCTGTTTGCGGTTAAATGTAATAAAGGAGCTGAGGGTTATACCGATAAATGCTAATGGCCCTTAGGCGTTTACGAAGTCTAAACATGCCATACATTCAGTTTAATGCTTCACACTGGACAACACTCAACTCCGTCCATCACATTCCCATATTTCATTTCATATAAGTTTTGTTCATATCACGTGAACGGAACCACGTGACACATGACTCCGTAGGACTGAATTTTGACTCACTCTCTTGCTCCGTACTATATGACACACGGTCATATCGTGGTACGGTTGGGGTAGGGCTGGGGTAGGGTATCTGCGTAACAAAGAAAATAAATAAATAACTTGAATCGCATCGTGGCGTTATGCAACAAGCGTCGGGTGGAGTTCCGAATAGTACTCACCCCCGATTTTTTTCAATTTTTTTGTACGTATAGCCTAATGTATCAAAGTTAAAAATCCAAAGCGGTTTTTGGCGCAAATGACTGGAAAGGACTAAAAGGATGTGCTAAATTTGAATATCCTGCAGAAAATATCTTGAAAGTTACAACAGCTATATTTATAAGTGATATCGCAAATTAAAGCAGAAATTAAGTGCTTTTAACTGATAATAAAATTATAGTATATAGTTTACAAATATTGAAGATATGAAGTATTTTGGAAAAATAGGTCAATATTTTCAAGGAAACATTTTTTTTTGAAAGAAAGTGTATTATGAAGGCATATTTTTTTTTTGGAATTATAAAACTACATTCGAAAACCTTTTTAACGATACCAAACATGCTATACTTTTCGTTAAACATCACCTTAAGAGAGGAGTTTTTTTCTTTAGAAGTGACATTCATCAAGCTTGGGTGAGCCCTGGGAGTAACATTTGTATAAACAAATGTTTTTCCCCTCGTATAACGGCGATAACGGACCCAAGTAAAGACAACCGATGATGAAAAAGCTTTTCGTCTCTTGTTGAGTAGAAACTGTCCACAAAGGTAGACCTAAATTTTCCGCGATTGTTCATACTTTGTATTTTGCAATGGATTTAACGTATAATTTATTTCAATTAGCAAGTATTTTAAGTGATCATTCGAAAACTTTGCAGTGGTTAAGAGATCTTGGACTAATTCCAGCGACAAAGTATTGTCATAAGCATAAAAAATATATGGTAAATGAATTAAAATTAATATGTGGATTATTTGAGTGTCGTAAGACAAGCAAATACTATCATTGTGAAAGTGTTGCAAATAATACGTGGTTTGAGAGATGTCGTATTTCACCTGAAGTTTGCATACTAATTACTTATTGTTTTTCTTTAAATATGTCATTTGAACAAACCATCCGGGAAAGTTCAATTATTGATGGAAAGCAAGTTTCCCGTGAGACAGTTGCGGATCGGTTTTCGTTTTGTCGAGAAGTCTGTATGTTGGCGTTAGACGAACAATTCGAGGAAGAGGGTCAAATAGGAGGTGTTGGTCAAGTTGTTGAGATTGACGAATGTAAAATTGGTCGTCGTAAATACCATAGGGGGCGTGTTGTTGAGGGTTCTTGGGTCTTAGGCATTATACTTCGTGGGAGTCGTTCTCAATACCGTCTCGAAATTTGTCCCGAAAATAAAAGAGACAAAAATACTTTAATAAGTCTAATACAAAAACATGTGAAGTTGGGAACTACTATCCACACAGATTGTTGGAAGGGATATATGGACTTAGAATCTTTCGGATATCATCACTTTACTGTCAATCATTCCAAAGAATTTGTAGATTCCGAAACAGGGGCTCATACCCAAAATATTGAGTCGTCGTGGCGGTGGATGCGTCGTCAATTATCTCGTGGTGGTGTCCGTGTCGACAATATGGAGCAACATTTATGCGAATTTTTGTGGCGTCGTCGCGTCAAAAAGTTGAACCAAGATCCTTTTAATCAGTTGCTGAAGGATATTAAGCGCTGTTACCCTGGTCAATGATTTGTATTGTCAAATTGACGTAAATTAAATATTATATTTATATATATAATAAATATTTATATTGTGTATGTGTGTGTGTATCAAACTGTATATAAATAATGAAATGTGAAATAAATGTTATTGTAATTTGAATTTTGATATAAAAATGTTATATTTAAAAGTTATTATTCAGGACTAAATTTGTAAAGAGAAGATGGAATAATGGTAAATATTAACAAAAGAGTACTCCTGCCCGATTTTGATAAAATTTGAGTATATGGTAAAGGGAATTCTAATATTTTGATACACATATGTATGCACAACCTCATACTTTGCACCTACCCCAACTTTGCACCTACCCCAAATCCTACAGTGAGCCCAAGCAGGGGGGTTGCAGGGGGGCAGCATGCCCCCCCATAGGTATTTCACTGCGATTTACTTATAAAAACGGCGACGCACATATATACATATGTATTCATGGCAGAAAAAAGAGCATTTTTCATTCCTTTTAGCCATTATCTTGTAAACTATACTTTGATGAATGTTACTTCTGAAGAAATAAACTGTTCGCGTAAGGTAATATTTTGTGAAAAGCATGTTTGGTATCATTGAAAAGGACTTCAAATGTAGTTTTATAATCCCGTAAAAAACATATGCCTTTATAATACACTTTCTTTTTTAATTTTTTTTTTTCTTGAAAATATTGACCTATTTTTTCAAAATTCTTCATATCTTCAATATTTGTGAACGGATTACTATACTTTTGATGTCAGTTAAAAGCACTTAATTACTGCTTTAATTTGCAGTATCATTTACAAACATAGCTGTTGCAGTTTTAAAGATATTTGAGTTTTATTTCTGCAGGATATTCAAATTTAGCACATCCTTTTAGTCCTTTCCAGTCACTTGCGCTAAAAACCGCTTTGGATTTTTAACTTTGATACATTAGACTATACGTACAAAAAATTTTAAAAAAATCGGGGGTGAGTACTATTCGGAACTTTATCCCAAGCGTCTGAGCTAAAGTCGTTTAAAATGTTTTTGTTTTTACGCTTTGCATGCTGCGCGTCGCCTGGGCTAGTCAGACAATGCTTTTGTGAATAGTTTTCCTCATTGTCACTTCAGACCTAGAAGCAATGTATTCAGCCCACGTTCCATTTCTCAATTGTACAACGTGAACAGAACCTATACAGATTACTTCCTAGGAGTATATGTCTGTGCATATAAGTTCGTAGAGATACGTGAAACTACCTATAGATGAATTGTTTTGTACGACACGAAGTAAACAAATTTGTTTTGATGCTTTTCAGCTTGTTTACTATGGAAAATTAAATTAATTAATTGTATTGTGCATGAGAAACTATTTACGTGATTAGCTTAGTTTGATCTCTTGTGCAATAGCATGCATTTCGAAATTATTAGTCTTTAAAGTTAAGTTGCTGCATCGTGCTTTTAGGTATTTTTTTGTGTTCTTTTAAAAAAAATTACTTGAATCCACCTTATAATAGACAAAAATGCTTAAAACTAGCTTAAATAACTTAACTAACTTTAAAATTCCTTACTGGCATATGCGGACACTCTAATATCTAATCTAAGGTTAGATTAGTACAGAATAATTTAAACCTTGTCTTTCGGCCTTATGATAAACTCAAAATAATTTTTAAAAAATGAGCTACGAAGCTAAGAAAATGTTTTTTTTTAAGGAAAATTTAGCATCACAGACACTATGTTTCATCGTGGTCATCGTAAAATAGTGACTTGTATAAGTGACTTCTATAAAGTCATTTTATAGAACGACGGTCATGACACGTTTTATGAAGAAATTATCATAAAATGATGGAAATTTCAAAAGCTCATAACTTGCACGATTAACTAAGTCCATCTGAGCAATATAAAGCGAATTAAATGAAACGAGGAGAAATCCACTCTATCAGATTGGTATATAGTCGTGTCCAAAATCTCAGTAGCCTCCCTTCATATATTTCCTAATTGCTTTCGTCTAAATGGTAAAATTATGTACGATGTTAAGTCATGAGCTCATTGTTCTGCAGCCAAAATAATAGCATCAGCAGAGGCAGTCGCAAAAGAAATGTATTTTTTTAGAAATTATTAAGTGAAAAGTTCCTTTGAGGTAAATTTAATTTATTGGGATATACTTACTTTCTGCGTAAAAAATATAACAATGTTTTTATTGTTTTTTGTTTTTTGTAGTCATGTACTCCAGAAAAGAGAAATTCTATCAGAAAATTAATTTCAGGAGTCAGGAGTTTCTTGGATGTTGTAATTCAAGAAAAGGATCCATTCAAGTCAGCTATCGAAATAAAAACGAAGCTGAATGTTTCGGCAGGTGTTGAAACTATTCGCCAGAGATTGAGAGAGAAAATTTGAACGCCTGTTATCCAAGAAAAGTTCCTCTACTCAGACTATGTTATGTGGCTAAAAAGTTTGTGAAGTTTGCTCGAAACCACATCGATTGCCCAATTCAAAAGTGGAGGAACATTCTACGGTCAGATGAAAGCAAAATTGTGCTTTTTGGTGATGTTGGATCTTGTTGTTTTGTTCGAAGACCTCCAAAAATGGCCTTTAAATAGCATTAGACCATAAAACGGTAACTCTTGGTGGTTGCAGCTTAATGGTATAAAGTTGTTTTTTATAACATTTTGTTGGTTCAATTTATTGGATAAAGTCTGTACTGGACCAACACTTTATGTTAAAATAATCAATGAAGTCATGCTGCCATTTGCTTCCGACTAAATACCGTTAGTTTGGGTCTTCCAACAAGACAATGACCCCAAAAACACCAACAAAAAGGCAAAGCAATGGTTTCGAGAAAACAATGTTAATGTCATGGAATGGTCACCTCAATGTACAGACTTGAACCCTATCGGAAATGTTTTTGCCAAGACAAAAAAGCGTTTCCGAGGACCAGTCAAAAAACATCAACGAACTTTGGGAAGTGATCCAACGCCGCTAGTATGTAATGCCTGAGAGAAATGACAATCATTTGGTTGACTCAATGACACTTCTCAAAATAAAAGTTAATTGGATTTCCTATAGAGTTATATAGGTTTTTGCAACAGTAGTTAGATCTATGTTGCGTACTCAACTTTTTTTTTTCATTACATTGGGTAGTGCTATTTTTTTTTTACCGCAGCCGTATATTGCACTACAACCCGTGTGGAGGAGATGAATGTTGACAGTTGATATGGCCTTGAAAAATGCAAATAACCGTGTACTAATCTGCCGAAAACATTGTCACAGAACACGCTCAGTCATTATCCGATTTTAGTACTGATGCGATTTGGCAGAGTTATATAATGAGATGTAGCAAAAGGAAATACATTATTTTTCCAACAGACGGTTTTAGCAATTTGCAGCTCGCATTATATAAGTCCTATCGGATGTACATCAGATGACGTTAGAAATATGGGGTTTCGTATTAACAAAATTTCGCTGGCAATTTTGTGATTGGTTGAAAAATTAACAGCAGCAGAGAGAAAATGTTAAAAATGTTGATGACGTTGAAAAGTGAATCACTAACGACGATTTCAAGTGAAAACGGTTATAGTCAAATCGCTGTAAGTGGGGGCAAATAGTGCCCTAAGAAGGATTGACGACCAGCTGTGTTTAGTGGGATTGGCACAGAATCATCTGCGCCTCTGTTCCAATAACAATTGGACCATCTGAAGGAAACATTCGTCAAAAAGTAAACAGTTTTCGCCAGTTGGAGGGAATTGTGTTCCATCAGAATAACTCCAGGCCTCACAAATCGATAGTCAGGAACTCAAAAAGCTAGGTTTTGAGGTTCTCATGCATCCACCTTTTAGTCCGGACCTGAAACCAAATGATTGCCACCTGTTCCTGTCCGTAGCGAACAATTTTGCTAATGAACAATACGCCTGAAGAGAGAGACTTGTGAAAAGCGACGGACCCAATTTTTTGTCAATAAGGCCTGGGCCTCTATGAGAGAGGTATTTGACCTAAATCTGATCATTCTTACTATGCTAAATAAAGTCTTCAATTTCATGTAAAAATATTTGGATTTTTATTACACGTAATACATGGCAACTTATATGCATGTACAGTCTATTATGGGTATTTAAGCTGTTAGCCGGCTTTGAATGCTTTTTTCTCTTTAAAATCTGTCGCTTTACAAATATGTGATTATATAGCAAGCTTCAGCATGCTATTGGACAACATTCCCTAAAAGGTACCACACCAGTCCTGAATTTAGGTCGCCACTTCGCAAAGAGGCGAAATTTTACACATCTCGGTTATAGCTGATTCAAGAATCCTTTTTATAAAATGCTTACTTTTTGGAAAAAAGTTTTTTATGACCTACCTCTATCATAAATATATTCCTTCGACAATCTTAACGAATCGCGACATAGAATAGAGAAATATCGGAAGGGCATGGTGAAGGCGGATTTCCATTTCAAACTCCGACTAGGGCAGCTTTTGTATCATTTCAAATGAAACATAGGGTCTAATATTCTTACAATAGGATCGGACCCTGCTTATTTTTCAACGCAAGATGTTTATTAAACCGATTTCGTATACACTATACCATAATTTCCTCACAATATTCGACTGCATTTATAGATTAAAAAAAAATTTAAGGATTAGACCTTCTATGTCCACCAAGTCTGGGGGTGTATTTTAGTTTTTCGACGACGACAATGAAGGAGATATTTAGAGAAACTGCTTAATGTGCATGGAACGCAAGCAGCACTGGAAAATTATTTTATCCACAAAGAAGAAATTCAGCTAAAACTGGCAACCATCGGGGAAGTAACGGAAGCTATCCATCAACTTAAAAATAACAGAGCCGCAGGAGCTGACCTAATATCGGATATCCGAGGAATAAAGACCAGGAATATATGTACCATTTGTTACAAGGTGTTGTCAAATATTCTCTTAAAAAGATTTTCATCATACGTTAAGGAAAATATCCGAAGCGACCAGCTTGGCTTCAGTAGGAACCGCTAGACGAATGACCAGATTTTCCCTATAGATAGATATGTTAGATGTTTATTTGAATGTTATATTAATTTTAGCTATTGCACAGTATTTTATTACAGAGATTTGATATATTTAATATCTTACTTCTGAAAAAAAAATTTTAATTTATTTTTAATCTATATACAATTGTAACATGTTATACAAATATCTTTGAAGGAAAATACGAAGAACAAATATAAGAAATTTTGACTTGATTATGCATAAGCAAAAAATCATTATTTTTCTTTTCTTCTTTCTCTTTTCTTTTTTCGGTTGTTAAGGTTTTTTTTTGTCTTTTCACTTCTCGGCTCTACACTCGGCCATTTTGATTCTCGACCGACCCGGACGAGTTATAACAGTTTCCTTCAGTATCGTCATCTTCTTCACTATCGTCATCTGAGTTGTGAATCTTCCATGCCTTTATATAATCCGTTGATGTCGAGGTAAAATTTTGACCTTCGTGTTCCAGTTTCACAAATCTAAACGAATCTCTTCTTCTAATGGCTCGGCTAATTACAAATTCTCGGTTCTAAACATCGTCACCCCAGTGAGCAGCGTAAACGGTGTTCTTTTGGCAGCTCTCGAAGGAGTAGAGTTCAAGATTACTTGCTTTCTACTTACATGCAATCAAAGCAATAAAAGGAATCCTTGCTTTTTCCGGGTCTTTACTGAAGCTAAGATGCAATTTAGTAGCTGCCAGAAACCGCTTGCACAACTTTTGATAATTTGCGTATACTCGTATAATATTCACGTCGAAGTAGTAGTAGTACTTATATTTTTAAACCGCTCCGACCCGCAACACATAGTTTTTAAGTTCTGAAGTTTTTAGAACCTGAAGAAGAAGCTTACAAAAATCCTCTTTTGTCTGTGCCCTCCTAATTGACTCCATAACTCCATCCTCAATTATATCGCATCGCATCGACATGTTGCACAGATCGTCTAGACCGGTGATGAACTGAACAATTGTATTCCTGCAGCTGAAGTGCCCATGCTACTCTGCAATTGAATTCCTTTTTGGTAAAGGTTAGCTGGAAAGCCTTTCGAACTTTAACCCAAATAGATAAATGCGCAATCTTTTTAGGGATCGCATGACGACCAGAACCTTGCTCATAACTAGAATAAATTCTTTCCGCTGGTAAGGTTTTGAAAGTAAGGAAAAGGATGTGGTGGAAACAACCATCGTCACCTTTCTTGGAGCTGTCTTAATTCAGCTCCATATCCTTCCGTTCTAGCATCCGTGTGCAACTGCGTCGGACGAGATGGATCAACAAGTCTCAGAACTGGTTCTTCACATTTTTAGGCGTTTGAAAAGAACTTCATCTTTCCCCCAAGTGAATTTTGCGTCCTTTTTTTGTCAAATCGGTAAGTGGCTTAGCTATCAGAGCGATTCCGATATAAACTTTCGGAAAAAATTCTGTAAGACCTAAAAAACTCATAACATCCCTCACACTTTAGGTACAGAAAATTTTCTCACTGTTGAAACTTTTTGTTCATAGGATCAGATAATTCCATTCTGAAAAAAACTGGCATTTACGAGTACTCCATTTTATCAGCAGGCCATACATACGACGAAAAGTCACTCGCCGGGCAGAAATTTCAGTCGAATGAGGAGGTCATCGCCGCCACGGAGGCCTACTTTGCAGACCTCGAGAAAACGTATTGTATTTTTCAGACGGGTTAAAGAAGTTGGAGCATCGCTGGGTCAAGTGTATCGAGCTAAAAGGAGACTATATTGAAAAATAAATCGCCATTTCTTAAAAATTTTTGTTTTTCTTTTGTAGGCTAAGTACTTATCGGACCACCCTCGTACATACACTTGGACCTTTCGTAATGACTCGATATTTTCGATTTCGGTCATGTTGGTCACGGGGTCCATGTAGACGAGAAGTGCAACTGATATAAAATGCTCTTGTTCGTTACACTGTCTTATTATATAGCCTATTAGGTGTGAAATCTCTATTTTTCCTCTTGCTGCTGTTTTCTGTAAAAGTACTTCATATATGATTCAGATGAATTTTTCGTTGATTCTGCTAATATTTGATGAACGTTCTATATTGACTTACCCCCAAACTCTTTTAACTTCTGCCATCTAGAAATATCCGAGTCTGACTTAACTGCTAATCTAATTGCCTCGCCTGTAGAAATGTTTGTACTTCGTTTCAATAACAAACCAGCGAAACACTTTCGAAGTCTGAGAACCACAATTTGACATTCTTAGATTGCCGATGCATCTACCATTTTTGGGTTTCCAATGGGCCTTGTTTTCGAGTCTGTGATCTTCCGAATGTTTCTTACCTAGCCAACATCGAATGCTGCGTCCGTTGCCCGGCAAGTAATGGTGTTACTCCTTGTCATTGCTAGGCAGATACACATTCAAGTATAATTCGTAAAGGAAGACATCCCGAATTCGCGCCCTCGATATTATACGAATTTCCTAGAAACAATGTATTGTCAATTAACCCTAAAAATCTCACACGTCAAACACAAGTACCACTTTTTCTTAAAAGGGAAACTAAGTGAAGCTGATGCTTTGTATCGAGTAGAACAAACTCTGTTTGTTGGTGTATACAATTCATAATTGTTGCAGCCGGAATAAAACTCACGGTCACTCGCTATTGACAAACTAAGAGGGCTGAGCGCATCATTGAAGTAATAGGAGCAAAGATACGCTGTAGTGATTTTACAGCACGACAACACTCGCCACACGTTGCCCAGCTAGTTAAATTCTACTTAGAAACACTGATATATTATAAAATGCCTCAAATCACACGTTATATTCTTCAGACATCGTCCGTCTTTCGATCTTTCGCAAAGTGGAAAAATTGGTTCGATTCGAGGATCGCCTCAAAGGACTTACATATTTTTTTGAACTCCAGAATGATGGGCAAAAGCTGTAGCAAGACGTTTAACCTTTTTTCCGAAATAGAGCTCAAAATTTTGAAAAAAAAAACGATTAAACAAGTAAAATATTGAACCTAGGATGTTAATGTTTTCAATAAAGATTTGAATACAAACCTTCCAAATAGTCGAGAGTATAGCCCACCACTATTGAGAAATAAGCTTGAAAAAAAAAGAAAACGGATAATTTAAGCATTTTTATACAAAAATTAAATTTAATGATGAAAACAACAAATCAAAATCCAATAAACGACTAATAATAGTAGTAACAACACATGCATAACGCGACATGAGTCAACGACAATGGGGGTTCGGTATAAGAAAAGCCCCTAGCGTCCCGAGTGAAAAAAATGCCACTGGTGCCATGTTCATTCAAGTGTATGCTAATAAACATAAATAAAAACAAAAAACAAACAGCAAATTCAATGTCTAGATTTGAATCATTTAAGTATAGATAACCTAGGTGTTCAGGCTTATTATGGATTCAAAATATCGTACTAGTTATCAATATATCATTTATTTTGTAGTTAATCTAAATTTAATTAACTATAAATAAGATACAAATAGGTATACTAGGATGTATTTTTGTTTTTCTGCTTTATTTTTTAAATCTTATAACTAACTTAATTTAAGCGACAATGTTACTATTGGCATCATGGACATAGCAGAGTAACAACAGCAATATTTGATAACTTAAAGCTCCAGCCGCATCAAACCAGCCTAACCAAGCCAGGTTATAATTAGATCTATCAACGACTGGGTTTCGCCATCTCGTTCACTCTATATGTCCGAGATCTCACCAAATCAAAGAGCCGGCTGTCAAATCTCTATTCCATCTAAGCATGATAACACACACAGCCTCCAAAAGATTCCCCAGCTAATCCTAACCTAACTTACGAACTACGGAGTGAAAAGGATCTTACCGGAATGCTTCCAACTGACAATCACCAAAATTCGGCGTGCGGCAGCATCAGCGAGATCCCAGTACGCAATCGTGATAATATATGAGCTTATGAGCGGATTAGCCTTTTATCCCTGGCGCCCTGATGGCGTTGGTAAATTACCGGAATACCATTTCTACTTTGCACTAACCTTTCGGAATCAAAAAGAATAATTGCTTCAGGGAAAATAAAGCCCTATCGAAATGTGTTCTCGTATATCTCTAATTGAAGTAGTTAGCCCGGAAGATCAGGTCATTGTCGATAATCACAGCCCTTGCAATTTGTTTTCCAGTAGTTTTAACAAGAAAACTGTCGATTCTATTTAGGCCCGCTCTGTCGCACAGAACTTAATAAACTGAAACTCTGGCGTTCTGTACATTGTAAGACAAGCCCTAAAGCACTGTCTTTTGAAAAAAAAAAACAATCTTTTCCATATAAGTGGCGCTACACTCAACCACATCGGACAACCATACGCGATGATAGGCCTTATTAGGCTCATGCTGGAACATACGGTGTTGAAGGTTGGCCTTTTCAAAGCCGATCAGATAAGCGCGAACAAAATCCGACACAGTTCCTAAAAAGTAATTTAAAGAGACCATTCGAATGCCACATGAGGCAGTGGAGTTGCGATCTTCGTTAGACATAATATTTTAACAATTTCAATTGGCGCGGGTAGATTTTGGCAGCCTGTGGCGGGCATGTTGTTTTGGTGACATCTCTTAAATCAGTTTTTTTATTATTCAGTAACTGATTTCAAATCATAAAATCACTGGCAAATTATTGTACATGATTCAACAGCACGTCCAAATGATAAAACTTTATGATCAAAATGAGTTTTAGTTTGTGCACGTTGCGCCCATTTTACGGTAGGTGTGGTGGCTCTTCACAGTCGATTCTTCAACATTTGGTGGCTAAATTTGAGACTGGTTCGGTAATTAATCGGTCAACATTCGTTGGCATTCAGTAATATTATTGATGTTGAACCAATCCACACGAAGCCCACCTCACCTATAAAAGTTACCCTTTCACTATACCTCACCTCAAAAAGTTACCCTTTGGCCCGAATTTTTGGCGGCGTCATTGGCATGTTGGTAAGGCGGTCAATGTCGAGCGCTACAGAACAATGATTATCAATTTCCTATGGCACAAATTGAAATATATATGAAATATATATACGACATGTGGTTCCAGCAGGACGGCGCTACATGCCACACAGCGGACGCACATAGGGGTACTTGCATCGAAAAAGCGGCCAAAATTATTTTTTTATTTTAATTACCTAATTTGTGTCTAAAACAATTGTTTATAAATTTTATAGCTATTTGACCTTTGTTTAGAGGAAAAAAAGTGTTCTTTTTTTGTTGTATTCGGTGTATTTTTTGTAAGAATGCAAAAAAATAACACATACGACTATTCAGACGATTCTGTCCAAGATTCTTCTTCATCCAAGGATTCTTTATTTGATTTTTCTTCAGTATCATGTGTTAATAAAGTCCTTTCGCTATATTCATCTACAAATGAACCAGGAGGCTCGGAAATCAGCATTTCAATGACCTCTTTTCTGTCGCGATTTTTTCATTTTCAAAGGTCTTAACCTTTAACTGGTGAGGTGTGGTCTAGGAGACCCCAGGAGCTCTTTAAATTTCTGTGAATCCCATTCCTCTCATGCCAACAGCTTGTCCTCTCCTGATTTTTCCTGTCTCGACATGACCTCACTGTGGCTCACTTTACCAGTCAGTTTCTTTCGGGCATTTGAACAGGAAAGACATCTTGGCTCCTACAGACCCCACCTCACTACTAGTGTTCGGATTTTTTCAAATATATTTTTAATTCATTTTTTGGTATAAATGTCGCGTAAACGAATATTCTTTCAAAGTGATGATCCTGAATTTTTAAGATTAATTTTAGAGGAGCTGAACAGGCCACTGGAAGATGAATTGCCTATTTCTGATTTGGAAGACAGTGACAATGAAGGTGGAGATGCAGATTGTGTTGTGAGTGATCATGAATCTGATTCGGAACAGAGTGAGGTGATTGATACTAAATCTAATGGGGAGGATGATGAGAGTCTGCCTCGTGATGTTTACAGTGTTTACAGAGGGAAAGGGAAAACCCGAAATCCAAATATTTGGGGTAAACAAATACCCAGACACATAGGTAGGGCACCTGCCCATAATATTATAAGCCATTTACCGGGACTGCGGAATGAAGCCAGAGCATTATCTCCAGGAGATATAAATCCACTAGCACTCTGGGAACTTCTTATGCCCAATTCAATGTTACAAAAAAATGTGAATTTCACAAATACTAAATTAGAGGCGTATAGGAGTAATTTTCAGGACCCGAACCGTATTGACTTACGCAATGTAGATTTAGTTGAGATGAGAGCTTATTTAGGTCTACTTTTGCTTTCTAGCATATCAAAATCAGGTAGAGAAAGCATGAGTTCCCTTTTTGCTAATGATGGACACGGACGAGACATTTTTTGATGCACGATGTCAATGAAAAGATTTTTTATATTGACGGTGTGCATTAGATTTGATGATCGAAATACTCGGGAAGCACGGAAACTTCAGGATCCAACTGCAGCTTTAAACGAAGTATGGGTTGAATTTATTTCCGATTCCCAGCGGATGTACTGCATTAGCCAAAACGCGTGCGTGGATGAAATGCTCGTCCCCTTTCGTGGAAGATGTAAATTTAGTTTACATGCCTAATAAGCCGGCAAAGTATGGCTTGAAAGTGTTATGCCTAACTGATTAACTCGTAACTCGTACCTCTTCAATGCTTATTTGTACGGAGGGAGCAATTTAGATGGTATTGGACTATCACAGGAAGAAAAAAAGCTTGGGATCCATTCACAGTCCGTTGTCCGCCTAACAAAACCCATAGTAAATTCAAACAAAAACATTACCTGTCACAATTTGTTTATGTCAATAGAGCTTCTGCAGGAACTTAAAAAAAGAGGACTGACAGTTCTTGGAACTCTACGGGCAAATAAACCCGAAATTCCGAAAGAATTTTCACCCGATCGGAGGAGAGCACCTGGGAGCAACTTATTCGGTTTAACTAACGCAGCCACTTTATTGTCCTACGTTTCAAAGAAAAATAAGGCTGTGATTCTCCTAAGCTCCAGCCATTACGATGATAAGTGTGACGAAGTTTCTGGTAAGCCCGATATGATAATCGATTATAATTCCTTTAAAGGGGGAGTTGATAACCTAGATAAAAAATGCGCAATATATTCTTGCAATAGGAGAACATGCCGGTGGACTTTGGCATTCTTTTTTGCTTTATTAGATATAACCGCAAATAATGCCTATGGCTTATATACTGACAGTCGAGAACGGATTCAAATGAATAGTTTTTGTTTTATAAAAAAACTGGGCAAAACTTTGACAAAGGAACATTTAGAGAGAAGAGCAGTAAATCTCGGACTTCCCCGGGGGCTTCGCCTAAAAGTTCAAGGAATATTAGGTACAAGCCCGGTAGTTAGTGGTCCTGGTCCATAAGGATGCCCACTGATGAAGAAGGGATGTTACATTTGTCCCAGAAACAGAGACAGGAAGACTGCAAATGTTTGTGTAAAGTGCAACCAAAATGTTTGTGGAGAATGTTCGTTTGCCATATGCAAAACTGTGTGTAGGCATCAAGTGCTTTTTTTTCTATTATATAAATATGTTGTATTTATCATTTGCTTTTTTTTACATATATATTTCTTCAATATTGTAAGCTTTTTCTTTTTTATTCACGTTTTGTAATTTTTACGCCTATATATAAAAAAAGGAAAAGGATTGTGGAGAATGCTAATTTGCCTTCCGCAAAAATTTAGTGTTGAGACATTGTTACTTTGACCTTTAGAAAATTGAGGACGTATTAAACAAAGGAAATAATTCTGGGGTCTGAGAGACTCCACCTCAACAGTTGTGATTTTAAACTTCACCTCACCAGTTAAAGGTTAAACTTGATATGAGAGGATCAAATGTCAAAAATAGCCTATTTAAAAAAAGAAATAAATAATAGTACAACATATTATTGCTTTTGACATCTGTCTTTATTTAACCTGTTTAGAACATCCATGTAGCAGTCCCTGTTTGAACATTTTCGGGCATAATTCAAGTGGTATAATCGAAAATGCTTATTACGCTGTTCTGCTGCTTCTCCCGATGATTGTCCGATTGATAAAAGAGCATTATTTCGGATCCATGCAAAAGAATTTTGTGCATGGTTGGAGTCATCGGATGCCATGGGCATAACTCAATATAAAGATTAGCCGTATCGTGCCAAATATCGCTAACTTTGAAGTGTTTATTTTAAATCCACAAGATAAAACTTCCAATATTATTTCCAATCTTGAAATTAGTTGCACATTAACACCTGTAATTTCTGCAACTTCTTCAGGATCCTTAAAAAATCTTCGACTAGTGTTGCCGTCATTCGAACTGCCTAACCCTGGTTTGGAACATCTACAATGAATCCTAATGTTACCTCGAAATATGCGTGGCTCTTCTCAAACCCCTTCAATGACGTCCTTACCATCGGAAACCTAAAAATATCCAAGTGGATTTCACCAAAACCGGACCTCACCAGCAGAAGCAGCAATAACAGCAATAGGAATAGTAACAGCAGTAGTAACAGCAATAGAAATAATATACCTAAATTTAAGCTCAAAAATAATATTAATAATAAGCCAAACTCCTCAACTAATAATATCAGCCACAAACCCATCCCTTCCAACACTTCGCTTTCCTCCATAAGCCAGAATTCCACAAATCGTCATTCGAAACCAAATAAGCATTCCAACCCTCCCCTTAACCCCGGCGACAACTGGAGCTTCAAGACGAATCTCTTCCTAACTTCACACACCCCTCCATTTCTAATGTACAACCTTCTTGCTTTGCTCCTCTCAAACCCCAACGTCAAAGCGTTTCCGTCAACCCGACCCCAAACATTGCCTTGCCTCTGAACCAAATATCCCTACCGAATTAATTTCCCAATTTCGACCTCAGATCAGGAGCAAAATACCCAAATTTCATAAAATACCACGAATTCTTCAATATTTCCCCTCAAAAAGTCTCAAATGATCTCGATACTTTCCGGCAATATATACACTCAAAGCGGATATCGCACCTCCAGCGTAGTCGAGCTGACCACGGTAGGTTTTTTCGTTCCTAATTGTCGCCATCTCCCTGTCACCCACACCCTCTGCGAAAACCTCCCTCTTACTGTTTATTATCAAAATGTAAGAGGTCTCCGCTAGAAAACCCAAGCTATCCTGCAACAATCACATGCTTTGCCCTTTGACGTCTTCGCGTTGACTGAAACGAACCTGATCCCCAGCCTCGAACTGTTCCCATAAAATTTTAATGTTTATCGCGATGAGGAACTCAGCCGACCCACTGACGGTCGTCCTTGTCGAGACGTTCTACTAGCCGTCCTTAATACAATTGACTCTTCCCTTATTGCAGTATCATCCTCCCCACTTCTCGACTTTGTTTCAATTAAGATTGCTCTACCCCAGAAGACACTATACATCATTTGTTTCTACATCTTGCCCTCACAGCCGATTGAATCCTATCAACTCGCCATTAACACAATCGACCAAATAACCGATTTAAGAAACCCTTCCTCATCTTAAATGGACCCAATCAGTCGATCAATCGTTTTACACTGCCACCAATCCCAATACTACCAAAGAATGTCTTTTCTTGGATCGCCTAACGGATTCAAACCTTAGCCAAGTTAGTGGCGTCCTAAACTACATGGGTAGACAACTCGACCTCATATTCACAACCGATCCTCTCAACTCTTCTGTTTCACTTTGTCCCCTTTTCCTTTCAACCATCGATAACTTCCATCCTCTCCTCCTCCTTTTCTTCTTTCACGATTCTCCATCACAGAATAAGCCCCCTACAGTTCTGGCCTCTTACGATTTCCACAAAGCAAAATTTCACCTAATCAATGAATACCTTAAAAATGTCCCTTTCAATTTTGATAACCTAACCGTAAATGATACAATATCCATACTCTACAGGGAAATATTTTACTCTATCTCTCTTTACGTTCCCGTTTCACAACGCAAAACTGTGTCCACCTCCCCACCCTGGTACAATCGCAGGCTCCATTCTTTAAGAAACAAAAGAATTAAGCAATGGACAATCTTCCTTTGTACTCAATCATCTAATGACTTTTCTGACTACCTGGGCAGCTATCTTCACTTTACCGCCCTTCACAACTCCCTCTATCAACGCTATTTAACTGAAACGCAAGCCAATCTTAAACGATCCAAAGTCCTTCTTTAAGTTTGTAAATTACACCAGAAAATCTGATGGCTATCCTACCTCCCTCTCCTTCCACGATCAAACCTCGAGTGACCCCAATATTATCGCAAACTTTTTCGCCAACTTTTTCGCCACCTTTTTTAAACAGTCATTCGCCGGCGACTCGTTTGCTCCAGACCTCTCATACTTCGATTATCTACCAAATTTTTCCCTTGGACCATTTCTTCCAAGCACAGTCGATTCTTATGTCATCGAAAACAAATTAAATATACTTAATGATGAATTCACTCCTGGACCCGACGTTCTCCCTGCCATATTTCTAAAAAAAAATGCTCCTCAACCATCCCTCGCCCTCTCTCGAAAATCTTCACTCTATCCCTATCCCAAGGTGAATTCCCCCGCTTATGGAAAACCTCATTTGTCACCCCTATACACAAAAAAAGTCCGAAGAACGTTGTTAACAACTATCGTCCCATTGCCAAACTGTCACATATACCCAAACTCTTCGAGAGTATTTTATACGAAACTCTAAGTTTTCGCTGCAAATCTTAAATCTCCCCTAGACAATACGGTTTCCTCAAATGCAGATCCACAACCACTAACCTTGTTGAATTTGTGTCCTTTACCCTATCAGCCTTAGAGAACGGCAAAGAAGTCGACATTATCTCAACCGATTTCAGTAAAGCTTTCGATAAAATCTCCCACAGACTGATACACTTCAAATTGTCCTCCCTTGGCTTCGACCCCATTTCTTTGAAGTGGATATCTTCTTACCTGGAAAATCGCTATTGCAGTGTTCGTTTTAGCAAAAAAAGAAAACTGGAAGTTTGTGTGGGAGAATGTGGGTATAATATTAGCACGTAGAAGCGAGAACACACAATCCATAATTATTAGTTCTGAACGAGACGTCAATAATATACAGAGCGCATAGCTGTCTCTTCCACAAATAAATAATATAAATTATACTATAAAAACGAAAAATGGAGAACACAAACAATATACAAGAAGTTGAAGTTAATATTAATTGTAGGGTAACACACGGTTTTAGCGGCATTGATCTTAATGAATTAAAAAATAATAAAAGTCGTTACTTAATTTTCAATATAAGATCGATGCGTCTACATTGGCACATTTTCTGTTTAAATATCCATCACATTATAAATGAGTTAGACGTAATTATTTTGGTAGAGACGAACATTAAAGACGAAGAAAATAGTTTTTATCAGTTAAATGGTTTTCAACAAGAAACATTAAACCGGAATGTCCAAAGAGGTGGGGGAATAGTTATGTATATTCGAAATGAATTAAATCACCAAAGAATACCTTCGCTATCTGTGCATTATGAAAGTATTAAAATAAAGTTTACGGAAGGGAAAAATACAATTTATATGATTGGAATATATAGACCTCCTGGTTTTAGCAAGGTTGCATTTATTAACGAACTTGGCGATGATTTAGGAAAAATGCAGAAAAATGAAGAATACATAGTTTTGGGTGATATCAACATTGATATCCACAATTCCAAATTAAACCTTAGCTATGTTAAAAATTACTTGGAGATGCTTGCAGCTTCGAGACTGACGAATGTTGTTACAAGATGCACGAGAGTTGATCCACGAAATGGAAATAAGTCACTGATTGACCACATCTTAGTAAGCAAAGTCGATAATCTTATTTTCACGGTAGTTGTTGAAAATGATATCACCGATCATTATCCTATACTTTACTACACCAAAACTCATGCACATCCAGAAAATCAGGTTATCAGTACTTCGCACATATGCAGATCTAAACTTAACCAACTTGTGAGAACTGAAAACTGGAGTACGGTCTTAGAAGAGGAAAATGCTGAAACAATGTACAAAAAATTCATAGATAAACTTAATGATATCTACATGAAATCAAGAGTCATCAAAAAGCCTGTAAAAATACGAAAAGACAACCCTTGGATAACGCCGAATCTCATTGCAGCATGTAAAAAACGAGACGAATTATATAGGAAATGGAAAAATAATAGATGTAACAAAAGCTACGAAACAGAATATAAGATTATTCGTAACAAAACCAATAAAATCATAGCAACTGAAAAATCGAACTATTATAAAAAGCAATTTAAGGAGTTCAAAGCAAATCCAAGAAAAACTTGGGGACTAATAAACCAAATTCTAGGAAGAAAAAAAATGAGCATTGACGACGTATTAATTAATAACTTCGAAACTGGATGCAAATCACTTTCCAATGAATTTGCTAAGTTTTTCTCTTCTCAAACTGAAAATATAATACACCATTGTAACTTAAAGACATCTGATAACATTAATCTTCATATAGAAGACACTATCTACTCATTCGCCACAGATGTTAATGAGGTTAAAACAATTATTAAATCACTTGGAGAAAATAAATCACCCGGAATTGATGGCGTTAGGGCAATGGACATAAAAAATCATGCCAGTCTGCTTGTCCCAATCTTATGTAAAATAATTAACCTAAGCATAAATGAAGCAAAAATACCAGAGCCACTCAAAATTGCTGTTGTAAGACCAATTTACAAAACTGGAGCCAAGAATCAATTAAATAATTACAGACCAATTTCTATACTTCCGGTCTTGGAAAAGTGTTTAGAAGGCATTATTGTTAGCAGATTGAAAAGTTTTATTAAGAAACACCGTCTTCTTAACAAAAGCCAATATGGGTTTCAGAAGAATAAAAACACAGGTCAACTACTAGGAGAATTTGCTAACTGTGTGAATGAAAGCTTAAATAAAGGACATCACGTACTTGTATTGTATATGGATCTTAGCAAGGCTTTTGATACTCTCAATCACTCAAAAATTGTAGATGCATTAAAAAGACTCGGCATTCGAGGTGTAATGGCGGACTGTATGGCAGATTATCTTCGCAACAGAAGGTTTTGTGTTAAAATAAAAGATGACTACAGTGAGCCAAGGAACATTAAATATGGAGTTCCTCAAGGATCTAAATTGGGCCCTCTTCTATTCATCCTATATACCAATGAACTGCTTCGAATTTTCAAGTTAAGCATTCCATTTGCCTTTGCCGACGACACAGCAATTGTTGTTCGACATAGGTCTCTCGAATCGGCGACAATGATAATGCAAGACGAGTTTGATGCGGCTGTAAGATGGTGCCATGACAACGGATTGGTGATTAACGCAACTAAAACTAAATTAATGCACATCCGCAGTCCTCATTTCCAAAAAACCGACAAACTAATATACTACAAAAATAATTTATGCCCAAATACGCCCTGCGAATGCATTGAAGTTGTCGAAAGTTACAAATATCTGGGAGTTACTATTGACTGCCATTTCCTTTGGGAAAAGCATATTGAGAAGCTACGCATTGATTTAAAGAAGGGTCTCTATGCACTCTCTCACTTACGATACCATTCTTCTGAGGACGTTTTGCGACATGTCTACTATGCATTACTGGAATCAAAGAAATGCGGCAACAACTCACATCAACAAGATACAAAAACTTCAAAATGCTGCTGTTAAAATTGTTCAAAATGTAAAAAAGCAGCCAACTGAAAGAACTTTTAGAGTATTAAAAGTCGAACAAATTTTCAAGATGACAGCAATATTGGAATACCATGATGATAAGCGATTTATCAGACCGTTACAGCATTTAGTAAATACCAGGCAAAGAACGCAAGGATTGCTTCAAGTACCAAGAACTTACAACACATACGGTAGAAGGCAGCTGCAATACAACGTTCCAGCAATAATAAACTGTTTACCTGAAGAACTGAAACAAATCCGAAACTATAAAACTCGAAAAAAACAATTAAAATATTTCTTTCTGAACGCGAATAACTGAAAAAATTAAATGTACTTTTACTGTTTGTTCTTCTTCTTTGATATTACATTATACTTAAAACTCACTTATGTTATATAATGATAGAAACACACCCTTCTGCAGAAAAGCTTAGGCTTCGCAGAAATATACTTATGTATGTTATAAACATTTGCAATAAATAATAAAAAAACAAAAAAAAAAAAAAAAAAAAAAAAAAAAAAAAAAAAAAGATCTGCCTTCTCTAACCCCTGTTTAGCTTCCTCTGGTGTCCCCAAGGCAGCCACTTAGGTCCACTTCTTTTCGTTCTTTCCATAAACGATCTTGAAATGGTGATCAAACATTCCCACATCTCATTATACGCCGACGACACCAAGTTCTTCAAGACCATTTCCTCCAGTCATGACTCTTCCCTTATTCAATCTGATCTCAATAGTTTTTCCATTGCTTAGAGCTTAATATTTCCAAATACCAATCAATTACCTTTCCACGTAAACGAATCAAACCTCCTCCTCGTCTCTACTTCCTCAATAATCAACCCATCTCCACAGTTCAAGTCATTCGCGATCTTGGCATATTATGTGACCAGGAGCTAAATTTTCGCGCACACATCGATGAGATAATCTTTAAAGCTAATTCTGCACTCGGTTTCGTGAAGCGATGGTCTAAAGAATTCTCGGACCCTCACGTTACCCGATCTCTTTACATAACCTTTGTCCGGCCCCTTCTTGAATACGCCTCTCAAGTGTGGTCTCCTTACCAACAAACCCACATTTCTAGAATCGAGAGCATCCAACGCCGATTCCTACGTTTTGCTCTTCGAGGTCTCCCCTGGTGCAATCCTTTGATCTTACCACTCTACCAAGACCGCCTTAAACTAATCAACATGAACACGTTGGAAGAAAGAAGAATTGTATCTGACATTCTTTTCATCCATCGGCTCCTTTCAGGTACCATTGACTGCGCGACCCTCTCTATCAACACTAACCCCAGCAATGTACATCCCCGTCTCTTCTATCTACCCACCCCCCGTACTGCCTATGGCTGCAATGAACCTATTTCTCGTATGCTGGGAAGTGTTAATTCGAATCCTTACTTCGATTTCAACTTCAGCACTCGATGCCTAAAAATCCGCCTTTTTAACCACCCTCCCCTTTTTTCCCTTCTCCATAACTAGTAAGTGAGATTAGATTAAGATAGCTTGTATTAAGCCCAATAAATGGGGGCATTTGCCCCCACAAAAATTAAAATTAGTTTGATTCTGAACTTCTCCTGTACTTCAGTTTTCTTCTTCTTGGCAATAATTTTATCTTCCTCTGTTCGAAGCTGCCATTTTTTAAAGGAAGTGTGTATGAGAGATGAAGAATGCTTTCCAAAAAACGTATTCTAGCATGCAGAATTGATACACCAAACTTCAACGCGTCTCTATTGACTTATTTTGATTTGATTAAATTGTTAAAATCTTTGGATATAGCTCCGCAAATATAACATTTTAATGTTGACTTGGTATTAGTTGCTGCATTACAGACTTTGCCGTCAACCATGGTAAATGTCAACGTGAGCTTAATTTCAATTCTATTCACTTTTTGCTTAATTCACTGATCTTAGACTCGATGTAGATGATTTCTTTTTGCGTGTAGTCAATAGATTCTTTAGCAAATCTTTTGTTTTGTAAAGGTCTTCAAAACCGTGATGAAGAAGGTGTTGGATTTTGCAAAATAATTCTTTTTGTTGAACTGCAAAATAATTTGAACGGTAGAAATGAGACTTGGAATATAAATGCATCCGAATCAGTGCTATTTGCAAACTTTTGTTTGTATTGAGTTTGCTGTGAACCGTCACATCCCCATTTCGATAGAAGTTCCAAAGAATTACACTCGCTATTGCTCAAGGTTTTTGAGTAGTTAATCCAAATACAAAATTATTCTTTCAGCAGTGTGATTTAGTAAGTCCTGCAAGTTAATTTCAGCCAAAGTTTCCGTTACTGGATATAAGTCTAGGGAAGGATAGCATTTTTTTTCTTTTTGCAGTATACTGTAGCAAGGAAACATTTATTTGTTGCTGGTCCTTATTATTTGATATTGCCTGCGTGATAAATCCGCTTCAACTCCGAAAGATTTCATTGGGTGTCCATTTCTAAATAATGCTAAGGGAATTTCGAAAACTCCCTGAAGCCAAACTTGATTTTTTTTTTAAATATTGCATCTGTCCTTGGTGCACTTGACCATCTTAACTTAAATTCATATCTTAAACGTACAGTCGAAGGGTAAAAAAATGCTTAAAATATTTATGCCACAAATTACTAGGTGTACAACTTTGCTTCCGCCGTTTTTTCCCCAAAATTTGAATTAAAACAAATTAGTTACACATGTATCATTCAAAGTGTTTTCAATTGCTGGCCACTACTTTCTCCCATCTTTCGGGCAGTGTACGAATCCAGCCTCGAACAATTTGTTCATCTTTTGAAGCGATCCAATTTGTGACTTCTTCATGAAATCGGAAGTGTTGGTCAGCCAGGCCATTGATCGAAACAGGTGATAATTAGAGGGAGCAATGTCTGGAGAATACGGCGGGTGGAGTAGGACTTCCCATTTAACGTTTCCAAGTACGTTTTGACCTCTTTTGCAACGTGGGATCGAGCGTTGTCGTGCTGCAAAATCACTTTATCGTGCCTCTCGCTGTATTGCGGCCGTTTGTCTTTTAATGCTCTGCTCAAACGTATTAATTGCGTTCGATAACGAGCGCCTGTGATTGTTTCACTTGGCTTTAACACCTCATACGTAGTACACGATGCCGTACTGGTCCCACCAAATACAGAGCATGATCTTGGAGCCGTGGATATTCGGTTTGGCCGTCGACGTTGAAGCGTGGCCGGGATATCCTCATGATTTTTTGCGTTTAGGGTTATCGTAATGAACCCATTTTTCGTCCCCGGTCAAAATGCGATGCAGAAATCCCTTCCGTTTTTGCCTTTAAAGCAACTGTTCACAAACACACAAACGCCGTTCAACGTCTCTTGGTTTCAACCCATATGGGACCCAAGTTCCTTCTTTCTGAATCATGCCCATGGTCTTGAGACGTTTTGAAATGGCTTACTGTGTCATTCCCACTGATTGTGCCAATCGTCTTGAGCTTGACGCGAGTCTTCACTCAGCAATGTCTCCAATTCTGCATCTTCGAAAACTTTCTCTCTTCCACCACTATGCCGGTCTTCGACGTTAAAATCACCATTCTTGAAGCGTTGAAACCACTCACGACACGTTCTTTAACTAATAGCGTCCTCACCATACGTATCTGAGAGCATTCGATGAGACTCAGCCGCTGTTTTCTTCATATTGAAACAAAATAGTAACACCTCCCGCAAATGACGAGAAATTGGCTTGTATGATGCAGGCACAAATTGACTAATGTTTGAATGATGTTCTGTTGACCGAGGTCCAAGCCAACTGCCTGACGTCTGCGATATGTTTTTTCGACCGCTACTTACCGTTATCGCCACATACCGGCAAACGGCGGAAGGAAAGTTGTACACCTTTATAAGTTTAGTTTAGCACTAAAATACCTTAAACGTTGTATTTTAAGCTTGAAATCATTAAGTCTATCTCCGCCAGTACAAGAAGCTTTACTCAACAAATAATTTTCGACATAGTCCAACTTTGCGTCAATGTTTCTCCCTTCATTCTTTCGCATTATGTCATATAAATGTTGTTTTGTTATAATACTAAATCCGGATAATCCTTCAACAAACAGATATTTTGATTTTAATATGAGCACTAGAACTTACAACAAATAACATATTAGCAAAAATTACCAGTTAATTTCCAACGAACTACACACTCATTTCGGAAGCACAAATCCAAAAAGGCAAAAATAGGCAGAATTTCTTTTTTATCCTTTCGAGAAATGTTGTTTTATCATATAATACCAATATTCCTACCCAGTAATGCCGAAGTATATGAAAAAAACTCTATTATTCACCAACAATAAACACCAAAAAATACCTCTTTTCATTAAAAAAAAAAACTAAACTCGCTACTATGGATCATGAAAAGTGATTTATACTAAAGTACATACCTGGTACTAAATTATACATAATAAAAAACTTATTACACAATGGGAAAAAATTAAAAAAATAAATTATAAAACTGATTAGTTTTGTCGCAAATTCTCTGATAAACAAATAACCCTTGTATACAAAATGATTACCTTGAATTTCCCGTTCCATATCTGTGAAATAGTTAGAAGCTTTTTATCCAATCGTCGTTTTAAAGTTTATGTTAATTGTGGTGTTTCCAACATAATAACGTACAATAGTGGTGTCCCCCAAGGTTCTGTAATTGGTCCAACCTTATATAATATTTATACTTCGGATTTCCCTGTATTACCCAACTGTGATGCAGCTATTTTTGCGGATGATACTGCAATATTTTCATCGCATACGTTCGCTTCAAACATTGAGAGCGATCTTAAAAATGCGATGCAAGTATTAAAGACATATTATTCAAAGTGAAAGATAAAACTAAACGAAAACAAAATGCAAGCTATCTTTTTCACAAGAAAAAGAAAACATTGCTTTCTACCTTCCGCTCAATTACAATTTAATGAAGTGAGCATCCCTTGGGAGTCCTGTGTTAAATATTTAGGAATCTTTCTTGACACAAAACTGATTTTTAATGACCACATAAATAGAACGATTAAGAAAATAGGACTTGCCATAAAAATGTTGTATCCTTTTATTTGTAGAAAATCCTCACTATCAATAGATAACAAAATAATAATTTACAAAGTGATTTTTCAAGCGATTCTTCTATATGGTTGCCAAGTCTGGGGTGATTGTGCAAAGTCCCATATAAAGAAATTGCAAGTATGTCAAAATAAGGTTTTAAAAATGATGCTTAATTCGCCATGGCATCACTCTACCCTAGATCTGCACAAAAAAGTGAATGTTGAACTGATTCATGAAAGGATTGAAAAACTTAAAACTAGAATTGTAGAACGATGTAGTTTTGCTGACAACCCCCTAGTAAAAGAAATATGTGATAATTAAATTGTTTTACTTCCGCTGTTATTTATTTATTTATATTCTTTCTTGTTTACTTTGTTAAGTTTATTTATATTTTTGTTACTTTTCGTTTAATTAGTTTATTTATTTATTTAGTTAAGTACCTATTTATTTATTTAAACTTATATTATTATTTATTTATTTAATTAATTATTTTCATTTATTTTATTTATTTATTTATTTATTGATTTATTTATTCATTTATTTATATATTTATTTATTTATTTATTTATTTATTTATTTATTTATTTATTTATTTATTTACTTATTTATTTATTTTTTGGTTGTATAGAAGGTTTTTGTCGTATTTTACTTCTAAAGCATATTGTTATTTTGTCTTTTGGTTTTTTTCCTTTATTCAAAATATCAAAAATTTTCAGTGGAAAGATATAACCTAATTATCAAATCCCTGTGTTGTAAAATGTGCGGTAGCAAACCATTGTAAATTTTACATACGAAATAAATATCTATCTATCTATCAAATAACCCTTTCGACCGCTGACTTTGGACTGACGCCGGTGGGTAAGTATGTGCACACAAAATTAAAATGACAACGGTGAGTGTTTAAAGGGTTTTTGAGCAACTGCTGGGAAAAGAATTACTTCTTAACTTTATATTTTGAAAAATTCACTTTTTGATGCAAATACCCTTATGTTGGACGCCATGATTGACATTCTGCATGAACGATTATAGAGTAAGGCTATTTCTTGCAGAGGTGACGTGAATTGACCACAGTAGACCGATGCCCTTAAAGTGAACATAGGCCATCGCTCAAATTCAGCCGGATCTATACGGAAGAGTCATTGAAAATTGGCCCACTCGGATCCGTACCACCATAAGAAGCCGAGACGGGCATTTGAACTATGTCATATTCCATACATTATGAAATGCATAGGCTTTTCAAATAAAAGAAGAATTTTTTTAATACCTCACACAGCTTGTTTTATTCGAGACCTTATTGAAAAACTTTTTATATCGTGGTGAAGTGCAGAGGTTCCAAGTGCTCGAGGCCTCTATTATATGTTTTCCTTTCCGAAAGACAAGGAACGTACATTATAGCAGCCTATAGATTATCTCAGCTCAACATTTACAAAAATGTTTCGAGCTCTGCAATTACACTCGGTAGCAAACTTCTACATTTTGATCGGTGGTTGTCAAACATAGTGATTGGGGTGGCAGCCCACTAAGCCATAAGTGGGTTCCGAGTTACTCTTAACGAATACTCCTATATCTCATGCTGCTTGACTCTCGACTGAGACTGACTAACACGAACGAATGGTCTACTAACTGTCTACATACCTTCGCATAAGACAGGGACCATTGCGGACTTAGTGCCGTAATTACAGTACTAAACGAATTTGGGGAGGTGGTGGAGAATGTCCAAACGCACCATGATAAGAATAGGAGCATTGGCCACGCTTTACCAGTTCCCTGATAAGTCAGTTCGAGAGCGTTCTCTTCGAGTCCCTATCTTCTAATAGAAACGACAAGATTGACAGGTACCTTAAGCAAATGGACGATATAGATATGGAGTCCATGCCAACGGCATACTTATACATATAACAAGTAAACTCCCGTCAAGACACAAGCGCTTGTATACGCGGCTTACCGATAGACAAAGCTCAAAGATTGGGACACTGAAGTCATTGATTAAAAATCTCCTTCAGTTAATCAAAGAAAACTACAAAATTTATATTTGTAAATATGCGTTGGAACAAAAACATCGTGCTGTAAAATGAAACAGCTTGATACTCGTATCAACGAAGAAAAACAAAATAACATTCAGGAACTGAAGTCTTCGAGAACGTCAGACAACGAACGCATGTTACGAACAATCAACAATGATCCTAAAAGTGACGAATGAAAGCACAAACCACGAACTGGAAAACAGGGCCCTAATTCATAGGGTGTGATTTTACTGGGTTCGGTGACGAACCCGGTTTCTGTAAAGGGGAACAGAAAACAAACAGCGAATACCGAAAGTACATCCAGTGTTGTACTCAGGCAACTCAGGATTAACCTGTTCAAAAAGGCACTGAATAATGCACATTATCATCAAAACGAAACATGGAGGGAACACACTCATGACAGGGAGCCTTGGCGGAGGGTTGTCAACGATTCTCTGAACTTTCGAGTTCCAAATGGCCGGTAATAATACCTAATAATAATTGGAACACAGCGGTGGTACAACCAGTCCCCAAGCGAAGTAAAGACACCTCAAACCCGGCAAATCTCCTTCTGAGTATCAGCCAAGTCTTCGAGATGATGGTCCATAAAGTTCTGTCTAAATGCGTTGAGGACAATAAAACCAACTCAGTTTTAGGGCGGGTCATGAACATATTCATGCCGCATCGAAACTCATATCGGATATCCAATGGAACAAACTGTCTGCTTGACTTGGAGAAAGATTAGGAAGCCAAGCTCATCTGGTTGAGCATAAGTAAACCATAAACGCTTTCTTGTTGTGGCTGTTTCATAGCAGCCAACTTGACTCCAGTGCTAACTAAATCTGCTACATGGCCTTAATCAGGCTCATGGATGGCAATGGATGTCACGTGTGGTTCAATGTGAGAGCCAGAGGAAAGGAATCGAATGTCTGAAAGCCAATATAATTTTCGGATTAAAGGGTAACTTTAAGGGTGGACGATGACTTCAGTCAATACCCACTACTTATACCACGAGAAAGAGCGCCTTTATTCCACAGAAGGCAATGTGAGCAGAAATAAATATTTTTACATTTTAGCTAGGGTAGGTTAAGCTTGCTGACAAAACACACTTTGTAGACATTCTAGTATACCTATTTGTATATTGCTACCGGGTCAGTTCGAGATTGCAACCTTGAGCCAGGTGTCCCTCTTTTATTCGTGTGGGGAGAATGTTGCACTGGCCACGGAATTTATATTATTGTAGACCATGGTACGGGCTTCTTGTCAATTTTCGTAATAAGCCCGAGGATTCCCAAATATGAGTTTTAAGTGCCGGAATATAAAAACCGCCGTTTTCGATAGCATAGCGCAGTGCTGGGGACGGACAGAGTGGTCAAAAATAGTTTCTCAATATAAGCTGCGTCAAGTGAACGCTCATATATCTCTTTAGGCTTGTCGGTAAGTACTGACGCGTGCCATTTAAATTGACCATGGCTCTATGACTTACGAGTATGTTGTTATCGCTTGATATCACATAAAATTTACCTAATTCGCTGCGATATATTTCTTCTTATGTAGATTCAGGGTCTAGAGGCGACATATTTAGTAGGCATCATTTAATATGCAATGGTTTCAACGAATGATCGTCATTTGGTTCCCCCTGCCACGCCTCTTTTCGGTGAGCTGTGGGAATCTGGAGTAAAGGCTGTAAAAACACACATGAATCGAGTCATCGGAGATTGTCATCTAGCATTCGAAAAAATGGCCACTCACCCACCCATCAGGAATGCGGATATCATCAGTCTCAATGTACCGACTCCAGTCCACACAGTACACTCCTGACAGATCATTCTGAGAGGGACCTCATTTCTTCCCTGAATCTATGAACCAAGTGGAAATATTGGACTCCGGATTTAGCTGTTTAAAGGAATAAATGCAATGCAACGGGGAGGTGTGAACATGGCTGCTAACCCAGAACCTATCAACCTTTCCGTGACAGAAAGAGTAAGTGTTTCACGGCTGATAAGCCGTTCTGAGTTGTTGCATATTAAACAAGCGGGTTATGAAACAACCACGTGAATGCCTTGCCTTGCTTAATAAACATACAAATTGCACTTAGCCGGCTACACAGTCGAGAATGAGGACCGGGGAGCCCGTTTAATGCGTATATAACCACTTAATTATTTGTGCATTAATAATCTGATACCGACTCGTACAGATTAACCCGTTTTACAATAACTGCATGCTGCACAGGTTGCAGCAGAAAAAATATAATCCACCGTGCAACAGATTGTGATATAAGTTGATTAATTGCCACGTCTAAAGGCAGCAATAACAATAGTTTGCCTGAGCTTTTCGAGCAGCCTCTATTAGCACGGACATTACACAAGGCTTTGATTCATGCTGCATGAAACAGCTCGTGACGCATTCACACCGAATATATAGTACCTACGTGCCGACATACGCTAAAATGTTTACGAGAACGTATCGTAATCCCCAAAATACAATAATACTCGAAAGCAGCTTGTAAATTAAAATGGGTTTTTTCCTTTTTCCGTTTGTTTTTTATAGCTCGCTTGAGTTGTTTATAACTTTATTACTTGTATACGAGCAAAGCACTATCTTTGTAGTTGAGCACATGCAGCAGCAGAGCTTGCGGAGAAGGCAATTAGCGAAAGACAGACATCACACGTGTAGGTAGGCACGTTAGCAAGGCCACTTGTGAACGTGAGCATGAACGGATGCACGCGTCATGTGATGTGACCTGGTGTGCGATTACTAAATGATTTAATTTGATCGACGAAATGTTTTGGTCATAGATTTCATCAGAGCAGTTAGTCTAACCAGCAAAGCAATGAATTTGATTTTGATTAACAGGAAGATTATTGAAACGATCAGCAATGCATGTTAGTCTTGAGCCTGCTGCTATTGTTGCTGACAATAAGGCTGTACCTCCTACCCAGCAGGTCTACAATTAGTTTTTTTTTTTTAGTTAGATATCTGATTAACACTATAATATCATATGCCGTCATGTTGTCAGTGTAAATGCTGTCATTATTGCCGTATTCGTTACTTTTGATATACACACACTAAGATGTTCGATGGACATAAATATTATTATCCGCTAGTCTTCATTTTCCTTGCCATGTAAGCCTCCCTATAAGACAGTTTCTTCTATCGTGTAACCGTGTAAAATAATTGTTATTAAACAACGATTTTTCGATCATTTCACAATTTTGAAATATTCCATCAACACAAAAAGAGTTAAGGTAAAGAAAAGCTAGACGCTGTTTCGGTGTTTCTCTTGTCGACCAATATGTAGACCCAGACAGTTAGGGTTAGAGTATACTCGTAAAAAAAAAATGGTTAGTTAAAGGATTCCCTGCGGGGGAATCCAAAAAAAACGCGAACGCCAGCCCGAAGGCTGGCCCAACTGTTCGACTTATAATTCAAACACGTACCTCTATTATTACGTTATACTATTTATTAGGAAGATTCGTTCTAGTTTAAAGTAGGACTTAGTCCCGTCGCGCTCGCCAGAAGACTGCCACTCCCCAGTTCGTCGCTTGTGCTCATTGCCTCGCTCAAGTCTCGTCCCCATGCTGACTCAGGTGTTCCCGTCGTAAATCCGCTGTTCCCATGATCATGTTCGGTGCATAGTTCCTATGATCATGTTCGGTGCATATTCCTCGAGTGCTGTTACCTGATCGGGAATGTGTGCATGCTTCGTTAGCATGCGTGTATTGGCTGATGCAATGATGGAACACACAAAGTAGAAAGAACCGTACAAAATGCTGATTCATCAAGTCCCGTTAGTACGGGGTATCGACCTTTGCCCCTGGCCTTGGTCGATGGTGTTAACTCCTCCCCCTTCAAAAATCTACGTCCCGTAGATCTTTAGTTTGAGGCTGTAGCCGCAGAATCCTCTGGCAGCCTCAGCGCTGGAAGACTCACTTCCCACTAAGCTTCCGCCAGATTATGATGATGCATGGAATCAGTAGTATGAAAACGGTGGCATCCCATAGGGTCGAGAGCGCCATCCTGGTGGTCAGGTTACCGAGTTTTTTGATGTTATCGATGCTCAGCTCGTGGAGGAATTGAAGATTCACTTCATGCCCTTTGCTAGTGACATTCGTCAGCACTGACGGCAGGATCTGGAGAGTAGTGTAGCTTGAACTCACAAAAGTCCTGTTCCCTAGGAAAACTGTTTCGTTGTTTAACTGGATAATGAAGGTGCCCGTTAGAGACTGGTTAACGCCTCCCGCGATAAGCTGGCCATTGAAGTTTGTTGCGAAGATGGTGTTCCCTCTGACCAGTTCGACTATTTCACGGGTGTTGGTTCGATATGTGCAAGCCGCGTGACCTCCTTTCAACAATCTGGTTATACAGTGATCATCTGGAATTTTTGACAAGGACTCCTCTCTGCACACAGTGGTGTTGCTGATTGACAGGCATTCTCGACTTATGCCGTAGGTTTCCTCCTGATTGATAAGTATATTATTGAATTCGGTGTTTACCTGCTTGTTGTTGATTATCGATGGTTTTATGAGTAGCAGGTTATAGTCCTCCCTCTTCACCTTTGGCATTGACAAAACGTACAGGAGCGAGGAGCCATTTGTGTAAACGGATGGTGTCCTGAATTCTATCGCTTCGACTTCGTTCTCATACGGAAGCGTTTCGAGTTCATTTACTAATAGGTTGACCTCGTCGTGGTTCAGGAGGTTGGTATTCACAATGCCAGTCTTCGCCATTTGACACGCTCGCACTATCTCATTTACTTCTTCCTTCATTAGTAGGACCTGGTCGAGAATGTCTCGCCTGAACCTTTGTATATCCGCTACTGCTCTATCGTTGTTGGAGTCGTTGATTACCCAGTTAATCTTCTTAGTAATTTCTCCGATTGCCCCAAAGACTCGTTTGTTGACCTTATATTGGTGGTTATTGTTCTCCACGATGTGCTCTTGACTTCTGAGGATTTCGTCCCAGTCTGAAGCGTCCGGGTTCCCAGCAACCCATTTCCAGGCTGAGCCAATCCAGTTGATAGACCTCGGTTTCCTTTTTACCTTCTTGCTCAGTAATTCGATGCGATCCGTAATGGCGGTGAGGTGGAGGTTAATCAGCCGTTTGTCCCTTTGGTCAGTTATATGTTTCTCGACTGCAGCGGCGACTTCTGCTACCTGTTGTTCGAATTGATTCAGGTTAATAACATGCACTAGGTTGAGATTTCCGTCGACTATCCATGCTTTGCCTTCCTTGATGGGAACGAGTGGAGCAGTGTATTGAAATATCTGGAATCCTTCGGCTACTGACAGGCAGATCAGGCAGATCAGGCAGCTTGCGGCGGACATAAGGCTACAGATAGTTACAATATATGTACAATGTTTAACTTAATCTAAGTACATGATTAGGATGTTCTAGTATTGAAATTATGAAACATGGAAGAAATAAAATTTAAAGGTGACTTAATGGTTTGTGATATACATGCGTGCGATTTAAATTCTAATTATTTCTATTCTCTATTCTCTATGATATACTAAATTATGTCTTTACGATCTCACAAAGATTAAAAGGCTTATACTCGTATTCTATGGTACGTGCCTTGTGCCATGATCCGTGCTATTTATATATACTATGGCTTGTGCCGAAACTTAAATTCTACTTGGTGCTTGTGCTTGTGCTTAGTGTGCTTAATGTCGTTTTTGCTCTTATGTTAATTATCTTCCTTATCCCGGTTATTTTTTACGTGCGCCTTGTGTACTCTGCGCCCTGTAGTTGTAACTACCGTTACCTTATTATTCTTCGCCACTTCTTCCCTTCGATACAAGGGCTTATGCTTACCTTGGATTCGTTTGTAGCGGGTATATACTACGTCACCCTGCTTGAACTCCTTGGGTGAAGTTCTTTTTTTATTTAATCTACCGTTACCTGCTTTTTGCTTGGTCTGTATCCTTTTTCTGAGATCATCATTGACCTTCATGCGGAAATTTAAGGTGTTTTGGAAGTTGATTCTGGAGCTTCGATTAAAGAATATATCGGACGGTTTCCGGTTTGTGACCGAATGGACCGTGTTATTGTATCGGTCAACGGCTATGTTCAGTAGTTCCTTTAAGCGCAAACCCTTGTACTCGGCCTTCAGGCATCTACCCGTTTCTATGATTGTCGAGTGAAACCTCTCGACTTGGCCATTTACTTCACTCCAATTTACAGGGGTTTGATACATCTTAATGTCCAGCATTTTGATGAAATTTGCTAGGACTAGGCTAAGGAAACTTCGCTCGTTGTCCGTGACCAATACTCTCGGGACGGTAAAATAGTGCAGTATTTTGATCAGTTTTTCTCTCAGATAGAGCGAGGATTTATTTTTGATTGGGAATAGCTTGGCGAACTTCGAGAACTTGTCGATACAGCTAATAAACTTTTGGTTCTGTATCTCCATTATGTCCATGTGCAGTATCTCACACGGATAAGATGGCACAGGTGTAGGTTGTAGCTCGGGGTTCACAGGGTGCCTGTCGTATTTGTTAGCTAGGCAGATTTCACAGGAGTTCGAATATTTCGTAATCAGGCTATTCATCCTGGGGAAATAGTACTTTTCTAACAGCTGTTCCTTATTTTCCCGAGCATTCCTGTGAGCCCTTCTGTGCTCCTTACTGATCAACTGCCATATCCGATCCTCGTTCCTCACGTCCTCGACAATTCTTTGCGTAATGCGGATCTTGTAAGCAACGAAACTCTCGGCGTAGACTTCTTGTAGAAGGGCTATATGTGTTTCCGGGATTTTAATGCCATTAATGACATTCGGTTGCAGCCTAGTCTTTAGGATTTCTCTGAGATCAGACTTGCCCAGATTTTCGACCGCTGTGTAGTGTCTGGAATAGCCAGGATGCGGTTCCTCGTAGATATCTAAGCCCTTACCTACCCTTATGATGATTTGGTTGCGGAATACGTTAAGAGGAGCCTCCACATGCGGAATAAGGTCGGAGGAATCTTGTGCCGCGCTGTGCATTGTTTCAGAAGCTGAGTCAGTTGTGCCATCGTCGACTTGCCTTACCTTCGTCGAAGAGCCTCTTACGGACATTTCTGGGGCTGAAGAGTGTGCCGTTTCTGTACTAGAGTTACGCTCACTAGCACTTCCCGTTGCAGAAAGACTGTCCTGCTGCTTCTCACTTGGTCCCGCCTCAGCAGATGCGGAGTGGGGTAAGTGGTTCACCTGCGTCTCTAACCTGGAGAGGGCATCGGCCACGACATTTGATTTATCCGGTTTGTAAATCAACTCGTAGTTATATTCCTCCATTCTAGCTTTCCAGCGCTTCAACTTCGAGTTACGGTTCCTATTTCCCAAGGAAAAGGTTAATGGCTGATGATCCGTGTAAATTCGGATCTTTTTCGCCCCATATAAATAGGATTGTAGGTTATCCAGGGCCCAGACTATTGCCAACATCTCTTTTTCGTTGGTCGCGTAGTTTTCCTCGGTCTTATTGAGAGAACGCGAAATATAGGCTATGGGCTTGTCCTTTCCAATTTCACCTTGAGATAGAACCGCTCCTATGGCAAAGTTCGAAGCATCGGTAGTTAGGTTGTAAGGCATATTACAGTCAGGGTAGGTCAGGACGTCAGCGGACGTCAATAACTCCTTTAGGTCGTTGAAGGCCTTCATAGCCGCCGCATCAAGGGTTATGGGCACGCGTTTCGATTGGTTAGCCTTAATCTGCGCATTCGGCCCCCGAGTTAGGTTGGTTAGTGGTTTCGCGACCTTAGCATAGTCACGGATGAACCTTCTGTAATAGGAGGTTAGACCTAAGAAGGATTTCAATGCCTTTAAATTGTCCGGTGGTAGAATATTTTGTATCGCGGCCACTTTTTTCGAATCGGGTTTTATACCATTGGGAGTAATCACGTATCCGAGAAACTTAACCTGGGTTTTCATAAATTGAGTTTTTTCCAGATTTACCTTCAGGTTGGCCTCTCGCAACCTGGCCAGAACTGTGTCCAAATTCTTGAGATGGTTCTGTGGGCTATCACCGAAGACAATAATGTCATCGATGTAGACATAACATAACTTCCCAATGTAAGGCTTCAGCACATCGTCAATCATCCGCTGAAAGATCGACGGGGCGTTTTTCAGTCCGAAGGGTAATCGTAAAAATTCGTATTTACCGTTCATAGTTGAAAAGGCTGTCTTGGGCACGTCTGATGGTTTCATTGGGATCTGATGGAATCCCGAGGTAAGGTCAAGGGTGGTAAAATGCGTCGCCTTGCCGAGGCTGGCGATAGTAGCCGTTATGTCAGGAATCGGGTATGTATCAGAGATGGTTACACTGTTAAGACGTTTATAGTCAACCACCATCCTATACTGCTTTTCACCATTGGGCTTCGGTTTCTTGGGAACGACCCAAATGGGAGAATTGTAGGGACTTTTAGATGGTCGAATGATCCCTTCTTCTAAAAGTTTTGCAATTTCCTGCTCAACTACCTCCCGCAGACAGGTTGGGTAAGGGTAACTCTTGGTGTATATGGGCTCTTCCGTATTGGTCTTGATTTCCGCTTGAACACTTGTATCGATCAACTCCCTTGCGTTGATTGGTCCAAAAAGTACACCATATCTTTCGACTAACTGATATAGCTCGTCCTTAATGTTTGGTGGCAGGTCTTCGTCCAGTGTAATATTAACCTGGGCCGACAATTTTTCTCGGAGTGGTATTTCGATGGATGGTTTTAACTTCAGTATATTCTTTTTCCGGTCTATTACGGCTTCCAGTTCCTTTAAGGTATCGTCCCCGATGATACCGTCGAAGGATTTAAGACCTGGTAGGACTAGAACGTAAGCAGAGTGTCGTTGCCCACTCCCTGGAAGAATTTTCCCTGGAGGTATTCCGTGATCTCTAATCTACTAATGGACGAAAAAGCTTTTTGAAAGGGCCGAGGCTTCCCCTTGTACCGACGGACTGATGAAATTCTTGTTAGCCCCTGTGTCAACAAGAAACTTCAACCTCCGTCCGTCCCTTGTTACATACTCTATATATGGTACGCTGGATGGGCCCCTGTCATAAAATTTACTTCTTCCTCGGCGGCCTCCTCCGCTGTCTCTTCATACTCCTGCAAGGAATCTTCGCCAGTCAGTTCTATGTTATATAATCTTTGCTGTTTGGTCGGATAGTTATCCGACCTTGCCCGTCTCTTGAACGGGTTGCTTCCCTGCGGCCGGTTCATGTAGTTCACATGACGCGACTGCACAGAGCGATCCACATCCATCCTCTCGGGTGGTTTTGGTCCTGAGGGCCTGGGTGGAGCACCGCTGTCGCGAGAAGGAACGTCGCGCGCTGACTGTTCGATCATATTCGGGAGTTGTTGATGGGAGAATCTTTTAGGGGGTAACGGCGCCCTTCCTAAAGGTCTAAAGGACTGATTGATTGGCGCGGTAATTGTATTTGACGCCGCCGGATTGTGAATTATGTGGCTGCGGTAGTTGAGATTCTGGATCTCTAAGCAAGCGGAATACGCTTCTGGCAGGTTTCTTGGTTTCTGCACGATTAGCATTCGCGAGAGCTCGCCGTTAAGACCGCGGATGAATACGTCTAACGCACGATTTCTGTAGGTTTCTACCAGAGCCGTCACTGTTTCTTGCGTAAAGGATTCCGTTTTGATCTTGTTGATCATTAAGGACAGTTGGTGGTTCACTGCGGCATAGAACTCATCTAACCGTGAACCTTTCTGCGACAATTGACTGAGCTGGTGCTCCAGGGTACGCATATCCCTTTTGTCGGCATAATGAAGCGAAAGGCATTGTTTTATTTCATGCCAATCGTTGTCGAAGATGTTATAAGATATCAGTGCGGCATCGGCAGGTCCCCTTATTTTCTGCCGGATATGTTGGAGGATAGCTCGATACAACGGCTTAGATCTTACTATTTGGAAATCCTTTAGGATTCCCTCTACAACGTGAATCCAGGAAACATATTGAGTCGGGTTGCCGTCAAAGACTTGCAACTCCTTTACGAAATCCGGGAGTCGACTGATCTCTTTAAGATCAAATTCGTTTCGAGGTGGACAAAGTTCCACCGGTTCATCGGTCGTCACGACTCCGAGGGTTTGATTGTCCTCGAGAGCCTTGAGGCGACCTTCAATTCCCTTAACCTGGGCTAGTATGGCATTCACTGCCCCGGTTAGCTCGGTGAGGGATTTGGTTACGGCTTCCATTTTCAGTGTATCATATACTTAATTTAAGAGGAAAAGGATACAAATGACTTACCCACACTTAGCACAGGCGGAAAAAATTAAAAAAAAATATATATTTATATTTCACAAGAATTTCTTAAATCGCATATGAATTCTTAAACACCAGATCAGGCACAATTCACAATTTTTTAAATTTTCAATTTAGTGAAAATTCCGCTTAGGGAGGAATCACAATCACATATAAAATTATATAAAATTCACGCAAGCACAGCTTCTCTTTTAATTTTCCTTTTTAACACAAGTGACAACTTTCAGGTAAGATTTTTTCTTTTTATACACGTATGTGTATAGGTAAGGATGTATATTCTTTTTCTTCACTATATTTTTCTTTATCTTTATTCGGATTTTTCAATGCACATCGATTGCTATTTTCAATGCACTTCGATTGCTATTTTCAATACACTTCTCTAACACTATTTTTAATTTTAATTCTTCCTTTTATAGTTGTGGCTTTCTTTTTCACTTACAAAAATTGTTGATTCATTTTTCGGGGGTAATTATCGTTTTTTTCTTAAATTGGTTATCTAATGATCCCGACGATTATCTATAACAAAATACCGGTTAATTAACTGAACCGTAACGGGGTTTGCTTTTTGGGAGCCGGCAAGGAAGTGTCGTATGTTTCCCTTTTGGTCGCAAACGTTTATTCTTGTAAGCGACCTACTCGTGGTACGAACAATCTTCACTACCGTATCCTTTAGCCTTCTAGGATATCCGCATGTTCTCATGGGTATGCGAAAGGTTAGCAACTGGAACTCAGAATGGTCATTGTGTTCTCATGGGTACAATGACTTTCGCTCGATAGAGCGTACTGGTTCCTGTGTTTGCTGATCCACAGGCGAAAAGGATATGGCCTTATTTTGCCGGTCCCTGCTCGGGCGCCAGTTAAAGGATTCCCTGCGGGGGAATCCAAAAAAAACGCGAACGCCAGCCCGAAGGCTGGCCCAACTGTTCGACTTATAATTCAAACACGTACCTCTATTATTACGTTATACTATTTATTAGGAAGATTCGTTCTAGTTTAAAGTAGGACTTAGTCCCGTCGCGCTCGCCAGAAGACTGCCACTCCCCAGTTCGTCGCTTGTGCTCATTGCCTCGCTCAAGTCTCGTCCCCATGCTGACTCAGGTGTTCCCGTCGTAAATCCGCAGTTCCCATGATCATGTTCGGTGCATAGTTCCTATGATCATGTTCGGTGCATATTCCTCGAGTGCTGTTACCTGATCGGGAATGTGTGCATGCTTCGTTAGCATGCGTGTATTGGCTGATGCAATGATGGAACACACATAGTAGAAAGAACCGTACAAAATGCTGATTCATCAAGTCCCGTTAGTACGGGGTATCGACCTTTGCCCCTGGCCTTGGTCGATGGTGTTAACTTGGTTATACACAATAAAATTAAAAAAATATTTTTAATATTGTTAGGGGCAATAGCCCCATTTATTGATCTTAATTCAAGCTACATACTTAATTTAACTTATCTAGGAAATTAAGAAGAAGGCGATTAAGACCGAGTTTTAGGCAAGGAGTTGAAGTCGAAACAGTTGTTCGTATTAACATTCCGCAGCATACGAGGGATAGGTTAATTGGGGCCATATGAGGTATGAGAGGTGGGTAGATAGAAGAGACGTGGATTTCGTATATTACGAGGGTTAGTGTTGTAAAAGGTGGAGTTGTATAGGGTCGCGCAATCAATGGTACCTGAGAGGACTCGATGGATGAAAAGGGTGTCAGATATCCTTCTTCGTTCTTCCAGCGAGTTTAAGTTAATAAGTTTAAGGCGGCCTTGATATGGAGGTAAGATTAGAGGATTAACCCAGGGTAAACCGAAGAGCACAATGGAGAAAAAGACGTTGGATACTCTCGAATTTGGAAGTGTGTGTATGATGGTAAGGAGATCACACTTGAGAGGCGTTTACGAGAATAGGACGTATAAAAGTTATGTAGAGAGACCGAGTGACCAAGGGATTGGAAAACTCTTTAGACTATTCTGGGAAGAGTTCTAAGGGAAGAGTGTTTTAAGGAAATGATCTTGGAGATTATAGTGTCGTCGGCATATAGTGAGATTTGGGAATGTTTGAGAACCATTTCAATATCGTTAATGGTAATGATAAAAAGAAGCGGTCCTAAATGTCTCCTTAGCGGGACACCGGAGAAAGCAAGGAAGGGGCTAGATGGAACAGATCAAAAACGAATGCTGTAGTAGCGATCTTCCAGGCAAGAGGATATCCCCTTTAATAAGATGGGTTCAAATCCAAGGGAAGGCAGTTGGAAGAGTGAAATTTTATCAAAGTCAGTTGTGATGACATCGACTTCCTTTCCGTTTTGTAATCAGGGGTAACGATACTAATCAGACGATAGTAATCAGGGTAAACGATACGAATTCAATAAGGTTCGTGGTTGCAGACCAATCTTTGAGGAAACCGTGTTGTCTGGGGGGGATTAAAGACTTGCGTTGAAATCTGGAATTATCATACAAAATACTTTCGTAGATTTTGGGTTCATGCGATAGTTTGGCAATGGGACGGTAATTGTTAATGTAATTTTTCGGACCCTTTTTGTGTATAGGTGTTGTAAGGTTTACGTATCCGGGGAAATTCACCTTGAGAAAGTGATAGGTTGAAGATTTTTGAGAGAGGCCAGGAGTGAATTCCTCATTAAGTTGCTTTAATCTTTTTCGATGATATCGGGGTCGATACTAAGAAGGAGAAATGATCCAAAAGAGAAATTTGGTAAATAGTAGAAATAAATAGAATCGTATGCAAATCAAATCATTGGAAGTTTCCTTATTTAAGGGGAGAGAGTTTGGGTATCCAACAGATTTTCTTTTATAGTTAATAAATTGAAAAAAGGACTTGGGATCATTTATTAGATTGGTTTCCATCTCGACTAAGTAGTGTTGATAAAGAGAGTTATAAAACGACGGTAAATGTTTCTTGGTAGAATATTACGGTAAGGTTGTTGAAATTAAAAGGAGCAATATTGAGATATTCATTGATTTTATGGAAGTCGTGAGAAATTTGAGCAGTCGGGGGAGAGCTCTGTATAGGGGAATTTTGAGAGAACGTGTAAAGAAGGGGAGAGGGGGGGGGGGGGGTACTTGTCGACGGTTGATAGGGAAAGCGAACAAGGTGAAAGTGAGGAGTTAAAGGGGTCAGTTATGAAAGTGAGGTCTATTTGTCTGCCCATGTAATTTAAAATACCGCGGTAACCAAGTCCGCGGTATTTTAAGGCAAGGAAACATTCTTTGGCTGCAGGAGGATTAGAGGCAATGTAAAACGATTGGTCATCTGAAGAGATCCATTTAAGATGAGGAAGGTCTAAGTCACCGAAAACTAGGATTTGGCCTTGGAGATCCCGAAAATCAATTAAATTATCAATTGTATCAACGGCCAATTTATATGGTTTAATAGCTTGTGATGACAAAATGTAAAAGCACTTGACGTAGAGCTATTTCCGGGGTAGTACAATCTTAATAGAAATAAACTCGAGACACGGCGAAAATGAAGTTGCTATGAAGGAGGAGTCAATTGAATTTCGGACGGCTAGGAGGACCCCGCTGCATGGACAACCATCAATAAGTCGGTGAACATAATCGTCGTGACAAAACATAAAGTTTGATGCGAACAGTTCAAGGTTGTTTATACTGGGGATTTGGTTCGTTTCAGTCAAGGCAAACATTTCAAAAGGTAAGGGATGTGATTGTTGCAGGACTGCTTGAGTTTTAGAGCGTAGACCTCTTACGTTCCGATAATAAAAGGTAAGGGGGGGTTTTCGTGGAGTGTCAGAGTGGCAGGGAGGGCGAGACTTTTAGGGATGAAAAAACCTATTAAGATCAGCGGATGCTAAGGGATTAAGGATGTGAGTGTCAAAAGTAAACGTCTGACCTCTGTGTATACAAAACTAGAGTGAGTGTTTATTTCATTTGATAGAATTCATTTGGAACATATTAACATTTGGTATATGTGACTTGCTTAGCTTACAAAAGAGTAAAAGAGAGTCTGCAAACAGGAGTATACAAACAAGATTTTTTACTCAAATATTGCTGAATTACTCTAATACTCCCACTTTCACCAATATTTTTTTTTTTTTGTTAAAGTACTTGAGAATAAGTTTCTCTAATTCAAAAGCAAAAGTTATACAGTTTTAAAATTGTTAGATAGAGCGACACCAATTTTGTGTCTTAACAGTTCAAACCTATTTCTTGGCAAGGGCTTAGTAAAGATATCTGCCAGCTGATCTTCAGTCGGAATGTAGTGAAGATCAAAAATTCCCTCAGCGAACTTCTCTCGAATGAAATGGAACCTGACATCAATGTGCTTACTGCGTTTATGATACTCAGGGTTGTGTATCAATTTGATAGCACTTTGGTTATCCAAGTACAGGTTCGGTTTGCCGCATCCCTCTTCAAGAAGCTCGTTCATCAGTCGCAACAGCCATACAATTTCCTTGACTGCATCTGAACCTGCCATGTACTCGGCTTCCATAGTGGATAATGCAACGCATTGTTGTCGTTGTGAAGACCAAGATATCGGTGACCTTTCAAGTAAAAATATAAAACCGCTCGTCGAGCGCCTTGTATCAATGTCACCAGCATAGTCTGCATCGCTGTAACAACTAATAATTAGTTTTTTATCGGATTTAAAATGTATACCCAGCATCCTAGTCCCTTTCACGTATCTTAAAAGACGTTTCACAGCAGCAATGTCCTGGGTAGTTGGTTTGTCCAAATGCCGACTAACAACCCCAAGTGCATAACAGATGTCTGGCCTGCTTCCAATCGCTAAATACGTAAGACTGCCAACAGCTACTCTGTACGGAAAATCTCCCACCACTTCTTTTGAATTTGTAAGGTTCTTGTAAGTAACGCCATCAGCTGGTGTAGCAACAGGATTAGCATCATTCATTTTAAATTTCACCAGAATTCTGTCAGCATAAATAGATTGCTGGAGAAAAATCGATCCATCTGCTTGCCGCTCAATCTCCAAACCCAAAAAACAACGCGCCTCATAAATCTTGACTTCAAACCTCTTTTTCAGGTAGTCTAGGAGTTTACTGATGTCTACTTCATTTCCTGTGATCAGACCGTCATCAATGTAAATTGCCATTATGATATTTCTCCCGACAAAAACACACGGATCAGCTTCTGTAGCTTTAAGTTGAAACAAGCGGAGAAAATTCGAAAATTTTATGTTCCAACATCTGGAAGTTTGTTTTAATCCATAAAGGCTTTTCCTTAGCTTACACACACGACTCGTTTTGTCTTCAAACCCAATCGGTTGTCGCATGTAAACTTCATCCTGCAAATCGCCATTGAGAAAGGCGGTTTTAATGTCGAATTGCTTTAAAGGCATATTTTTACTGGCCGCAACAGTAAGAATTGCTCTAATTGAACCAAAACGAGCTACAGGGCTAAAAGTTTCTTTATAATCAAGCTGGTGTTGTTGTAAGAATCCTCTAACAACTAGCCTTGCCTTGTACCTCTCGGGCTCATTGGTATTAGCATGCTTTATTTTAAAGACCCAACGATTATCAATCACCTTTTTTTTAGGCGGAAGATTGACCAGTTCCCAGGTATTGCTTCTGTTGAGTGCCCCTATTTCTTCCTCCATAGCTGCTTGCCACTTTGCCTTGTCTCTGGATTCGAGAACTTCCTCATAACTTTGTGGTTCACACACTGAAGCCACAGATGCTGCTGCTTCCAGGGTAGATATCAACGAATTCCCTTTATCATTTCGAGCGCTTCTCAAACGCTTGCTTATGGGCTCTTTAGGACTTAATTCTATTGCATTTACCTGAACTGAGGATAAATCTTCAATGTCTAACCGGTCGTCTTCCTCCAGTGAAGTTTCCTTTTCTTCAGAATGTTCACTTTTGAGATGTTTTCCTTTCTCGTGGTTTTGTTCTTCACAATCTGGATTCTTGCTAACTTAATGTACAATCACTGTTCCTGAAATAGGGACATTCTTAAAAATGACGTCACGATTTACCTCAATTTTATTGCTCGCAGGAAGGTAAATACGATATCCTTTAGTATCCTCCGGATATCCAACAAAAAAATCCCTGTTTTGCCTTTGGATCCCATTTCTGGCGTTTTTGCGAAGGAATATGAGCATAGCACTCAGTACCAAATACCTTTATATACTTAAGGTTTGCCTTTTGATCACTGCCAATCCACAAATCGGAGTTTTTCCATGCATATCCGTCGGTCCCGTGCGGTTCAATAAGAAACATGCAAAATTGACCGCTTCCGCCCATAATCGTGGAGATAACCCTCGTGCGTGAATCATAGTCCTAGCCGCCTCCACTATAGTTCGCATCTCCCTCTCTGCCCTACCGTTCTGCTGAGGAGAGTAAGGTACAGATGTTTGATGCCGAATACACTCTTTTTCAAGCAAATTTCTAACACCCGAGATCACAAATTCTAGGCCATTGTCCGTCCGAATTGTTTTAATAGCCATCCCAGTCTCCGATTTAACTTTGCTTATAAACGTTTTAACACATTTGAGAACCTCACTTTTCTCCTTTATAAAATATACAGCTCTGTATCTGGAAAAATCGTCCTTAAATAAAAGGAAGTATTTGGAAGTTTTGCATTGGGCCACACAAATCAGCATGGACTAGTTCCCCTACCACGCATGCTCTACTCCCACTACTTTCAAATGGCAATCGATGCAGCTTACATAATGCACATGCATCGCAAAAGAAGTTATCTGTGTCATGGAAATCTATACAACGCTGCTTTAGAAAATTCCGGACATAATTTATATGCTGGTGTCCAAACCGCTCATGCCAAGTCTTAATGTCTTCAAGTTTATCGCCAACGGTTGCAATCGCGGGTTCCTTAACCTTAAACTTCATCTTAAACAATGTAGACTCACGTACTCCCATTGCCACAGTATGCCCGTCCTGCAAAAGCTCACATTTGTTTTTATTAGACACCATTTTCAAATTTTTATCCATGACTGCATTTGATGAAAATAGATTTAGATGAATATCAGGAACATACATGACATCTGAGAGGAATTTCGGGAGCCAGGTTTTACCATTAAATGAAAGTATGTTAATTTTTCCCCTACCAAATGCACTAATAATTTCAAACGGCACATAATCGACTAACCAATCCATACGAAACGTCATGTGGTCACTTGCTCCAGAGTCAAGAATCCATTCGTTACATTTCCCTTCAGTAGAACCAATCATTGTGCATGTGCACACGAAAGCGTCACCATGAGAATCCTTTTGAGCAACATGTCCGTGTCCGTACCTTGATGGACAATCCTTTTTCCAATGGCCCGGCTTTTTGCTGAAAAAGCATTTTCCCGACTTACCCTTGGATTTATTTATTTTTGAAAAAGGTGTTCCTCTTTTAGTAACTAATGCACTCGTTGTCGCCTCTGTTTCAACATGCACTTGCAGTTTTAGACGTGACTCTTCCATTATTAAGCGAGACATTAGGTTCTCAATAGTTTTATCGCTTGAAGCCGTTGATTCCCATGCAGTAAAAAAATGGTTATATTCCTGTGGTAACGTCATGAGAATTTTGGTAATCAGCATTGTCGTCGATATTGATTCACCACATTCTTTTAATTGATGTACAATTGATTCAAGTTTCGATATATGAGTGGCAATATCATCAGAAGGATCCTTTGAGAAACTATAAAATCGTTGTTGAATCAGATGTATATTAGTTTCTGCCTTTTGTTCATACACTGATTCTAATTTCTTCCACATGGCATGTGACGTGGTACAGTTCATTATATGGACAAGTGCTTGTGGACCTACGCTCATCACAATCATTTTTTGTGCTCTCCTATCTAGTTTTTCCCATTCCCGCAATTTCGAAACTTCCTTTACCTCGGGCATCTCTATTTTCCCATTGACAACATCATACATATCGCTGGCACTTAGCATGACTCTAATCTGAAATTTCCAGGTACTCCACTGGTCTGTACTTAACAGCTTATCAATTTTAAATAAATCGCCCTCCATTTTCAAAATGCGAAAGCTTATGCGAAAGCTTATGCAAACTAAATTAACTGCGCCTCACTTCCCGCTATTCTTTGACTGCCGAAAAGGTTAGCAATAAAAAAAAGAAACCGCAAGGAAAACTATTATGCGCTTTAGTTAAACTGCAAAATCGCTAATACAATGGACTTGGGACTGGGCCCATAACTTGTCAAAAGTAAACGTCTGACCTCTGTGGTATACAAAACTAGAGTGAGTGTTTATTTCATTTGATAGACTTCATTTGGAACATATTAACATTTGGTATATGTGACTTGCTTAGCTTACAAAAGAGTAAAAGAGAGTCTGCAAACAGGAGTATACAAACAAGAATTTTTACTTAAATATTGCTGAATTACTCTAATAGTGGAAGTTTCGAAAGTTAGAATACATGATTCCGGCCTTAAGGTCGAAATTTGGAAATGAGTTTGGATCCGGGTCGTGTATTAGGGTTGGAGGTGATAAGGTCGTATTGTCGCAAGAACTAGTTGATCATCAATATCTATTATGTCCCCTTCAAAGAAATCCCCCTTGCGCCAGCACTTTTTCAAATCCTTGACGCACTTCTGATATGCGCTTTTTGGTATAGCCTTGAGCTCTTCCATCGATGCGATCTTTATCTCTTCAATAATGGCAAATCTCTGGGCTTTTATGGAGCAGAGGTAAAGCACGGTGAATGCTGTGGCTGAGGCATGATAAGGTTATTGTCTTTCGCCAAAAACATTACGGATAAGACACAATTTTTTTTTTATAATCGACGCGTGCACAAGTGGTCATGGCTACCCTGGAAAAATGTCAAGAAGTCAAGACACAGCACGGGGCAAGGGTATAGGCGGAGAGAGGGAAATGTGGTTTGAATACGAGAAATTAGTTGAAACGACATAGTGGTCCGACGAGCCTAGAGATGACAATATATCCGTAGAATACTTATCGTGATGAGAGATGAGGAACAAGTCCAGGAAGTTGGCGGAATGATCTGCAATGTCAGGTATTCGTGTTGGCTCATTTACTAGCTGGGTTAGATTGTTTACCGCAGCAAAGTGCTCAAAGATGAACGAGTTGTATTATCGTGCTGCAATAGTCATGATCTTTTTTCCCATAAATCCGAACTTTTTCTTGTATTGCTTCACGCAAAGGGCGCATACTTTCAAAGTAGCATTCCTTATTTACAGAATATCCTTCCGGCAATTACTCATGATGAACTATGCCATTGTGGTAGAAGAAAACAGTGAGCAAAACTTTTAATTTTGACCGAACTTAGCGCGCTGTTTTCGGTCTTGATTCTCTTGGTCACTTCCAATAGGATTTGCTTTGATTTCGATGTCATATACCCATGTTTCGTCGCCAGTGATGACCCTATTTGCAAAATCTGGGTTCTCATTCCAGTCATTCAAGAGCTTCTCAACGATAGTCATGTGACGGTTCTTTTGGTCTAATTTAAGGGATATCGGAACAAACTTCATTGACACACGTTTCATGACCATAGCCAACCGATATGCCAATATCCTCAGCAACCTCTCTGCTAGTGATTTAACGGTTTTTCATAAAAATTTTGTTCACTGCTTCAAATTTTTCATTCGTTTTTGACTTGCTGGAGCGTCCTGGGCGAGCACCATCATTAACATTTTCTTTGTTTTCTCTGAAGAAATTTTTCTCAACACACCAAAACAGGTCTAACCTCTATATCTCTGAAAAACGAATAAATATTCAGAATGACTGATAATATCAACACATGTTAGAGGTCACGCATACCAACATAACAAAAAAAGACTTAAATATCGATTTTACTTAGTACGTAGCTCTATTTTTGACTTTGCATATTTTTTGTCTTATGTTGCAATTCAAAAACAATTCGTCTGTGAAGTAGTGAACATCACATTAGACATTCATTTCCATATTAAGATTAATACCTAAAACGGAAACAAAAACAGATAAATCAAATAAACAAAATCAGAAAATTGATCTTTCAATATTGACTAAAAGTTACGTTTTTCTTAATTTTTTTTTTTTGAACCGACTTCTGCCAAAGATCTGTCAAATCGAATGTCAGAAAGTCAGAATTACTAACACATTGAATTCATATGCACAGTTTCTTCCGCCGGAAGAATAACAATATTGACAATGTCCTCTTGTGCCAAAAAGACCCTCAGGTTGTCTGTGGAACATCTGCACTACCATAAGCATTATTGATTTGCGATTATTGTGGGCTAAACCCTTTCAACAATTTGTTGGTGCCATCAACATCGTTTTCGTTTTCGTCATTGTTTAGACTTGAAATTTAAATACTGTCAGCTTGGCTACGCAGGAGTGGGGGCCTAGTATCTGCGGCATTTCTCGACGGCGCGTGTTCTGCACTTTGTAGTACAATAGCTTCGTTATTCTCTCGAGGATCACTTTCTCCTTAATATGTTTCTTCGATATATGTACATATTGCTCAAAGGGTGCTCTTTGAGGGTGCTGTGAGGGTACTCTTGAGTGCGATATTCCCGCCACAATCGTACCTCACTTTGTGCTAGGGCTAGGAGAATGAAAAGTTTCGTGCAAAGCAAGACCGCGCAAAACGAAATAAGAACATCATGCAAAATGGGAGGTTGTGTTCCTGAAAATAGGGAATATGAAAAACTGGAAATAATTTAAAACGACCCTCTTTCGTCAGGATCAATTCTGGAAACCTCTTTGGTACCGAGAATCCTCACCGGGTTGGTTGCTGTCATGTATCTTGGTTTATAGCTACAGTTTCTTCAAAAGATTCAAGCTGTTCAATCATCTCTTCTGCAGCAATATTTTCTCGATTTAGGTCTGTGAAACCTTCTTCAGCAAAATGCCTACCAATTTAAATTATTCCTTCCACATCAATTTCTATGTCACCTGGAGAGTCTTATTGTAATTAAGAAGTATTTTCCAAGCAATTTGTAGAGTTAACTGCTTTTATTCTCTCCAAAAAACGGATGCCATAACCTTTCCCGCCGAACTTGACACTTTGAATTTCCTTGGCGAAGGCTCGCTTCCAAGTTACCGATTGCTTTTTTATTTCATGATCAAAATGGTGGATCAAGATCTTGTCCTCGGTCACAATACCTAACGAAAACATGTACTGATCTGCTCGGAACTTCTCCCGTTTCACTCTTGACTCGTTTTTTTCTTTTGCTCGCCAGTTAAGATTCTCAGTACCCAAAGCGTAGAGCTCTTTTTTATATACAAATACAATTCATTCGCATTTATTTCCTTCTTTTTTTTTAACGCTGCCATAAGAGATCTCTGTGACATCAGCCTTATGATCACCCTTGGATCTGCCATCACAACATTTACCCCCAATGTTTTCACCAAGTCACTGTGAGTGTCTTTAATAGACAGTTCATATTCAAATGAATGATTCCTGGGAATCATGTTCTACTTACATATATGACTTTTTTCACGCTGACCAAGTAGGAATATAAACAAGCATAAATATTTTTTTTTTAATTAAGCGAACTTGAAATAATAGATTACTTCTAGGGCACCCCTCGTCACCCCACTCACATTACTATTTGCGTGAAGGGTTTTAGTATAAAAGTCGGAGTTGCCCCAGTTGCTGGAGGGCACTACGGCTAGCTCTTAGCACAGCCACTGTTAATATGTATAAAAATAATAATATAGCTCATCCTTTCCTTGCTGTTACATAAGCCTAATAGCTTCCCCTTCTGATGATGTACCGACGCCCATCTCCTTTTCACTTTTAATTCCGGTTTGGTTTGGACGAAAATAAGTGATTCTCTGCCGAAGCCGTCTCAGCAAATTAAAGTCCAACAATACGTTCAAGAACACCCAGCCTTTGTAAAATTCGAGGCTGGCTTAAGCCCCAGTCTTATCTCTTAAAATCACAATTTTACAGTTGTGAAAATAAAGTCAGTAGAAATGAGACCATAGTAGTTTCCCCTCACTGGGATAGTGATTCCATCAGCCCTGCCCTTACAACACGATCGATGAGCGATTTTCTTCAATTCAAATGAGATAATTTGACTGACTGATGTAGACGAATGCAAGCCTCATCAGTGAATAACGTTTTAGTATAATGTCGTCCTCTTTAAAAACTTTTCAAAATTCAGAGTTTGAATTCGGTGAAGGTGAAATTTCGGGAACAGCAATCCTTTTATACTTAACGTAAACTCAGCCGCTGTCCGCTAAAGGCAATCTACCGCAATCCAATTGTCTAAATAAATCTTCTTGTTTTATGAACTTGGCATAGTTAAGAGCTAAGGTTTAATAATGAAACAAATAATTTCCCTCTTAGACTTGAGAAATTAGTAAAAGGGAACAAATTGGAATAACTCTATTTCATTATGCTTAACGAACTTTCCGCTGTTTGCCTAGTCTAATTATATGTGCATGTATAAGGGCGCTTTTCACATAATATGTTCGCATATAATCCTTAAATCACACTCATATTTTAGGTTACTCGTACATCTTGGGAGTTGATTGAAAAGTTTTGCTATTTAATGAACTTAATAGTTTACATAATATTGTAAGATACGAGTAACCTGATCTTATTTGAGGTTAATCATTGACGTCACCTGTCCCCATAACTAAACTCTATAACTCAAGCAAGAATTGCCTGTTTAAAACTGAAACCGAAATATACGACACCTCCGACTACGATGGGCTTATGCATTCACCACAGAGTTTTCCAAAATAGTTGCTGGCCGTAATCGCCAAATTCTGTTTTTCGGTCATCAGAATAAAGTCCTATTGACAACAACTCTAATTTTGTACCGAAAATGAATTAACAATATCATTGCGTATAATCGAATATCCAGAGGAGAGAATATCTAAGCAGAGGATCATAACACAATTACCGCTCAAAATTCAAGTACAATGCAAAATATGGTAAGAAGAATGTTTGAGGAAGTGACCAACAATCACGTGCAAATAATAAGCGAATCTAGAATCTCATTTACACTATGCGATGTAACTCACTTGTTGGGTGTGTGAATTCAGCATTTTGCTGAGAAAATGAGATTAAATCCGAAACGTGATAATAATATGTGAAGGCATGAACAGGCTATTCATATAGACAGAACGTTTACGTAAAACCAGTAATTGCCCACGTTCGAGCACAGAGAAATACTAAATAGTTTCTGACAACCTCTGGGTTACACGATACAATTAAGCTTGTACCAATAGTAATTGTTATGCAATCGAATATAGGAAGTTTCAATGTAGGTTTATGCACGTTTGACAGGATTGCTCTGACCCCTGATCTAGTTCCTAGAATGTAACTGAGTATTTTTGAACACGATCTTGTTCGTACCGCGTGCTTGTGCATGCTTTTGCATCATGCAGCGTGATAAAAGTGTGCTGAGAGGGCGCGTTTATTTATACTTACTTCGTTACACATGTTTTGCATCTGAGTATAATACAATATATTATAGCTAAGCTGTTTATTTATCGTTATTTTGTTTATTATTATTATAGAGTTTAACAAAACAATTTTTTATTATTAGAAAATTCAGAATAACAAGTGGTTTGGGGTAAACCCGAGCTTCAACCAACCAGCCGGCATGATCTTTATCCAGCTTCTTCCAGTGCACATGCATCATCCTCTACTGCATCTGTCCCACTGCCCGGGTTCCCCACCGGGCACTACCATTTTAAGCGTTGGATACATATGTATATGCCTCTATAAACCAGACCAAGGGCTGCACGCATTTTTTTCTTGATCGTCTTCATCTACTTCCCATAACCACTGCGTAGTAGAGGAGAAGCAGCATGATTAAGATTTTATAAAGACAGCTCGACTTCTCAATTGCCTCCTGAGCCCAAAGCAGGAGGTTGGTTCCATGTCTGTTTTAAAAATGGTGCCGCTACCTCTTATTGCTAGTAATCCAAGGTAAGCTAGTTCTTTGACTACTTTTAGGTTATTGTTTTGCATGGGTGTTGTGCATCTTCCTTTGATGGAAGCATACTAATATTTGGTTTTGCTCTTATTTAAAATCCAACCCGCTTTAGCCGGTTCTGCTTCAATGCTCTAGAACACTTAACTTCCCGCTGTGTTTGTCTAATCACGTCAATGTGCTATATAAGTAATTGTGCAAAATTGAATTAAATCGTGCCTCTTTTATGGCTCTATGAGTCCCGCATGATCAACATGATATTTAAAAAACCACATGACAAGTGCTCGCCATACAAAGCCTGACATGACTTGACTCTGTACAGGTCGTTCCTATTGGTACTATCACATGCTTTAAAGCCGAGAAAAAGATATGGTGTGGTACTTGAAATTGTTTAATCTTATCCAAATTCTGTCGTAGTGTGAATATTTGACCTATCATGGAATTTTCAGACTTAAAGTCACACTGATAGAAACCTAGCAATTGTTTATGTGTAGTTTCAGACGTTTGGCAAAAAAGATCCTGCAAGTGGTGTTTAGGAGACCTATGCACCCATAGTTGGCGTAACTATAGCGATCCTCTTTTTTATGGAACTAGCAAATGGTGCTTAGATATCATTTACCGAATATGCTTTCATCTGATTATGCCAACAGATAAGCTGGCATTTTCCCTACCAACTCATATCCAACTGCTTCATTTCATAACCTCAATTAAGTCGGGTAAGCTGAATTCTCTCTCGTCTTCATCCAGGATAAATCGGCGATTCTACCTGACAGCGCTATATTGACTATAGGCGTTTTGAGCTACATATCTCGTTTTGTCTTCATTGGAAGTTTTGACACTGACCAGATCAATAATATAATGTTGTAATTCTAGCTTAACCCCATTTTGCTGGTGGAAGTCTTTGATCCTTAAGAGGTTATCGCTTCGTCTGAGACCATTAGGCCTCTGTTGCAATCGAGTTAAGTACTCCGTGCTCCACCTCCTCCAAAAGGTTTTTTTTGAGAGCTTGAACCTTTTTCCACTTGTCAAAGAAAGTGTGTTTTCCGAGATCATACTCCGGTTGTGGTGGTGTTATTAATGGCTCTGTAATAAGACAGTGACTCGGCTTTAACGCTTGGGGATCATTGATATCTTGCGATACTAGGCACAGAGGTCTGGAATTAAGATACATATGTTTGTGTCGTGCTCAGTTCTTCATTGTTCATCACGTATATTCCAGCGACTCTGTTCAGGTGAAACTTTATCGATTTCACAGGCTTCCCACATTCCTCCACAGTGTGGGGTAGCAAGTGTATTAAATTTCCATGTCGTCTTGACTTTAAGACAGCTGCAACGAACTGAGCTGCTTTCAAAAGGGCTTGCTTTTTGGAGCTCAGTATTTGCACCGGCAAAATTAGTGTATAGTCATTGTAGACAGCCAGACACACACCCTTTCTAAATGTGAATCTTCTAAAAGCTGCCAGGAACGCTTGTGAAATTAGATCCGTTACGACGAAAATAACGAAGTACCCCTGATCCCCCCTGAATTTCTTCCTTTCAACGTTTTGGTGTTGATGGGGCCTGTGTAGTTCACTTCGATATACGTGAATGGTACATGCAATTTACTATCGTGTAGTACATTCAAGTAGACGGCTACTGCCGGAGTTTTGTTTTGACCGGGAGTATCCGCGGATTTTAGAAAAATGGAAAAAGAGCAATATCGGTCAGTGATTCGATTCTTGTGTTTGGAAGGGAAATTGCGCAGCGAAATCAAAGAGCGTTTGGATGCTGTGTACGGTGACTCTTCTCCTTCGATGGCGACCATCAAAAATTATTTTAATGAGTTTCAACGTGGTCGCACGTCGGTTTTTGATGAGCCACGTCCAGGTGCCCGAAAACGGCTGCCACGGAGGATAATGTGATAAAAATCCACGATCTCGTATTGGCAGACCGCCGATTGAAGGTGCGCGAGATAGCGTGGGTCATATCCTGCATGAAATGACGAAACATGGATCCACTGGTACACACCAGAGACCAAGGAACAGTCGAAACAGTGGACTTCACCCGGCGAACGTGCTCCGAAGAAGGCGAAGACTGTCCCATCGGCCAGAAAGGTGATGGCCACCGTTTTCTGGGATTCACAAGGTGTGATCCACATCGACTACCTGAAGAAGGGCAAAACGGTCACAGGGCTGTACTATGCCAAATTATTGGGCCGATTCGACGCCGAATTGAAGAAAAACCGCCCCACTTGGCGAAGAAAAAAGTGCTCTTCCACCATGATAACGCACCGGCTCACACCTCCGCCCTCGCCACGGCCAAATTGGTCGAATTGGGCTACGAACTGCTGCCCCATCCACCGTATTCTCCAGATTTGGCCCCGTGCGACTTCTTTTTGTTTCCAAACTTGAAAAAGTCACTCGCCGGGCAGAAATTTCAGTCGAATGAGGAGGTCATCGCCGCCACGGAGGCCTACTTTGCAGACCTCGAGAAAACGTATTTTTCAGACTGGTTAAAGAAGTGGAACATCGCTGGGTCAAGTGTATCGAGCTAAAAGGAGACTATATTGAAATATAAATCGCGATTTCTCCAAAATTTTTGTTTTTCTTTTGTAGACTAAGTACTTATCAAACCACCCTCGTACATGCCCCGCTCATCGATTTTCGGATTAAGAGCCATGATTTTCCTTTCCTATCTTGACTTTATAGAATTTCGGAAACATTTCCTTCTACATAGTATGGATTATATCTATGGTTGCCGATCTTAGTTCCAGGAGTGAAATTGGGCTCTTGTGTTTTCTTGAGACGTTTTTCGGGTATTGACGACAAACTTTCTGCAGAAAGCAACCGTTCTTGTTAATCTCATCAAACTTAAAATCATCGGGACTACAACAATTTACTGCTGGAGTTCTCGTCATTTATCATATACAGTGGATCTTTGTTACACGCTTTCCTTCTTCTGTTTCCAAGGTTTGAGATTTGGTCGGATTATTAAACTCCCATGTGCTATGTATTATAAAAAGGATGATTCATTCCAGTAATCGCTAGTTTCTGGATTTCCAGATCCCGATTACGGATAAAAGTCTCCCATCGGGATGGAGATGCCTTGGTCAAGCATAGGGTAAGTCTGTAAGTCTCTAGTTTTATTTCCTGAGCTGTCTCCCATATGAGTTTTGCCAGCAAGAAAGTGCCGCACAACTCCAATCATGGAAGGGTTTTTACTTTTAGTGAAGTCACTTTTGTTTTTGCCATCATGAAATTCATTCGGATGTTGTTGTGTTGATCTTGAAGACATAAGTACGTAGATGCATATGCTTTCTCTGATGAATCGCTAAAACCATGTATTTCCAGACGAATATCAACCTTGTGTGCATGGATCCATCTTGCTATACATAAGTTTATAATCATAGGAAACTTGGCGGTATGATTTCCATTCTTATTGGAGCTCAGACAGGTTAAGGTCGTCCCATAGCTTTCCCTTAGCTGTTGCATCATCATCTTGACTTTGATAATCAATGGAGAGAGCCGACCCCATGTATAACTAGTTTTTTTCTGTTTTTTTAGTTTTTAATCCATTTTTATTAAGTTCTACTTAGAGTTACCTTACGCTAGACAAAAATGTTTAAAACTAGCTTAATTATGTTAAATATCTTAAAATACCTTACTGGCCAATTGCGGACACTCAAAACCTCCCGTAGTACATTTGCCATGAAAAAGCTTCTCGGCTCTCGCTGTTCGGAATCGGCATTAAACTGTAGGTCCCGTTCAGTTGTGTGAAAAAAACAAGAGAAGCTTTGCTCTGGCTCGTCAAGGGCTGTAAAGCCATCTAAGAAGAAGAAGGATGAAAGTACAGTACGCTTCGTATCTCATCAAATTGAGCCTAATACAAAAATGCATTGCATATTGGCAGCCATGTCATGCCCAGGGCATTCACTTAATTTACTTCTTCAAATGGTAAGGGAGAGTCTATTTCATTTGGAATTCCACGCAAAATTTCTTTCGTGTTGCTTTACCGGTCAATTTTCGTAAGCGAAATCCTGTCGACAATAGATATAGAACCTTCTCAACTCCTCTCATTTTTAGAACCTGTTATAGTGTATGCGCTCCTGTGACGATATCGTCTACATACGTGGCATGACACATGATGATGACAATGAAAATTTCGTTTCTTCGTCTTCCACAAGTTAGTGGATAACTCGAATTGCCAGGTATAGTGCTATAGCTTTTCCAAAAGTCTTAATTTCTAGGCGGTACATCTTAACTTTCTGCTAGATTTCATCTCTCCAGAAAATGAGCTGGCAGTTGGTATAATTTTTTTTTTCATACGAATTCGGCGAAACATCTTTTTAATATCATACGAGTACCTATATGTCGATCCTAATGTACAATACTCGCCATCTTTGAATTGGAGGTGAACCTCATATCGACCACTGTTCTCTCCTCATCTGAAACACATATACCGAATGGATTTTCTTCGATTTCCCAGAATTTCCTGAGTTGACCGTCGAGATTGAAATATTTGTAAGAAATTTCGTATTGACTGTGGAACACCGGTTGGCATCTTTCTCAATAAAATCCACGTATTTTGTGCGTATTTTGTGCAACTGGTGCCATCTTTTTTTTTCCATCTTTTCATTCTCGGCCACAGACCCCACATTCTCATCAGTGGGCACAATACGACGACGGGTACCATGAGTATTGTACACTTGTGTACAGCAGTCACGGTGGGTGCTTCATTTCGGCCAAAAATTTCTGTTTAAAAAACACACTCTTTGGGTCACTTTGGAAGTAAGTTTTCAATATTTCCCAACGTTGTTCAAGCGTAAGACGACTTATTTCGTTCTGCCGAGATATGATACTGACTTTCTGTTAAGATTTCGGTCGGAAAACAGTTGTCAGTGTCAAAGGTCGGGTTCCCCTTCATGTGCTTAGTGCAACGAACTAAAGCATGGCAAGTTCCATTGGTGACCACCCTCAGCCCTGATATTTCAATAAATGTACGCTTGCTTGGGAGTGTTTACCTATATATGTAATTGGGCCGCGGTTCTTCTGATGAAGGTGGCTGTTGCTTTTGAGTTCACTATTGTCACTATAGGCTTGTATATGTATGTGCATTGGGTTCTGTGGAAGCCTGATCTGTTTGCATCTGTGTGTGGTTGGGTGATGTTTGGTTGGACTGTAATGTGTGGTGTGGTGTTGAGTATGCCTAAAGGGCTAACCATTATAGGCAGAAGCAAGCAGAAGCTTATGGCAGAACCGAACGAAATTCTCCCCTCTGTTTCAACGAAAAAGCAAAATACCCACTGTTCCGAATTAAGTACATATTACTGAACGCAACCACTCCGAAGAACGTTCCGAATGAAGGAGCTAATCGACTTGTCAATGGTTTGCGTTTTTTTTTCTCTGCTTTTACTCCTGTTAGCAAAGCGACAAGGCGAAGGTTAAAGTACTTAGATCAAATAAAGTAATCTGAAGTAATCGTTTCCTGTTTCAATTATAATCTCGTAACACCCACAATGAACAGATGCAAGCAGAAGGAAAGGAACTGTCAAATTGTTTTCCCATACCTTGGCTTTTTCCTTTTTGTTGAAATAAAAGCCATCTGCTTTATCATAGAGGCACTTATTCAACAATTGAAATCAACTTGTTTACAAACTCGTACTCCATATTTATTTTTCTCTTTTTTCTCTTTCCTAACCTCAAATGTCACTTGTCAAAAATTCCGTCTGAAATGTCTGCTCGCATCAGTTAACGAACATTTAACGAAACCTCGTATATTCCCATTGTGGGCATATCATATGCTTTGCATGTAAGAAGACATTCCCTCTGCTTGCATATGCTTGCTCCTGCCTATTATGGTTGGGCCTTAAATGAGACAATTTTGCGAATTTTGAATTGTGTCATGATTCTTGTTTAGGAGTGAGTGATGTCTTTTGTGGAAGAAGTAGCAGAAATGGAGCGCATCAGAGGAGGCAGCTCTTCCATTTTCTTTTTCCAGAACCAATAAGCACAATAATTGACCTTTCTCCTATACAGAAGCAATATTTTCAGCTGCCGTTCGGATAAACACGAATTGAACTCTTCATACCAATTGCGCGAGAACACGCTTTATAATGATCATAAGCGGTAGGAACTTATGAAACGTTTCCTGAATATTTTCACCGTTTTTGTTGTAAATTTTCACAATCGGTCCAGTAGATGCTGAGTCGGTCTTTGAAGCCGATGTTATGGGTATCGAATACCGACAACAGATTATTTTTTGCGAAGCCTCAGCCTGTCCCTAGATTTGCCTAGGCTTTTTGAATTGTCGACGTTCGGATAAACAGTAGTTTTTTGGGGCTTACACAGCAAAGGCGATTGGGAGAAACTTGTGCTTGCTCTTCCACGAGAAGTGGACATTGTTCAATGTTGAATGTTCAATTCGCACTCTCTCACGAAGGATCTAACATATAACCAATCAGTTTCAATTAAACTGATCATGTTCTGTCTACAGTTGCATGCTACAATTGCATATCCTTCACATTGTCCTAATGGAAATCAACTTCTAGGGAAATACTGCCCATCCACTGATTATTGCTAGTTTGTAGAGAAATGTTTCCTGCATTCCTCATTCCTCTATGCTGGAATACTTCACTTAATTATACGTTGACGGCACTAATAGTTACATTCCCAAACTTCCCCACACCGAAACACATAATATGTAGTCAAGTACCAAGTTAAAGAGGAGTGACAAATGACAAGGACTCTTCTTGTCTTGATTTTTCACGCATCTCGAATCTCTTTCAGATAAGGCCTTTCGGAAATGATGTTGAATCAATCCCCATCAGTATATGGTATACCCACATGCCATGTTGTGCGTGATTAATTTTTCCCTTGGCTAAAATGGATTTAATGTTAATTGCAATTCCGGTCAGTGGATTTCAAGAAGCTTTTTCCAAACAAATATACTACAAGCGTTTTTGTCAGTACACCGCTGAGACTAATCTTAACAGTCCTAGAAACATTTGTTGTCCGAAATAAATAGCTTATTGTATATTGTGAAAGTATAGGAATGAATGGCCCATGGCAATTGTTCTTAAAAATCTAGAGCAGCATTGGGCTATTATCTTACACCCCACACAAGAAATTCGAACGTACCAATTTGCGGAAGTCATCATAGGCAAATTGTTTTTTCTTCCATAAATGGTATTTGGATGTGAAAAGATGTATACTCCCATCTATCCTTTCCTATTTCAAAAAAGCGGTCGCTGCTTTTGCTGGAAGACATTCTATCTAAGCATTCTGACTTGGACTGGGAGACGTTGGATTGCAAGAAGGTTACATAGCATATACATATATATTATTATTGTAGGATTTGGTCTAATCGAATGCATCCTGTCTCTGCAAATAAATTAAAAGTCCGATTTCCGCAGCGCTTTCTGAGTATTAAAATCACGGGCAAATATCTTCACACCTATATATGTAAATATGTACATATGTAAGTAAGTAACATCCCCGTTTAATGCCACTTTCAAATATTTTTTTTTGTTTGCTTCCATTTTTGTATCGGAAGAAAACGTGTCTATCGATTTTGACACCTATTATTGGCAACTTTTCCATTCGGCACTTGACCACGTGATTAAAAATTCGTGTGAAATAGTAATAACATTCTAATTTATCGACAAAATATGCGAGATGACTTAAAAAAATATTTACATATTTTAATTAACGCCTAAATGATGATCGTATGAAACCTCATAATACGCATTCTGAGGACATATAGACATAACAGCACGGAAATAGAATTCGACAAATATTGACAGTGCGCTTCAAATCGATTTCGATTAATTATCAACATCCGTAGGCCATTTTAACATTTCTCTAGAAATGGGAACTGCAAATGAATCACACAGCCTTGAAGGAGGTCTAGGGGTCGGAGGTCTGCTATGGGTAACACCACGAGAATAGTATAGAATCTACGACGAATACTAACGACAGACAGAGCTTAATTGAAGTCAATACAATAAACTTTCCGGATTGTCATTGGGGATCGTGGGATTAGTACTTTGAACTTTAATACAAAAGAGTTTAAGAAAAGAAGATCTTTCTAGTTTTCTAACTTTATTGGGTCTACTCTTAGACTGACTTGCAGTACAATATTCCCTTAACGGCTAGCTTATTACAGTGGTTTGTGTTTTTGATGATTCCGGTGCACAAGCGAGCACAGGTAATGTTCGGATGTTCGCCAGACACTGATTGAGCGTATTTATCCGTATTTATAATATATTATACATACGTAATGAGATTCCTGCAGAAAAATGACAGGGGAATAACCCTTAATGGAATCACATCCGCCCTAGCTTACGCTGATGATCTGGACCATCTGGGAGATAGTAAACGTACAAAATCGAATAATGCAAAGGAAGTAGTTTTTTTATGATCATTGGAATCTATCCCAACCATGCATCTGACTGTACTCGATAATCGCTTTAAGAAAGTGGACAGGTTCAAATATTTGAGAACACTATTGGCTGCTAAAAACAACATAAAGATCGAAATTAATAAAAGGCTGCATAATTTTCGTGGGGGTAAACACCCCATTTATTGAGCTTAGTTCAAGCTAACTTAATCTATGTTTATAACCAAGAATAACGGGTGAGAGGAGTGCGATCCTTAGAAACGGTGATTGGGAGAAGGGAAGGCTATTGAGAAGATGGAGTTTTAGGCACAGAGTATTGAGTTTGATATCGAAGTTAATATTCGAAATAACACTTCCCAATATACGGGAAATGGGTCCATTGGAATCTTTTGAGGTGCGGGGGTAGAAAGTTAGAAGAGACGAGTATTGCGTGTATTACCAGGGTTAGTATTAAGAGCTATGGAGTTATAAAGGGTGGCGCAGTCAATGGTACATGTTAAAATTCTATGAATGAAGAGGATGTCAGATACCCTTCTTCTTTCCTCCAACGTACTCAAATTGATTAGTTTAAGACGGTCTTGATAAGGCGGTAAGAACAAATTGCATTGTTCCAAGGCAGACCTCTAAGAACGAAATGTAGAATTCTTTAGACATACGCTTCACGAAATCGAGAGTAGAGTTGGCTTTAAGAATTATATGTACATATAGTCAATTTGTGCGCGAAAATTGAAGGGCTGTAAATCTAAAGAGTGTAAGTGCCAATTTTATTATTAAGAGATGTACGAAAAAAACATAATAAAAAGAAACATTTCAATTAAATAATTATTTATTTAATTTAAATCAATTGAACACATATCTTATAACTACAGGAAATCGTAAAAAATTAAAAAAATTGGAATCGAAGGAATCAATTAAAAATAAACATTCACTATTTTAGAATGTCTTAAGTGCCTTTTCATGTAATTTTGAAAAGGGGCTAAATGCCCCTATAAGAGATAAAAAAAAGTTGTAAGACTTCGGTTTGATTTATTAAGTATTCCTAGAATGCTTTATTTTCGTTGGATATGTATGTATAGTAGCATGTCCTTCGAATCCTTAATTTAATTTTTTTTTGAAATACTATTTCGAGCTTATAACGCTGGCAAGATGTAGTTATTTAATTGGTTTGGAGACTTGCCTTTTTAAAAAATGTTGACTCTGAATTTTGATTGTTAGATTCCAATAAATCAACACAAGGTAACTTATCTTTTTCAATGCGGATCCAAGAAATGCTTGATATTTTTAACTTTGTAGTATTAAAGAAATCCATGGAAACTTTATTCAGTTATATAAAATCATTTTGGTCCAAATTTACTTTTTTTTTTTTTTTTTGTTGGAGGCTTTTACTATCTGTTGGAGGACTCAGACACAAATACTGGTCCATTGTACTACCAGACAGACACCTTGCCTTTATTGTATTTTCTCCGTTGTTCGGAGAAAAGTGAGGAGGGGCTTCAGTGATGTAGAGCTAAGAGATTCGGCAACCACCACGTCGGCCCCAAGGGTGCGCCACCGTGCGCGAGCGAAGGCGGGACTGTCGCAGAGAAAGTGTTCTGCTGTATTATCCTCCTCGCAACATGCAGCACAGGTAGGCGTCTCACTGATGCCAAGCACGTAGAGCTGCTTGGCAAAAGTGTAATGGGCCGTGATGACGCCTGTTAGCCTTCTGCAATCATTTCTCCTTAAGGATGAGAAAAATGTTGCGGAGTTTTTGCAGACATCAGGGCGTACGCGCTTAGTCATCCTGCATCCTGGATATTCCCTCCATCTACGACTGTGTACGTTAAAGACCCAGTCATTGATGTCAGATTTGACCGTGAAAGCAGATAGACCTAAGGCGGGTTCAGGTCTTGAGAAACTCTCCTCTGAGCCTCTTCTAGCGAGTTCATCGGAGATCTCGTTTCCTGGGATTCCAGAGTGACCTTGGAACCCATACAAGCCCAAGTGAATTTAGTCTTCCGACTTTGTTCAAAAAGGTCTTGAGTTCATGCACTAATTTGAAGTTGGATAGAGGGTTGGACACAGGTTTGAGTGCAGCTTGGCTGTCACTGCAGACGCATATGCTTTTCCCTTCCACCTGTGTTTCACAACATAGTGCATGGCCATTAGGATTGCGTAAATCTCCGCTTGGAAGACAGACGCATATTTTCCTAACGAGAAGTGCAGTCGAATGTTTTCGCGCTCAAAGAAAACTCCAGCGCCGGATCCCTGCCCAGTCCTGGAGCCATCTGTAAAAATGCGAAGACATTCCATTCCAGGTTCAGTGTCTGGCCAAAGCCAGTCCTGACGCCATGGAAATGTGACTGTGAAGATACAGCGCAGTAGGATGGCAGGTGTCATTGCGTCAGAAGGCATATCCACGAGACAGGGGTCGTAGGATATTTCTCCCGCAAGTACACTTTCACTCCAATGCGAGTTGTACCAAAGACCATTCCTGTTTAGGCGAGAAATAGTTTTCAGTGCACACCCTCTGATATATATGTCAAGGGGTGGAAGATTCATCATAGCATCTAGAGCAGCTCCCGGTGTGCTGGGGAAAGCCCCCGTGCAGCTGAGACAGACCGCTCTTTGGAGTTTGGTGAGTGAAGCCACAGCGTGTTTACGTGTTAGCCTGCTCCACCAAACAACCGATGCATATGAGATTATCGGTCTTATCATTGCCGTGTAGATCCAAAGGATCTTCTTCGGCCATAAGCCCCATGTTTTGCCAAAGGCACCTTTGCATTGCCAAAAAGCTGACAGCGCTTTGGTGGTTTTGGACTCAACATGTTTTGACCAAAGAAGTATGCTATCTAGGATGACTCCCAGATACTTAGCTTCCTTGGATATCGGGATGGGAATGCCTTTTAGCACCAGCTGAGTAATGCCAGTATTTTTCCTCCTTCTCGTGAAGAGAACGACATCAGCCTTAAGAGGATTAACCGACAGCCCATTTCTCGTGCACCAGTCTTCGATCACGTCTAGCGCCGCCTGCGCTTTGAGACAGACATTCGCTAAACATGAGCCGACAGAGAGAACAGCAACATCATCCGCATAGGCCTGGGCATAGATTCCAGAGGCATTGAGAGCATCTAGCAGAGAGTCGACCACCATGCACCATAACAGCGGAGACAAGACGCCACCTTGCGGGCAGCCCCTGTTTACTCCAGACTTGGAACAACGAAAATGCCTAGTACGTACTCTTTCCTTTCGAGAGCGCATTCAAACTCCCAACTAGGTTTTGAAGCGCAGTCTCGCAGGATTTTCCGCGCTGATAAGCATGTTGCATGTCCGACAGAGGATGCATTCGAAGGGCAACTTTGCGCACGTGCAACTCTAATAATCTTTCCATGCTTTTCAGCAGGAAGGATGTTAGACTTATTGGTCCAAAACTCTTGGCTAGTGAGTAATCCTCTTTCCCTATTTTAGGAATAAAGACCACTTTCACCGCGCGCCAAGGAATAGGTATATAGGCAAGTGCCAGGCTAGCAGTGAAAATTCTTTTCAGTGCAGGAAGCAGCTGTCTTATACCTTTTTCCAGCATAGCGGGGTATATCCCATCAGTGCCCGGCGACTTAAAGCCATCGAAGGATGCCACAGCAAATTCAATGGCTTCAGTAGTTGCCAAGCGTGACGCAACATACCAGCTACGCCGAGTTGTTTTCATCGTTTCAGTCGCAGTTTCCAATGAGGGAGTGTGCAACGAGCCGATGACAGTCTGATTTCCCGGAAAATGGGTCTGAAACAGTAAACTAAGAGTTTCTGCTTTAGACTCGGTGAAGGTACCATCAGACTTTCTGAGTACATCAAGCTTTGTCGATTTTCCTCATTTGAGGACGTTAACCAACTTGCTGGTCGCGCTCAGGGATTTGATCTCTTCGCAGAAGGACTTACTATAGGAATCATTCTTCGATTTACGAATCAGCTTCTTATATTCCTTCTGCTTCGATCGATATTTATTCCAGTCATCTTCCGAGTTCGATTTAAGCGATCTGTTCAGGAGACTTCTGGCTTCCCTGTGAAGACATTGGGGCTCAGCGTTCCACCAGGGAACCGGCTTCCTGCTGGTAGGTTTTTTGACAGGACAGTGAATGGATTTCTCAAGCTCCTCCCTAAATCGCACCCAGTCCGTCTTTCTCGGATTCCGCTTGGGCTGCGAGGGGGAGATCCCTCACTTCAATTGGAATTCGATGTATCTATGGTCTGACAGCGTAACATCTGGTAAGACTCTCCAGTTAGTGATGGCCTTCACATGCCTATTAGATAGGGTTAGGTCAATCACTTCCTGTCGTCTCGCCGTCACAAAGGTTGGTTGAGAGCCAACATTGTTGATGATAAGGTCTTAATAATTTACTTACTTCTTACTTCAAGTGAATTTTTGTGACATGATTCTCGTATCATTTTTCCACATCCTTTCTTTCAAAACACTTAGCAACTTTCTTTCTTTTTTCAATTTGAACAAAATCTCGATCGCAGGACATGAAGGAGTGCTCGTGATCAAGTATTTATGACCAATAACGTCACATATGCCATTAGCTACTAAGTAAATCAAGACAAAAATAATGATTCTGTTTTTGTTCTGTCCGATGCAGTTATCACTCCAAAATTTTTCAAAGTTTTATACGACTTTGTATTGAATACGGAAGAGTCAACCTCGTTACCGCCTCTTACCGCATAGGACCAGAGGCACATGAAAGCTTGTTGATTGTCAGCAATATGAACACATACTCGTAGGTTGTAGCATGATAGTTGTCTGCTGTAAAACATTTGACTATGTGTCAGTGTTGGTATGAAAATTACTTTTTGCATATCCATAGCAATCGTTAATATGCTACTAGCTGGAGACTTAGATTCGATTGAATCAGCTTTCATAGATTTTTGTGCACTCTGAGCTTTGCGATGATGCATTTCTAGCTCTGCAGAATATTTTGTTTTTTCTCTTCCTTCCGAACTTTTTTCGCACTTTGGACAAGTATCGGTTCTCGGACGTCCAAACTTAAAATTAAAAAACTGTTCTTTGAAGGTAACATAGTAACATCGATAGTTAACAGGAAAATCAGGGTATTTTTCTTTAAATACTATGAATAAACGCTTAATATTCAAGTCAGGGCTTCCTGATAATGGTAATGAAATGATTTTATACGTTTTATTACAAGATTTTCTACCGGGAGTAAATTTTCTCGGCTACGTTTTCTCTGAATCACTCGATGATGTAGGGTCCATTTCGTACCGTGTAATTTGGTCAACTAACCGCTTACAAAAAATAAACTCATGCTAACAGCCAACACCACCCGCTAATGCGCCTCGAACGCTCACAGGCACAGACCCTTTTGAGCGAAAGTTCGTTGGCATTTAGACTCCACCACAACTTAATTTGTGTCTGGGTGAAATTTTAAAAGCAACAGCCACTCGGATCCATTTGGATATCATTAGCCTTGGCACTTAGATTGTATTCACTTAGACCCTTTAGACTTACAACCCTTCAATTGAGCTCTTGGTCACATAGGATACCAAGATCGCGCATAACCTGAACAGTGAAGATGGGTTGAGTGTGGAGAAAGTAGAAACAAGGAGAAGATTTGACGCGTTTGCGAGAAAAAGGTGATTAATTGGCTTTTGGAAATCTTAAGCCCCAAGCAATGTTTGGAGCACCAGACAGCAAAGCTGTTGTGATACGATTGAATAAGGGAAGAACCTTGTTGCGAGGAAATGGTCTTGAAGACCTTGGTGTCATCAGCGTACAGTGAGAGGTGGGAAATTGATGACAACCACAACGTTGTTTATAGTAAGAATAAAAAGAAGTGGACCTAGGTGGCTGCGTTGGGGAACGCCGGAAGAAGCTAAGAAGGGGTTGGAAAAAGCAGATCTAAAACGAACACTGTAATAATGTTTTTTTTTTTAAATAAGAAGATATCGACTTCAATGCAGTGGTTTCAAAGCCAAGGGAAGACTGAAATCAGTTAAAATGACGTCGACTTCATTCCCATTCTCTAATGCTGAGAGGACACAAATTCGACAAGGTAGACCTGTATTTGAGGAAGCCATGTTGTTTAGAGGGGATTAGAGATTCGCAGCGGAAACTTAGAGTGTCATACAAGATACTTTCGAAAAATTTGGGTATATGTCACAGTTCAGCGATGGGATTGTTGTTAACATCACTCTTCGGACCTTTTTTGTGAACAGGAGTTATAAAAGCGGCTCTCCATGTCTGGGATAATTCTCCAAGGGCCAGGAATGAGACGAATATTTTTCAGAGTGGGACAGAAAGAATGGCGAAACTGGGCCCAGAATTGAATTCATCATTAAGTACAGTACAGTACAGTACATCAAGTTGATTCAATTTATTTTCGATGATATGGGGGTCAATAGTACATGGGAGAAATGGTCCAAGGGAAAAATTTGATAAGTAGTCGACGTAAGTAGTGTAGGACTTAGGATCGTTTATAAGATTGGCTTGCGTTTCGATCAAATCAAATGGCGTTCGTAGAAAGAGTAATCAAGCTCGGTAAATTGCAAATAAGTACCAATATAGTTAGAAAAGTTCTTGGGGGATTGAAGACGAAGGAAGATTGCCCAAAGTTTGTTTCTTTTGTTTCTTAGAGAACGGAGCCTGTGATTATACCAAGGAGGGTAGGTAGATAAATTATTGGATCGTTAAGAGAAATAGAAAAAAAATGTTTCGTTGTAGAGTGTAAAATTGAAGGAGGCGTCATTGAGATATTTGCTTTGTGGAAGTCGTAAGATTTAAGCGCTGAAAGGGGAACGTTGAGTGGTGGAGAGTCGTGAAATATGATGGTTGATAAGGAAAGGGAACAAAGTGAAACAAAGGAACTAAGGGGGTCTGTTGTGAAAATCAGGTCTACCTATGTTATTTGAGATGCCACTAACTTGGCTAAGGTTTGAATCAGCTAGGCGATCTAAGAAAATACATTCTTTGGCAGCAGAGGGATTAGTAGCAATGTCAAATGATTGATCGTCTGATAGAGCCCATTTCAGAAAAGGAAGATTGAAATTACCAAAGAGAAGAATTTCATCATGGGGATCCCGTAAATAATTTATGCTATGAATCGTATTAATGGCGAGTTCATAGGGTTCAGTAGGTTGAGATGACATAGAACGAGATACGAGGAAGAGCATATTGCAATAAGAGATGAGTCGATTGAGTTTATTACGGCTATTAAAACGGCACGACAAGGGCAGCTCGATTGAGATTGTTGTCGCGGCAAACGTTAAAATTTGATGGGAACAATATGTGGTACTTATGTTATGGATCAAGTTGGTTTCAGTCAGAGCGAATATTTCGAATTGTAAAGCATGAGACTGTTGAAAACGAACACCTCTACCATTCTGACAAGAGAGGGTGAGAGGAAGGTTAACATGAGGGGCATATGGACAACGCGTGTTCCTTCGCTATGAAAGAACTATTTATACTATTTCAAAACTGCGGATGTGAAATTTGATCTCTGGCTAAGAAGGAGAAAAATATAGAGCTCTCGATTTTAGACGTGTATTTAATTAGACGTGTATTCGTGTACCGCGTACACGTGTACAAAATATATATTTGCACGTGTACACGTGTATGTATACATTAAAAACACGTGTAAATAAAAATACATGTGTAATTATAAAATGAGATGCCCTTGAATTATGAATTCAACAAACTGCTATGCATTTCTTTTTAATCTGACCTTGGGCAGCTTCTGAGAAAAGTTCTATATGATGACTCTTGGTTCTCTACACTTTTACTGCTGTTTGTTCTTCTTTGTAGCTTGTTGAAAATACTGGGATAACATATGATGCCTTTAGAAAATGATTCTACTATAATAAAATCGTTTAAAATCAGTTCTTCTAATGGCACACTTGACGTTTCTGTAAGGCAGGTAGCATCTTTACTTGACCCGCGATACAAAGACCTTGAGCATGAAGATTTTGATGTAATAGCTCCCATAAGAGACAAACTAAAGATGCTACTAATGGAAAGTTCTCCTTCGGGCCATACTATTGCAGAAAAAAATATGAACTAAACTAAACTAAATTTTAATTACACGTGTAACACGTGTACACAATTACACGTGTAATAGAGGGCTCTAGAAAAATATATGTCGGGTCTTTGAAAACAAGGTCTCAAGGCGAATTTATGGTGGAAAATAAGAGGAAGAAACAGGCGAATGAAGAAACCGACACAAAATTTGAGGAAATTTATTAAGCCCCAAGGATTGTACGATTATTGAGTTGACGAACAGTTAAAAGAATAATGAGTGGAATTGAAGCTCTGAACTTCCGAGTTCCAAATGGCCTGTAATAATAAATAATAAATTATTATTGTGACCTTGAGTAAGTTATCTTTGTCTCCCAACAAATGACGTAACCTCTATTTTGCAGGGTGAAAAATTACTTGGAAACACTTGGACGGGAATTCCTATCCCACCCGCCATATTCACCAGACATTGTCTCTTCCGATTATTATCGCTAATTCATTTGATGCCACATGGCCTGGCTGAACAGCACTTCCATTCTAATGAAGATGCCGAAAAAAGTGACGATTCTTAGATAACGTTAAAAGCCCTTTGTTTTCCCGGCGTGGATTTAATATGCCACTGGATAAACCAGCGTTAGACCATGTGTTGGGTGCAATAATTTACACTAAAAAGAACATCGAGAACTTATTAAAGGTCCTAATAAAAAATTAAGGTTTTCCCCTCAGTAAGACTAGATGCAGTATTTGGAGACGACAATTTATTTTATTATTAACAAGCTTCTTATGTTCCTTTTACTAAACCATCTTACGTTAGGTTGGGTTGCGTTCACGCTATGTCCATCCATCACCTTTGAACCCTATTACAATCAATTAAAGATGTTTGGACCAAGGAATAATTCTTCCCTCCTCCATGGGAACACTTGCGAGTTTCCTCCGCCTTAGGGGTCCACGGAGAAACAAAACACATAAAAAAAAGTAAGAGAAGGGATGGAGATGTCCAGATTTTGGTACGTGTTTGCACATATTACATAAAACACTCATAAAATTAATTTAAAGCCGCTAGTTCACGTGTACACGTGTACACACGTTACACGTTTATTCAGCTTTCTCCTGAATAAGCACGTGTCTTTTGGATCGTGTCTCAAATACACGTGCATCTTTTTGCACGTGTTATGTTAAATATAATATGATTCTATTCATGGAAATTTTTTTAAATAAAAAATTGTGATGAACATTTCATGAATTACACATTCTTATGTAATTGTAATTTATAGCAGCGAATACTAAGCGTGTTTTTAACCTCACGTGTGCACGTGACACGTACCATTGTGCCATATATTCGGATACATACATATGTATGTGCGTCCGAAAACACGTGAGGCTTATAACATGTGTGCATATGTTGAATTGAAATAAGTAATACAATACACATGTGTCTAAAATTGCGTCGTATGAGGTTAGTTAACAAAAAAGGTTTGACTTCACGGCAAAATTTGGTTAGATTTTCTGATTTGTTTTTATTATGTTGGTGAACATTTTTGGAAATTTAGTTTGTTTTTCACAGATATACAAAAGGTTAAAAGTGTTTTGGTGTATTAGTAATGTAAAAACTAAAATTAAAATGTGGACTGTGGCGTTTGGCGAGCAAAAACAAAGATGTTTATAAGTAGTACAAACTATCACAGAAGACCGAGAATATCTAGAAACGCGGTAGGGGCTACTTTTGACCCCCTCATATCTCAAAAACTATTGCATCTAAACATGTCAAATTTGGCACATAGGCATACATAGGCTCCTACAGCTGCCTGTAGAGCACGGAAATTGTCCCAAGTACACTTCCTTATCAGACCAAGTAGGTACTAAAAGTTTTAAGATGTAACTTAAAAGATGTAGTACTTTTAATAATTGATGAAGTATCTATGATTTCCAATATAACATTAATGTACATACATATGTAGATCCATCTTCGCTTAACAGACGACGGATGGTTCGGCAAGATTCATATAGTGTTGTTTAGCGATCTGCTCCAACTGTCTTCAGTGAGACAACTGTCGCCGTTCGAAAATTTGAAGTCGTCTGACGTCCTTAAATGTTTAAGACGTTTAGTGCTCCAAATGTATGGAAATAACTGTTTTGTTATGAGGAATTACCAGAAATCACCATCTTTGAAGCGACCGAACCAATCACGGCACGTTGTTTCACTTAGAGCAGCATCTCTGTAAACTTTATGGAGTTCTCGATGCGCTTCAGCCGCTTCGAATGAAATAAGAAAAGCAACACTGCCCGCAAATGACGATTATTTGGCACAAAATCAGACATTTTTCATACAAACAAAAGTATATGACGCAAAAAAAAAATCACTTTGTGTCAAAGGGGCTTGTTTACCATATGTACATCTAAGCTTGGTTCATGACGTTTTCGATACATACGTCACAATCGACCAGCACTTTCTACTGGAGCCAACTCTTGATAAACAGCGAGAACTTAGTTGCACATCAATAGTTATGGGCTTCTTAAGATCTTGAAAGAAAAGGGACTCAGAGCATCTGGATTTTTTATTAACTTATTATAATGGAAAGTAATTAGTTTTCTTTGAAATACAATAAACTTAAACAATTTGAAAAAAAATCAAATTAATTAAATTCTTTGGCTAAATTTATGGTGTCCGCACACTAAAACTGAAATTGAAGAAGATTTTCAGTAACCGGACAGTCCTACTTTTTATTTTTAGGGAATGAATGCAGACAACATAGCTCAGGTCTTAGAGAATATAAGGACAACCCATATCAGCATCAGGCAAGCGGCAAATAAATATGGTTTATGCCCCTCAACATTGCATGACCGATTAAAGGGCAAAAGATTAATCGGTGAAAAGGCAACAAGGATGGGCCCAGAACCTTTTTTAACATCTGAAGATGAACAACAGATTGTTCAGTGGTGTGCCGATCTATGCAAATGTGGTTTTCCGCTAAGAATTGACGATTTGTTAAATACGGTTCAAAAGATTATAACGGACACGATTTAAAAATGAGGACATGGATGCAAGTTTTCATAAAGCGAAATTCATCTTTAGCAATGAGGGAAGCGGAAACCATAAGTAGGGGCAGAGCAGTAGTGACTCAAGAGACAATTTTGAAATGGTTCAAAAACTTGAAGATTACTTTAAAAGCATTGGCCAGGAAAACATTATGAACAACCCGTCAAGAATTTTAAATGTTGGCGAAACCAGCTTTTGCCTCTGCCCAAAAACTGAAAAAGTTATAGCTCCCAAGGGGTATAAAAATATTTATCAAATTGCAGCCGGAAATGAAAAGGTGCATTAACGGTGCTTATAGTTTTTTCAGTGGACGGAAAACTGTTCGAACCAATGGTTATTTTTCCATATATGCGTCCACCAAAAGAAATTGTTAACAGCATTCCAAAATCCTGGTTTTTGGGACGCAGTGTGTGTGGCTGGATAAAAAGCGAAACGTTCTTTGAGTACATCGCCAATAATGTACATAATCGCTTGCTTGCTGATGAAGTCGAACAGCCAGTCATTTTATTTGTAGATGGCCACAAATCACATTTAACCTTGGAATTGGGTGAGTTTTGTAGCCGAAACCAAATAATTTTATATGCGTTGCCACCGAATACCACGTACATCATGCAGCCGGCGGACGTCAGTGTTTTTAAGCCTTTAAAATCGGATTGGAAAACCACGGTACGAGATTGGCAGGCAAATAATTTGGGACAGGCACTTACGAAAAGAAACTTCTGCCCCCTTTTAAATGAGGCAATTATTAAAAATTAGAATATGGTGGCTGCAATACAAAATGGATTCCGAAAATGTGGTTTGTATCCATTGAACCCTGCAGCAGTCGATTATTCGAAAACGTCAAAAACAGCGCTGAGAGCTTGCTCATTGCTCAAGCTCCTCTCTTATCCGAACCAGAATAATCCATTGGACCTTCCAGATTTGAGATAGCTGCAGAAATGATAAAATCGTTGTCAGGCCAGCTGAAAGATGCTGGTCTTGATACTAATATCGTTTTAAAGGTGATTCAAACGGAAGCGTCAAAAACGAACAATAATTCGCCACTACTGGACATAACAATGGACCCTGCTCTTGGAGGGATCGTAGGAAGCTTAGGAGACTAGAGCACTGGAGTTTATGTTCTAAACAGGGATGAAACATTTTTGGAAAAAAAATTATTAGAAATCAACAGTTACATCCACAATGCCGTGATATACTTTTTTGTTAAGCCAGAAACCTCTTCTTTTATCTTGTTTTTAAACGAAGCTGTTTTAAGGAATAGTTTTTGAGAAATTAATTTTCAAACTCAAAATTTTGAAAAAAAAAATGAAAAAAAAAAATTCGAACTATTTTTTTTTCAAAATTGTATGTAATTAGGTACAGGCGTTATCAATGAAAAAAAGGGATTAATCCAGGGTTATTCCAATACTGTGTCACTTTATTGTATCCTCATAAAACTCCGAATTTTTTAAAAATAATAAAAAAGAGGTCAATGTTTCATACATTAATTTGCCTACAAGTCCAGCCGCGTTAAAACAAAAAAAAAAAAAGGTTTTTCTTAGAAAAAAGTGGTTCGGGTCTTTTTTTTAATTTCTCAAAAACTACAAGACATTTTTGCATCCGGTTTTCTGTTTTTAACTAAAAACTAATAAGAGAATTCAATTTTTGAAAAAAAAAATAGTACTTAATTACATACAATTTTGAAAAAAAATAAAGTATATCACGGCATTGTGGATGTACATATGTATGTAACTGTTGATTTCTTATAATTTTTTCCCAAATTAAGTATTTTTTTTTAGAAAATTGCCCCTCCCGACTAAACGGGGGGGAATAGACCCCCTCTCCCGTACGATTTTTTTCTTGTCTTGACCAGACCTACACGCTCCAGCTTTTTGGCATACTGCTCGTGGGACACCCTGTATAAAGAAATTGAAAAAGTCTCTAATGTCACTAATGAGGACAACAGGAATAAATCAGAAGTGAAGTTGACAAAAATCAGACAAGATCAACTTTCAAAAGAACTTGCAAGAAATCGCTGCCGTTAATAAAGAAACCCACGAACTCTCAGTCCCCTCGACAAAATCAGATGACCTTCAAAATACTTCCCCAGGACCATCGGAAGTAAGTCAATCCCGATCTCAAAGCACACCAAATTCACTATCGGTAATAGTGTTATATTTGTGTTATAGTGTATAATTTGTTTTACTCAAAAATACCTTTTTTAACAATAAAAAGAAATTAACCAGGGGTGCTTGGCGAGAAATCCTTGCCAGAAAAGAAAAAGAAAAGCAGGACAAACTTGATGCCATAGAAAAAAGGAAAAAAAGAAAGACAACTGAAAAACATTGGATGCGATTCTTGGATGGTTTCATTTAAGCTGCATATCAATGGCAAGTTTGGAATACGAAATAGCTTCTAAAAAAGACTATGTCTGCAACTATTGCTGTGAAAATATTACCATAAATGCTAAGCAAAACTAATACCAAATATAACTACTTACCTACTTTATTTTTTTTACTAACTATAACAAAAATTGGATATTTAATACATTTAGTTACCTTAATATTTAGTAATTTAAATTGAAGAATTTTTATTTTGTTATTTTGTTTCATTAAGATATATTTTTTTATAAACTTTAATTTCTTAAAACTTACCTGAATACCTAAACGTGTCTTTATATAACGTATTAATTTATTTAATTAGTTTATCGTTAAGTGTTTGACTTATGTGTACTTAACCGCCTACCTATGCATAATTACTTAATGCAATATTTTTTATGTAATATAAATAATATAATTTACTTATATGTACATAAGTAAATAAGTGAATTTGTTGTTTTTTTTTTTTTTTAATGTTTAAACTTTAGAATAAAATATAATAATGGAACCTATAAGTGTTTGTTTAAACATTGGCGTACAACCATGTACTAACATACGTTCCTTGCATTGAATGATGTAGGTATTTTAAATACCTTTTTTCTAATAAACATACTTATGTATGTTTTAATATTAAAGAAAAGAAGTATGTTTTACAAAAACCTTACAAAAATGTTTATTTATTGAAGAAGGAAACACTATCTTCTAAATAAAAGCGTCCGGAAACTAAATTTTGCCGTCCGGATACTAGCGAAAATCCAACTTTCTTGAATTTTTATTTTATTAATTATAACAGTATTATGTACATATATGTATTTGCAATTTATTTGGACGCTATATTATTAAGAAATATCTACATTTTTACGAACAATATAACTATCCGCGGTAGCATTTAAAGTAAGAAAATAAGTCGAAGTCAAAGTTAGGAAAAACGTTAAGTGTCCGGATCCGGATACTAGTGCGCTTACCCTATGTACATACATATACATACAGTGGTGGTCATATTTATAGGGACAGTGCCCACTTCCTCATTATACTTTGCATATCGGCAAATATTTATGAGGAAAAATATTTATTAATTTTTTTTTACAATAAAAATATCATAATGATCTTTTTAGCAACAAAAAATAAGTTTAAATTATTTTAGAAAACAAGAAAAAAAATAATAATTTTAACTGTCTCCCATGATCGCTTGGCCATATTTTTAAGGACACCCCAATAAATTTAAATTTATAATTGAAGGTATAAAAGGAAAAGCGAAGATCGATTTAAAGTGTTTAGATCACATTTAGAATTTTGGAAGTGTTCATTTTTTTTGATTTTTAAAATGGGAAGGGGAATACAAAATTGTTCTGATGAGCAGCGCTCAATTATACTTAAGTTGAGACATGATAATAAGTCTATTCGGGAAATTGCGAGACTAATGGGATGCTCAAAATCTATGGTATCAAATGCCCTAAAACCCAAGAAACAAAGGCAAAAAACAGGGCCAAAGCGAAAAACAAGTGTCCAAACTGATCGTCAAATTGCCAAGACTTGCAAAAAAGATCCATTTAAATCCTCTCGCGATATTAAAAATGAGCTGAATGTAAATATTTCTGCACGTACCATTCGCAGACGGCTTCAAGAGGCCAATCTTTTTGGACGATCCGCTCGAAAAGTTCCTTTGATTAGCAAAAAAAATATCAAGGAACGTTTAAAATTTGCAAAAGAACACGAAAGTTGGACAGGGACCAAAAAGTGGCAAAACATTCTATGGAGCGACGAGTCCAAGTTCAATTTAATTGGTTCAGATGGTCGACGGTACGTTCGAAGACCGAAAAATACCGAACTTCAACCGAAATACACCACCAAAACCGTTAAACACGGAGGGGGCAATATTAAGGTTTGGGCTTGTTTTTCGTGGAATGGAGTAGGGCCTATTTTCCGTATCCGGGACATAATGACTGCCAACTTTTATGTTGAAAACATTATGAAGCAAGTAATGGTACCATATGCCGCTTCGATGGACATTTCTTCTTCTTTTTCTTTATTCCGGCGTCGTTATGGTCAGAAGTATAGGACTATAACCTTCCCACTTAACTGCATTCCTACTGGTCCGCCTGTGGGGTCCGCCGGTTTGACCTCAGAAAGTAGCGGCAGGCTTCCCGGTTTGGGATTACTTCATCGCTGAGGCCAATCAAATGCTGGTGTTCTTGCATTTGTTTGCACCAATTGTTTTTCGGCCTGCCTTTTTTTTTTTTTTTTTTTGTGACACGGGCATGCTCCAGATATTTTTGTTTGATCTTACTCTTACAACACCGGTGATCTCCAGTCGTGTCAACCCACTGATTTGCATGTACACTTGTGGGGCAGTTTAATGGTGGTATATGTGTCCCTAGGCTCACTTTGGTGTTTTCTAAATTGCCTAGATGTGATTTTTGTTTACCTTTGTTTTTGTCGCCTTTTACGACAAGCGAGAGGTATCGCTGCAGGGATATTCTTAACCCGTCCCTGCGCTTCGATGGACATTTATGCAGGACAACGATCCGAAGCATACGGCAAAAGTTGCGAAAGAGTTCTTCAGGAGCAACAACATCCATCTATTGCAGTGGCCGGCGCAGTCTCCAGATCTCAATCCCATCGAGAATCTGTGGAAGATCGTTAAAGATTACCATCGTTTAAGATCGTTTACCAGATTGGTAAAGAAAAGTTTACTAAACACGACGATCTATGCAAAAAAATCCAGGAAATATGGTATTCTATACCGGTAGAAACTTGTCAGCGTCTGGTAGATACGATGCCACGTCGGTGCCAAGCCGTACTAAAAAATTGCGGCTATACCACTAAATATTAGGTGGTTATGATATTTGGCTGGATTGAATTAGAAATTATTTCATTTATTTTGTTTTTTTGCAGAAAACGTATTGTGTCCCTATAAATATGGCCAGGGAATTTACATGGAACCAACGTTATTTTCTGTTTATTTTATAATTTAATGAGGCTTTAATGAATTTAAGTATGTAAGATATGTAGTATATGTAAATATTTGTTAAATTGAAAAAATAAAAAAATATATACATATGTATGTATGTATGTACATACTTTTACACCGTTTGATAAAATTAATTGGATTCAGCATAGAGTGCGTCGTGTCCCTATAAATATGACCAACACTGTATGTACATATGTACATATGTATGTACATATTTCCGATAAATTGCTCGTGATCTGTCGAAACTTCATGGAAACTAAAATCGTCGCTAACTCAACTAGGTATAGCACTTAAGACTAATTAGAGGTTAATGGCGCTATATCAGACAAACAAGTTAATAGAGTGACAGACGACCGGATAACAATTACTCCGTCTCTCGAACGTACCAATTATTCTATTTCCGACCTTGAGAGCGTGCATACATACATACATATGTATGTATGTATATACAAACAGGCATTTTAGTCAGAGGCTTCGTTAAAACACATCTAAAGTATTTTTGCTTCTGTCGAGTTATTGAAAAAAAAATATGCATTAATCCAGTTCTATTTCATCTGGCGAATCTAGGAATAACAAATGAAAATATCTTTGATGGTCGCCCCCCGAGATATTTTACGATTCAAATGCTTCCATAAACACCTCCACAGATCTGTTCTTCCGCAGAACAGATAAAATGACAGGTAAACATAAAATCTTCGCTCATTAAAGTCCATGACAACTTTGACAACGAGGTTTTTGCAGGACTTTTGTATCACCTCGTCAGCGCCTAGGAATTTGTGACCTTTCACTAGTGAACCATAAACGATGACTAATTCTTGCATGACAATTTCGAAGCCTATTGACGTCATGAATCGCTTTACCCTGTGTGACCTTCGAGTGTTCATTGGGCCCTAAGCTAAACGAAATAGTATGAAAAGCACGAACCACGAGTCGTGTATTCAATAGGTATGTATGTATATTTCGCCAGCACATGCACAGTGCGTGACTTATGTAGCACACAAATGTAAATGACTCATGTGCAACAGGGTGCGGCGCTCCACATTCCACACTTTGTTTATTCGTTTTGCCTCCCCATTCTTCTGTTAGCCAGAAACTATTCTTTTCCATTCTTTCGTCATAAATCAAAATAAATTCCACATTTAGGCAATCCAAAGTTGCTTTGGAAAAAACGTGCAACAGACGCATGTCTGCCCACCAGGCGAGTGCAAAAGAAGCACTAAAACCTGAAATTCCATTGCAAATTCCATCCGCCTTATCACACACGAGTAAACGTGCTCGCCGTGCGCTGAAAATAAAAACAAAAACTAGAATAGCTTCAAGCTATGGGCGAACATCCACATGTTGCTAACTGCTAAGCGTCGGATTCGTTAAGCCCGAAATGCCACCGTCGAAGCACATTTGTGAGTGTTGCGATAGCTTCTTAACATGAAAGAAAAATTGTTCTTTTTCTAAAATTAAATGACCGCCTGACGTCAGTCGGATTATTAATTCAAATCGAGTCTCCATTGTGAGTGGGAATCGTTTGTCATTAATAATTCCTGATCCTCGAAATAGCCGCGTCCGTTTGTTTCGAAGCACTTTCCACCAACCGAGCAGTATCCACACAAAAATCGCCTAATGATTGTGAATGTCAAAAACTATCCTAAATATCAAACCGGGACGGCATCATATTATCTTCGAAAGTATAACGAATGCATACATACATACATATGAGTATGTATACGCACACACACGATTACCTACACATAGTATACATATGTATGTACGAGGGACAAAACGCGACCTGTGATGATTAAAAACATTCACAACAACACGTGACCACCTCAACTGACAACGCTTTAACACGCTGGAATCGCGTGAGACATTGCGTCACTTGAAATGAATGCCTATCCGTTCAGCATGTATACCCATACACACATCCACCCATACCCGCATTTGAGAATGCCTTCGTGGAACCCGATAATGGCCGAAATGGAAAATAAACGAAGCAAATAACGAACGAACGCAAAAAAAAACAAAGAAAAAAAGTCAAAAAAAAAACAAGACGACGTGTATAGCTGTTGAGGGGGCGGATAAGAGGAACAAGCAAAAAAAATACACAAAACCAACACACTTAAGTGAGAAAGAAACACGAGAAAAAAAAGCTCGTCACGTTCACGTGTCTCCCACCCCACCCAGAAAAAAACGAGGGCTTTCATGTGCACACAACGGCGCAGTCATTGCCACGAGATACACAAGTATCGCGGTATCCGGCTGTTGCAAAAAAAAAATCAGAAAAGTAACGAAAAATCGTTGGAAGAAAATAACATGAAATCGCGTCGGAGCACTCGCGGGAGCGCTCACGAATGTGAATTGCCGATTTGTGTCTAGATGGTCGATGGCGGCCGATGACGAACGCGAAAGCTTTATTAGTAAATGGAAAGTTCCTAGTGGAAGTTGTTCGAACGACGTCGTCATGGGCGCCGTCGCGTTTTGGGGGCCGGGAGTACCCATTATGGGCGACATGAATATATGTACTCGTGTTTATAATAGGTTCACACAATATCATTTTAAGATGCATTTTTTATATTTATGACGTAAATAGGCCGTGACAAAGTAATACTGATTAATTACATACTTATTACGCTTTAATAGGTCTGAGTACCTATTGATACCTTCTTGGATCCTGCTTTACCCATTTTAGGTGGTTAGTCACATGGAATCCACTACACAAAATTGAGATTTACCAGTTCACGATCGCAACACAACGAATCAGAATCGACAAAATGCTGCGCTAGTAACTACCCTGATATTACAATTTTTTTAGAGATTCAACAAGCAAAATTCTGTTCAAAATAATAGAGGGTACCACAACAATTTTTTTCTTATGGGAATCACGCTGGTTCTAGAGTTACGCTCTTATGTTGTTTGTCATAACCTGGACGGGGTGCAAATGATTTGTGTCGAAGTTGTTCGTTCACTACACTCCGAGGGTGGTTGTCCTAGATAGGATTCGAGAGATTCGACTGAATTTGTCGCGCTGGTTGTAGTGTTATATTGAAAATGTACACACAGAGTATGGATTTTGAAGTGATCTTATACTGCGAGGGTTTTGCCTTTGTCAGCATGTTTTTGATCATCTCTCATTCACAACGAATGTTGTTGCACAGTATAGACATTTTTCTTGGCTATGGACAGACTTGAACGAGAGACTTTCCGCTCAACAGTGGGTGATGATTACCATCGCATCACGACCACCCCCATGCACACCACCATACCATACCACAACAAAACATGACTGAACTTTTATGCTTGTTTTCTAATTTGATAGTAAGATAGTTAAAAAACAAAAACAATTGCAGCGTAGAATAGAGTGATCTTATCCGAAAATTAAGAGGAGAAGGTAAAACCTGCGCCGAAGTACAATTTTTTCTAATTTATACTGCACAGTGGCAGCCGAGACCGGGATAGGAAAAACTCATCTTTGAAATCTAAAAAAAGCTCCGACTTCCTGTAAGTGCGGTGACTCTTTGCAAGACGTCTTTTAGACTTATAAATACGGAAAGTGCTAATTTTGACGAAAAATCCACTTCATCGGTTACAGCAAGCAATACATCAACTGGACAGTCGAAAAATGGCGTATAATATTGTGGACAAGTGAAAGCAATTTTCTTCTCTTCGGGGGTATTGATTTCCCAATACAGGCGCCTCCTTTCTACCGTCTAATAGGTACCTTTGAAAGGACAAAATTGACAGGTACATTAAACACCAACGGCATTATGATACCACGAACGTGTACCGAAACGCGAGAAGCGACGCACTGCACAAACAGTACTGAATTATAGCATTTACTGGAACCATGATCTGGAGACAAGAGCCATGCTTAATCACTTCTTCCTTCAAGATGATATAAATCATTGGCGATCAGAGAACTTTGAATTTACGAGGTTCAATAACGTTTCCATGGCCATCGCTAGTGAAGGGGCTAACACCCTCCTTATTTCGATGGAGGATCTCCAGATGATCTTCGAGTCATTGAAGTGAATATGAGAATAAGTGATATAAAATAAAATCCATCCGGATAACCAATTCGTCGAAACTCTTAGAGGATATCCAATGGAACAAACGTAAGAATCAACGCACGATAGCGTGTCTGATTGACTTTCGACATCGTGTGGTTAGAAGGTATTTATTATAAGCTAAGTCGGCTGGATATAAGTGTTTACTTAGTGTTTACTGTTTATATGATTTTTGACATGTTAACCGGTAGAAATTTCGTTGTGAAAATTGTCAATCCAAACATTCGAAGAAAATGGATTACAACAGGGCACAGTAAACTCACCGATCCCTTCCAGCATTTACATAGGCGATCTGCTAGTTTCTCTTCACTATTGCATAGCGCACGCGGACGACCTAATAGTGTACAGATCAGGTCCAATCATCGACGTCATTTCATACTTTTGCAGCGTGACTTCCAAACATTTCAGCAGCATTGTGATGATTGGAATTTAAAAATCAACCTCCAGAAATCAGAAGATATTTATTCCGAATACCTCGGTTTAGGGCCTCAAGGAACACTAAAAAATTGGCGCAGGTTCTCAATTTTTGGACCGGACGGGCGCTCAATGGCAAAGCAAAGTCTGACTACACTTTATCTTATATATATCTTGAGATCTGGCTAGATCGGTATCTATATCTTAGGGCGCTTTTGCTCTGACATGTTGGCTGTTTCATAGAAGTCAATTTGATTTTAGGGTAAAAGTAATCTGCCTTATGGCCTTAATCAGGCCCATAATTGCATATGGATGTCTCATGCGGTTCAATGTGAGAGCCAGCTTAATTGAAAGGATTTGGGTGTTTGAGTGACAATGTTTCAGGACTTCTCTCGGCTTGCATAGAATACCCTGATTTGACCCTAAGAAGGTCAGAACTGTAAGGATGGATAATTTTCTGATTAAGCTGATCTAAAGTCACGTTGAAAGAACAATGACTTCGGTCAATAACCTGGCAATAACGTGGCATATTTCCCAATGATTTATTGTATATCACAAGACGGTGCGCCTTAACGGCTTTGTCATTTTTTTCTGTAAATCGTAAATTTATAGAGTAGTCGGAAGAATTAGGTTTACATTGTTCTGTTGTTCTGGAGTTTAGAGTATCAGCGTAGGGCTGATATCAGATTAGTTAGAATAATTAATTTAGTTTTAAGTATTTTTGTTTAAGGATAGATAGATCAAAAAAATTATAAATTAAAAATGAATTTAAAACTAAATGGTAGAAGGGAACGATTGCAATTCGCTCACATCAATGCGGTGAAAGATTTCTCGTTCTGGAAAAAAAGTTTTTTTTACCGATGAGAGCAAATACAGTGCGTTTCATAAACAAAACCCACTTTTCAATTTGTGATTCAACTTTTGAAATTGAAACAACCTTTTCAAGAGTAATGTACTGGTGAATGTACTCGTAGTCATTGTTCGTCCCACTGTACCGAATGTCCTTGTTGTCTTCCAAAAGAATTCGCTTATATTTGAACTGATCTTGGTATTTATTTCCATTCTTCCACTTCGGCTATCAGATGTAGAAAAAGGAAAAATGTCAACCTTAAAGAAAGAAAGCGTCAACATTAATGAAATTTCGAAGAGAATTTACAGAAGTCAAAGGTTTATTGCCATATTGTAGCATATGATTTTTACTCTGCGCTCAAGTTGACTGCTGTGATACAGATTCATACCAAGATATGTAACCTCTTTTCTCACAATTGATCGCGAATTTCGAAGTTCTCTCTTGTTTGCCTTGAGACTCTATACAACGGAGTCCCAAACAGTATAGTTTACGACTTTGGAAGTTAATTGTTAACCAATTTTGCTAATGCAACGTTCATACTCGCAATGTCTGGAAAAAATTCAGAGCACAAGCCAACCGAAATGCCAAAACAACTTCTCTGATAATACATATATTTCGATGATTCTCTATAAAAATTTTCGGCACTGCTTCAACGTCTTCATCCATTGTTAAAGTGCTGGGGTACCCAGGACGGTCACCTTCATTGACATCTTCCCGGCCTTCTGTGAAAAGCTTGTTCCACTTATAAACGTATATAGAATATACTCGCCAAATTCCAAGGCCAGCATTTTAAATACAATACATTGGAGCACTTAATTTTAGTTTCCCCACGTAATTCTACTCAGGCTCTTTCATCCTTTTTTTTTCAATAGTAAAAAAGTTAATTAGTTGGTAGATTCCGCGGTCCATAAGCTGTCCATAAGTGAAGGCACAGCAAGGTATATCATTGATCGCTATTACGATTCACATGAGGAAGTCGGGCGGTGGCGCTGCAACTTTCAAAACCATCTACTTATCTATTACTCCCATCGCTATATTTACCTAGTCAGACGTCCACTTTATAGAACTCACGACATCAAGAAGTGGCATCATTAGCCATAAGCATTTTAATTCTCCATTGAATACAGCCCGAACAAACACGGGATAATTTCGTTTCTTTATTTCAGCCCTAAGAAGGTGTGAGTTAGATTCTCTGTTGCAACAATAAACTTCCTAAGAAATTCATTAATAAAACCTGAATGCCATATCCACCTGCTGATCCTTATCTATTCACAACAACGTCATAAAACAATGAAAGAACACACTCCGCATCGCTGGTAACTAATCCGACAACCGAAACTTGCGTCAGCACATCACATGTCTAATAATATTCCACAGTACGGCATAGATCAACAGAATTATCCGACAGTAAATACCGCATGTAAATTAATCTCCTCGACGTGAACATAATTTACCTGTCATCACCTTGGAAACAAACATTTGAATACGGGAGTCAGAAAGTCATCGTGTCATCCCCCATCTAGGAGGTTACTTAAGTCCATGTTCCAACTATGCATCGGGTAATCGGAAACGCCCAAAACCCCAACCGCAGTCTGTTTACACAATTAATTACGATGGCTCGGGATTAGATTTCATCAATAGCAGTTAATAAAATTCAATGTCGTCCAGTTTCTGATCCACTTCAAGTCGATCTATTGTCGCGAAAGCTGGTGCATAGAATTAACTCTCCCGGAATGGATACTATCAAATGCAGCTCAGTGATAAGCAGTCCGAAGAAAAACGATCAGTTGAGTATACAGAGGGAGATATCGTTCATAAATACGACTTATGAGCCGTATAAGCGATGGTCGACAGTGTTCAAGGTCGGAAAGGATGCAAATGACAAAGACTCATTGGCGGGCGGACATACGTCAGGACTTACGGTGGCAACAAGCAGCGGCACGGCGCCAAAGATGATTGAAAAAGTGGAAATCGTAACGACCGAGAACGGAAGTCAAGTACTAAAGCAGACAATTGAGATCATGAGACCCTAATCCGTTGAGTGCCTGCAAGTCATGGCTAACCGGAAAGTGAGTGAAAATACGTTTTGTTTTTGTGAACGCACCATAACACTGCTATTTACAATGTTGTTCTCTCTACTATAACTATGTGGAATAATAAAGTTAACTAATCGATCATTGGTGTAACGTATATGGTTATGAATTTGTGGTTCAGGGATCGCTGACTGATTGATGTGGGAGCGACCGCTGTGACTACTTTAGATGGCACAACAATTTTGAGTTACTTAGTTCTGACCTCGTTGCCATTTCTTCTACATACGGTTGCCTTATCATGCTTATTTACTATTTTTTATGACAGAGAGTTTGGATGTTTACAAGCTATTCTTTAAACTAACAATCAAGGACGCATGTTTGCTCAGCAGTTTCGTAGTAAATATTCAGTTGTGTGCTGCCTGTCAGTTGATTATGAGGCATGCATCTATTCCTAAGAAGAAAACAAATGATTAATTTTATATTCCTTGACTGAGGCATTGACACTGATATACACTGACTAAAACTTGAAGACTTTATAAATTCTCACAAGTCTGTTATTTGGAAGCATAAGCTGCACCAGCTAGCAACAAAAATAAAAGACAAAGACATCTTCGTTGCGGCAATGCGTTTCAGCGCTAAACCCGAACTATAAAACTCATTTTTTATTCAGCAGATGCCGGTGTCGCCAGGTGCTGTCTATAAGCTTAACATCGGGTTATAAGTAGAAATAATATGTCTTTGACTAATATTAATAAAAGGATTCTTTGACGGAAAGGTGGCCCACTTAAGAGGATCTTCTATAACTCAAAAATAATAGGCACAAACAAGCTACACATCAGCATCTCTAGATATAAGCTTAAGATAGGATTATCTAGTTATGCCTTACTTATCCAACTTCAATGCGCTGTTTTATGTAAGGTCCTCAAGATTTTAGATGAATGGGAATGGAGGCGAAATTTGGCAGAACTATGTGGTCCAGGTAAATCAAGAAAATACCATTCGTTGACTCACATTATAAGGCGATCAAATGTGATGGAAAACTTTGACCGGTCTCTTGACAGATGACGGACCATGTAGCGATTGATAAAAATATCATGTTGCATTAGAGAAGATTGATATTTCTCAGGCGATGGACGCATGTTTACTGATCAACCGATAACCAGATTATGTATACGAGTATTCGAAGAAATGCATTTTGCGCTTAGTCGGGCGCAAGAAGGTGTTCACCCATTGGCTTCCAGGTATCTTTTCGTCTGCCTTTGCCTTAAAAGGGGTAAAAGGGTTCTGGTTATTGTGTTATCGTTTGGCAAATAGGTTGGCAGGCATCAGCTCTATCAATCAAGAATGAACTTAGTTTTAGAACTTTTACGTTCCTAGTCTGTAAAATGTAAGCTGAGATCTTTTTGATAGAGGAACTTGTAGGTGACCTAAATCTCGTGATTTAACTAAATACTATGCCCAGACAACCATTTTACATAAGAGATTTTCCTAATTCAATTGCTCTTTTAAAGCCTCTCTCTGTAAGAAGAAAAGTTGACACCTTAAAACGGATGGAAAATACTGAAATCTCAATTAATGTCTTCTAAGCTCGATTCAGTATGTGGACAAACTGATCTGGGTAGACTTAAGGGAATCGCATCATACGTTTACACTCTTGGTTGAAGTGATATTTAAATATCAACTTTCGTAATAAGAAGGCGACATTTCAAAATAAGTTTGACAATCAAAAGTATTATTGAAAACCGTCGTTACAAATATGTGGGGAAGAAAAGAGGGAGTAGGAGGCATATTATGCATTTTGGCAACATTGTTTCTCCAGTGCATCTGCAAAAACGTCAGTAAAGACGGAAAATGCATCGCCGCCGTGAAGACGTTGCACTTTATGGAAGGTTGCGCATAAATGTTTCATTTTTAAGATATTGAAGATCTCCACAACACTTCGGTTTGAGGGGCCTAGGCATGGAGGGGAGGAACAGACAGGCATGTCTACTGCACCCCAAACCAGACGGCAACAACGACGTGTCGAATACGCCAAAACCCAAGAACTGTGGCGGAGGAATCCCCACAGATGCCTTCGGTGGCTACTCAGGGACGTAGAAACCATCCCTGATCTACCTCATGACGACGTCTTCGCGTTCAACAGACGATGACTTCCGAAGACGATACTAATCCCAACCTACATCACACGGTGGGATACAAACGTTTTGGGGATATTCTTGACGTCATAAGACCCGACGAAATCAAGAAAGCGAAACTACCGAATGACATAGCAGCTGGTCCGGATGGAATGAAGGCAACGGACCTCAAAAAGCTGGAACCCTCGGTTATGGTGACATAAACCTGAACCTATTTCTTTGGTGCGTGAGAGTCCCAGAAAAGTTCCTGCAGGCGAGGACCACGCTTATTCCAAAAAAAGCCCAATTGGTAGAACCAGGTGATCTCCGTCCTATCATAGTGTCTTCGGTCATGATCCGTCTGTACCACAAAGTCTTAGGCTAAAGACTGTCGAAGATTGCCAATCTAGATGAGAGACAGGGAACGTCTTTTTGTTGGATTTGGTACTGAAAACAATAAGTTTGTTCAAGAAATAAAGTGATTTTTTATTTTTCTCGAAAAATATTTATTTATTCATCAACATCTATGATGTTCCCTTCAAAGTAAACCTCTTCAGATATAACACATTTGGGCCAGGCTATCGTCATGAACATCTTCTCGGCGTTCTGTAAAAAGCTTGTACCACTTAAAATCACACTAAATATCGATCATCAAGTACCTCTTCTTTAAAAAATTGTCTAATAAACATTGGAGGACTCTGTTTCTCCATATTCCATAGTAGAACGCTGGGCCAAGGAGTTTAAGCTGGGCAAAACATTCACTGAAGACGAACATCGCGAAAGACGCCTGTGAAAAAAAATCAAAAATCGAAGATCGAAGAGTGATCATCTTCAGGTGAGAACATACGGATGAATGAATTGCATTTGAAAAAGGACTTTGCGCGTTCAGTACCCAGGATGTTAACAGACGCGCATGAGAAAAAACGAATTCACATTTTGAGGGTGAACCTCGAGAGGTTCCAAGCAGATTAAGAAATGTTTTTGTTAGGTTTCGTGACCATGGACGAGAACCTGAACCACCATTTTGATCCCTGAACTGAACAACGATCGATGACTTGAATACGACCCTCCTTGCAGATGCCAAAGAAATCCAAAGTAGATCGGACGGAAACCATCTGGCATTCCGTCTGGCATTTAAAGTCTAATTGCCCTAGAGCTTTTTCGGGTTTCAAAGTTCCATTGATTTATAGATCCAGCAAAAACGCTTGGATGACGAGTGAAATATTTCAAAATTGGTTTAGTGAAAACTTTACTAAAGAGGTAAGCACTTTATTTTGACTTTAAATTTGTTTTGTCTGAGCCAAATCACACCATTACCTATCTTAAACTTACCACTTTTTTTTAACGCTGTTCCAGGTTAAACGATACCTAAGAGAAAATATTTTCCCAAAAAAAGCATTATTGCTTCTTGACAACGCAACTTGTCACTGCAATAAAGAAAAGTTAACTAGCACTGATGGGGACATTACAGTTTTGTTTTTTCTCCCAAACGTCACCGCTTTGATCCAACCCATTGACCAAAATGTCATCAATTTAGTCAAAGCATACTACAAAAAAAGACTGCTTACTAAAATTATTGCAATGGAAAGTGAAGACATTGCTGCTGGAATAAAAAAATTAACCTTAAGACCTATATGAACTTAAAATTATCTTGGGAGCAGCCGCCTGCTTCCTCTATTGCTAAGTGCTTTAAATATATACTGCCAAAGGAAGATAGCTGGGAAGATGAAGATTTAATTCCACTTATTCAATTACGGAGGACACTGCCCGAAACTCATGTTCAAAGAGAGTTGCAAGAAATGAATGATGTCCTTGGAATTATAGATAGAGAACAAAACATTTCAATACAAGAAGTTAGCGACTGGGTCATCGTAGAAGGAACTGAACCTGAACCAACTGAAGACATTTCGGAAAGTGAAAGCGACGAAGTCACTCCAGCTGCTCCTAAAATAACGAGTTCCCAAGCAATACAATGTACAAATACGCTTCTTGAGTATGCAGATCAAAATGAATTAGACGCAGAAACGATCTCCAGTTTACTAAAGTTAAGGGCTGTAGCAATAGAAAAATCAAGTCAAGCTATCCGACAGTCCAAAATAACAAATTATTTTATTAACTTCCCAGTGGGAAGTTCTTGTAATGGGGCCGATTTTGTGAATCCCATATTTTGACATATCTCCACGTTTCAAGGTCACCAGAATCCAAATCCAACGTTTTTATAGAGATGTCCGTGTGTGTGTATGTACGTATGTGCGTATGTGTGTATGTGTGTTCGTATTCATTTTTTTCGTCTCGATTATCTTGAGAACCAAAGATGATATTAACATGGGACTAGATACATTAGACGCGTAATTACATAACAAAGAACTGAAAGAATTTTCAGCGAAATCGGTCTAGCCTTTTTTTTTAACGAGAAATCCAAGAAAAAAGCAAAAAACAGACTGAATTTTAAAATGAATGAAGTGTATAATTTATTTATGAACATTGTTGATAACAATTGAATTTTGTGAATAACAATCGAATATTGTAAATAATAATTGAATACATTTGAAAAAAATTTAATATTGTTTGTAACAGTTGGATATTGTTGATAACATTTAGAGAATAGCGACGATAAATTTTTGTTTATAATAAAACAAAGTTTTAATAGTTCAAATATCCACTGTTCGGGAGAGGTAACAATTTTTTATTCAGCAGCACTTCAACTATATGGTTCCGCATAATGGGTACATCATATGGCATTTGCTCTTCCGGTAACTTATCGCAACATAACACTGTTGCAAAATATTTTGCGAATGCCCCACAATCTAGACCATTGCTCCGTTCCTGAACCTTATGAAATATATACCTTTTTTAAATCTATACAGAGCATTCAAAAAATCGATTTGATCGTTTTCCAAGTAATTCTTATTTAAACTGTCGTAGATGTGGACATTGCCATTACCGTCATATTTTGTACAAATCCAGTGACCTATAATGTTAACACCAATTTGACCGCTATAAATGATCTGAATATTAATCTCAGATTTGGGTATTACTTGTAAATTACGTAGAAACGCGCCGACGTAACCTACATCCTGTGCGAAATTATGTACCCGTTGAGCTTTGAGTTTTCTGTTCATTATTTCATGGAATAAATTGATATGTTTGTCGGACAAATAAAATTCACTATGAGCCACTTCTTGACATTCTGCGATCGGAATATCAAAATCATATGGTACGTCATTATCATCGGTATTATCGTAAATATTGTTCATATCATTTTGAACACCAGAATGAATACTATTTCCACTAGTTTCTTTATGATTTATATCATCATTATCAACATCTATAGGAATTAAATCTTTGATATTGTCATTGTAAGTGTCCATGCCAACATAGCTACTAATGATAATTTCATCGCAATTTTTGTTTTCATCTGTACTGTTAACACTAGTGCTACAATGATTGTTAGAATTTTTTCTATTGAAACTGTTATTATAAATAGCATATATTGGCTTATGGTATGTGAAATATGATTCATAAACTCCACATTGTATGTTGGAAACATTGGAGAAAATGACATCTATTTCATTTCATTTGAGTATTTAATGACGTAGTAATACTGTCTGGCGGCAATTGTGTTAATAATTTATATTTTTTTAAATAATTGATCAAAAAATTATTTTTTTGTCACCTTGATTAATGATATCGTAGTTGAAATCTCCAATTAATATAAAAAGACTATCAGAAGGTAATTTTTGTATAATATCATCGATAGCTTCTTCGAACATAGTCGTTGTTGTTTTAGGAGATTTGTACCCACTAATTAAATACCAATTATCTACTTTCATTGTAAATAGCTGTGCATGTCCCTTATTGCTGTAAAGATGCTTTGACGATAATATTGTAGATTGTACGCTATTTTTGACATAGCATATTAGTCCATGATTGTTTTTATTGCGATCAATTCTCAAAACAATATTGAAATTATCAATGTCTATTTTATCGCTACCAGTAGTTCGAGACTCACTGAAAATTAATATATCCGCGCGCAGATACCATTCATCTGCAATTATGTGGGTTAACTTCTTTCTTAATGTACTAACATTTTGATAACATACTTTTGTGGCTACTACGCTCTCTAAATTATTGTACGACAATTTTAACATTTTTTTTAGATCTCAGACGTTCTAATTCAATAAGTGCTGAGTTGACAACTTTTGAATTTTTTGGAATATTTGATAATTTAAATTTACCAATTATAAATAGTCCATTCAATTTAGTGACACGGCTGAGAGCAACATATAACATCGATAAAGTTTGCCTCTTCTGCGCCGAAAAATCTATACATATTTTGTCATATGTTTGACCTTGGCTCTTATGACAAAATATAACTATTGCTTCCGCAGGTATAACAGGAAATTGATTTTTTAAGATTTTATATTTATCATCTTGTGTAACACTAGTTTGGATCGATATTCTTTCTATTGGGGTTAACGCATTATCTATGCTATTCTCTGTCATGTAATTACGATAACAAGTTGCATTTTACGTCGCAAAATATTAATTTTCGAATCAATTTTTTTTTGTTTATTAACAATGTGTTGTTCACTTTGTCTCAACATGTGGATCTGACGAAGATTTCGAATGTTTTCTTCGGTACGATAAATACAGTTTTTCCGTAAATTACGGATACGTCGTTTTGTATTAATACTTTAATTTTTTTTGAAAGTTTCATCTTTTCGTCTTTCTTTCAATCGTTGAAGATTTTTCAGATTTCCGAAGCCTCTAAAATCGTCATCACTACGTAATGATGCCATGCGTTTTTGAGTGCTCATTCTTTCGAGTTCTCTGTATTCATCGTCTTTACGTAAGTCAGAGACTCATTAGAGATTTTTCAGATTCTCAAAACTTCGATAACCTCCATCACTTCGTAGCGACGCCATAGGTTGTTGATTTTTTTCTCTTTCATGTTCTCTGTAATCAACTACGGTTAAAATTATATAAGAAAATATTGAATAAATTTAAAATTATACAATAATAATAATAATAAATAATAACAAACAAAAAAAAATTGTTCTTTAATTCGTCTCACTCGTGTGGACTTTACGGTTCACACCTTGACCACATTTTTAAGAATTGATATCAAGCCGATACAAATGTTTTTTTTTTTACTTTTTGAAATGAAGTGTACTCTTAATTTTTACTATTTTATTTTTTATTTTTCTAAACTTTAATAAATATTGAAACTGCTGTAAGAAACTATTTTATGTTGTTATAAATGGATACGAAAGTTGTTTCAATCAGTTTATAAGAAGCGGAAAAAAAGTTCCAGTAATGTGAATCCCTCTAAAATCCGAAAACGCCTTGTTTTTATTGGTTCACATTATCGAGAGACTACTGTATTAAATTCTTTATATTTTGTTGATTTTTGAAAACTTTATCAATTTATTACCTCGAAAAAAATATACACTGAACCCCCTACATACGCGGACTCAGCATACGCGATTTCGCTTATACGCGAATAAGTTTTTTTCCGAAAATCCCTCTACATACACGGTGCTTATACGCGATTCATCAAAAATTCTGTGGAAAATAATAACAAAAACAAAAAAAAATGTTTGACAGTAGACTTTGCATTTGTTTTAAAGGTTGTATGCGCATAAGATTTCCTAGATTTCCTTCCATTCGTTTTAATATTTCTGCTGTTCCTGCTACATGTTGTGTGATCTAGTGTGTTACTATTAGTTGTTAATTTTTTTAATTTGGTAGGTATTATAAATGTTTTTATGATGATTCTCATATGCATTTTAATATTTTTAACTACATACATATGTATATATTTTTGAAAATAGAAGTCGCGATCGCAACACATTAAGACGTCCACATCAAAGCGATCATCACAACCTTACAAACAAACGTTAAAAAAAAAGAAAGTTGTGTTGAATCTAGAAACTAAGTGGGAAATTATTAAACGATTAGAAAAGGGTGAAGGACCCTCTGCTGTTGGACGTTTTTTCAATATAAATGAGTCCACGGTTCGCACTATCAGAGCTAATCAAGACTCAATAAAGTCATCGATAAAAAATGCAACACCTTTATCATCTAGAAAACTTAAGCAAATTAGGGATCAGATAATGGAAAGGATGGACACTTTGCTAATCTCTTTGATTGAAGACAACAACAGGAAAAAAATTGGAGTCGATTCTGTTACAATTTGAAACAAAGCAAAGAATATTTTTGATCATCTTCAGCGGGAAAAAGGAGTTGAGCCAGGAGCAGACCAAACGAATTTTGTAGCAAGCAGGGGATGGTTTGATAGATTCCGAAAGCGTCATAATCTCCACAACATAAAATTCGCGGCCGAAGCGGCTAGTGACGATGCTGAAGCTTGCAACAAATTCAAAGAGGGGTTCAAAAGAATTATTAATGACGGTGAATACATGGCTCAACAAATTTTCAATGCAGATGAAACTGGGCTTTATTGGAAGCACATGCCTAGCCGAACTTATATCTCCAAGGAAGAAAAAAGAGCAGCAGGGTTCAAGGCTGCAAAAAATAGGTTCACCCTTTTATTTTGTAGAAATGCTAAGGCTGATTTTAAGTGTAAGCCGTATCTAATCTATCAATCTGAAAAAAAGTTGTATTTATGCTCCCAAACACTACATCAATAATTCAGCTAATGGACCAAGGAATTATTGCAACATTTAAGAAGATGTCTCTGCGGCAAACTTTTCCCAAGATGTTAGAAGCCATAGATGGACCTCATAAACCCACTCTTCGCGAGTTTTGGCGAAATTATTTACAACATTGCTGATGCAATAGCAAATATCAAGACATCCTGGTGTGAAATAAAAAATACCACAATGAATGCAGTTTGGAGACCATTATGGCCAGAGTGTGTTGAAGATGATGTTGGGGATGCTTATGATTGCAATTTGGAAAATTTGCTGTACCTTGGACGAGAGATAGGAGGGGAAGGCTTTCAAGATCTGGAGCTAAGTGATATTAATGAGCACTTGGAGGCGCATGGTGCTGAGCTTTCAGTTGAAGAATTAATAGAGTTTGAAGAAGAGTGCGAACCGGTTGAAGACGATTTAATTCCAGAACAAGAAACTGACGATCTGACAGTTAAAAACTTGGAGAAATTGATAACCAATATAAATGAGGCTGTTGAGATTATAGAATCCACTGATTCTAACTTGGAAAGCAATTCTGTTTGTACAGCAGGACTACTTAGCACGATTGCACCATATCGATTTATTTTAGAAGAAAAAAGAAGAGCTATCAAACAACCGAGCATCCACACATTTTTTAAATCAATCTATAAGCACCAAGCTGGGGCTTGAAACTATGAAACTACGAAGCAAAATGTTCCTTTTATTTTTATTTTTTAAACAGATAATTTTTTTTTTGATTTTTTAATAAAAGTTGTCTTAAAACATCATAATGAAGCTATTTTCACTGTTTTTTATTTTTTTTCTTGTTAATTAATAGTAATTTTTAATTACTAATATATCTCGCACGGAGATTAGCATGATCTTCACACTGATTTAGCTTCATCTCCAAGACCTATCCAATATTCGTCGCATATTCGGCCTTGATTCATGCCACGTTAGCTGAGGATGAGATGCTTTAGAATTATTTTTATTTATCTTTACCACCAAAACGCAAACCCCGACATTCCTACGCCACTGGCAACATAGAATTGAACAAGAGCTTTTTAGTGTACCCAGTACACCCATACTTCTAAGCAGTCTCTTCGGCACTACTGTAGAGTGTCTACACTTTAAAATGTGTAACTAAGCCAATACCACTCAGCGTCTCAGCTACAAGTGGGCTAATAATTCAACTTTGCGATACAAACATATGTAAATCTTACCCTCGCTATTATTGTTATGTACATCTGACGCTAGGGTATATTGGATGTCGTAATGACGCAAACATTCCATTCGTAGTAAATCGATGCATCAAAGATCGGTTCAATATTTGCGAAACAAATCGCATCCCCTCGATTAAAATTAATATTGTAACAACCTAAGCGATACTATATCATGAAGAAAATAATTAAAATACCCGCAGCACACTGCATTTAAATCTCGCCGGGTATATGTATGTATGTACATTTGCACACGCGAGCAATAGTTGCTTATCCAACGTCGTCGGTCGGTTTATCGCACCGTCGATTTACATCTGATTACACATCGTGATTGAAATACCGGGCACATACAGTCATACACCACCATTAGTGGTATCCAACATTCATCTATCCGTACAGTGGGAGTCGTGTCAACACACTGCCACGGTATAGTGCATGTATGAGAATATCTATGAGATTAACTGCTACACAAAACAGGGGACCTATCACCACCATTCGTTTTTTTTCTTCTGTTTTGTTTGCTTTTTCTGCGCCCGTCCAGTATAAAAGCCGCCTGTTGTTAATTTTAGAAATTTCTTTCAATTCAGTCTTTAACGGAAGACGGTCAAGTTAAAGAGTGTGTGCTGGGAGTGCGGGTCTCGTTTTTCAGTTGCTTTCGGGTTTTCATCGTTTTCGCGTCAAGCCATCGTGATAGCCGCCTTCCGTCATCGCGTACGTGGGTTATTTAATTTTTTTTTCTTAGTTTTCCTCCTTTTTTTTGGTTCTGTTTTGATTTGATTTTCTTTCATCGTTTGATTCGGTTCGGTTTTGCAACGCCGAAGTAAAAATATCGCATTTATTGAAACTGAGCGATACGTTCGCGTCTGAGGTTACGGATTAAGTGAAAAAATACAACCGAAAAATAAGAAACAAGTAAAAATTGTATGAATTTCCCTCAACGCTCATTGAACGCTCATCAAACCGTCGTCATCGAATCGAAAAAAAAGTATCTATCGGAATCTATTTCGAGTGGAGAAGAAAAGTAAAACAAGAAAAAAAAGCCATTCGACTGATAACTCAGCTCCAGTGGAAAATTCCAATAGCAGTTCGTGTTAGCAAATTTGTTTTTGTGTTTTTTTTTTCTTTTTGGAAATTCGCTTAAGTGAGAAAAAGTGAAAGAAAATAGCATTTAAATTCCATCTCCCCCTACGAGAGTGTGTTGAGCCGATACGAGACAGTTTCCCATCTAAAGGATACCAACTCCTGGATTATGTTATGTTCATTTTAATCAGAAATTCAAGTGGAAAGTGTTGGGTGAGCGATAACAAAGCGGATACAATTCGAATTAGTTTCAAATTAACCAAACTGCATAGAAAGCAAATTGAAAACGCAAAGGATTACTAAACAATAGTCAAGGGATAACCGCGGTGGCGCAACAACCTGTTATTGTAAACGGTGTAAAGCCATCAAGTAAACGAGATAACAGACCAACAGCCACCATCAAGAACTACCAATAAAAAAAACAAAAATTCTAGTGATTATGGAACCTTACTGGGAAGCTAATGGACATGCTCCGCATTCAGTCAAATACGAGAGGTAAGTATTGTGGGGTATCTCTCGACCGAAATGCCAATCTATTTTAGTTAGTTTTTGTATTCATTTTTTTCTCTCGTTTTTGTATCTTTTGATTTCTATTCGTATCTATATGTATTAACATTTCGTTGATTTTCGATTATGACTCAAGACAAAGTCAACCATTTGTTATGTTGTCGCAGCCACTCGGCAAACACGTGGGCAGCGCTCATCACCCGTGCCGACACGTATACACGGACAATACAACACTCTATGTCGCCTGCGCCCCCAGTAGCCTAACCCCGGTTGTTTGCAATCATCGTTGCGTCTAATTAGAATAAATTTCATGTCATGTACAGAAATGCCCTTTGCAAGGTCATCGGATTGTGTGGAGGTTTTAGCTCTTGAACACACACATATGAGGAGCTTTATTGCCTGATACTAGTTTTGAACTTGTCAGTAGCTATAATGTCCCAAGCGCAGGATTGCTTTTCCCTCTTAACATACCACTACGTATCGCGCCGACACGTGAATGAATATCTCATTTCCTTTTCACGAGGTTGAGTGGACACGCAAGAGTTCTTATGTCGGACACGTGTGTCGGCAAATGATTATTATTTTCGTTCAATCGATATAGTTTTTTTGTTTTTCCTCTCTCCCGGTTATATATCATTGATGATGGTATATGTATGTACGTGTGGCGATAATGGATATTGGCATATTGCCGCCCCAACGTCCCTTAAAGCTTTTTAGCTTACTTTTACCTGGTTTTTTAAGATGATGAAAGCATAATTTATTGAAGGGTTCTCCCTAGACGGACGGACGTAGTTTCGCAATAATAACCTGCCCAAAAGAATATTTTAGACCGTAAGAAGCTAAGCATAGTCTCCAAGTTCTGGTTGCTTTCAAGTTATCACTATCGAACTTCGGTTCAGACACAGACTACAGAACAAGACACAAGCAACCCCAAAATGTAAGTTTCACAAATTTTATTTGCAAATCCTCCCACTCATTTTGAAGCCCCACCTTTAGGGTCACTTTATTCAAATTATGATGATTAAAATGGTCTTCAGACTGACAAATATATGTGCAGGACTGTATAATAGCGAACAAAGGATTGATTGAACAATCTTGGAATTAATATAGAAATGCTTGCCATGTGCCAGAGATGATTAGATGATTCATCAATCAGTGAGCCTTGCTAAGCACACGATTTATCTAACCAGTCTTACTTCTATGTTAGTAGCTATGGAAGCTAGTAAAATCAATTTTACTGGCTAAAGCTCTTTACTTATGGGATCTCTCTTTACTCTTAATGGGATCCAAGTAAGTTCATTTCGTTAGCACTAGAACATCCTCAAACACTTGCTTCTTAACGCTTACGATTAACTGAATATCACTTCAAATGGTGTAAATCCGTTGCCAATTTTGATAATATAGAAAGCTAAATCGTACCTAATGGGTCATAACTTTGGTATCGCCTTCAAATTTCTTGCCTGGGATGTATTCCTTGAGACGAGAAAAACGGTAGAAGTCCCTGGGAGCTAGATCTGGCGAATAGGGCGGGTATTCGAGCAATTCGAATCCCGTTCCTTGAAACGCAGTCATCGCAATTACCGCTTTGTAAGCCGGTGCGTTGTCATGGCGAAACAGCAAGCCAGCTCGCAACTTACCGCATTTTTTTTTTTAATAATCTCCGCAATCTCCTTATTTGGTCTGCGTAGTAAGATCCGGAAATAGCTGCTCCCTTTTCCAAATATTCCTTCTTCTTCTTAGATTGCTTTATAGCTCATGAAGAGCCGAAGCCAAGCTCAACAAGTGAACGAGTCCTACAGTTTAATGCCGATTCCGAGGAGCGAGAGCCGAGAAAGCAAGTGTACTACGGGGGGTTTTACCAGTACTCCGCCGAGGAGAGAAGCCGCGAAATGAACATTCGATGGCGTTGGTGTGATCGGGATCCGAACTCGCTCATCGCGCGTCAGTGGTCGACACACTTCCCACTGCGCCGTGGCAATCGAATTGTATCCGCTTTGTTATCGCTCACCCAACACTTTCCACTTGAATTTCTGATTAAAATTAACATAACATAATCCAGGAGTTGGTATCCTTTAGATGGGAAACTGTCTCGTATCGGCTCAACATAGATTGCTTTATAGCTCATGAAGAGCCGAAGCCAAGCTCAACAAGTGAACGAGTCCTACAGTGTAATGCCGATTCCGAGGAGTGAGAGCCGAGAAAGCAAGTGTACTACGGGGGGTTTTACCAGTACTCCGCCGAGGAGAGAAGCCGCGAAATGAACATTCGATGGCGTTGGTGTGATCGGGATCCGAACTCGCTCATCGCGCGTCAGTGGTCGACACACTTCCCACTGCGCCACGGCGCTTTCCTTCAGTGTCCCAAAAAACGGATGCCATGACCATTCATATCGGACTTGACACTTTGAATGTATTTCGCGTCAGTGAGGAGGCTCGCTTCCAAGTCATCGATTGTTGTTTGGTTTCAGGATCAAAATGGTGGAAAATGTAACTAAAAATGTCTTAATCTGCTTAAAACTTCTCGAAATTAACCCCTGAAATGTCGCCTCGTTTTTTCTTTTGCCCATCGGTTAACATTCTCGGTACCCAACGCGCAGAGACCTTTTTCACATACAATTCGTTCGCAAGGATTCTTTGAATGCTTTCGTATGAAATCGCTGTGACCACAGTTATAAGGCTGATGGTCGCTCTTCGATCGTTGATGCCAGCACAATATTTTTCATGTTATCTTCCGGGAGGGACGAAGATGGGCGTCTTTCGCAATGTTCAGTGGATGTTCTGTCCAGCTTAAACTCCCTGGCCCAGCGTGATACTGGGGATTATGAAGGGAGCAGAGTATACCTAAGAGCATACCTAAGTATGGCTTTGGTAGACAGTTTTTCAAGCGGGAGTACTTGCTCTAATTTCGTTAGTCTCCATTTTGATATGGACCTAATGGGTATATGAACAAGCCAATAATGTTTTCTCGGGATTTTTATACGGACCAGAAATAACCGATTATCATTATCATAACTGATTATCATTACTCTTGGATCATCCCCCGTACATCGTTCTTACTATCTCCGTTAATATCATCTGCCGGCGTGGAGGACAGGACAGGAGGAAAAGTGTTAAAATAAAATTCCTCGTCTCCAGAGGACAAATGTGCTGTTCGTCACATCTTAAGTAAAAACAAAGGTTTGTTATTACGTTCTAGTTTGACTTCTATAGTCCTTGGGAGCAGGGTATATTTATGCATGATCTAGCAACTGAAGTGAGCGTTTGGTTGCTTTTAAAGTATTGTAAATTTCATCATCGGATTCGCACCGCAAGAGACCCGCATAAGCCGTCTTAGGGCGGATATTTTACAGTGTTGTAGCGTGAATTGCCTTGAGAGTATGTTTGATAATTACACAAGACATAATGGACAGGCTTGTCGTTCAGCTTTTAGACTTAATAGCATAATCGATCGTTCCCACCACACGTGATGGACAACACCAAATAAAATTCAATTCGATACAACCAACTGGAAAAAAACCGAGTCAAAGTCGTACAGTTAATTACATGCCACTTGGCTCATGCGTTGATATTCGTACACTCACTTATCGAAAGTAAACAACTTATTCCCCAACAGCATTCGGCCACTACGTGTAAACATCCGAAGCGCAAAGAATATGCCCCAAAAATCCAATTGCAATGAACTACTCGTATTCCAAAGAGGCACACATAAGCCACCATATTCTAAATAAACAAATAACCCAAAACCTGATTGTTGATTCAATTTATCTCTATGTATTATACATGAAGTAAGTAGTCGTGCAAATTTCAAATATAAATTCAACTTGAATAAATTCGGTAAACAAATGACGCACGCGTAAAGCTTGTGAAATGCTCAAGCTTATGCTAAAAAATCAACACGTGAGACTGTACAAGGTGTTTGCTCAATAATTAGGTGATTTTTCATAATTTTTTTTTTTCTTTTGAAATTTGATTTTGTGATTTGTGGACGTTTTTAAAAATAAATGAATCAAAGAAATAATCAGCTAAGATCTCGGGTTTGTCGCTCGACGAGACAGTTGTGTTGTTATTGCCTATTCAACTGTCTCTCGTTGTTTTCGATTTCGGGATCTTGAAATCGTCGTTGGAACACAACGTCAAGTGGAATATGTGACAAAGGGTGAACATAAGTGTGATTTAGTTATAATTTGATTTGTGCAGTGTATCTCGTGATCGCGTTATGTTACATTGTTAAATGACAGTGAAATAAAGTAAAGAACGACATAGACGCAGCGGTGTCTTGACCTCATTATCGACCATTACGACTGCGTCCACATGCACGTACACCGACACTCTTCGCGCGGCAGCGTGTCAAACTTGTCCACCAGTCTTCTACAGTAGAACCAGCCTTAGTCGTTGTGATCGTCGTCGTGGTCGCCTGACAATCATATCAACGCGTCCGCGAAGCTGTTTACAGCCATCGTTGCAACTATACCTACATATATGTAGGTAGATACGAAGTTTGCTTTTTTTTTGCTTTGCTTCCAGTCGTGCGGTTATTTTTATAAACAAATAACGATGGAAAAGACGAAGAGTCGATAAAAAATAAACAAACGAAAACTAGAAAAAGATACAAGTGAGCGAGCTGCTTAACATTTTTATTTTCTTTCTTTTAGTATTTTATAAAAATGTCTGGTTTATAGTATTTTACTTGGCAACAGTTTTCGTGTGTAGTAGCGATATGGTCAGTTAACGCCCATCACTCATAGGAAACGTGTGAATATGGGGTAGGGGTGGAGGGGAACAATAGTGACCCAGACCACTTGAATTCTGCGGCCCTTGACGTTGAAGCATGTTATGGGTCGTTTTTTTCGCTCCCTAAAAATTCCATATACTTTGAAATATTTGACATTTAACGAATCATTCGACCCAGACGAGAATGATCTGTGGTATTTATAAACGCGCAACATAATATTCACGTACTCTGACATATTTTCGATATTTTCGACAGCAGAGCAGGCGCCGACATTCCTATAATATTGTGTAATACACCTACACATACTACATAAGCACAACATTACTTAGCGCCATTAAATAGCATTTAATGAATAGACTTTGCTCTCCACTACCGACAAAGGTAGGTGATGTGTATGACTATGACTATGACTCCATCTAGCGCTATGCATTATTTTGTAAAGCGCACAAACACACACTCACGAGTGTTACAAAGTAATTTTAATTGGCTTCTTTATTTTTCATTGCCTCTTTTAGAATACCAAATTACATTTGCATAAAACCGAGTTTAATGGAATTCAGATTGAGGCATTCCTACGTGATTTCTTTCACGTGAACGGGCATTGTCGCGGTTCCATGTAATCGAGACACGTACCACATACGTTCATATTTTCTATGCTTTTATTGTTTTAATAGGTTTTTTTTTTCATTGAATCTATTCAATAATAAAAAAATAATTTTTACAAAAGAACGAAAACACATTGTATGTTAGTACCGACGATACCGACGATTATTGATCAGCTTGTGCTATGTTGGCAGTTTTCATTGTTCTAAGTCTTCAACAACTCTCGATATCAAAAGCATGTATATGGATCTACAAATCTTATTGTCGTTCGCACGTATTTAGCCAGATTAGTCTACGATAAACTGGTTTAATTGCGTCCGCCATTATATAAATGGAATTTGTGAATTCCGGTCATCTGCCACCTAAATCACGTCATACATATATCTTTGAATTTCTGTCACATCTCGTTTGGCCAGACAAACTTACCAAAACTAGTCACAACAAAGAAATCAAGAGACAATGAATTGTTCGTTAAAATGATTCATCTAGTTGCGTATTCTCTGATGACTTGAAAAAAAAAAGAGAAGAAATCACGAATTGAAGCTTCAAATATGTCCACATGACGTGAAACTTTTTAGAATCGAGAAATTATCCAGAATTTTCTGACGTTGATATCAGCATTTGGTTCGCATAATCTGATTGATTGATGACTTGATTTCCGTTGTCTCGTGCGCAAAACTAGGTAAGAAATTGGAAAAAGAAGAATAACATGTTTACGTTATTAATGACTAATTTAGGTCCATATTTTCAAGCTTAATCGACTTTTGTTTATACTGCAGCAATAACCCTACATCTGTTAAGGGAAGGTTTTGTGATATTACAAAATACCCAAGGTTATAGGCAAACTCTAAACAGATTAAAATGCTTATTTCATCATTTTCTGATTACACTGACGGACGAAAATATTGATTCGGAGCAAAATCCCTAATATCAGATTATAGCCTATATATATATATAGAACATAAGCCTTGCGTGTTGTTTTCGTGGGTTATTTTTCAATTGCCATAAAATTCACAAAAACAATTTAATACTGAAATCGTTATTGAAATTAGTATTTGGGATATATTGGTCATTCGTTCTGCAAGTTTCACTGTGTTAACATTTTTGTAAGCATTTTTAACTAAATTTTGTAAGGGAATTATCGAATTAATTAATGCCTATGAAGTGGGTGCTCTCATCGAGCCCAAGAGATGGCAAAGTTTAGAAAGAGCAATTTCGGCCTAAAAGATGAACCTAGTTAAGGTAGGCCTGACAAGCTTAAACGATGGGCTCCTGAAGTCCACCGTCAAAATCCCACTTTTCGGTAAAGAAACTCACAAACAAACTCGTCGTAAGCTATGACCATCCACCGACACCTAAAAAAATGGAAAAAATTGTAAAGCTAGTAAAATGGGTACCACACCAGCTATCGCAAAGTGATCTTCAATAAAAAATCGGAACTTGCACCGCGTTTCTGTCAAGTCCCAATCAAGAACCGTTTTTGAAACTGGCTGTTACCGGAGATGTGTAATGGGACCGTCACCAATGGTTTACTCCAGAAGACCGATCAGCTAATATCCTAGAGAGACGTCACCCACGCAAGTTGTTACTGACCATGAGTCTATGGTGGGATACGAAAAACAAAATGATTTATTTCCCTCGTAACAAGTCTGTACATATAGTCCATCTTTTTTATAAGGATTCCCTTTAAAATAAATTCTTTTTCTTGACCCTTCCAAAAACGCCTCAACAGCGGCCATAATTTCGCTATGGTCTTCACATTTCTTGCCTCAGACATGTTCCTTGAGCCGAGGAAAAGAGTAGAAGCCTCTGGGAGCTGGATCTGGCGAATAGAGCTGGTGTTCGAGCAGTTTGAATCCCGTTTCTTGAATGGCAACGATTGCAACTGGGCCTAAATGCTACTAATCTGATGCGTTGCCTTGGTGAAACAGCACTCCAGCTCGCAATTTGCCACGTCCTTTTTCTTGATTGACCTCCCGCAATCTTCTTATTTGGTCAGTATAGTAAGATCCCGAAATAGTAACTCCCTTTTCCAAATATTCCACCATAATTACTCCTTCAGCGTTCCCAAAAACGGATGCCATAACCTTTCCCGCCGGACTTGACACTTTCAATTTCTTTGGCGTCGATCAGGAGACTCGCTTCCAAGTCATCGATTGTTGTTCAGTTTCAGGATCAAGATATCGTCCGTGGTGACGAAATGTAACAAAAACATTTCCTCGTTGTCGACTTGTTTAATCTATTGCTCGTCGGCTAACATTCCTGGTACCCAACATGCAGATACCTCTTTCATATGCAATTCGTTCTCAAGGATTCTTTGAACGCTGCCATATGAAATTTCTGCTATATGCCTGATGGTCATTCTTCGATCTACCAAAACAATATTTTCGACTTTTTCACTTTATCTTCAGTGAAAGACATTAATTGGCGTCCCTGGCGATATTCAGCTCCAGTTCTGTCCAGTGAAGCAGAGTCCTTCAATGTTTTCAGCAAGTCGCTGTGTATGTCTTTGGTAGACAGTTTTTCTAAACAGTGGTATTTGTTCTAATTTCATTTTTCTCAATGGCCAGGTCTGATTAATCGAAGACGTGTTCTATTCCCTCAGGATAACGCTTGCCCTCATACAGCTGAAACGGTTCGGTTGGGAAGTCGACAAAAATGTTCGGAATGATGAGGTTCTTGGGGAGTTTTTGTTTTTTTTTTTCGTCAAAGCCAAACAATTTCTTTAGTGATGGTAATAAAAAGTTGCCGAGATGTGAGCAAAAGTGTTGTCCAATGAAGGAAATTACATTGACGACAATTTTTTTTGCATTTGCTGCAAATTATTTAACGTTAAACAGGCATTCAAAAGTCATGCTATTGACCAAAAATGGTAGCGATATTGACTTTATTTAATCGCCTGTCTGGAGCTTAATATTTTCATTTACCTTGAGCCTGGTGACCTTGTGTACTGTGTCCTTATCAGTGTTTTCATCAACAATTATGACTGAACAATTAGTTCAATCGAATCGGTGTACTACTGTTTCTACTTCTTTGCAGATTATGCGAGAATTCGTACATGCTTACGTATGTAGATTCTGCGATTTTTGCATAAACTTCACGATGAATTATTAATTTATTTATTGATTTTGACATCCTTCGCATAAATGATTGATAAAACAATATTAACTTGCAAAAATTTGGACTTTCTTGACTGCACGATTGTACACAAAATTCATAGCCAAACTGTCGCGTATCTAATCTGATAAATAACAGATTTAGATTGTCATTCATATCGGCTTTTCGCCAGTCTAACAATACGATAAAATTCTTGTGTCTTAGCTTACAGATGTTTGATTTTCTCTGTGATCGTCAGCTCCATTTGTAATAACAATACTAGGCTCGTGTGTATCCGTGTTTCTTATCAAGTGGGTGATAAGAAGTAATGATAGCTCCAAATACACGTTTATTCTATATTTAGCAGCCACTATACAGATAAGAGAGAGGTTCACTTTGTTTGTATGCTTAATGAAGGCAAACGTCTGACATTCGTGACTTTCCGTGTGTCATAGAGTAATTTTGTTTTCATTTAACTATTGTACTCTCTATATGTCTGTAGAGAAAACACGCCAAATTATCGCGTTTCTTTTTTTTCGTTTTATCGTTTTACTGGAGGTGAATTTGAGTGGTTGAACAATAAAAAAGGCGATCACGTGAAGAGGCAACACTTGCCCTGGGCATTATGAATATGAAAAAAGGGAATGTAAAATCACTCGCTGTAGCAGTGACGTTGTCGGTGTATGTATGTCTTTCATACACCTACACGTATGCATATATGCGTGTTTAGGGGGAGCAGGAACTGATAGACGTGCTGTGCTGATGACCAGACATCTGATTAGCCATTAATTCCAATTTCCACTTGGCAACACGTACAAAGCGAACATTTAATTGTCACTGACTATTCATATGTTCGTAGATATACACATGATATAGTACCCTCATGTAGCAATCATCACGATTTGATTCTGCTTTTCTGTTCTCCTTCTTTCCACTTGTTGTTTGCTCTTTATTTTTGTAGATACTCGTCCTATAATTTTATTTTGAAAATATCTACATACAGAGTACATGTGTAATCGTGATGTTTGTCAACTCGCTTTACAATTTGCATAACCTCTCTACATGCATATAAGCTAAGATAGTATATTTATTTGTTGTTTTAGTTGTATCTAAGTGAATGGCAACTTGTTACCATGCTAGTAATCAGACGTAGGATGGTGGAATAATATTTGTGTTTTGTGCCACCGAGTTAGGGCTCAATGCACTTTAAGACAATAAATTACGACTAGTATAGGTGGAAGTGGTAAAGAATTTGAAACGTTGGCACAATTACAATCAAACGGGAATGACTGACTGCCTCTTGTCGATCGTAAAAATATAATAATACAGCAATCTACATGTGTGGGAGGGGGTTTGATGATTGTTTTGTACATGCATTCTGGGAATTCTGTCAACAATAGCGGTCCAATGCTCCACGTAACCTGGTTGACAATGCACCATTCAATGATTCTCACGACATTTAATATTATTCAATGGGCTTTGACTTTAATGTACTCGTATATGTGTGTCTATTTGTGTACCAATTGCTTTGCAATTATAGTTTAGCATTTCTATACCCTACTTTCAAACAAAAAATCAAACACCCGCGGCAGATTGTCATCTTGAAACCATTTTATATATTTTTAAGGCATTTTATTTTTCTTTTCTTATTTCGGTCTTAAATTAGACAAAAACGCTTAAGTCTAGCTTGACCATCTAAAATAATTAAAGCTATATTCTTTGCCCTATCCGGACACTCTAAAGCATTCAGACTTTGTGATTAACTTGATTAAGAAAATTTGAAAAATAAATTAACTTATCATCTGAATCATCTTGAAACTATATACAAATCATCGTGGTCATGCGTACATTTGTAGAACCGAAACGGATTGTAAGAGTTCTTAGTCATTTTAATACTAGCTTTAGACAGAGACTAAGACAAAACTTTTTTTTTACCAGGTAGATGTTTTGGCAAATCTTGCTCTATTCACTGTATAAAGACAGTTTGTGACTCGACTCGCAGAAGGTCAAATCGTTATACTCATAATTATGACGTCATGGAATATTCTCAACAATTTTGTTTTAAATAATTGTTCATGTAAATATTTCATTAAGAAAATCAAGATTACTTTGAAATATTTTTCCATTCATTCCCGAACGACCCTCATCAGCTTTTTTACGGTATTTTATGTTAAACCTACACGTGATTCAGTGAATGACTAAACAATTTTTTTTTGTTTGTAATAAGTTTATGACAACATCGCTTAGCGAATGATTCATCAATTGTTGGTTTTCTTTGTTTTTCTTCTTGATTTCCGGAAGACAGACGTAGGATTGTATGCACACGTGACTAAACACATGATAATGTTTATTTATTTCCGGGAATATAAACGATTATCATTTCACAAGTTTCGAAACTTGTGATCATATCATATTTGATTAGTAAGTGGGTCAGGTATAGTATAGCAAAATGACAAAAACACATTGGTATTTGTTAATTAAACTACTAAATTGATCAGAGCAGTGTCTTTGAATTTATTACAGTGAATGTCATCAATATTCGGTTTTTATATTAACCTTTTTAAAATATTAATATTTAATGTGAAAATAATAAAAATATTTTACTGTAACTCAGATATATTTAGAGATTATAAAAAAATAATAAAAATCAAATAGCAAAAAGAAATCAAAATTACAGGCTTCATTAATATTCGGTTTCTTTAATTGACTTTTACTTTCCCTTAATTTGCATTTGCCAATCCTGATAACACATAAAACGGAGAATCCCACATTAACCAAAGAGGATCAATATGTTTTCAGTTTATAATCACAATGGGCTAGGGAATAACTCGATCAAAGAAAATTAGTAATACACCATTGTGGGAAAGGCGAAACATATTAACAAATTAGTGAAATGTTGAATACGAGACCTAATACCGTCGGCGATATGGATTTTATATGTTGAGATAAAGGTAAAATTGAATATAAAAAGCAAACTGGAGGAGGAAAAACGTCCTGTAGTCCGAAAAATTAAAGTGAATCCTCGCTTAAGTGCTCCGAAATTTGTTAGCGAAGTTTTGTCTGAACGTGGGAAGGCCGTATCATCCTCAACAGTACTCCGTACCATCAAAGCAAAATGTTACAACGGCCGAATAGCTAGAAGGAAGCCCTTTGTGAATTTACATGACCGAAGTCTTCGTTTAAAAAAGCATCCGAAGTGGTGGGTGGACATTATATTCCTATATGAAAGCAAATTCAATTTTTGTGAGCGATGGAACGAGGGCCAATTGAAAAGTAAAAAAGTAAAAATATCACTCCCACAGTAAAGCATGGAGGAGGGCATACCATGGTATGGGGTTGCATTTCAACTGGAGGTGGCCAAAATTTGGTGTTGATCAGCGGAATCATGAACCAGACATGTTGTTTAAAAATTTCAAAAGAAATTTTAAGACAATAAGGCGAAAAAATGAGGATTTCCCAAACTTTTATGTTTTTTTTTTCAGTTTTAAATTAATTTTTAATTAAAGTTTTTAGAACAAACTTACCCTAGAAAAAATGCTTAAAACTAGCTTAAATAACATAAAATACCTGGCCGTATACTATGAAGCAAACAGGACAAGTTGAGAATATGTCTTTCGGCCTTAGGACTGGCTATAATAATTAAAGAAAATTAACAATTAAGGCTAAACAAACTTTTAAGTTATACCAAGGCAATGACCTAAAGCATAAGACCCATACTGTTCGTGAATAACTGCTTTATAATTGTCCAATCGTGATCGGTGATGATCGGTCTATTTGGACTGCCCTATTCGTGACAGCCCTTATCTTTTCTAAATGGACTTAATATTGGGTACCAAAAAAAATTATTTCCAATATGCCAACCCGTTTTAATGAGGTAATATAGTAGTAGTAATTTCGACTTCTTTTTGGTTTTTGATTATTATTTTTTGAATCAATATTTTGAGAACTGCATCCCTGTAAAATGATTTCTAAATACATCTGAGCTAGTGTAAAATATAATAGTTAAATTGTTTTTTTTTTTTATTATTTTCACAAAAAATATTAACATTTTAAAAAAGGTTTTTATTAAAACCGAATATTAATGACACATAATGTTTTGGTTTTATACTTTTAATTTATATGTATAATAAAAATGAAGTTTGAGTGCATTGATCAGCTACATGATATACGATGGAACAAGCAGACTTAGAAATATTAATACATTGCGTTACGCTGAGTAGGAGGAGTCCAAAGAAAGGACTCTATTTAATCCCTACTGGTCATATCATAAGCTCCCTTGTATAAAATTAGAATAATTTACCAACAAATTATTACCAAAAAAAATGTCAAATGGTGATCTTAAATACATTTATCGATGAATAAATTTCATTAAAAAATGCCTGCTTCTCAAATTGTGTCATCTTCTTAATATGAAAGCTGGAACAGAATCACCAAAAAAAAAATCGCCCTCGTTAATAATAAGCTAGAAAAAATCCAATGTGTGTCCATTTTGCTCCTTTAGTTGACAGAGCAAATGAATTGTTACACAAACCCTCGCAACGAAAAGCGTGGAGACATTAATTCAGTTTGCACACGTTATGCATTATACCTGCGACCGCATATACGCATATAACACTTTTTCTGTGTCCATTTATAAGCATATTGGCATAATACAATATATACTTGGCTTTTGCTACGTGGCTGTGACTTGCTTTCATCTACCACTATACAGCCAACTTCTTGCACAAGGGAAATGCTTCAATGGATAATTGGGTAATCATATGGTTGCATCGATTTCTGGTGTAACCACTATCCGTTAAAACGAAACCAAAGAAAATGAAAGGCAAAAGCAAAGTGGAAAAAAAAGAACATTTTGAATTAGAATTTTCATTGTCGTCGTTCAGCAACCGCGTACATTCCACATACGCCGAGGTGACTAACCGCGATAATATGATTGTTGATGATAGTTGCTATTTTTTATCAATCCCACTTGATTGATCACCTGACGGGCGCATGATACCACAGCGCACACGAGCACACGTGTGATATAATAAGATAACAAAACGTTTTATGAACTTCGCGTGAAGAGAATGATTCATATCAATTCCGAATTTCATAGAGGAATTAACCAATTTCATTCGTTGGAATGCCCTGTTCGCCCTATGGGTGATTTCTTGTTTTTCTATCTTTTGAGCACGTACTTGTTTATGAAACGTATAAATAGTCAATTGTTGGGTGCATTTACGTAAAGAGTTTAGATTACACGTCAAATGACGGAGGCGACTTACGAAATTGTCACGACGCGACGGTCTGCTTTATGAAGGTGTTTTATCGCGTAGATTTCTTGCTGAATTTATAATCTAATATTTATTAAAAACTAAGGATAGGTGTGTTATGGAATATTTCAACATAGTATTTGTAGGGGGGATGGGTGAGAACTTATTGAGTGTACTTAGATGCCATTTTATCATGTTTTGAGTATAATTCCAATATGATTTTTGGGCTTTTGAATTTTCTACAACATCAGTTAGGTATAATTTAGTGTAACGCCTTTTTTAAGCATTCTAAATATGCAACTTTTAGTAACACATCCGAGGGGTGTTCAAAAACTAACAGGAATTTTTGGTCTTTGAGAACAATTTTATTTGTCTACATCAAAGTATTTGCTTTCATTAGACATTTTAAGTTTATGCCAGCACTCATTCCGATCCCCACGGCGCTTTTGGACCTCCATTTTTGGGATAGTATTAAGCTCTTTCGTCGATGTGCTTTAAATATCGTCGGCCCTTTAGGGATAAAGCCATGTCCGGCGAATGTGAAGACGGGGACATCTCTGAGCAAACCCTCATGGCGGTATATGGCATATCTTCAGAACATGCCACATTCTAAAACACATTATTTTAGTTCATAAAGAAAAACAATTATAAAAAACCTTCAATGTCTATTCGTACTTACATATAAACGAGTTCAACTAACTTTGGGATTTAAAATATTTGTACTTCCTACTCCAGGCATCATAGCCCCTGATTTTTTTTTTTGAGATGACACATGTATTACTCCCACTGAATTTTTGCTTGAGCTCCACTCTAGTATTCTCTAGTGCGGTAAAATGTAAGTCAAAAGAAAAACACGTTCTCATTCACATGATTTTATTTTCCACCCTCTGTCAGTATTCAAGATCCTCTCTCGTAGGACGATTTATTCAAAAAATGTTAACTCATACATATAGTTGGTCTTCATCAGTTCAAACGAGTTATTTCTGGATGGATTGGAACCACATTACCTCTAACCTAACGAACGTCATTCGCGGCCTATTAAACAACCGATAAGATGAATGTCGCTAAGTGTCATCACAATTATTCGGAGATATTAAGTCGTTGAGATAAAGAAAATATTCGAAAGCATGGTGTCGTTCTATAGAAGAGGATGCCTAGTGCTACATCACCTCAACCCACCGTGCTATGTGTAGATAACACACTTTAGATGATAACCTGACTTAGAAGAGCATTTACATAAGGCGACTTGATATATGTATGTATTATTCCTCGCGAATTAAAAATAAACTTAATGTGCGATGACCGTGATCACACGTATGTATGTGCGCTCTGGAACCAAACGCCTTTGCACACAACACGTTTAATCGAAAAACCCATTAAAATACTCTCAAGCGTCCAAAAATATCTGCCAAAAATAAACACAGTACACCAAGAATAAATTGTGACGAAGATGTCCTCTCGCCACCCTTTTTATTTAGTATATTGCTAAATGCCAAAAATAGCTAGAAACGCCATATTACAGCATTTCTTCAGCTTCATTTTGTGGTTCTTTCTCGCAACATCTGAGTTTTAGGTGACCCCCAGAATAAACCAGGAAAAAACGCGACAAATTTGATGACAGACTATGTCACAACGCCATAAAACATCCGAAACAATAGTACGAGTATCGCGGTTTTCGTGAATGAAAATGAGTGTGGTTTAGGGTACTTACCCGTGTTGCCCATGCACTAGTGGCCCGAAAAGAACTCTCTCCCTCTCGCTGTTATCCATCTTACCCACTGACAACAATCGAAATTAAAATAACTTTTTGGCAAGAGGCATGTTCGGGCGTGGTGGCCAAACATCAGGTAGAGACGATGCCAGAAGCAAGATAAACAAAAAGCAAGACCAGGCCAGACTGAACTAGGTGGTCAACTAGTAAAAATCATCATGTTACGTACCCATTGGGGGATGGTTACTTATACGTTAAACTTGCCCCTAAGCGTCATCGAAGCATAGACAAAGGCGACAATGGCAACTAATGATCGGACAGCGTAATGAACTCGTCCGTAGATGATTTGTTTTATTTTTTTTTTGTTTGTCACTAATTCGTAATTGCAGGGGAATCACGTAAATATTCATGAATTGAACGAGTGATTTTATCGAAAATAGTTGAAAGAGAGAAAAATAATGAATTTCGTGACACATTGACGTGCAAAATCGGTGGGCTGTGACGATATAAGGCGGATACACGCTAAGAGTGCAAACGATGATTATATTAATAACTATACCAAATAGATGGGGTGCAGCTAAAACTCTTGAATATGACCTAACAATTGGAATCACGCAAAATTCACGAGATCCTTTCACTCGCTACGAGAGTGATCAGTGATATTTCTAGTATAATTTTTGTGTTGTGGCAATATGTTCGTGGTGTATTCGCCGAGGCAGAGTCTGCAGCAGTGATATAGGCAAATTATTGAATAATTCTATTTAAAAAAGTCAATTTATTATAAAGGTATGAATCAGATGACTGCTTATAGAGTTTTCTTGTTCCCTTCAAACCAGCAAAGTTCAGAATTGACTACTGTCAAGGTGTTTTAAAAATTACCTTCAAATTGTACACTGTCATCCAATTTGCTGTTTCGAAAGCAAATGTAAGTGAAACACATTTATGATTCAAATTTCGATAAATTTTTTATTGTAATAATTTGCATGGATCCTGTCATTATGAATGGGATATAATATCATTCAGTTGTCCTCCACGGGAGCTCTTAAAGGGCTCGATTCTGAATTGGTAATTTTCGATGACTTTCTGACCCATATTGGACGATAACTCGGCCAAAACTTGACGAATATTCATTTCCAAGGCGTTAAAATTTTATGAATGGTGGGCATAGACAGAATATTTTGTATAGCATCACAAAACACAAAATAGCTCGTTCAGTTTATTTTTCTTGCAATAAAACCAAAACGGATTGTGTTGTTTGGCACCGTCTTATTAAAACACCATATCTTCCAAGTTCATATGATTATTTTGAAATATCAGAAATATCGGTTAGCATTTGGCTATAGTGTTGCGAATAAACGAAGACGGTTACACCTTCCTTATTTTGAAAATGTATGGACCAGTGACACCACAACAACATTCAGTGACTTTTTCTAGATGCAATAATTTTTCGAAAGTCTTATGAGGATTTTCACTTTTCCATAGGCGATAATTTTTCACGCCGTGAAAAGGATATATTTGCACTTCCCATAATACTTTCACTGATACTTTCACTTTCACTCACAATGGAGAAGCCCTAAATTGTATTGTACCAGAACATTCTCTTGAGACACTCTCGAGGCAACTTCGCCTTTGCAAAGATTATGTTACAAAGTCCGATTGAGATTGGTTAGATCTTATTATCATAAGACTCCTCAAGAGCATTTTCAAGTAGCACTGCAGTTGACCATATTCTTATACTTCTTCCAGTTTTTCTTTAGAGATTCTCCATATCAGCTGGTTTGAATATGATTACCTTAAAGAACTGTCCAAAATCTCAGGGCCCACTAATATGTTTTGCCTTTCCGGCCGCGTAATATCAGCCTGACTAGATCGGTAATGGACCAAGTTGGAATACAGCATATGTCTCCAAGGTTTGTTTGGTATAAGATATATTATTATACATAGTCTTGGAACCTTAAATCGTAAACCTCCTCAGAAGTTCTCATTGTTTCCTATTGGAGCTTTTCATTGATCTTAAAAGCAACCTATATATTTTCAACTTTTAATATCCTTTTATGAGTAAGCCTGCTTTGTGTAAGCTGTAATAAAAGACAAAATATTCCGCTAATGTCACTAGTGTCACAATTTTTTGGTTTGCACAAATAAAGCTTCTTTATTCAATCCACTTTTGTTAAACTTTACCATAAAACCACCATGTTTTATATCTTAAAACCAGTATTCGACCTTAATTCACTTAAACTCATGCAAAAAACAAAAAAAAAACACGACTACCCCCTATCAGGCCATCAATTAAGCTCAAACGATCGTCGAAGCACGTAATAGCATTTGCCGAGGAAACCATTCTAGATCAGTTTGCATAACAAGATCTACTCATACAAGCACAAACTACAACAAATACTGAATCAAAGTATCTACCTGTCGAGGGGGATAAAAAATGTCCACTCACGCGTTATTAACCTTATATACTATACTCGTATCTTTTGTTTTTGTTTACTAATCTAACAACATATTTATTAAAGAATTTATGAAAGCACTGTGGATGAAAAACACACAACGCCCCTATCGCAGTATGATCGCATGTGCACGTGTCACTTATAAAAAAAGTTTCGCTCGATTCTATATGAATCAACTGGTTAATACAGACTAGAACCGGTTCTAAAGTTAGGGTATTTTTTCCCTTTGTTTTCTAATTTTGTATCCTCACGAGACTTTGTAACAACTATTTTGGGCTTGCGTGCAGGTTCACTATGGAAGAGTTAAGCTCGAGTCTTATTTTCGAAGAACTTGGATTAGTTAGTATCCCAGTAAATGCTCTCATCATGGGTCTCATCTTTGACCTCATATATCAGGAAGTGATAAGGTTTAATGGCAGAGACCCGGTTTAAGTATTTGTCGTACAACTGTTTTCCTTGCGGAAATTGGACCCAGACCACAGCTCAGTGGTTAAATTTGTGCTGTTTCCTCTAATTGGGGTACTGCCAGAAAGCTCTACTTTTCTGGTCTCTGTCTGGGAGCAAAATAGATGAGAACTTTTCTTAAAAAAATCAACTTTAATCATTTTGAATCTCAAGAAACTCGATCAAATAATCGTTTTTTTTTAACAACAGGTGTGCCTCTAAGGCGCTCGGCTTATATTGAATAGGAACATTTGAAATGAAATACATAATTCAAACCAACGCTTGTATTTCTTTCAACAAAATAGATTTTTTATTGTTATTTTATAAAAATCATCAAAAGAAGATTTGGACAGTTTAAAAGACAAAAAAAACCACCGAAGCAATGCCAAATTCTGAATAACCGCTGATGAGAATCTAAATTATTTTGTTATTTCTCTTAATTTATTTTAATTAGTCAAGGGATGAGACAAACAACAAAACGAATTTCACAGTCAGGCTAATTATTATTGACGTTATATTTAAATTAGGTCTATTCTGCAACCGATAGGGTTTCGCTTACAAAATCGTGTAAGCAAATTTTAAATTTAGAACACAATAGCTCTGCTTACCGGATCCAAGATGTAAATACAATGTGTATGACATTCAACAAACATCCGCGAACAGATTGTCACTTGAAAAGATTCAGGCGGAACAAAACGACATGCCAAACGTGAGCGTAAATAAATGCATGCCATCGTATACGAGTATATGCCTTAGACAAATGTCTTTTTATTCGTCTCAGTATCATAATTGTTGTTTCGTTTTTCTATTTCTGGATTTGAACGAGTATTTAGTGCAGTCGATCCGAAACGTGCTGTTTTAATTATAGGGGCTCTGGCGAAAACGTGCCTTTGCAAAATCGACGAACGATACGAAAAGCAACAATGGCAAAGAAAATACAAAAAAAAGTTATGTGAATCCGTATAATGTTGTAGTAGCTGCTGTGTATACATGCTGAATAAGATCCTGAATCAAGATCGAGAGAATTAAATTCGAAACAGCATAGTAGCGCTGCAAGCAATTTAAATTTTTGTATATCGTGCCTCAATGGGCCAAAGCTACTTCGTAATGCTGAAGGAATGCAAATAATAGCAACAGATCGTGACTTTCTTGTCATTTCTCCCGCTTGTACTAGACCACAGACAACTTAGTCTGGCTCCGGCTTACTGTCTGCGTTCTATTTTGCCTTATATACTTGCGTATACATACATATATGTTATATGTATGTATAGGATTGATGGATGAGAAGCAAACAAAGTTTCTCAGCGTAAATGCGAATAAACTTAATTTGTTGTGCGTCATCACGGATAGATTTTTGTTTTATAATCCTTGTTTTTTCGAATGATTAATTAAGAACCTGTTGGTAATTTATGAGGCAATCGATTGTCGAGCTCGACCCTTTTAAACCCTATTATGTTTCTCATACTTGGCATTGGATATAACTTAAACTTTAACCTTTTATACCTAATTTGTGATAAACATCTACGTATAGCCTGTGTGTATTTTTACATTTATTGATCACCATATCTATTGATATCATGCATGTCACAACACCGCTGTCATAATCATATTGTTACGTCACTCAAAGACCGTGGTATTTAAAAGTTAAGTCGCCCGTTCGTGCAGTGTAAAAGTGCCGTGTGATATACATATGTATTTTAATTACAAATATTTGTACGAAATAAATATTGAATAAACGACTTTGAAGAAAACTGATTAGACATTTGAGTTTCTGTCTCTATTTCACACTATTAGTTTCTGACATACATATAACTGTGTAGAGAAAATAACAAGTTTTCTATGTATACTATATATTGTTTCCACTTAGTCAACCGTTGGAGATTGATTTCGCCATCCTGGCCAGTCTGGATTGGTCTGATTATGGATAAATGCAATAAAAGCGGAAGGGACTCTAGGACGAACGAATCTTCGCCCACAACCATGAGCCTACTATGAATGAACTACTGTGATTGTCTTCTTTCGCGAAATTCTTCTTAACTTTTACTCATTGACTTCTCGAAACGTGATGTTTTCTCTTTTTGGTAATTATACGCACAATTCTCCATATTCCAAAAAAAAAATTAAAAAAAAAATAAAAAAATCCTTTAAAGCAATGTATAAAAAATAATTCTTGAATTAAAAGTAATCTTCTTGATTTGAGAAGAATGTCTTGTTAGTAGGTTCTTAGATATTTACTTTCTCTTCTCATTTTTTTTTCTTTTTAATTGCATTTTTAGTTAGTACTACTTCTACTTCTAGTTGCACTTATGGACCGACATTTACTGATTAAATATAAATTTGTTATATTTTCCATTATTGTAGTGAAGCAGCAGTATCCAGTTTTCCTTATTGTCCTGAATCTAGTTTAAATTTCTCAACATCAGCGACAGCTTACAGCGAGGATGATGCAGAATATGCAAGCGGGAGACGTAATAAAACATCGAGGGTAAATATTTATTGAAAATTAACCATCTTTTTTGACTATTAACAATTAATAAAACAAAACTGAAACAAAAACAATGCATTTTAGATCCATTTAAGAATTTAAAAATAAACCTAAAAAATAGCTTGTAGTTTAGGAAATATTTAGTTTTAATTGAAATAAGAATCGAGTGTTACGCGTGACATTCGGGAACGGTCATTTGGACGCATCTGCATCATCTCGAACCCCGCACTGTATATTATTCACAAAACATAGGAGAAAAAACTTTATTTCTATCCTTTGTTTCGTTTCTCCTTGTATTTTAATTGTTTTTTTTTTTTTTTCATAAAATTTTTAGCAAGATCCGTTGTCGCACAGGATCATTGAGAAAAGACGTCGAGATCGGATGAATTCATGTCTAGCCGACTTGTCGCGACTCATTCCACCACAATATCAACGTAAAGGACGCGGCCGTATAGAAAAGACCGAAATCATTGAGATGGCCATACGTCATTTAAAACATTTGCAAAGTGAAAATCTACAGAAGGAAAATGAATATCGATTAGGATATACGGATTGTATGAAAGAAGCTGCCAAATTCCTGTGCGATAGTCAAATGCAGGATTTTTGCTATCGTTTACTGACCCGCCTACAGGAGCACTGCGATGAGGTTTTATTGAAAAGTAAGTACAATAAGAGATTACTATTACTATCTTACACTTCATCAATTATAATTTTCAAATCACTACAGTTTTTAAATATTTTTAAATTTGTTAGCTTGCTAGGCAATACTAGTCAGTATGGGCTCATAAGTGTGGGTTGTGCGACTATCCGTCCCGCAAATTACATTATAAAACACCTGCTATGCATGCCATGATTGTTATCCAATTCATACCACGATTGTCGCCCTATTGTCCTATACTGTCTAATGCATGTGGTCTCTATATTTGTGTATCTTCCCATTGTGGGCATATCATATGCTTTGCATGTAAGAAGACATTCCCCTCTGCTTACTTCTGCTTGCTCCTGTCTATTATGGTTAGCCCTTTAGGCGTCTATCGTATTTGTCAATCGATCGATTCTAGAATAGTGGCTTGAGGTGAAGTGCCTTTTCCTCTGATAATTTTGCTTTCTGTCTAGTCAGTAAAAAAATCTTCAGAGCGATTTAAATATATTAAGCTAATTGCACAATGGGTCAATTTTTCATTGCCTTTTCAACAATTTCAGCAATTCAAGACAAAAAGAAGTTTCACCAATTTCAATGAAGTCTCTGACAACAAACTCAATCGGATTGTAGGAACGGAAACTGATTTATCAAAAATAAACATCCTCAGTTTAATGCTATCCATATACGACAGAGCACAGTGAAACAAGGAAAGTGTGTTGGATTCTGAAGATCGTGGTCGGTTCCTGGCAACTTAGCTTAGTCATTAAAATTATCTTTCACGGGGTTTACATTCAGTGGAATACCGAAAAACTCCCTAAACTCCCTGTAGTGTATGACACATGCCTCAAAAATAATGGGAAATTCATCCGTCACAATAGTTTTTATATATTTAGATACGGTTCTTCCAATCTTCCAAACATCTGAAATTCGATCTGTGGAATAGTGCTGGGCACTCAGGTTTTTCAATGTTTTCATACTCTTCTTTAAACGTGTATACCTGCTCGTTAAACCCAATTTTACTCATAGCGCACACAGGAAAAACAACATTTAAAACATTCAAAATTTCTAGAAAGTGTTTATTCTATTTCCATAACAGCATTATAAGGAAATTCTCTGATTAATTTTATAAACAAATCAGAAAACACCGAAGACAACAACACACATATACAAACTCCTTGACAGGTGACAGAAGACTAAGCAGCCAATTTAGCTTGTAATATATAGACACTTTTCAGCTATGGTCACGGGACTGATACAATCCGCGAAATTCCCACTTACTTACGTAAGTACACGAGTAATACCCATCCTCATAAACGATATAAGCAGTGTTCAGTGGGCGCTGTTACGGCCCTAGAGAATAAGACTTATGATTTCATCGACCTTCAGGAATACACTGATGGTTTTTAAGTTGTTCTTCGTATAACCATTTCCTCTTCTATAACTTTACCGTTATTATTATTACGTATTACCGGCCTTTCGGAACTCGGAAATTCAGAACCTCAACCACCTTTCGCCAAGCTTTCCTCTTCTTTCCATGTTTAGCTGTTCTGTTCAATAGGGTTAAATTGAGTGCATTCTTATATTGTCCCCCCATCTAAGGCGCGGTCATCCTGACGGTCTTTTTCCTAGGGATTTTCCACTCATTATTTTTTTGACTATTCGTCCACTGTTCATTCGTTTTATGCGTCCTGCCCACCTTAGTCTTCCCGATTTTATTACTCAGCCAATGCCTGTGGCTGAATAGACTTCCTCGAGTTCGTGATTGTGTACATGTGTACATGTGCGACTTTCCGTCTCTTTTTAACTGTGAATCTGCTATGTTTGCCGACGATACATGTATTTACTGTTCCGATGAACTTGCTTCTGTAATAGAAGTTAACCTTCAATCGGGGCTAAATACCATTGTCGAGTTTTGTTGTAAATGGAAAATTAAAATCAATGCTTCTAAGACGCAAGCTATCCTTTTCACCAAAAAAAGAAAACGATGTTTCTTGCCAAGCAACGATCTAATAATTAACAATGACGCCATAGTTTGGTCGGACAGTGTCAAGTATCTAGGTATCACATTAGATAAAAAATTAACATATAGTAACCACATTTTAAACACCATTGGTAAAATAAATAAAACTATCAAAATGTTATATCCACTTATTAACAGAAAATCAATGTTAAGTAAGGAAAATAAACTTATAATTTTTAAGGTAATTTTTTGTTCCTTCATGTTTTATGGTTGTCCAGTCTGGGGAAAAAGTGCAATAACGCATATATGTAAATAAATTGCAGATAGCTCAAAATAAATTACTTAAACTGATGCTTAAGCTACCTTGGTACTTTTCTACGCGTAAACTTCACAATATGGCCAATATCGATAGTGTTTCTACCAGAATAAGCAAATTAAATGAAAGATACAGATTAAGTTGTGAGATGTCTGATAACATCCTTATTAATACTTTAATTGACAATACATAATAATTTAGCATCCATTTATTTATTTATTTACTTATTTATTTTGTTATTTATTTATTTATTTATTTAATTATGTATATCATTTTTATATTATTATTATTTTTATTTTTTATTATTATTTTTTTTATTTTGTTTGTTACAATGAGAGGTTTTTACTTATCATTTTCCTCTCGACTTACGATTTTTGTTTTCTTTTCATCTTGATTAATGTCCAAAAAAAATAATTATTCAGATGTAAGACTAAGTCACAACTCTCTAAATTGAGCAATTACGATGAAAATGTATATATATATATTTAAAAAGATAATAAACTGAACTGAACTGAACTGTGATTGTGTAGTTTTCTCTAATCACCTGTTTCTTCGTCCTGTTTTCCATCATTTTCCTTAAAACCTTGGTTTCAAAGACTCGAAATCTACTTTCATCCTTAGTCAAGGAGCAGGTTTCAATCCGTAAAGTGTCACTGGCATTATTATGGTTTCATAAATGCGGACTATAATATTGCGCGACAAAAGAGTTGTTTTGAATAGTTTCTTCATTGCGACGAATCACGAATTGCCCATATGCATTGTTGTTTGGACTCGTCCTCTTTCTCATAGCGTTTATCGAGTGCAGTCAGTTGCGAGGTTTGGATCGATCCAAGTCGGTCAGTAACCATACATTTTGTTTCCTCTTTAAATAATTCTATGCCTACTTCCGTTGCTGCCATGATTCGACTTTTTACATTTCTTTTAACTATTCCCTCACTATCTCCCAGCAAGACCAGATCGGCAGCGTAAGCCAGAACGGATGCGATTCCATTAATTCCAGCACCGAATCGAAAAAAGTGGTGACAAGGCATTTCCTTGTTTTAATCCTTCACAAATCTCTTCTGTCTCAGAATAAACATATCTTACCTTAACTTGTCATTTATTACCTTTTAGGCATACTTATATCAGTTTTGCCAACTTTTTCGGTATTCCTAGCCTTACAAGGGCACGATTCTTTTCCGATCGGTTTATAGAGTCATATGCCTTTCGAAAATCTACAAATATTGTAACTGGTGAAAATTTGGTTGCTCGTCGAGCGATTCCTCCTGAAGACACAATGTTATGATGTTAGTCTCTCTAAGAGTTTATTTCACAGCACCTTGTAATAACTCGGTGGCAGAAAAATTTCTCGATAATTGTTGTATTGTGTTCGGTCACCCTTTTTAAATATAGAAATGATAACCGAGGTTTTCCATTCCCCGGGGAGAAGTTAGTTGTTCCATTTATCAAAATACATACTTCCACCATTGGGCTGCAACTCTTTCGTTAACCTAAACGAGGTCCTCCTTATCGAATAAATCCTGATCTGGCTGATATCCTTTTCTCACAGCGTTTAGCACTGTACGAGTATACTCTCTCTCGTGTTTTTAATCGCACATTCTTCCTGAATTTTAGCAAACTTTTTCCTTTGCCATTGTCGTTTTGTGCCCCAACATTGCTGACTTTAGGTATTTAACTCGCTTTTAGTTTCTTATTTAAAGTTTGTCTCCTTAATTGGGGTAAGTTAATGTTATAATGGTACACGTATATGGGTTCAGATAAGGTGTTGGACCAATGTCTTTTACATCGTCCGCTTAAATGGCAATACGTAGTTGGCATGCGCGCCTCTTGTTGCCCGCTGTTGTCGCCACATAATTTTTTTTTCCGTTTAATATGTTTTGGATGATGTCCCCAACTTTACCTTTATCTGTAAACTAAGTCTGTTACTCTGTAGCGTTTTAAACTTCGTCTTTGTGTTTGTTCGTTCTTCGGGGACTTACATATTTCCTCGTTGGTATTGTTTAGAATACATCGCCTGTATTTGTCGCAAGCCATTTTAATTTCCTCTGCGACAGTTATGGTGGTCTTTGTGAATTTCTTAGTTTGGTACATACCATTCTGCGTTGATAATAGTTCTTAGGAACCTGTTTTGCGTGCTTGAATTAGAGCCCTCTATTACACGTGTAATCGTGTACACGTGTTACACGTGTAATTAAAAGGTTCGTGTAGGAACACGTGTATTTATATTTACCCGTGTATTTAATATTACACGTGTATTTAGAATAACACGTGTAATTAAAGAAAATATGTATGCGGTGAACCAGTTTAGTTCATATTTTTTTCTTCAATAGCATGGTCCGAAGGAACACTTTTCATTAGGAGCATCTTTAGTTTGTCTCTTATGGGAGCTCTTACATGAAAATGTTCACGCTCAAGGTCTTTGTATCGCGGGTCAAGTAAAGATGCTACTTGCCTTACAGAAACGTCAGGTGTGCCATTACACTGCAGATCAAACCGTTTTTGCAAATTGCTGGAAAAACTGATTTTAAACGATTTTATTATAGTAGAATCATCCCCCAAAGGCATCATTTGTTGTTCCGGTATTCTCAACAATCTACAGAGAAGAAAAAACAGTGGCTTTGCTGTCGCCGAACTAGCGGTAAATGTGTAGAGGACGAAGAGTCATCAAATATAACTTTTCTCAGAAGCTGCCCAAGGTCAGATTTAGAAAAAAATGCATAGCATAGTAAATGCATATACATAATTACACGTGTATTTTTATTTACACGTGTTAAATACATATACACGTGTTAAATACGTATACACGTGTACACGTGCCAATAGATATTTTGTACACGTGTACACGTGACACGAATACACGTCCAAAATCGAGAGCTCTAGCTTAAATATTCGAGGTTTTTGAAGTTCCCCACAGTTGCAGCCCATATGTCCAAATAGGTTATATCATGATTTTTGATAGCCTGGAGTTTTTATGTACCAAGCTCCAACAACATTTTCGAAATTTTTCTTTTATTTGGTTCTCTTTTCTAGAATGTGTTGCTTCCATGTTAATTTACTGTCAATAACCATACCTAAGTATTTGGCGCGATCACTAGTTTTATGCTTCTGTTGTTAATTTTTATAGGAGGTAGGTTATCGAAGTTCCTTTTGTTGTAAATTACCTGGATAATTTTTTCTGCGTTAATTTGGATTTCCCATTTGGTGAACTAATGGATGGTGCTGTTTAAATGGCTTTCGATTTATTGTTTGCATCCGTTACGTCTCTGCTAGATTGCCAAAATGACTGTGCCTTCCGCAAACGTGTCTAACGTGCAGTGCTACGCTCTCGGGATAGGTATATCGGGCGTGTATATCAAATAAAGTAGTGGCAACAATACGCTAACCTGAAGAATGCCAGCTTGTGCGATCTGCTGTATTGAGCATTCGTCCTCGTATTTTACTTAAAAATAGCGTTGGTCAAGGCAGCTCTTACAAGCAGGTGAAGGTCTAGTGGTAAGGCCATAATATACTCAACTTTATTGGCCGTGATTATCTAATGCAGGTATTAAATATATAATAACGTCGTGAATATCGAATCTCAAAAATTGTTCTCTATCCACCAGATTGAGCCACCCACCTGGCCTCAACCAATGACGAGCAGAGATCATCCATTCCCACGTCTTTCACTTTAATCTACTTTTTGTAGTTTTTTGGTAATCCTTTGCTGTGACCTCTATTTAAAAGGGGTGATTTCTTGTGAACTCTGGCGAAATAATCAAGACCTGTTGCTTAATTTTAATTTCACCAAAACCTTGCGACCTATGATTAATAAAAAGAAATAGCAAATAAAAATCGAATGGAATTACTCGTAAATCTATGTGAGTCATTTAGAGCCGGAACTTCTGGAAAAACATCGTTATATGCTACATACCTTGTTGAAATTAATTTCGGCTAATTTAGATGTAAAATAGCGTACAAATCTGCACACAAACTTGATTGTAAATTTACGAGTTTAATTATTTCTACAGTTCATGGTTTAAAAAGTTTTTTTTTTTTAAGTGTCTTGATCAGCGAGCTTGCTTATTACTTTCATCATTATACTGTACCCTACTGCAGGGCCTTAAATCATCTTTAAATACATTTCAGCCTTAATCCGAATTTCTAATAGCCAATTTTATTTGTCTATTTTAGATGACTGCTTTAAAGCTCGCTGCCATCCAGATAATGTGAGTGCATCAAGTGGTAGTCCACATAATGGCTACCATCCCGCTGCACCGTTATCACAACTACGTGATATTCTTGCATCGGACGTGGAGCATAGTAACAGCAATGACCACAACGATGTCAAAGACTTAAGCTTTCGAAACTCTCAGCCCCACCAAGCGCCAGTGATAACATCCACTGCACCGCCATCACTACATCATGATTCCAGCAATCACGATTTCGATTCGTCACGTGAGCCACTCTTACATCATGAAACCGCTAATATGCACTCACCGCCAACGCATCAGCATAACGACAGTCTAATGATGCAAGCAGCACGTATGCGTAACTTTTCTGAATCTTCACACGATATCGAGCACAACAACAACTACAAGTACAAAAATCACATAAAAGAACGCTTCAATCAGGATCACCTGCATGATGAAACGTCCAGCGAGCATTGCCCGGCCGCTCCTACGTTACAAAGCGATCACTCCATATCGGAGCATTCGAAGGATGATCTCGAAATTGCCAGTTCCATAACGAAAAAGCGTAAGCTTGAAAACGGAAATGTACAATCGTCCTCATCGGCTATCTCAGCCGGGGCCGCATCGTCCGGTGAGCCTAAGCCATTGTCATTTAGCGATATCAAATCCGAGCTAAGCAGTAATAGCGTAATATCACCAATAGCGACAAAACTCCCATCAAATCCCTCCATTACCACCAGCGGTCGGCATTTTGCCGTGCCTATATTTGCTCTACATGGTCAAGGCACTTATTACGTTCCACTCAACATTGACTACAGTAGTTTGGTGCCATTCCTCAATGGAATTGACTTGCTGGACAAGAACTATGCAGCAATGCCCGTCCTTCATCCCATCAATATAAATGTCAACTTCTCACCATTAACATTAGCAAAACATCCATCAACTAAAGCCAAAATTGAAGCCATCACAAACGGGTGGTGAATTAGGACCACTAGCAGCACTAACTACCTCAATTTATCAAAACAAAAATGTTGTACCTCTAGACTTACAAAAAAACATTTAAAATAAACATGAAATGTCAGAATGAATAGAAAAAAAATATCTTTTTATTGAAAAAAAAAAAAATACCTAAGTGGAGGTGACTTAAATTCATAGCAGATAGAGATAAATGATTAAAGGAATTTAACTATCTTGAATCCTGTCTTCGGATGAACGCAACATACCTGTGCTTCATGGTACTAACGAGCAAATCTCTTTGATATATGTATTTTATTCTACCCGTGCTGTCTTATAACTTTTGCTACTTTTCAACTACAGTGTTGCCTAGAAGTTGGTATATACATAAATATTTTTTTTTTATAATTCTACATTTATAATAACCAGGCACTAGTCCCTAAGTCGACTTAAAACTTGTGCTTTCTCCTTTGGTTGATCATTATAACTATACATTAAGGTAAATCGTCTTCTCTCCAAAACATACGCAAACACAATATAAAGTAAAAAAGAAAAACAAACTGTCCAGGAACACTGTATTCCACCCTACACTGAAACAATAAATATAAAACCAAATTCCAGTCTTTAAATTAAAAAAAAAAAAAAATTCCAAACTTACTATAAGTATATCTGTAACCATCAGCCATCAGCTACTACTAAAATCATTGTTTCCTGATAGCAAATTAAATTGTAACTCTGGGTCATATACACTGCTGGAAGTTCCCTGTAGCATATTTTTTTTATCATTATTATAACGAAATCACAACATTTCGCAATTGATTCCTAGTCAACAAATAATTTTACTACGCTACAATGTTATTTAATATTTTAAAGAAAACTATTGTAACAAAATGAAATTAAAAAAAAAATCCATAAAATCAAATGGTTTTTTGACTAAAGTTGTTGTATAATGAGGTAACACAATTGTTGTTTATGTACATATTTTTGTTTAACTCTCTATTCGTTTTGTGTAATTTAAATGAAATTTTCATATTTGTACCATAAAATCAAAAATGAAAAGTGGGAATTGAGAAAATACAAAAACGTGAGATACGAAATGTATTTTCGATATTTCGTATATATTTACCATATACAAAGTAATGAACTATTTTTCTATACATGTAGTTGGTTAGAATTTTACAATTAAATATTTTTAATATAATTTAATAAATGTTAAAGAAAATAAATACCTTATCTACCTAAATGTTCTTCTAAGAGTTTAAGAGCAAATGGAAATGTTTTAGTTATTGTTAAAACAGTATGACTAAATAATTGTTGATATTGAATTAATAAATGAAAAGAGTAAAAGAAATAAATAAACACAGGTGAGATTTTTTTTCCTTACACTCGATACATTTAAGCACATCGAGTCTATTCGCAAATACAAGTAGGGTATAAACGACGTCATAAGCACTACTCTTCGGAATTTACTGGTGTCTAAACCTTTGCTGTATTGTCCGTTAAAATTAGATCCGACATTTGAGTCATTTGAGACGTACTCTCCATAACTTTAATTAGGCCAAATTCAGTTCATGATTGAATTTATTACCTCAAGGCTTCATGCCTCTGTTCCTGTAGCAGAACCAGATTGATAAAGATTCTGGATTTTCGGAAGAAAGGTCGTATGAAATTTTTTTGCTGAAAAAAGGACCGATTGCCACAAAGACCAAAAGAAAGGACATCGATGCGTTCTATTAAATCCAATGGTCCGAATAGGTTCCAGCAAATATATAAAATATTTATGAGTAAAGATCATGTCCGAATACCGCGTATGGCAAGCAATACAGCGGCATACGAAGTGGTCATAAGTAAAGATCGAATAAAAGGCTATTGAAGGTCTTTCCTTGCCAGATTTGAAAAACTTTCGAATTCGTTTTGAGAATGGCATACAATCCCATGTCAATCGTCTTGACATGGGACTCTGCATGTGGACGCGTAATTAATGACGGCCGCCATAAGCAAAACTCCCTCCTTATTTTTTTTTAATTTCAAATTCATTTTATTTAGATATTATTTATAACTATCTTACGTTAGACAACATGACTAAAATTAGCTTAAATCAACTAATTTAAGTACATATCTTACAATGACATAAACCTATGTCTTTCGACTACTACTACAATATATGTATGTATATACTTACAACTTATAATATCTTAAGTTAAAAAATTGTTTTTAATAAAAACAGCATAGGAACGCTTTTTTTAATTATATATAAAACTTGATCCTACCTTAATCTAACTAAGCCTAGCTTAGCCTAATTTTATCTTAATTAAAATATGTACACTTGTGCTCATATAATTAAGTCACAGGGAAAATATTTGCATTATTGCCAACTATTTTCTTTATCCGTGAACGTATATATTTTTTTGTGCATGACGTGATCCTCTGTCAATTCAGTTATGTGTTTATTAGAATAAAACAGGGAAAAACTGATCTTTTGGGAAATAGCGATCAGTCATTTACAGTAAGCAGTACGGGTAAGTGCTCATATAATTAAGTCATTTATCTTAAAAAGTGTAAGTTGACTATTTACGAAGTGCAAGCTCAATTAAATGAGTTTAATTTTAATATTTTTTTCTTTTGAAATGCATAATAAAGAAAAAAACGGAAAATTGCTGCAATGGGGAAGAAGAAAAGCTCGGAACGCTAGCTGATATGGGAAACCTTTCAGAAAATGAAAAGCGTTGAAAAAGTTTTAAAGCTTTTAAGCTTTTCTCGTGACAAAATTAAAAACGCCATTAATTATTACAATAAAATGCCACATTTAATGACAAACCGCGGAAGAAACCTCAAAAGACCACTAAAGCTGAGGACCGGAAGTTGATAAGGACGAGTTAATTAGATCCATTTCTGACCTCCATTGAAATAAGAGCGGAAATGCAGAGCCATTACGGTGTAAATATCTCAACGCAGACTGTCCGAAGGCTTTTAAATGAGAATAATTTGAATGGCCGAATTGCGAGACGAAAACCAAATGTATCAAAAAAAAAATATCAAAATAAGGTTGGAATTCGCTCGTGAACATTTGCATAAGGACTCAACATTCTGGAAAATGATAGTCTGGAGTGATTAGAACAAATTTAACGTCTTCGGGAAGAACGGAAGGCCATATGTACGACGACCCTCAATAAAAGAACTGGACCCTAAATATACAAAAACAACCGTCACACACGGATGCTCATCGGTTATGGTCTGGGAATGTTTCACCTCATCTGGAGTGGGTCCAATTGTCCAGATAAATGGAAAAAAGACAGGTAAAATGTACAAAAAAATTTTAAAAGACCACCTAAACGGCGATTTTGCTGACAATTTACCACTTGCGTGGACATTTCAGCGCGACAACAACCTGGAGCACTGCTCTCGGGTCGTTAAGTCATGGCTTGAGAAGGAAAAAATAAAAGTTCTTCAGTGGACTGCATAAAGTCCTGACCTTAACCCAATAGAAAATCGATGGGGTATTATAAAAAGGTCTGTTTCCGCCAGAAAACCCCACAACAAAAATACCCTCCGGGAAATAATCCAAGAAGAGTGGAAAAAGATCACTCCTAGCGAATGTGCAGCATTGGTCCACACAATGAATGACCGGTGTGCGCAGATAATTAAACAAAAAGGTTATCTAACCAAATATTAAGACAAGAAAGGTAGAAGTAAGTTCTTTAAAATAAAATGTAAGTTAATATCTCAATTTCTTACAGATGACTTAATTATATGTTGCCTTCCCAATAATGATTTCATCCTAGATTTGATGATATTTTTTTCATGTCATATTTTTGTTTTTTTTTTAACTTCTTCTTTTCCTTTTTCCGGCGTTGTTATGGTCAGAAGTGTAGGACCATAACCTTCCCACTTTACTGCATTCCTACTGGTCCGCTTGTGGGGTCCGCCGGTTTGACCTCAGAAAGTAGCGGCAGGCTTCCCGGTTTGGGATTACTTCATCGCTGAGGCCAATCAAATGCTGGTGTTTTTGCATTTTGCACCAATTGTTTTTCGGCCTGCTTTTTTTTTGTGACACGGGCATGCTCCATATTTTTTTGTTTGATCTTACTCTTACAACACCGGTGATCTCCAGTCGTGTCAGCCCACTGATTTGCATGTACACTTGTGGGGCAGTTTAATGGTGGTATATGTGTTCCTAGGCTCACCTTGGTGTTTTCTAAATTGCCTAGATGTGATTTTTGTTTACCTTTGTTTTAGTCGCCTTTTACGACAAGCGAGAGGTATCGCTGCAGGGATATTCTTAACCCGTCCCTGCACGGAATTTTTTTTTTTTTTTAACTACGAAATTTTATTATTTATAAGCCATATATTAACATATATGAAGAAACAATATAATTTTGCAGACTAATTTGAAGTTTTAAAATCATCCAATTGAAATAATTCTGATGACTTAATTATGTGAGCACAAGTGTATATAAATTATATACATAGTGTACAACTTTGCTTCGCCGTTTGCCGATATGTAGCGATAACGGTAAGTAGCGGTCGAAAAAAACAGATCGCAGACGTCAGGCAGTTGGCTTGGACCTCGGTCAACAGAACACCATTCAAATATTATTCGATTGTTTTGAGCATCATAAAGTCTCGATTGAAAATGTCAGTTTACGAGCCAAATTCTCGTCATTTGCGGGAGGCGTTACTGTTTTGTTTCAATATGAAGAAAACAGCGGCTGAGTCTCATCGAATGCTCTCAGATACGTATGGTGAGGACGTGTCGTGAGTGGTTTCAACACTTCTAAACGTCGGTGATTTTAACGACGAAGACCGGCATAGTGGTGGAAGAGAGAAAGTTTTCGAAGATGCAGAATTGGAGACATTGCTGAGTGAAGACTCGCGTCAAAATCAAAAAGAATTGGCACGATCAGTGGGAGTGACACAGCAAGCCATTTCAAAACATTTCAACGCCATGGGCATGATTCTGAAAGAAGGAACTTGGGTCCCGTATGAGTTGGAACCAAGAGACGTTGAGGCGTTTGTGTGTTTATCAACAGTTGCTTCAGAGGCAAAAACGGAAGGGATTTCTGCATCGCATTTTGACCGGGGACGAAAAATGGGTTCATTACGATAACCCTAAACGCAAAAAACCATGGGGATATCCCGGCCATGCTTCAACGTCGACGGCCAAACCGAATATCCACGGCTCCAAGATCATGCTGTGTATTTGGTGGGACCAGCTCGGTGTCGTGTACTATGAGGTGTTAAAACCAAGTGAAACAACCACAGGTGCTCGTTATCGAACGCAATTAATGCGTTTGAACAGAGCATTAAAACGGCCGCAATACAGCGAGAGGTACGATAAAGTGATTTTGCAGCACGACAACGCTCGACCCCACGTTGCAAAAGAGGTCAAAACGTACTTGGAAACGTTAAAATGGGAAGTCCTACCCCACCCGCCGTATTCTGCAGTCATCTGACTATCACCTGTTTCGATCAATGACGCAAGGCCTGGCTGACTAACACGATCGATTAGTGGATCGCTTCAAAAGATGAACAATTTTTTCGACGCGGGATTCGTACACTGCCCGGAAGATGGGAGAAAGTAGTGGCCAGCGATGGAAAATACTTTGAATGATACATGTGTAACCAATTTGTTTTATTAAAGGCTGAAATATTGGGGAAAAAACGACGGAAGCAAAGTATATATATATATATATATGTATACATATATATCTTTTTTTTAGTTTTAATATAATAATACATTTCTTGGGTTTTTTATTTTGTTTAGCAATTTTTGTTTTTTTTTTCTACTTTGTCCTTAATATACCCTAATCTACTTTAACCTACCCTAGAGTATGTAAGCTTGCCATTAGTATTATTCAGGTTTTGCTAAACCTATTAAAGAGTCCGTTGGCGGAACTCTCTCTAGCCACAAAAAGCTTTGATGCTGCCGAACTATGTCTCCTTGATCCTGGGATGAGACCGATCTCAGAACCTGAAGCGCCAGGAATCACAGTTCCCCGGAATTGCGACCCCGTGGCAAATTAACAGTACCGCCAATCTATCCTGGATCAGCCCAAATCTAAGTACAGGTGTGTGTCTGGCGGAACGATGCCGTTAAAACGCAATCATGGTATCATTCATTGGGGTTGTAAGCCCCGGAGATCACGTTATTGACCGAATTCATTGCTCTTGCAACGTGGCTCCGAATCAGTTTGATCAGAAAGTTATCCACCCGTACAATTCTAGCCATATTGTATAGGCATAAAATCGTTCGGATAAAATTTCGTGTATTCAGATTCGGGTGTCCTATGTAGCCCGAAACAAGTCCTGAGGCATTGTCTCTCAAACTTGTCTCTCAAACACCCGAATCCTTTCCATTAAACTGGCTGGCAAGCAGATGGGACATCCAAAGGCAACTATGAGTCTGATTAAGGCCATGATTAACTTCACTCTGGAATCAAGTTGGCTGCTGCGAAACAACCACCTTATCAGAACCTTGTCAGAGTAACCTCTGTATGTTTGTCAAAATGTAGATCCTGGTCTAGCCAGATCCCAAGATAGCTGACTACACTTTGTTTCGTCAGTGTACGCCCGTCCGGGCCAAAAGTTGAGAGCCTGCGCTAATTTTTCTATTGTTCCAAGAGGCCCTATACAGAGGCGTTTTGAATAAAATAGATTCTGTTTACAATACAATACGAACAGTGTAATGCCCCACTTGGAATTTTCGGTTATCCGAAATGATTTTATTGCAATCAATCCATTTAGACAGAACTCTATGGACCACCTACTCAAAGACCTTGCTGATAGTCTACAGGAGTCACGTGGATTTTTTCTTTCCAATAACTCGAAAATCATCTGGAGATTTTCCGTCGAAATAAACAGGGTGGTAGCCCCCTAACTGGCGATGGCATTGTTTGCCATGAAATCTTTATTGAACCTGGTAAAACCAAGATTCTCTGATCGCCAATGATCGATATCATTTCGAAGGTAGAAGTGATAAAGCAGGTCTCTATCCTCTAGATGGTTCGAGCGGATACTTTCATTCACTTTGAACACTTCCTGGAATACAGCTCCTATTTTCGCCATCTTCTTCTGATGATCCTCGATCACAAAAAAGTCGACATCTAGGATGGCGGTCTCTGGATCTGCTCTCTGTTCGTAGCAAGCGTCTCTTGTCTTCACGGCACGAATTCTGTTTTTCGAATACAATCTTACCTACATATATGCTGTAACTTTCGTTGATCAACTGTCCGAGATTTTTGAATAGTGACTTCAGTGTCCTGACCTCCAAGTTTAGTCTACTCTGTAAACCGCGTACAAGAGTTTGAGTCTTGTTAGGAGTCTACTTTTTTATCTATGGTGTGTGTCGATTGTCGCGTTTTGGTAGAAGTTCGTGGTATCGTGATGTCGTTGGCGTGGTATTATATAATACTATCCATCGTCTGCTTAATTATATTATCCATTTGTTTGAGGTACCTACCAATCTTTCGTGTCAGTTAGTCTCAGCCCAGAGTCCATCAACATGAGATCCAGATAGGAACCGCTCCTAGTATACGAGTACCCGTTACGAGCAACTTGCTTCCGTATTCAGGACATATTGAGGAATTCCTCAATTTGGCGTTTAAGGTCGATTTTCTTTTTATATTATTCGGAAAGAAAACATCTTAAAAATATACCCTAAAATTTTCAGAACGAAATTTTTAATATTTTAAAATTTATAGTCAAAAGAAGAGAGCGCGCCGTACTGTATATAAAAGTTTGTCGACGCGCCAGCAGCAGCTGCTCTGACCGTTCCCTCTTTTATTTTCTAGGGTACGCAGGTATCCATATTATAGCAAACCTTTTCAATTGACAAAGGCGAAATATAGAAATAGAACAGAACATAAGTGAATGAGAGAAGTTTGGCCCTGGCTCTCCGTGCGCTGTAACGCCATCTACGAAGAAGAAAGACGAAATATCCGAATTTTGAGCAAGAAAGATTTTCGAGCAGTTCTTCAGTAACTGTCTTAAAACTTTGCAACAGTGATAGAAAAATTTTTAAAAATATACCTAGAGGATTAGAATTTAAATTGTGTGTGAAATGTTCGTGTTGAAAATTCCTCAAAAATTTTGAGGAAACGGCGCATTGTTCTATGCACAAACATTTTTGACATTTCGGGGAAGCACTGACTCAAAACTATTCAACCGATTTCGCTAAAAAAATTACCCATAACACTGTTCGACACAGCCGTTAAATGCTGTCACGATAAGGGACTTCAATTGAATCATTCAAGAACCATACGATGCCCATTTATAGACCTCACCACAAAGCCGCTCATCAAAAGATTTATTCACTTAGCAGCATATGTTAAGCGCACTTCCGGAACAGGTCATCGAGGTAGTCGAGAACTACAAATATCTGGGAATTTCATGAATCTTTCTCATCTTGACAATTTTGAATGTATATTGAAAACCATATCCCGTTTTAAAAAAAATAGTATACAGGTACAGGAACCTTGATGAACTTACGCCAGAATTAAAATTAATCATCCAATTCTCTTTCTGAATTACTTTTTTTACTAAAAAAGAAAAAAATGATTATGAGTGATGGAAATCTTTATTTGGACCTTTACAATAATTTTCTGTTAAGTGGAAAAGATGATATCCGCCAAGTGGCAACACTGGCGCATTTTCCATGACTTTCCGCAAGATTTCCGGTGATAAATGTTCGCATTCCTGTCGAATTGTCTAAGACTTGTTGGCATGGTTAAATCGGGAAATCTTGTTGGCTATGCCAAGTCGTCAAAACGGGAGATTTCGCGACCAGGAAACGCTTCTTTCACAATATCCATTGTGCCTCGTGCTATGTGTGTGGTTACACTATCTTGTTGAAACCACATGTTCACTAAGCCCCGCTCATCCAATTCGGGCAGTAAGAAGTAGTTTATCACGGTCCTGTAGCATTCGCCAGTAAAATTGACCGTATTGCCAGTGGCGTCCCCAAAAAAATACGACCCATCACTTTCCGCCGTTCGAGACTGTGCTACAAAATCTAGTTGGGAGCACTGAATGCGCTCTCGAAGGGAAAGAGTACGTACTAGGCATTTTCGTCGACATTGAGGGAGCTTTTGATAACGCTACTTTCGACAGCATGTGTAACGCTGCTAGACGGCATGGCGTAGATGAAGCACTGGTTTTGTGGATCAAAGCAATGCTCGTGCACAGGATATTGATCGCTGATGCAATATGTCAAGTCTGGAGTAAACAGGGGCTGCCCGTAAGGTGGCGTCTTGTCTCCGTTGTTATGGTGCATGGTGGTCGACTCTCTGCTCGATGCTCTCAATGCCTCTAGAATCTATGCTCTGACCTATGGGGATGATGTTGCTGTTCTCTCTGTCGGCTCATGTTTAGCGACTGTCTGTCTCAATGCGCAGGCAGCGCTAGATGTGATCGAGGACTGGTGCACGAGTAATGGGCTGTCGGTTAATCCTCTTAAGACTGATGTCGTTCTCTCCACGAGAAGGAGGAAAAATACTGGCATTACTCAGCTGGTGCTAAAAGACCATGCACTATATTGTGAAGCAGTGACAGCCAAGCTGCACTCAAAGCTGTGTCCAACCCTATATCCAACTCCAAATTAGTGTATGAACTTAAGACTTTTTTGAACAAAGTGAGAAGACTAAATTCACTTAGGCTTGTATGGGTCCCAGGTCACTCTGGAATCCCAGGAAACGAGATCTCCGATGAACTCGCTAGAAAAGGCTCAGAGGAGAGTTTCTCAGGACCTGAACCCGCTGTCCGCGTGAGCGCAGCACCACACAATGGCTTTGAGATGATGTAATGGCTATTCGTGCATCACATGCGGATGATCGCTTTAGTTGAAATGCGCTTCGTCGCTCATGATGATTTTCAACACAAAATCGACCTTTTGGTTACTAAGGATGGCTTGATAGTAATTCACACGCAACTGACGGTCAGCAGGCATTAACTAATGCCCTATTTGCACTTTGTATTGGAACATGTGTAAGTCTTTCACTAATATTGTCTGTCTGGTGATGCCCAATTGCGTGGCCCGTCGTCTGGTTGATGTTTCTTCGTTCTCAGCGACATCGGCAGCCGCAGCCGCTATATTCTCGGCCGAACGACCAGTCCCGTGGCGGCCACGCGCTGCATGACCTCGTATGGTTCCAGTCTGTTTGAGACGAGTAGCTAAGCGCCAGAATGTTTGCCCAGTTGGCGCGAAACGATTAGGAAATCGACGACGAAATTCACGCTGCGTTAACACCACCGACCATTGGTAAAAAAAAATCGGCACAATTATTCCACGCTCTTGCGGAGTATAGCGCGCCATTGCTTGTCTGTTTGTATACTGCAATGAGATGTACTCATACTCGTACATTGCCATCTCATGCAATGATACCTCCATCTAGATTCGACTTTCTTTCAAATCAACTTTTCGTGTCGCCAAACTGGTTGGAGCTGATATTGAAACCGGGAAAAATTGCTCATAATACATATACGGATGGTTAAGACTAGAGGTCTGGTCATGGAGCACGATTCACTGCAATATTTATAGGCAATTCAGCGTTCCTCACCTCACAAAAAAATTCTAATTCAGAAGTTAGAGACAGAGATCTTCTTTTCCTTTTTTTTCCGGCGCCGTTATGGTCAGAGGTGTAGGACCATAACCTTCCCACTTAACTGCATTCCTACTGGTCCGCTTGTGGGGTCCGCCGGTTTGACCTCAGAAAGTAGCGGCAGGCTTCCCGGTTTGGGATTACTTCATCGCTGAGGCCAATCAAATGCTGGTGTTTTTGCATTTGTTTGCACCAATTGTTTTTCGGGCTGCCTTTTTTGCGTGTTGAAATTGGAACGTTGATTGATATCGCCTTTTGGACGGGGTTCAAAGGATCTCTCCTTTGAACATGGCAATACCAACTGAGTCGGTCGCGCTCTATCTTTCTTGTGATGGTTTCCTCGGATCTTTGAACTTCTAATTCTGTCACGCTTTGTTACTCCCGCTGTCATGCGAAGCATCTTCATCTCAGCTGCCGTTAATTTGCTCTCATACTTTTTGTGCATTGTCCAGCATTGTGAACCGTATGTACGGACGTACAACTGAAGTGTAGAGCCTTCCTTTCAGCTTTGGGGGCATTTTTCGATCACAGAAGATGGCGGAGTTTTCCCGCCACTTCATCCACCCTATGCTTACGCTATGGTTGATGTCGTCATCACAAGTTGCTTCTTTATTAAACATAGATCCCAAATATTTCTGGAACTCCTTTTTGTCGTAGCGCTACCTATAAAAGATCTCTTGGTTGCCGGTCAAAGGCCTTCTCGAAATCAACCAACACCATATGCAAGTCCTTTGAAGAATCACGATGCTTTTCCATCATGACCCTTATACTTTGGATTGCATCTGTTGTTGATTTACCCGAGACAAACCCGCACTGGTCAGCAGATAGTCGTATTATTTTCCGCAGTCGGCTATCTAATACCCGTTCAACGATCTTCATGGTGTGCGACATCAGCTTGACAGAACAGTAGTCATCACAATTTCGCGTATCACCCTTTCCTTTGTGCAAAGGTAGAAGATAGCTTTCCATCCATTGATTAGGCATAGTGTTGCCTCTCATAAGTTTGAAGATAAGAACCATGAGCCATCTAGACCCGATGTCTCCCATCTTTTTTCAGAACTCAGAGGGTATCCCGTCCGGCCCAACAGCTTTTCTTTTCTTGCAGTTTTTAACCGCGTATCGAACTTCTTCGACTGTGATGTCGGATATTTGGGCATGATTCGGGGCGGCTCTTGGAAAGTACACTCGGGGAAACTGTTCGTTCAAAAGTTCCTCGCAATACTGTCTCCATCTGTGGAGAATTTTTTCGTCTTCCACAAGGAGTTGGCCTTCAACATTTTTAATAAACTTTGGGAAACGAATCTCCTGAGCATTTCTTCTTCTCTGGCCGGCTATCTTAAAGATATATGCTCCTTTGTTCAAATTGCTTTGTCGAAGCTCCTGGGTAGCCTGGTTCCTGTCAGACGCGGAAGACGATATTTCTTCCATCTCCTTAGGCCTTTCATGCTTTTCGCTTTGAATTCGGCGCACTTTTTCTTCGCGATACCTTTGCAATATCTATATACCTTTTCACGGCGAGCTTTTTCCTCTCTATTAGTTGAAGAGCACTTTGACCAAGCTTGGAAAGCCATTTTCTTTTCGTGTATCACTGCTTTGGCTTCGTCTGTCCACCACCAGGTTTCCTTTGCGTGTTGGCAGGGGCCTTTAGATGTTCCGAGCAGTGATTTGGCTTTCGCAAGGCCAGATTGTTGTAGGGAATCCCACATGTCTTGTGCTCTGCACTCCTCATTACCGACCTAATCGATAATGGAAAAGAGGTAGTTTTTCATAAAAGCTTCGCCTTTTCCTTTATCCAGCTTATACCACTTGATTCTCTCAGACACCTTCGTTTGCTGCTTTGACTTCTTACTCGCCTCCATAAAAAATTCAGTCAGGAGGAGACGGTGTTGAGGGGCGATCGCGTCTCCCAAGATCACTATGCAATCTTTAACTCGTGGCTTCATGAAACTGGATACCAAATGATAGTCTAGTCTAGTCTAAGCAGAGACAGAGATATAGAGAAAAAAGAAAAGGAAAAAAAATACTTGTATGCTGATAGGAAACGTAAGGCCCAAAGCTCCGATACCAACATAAGTGATAAGAGTAAAAAACATGACCAAGGATAACAGAATGGGCCCAAATTTTAGTCCGATTCCATACACAGTTTCATTAGAGAGGGGATATCATAGTCAGAAATAATGAAAACGGAAAATATTGTAGGAGAAATATAGTTCACTTGAAAAAAGTTGAAGGAAAATGGAAAACTATATGTAAGTGGTGAATAATATGCTAATATAAGATAATATGATAAGTTATGATGAAGTTATGAATTTATTTTAGTATGTAAAAATATCAAATGAAGAGTTTTGTTTTCTCTCATAGAGGAAACTTATGTAAAAGATTATAATAATGCTATTCAGATGAAGAAGATAAGTAAAGCACATTTTGTCAGTGTGTTGAATCATATTTGGTAGGAAAATAGAAAAAATAAATAAAACATGAAAGCGATGTAGCATATTAGTAACACAGTATCAGGTAACCTTTACCATCAACAATGTATCCCAAGACTTGCGTAAGGATGTAATGATTGAGAGCTTGCCGTTAATTTTATTGCACTTTTAAAAAGAGACTTGTATTTGGCCCATCCTTTATATGCCTATTTAAATCTTTGTCTAGCCGCTGTTGTAAATCACACCAACATGATGCAGACAGAAAGGTTGTGGAAAACCAACATAAATCCCGTATTCAGAGCAACGATGTCGCCAACTCTATTTTGGGCTATAAATCGGTTTATAAGATTCAAAGGACTCGTGTCGAACAGCAAGATGGAGATAAAGCAGCTCCTATTCTGGACATGTGGACAATGCTAAATCAGCCATTGGGAACTACGTATACACCGACAGAAGTTATAACCACTGACGAACACTTATTCCCATACAGAGGAAACACACGATTTACACAATAATACCATGGAAGCCAGCGATATACGGAATAAAAGTATGGTGGGCAACGGATATTCTTGCAAAGGGAATATTCTGTAAAGAAGATGCACATCAGAGAGGTGTAAATATGGGCCAGAAGGTGATTATTGAATTAACAACCAAGTACCAATCCAGCCCCCCGACTGTTGTTGCTGCCAACTTGGAAGATGTGGAAAAACCTTGAGAATCTGGACTGGCTTTTGTTGCAACTATTCGACGGAATAAGAAGTGCATTCCTAAAGAAATGTTTCCGGATCGTAGTGGCTTAACACAGTCCACTATCTTTGGATTTACGGATAATGTCGCAGAAAAAAAAATCGAATACAGTCATTTTACTGTCAACAGTTTACTATGGCACCGAATTGGTTGGAGCAGCAGGAAAGCTATAAGCAATTCTGTTTTACAACAAACAAAGTGGCGTCGACGTCATAAATCAAATGTTGGGAGAATATACCTTCTATAACATGTTGGATGTCGTAGTATTAGCATCTTCCATCTTCTTCTTCTTTTCCTTTTTTTTTTTATCCCGGCGTTGTTATGGTCAGAAGTGTAGGACCATAACCTTAACACTTAACTGCATTCCTACTGGTCCGCTTGTGGGGTCCGCATTAGCATCTTCCATAATATACAAAAAAGTAAATGATATGAGTGCAACGAACAAAACCAATGTGCGTCGATCATTTTTGTATTCTTTGATTGTGCAGTTAGTGATCCCTCAGATCGAAGCAAAGATGAACAATCTAAGGACAATAAGAGTGTTTTCCGTTCGAAATGGCATCAAATCTTTCTTCGGAGCACCAATGCAGAGCCAGCGGTAGCTAAATAAAATATAAAGAAAAATCAGATTTGCATGCCTTGCTTGCGAAGAGCCTTGTCTGTTTACAACACAGTATTCAGTTACATAAATGCCATGTGTAAATCAAGAAAATAAATAATTGTAAAAAAAAAACTTTAAATTATAAATAGAAATAATAACATTTCCAAAATAACAAAAAAGTTAAATTATTTTATTGAGTTCCGTCGATTTTAATTCAAAATGTATGAAGGTCCAGCCAAACCTATTTTATTGATGGGAAGGTTTTATTCCATTAACAAGAGGGTTAAAATTACCTTTAACTAAAAACTAGGAATTCAATGCAGGTGAGCTGCTTTGAAAAAATTGAGCTGAGCGAACCCTTTTGTCTCACTGTTTAAATTCGATTTACATCACCTGTTTACTGTGCACCTGAACGGTCACACACTTAGCATGTTGTTTGAAATATCAGGATATTTGGCAGAATACCAGTAAAACATACGATCAACGTCACGATAGCCAAGAGAGACTTCATTAGGTAAATGGTGTGGCAATGCTGCAGCAAGAGCTAATCCATCAAATGGTTCATTCTAGGGAGTCTCAGTATCTTCATTTTCTGCATTAGGTATATCAGATTCTTCAGTTTCCCAGATGGTGATGTTAGCTGCTTCGAAGCTTTCTTTCCAAGTAGCATGAGACTTCAATTCATTTAATGTTCGCCATGGTTTATGCAATACCAATTTTTGTTTGTAATAAATTTCAGTTTGTTCATCGGTGATATCAGGCATGACTTTCGGCAGAACTTGAATGATACGTTTCGAGCGACATTTTCGCAGTTCACCGCGAGACCAATGATATTCGGTAGCCAGCTGTTTCAAGCATAAATCTTCCATACGCGCATTCCTTGAGGCATAGTGTACAAGCAACGAGATCGGTATAACTTGATCACCTTCATCGTTATCTACAGGAATCATCGTGTACTCATCCCGACCTATGTAAATTTTAGCGAATGTTCTACTGCACTGTTTCAATGGTTCTCCTGTCAGCAAATGCATAACCTCACATGCACTTATATCGCGCTGACCAATGAGCTTTATCATGAGCTTAGATATAGCTCGTTTGCATGAATCTTCGTTGCTACATGAATTCAAAATCGTTTGGAAGACTTCTCTGTAGTTTTGAGATTGAGCTTCTCCTTTTGCTGCGTATTTTGAAAGGTAATTGATGATTGCATGTTCGGAAGCAATAACTTTACAATCTGTATTAGCTCGCCAAACTAGGGCTACAAATTGGTTGTGATCGTTTAGTAGATCGTCATTACGCTTTGAAATTCCAGACGCCTGATTCATTTTTTTCGAGCTTTGATTAGTTTTGAAGAGGTTTAGGATATTTGAAGCGACAGGTATCACGACCATTCACGAGACGTTTGCAGTAGATGCTGTGCTTTGTATGACGGTTTGCTCTATTCAAAAGTTCAGCATATTGAACTGGGTTTCCAATTGTAACTTCAGTTGGTTTCAATCGTGATGGATGCGACTCAGCTGGTGGCTGTTGTACTGATGGATTGACAGCACTCACTAGCTCATCGTAGAAACGTATATATTCTTGCAACTCTTCGAAGCTAGCAGTATCGAATGACAACACGTTAGGAGCTCCTGCGACCCAAATAATCATGTGGACATGTGGCGAACCTCTGTGTTGATATTCAAATCGAAACCAGAAGTCAACAATTTTCAGCTTAGTTTTAAGGATTTTCATAAGCTCATTTACACGACGTGTGAAATATTGATCAGCCATTAATGGGTTTTCGTTCAACTTTTTCTGCATCAATCGTCCTAATTCACGTTCACTCAAAGTGTCGCGGTGTTCGTCAGATATCCCATAGTGACGAATTAGACATGGCCACCAGAGATCAGCTGCGCTTAGTGTTAGAAATAGAGTCGGGATACCAAGCTGGTTGACCATAGCAAGAAGCTCACAACGCTGTTGGTACCAGTAAGCTGAAGTGCCTCGGATCTTTGCAACAGAATACGTTTAATGAGAGTTGGCTGTTGCTGAACTTTCTGAGCAAGTTGTTGGATATTTTGAACGTTTTGAAGGTCACTCGTCTTGGCTAGTACACCGCTTTGTCTACTAGCGTCGTGGCGTTGTCGAGGGTCTTGTGCAAATCGTTGGTTACGGAATCTCATGAGATGTTCACACCACTCTCGAAAAGTTACTTTGAAACCACGACTGAAGTCAAGAAAATCGCATTTACCAGTGGGGAAAAGGTGAGGAAAAGCTTGCATAATGTAACCACTCTGACGGAATTCGTTAATGGGATCACTGTTTGCTGTAGGCCAATTTAACGTAGCTTGAACTACTGCTTCTTGACCTGGTCTTGGAGCAAACGTGACAACATTCTCTTCTATAGTTACAACTTCAGGTTCATTTTCTAGAATTTCTCCATCTTCAATGAACGGTAAATCATTTGCAATATTGCCATCATCAGGTAAACTTGAAATTCCTTGGTCAATTACTACATCAGCATAAAAAGGATTGATTCGTTGAAGACATATCAATGCATTCAGAACAACATGTTTTCTAACTCTAAAATCAGTAAAACCATCCATACCAGCACGTCTGACGATCACTATACCTAATTTATCTGGTGCTACAGGAAGTGAAGTTGCGGGTGGAAGTATATCTTGAGCTACATTGATTACGTTTCCAGAGTAATGATACTGTCCATTTGAACCATAGGTGCGAACTTGATGTATTCTCATTACGGGATGTACTTTAGCTATAAACAATTGCTCAACCATGGTCAGTTCTTTGAGTTCTGATGGAACGTCGCCAGGGTACATGTTATTTACAGGTGTGAATTTAGTTGGATTCTTAACACAAGCACTGCAGATGTAGTTGTCAGTTGTATTTGTGTAGTCTAAACGGCAGCAATTTGAGCATATGTAGTACGACTTGTTATCCAGATTTCGTTGGAATTCTTGTACAATTCGTGTGTCCTCACTGTTGCCATTAGATTGATTGGAGGACGATTCGTTGTCGTGTCGTCTGGCATTCACTGTTCGTCTCCCAATGTTAGTTCTTTGACGCAACCTTGGCATGATCTAAGCAATTTATAAGTAAAAAGATATTCGCTTATAACACAATGTCTTATTTACCTCTTTTTAGCTTAATTGATATATTGAGTTTTTTATGGTATTTATCCTTTAGTGTTATTTTTTCCAATGTATTTATTTCTATAGTAAGTCTATCAGAACGATTTTCGTTAATATCTCAGTTGTTATAACATCAATTTCTAATTACCTTATACGATATATAAATAAAATAAGAAGACGAAAAATGTCCGAAAGTTCTGAAAAAATTGAGTTCGAAGCGAGAGGTGCGCAGCGCAAACTGGCAAGGGCTTCGCCGTTTTTAAACAATTCGTAGAATCTTTTTCCCGCCGGGAAATTCGATTTTGCGCGTGCCATTTTTCCCATAGACATCAATTGAGAATTAGTTTTTCGGTGACTATTTCCCGATGGTGAGTCTGATCTTAACAATCCACACATTAAAATCTTTACCGATGTCCACACTATCAACGTGACAAGTTTGGTTCACATCGGTCGAACCGTCTAGGAGGAGTTCAATCAAACTCGAAATACATATTTATCGCTAAGACAGAATTTTCCGTATAGCAAGTGCAGATTTTCCTCTATCGTACCAATAGGAAAATTGGGTTTTCGGTGATTATTCCTCAATAATAAGTCGGATTTGAAAAAACAAAACGTATGGACACTCAGCGATGTCCACATGATCACCTTGGTAAGTTTAGTCAAAATCAGTTGAATGGCTCCGGAGGATTATTTGTAGGAAGAAACGGCTGTCTTTGACGGGTATAAGATTTTTATTCGTAATGTGTTTAAAAATACGTACGGACTTTGTGGAAATCCAACAATTTGCATGTCCGGTACCACAAAATACAGGAGATTAGCGTAAAACAGAATGAAACCAATACAATGTGTCCAATATTGCGATAGAATGTCCTCAGAGTTGTACCAGGGATTGATCATATGCAATTGCTAGTCAAAGCCATCACTGATATTAAGCTTAAAAGCATGTAGGAAATTCGTTGTTGAATTCTTAGACACCAACGGAAACCGGTTTTATTAATTAACCAGACAGGAAGCAGAACTTTGTCATTAGCTTCAGAGACCAACACCCAAACTACTCGAGTCATGGCTAACAGGTAAATCAACACTCACATTTGCCATGTTTTCATAAATGATTTTATTACTGAATACATTAAATTAGTTTTAAGAGATACTACACTAGACGAGAATTTATTTTCCATTATTTTTTGTTTTTAATATAATATTCTTCTTTTTTTTTGTGTTTTTGCTTCTTATTGAGAAGGTTATAAACGATTTAAATTATCATGAATATCCTTTATTAATATAATAATAAAATATATTATTACAATGCGGAGAACATGATGTGAGTCAAATGAAATAAGTTCTTTGACTTTTAAGCGACAATTATACTGTTAAATGCAGTTAGTCTTAACTTTCCTTTATTTTCATTATTATTTTTTTTTTCTTTTTTCAAATTTCAATCTCTTTCTCTCTGGCATTCGAAAAACATTCGAAGTAATGTAGAATTAATTTCTTTGTTTAAGTTCAAGTTTTATTTAAAGCTACTACAACCACCGTTTGAAAAAGAAAATTACGTCGAATCCAAAGGTATTTACGTACCTGTTGAATGGGTGATCTGCAGTTACACTATCAATTTGGAAGGATAGAGAATTGTATGCGTAAAAAAAATAAGAAAAGAAATATGTGGAGCGAATACGTTAAAGAGGGTTGACGTTTCTGGGGCAAGATACTCAGAAAGCAAATAAAATTCTCGTAGTTGACACCATGCTCTCGTCGGTATTTTCAGCTATGATGATTGGAAAGAACCGAAATATATGATAGCTTATCTATGTTGTACAGATAAAATGTATGTAATTAGTTACGCCGACCACGTCTTCTAGTGGAGGTTTGCGATGGCTGGCCGTGCGGATTTTGACCACTATACAAATTGTCCAGAAAATCGTCGAGAGTTGCTTCACTGTAGTTTAGAGGGAAATAAGTTAAAGTTGTTCGGAGAAAACAGTATAGAGTTTGTTTAAGAAATAAGATGACTTTTTGAATTTCGCGAGCTAAGTACATTCGATTTTCGAATTATTTTTTTGTTACGATGGCACACATGTCCGTTGACATATGTAGGAATTGTCTGCCATTTTGGATATTTAGTAACGTGCTTTGCTGTGATTGGCAATTTTTTGCTATTGAAAAAAATTGACGAAAAACAATTAAGTACTTGAAATGTTGACCTTGTCATTTGGCGAATTTACTCTGAGCTAATAAAATGGTACGAACTCTTCACAGAAGGCAAAGAAGTTAATGACTACGCACCCTCTTGACGCCCCAGCATATCAAAAACGTGAAGTCCAATCATCTCAATGGAAGCGACCAGAAGAGCCAAGACCGAAAATAGCACGCCAACTTCGGCTAAATGTTAAAGTTTTTCTCACTGTTCCTTTTGCGATTACAATAGCATGGTTCATCATGAATCTTGCCGGATAAGAGGTCAGTAAGGAATACTACCTTGAAGTTATGCGCCTTTTGCGTAAAGTAGTACGAAAAAAACCATGAAAAGACAGAAATATGCCTCCGCCGCTGAAGGAGCTCAAGGCTATACCAAAAAACGCATATTAGAACTGCTTCGAGGATTGGAAAAAGCGCTTGCCGAGGTGTATTATATCTGAGGGGGATTACTTCGAAGGGAACATAATAAAAATTGACGAATAAATAAACATCTTTAATAAAGTCACCTTATTTCTTGGACATAACTCGCAAACACAATCTGTTACCTTGGTGGTTCCCGCTTAAATTTGCCCCGTTCTTGTTGGGAATTTTGTTGTTTTTGCTGTTGTTGCTGCTGGTTTTGCTGTTGTTGTTGTTGCTGTTGACCACCGCGAACAATTCGATATTGTACCATATGGGAGTTCGGCTCCAAATGGGATAGCGCTCCTTTCTGGCAATTGGCCCATTCCGTAATGTCGTATACTTTTCCTTCCATCAAAGCAAGATATTTCCAACGCAATCGAAGCCAACTTGTCTCCGCCCATATGTCGCCCTGTAAATAAATCGAACAAGCTCTTAACTAGATTTTTCTTACATAGAACCAAAGAAAATATGGAGATATATGTAACGAGTGGCATTTGTTATTAATACCCAAGGGAGTTGGACAAAAATGTATTTCCAAGTTCATACCTCTCTGGCCGAATGCCGAATCTTACACGATCCACACTCTCGGGCAGCATAATGAGGTCTATCAGTCATTTTACGTGGATGACGAAGTCCGCAACTGCTACATCTGTAATAAAACGATGCCACGGCAATAATAATTTATGGAAACTTTTATTTTATTTTGTCTTGTGGACATACCTGATTGTATTGGCAGCTTCAGCTATTTTTGTCTGCAATTGGGAAAGTAAATCATGTAATTCTGTCCAGGCCTTTTCCGCATGTAATGCTTCAACTAAGCTCTGGTCATATGCAGCTCGATTTTCCTATAAAGCACAAATCATTTGATTCGATTAAATTTTATTTAATGTTTACAATAACCACGGCGAAGTCAAGTGACGTTAGAAATACAAAAAATTCTAGATTTGATGATTATTGTTGGGGATAAGAATGTCATTTTCACTAAGCATTTGTCACTGTATCTCAATTCACAGTATCACATTCTATTAACCATTAATTCCACACGTGTATCACTTAGAGGTTTGTGTACTGATAAGACTGATCGATGTGATAGTCATAAATTAGGGGAGGGTTATTGTAAGACTAATTATCACTGTTGATGGGTGACTGAGTGATCTGTTAATGCGAATGATCATTTGAGTGTTCTTGGTTGCCCAGCCTAATGCAGTAAAAATGGCTAAGAATTGTAACATTTTCTTACGGTGTGTAATGATCCATTCACCCCTGCAGGATAGGGGTTAGGGACAAGTCGAAAGAAGTGGCTTGATCCAATATGGATCCTGATGAATAAAATGACAGAGTTAGGCGCATAGGGGACCCCAAATCCGGGGGTACTTCTGAACGAACCCTGTCCTAGGGAGGATAAAGATGAAGAAGTAAGAGGAGCAGTCCATGAAACAATGGATGAAATATTTGACAATTTCTCATTCAGACCAATCATCGCCAAAATTAAAAGCCGAATCCAAATTCACAGAAGCGGATCACAGCAAAGTGTAAAAAAAATTGAACGTTAAAAAGGTAAAGGACACTCGTTCCAGCATCAATACTAGGCCCGAACTATTAACCGGTTTGACCTACTAGATGGCATAGAAACCAACGAGGAAGCAAGACAGTTAGAAGCAGTACGATCAGCGATAGAAAGTGTTGTAAAGGAAGCAACGGAAACAAACTAGGCTAATGCAAATCTCCCAAGGTAAAGATTTGGTTTGACGAAGAGGAAAAGTATAAACCCATAATGTTCTAAGACTTCCAGGGCTGGAAAACAGCGAAGAGATCACGCGTACAAGGTATCAAACCCTTGAAAGGAATCCAACCATCCCCTTCGAGATAAAAAAAACGTCAGTTGCAAAGGAGAAAGTTTGCTAAAATTCAGGAAGAATGTGCGGCTAAAAACACGAGACCAATAAATGCAGGAAGAAACGCTGATTCGAAAAAGATTCCAGGCCAGGAGGAGTTCATTTCGGACAACGAAAGAGTTGCAGCCCTATGGGGAAGATACACATTTCGATGTGAGAGGTGCATGGTGGTCGTGCAGGTTCAAGAGTGTACGCTCTTATGATGTTTATCACACAACCTGGACGGGGTGCAGATGGTTTGTGTCGAAGATGTTTATTCACTCCTCTCCGGGGGTAGTTGTCCTAGATAGGATTTGAGAGATTCGACTGAATTTGCATTGGTTGTAGTTCACAGTAACTCTTTTGTCTCCATGTCATTAAGGTGTTATGTTGGAAATGCACACACAGAGTGCCTTCGTCAGCACTTTTTGATCATTTCTCATTCACAACTGGTGTTGTTGCACAATTTTTCCGTATAGGAATTGTTCTTGACTATGGACGGACTTGAACTACAGACCATCGGCTCAACAATCGGTGATGATTACAATTGCACCACGACCACCCTGGAATCTATGTATGCCCAGGCGCATAGGCCTGATGATGTTGCTGTTCTCTGTTGGCTCATGTTTAGCGACTGTCTGTCTCAGGGCGCAGGCCCGGCTAAATGCAATCGAGGACTGGTGCACGAGTAATGGGCTGTCGGTTAATCCTCTTAAGACTGATGTCGTTCTCTTCACGAGAAGGAGGAAAAATACTGGCATTACTCAGCTGGTGCTAAAAGGCATTCCCATCCCCAATCCCATCCCATCCAATGAAGCTAAGTACCTGGGAGTCATATTAGATAGCAAGCTTTTTTGGTCAAAGCATGTTGAGTCAAAAACCACCAAAGCGCTGTCAGCTTTTTAGCAAAGCAAAGGTGCCTTTGGCAAAGCATGGGGCTTATCGCCGAAAAAGGTCATCTAGGTCTACAGGCAATGATAAGACCGATAATCTCATATGCATCGGTTGACTGGTGGAAGAGGCTAACACGCAAACACATCGTGGCCTCTTTCACCAACCACCAAAGAGCGATCTGTCTCAGCTGCACGGGGGCTTTCCCCAGCACACCGGGAGCTACTCTAGAAGATGCGCATTGAAAGCCATGTTTCGCTTCAACAGATGTGGTCTTTGGTACAACTCGCATTAGAGTGACAGTGTACTCGAGCGAAAAATATCCTACGACCCCTGTCTCATGGATATGCCTTCCGACTCAATGATACCTACCATCGTATTGCGCTGTAATTTCACAGTCACATTTCCATGGCGCCAGGACTGGCTTTGGCCAGATACTGAACCTGGAATGGACTGTCTTCCCATATTTACAGATGGCTCCAGGACTGGACGGGGGTCGGGCGCTGGAGTTTTCTTTGAACGCGAAAACGTTCGATTGCACTTCTCGTTAGGAAAAAATCCGTCTGTCTTTCAATCAGAGATGTACGCAATCCTAATGGCCACGCACTATGTTGTGAAGCGCAGGTGGAAGGGAAAAGCATACATGTACGTCTGAAATGACAGCCAACCTGCACTCAAAGTTGTGTCCTCTATCCAGCTCCAAATTAATGCAAAAAAATAAAAAAATTGGAAAACGGCGTGTTATCCAAAAGGCAGAAGTTCAGGTAGAACTACCAACCGTTGAGAAAATAAAAGAAGTAATCCATCAGCTAAATAACAAGGCGGCAGGAATCGGCCTAATATCCTCGGAATTAATAAAATATCAGAGAAAAATTAAGAAAGAAGTTATGTACATGGGCTCATCACAACTGTATGGAGCAGTGAAAGCATGCCCGAGGTATGAAAAATCTCGGTATGGAAAAAGGGTCCTTTGGTCCCAGGTGACCAGGGGTCTTATATTCTCTTAAAGAGACTGACTTCATAGGCAGAATAAATAATCAGAGACTACAAATGCGGCCAAGATGTGGGACCAGATTTTCATTATACGATCGTTTTAGAAAAGAAACAATGATTCCAAGAAACAGTAAACTAACTATTCGTAGACTTTAAAAAGGCACATGGCCCTATAAACCAATCGAAAATGTATCACGTCCTTGTAAGGCTGGGAATTCCAGAAAAGTTGGTGAAACTGATACAAGTATGAAACAAATGACAAGAAATATTTTATCTGAAACATTAAGAATTAAGAAATATCTTATCTGAAAGATTAAAACAAGAAAATGTCTTGTCACCACTTCTTTTTAATTTGGTGCTGGAACTCATGATGAGATTCCTTCTAGAAAAGGAGAGCAGAATAATGCAATCCCATCCGTTCTAGCTTGCGCCGTCGACTTGGACCTGTTGGGTGAAAGTTAGAAAACTGTTAAAAGAAATGTATTATATAATGCCTAATAATGGCGGGGGAAAAAGTAGGGGGGGAGTAAGTAGTTAATGAAGAGGAAACCAACTATATGGTCACTGGCCGACTTGGATCGATCCAAACATCGCACCTAACTTTACTCCATAAACGCTTTCAGAAAGTGGACGAATTTAAATAATAAGAAGCTGCGTGCTTTACCTCGCAATGTTACAATTCGCATTTGTAAAACCATGAAGCAGTGACACTTTATGGATGTGAAACCTGGTCTTTAACTAAGAAGGGGGAAAATAGATTTCAGCTCTTTGAAAACAAGAGCTTATGGTGGATCTGTGGTGGAAAACAGGACGAAGAAGCAGGCCAATGGAGGAAACTACACAATCAACTACTCGAGGAAGTCTATTCAGTACCAAGCATTGTCAGAGTAATTAAATCGTGAAGACTAAGATGGGCAGGACATGCAGAACGAATGTATAGTGGACGAACAGTCAAAGGAATAATGAGTGGAAAACCCGTGGGGAACAAGACCGCCAGGAAGGCTGCCGTAGGTGGGACATAGGACAACATAAGGCCTAAATAGGTAAATATCAATCAACTCTGTAAGACTTATTTTCGACTTTCCTCCGTGGTTTTCCGTTGGAATTGGAAATAAAAGCCGAAAGGCGGCGCCACATAACAGGATAAATATCAGCTTACACCCTGGTTGGGTGTAAGAATCCAATTTCTACCAAAAGCCAACAAACTTTGGATATGCAAGGATATACGTTATGATTAACGATGTCGTACCTAGAATGATAGACCGGCCAGATACTGCTACAAAGTGGACATATAGGTAGTGCAATTAGGGGCAAAAAACTATGAAAAACAACGACGTATGGTATACGTAAAATTTAAAATCATTTAGCGTTTTAGCGAATACCTCATAATAATCCGCATCAGGCTAAGCACAGCAACATAACCCTTATCTGTGGCCACGACCCCAAGGACGAAGCCTTCGAAGAAGAATGTCCCAACTATGACATCAAAATTATACTTGGAGATTTCAACGTAAAGCTAGGGAAGGATATGGTCTTCGGGCATGTTATTGACAATTATAGCTTGTAAAGGGTGTTTTTTATAGAGGTATAAAACTTTGAAATTGAATAAAACAAAGATGATTTTTTTAAAATTCACATGAAATTGTCTTTATTCGAAAGATAATCTTCTAACATTATAATTTAAATATAATTTCTGGCATATGACCGCCACGGCTGGCTCGGACGTAGTCTAATCTGGAGGCCCAATTTTCGATGATTTTTTCCAACATTTGTGGCCGTATATCGGAAATAACGCGGCGAATGTTGTCCTCCAAGTGGTCAATCGTTTCGGGTTTATCGGCGTAGACTAACGACTTCACATATCACAGAAAATAGTCAAGCGGCGTTAAATCGCACGATCTTGGAGGCCAATTCACGGGTCCGTAACGTGAAATTATGCGGTTACCAAACGTTTCCTTCAATAAATCAATTGTGGCACGAGCTGTGTGACATGTTGCGCCGTCTTGTTGAAACCACAGCTCCTGCACATCATGGTTGTTCAATTGATGAACGAAAAAGTCAGTAATCATGGCCCTATAGCGGTCACCATTGACTGTAACGTTCTGGCCAGCATCGTTTTTAAAGAAGTACGGACCAACCCATAAAGCACACCAAACAGTCAGTTTTTGTGGATGTAACGGTGCCTCAACATACACTTGAGGATTATCATCACTCCAAATACGGCAGTTTTGTTTATTGACGCATCCATTCAACCAAAAGTGAGCTTCATCGCTAAACAAAATTCGCTTATGAAAATTGGGATCAACGGCAATCTTGTTTTGGACGGTCATATGCCAGAAATTATATTTAAATTATAATGTTAGAAGATTATCTTTCGAATAAAGACAATTTCATGTCAATTTAAAAAAATCATCTTTGTTTTATTCCATTTCAAAGTTCTATACCTCTATAAAATAAACCCTTTATAACACCATGTTTGGCGATGGACTTAAGCTACCTGTCAATGACGGCACGCGACTCTCACATTTTACCATCAACAAAGAAACTTGGCGGTGAGCTGATCAACCGTCATCAGGATTTATGCTAGAGATCGAGGTCATACACTCGTCCAATATCATTCAAGGGCTCATAGAGAGTCGGATCACCGTCAAGTCTAGCCACATAACTCACTTTTGACGTCGAATAGCCAAGCACCCACCCCTTAAGCTCTCTGAATCCATTCTTCATGGATATTTGTCGAAAATAAAATCCAATTAGACTTACCGGTTCACCAATCAGTTCAAATGCTCTTTGCAGAACTTTGAATGCTTCCTCAGCGCCAGGTTGTTTGTTTTTGTCCGGATGTACCAACACCGCAATCTTCTTATAATGTTTCCGAATCTGCTCTTGCGAACTATTCGCCGGCACACCCAATATGCTATTAAAAAAAAACGTGAATCTAGCTGATCAACAATTATCTATGCAATAACACTCACCTATACGCATCTTTGCCTTTACAATTCAATAATGAAAACATCGCCTCCTCGCCTGTCTGCGGAAGTCGGCCATTCTTGTAAAACTCTGTCGAACTTTCAATCGGTTTCTTCTTGTAGAATCTTCTCCAGAACGCCCATTTCGAGTTCTTTTTAAACTTACTATCTATTCGCTTCAAGTAGTTCTTGAACCAGAGCGTCGGCTTATTCGAGTTGTTCTTAAGATCCTTTCGCAATACCAGGAAGTAGGCATATCCACAAGCATAGTAATGAGACATTCGTTCAAAGACCATACTGAAACCAAGTTCGATTATGTCGTAGATTAAGTAGAACAACCAAGTCAGGATCTTAATCGTGTACTCCAACAGCCATTTATCGAAGAATTTTTTCATCAACTCGTACTTGTTAATTCTACTCTTTTGTGCGCCACGATTCTGACCACGCCTGTTGGAGGAATACAATTGTTGTTGTTTCTCAAAACGACTATTACTTATCTTCGAGTTGAACGAGATCCCATTACTTTGACGGGACTTTCTTGCGGCGATAGAATTATGCTGCGGGGCGTACTTCTGCGGTCGTTCGTAATTGTTTTCCGTTTTTGTTATATTGTAATAGCCCTCCTTGTCGTTTGCATTCGGATTTGAGGACTTTGTTGAAGTTGAATTTGATTTCATATTATTACTTCCATTTGAATCGTCTTCTCGTTTCACTGATCTTTTCTTGACGGACTCGTTCGATGGCAAAGTTGCCGACGATTGCTTGTTGTTTAATGTCTTCGACGGTTTTGACGAGGTTTTCTTCGATCCCTTGCCTAAGGTAGCCGAAAAGTTCTGAATGTTTTCCTTATTTTCGTGAGTAGGCGAACGCTTTTTCTCTCCACGTTGCTGACCCGAATTGGACGTTTGATTGGAAACTGCAGACGATTGGGCGTTTTGCTGATCTACTTGCTTGCGATTTCCACGAGAATCAAGGCGTTCTTTTTCATCGCTTGTCGGCGATACCTTCCGCTCGGTGGGAAACGCGTTCATTCTTGGTTTATCGTTGGTTCCATTGCCTGGTTTGGGCGATTTCGCACCTTGTGCAATCGAGTCGATTCCGTGATTCACTGGAATGTTCGAAGCGCCATTGAGCGCTCCGACAACTGCTTGGCTATTGATTTTACTGAGTACATCCGAATAGGACATACGCATTGGCTTTACTTCGGCAACGATTCGTTTCTTGATTTCAGGGGCTGGATGCGGACTCATATTGCTGTTGGTCTCAAAGCTTCCATTGGTGTTCGTGAGATTCACCGACGTATTCGGGACTTTTTTAATTTGGGGAACCGGCGGAGGAGGCGTGATATTCGATGGTTGAATTTGAACGACTTCTTCGATAGGCGCTGTGGTATAGTGACCATCTTGGATGAGAGTATTGTTTGCAGCTGTGAACGATTTGATTGGCGATGATGATGCACTATGATCGCCAAATTGAGTGTATGTTCCCGTTAGATTTGGCGACCAATTGTTAACTAACTTATTGATGATCATGTTGGTGGTTGTAGTAGCAGACTCGATGCCACCGAATCCCGCATGGTTTGGTATTGTATGCATGCCATCCATGATTAGATCGTCGCTAAACGCTACTCCCCTTGGATTGGCAGTGTGCTGTGGCGGTGTTGGGTGCGTAATTGTATTACTTGCAAAGAGTTCATAATTGTTGTAAATAACTTGCGGTTGTTCACTATCAGCGCTGTGGTAGACTTTCAGAAAGTTTCCGTGCCCGACTGGTAACACGGAATAGGTTTCTGGATGACCGGATGAATAGCATATATTTGGTGGACATGATTGTTGCGGCGGCGATGACGATATCCCGAAAACAGTTGCTGTTGGTGTTGGTAGTTGATGCGGTATCGGTGAAAGAGTTGAATGTAGATCGCCAGGAACTTGTATATAGGGTGAATGCTGATGATGTTGTGGCCAGGAAACACGACGCACATCATCATCTGGTTGATGTGACATTTAGATGTTTAGAAAAGATTGCGATATCAATTGGAAATTCAATTTTAATCCTTCCTGCTTGATTCGAAATGCCAGTTGACGTAAATTGCAAATAGTAAAATTCAATCCATAACGGTAATAAGAACTATCCCGTTGCATTTGCTTTAGTAACCAAATTATTCAAATAATATTTGAATAGAACAAATTCTTCTGATTTTTTGCACGAAAATGTCTATTAACTTAAAAATAATTTTTTCTCGCCACTTCAGCAGCAACAAGAAACGCAGGAACATTAGAATGTGTCAAAAACCAATTGACATCTATAAGAGCGAAGTGGGCTCTGGTTGAAATGATATTTTTTTCATTGTGAATTAATGATGGCGAAAGTTATCGGTTCCGAATGAATGGGAAACTTTTGGCGGTTTTGTGAGACGTGCATACTTATAATTAAATTTACATGGTTTTTTTCTTTAAAACAAATTTTTCATAATTAAGTCACAGTAATGGCATAATGGTCTATTAGTTGTGAGCATTTTTTTTACTGCCCATAAATTAAACCTTTCTGCATAGATCTCTATTTGTTTTGTATTTATTATATCAAAATTGGATCGACAGCCCATTGAGGATTGAAGCCGAAATTTTCCTCAGTCATCTATGTTGTGAATGATTCATTCATCCTTTAGGTGAAAGGGATTTAATCTTTACCGCCGACTCTTAACTGAGAATTTCGGGAAACCTTTTTTCTGGTTATTAATCTATTCTTATTTCCTAAACCAAAATGTTTAAATCTAATTTATAATAATCTTAATATTTAATTTATCGTAATTTTTCAAACAGTGCTCAAGTAAGCTAGCCAATTGCATTCCTCCCCTTCAAGAATTTAACCGCAATACACGTCTCGCCCGAATTGCTCATCTCATTTGTTCACCCTCAGGCCTGTCTTCGGACACACAATTAAATTTAGAGACTCGTTTTTTAGCCGAACTACACGAATATGGAATGCTCTTCCTTCCTAGCTCAACTTTTCCCACTCATTACAATCCACTCTCCCTCTTCCCCTCTCTCCCTCTATATGTACCTTTGGCCCATTTTGTGCCTTGACGTTTAAGGGTGGTCATAAAACCTTGTGCCAGGGGTCCATTATAAAAAAGAAACAAACAAAAAATGTGCCTTGTTGGCTCTTTGGGGCTACTTTGGGGTCTAGCCATATTTCTTAACTACTTAAACTTATTTATTCCACTTTTATACATACATACATACCATATCTACATATGTACCATATCTACATATGTATGTATGTATTTTTAAATAATTAAAGAAGAAGAATCTAAGAAGATTTCCACGAAAAACCCATTTTTTTTTTCTTACGGCTTATGCTAAGAGCCTAACCTACCCTAAGCTGCTTAATTGTAATCTTCACATTCGTGTGATTCGTTCCGACTGGTTACCCTCCTGCTTGGATCTTTCGGCGACTGACCTTCTCCATCTCGCTTACTCTGCCTGTCCGAGACCTCAGCAAATCGAACAGACTTATGTAAACATGATGACGGGCTCAGCCTCCAAAAGATCCCCTAGCTAACTCTAAACTAACTTTTGAACTAAGGAATGAGGAACCACTAATCGGCGTTCTTTTTAACATCACCGGCGAGAACTATAACTTTTGAGCTCATGAGCCTCGTCAATGTACCTTGAAATGTGCTTTATAGTCCAATTTTAGCAAGAAAATTATCGATTCTGTTTAAGCTTGCTTCGCCGTACAAGACCTTATTAGGGTAATAGTTAATGAATTAGGACTCTGGCGTTCTGTACATTCTAAGAAGACCTTAGGGCACTGTCTCTTGAATACACGAATCTTTTTCATATAAGATGGCGCTTTATTAAACAGCACCGGACTACCATACGCGATGATGGACCTTATTAGGGCTTCGTAACATACAATTTTTACCTTGCGATCGAATGAGAAACACCTAGCTTGTGATACCAAATGTTTTCTTCGCTCCAGCAAAACAGTGTCTACCTGTGTATCGAAATATGGATACTGGTCAAGCCAGGTACTAAGTTATTTAATCATGTTTCTCAGCGCTTGCCAAATGATGGTGCATTTCATCCAGCTTTTTCTGGAATTACTTGAGCCCTATTCAATCCGTGCAGGGACGGGTTAAGAATATCCCTGCAGCGATACCTCTCGCTTGTCGTAAAAGGCGACTAAAACAAAGGTAAACAAAAATCACATCTAGGCAATTTAGAAAACACCAAGGTGAGTCTAGGGACACATATACCACCATTAAACTGCCGCACAAGTGTGCATGCAAATCAGTGGGTTGACACGACTGAAGATCACCGGTGTTGTGAGAGTAAGATCAAACAAAAAAATCTGGAGCATGCCCGTGTCACAAAAAAAAAAAAAAAGGCAGGCCGAAAAACAATTGGTGCAAACAAATGCAAAAACACCAGCATTTGATTGGCCTCAGCGATGAAGTAATCCCAAACCGGGAAGCCTGCCGCTACTTTCTGAGGTCAAACCGGCGGACCCCACAAGCGGACCTTGCTCTGTTGGTTTAACGTGGACACCTGCCTTGTCGGCTTAATTCCACGGTATGCCATCCCACATGGGGTTGATTTTTTGGACGACAACCAACGCCCTTACTCACAGACCTGTAAATAAGTACCAAATTGAATCCATGCATAGGGACATGGCTCCCTCTTGGTACGAGGCGAGGCCCATCTAAAACCTCTTACCGATATTAAGGGTACCGGCCACCCCCTGAACAACGAAGTAATAAATTACTTGTTGTTCATTAATGCTTCTTTTCCCGCGATTTGGGATAACCACAGCCCCCACGATACTCCCACAAGGGGGCCTACCGCAAAGGCAGGCCAGGACATTCTTGTCCTGGGGGCTTCCTGTCTCCCGTGGTCCCGGAATTAGGCCTCCGGTCGAGCCGTTACTCCCAGCAGGGTTACCCTATACCCTAACTGGGAGCCTTATATGTTAGCCAAACAGCTGCATGGCAGACCACCATACAGCTATTTGGCTATGTAGGCCATGCACCACTTGGCCCTATACTGTTACCCCCCAGGTACGTGAGCCGCATATTGAGGATGCGACCCGGTGTACCCATAGGGCGTAGCCACAAGCGGACCAGTAGGAATGCAGTTAAGTGGGAAGGTTATGGTCCTACACTTCTGACCATAACAACGCCGGAAAAAGGAAAAGAAGAAGACTTGAGCCCTATTCAACGGAATCCTAAACAGCATCGTTTTCGATTTTGGAAAGTAAATTTTTAAGTTCCAATCGTGGCAATACGATTCAAAAGTAATGATGTTCGGTTATTTCCTCATAAACATAAAAAAAAAAGAATTTTTTGCTTTGCGTAAAAAAATCATTTAAATAGAACACCGTTCTTAGAAGATACATTTATTTGATTACGAACCGTTGAAGGGATAACATCAAAATGGAGCAGAACGAAATTAGAGCTGCGATCAAGTATTTCTGCTTGAAATAAACTGTCTGCCAAATTCAGACAGTGGAGGGCTCCGCTCCTCCATATTCCACATAAGCACGCTGGGTAAAACATACAATGAAGATGAACATCGCGAAGGATGCAATTCAAATTGTCAAGTTCGGCGGGAGATGTTATGGCATTCGTTTTTTGGGATGCTGAAAGAATATTTGTAAAAGGTAGCCACTATTTCGGGATCTTACTTACTAGAGTGCTGCTTCACCAAGTCCGCTCCTCCATATTCCACATAAGCACGCTGGGTAAAACATACAATGAAGATGAACATCGCGATGGATGCAATTCAAATTGTCAAGTTCGGCGGGAGATGTTATGGCATTCGTTTTTTGGGATGCTGAAAGAATATTTGTAAAAGGTAGCCACTATTTCGGGATCTTACTTACTAGAGTGCTGCTTCACCAAGTCACAGTTGCAATGGCTGCCATTGAAGAAATGGAATTTGGAAACCCGTTCTACTCGCCAGATCTAGCTCCCAGTGACTTATACCTCTTTCATGAAACACATCCGAGGCAAGAAAATTCGAAAACGGTCGCTGTTTATGCGGTTTGGAAGGGACAAAGAATTTTTTTCTTAGACAGGAGAAAGAGGGATTAAATGTAATGACTTGTTAAGAAAAATAGATAATTTTTTTTCAATATAATCACCGGGTTTCATTTTTATTATCATTACTTTTGGATCACCCCTTGTATTTGAACTGCTATTCATGAAGTCATTAAGTGTTGTGACCAACAATCTCATATAACAAAAATCCTCATGGATCCAAAATAATACAACGCAGCGCTATATAGTGTCACACGCAATTGTGACCGGCTTCAAATGACACTCGCGCACTATACTTGTCGAGTAAATAAGTCATATGACATACACGCAACAATTTTTTCCCACAATTATATCTGTAACTTAAGCATAATTTTAGTATAAGTTAGAGTACGAAAATAAAGAGGCAAGTTGTTCATCACCTACCCTACACGATAGAGTGGTCACCTTTCGAGCAGCACATTGGTCCTTCGACAGTGAACAAACCACAAACATTTAGCGTTACCAAGGTTTCTGACGTTGGTATATTACTCGTACAAACCGTCTATAGCGTTACCAAGGCTACTAACACTGGTAAATTATAACTTATAAGTGAAGTTTCGGTAACAAATTCAATATGACGGATGAGACAGATCAGTTTGTCTTTATTGCAAGACAGAAAACGCTAGCAGAAGAGCTAGAGAAGGCAACAATAAACTTCAGAAAAGATAGTGCTTCTAGGTCTCACGGAACCAAATAGGATGCCAACCTTGAAATCATTATTAGACTTCTTAGAACGAAGATATCAAGCCCTTGAAGTGCTAATTGCTAAGAAAAAGGAAAATAAGTGGGTGGACGATTCGAAACGTCCAGTGCGCAACTTCCTTGTTACGTCAATAACATTGGAGTGCGTAATTTGTAAGGGCGATCACGCAGTATACACTTACCCAAAATTCACGAATAGCACACCAAAGGAACGGCTTGAAGTTATCAAACACGCCAAGCTGTGTAAGAATTGTCTATGACATAGTCAGGGTACCCAATGCTAAAACAAGCGGAAATGCAAAACTTGCAATAAAAACAACCATTCATTACTTCACATGGAATGGCAAGAAAGAGTTCCACAGTTAAGCAAATGGAACAACCAAGCTGTTCGAATTCCACTAAACAAGTGATCCACGGCGATCAGAACCAACATGTATTACTTACGAAGGCAATTGTAACATAAGCAGCAGTGATTATTTTGGCCATATTTCGAAAGGCAGGCGGAGCCCTACTTCATCCGAAGAGGATAAAAATATAAAATTTATTCAATTCAAAAAACTTGAATTAGCTGATCCTACTGCCCAGGTTCCATAGACATGATTATAGGAGCTGACTCATATGGTGACATTATTCTGAAGGGGCTAGAAAGAGATGAGACAATTGCCTGATAGCTCAAGGGTCGCAATTAGAATGGCTCATCTCAGGACGGACATCCTCTAAAAGGTATATGAGAATGGAATTGTCGGATTGGTACCCCAAACATCACTTGATCGACAGTTAGAACAATTTTGGGAGCGGGAAGAGGTTGGCACCGAAATACTTGAAGCCAGGTGACAAGGAATGTGAAGACATATTATCGAAACACATTATCGACGACCCGACGGAAGATACGTAATGAAGATTCCATTCAACATACAAATATCAACATTGGGAGACTCGAAGAACAAGGCCATCGCAAGATTTCGTCAGCTGGAAGCAAAGCTCAACAACAATTTGCAGCTAAAAAAGGAATATACAAATGTCATTAACGAATTTCAGGAACTTGAGCACATGGTCGAGGCAAATTCAGATAACTATCTCCAGCATTCCAGATACTACTACTACTACATGACCCATCATGCTGTTCTAAAACCTGAGAGCACTACTACAAAGTTACGCGTAGTGTTCGATGGATCTGCGAAAACTTGGACTGGCATTTTACTAATGCTAGTTGGCTCCAAACTTCAAGAAGGCATCACAACGATGCTGATCCGATGGCGAAGCCATAAGTATGTTTTTACGGCTGATATTGAAAAGATGTATCGGCGAATCATGCTGCATGGGGGGAAGTTCCTCCGACCACCCAATAAAAGAATATAAACTGACAACAGTCACATATGGAACTGCGTCAGTTTTGTAGAAGGCTTGCACAATTAATTCTTTATTCAATCGTTTTACGGTTATTTTGAGCATGTACGAGATATAATATTTTTGTCTAATGTTTTAAACAAATAATCCCAACAAGCCACAAACTAATTCATAGTGATTTGAAAAAACCTCAGGGAGTAAACACACTTATCCCGCGCGGAACAATGTTCAAGCATCGAAATCATTTTGCCGCAAAAGCTATTCACTTTGGCCAGGATCCAAAGCAATGGAACAGTTGTGTGTAATTCCCCCGCTAATGACTTGCACAACTTTTAAGCAGGATGGACTCATCAAACACGAGGTTTCGAGTACTCTCACAGTGGCAACCCGACTAAAAATGGATTTGAACAATGTCCCGCTTCCTTGGATAATGCCAAATATGGTTTGGCATTTGCTATGGAATCGGAACTACGAGTACAACTTCTGTTTTGAGTGTGCTTAACAGCGGTGACCTTATTATCATTAATGACGATGTATATGGTGGTGCCAATCGTTTGATCCGTCAAGTAGAAGCACGATTAGTGGAATAGTCGGCTGCTATTAGAAGCAATACCTGGATAGTGTGGGTAGAGACGCCAACAAATCCAGTCGTCGTCAAGTCGTCGATATCCAAGCCGTTACTGACTTAGTTCCTGTAATAAAAGACATCTTTCTATCAGTTGATAATACACTCCTTACATCATTATCTAAAGACCATCTTTTGATGATCTTAAACGCATATTATAATTTTCTAATTTTTAAAATTTTTCTATTATGAATTTAAATTACGCTTTAGATGATGATGGTGATACTAGTACCTCAAATTTTAATAGCTTTAATCCAGATAATGTTTTCCTTTCCAAAGATTTCTGTAAAGATAAACTTTTCTTCATCCACCAAAATATTAGAAGTTTAAGAGAAAATTTTTCTGAGCTCATTTCCCAATTAGATTCATTTGCATGCATTCCTGAATTTATGTATATTTGTGTCAGAAATATGGATTTATAATTTCGAAATTAACGATTATAGTATACCGGGTTTTAATTTCTTTGCAAATTGTAACGATAATTATGCAGCGGGTGGCGTTGGTTGTTTTGTAAGGCATGAATATGATTGTGTTGCTTCAAATTTAGATTTCAAAAGTGCCGATGTCTTAAAACTATCGTTTATATTTAATAATGAAGACTATGTCGTCTACTGCGTATATAGATTTATAAAATTTAGCGCCTTGATCTTTATTGAAGAATTTTCCAATCTTCTAAGTAATGAAAAATCTAAAAATGTTATTTTTTTTGGCGACTTTAACATAGACATCTTAGATCTTAACAACGATTCTGTAGCAACATATTTAACTTTACTAGCGTCCCATGGTTTAGCTTCTTTTATAAACGAACCAACCAGATTGCAGTCGGGAAAGTGTTTAGACCACATCTATGGACGCTTCTCAAAAGTGTCTCCAAGTTTTTATGAGAAATGTGTCTTTGATTTAAATATAACCGATCATTCTATGATAGGATTGTTGGTGAATGCCTCCACTAAGAAAGAAGTTAAAGGGTCCCAACGCGACATTATTAAAATTGATTTCTCACAGCTCAGATCAGCTCTTTGTCTTGAGTTTTGGGAGGAAGTATATACTAAACAGGATGCCTCCGAAGCTTATGATATATTCATTCTATCTCTTATTGAACATATTAATCGCTGCACTATCAGAATTAAACCAGTGAAATCTAAGAAAAAATTAAAGCCATGGATTTCTAGTTACTTGGTCAATAAAATTATCCTAAAAAATCGGCTTCGAATTAAAAGTGCAAAGCATCCTAACAACTTCGCTCTTATCACAAGGTACAAGAAACTGTGTGCTCAATTAAAAAGGGAAATACCTTTATGTAGGGATAGATTTTATAGTCAAGAGTTTAACTCTGTGCGAGGCAATCTAAGAGGTGAATGGAAAGTTGTTAATTCTATACTAAATAAATCCACATCATTCAAAATGCCAACTATTATTCGTGTTGACGAATCATCAACCTCTGACAAATTTGAAATGGCTAATTTGTTCAACGAATATTTTGCTTCCATCTCTTGTAGCTCATCCTCGCGTAACAAGCCGCAATTGCATCATCCTCACTGTACTTCAAATTACTGCCCCGAGCATATTCAGGGCAATAGTTTTGTTTTCGAGCCAATAACCGCTTTTGAGGTCCTGAAAATTATAGGCTCTTTAAAAAACTCAAACTCATCCGGCAAGGATGGTATTTCAAATTGGATGTCTTATAGTTGATGTCCTTGCACATATATTCAATAAAAGTATATATTCGGGTATTTTTCCTCAAGCCCTGAAATGCGGGGATATTTTGCCTCTTTTCAAAAAAGGGCAAAAAGACAATATCTCCAACTATAGGCCTATTTCACTCCTACCTTCAATCAGTAAAATTTTTGAAAAGGCAATAAAAACTCGGGTTTCGAAATTTATGCGCAAAATCATTTTTTTTAATCCTATTCAATATGGCTTCCAGAAGGATAAATCAACTGAAGATGCCTACTTACTTTTGTTCTCATATCTTTGCAAATGTAGATAAAAAACTGTTTTCAGCTGGTCTGTTTGTTGATATAACCAAAGCCTTTGACATGGTTAACCATAGAATTTTGTTGGCAAAACTCGAAAAGGCAGGCTTTAGAGGTTTTATGCTTAAGTGGTTTCAATCTTATTTGGAAAGCAGATCACAGTGCGTTAAGATTTACGATGTGAGAAGTAATTTGGAACATATAAACCTAGGGGTGCCCCAAGGATCTGTACTCGGTCCTTTGTTATTTTTAATTTATATTAACTCCCTATTTGAAATGGAGTTTAAAGGTGTTGCCACAGCGTTTGCTGATGATGTTGCTTTTGCGTACGGTTCGGATAGTCCCTTAAACTTAATATCTGACATAAACATAATTGATCTAAACTTGCTGAGGATTTGGTTTGCTAAGCATAATTTATTGATTAGCTCTAAAACCAAAATTATGCACTTTAGTTTAGCAGCACAAAATAGTTTTGGGTGCGATGTTTTCTTTCATACTCCTGAGTGTCACAAATTTAAGTTCCACTGTACCTCCTGTTGTTCTTCCTTAACCTTTTACGATAATATGAGATGTAGTGAAAAATGCTTTTCAATTGAGGTAGTTAATGAATTTAAATACTTGGGAATAATCATTGACAGCAGATTAAATTTTGTCAACCATGTTGCTGTACTAACAAATTATTTTCGGTCTACGCTTAGGAACTTTTTTTACCTGCGTAAAGTTTGCTCTAACAAATTGTTGAAAATAGTTTATTATGGTATTTTCCACTCCAAATTGCAATACGGTATTACATGTTGGGGTGGTATATATTTCAATAGATTTCGGCCGTTGTTGATTTTACAAAAAGCTGTTCTAAGAAGAATATGCAATAAGTACCGTATGCATCCTAGTTTTTCGTTATTTCGTAATTTGAATATTCTTCCAGTTCGTCACCTCTATTGCTTTAAAGTGCTAAAAGATTTTTTTCTAAGATCAGGAAATATAAACTACAAAGTATTTGATAGTCACCGCTTGCGAAGCAATTTTTTATACCAAGTACCTATACCCATTTATCGTACAACTGCATTCCGAAATTTTTACTCTGTAGTTTCGTGTCGCTTATTTAATAAACTGCCTATCAACATAAAAATAGTACATTCATCTGGCACATTTGTTAAACTTTTGAAATGCTGGCTTTTTAAGTTTGAATATAATAACCTGGAGTCTATTTCAACCAACATGACTTAGTCCTTCTGATATTTTGCGAATTGAAGATTAAAGTTTTCTCTTGCTTTCGTTTTAGTAGTTAAAACTCTTTCTTTTTAAAAGGGTCACCCCACCCATATTTTTAATATATACTATCGTATCACTGAAATGACATTTAACTCTATTTTGTTATAAATACCAAATGTCATTAATATTTCTCCTAAATTTGTATCATATTTATTTTTATATATATGCATTGAGTTATGTAATGTTATGAATGAGAAATAAATAATTTACAATTACAAATTACCTTTGAAATCTCGACGCTGACTTGGCTGTCTTCCCAGTGAGCGGACATTCGGATGCCTTTATGGGTGCTGCTACAATGAATGATGATAAACTCCTTCTATTCGTATGGAGAATTCGATAGCGGTTGCTAAATTATTGCAACAACATCCGTGCTAGCTCGTATCCTCACCATGAAATTATATTAAGACAGACTTATGGTGAGTGGTTTCTTTCTTAAGGTGGTTTCTTTTTTAAAAAGCTAAACAAAAACAATGGACAAAACTATTCTTCGGATAGTTCAGACCAGCAATCAAACCAACAAATACAAAACGTAAACAATTGCCGGGCTTCAAAGACAAAAAGAGTATACTTCTCCTCATGCTTAAACGGTGTATAGGCAGTTTACAGACACTAGGACACTAAGGCCAGTGATCAGAAATCTCCAACAGTCATAGAAAGAGAAAAAGAAAATTACAGAAAACCTGTAAGTTTGCACTGGGGTAATAAAGTTCGTTCTATAAAATCCAATAGTCTAAGCAAGTTTCCCATGTCCTGTCAAAAAACCTCCCAGCAGGAAGTCGGTTCCCTGGTGAAACGCTGAGCAGGGAAGCCAGAAGTCTCCTGAATAGATCGCTTAAAACGAACTCGGAAGATGACTGGAATAAATATCGATCGAAGCAAATGGAATATAAGAACCTTATTCGTAAATCGAAGAATGATTCCTATAAGTCCTTCTGCGAAGAGATCGAGTCCCTGAGCGCGCCCAGCAAGTTGGTTAACGTTCTCAAGCGAGGGAAATCCACCAAGCTGGATGTACTCAGAAAGTCTGATTGTACCTTCACCGAGTCTAAAGCAGAAACTCTTAGTTTACTGCCTCAGACCCATTTTCCGGGAAATCAGACTGTCATCGGCTCGTTGCACACTCCCTCATTGGAAACTGCCACTGAAACGATGAAAACAACTCGGAGTAGCTGCGTCACGCGTGGCAACTACTGAGGCCATTGAACCTGCTGTGGCATCTTTCGATGGCTTCAAGTCGCTGGGCATTGATGACCTGTTATTCTGCAAAAAGGTATAAGACAGCTGCTCTGAAAATAATTTTCACTGCTAGCCTGGCACTTGCCTACATATCTATTCCTTGGCGCGCGGTGAAAGTGGTCTTTAGTCCCAAAATAGGGAAAGAAGATTACTCACTGGCCAAGAGTTTTAGATCAATCAGTCATTCTTGCTGAAAAGCATGGAGAGATTAGTAGAGTTGCACGTGCGCAAAGTTGTCCTTCGAATGCATCCTCTCTCGGACATTCAACATGCTTATCAGCAAGGAAAGTCTTGCGAGACTGAGCTTCAAAACCTAGTTAGGAGAATTGAATGCGCTCTCGAAAGGAAAGAGTACGTACTAGGCATTTTCATCGACATTAAGGGAACTTTTGATAACGCTGCCTTCGACAGCATGTGTAAAGCTGCTAGACGGCATGGCGTAGATGAAGCACTGGTTTTGTGGATCAAAGCAATGCTTGTGTACAGGACATTGACCGCTGATGCAGGCCTCGAACAATGTGTCAAGTCTGGAATAAACAAGGGCTGCCCGCAAGGTGGCGTCTTGTCTCCGTTGTTATGGATCATGGTGGTCGACTCTCTGTTCGATGCTCTCAATGCCTCTGGAATCTATGCCCAGGCCTATGCCGATGATGTTGATATTCTCTCTCTCGGCTCATGTTTATCGACTGTCTGTCTCAAAGCGCAGGCGGCGCTAAATGTGATCGAGGACTGGTGCACGATTGTTTTTCACACAAGTGAACGGGACCTACAGTTTAATGCCGATTTCGAACGGCGAGGTGGAGAAGCTTTTTCAAGGCAAATGTACTCCGGGGGGTTTTGCCAGTACCCCACCGAAGAGAGAAACCGTGAATTATTATCTTTCGATGGCGTTGGTGTTATCGGGATCCGGACTCGCTCATCGCGCGTCAGCGGTCACATACTATCAACTGCGACACGGCGCTCTCTATTTTGTGAGAAAAATTCAAACATCGCTATTCAGTGAGAAAAATTTCTGTCCGAAAGTGTTCTGTTTTGTGTTCAGTGAGGATGTTCCGGACACTTCAGAGCACGATTTTCTGCACCTTCTCCTGAGTCACAAAAAAATCGTGAAAAGTGTCAAAAGCAGCTGTCATTGAAAAGACACTAAAGTCCTCGCTAACATACAAATAATCACTGAAAAATGTTGTTGATGAATCACTAATCACACTAATTTCACTATCAGTGCCCACAACTATTTGAAAGCATTTTTATTTGAATGTATTTTAGTTTATTATTTAATTCTAAAACATGTTTAATACAATCTGATGCATACGATGTTTTTCGTTTTTTGACAACTGACATGCGGCTCTCCTTTCTGTTCCAACTTGATCTGACAGTTTGCACGAATGTGCTGTTCTGATCTTTTCGTCATTGAACACAGCCATTGAAACCTTCCGTGAGCTCGCATAAGTTAACGAACATTTCACGAATCCGCGCACATTCCCATTATGGGCATGTCATAGGACATGCATGTAATGAGACATTTCCGTAATCTGGCATATGCTCGTTTACGCCTGTTATGGTTGGGCTTTTAGTTTGGTTCCGAATGTTAGTCAGGTATTACATGTCGAATCTTTTTGACGTGCAACTCTTGGTGATTTTCTTTTGATCTGACATTCCGCGGTGCAGGGGTCATTATAAGGAGCATCTGTTTATTTCGCAGTGTTGCGCATCTATTTGACATTTCTTTTTTTCATGATGTGCGTTATTCAGTGTCGGCGTTTGTTAGCGGAATTTGTTACTATTATGAAGATGGAATGGGAGGTAAATGAATTACTGGACTATGCTCACATGTCAATTCTTTTGTTCACTTTAAATCACGCACGAAGCGACACATGCAAATAAAGAAAAGGAGATAAGGAAATGGCAAAAAGATCCACGGAGAAGCCTACCCGTGCATCACTGTGCCTATTTATATTTCATTGGCCCTATCTTTCGCACTCATTTGAGTCGTGGCTACTGCTGCAGCGTGTAATACCGGACTTAGTAATGCCGGACTTAGTAATGCCGGACTTAAGTCAATGTCTGACTTACGTTATCACTATGGAAAGAAGTTGGTGATTTAAAGTGACAACGTTACTTCGAGCAAGATCTTTGACATTAAAAACGACTTACAACAGAGTCCAATTAATTCTCCGTTACTCTTTTACGTCTACTCAAGCGATCTTATAGGTTTTCTCAGCCACTACACAATCTTTACAGACGCTTAAGTAGAGTTTTTTTTATAGAGTTCGTGCAGGTTCAAGAGTGTACGCTCTGGTGTTTGTCACACAACCTGGGCGGGGTGCAGATGGTTTGTGTCGAAGACGTTCGTTCACTACTTACTACAGATAGGACTTTTTGAGAGATTCGACTGAATTTGTCTCGTTGATTGTAGTTCACAGTAACTCTTTTGTTTCCGTCATTAAGCTGTTATATTGCAAATGCATACACAGAGTATGAATTTTGAAGTGATCTTATGCTTCGAGTGTTATGCCTTCGTCAGCATTTTTTTTATCATCTCTCATTCACAACTGATGTTGTTGCACAATTTTTCCGTATAGGAATTGTTCTTGGCCCTGGACAGACTTGAAGTACAGAATTTCCGCTCAACAGTCGATGATGATTACCATTGCACCAGAGTAGAGAACAGATCAAGTCATCAATACAATGGCACAGTGTGACTTTGATCATATTAAGAGATATTGCGATGATTGGTAGTCAAAAAGTAACTTCCAAAAGTTGGACACGATATTGTTTACTCCTTAGTTCGTAAGTTAGTTTAGGTTTAGCTAGGGAAATTTTTAAAGGCTGTGCGCTGAGGTGAGCCTGAGGCCTGCTAGATTTGATGAAGCTCAGTCGATGAATGACATAATCAGGAGGGTGACCATTTGGAACAAAACACACAAGTGCTGGCCAAATTGATTATATTTTAGTTGGATAAGCTTTGGGATTAGAAAAAAAAACAGTCCACATTTTCAATAAACTTTTCCTAGAAAATTAAATGTAGTGATACGAAAATTTAACAGATAGGCTTAGGCCGAAACACATCAGCAATTAAGAAATATAGTTAGACCTAGAGTGGCCGCATAAGGCCAGTAAGCCATATTAAACATTCAGATATTTTTAAGTTACATTTAAACATTTTGGTCTAGTGATTAATAAATATAATAAAAAATGAATCAGAAACTAAACTAAAAAAAATAATAAAATTAATAAGAAATTGTTACACATTTCTACTCTTCATGTCATGAAATGGGCCTACACACACGGGAGTAATTTTATCAGGAGTAAAACTGGTGTAATGCTCTGCTCTAAGCTTACACGGAATGAATTAATCCAACTGAAAAAAATGTATATGTGAACCTCGTTTCATTGTGTTAGTGTTTTCTCGTCTTTCTGACATTTCATTTGACAGAGATATTTCGCAAAAGACGTCTCCTCTCCATTTGGTTTATACAGTGTTCACTGCTTGAAGGGCGAATTACGATTGAGACGCAACACGAGACAAAAAACGTGCTGACTCGAAAAGTAAAGAGTTGTGTATGTATTAGTTTTGCGCTCTCTTCAACCACTCGATACGCGGTTGAAGATTTTACCCCGTTTCATACTTCACACTTCAGCTCCCTCTCCAATAAACTCAATTTTCAGCCGGTTGGATTACTCCCGTGTATGCAGGCCCAATGAGTTGTGAATAATCCGTTTAGCTCTGGTAAGAAATAAAGGGCTACGTACCAATAAACAGATTTGCTATAAAAAAAAATTGAGAAAACTTCTTTTGGTTTTCTAAACAAACTAAGCCACTTGGGTTAAGTATATACGTCAATGGAAATGACATTTGGTTCATGGTGCCCAAGTTTGTGTACATTTCCCTAGAATTTGTTCAACAACATGACCAAACGATGGAGGAAATACATATTGTGGTTCGCCCAAGAGCATGTTAATTTCCGTGATCCGGTAAGCAGCTTCAAGCAGTTAACAATAAAAGAATAAATATATGTTCGAAATCTAAACAGGAAATCGAATCGATCGTGAAGTTATACAACTTGCAGTTCAAGAACCTCTCAAAGAACACGTTGGTAAGAACACATTTCTCAAAGATAAAGAATAAACTAGAAATGTAGTCCTTAGAACCCCTTTTGGATAGTAGAGTTTCCCAATGAAGAGGCGGCCATTAAACTGGCCTCACGATCTGTGTCATTGCGATGCATATTCGAGTTATGGGCTCATTCGACTTCAGTACCTATACTCCATGACGATGTGCGTCAGTACATTTCAGAACCTGAAAATAACGCCCACCAATATTTCGCTGCCGACAAGAGTTTTAAGATTACTGTCGAAACATACAACAAACATTTCAGTCAGAAGGAAAAGGTTGGCAAAATCGAAACGTTTGACTACCTGCCACTGGAAGGCGAGGTTAATCTCAAATCTCCGAACGTCGAATGGTGGTACATTGAGTTTTACGGGCTCAATCCGCAAGAAGTCCCTGAGCAACCTGATGATGTATTGTTCGGCAGACTGGTAAGTAAATGATTGAATAATGATACATGTGTCATCAATACGACTCCATTCTTAGATTGCCTCCGGGCAACGCAATTTGATTAAAGAGTTGTCATTGAAGAAACGAAAGTTCATTGGAAACACAAGCATGGAAGCTCAACTAAGTCTGCTGATGGCAAACCAGGCCATGGTCCACAAAGGAGACTTGGTATTCGATCCGTTTGTTGGAACTGGTTCCCTGCTAGTCAGTGCTGCTAAATTTGGAGGTTTGTGTAACTTTTACTCATCAAAGTGGATGCGCCAAAAACATTATATTGATTATAGGCTACGTTATGGGAGCAGATATCGACTATATGATGCTTCACGCAAAATGTCGCCCTAGTCGCATCACGCAAAAAGTCAGAGAGAAGGACGAGAGCATTCGGGCAAATTTGAAACAATACGGGTGCGAGCAATTCTATTTAGACGTTGTAGTCTCAGACTTTTCGAATCCCCTTTGGCGTGATACGATTAGATTTGACAGCATTATAACAGATCGTAAGTGTTAACGTCTGGATTCATAAGCCTTCTTCAGTTATATTTTTGTACAGCTCCTTACGGCATCAGAGAAGCTACGGAAAGGGTGGAAACAAAAATATCAACAAAGTCAAGTAGTCGTGACGAAGATGCACCCCACTATCCATCTACCTCCCATTACTCTTTGCAGCGGCTTTTCGGAGATTTATTAACGTTTGCCGCAAAGCATTTGCGAATAGGTGGTCGCCTGGTTTGCTGGATTCCTTTCCATAGGTACGTCGCTCACGTAGTTTTATTAATTAGTCAGACTAACTCCTATAATTTCAGGGAAGATTACACCGAACAAATGGTGCCGCGACATCCAAATCTCCAGCTCGTTGCTAATTCCGAACAGCTTTTGACGTCCCTTACAAGCAGGTGGCTGCTCACTTACGAAAAAATATCAGAACCTTGTGGAAATAGTTCCGCAGAAACCGAGGCAATAAACTTCCGCGAGCGATATTTTGATAATGGCCTCGAGTCCCGAGCAGAACGCCGAATGCGTCGAGCTCTGCTCCGTAAAATTGGTCGAGAAGAAGCCTTGAAACGAGGAAAGGAGATTAACGAAGATTCCAAAACACATAAAAATGAATTAAATAAAAATCGAAGAAATTTTTCATAAAGCAGCGACGGCTTCTTGAGTGATTTTATTATCACACCATTCAAATTGACAATCGAATAACCTTCCAAATGAATCTAACAGGTACGGAATGGCCTCATCTATAACGACGGTCCTTTGTAACTCTTTGGTTAGTGACGTAACACCTTTGTTCTCCACGCCGCATGGTACAATATGATCAAACCATGACAAGTCCGTATTACAATTAAGTCCTATTCCATGGGTTGTTACGTATCGAGAAGCATGAATACCTATTGCACAGATTTTCCTATCACCAACCCAAATACCAGTGTCGGAAGTTCGTTCTGCTTCTATGTCCATTGACTTGCACAAGTCGATCACAGTCGCTTCTAGCTGATTGACATACCAGCGAATACTTGGTTTAAATAGTTTTAGGTGAAGGATGGGATATGCAACAAGTTGTCCAGGTCCATGGAAAGTGATGAGACCTCCTCTGTTTGTTTTGTGAAATTCTGCGCCGAGTTCTTTCAAACGTTCTACATCCTGCTCGGTGTACCCTTTGGTCCGTATGCCTATGGTGTAGACTGGTTGATGTTCTAGTAGAAGCAGGTAATTGGTGAACGATTTAACCTCATCGGCAGGCTGTGCAGCCAGTTTTTGTTGTAGGTTTAAGCCATTGTTATAGCTTAATATGCGTGGGGGTCGTAATATTTTCACTAAACGATTTATCTCCGCTGGCTTCATGTAGTTGCATCGTACTTTCCAACTGTGTTTGACAGATGCACTTTTGTTAGTGCAAATAAAATTGCTAAAATAGGTCTAATGCTGCCAACATGTCTCAAAAGATCTTTGCTCTTTATGAATAAAATTCCGATTAAACAAGCGAATAATTGTGGTTTTCCTTATAGTTCAGTATTACACACTACAACAGCAGCCAAGACCCAAATGAGTGCGAAAGAGAGGGTCAGTGAAATAGAACAATACTGGCACAGTGATGCACGGGAAGCTTCTCCGCGCATCTTTTTACATTTCCTTATCTCCTTAGCCTTTGTCTTGCGATGTTGCATCACATCAGCATCACATACGCTTAAAACTTCCAAATGGGCAAATTATGTCCAAATTACAAGTAAGCGGATAGTTACGTAGTGCTATTTTAATAATGCGAGAAATGAGGGATTTAAAGTGAAATGAATTGACATGTGACCTCATAAACAATTTTGAAATGCATACAGCATAGTCTACTAATTCATTTACCTCCGATTTCATCTTTATTATAGTAGCTGTGTTCAATGACGAAAAGATCAGGAACAGGACAGAACAGCACAGATTCGTGAAAACTGTCAGATCAAGTTAGAACAGAAAAGTACAGCAGTATGTTAGTTGTCAAAAAGCGGAAAACCTCTTACATGTCAGATTGTAATAAACATGTTTTAGAATTAAATAATACACAAAGTGAATTCACATAAAAATGCTTTGGAGGAGTTGTGGTGGGCACTGATAGTGAAATTACTGTGATTAGTGAATCGTCAACAACATAGCTGCTTTTGACACTTTTCACGAATCTGTTCTGACTCCAGAGTAGGTGCAGAATTTCGTGTTCTGAAATGTCCGAAACACCGTCACTGAACACCAAGCAGAACACCTTCGGTCAGAAATTTTTGTCACTGAACAGCAAAACGTGTACTTTTCTGTCCAGAACAGTCCAGAACAGCCTCATTGAACAGACTAAGTGTGTATATCAAAAAAAATATCCGCTAACAAACAGAACTTCCGAGTTTCAAATGGTCATTAATAATAATAATATTTTTTTGGCATTTAATTTTACACTGATTTGACTTGTTTCATCAACTGCCATTTTGCAATCAATTCTATTTTTTTTAATTACATCAGTTTTGTAATACCGCAACTAATGGCTGATACGCAGTAGGCTTCATCAGTCTACCTTACTTTATCTTTTACTTTATTTTTAGATATTAAATTTCAATCCATTTCGTTTTAATTATTAAAAAAAAAAATTAAGAAAAATTGTAGTGGGCTGGCATCATTGGTCATATCTTATTTCTTTTGACAGTTGATTAAAAGAATTTTGCCAACTCGGCCATTTTGAGGAAATTTCGACGGCAGTCAAATAAAGCCGAGAGTTTCTATGAAAATTTCATTTGAAGAACGCGTTTAATTTATTTGTAGTTATTGAAAAAGAGTTTCTATTTATCGAGTGAAACGACTTTTATTGAATTTAAAATGGCGCGGTATATGCAACGTCCAGAAAATGCTCTCAAACGAGCCAATGGTAAGTGGAATGGGTTTATTCATCTACAGAAGAGCCATGCGGCCAACTCACCCTATCCAACATGGTGGACCCTACAAATATATGTAAATTTTCATTTTCTCCTTCTCCTTTTTGTTTAAGAATTTATCGATGTGGGAAAACCATTGCGTGCCCTGGACACCCTCCAGGAGGTGTTCCGGAATAAGAAATTCACGTACACTTGGTCCGAATCGGTCATTGAACCACTGATGTTCAAGTATCTTTATTTATGTGTCGAGCTGAAGAAGTCGCATATAGCCAAGGAGGGCTTGTTCCAGTATCGAAACATGATTCAATTGGTGAATGTGAGTTCCTTGGAAACGGTCATTCGTGGCTATTTGAAAATGGCTGAAGACCATACGAAGGCTGCACAACAACAATCGTCGGCTGCAGTGGCCTTGTTGGAAATCGACGATTTGGATAATATTGCGACACCGGAAAGTATTTTGATGAGTGCCGTGTGCGGTGAAGACGCACAAGATCGTTCGGATCGGACCATTTTGTTGCCATGGGTCAAGTTCTTGTGGGAGTCGTATTGCCAATGCTTGGAGCTTCTACGTTTGAATACCCATTGCGAGACTCTGTACCATGATATCGCTCGAATGGCTTTTCAGTTTTGCTTGAAGTACAATCGCAAGAGTGAATTCCGTCGTTTGTGCGATAAGCTTCGTAAGCATTTAGAGGATATCTGCAAGGGAACGAATCAAGCGCACGGTGTAAGCATCACCAAGTTGGAAACGCAACAACTCTGTCTGGATACTAGACTACATCAATTGGACAGTGCAATTCAAATGGAATTGTGGTTGGAGGCATATAAAGCAATTGAGGATATCCATGGCTTGATGACGCTGTCGAAGAAGAGTCCAGCTGCTAAGACTATGGCCAATTACTATCAGAAGTTGGCTATGGTGTTCTCAAAAGCTGGCAACCAGCTGTTTCATGCTGCTGCTCTTCTGAAATTATTCCAGTTGACAAGGGAATTAAAGAAAAATACGACGGAGGATGAGATGCAACGCATGGCTTCACATGTCTTGATTGCGACGCTGTCGATTCCGCTTCCATCGGCTCATCCAGAATTCGATCGATTCATTGAGACCGATAAGAGTCCTCTCGAGAAGGCGCAGCGCTTGGCCGTCCTTTTAGGCTTGACTCAGCCGCCTACCAGGGTGTCACTACTGAAGGAAGTGGTATGTCTATTTTTATTTTCTTTGACTAATGTGCTGCTGACTTGTTGATTATGTACCAAGTACACGTTGGACAAGTGCCAGTCATTTTCCCCTGATTTAAATTTGACGAAATGCACAATCTAGAATCTGCATATCCTTATATTTAGCATATTGCAATGTCCTTGTTTGCACTGCGACTTTTGGGACACTTTAAAATCGTATTTAACTTATTTTCGTTTATTTTTCCTAGGTCCGTCTTAATGTTCACCAATACGCTTCGGATGAATTCAAGAATCTCTACAACTGGCTTGAAATTGACTTTAATCCCTTGAACTTATGCAAGCGGGTGCAGACCGTAATCGATGTTATCGAGAAGGATGAAAATAATCTCTTGACCCAATACATTCAATCTCTTAAGGACGTGACCATAATGCGTTTGATTCGCCAAATCTCCCAGGTCTACCAGAGCATTGAATTCACCCGTCTAATTGAATTGGCGACCTTTTGTAACATTTTCAATTTGGAGAAGATCCTTGTCGATTGCGTTCGTCATAATGATATGCAAATCCGCATTGATCACCAAAAGCGCTGTATCTATTTTGGAACCGATTTAACTGAGAGCCAGCGTGAGGATCACACTGATGGACCGTCTCTGCAATCCATGCCTTCCGAGCAAATCCGTTCACAGCTGGTTAACATGTCGAATGTGCTACATCGTGCCGTTGCCGTTGTCTATCCAAATCGTAAGAAGGAAGAACGTCAAAAGATGCGCACGCAAATGGTATGGCACTATCATGAAATTAAGGAGAAGGAACACCAGCGTATTCTGCAGCGACAGAAGATCATCGAGGATCGTAAGGAGTATATCGAAAAACAGAACAACGCCAGAGAAGAAGAAGAACAACGTCGTTTAGAAGAGGCATCACGCCAGCAGAAAATGGCGGAAGAGAAACGTCTTCAACTGGAGAATGAAGAGCGCGAGAAGAAACGCCAATTGAATGAGCTCGCAGCAATCAAAGAGAAGACCTTGAAGGAGAAAATGCAGCAAATATCCCAAACCGCTCACGGTAAGAAGATGCTTTCCAAATTGGATGAAGAGGGTATCAAAAAGTTGGATGCCGAGCAGATTGCCGCACGGGAGAACGAGGAATTGAACCGCGAGCGCAAGGAGTTGCAAGGGAAATTGAAATCGCAAGAGAAGAAAATCGATTACTTTGAGCGTGCTAAACGCATTGAGGAAATCCCTCTATTCGAGAAGTACTTGGCTGATAAACAAGTCAAGGACAAGGAATTCTGGGAATTACAAGAAGCGGAGCGTATTGAAAATGCGATTGCTGAGCGTAAAGATGCCGTATCGCAACAGGATCGCTTGAAGCGAATGTATTCGGATCGTGATGTCTTCCTAGAGAATTTGAAGAAAGAACGCGCTTCTTTGTATCTCGAAAATCTAAAGAAATTCAATATTGCGCTCGAGGAAGAACGTAAGAATCGTTTGGCACAAAGAGTTATTCAACGTCGTGAAGAACGTCGCCAGAAGTGGCTGCGTGAAAAAGAGGAAGAACGTCTGCGTCAGGAAGAGGAGATTCGTCGCGCTAAAGAAGAGGAGGAACGTTTGGAAATGGAACGCCGCCGCAAGGAGCGTGAAGCCGAAGACGAAAAGCGTAAAATTCAATATGAGAAACAACGTCAAAAGGAGGAAGAAGTCGAAAGAAAGATTCAAGAGGAACGTGAGCGGTTAGCTCGTGAAGTTTCTAAAGAAACTGAGAAGGAAGTTTGGCGACCACGCCCGGAACGTGGTGGCGATCGTATGGATCGTGATCGTGGTCAACGTTTTGAGCGTGGCGAGAGGGGAGAACGTAGTGGTGGCGAGAATAGGGAATGGCGTCGTGGTGATGGTGGGGTTACTGCTGCCTCAGCAGATGCTTCGAGTGGAGGTGCGGATTGGCGCTCACGTCGTGACAATGAAGCAGCAGCAGCAAGAGCAGTACCAGCTGGAGCAGGGGCTGACAAATGGCGTCGCGGGGGTGGTGAAGATGATCGCAATCGTCGTGATGATCGACGTGACGATCGCGAATTTCGTCGTACAGGCGACGATCGTGAATTTCGCCGTGCAGGCGACGATCGTCGAGGCGGTGATGACCGTAGGGGAGGCGACGATCGCCGTGGAGGTGAAGACCGTCGTGGAGGCGATGATCGTCGTGGAGGCGATGATCGTCGTGGAGGCGAAGATCGTCGTGGAGGCGAAGATCGTCGTGGAGGCGAAGATCGTCGGGGCGGTGAGGATCGATTTGCGCCTCGTCGTCGTGATGGACCACGTGATCAAGAGAGTCGCGATACTGGCAGTGGAAGCTGGCGCAGCAATACTCGTACAGCTGAGGATCGTCGCGATGAACCACGAGATAGTCGCAGGCCAATGGGGGATCGTGGGGAGCGCGTAGAACGTGGAGGCGAACGTACTCTTGAGCGGGGTGATCGGCCGGCACGCCTTGCAGCAAATAAAGATACTGGCTCGAGCTGGAGGCGAGGCGGTGAAGATGAACGCAAGGAACGTCCTCCCCAACAGCGGGAGAAAGGTAAGAAGTGAATATTACACACAGATTGATGCGGTAATAAATATTTTTACAGAAAACCGTGATGATGGAGAATGGACAAGTGTTAAGCGCCGTTAAAAATCGTATTGAACAATTATGTAATTAATTATCCAATGTAACGTTTTTTGTATCTTTCTTTTCTTAATATTCGCCCGACATTTTCGACTGCCGAGATGAAATGCTTTTCTTTAATAAATGCGAGATGATATCCTGGGCAACCTCTTAGCCACACATAAGTATAAGGACATGATTCAAATTTTATGTACATCCACCACATTCATTAAATAAAAAATAATCAATTAATGTGAACGAAGGCTGTTTTTATTCCATGGTGGTCGAGGCCAGGGGTCATTGAATAATCGGACTTCAAAACCCTCTCTTTCTTTTGGGCGCCATGCAGTGTCTAATGTTGAACAGAACAAATGAGGATTCGATCGAATTTAGGAAATATATTTTCTTTATCAAATAGGTGTAAACATAGCACCGAGTCACGTGCGAACTGTCACGGGCGCGGCCTCGACATGTTGTTTTCCGCGCCGACGTAAGATAGCCACTTGGGAACAAGTGTGTGGACTAATTAATTGGTTGCAACTGAATCCAGTGAATGTATGACGAGCAGGAGTTGCCGTTTGCGCTTGCTCGCTGTCTTGTAGGGGACATCGTCTATCGGATGACAAGGTTGCTTGTTGCAATACGCAGTATTGGCGTTTTCCAGCGATTGGCAAAGATATGTGGCCGACACGGCAATTTGCTGAGAAATCACGGTACCAAACCTGTTCGTGTGAACATGTATACAGGTTTACGTCTCAAATACGAAGAGTAATTTAATCCAAATTAGTCTACTTTTTAGACAGCGTTTTCGGTGTCGGTTTCATGTCAACGACGGTAGGTGCTTGTTTTCTGTTCCATTGATTTGAGAAGTGATGGTGAGGTTCGTCCTTTAAGGATGAGAGTTATGGTTTCAAGGAATGTTTCAAAACTAAATTAAAACAGTTCTGGAGGAAATTTTTTTACGCTTGTCTCGTTTTCAAGTCTTCGAGATCTTGTTTCATCTTAGTAACATGGTTTAATGAAAATGGCGAATACCTTTGCACATCCAAAAATATACGCATACGCAATAATTGTGTCGGTTAAAAGCTTATTTTGTAATACCTTTTATGCATTGCATCTATTTTACAGGCACATACAGTGAACCAAAAAAAAACTGGGACACCTAGTACCCCTAAGTTTAACTTGAAATATCTCAGCAATTTTTTAGTATATTGAAACGAAGTAAATTTCATATTAAAGCATGTTTTAATGCGATTTCAGTAACATAAGCAAATTTGTTTTTGTTTCTCTAATTTTGACAACAATAAAATAAAACTTAAAATACCACAAATTCATCAGCCAAAAAAAAAACTGGGACAGTAACAAAAAATGACAATAATAATAAATTTCAATACTTTGTATGTTGCCCTTTTGCTTTCAAAACTTCTTGCAATCTTCTATTCATCGATCCGACCAGATTTTTTGTTACAGTCGCTGGAATTTTTTGCCATTCTTCATGTAACGCTGTCTTTAACTCCTCTCTGGAACGAATCGTTCTTTTTCGCACTTCTTTTTCCAGAACAGCCCAAAGGTGCTCTATGGGATTAAGATCCGGACTTTGGGGAGGATGCGGCAACACCTTTTATTTTGGTGTATTCCAAATACACCAATCTTTCGTTATACCAGCTGTGTGTTTTGGATCGTTATCGTGCAACAGTATTACACCTGGTGGTAGACCAAATTTTTGTTTTGTTTCGGGGATATAACGCTTTAGTATGTCAATGTATCCAAATTTTGTTAAATTCCCTTCAATTATATAAAGGGAACCAACTCCGTCCGCTGCCATTGCACCCCAAACCATTATGCTTCCACCACCGTGCTTAACAGTCGAAGTAATATTTTTTGGATCCAAAGCAGTTCCGTCCCTCCTCCACACAAAACGTCGACCATCGCTACCAAAAATGTTGAATTTCGATTCATCACAAAAAATCACTTGATTCCAAAACTCATCCGTTTTTTGCACGTACTCCTTGGCATACTCCAATCGCTTTTTAATATTTCTATCCGATAAAGACGGCTTTTTGCGAGGTGTGCGGGCTTTGAAACCTTCTTTATGTAAGAAATTGCGCACCGTTTGCGGATGAACTTCAGCAATTTTATCTCTTTTCAAAGTTTTGGCAATTTCGACAGCTGATTCCTTCGGGTTTGCATTTATAATCCTTAATATTCGACGTTTAGTTTGGTCCGTGGACATTTTTGAAGGCCTTCCACTCCCCGAAACACGATGAAGAAAACCGTTCTCTTTAAATGATTTCACTATGTTAAAAACGGTTGACTTGGGTTTATTAATCAATGAAGCAATTTCACGAATACTGTGTTTTTTTTTCATAATAATCAATTATTACAGCTTTCATATCGCGAGATGTCTGTTTATTTTCCATTTTTTCCACAACGAAGCTTGATGACAACAATATGCACCTGTAAACAATTTGACTGAATAGCAGAATAAGTATTTGATCTAAGATAAGGAAACCGAGTAACGGTCCTTTAACAGTGGCCTTGTAAAACAACTGTCCCAATTTTTTTTTGGCTGATGAATTTGTGGTATTTTAAGTTTTATTTTATTGTTGTCAAAATTAGAGAAACAAAAACAAATTTGCTTATGTTACTGAAATCGCATTAAAACATGCTTTAATACGAAATTTATTTCGTTTCAATATACTAAAAAATTGCTGAGATATTTCAAGTTACACTTAGGGGTACTAGGTGTCCCAGTTTTTTTTTGGTTCACTGTACATACATATGTATAAGCAAAATGAAAAAAAAAAACATAACCTCAATTAGATTTCATGCCAAAAGATCAGCCAACAGCTGGCGGAAATCTTCTAAAACGGTAGTTGTTGACTCATGAGGTACCATTTCGTCCCTGGTCGCGCTCTGCCCTTCTCAGGCGACGAATGAACAAAATCCGGTTTATATTTGAATGACACTACTAAAAGCGCTGAACACACTCTTGACAGCGATCCAGATTCATTGCAGCCAATTCCAAGTGCCGGTCAACAAAAAAATCACATTTTCCACGTGCTATGATTTTTGGCATTTCTTTTGACAACTAACCATACCACCACATTCAACTACTCTGCCTACCTGCTAGTTTACGGGAAAATTCGACATTTTATTGGCTAACCATTTGTGTTAGTGCGAATTGGTACATAACCCGACAGCTAAACTGCATGTGTGTGCATCATCAATCTGATGCTCTCTCTCATTGAGTTTCGCATAATTGTCAATTGAAACAAGCAAGCGGTTCACGTGAAGTTCAAAAGCCCGCAATTTATTTGTGCATTTTTGTTGGAAAAAGTGAATAAAAAATTACCTCCAAACAACAGTGCATTGTTCAATTAATCAACTGGTGAAAATATAACAGAATTCGATTGAATCCAAGTGTTTTACGTGGCTCGGAGAAATTTCTGTATCCCGGTTGTGAATGGTTGTCGGGGCCGCCGTGGTTTGTGAACGTCATCGCCGGACGCTCAACATGTGAGGTTAAAACACGAATACTTAACACGTTTTCAGTTTGTTTAAGTGCAATTGTAAATTAAAATAGCTGGCCGTAGTCGCAGGAGGGAATCAATTACGATTCCCCAATTTTCCAGTTCTATAGATTATTAAGGTAAGCATGTAATTTAAGGTGGAGAAAAAAAATTACATGCCGCAAAAAGGCGTGTGCGAAACCATGTGTGATAGGTGTGTATATCTACCCTTTGTGTCTATCCGGGATTTTTTTGTTTTCTCGATTGAATAGTATATTCCCTTTTTTTTCTTCATAAGTTTTCGTAAAAAAATATTTTGCCATCCAAATGTCTTAAATGCCTAAGACACGGTACACGATGTCTCACATGCCATTCGTCGTCATCAGCATGATTGGTAGATGGTGAGGGACGTTCATGCGGTGGCTGTTGCCCTTGTCAACGTCATAGTTCTTTGATATTTTTTCCCTGATTCCTCTGCACTCGTTCGAATACGTGTCAGTAGTAAAAGACTTTCAAATTCCACCCATTGCGTTGTCTTTCAATCTTCCGTAGTGGAAAATCTGGTTTCGAGAAATGAAAATATTTAAATGAATTTTTTTCCTTCGAGATATCAGTGAGTGAATGGAGAGCTGTATTGTCATTTCTGATGAGCAATTCGCGTGCACGTGGAACACTCGAGCATATATGAACCTTGTGTCTACAAGTCTTAACGAATGTAAGGTGTGATCTGAATGTTGTTTCTGTCGTCGTGGACGTTTTGAGATGGAAAGTTATTATCAGCTGGACACGGACAATATGCCAACGTGCACACGATTCCATTTCGAAATGAAAGGCGTTACGAGCGAATTGATTTGTATTTGAATTTGAATTGCGCAAAAACTGCCCCGCCATGCGGTATTTTTGAATCTTTTATTTGCTTCTCATTGCTTCTCAATTTTCAATTCGTTGAAAAATATTCAAATTCACAACGGCAGTGGGCGGTTTCTAACTTATTTTTGGAGAAAATCGTCTTATTTATTTTGATTCTGTTAGTTTATTCTTGCATCTGTATGAGTGAAAGATGCCTATAAAGTATTCTTGGCATGATCAGAATGCAGAGAAAAATGCATTCGAGTTTCCGGGAATCGAGAAGTTGATTGTCCAACTTGGTCATACTGTCCTAACTAGGGCGGTGAATGTTTTAAAAAGATTCTGTTGTGTTTAACAAAGTGCATACACTGATTGGTCTTTAAAGAAAAGAGCAGATGTTTAGCTTATGGATATTTTTGGGAATGGAAATGTGGATAAATGACAGTTTCAATTTTTCTATGCTATACAAGGGAAATTGGGATATGTTTTTCTACCTGGTACTACGACCAAATTGATCTAATCTGAGAAGATGTGAGGAACGAGCAGGTTCATGGTTGGGTACAAATATGCTTAACCCTCTTATTGCCCTTCTCTTTCTCACATTTAAAAGAATGTTATACACTTGCGCTTTGCTTCTGTTATTTTAGCAAGTGTCTATGCAGAGGCTAGCAACATGCTTCAGAGGACGTTCAATACTCGATTTCACTCCCGCTTTTTGTATTTTTTTTTGTTTCAAGCGCTTCTTTTCCTAATGGGAAAAAACCGTGGTTTCATTCATACACAGTGTAAAGTATGTTAAATGCCCTCAAGGCATTTGCTGAGAAGGCGAAATTATAGTTTGTCGTTTATTTCTCTGGCATGGTGAGATTCAGCCTAATGCTGTGCATTGCAATTTAAATTTGGTTACCTACACATACAGTATTGTTCGGAATCCGAGCAACTTTTTTCGCTGAATATTTTTGTATTTAATATTTTAATGTATGTATTTCCTCCTGAAAATAGAAATTTAAAACTAAATCATTTAAAGCAAATACAAAAAACAAAGTTCCTTGAAAATGCAACTCTCTGAAGTCCTAGCTATACTTATGTACATAAGCGCATTGACAAACGGTGCCTAACGGTAGGTTATCGAGTTTTTTTTTCAATTTTATTTGCTACACTTGTGTTTAATTGACTTGTTTTTTTTTTAACAAATCCCGATTGGTGCTGTTTTTCTTTCAATCAACTAATCTATTACTTTTTGTTTAAATCAATTTCATGATTCATTTCGTTAGCCAAAAATTCTTAAAACTAGTTTAAATATCTTAACTAACTTATAAATACCTTTTAAACTCTACCCTTCTGCCTTATGAAAGAAGATAAGATAAGATTTTTGTTTTTTACTGAAAAACTTACCATCAGATTACATATTTTTTAATATTCAGTGGTGGCCACAGAATCAGAAACGACAATGTTCTAACAATTCTAAAATTCGTAACTTTTTTTAATGAAATATTTTGATATTGATAATTGGTTTTATTAATAGTCCATGAAATGGATAACATATTTAATAATTTAACAGAACAAAAACGCGACAAATATACATAAAAAAAATAAACATTGATTTAACTTAAATTTTATCTGATAACTAATAATTAGATTAGAAACTAAAAATTGAAATTTCACAAAAAAATATTTGAAATAGCATAAAGAAACTTTAATATTTTGTGGGAAAGCCTTTGTTTTTTAGCCAATCTTTATTGCATGCTTTGGACCAAGGTTCGGTATCTTGAGGGTGGTATACCCTCCCAGACTTCTTTAATTTGTTCAAATAGTTCGTCCAAATTTTTTTGATTCTTTTGTTTAAAACTTCTGTCCAACAATTTTCGATTGGATTCAGGTCCAGACTTTGGGCGGGCCAATCCAAAACATTATTTTGCGTATCCGCAAACTGTTTCACAATCCGTGCTGTATGTTTTGGATCGTTATCGGGCTGGAATATGAAACTTATGGGCATGTTATCAAAGGAATAAAGTTCCATCACATTTTCCATGATGTCTTTATAAACGTGCTGGTCCATTCGACTATTTATTCGCACTAATGGACCAACACCATGCCAGGAGAATGCACGTTTCCTCCACCATGCTTAATGGCCTTCAGAGTATATCCTGGATCCAGTTCCTTGTTCTGAGGACGTCTAACATAGACTTTGTCATCAGAACCAAACAAGCTGAATTTTGATTCGTAATTCCAAAGTATTTTTTTAAAGAATGCTAGTGGTTTATCTGCATGCAGCTTAGCAAAGGTCAGCCTCCTGTTCATATTATCTAGCTAATAATTCTTGGCTGATTTGGGGGCGCAACAATGTCTTTTATTTTTGTTATAGTCAATAAAGAGTCGGCCTTACTAATTCGGCATATTAGTCTGTCTTCTTTTGGTGTCGTTTTCCGGCCCACCGGCTTCCGTGTGGGGTTCTCAAAGCTGCCAGTCTTTTTGAATACTTGATTGCATCAAAAATTATCTTTTTAGAACACAGAATAGTATACAATCCATTAACATATTTTCATTTTCATATCATTGTACGATGAGCCTCCGGAGTTCTGGAGTGCAGGAGTTATTTTTACCATTTTTTATCACTATATATAATAAGAGATATTGTAAAACAAATGGAAATGTATTGAAAATAATCAACTCACGTAGTAAACAAAGATCTGTTTAAAACACAACCACTAATTCTTTTTTCGTTTCTAATTGTCTGTCCAGCAGAAATATGGGTTATAAAATAATTTTTCGAAACTATGACCATTGACAGCCGATACGTGTTCATGCAAACACATGTTGAGATAGAACATTACAACCCTTACTTAATAATGGTACCGATCAAACGCAGTGGCGCTTGGAAAAAAATTCTGATAACTAGATAAGAAATGTATGCACTTGCTGTATCTATTATTATTATTATTATTTATTTACTAGGGATTAGTTAAAACTAAGTACTAGTATACAAGAATATAAAAGAGCACTAGCTACAAAGGCTATCAGCTCGGTTAGCTTAAATCTTAAGTTTAAATGTATGAATGTAATTTAGAATACGGCTTATATTTTCCGGTGAAGTATCACGTAGTAGTTCATATGGAGTCGAGTTGGTTTTTAGGTAATTGTTAAGATGACATCTGGTTGGGCAATTAGCTAAACCAAGAAGATGGTCGATGTTGATTGTTGAGTTACAGAGAGGGCAGGTTGGAGGGTTTTCTCTTTTTAGAAGGTGTATATGGGTAGTGTACGTGTGTCCCAGACGAAGTCGGATGAATGGAGAGATGAATGTGTTAGCTATTCTGCGATAGTTCGGGGAGGTCATGTCCGTGTTGACTAAGGTGTAGTGATGAGTATATTGTGTCCATTTAATGAGTTGTTGTTGTTTTAGTTTCTTCTCTATATCTTTTGATATATCGGACTTACTAAGATAGTGGAAGAGGAAGACGGGGCTGCTTTTAGCGTCTTTGGCTGCCGCATCAGCGTGTTCGTTTCCCACGATCCCCACATGGCTAGGAATCCAGATAGTTTTTATTCTACTGTGGAGTCTTATAAGGAAGTCCCTTATTCTGTCGATCATCTCTGTACGGCAGTTGGGGTTCTTTATGGCTTTCAATACCGAGAGGCTATCTGAACATATTAGGAACTTCCCTTTTTTGTTTGAGATATTTGAAATTGTTTCGAGAATTGCGGCGGCTTCAGCTGTAAATATGGAAGAGGATGGTGGTAAAAGGCCTATTCTAATTGGTTTTCCATTTTCATATGTGGATGCGAAAGACGGTCCGGATTCAGTTTTAGAGCCATCGGTAAAGATAAGCTTCCAACCATTGCTCTTCGCTTTTGCGGCGAGGTGTAAAAAGAGTTGTTGGAATACTCTATCTGGAGTTGTTGTTTTAGGATAGGACGTTAGCGTCATGTTAATGGAGTCTTCCTTAATTAGGGATGGTGGAAATTTAGTTTTGTACCGACTAAGTCTTCTAAGGGGGATTTCTAAATCTATACCAGATCGTAGAGACCGAGCGATGGCTGAGTCAATCCGGCAGGGCCTGTTGTTTTTGAGAAGCTTTGCAAGGTCTTTATCGATTACTGTGCCGTAGGAGGACAGCAGTTTGAGAGATAGTTTCGCTGTTGCTTGGGAAATGCGTTCCTCTATAGTTGGTAGTCCGGCTTCTACTAGGATGTTCCTTGTTGGCGTAGTAGGAAAAGCGTTTAGGCTTCGTCTGCAGGCTTGATGGTATGGTGCTTTGATAAGGTTCAGTGTAGTTTTAGGCGAGCTTCCGTAAATAAATAAGCCGTAATCTATTTTGCTTAAAATTAAGGCCCTGGTTAATTGACATAGAGTAGTGACATGTGTGCTAAACTTCTTTTGAGCTAGGTATTTAATAATATTTGTTCTTAAGGCTAGGCTTTTTCTTAAGTATAAACAATGATCTTTCCATGAAAATCTATTATTAAATTTAAGTCCTAAGATAGATAAAGAGTTGACATTTTCTATAACATTATTGCCTATAGACATAACTATTCCATTGCAGTTTTTTTTACGACAAAAGTGTATGATTTTACATTTTTCAGGTGATAAGGTAGCACCAGAAGAGTTTGACCAGTTGAGGATATCTAGGACAACATTGTCGAGTAGAGCTTTAGATTTGTTTAAATCATTCTGTTTACACATTATGTAAAGGTCGTCAGCGTATATGCAATGGTTTACATTTGGGTGGAGATTGATCAATCGGCTTAAGTCATCGAAAGCTATTATAAATAGCACAACTGACAAGGGAGAGCCTTGAGGGATACCATTACTTAATGGGACTGTGGTAGAAAAAAGGTTATTAGTTCTTACGGAGAATTTTCTATTTATTAAAAAAGATTTGACGTAGTTGAATATTTTAGGGCCGATGTTCCACAATTTTAGTTTGTTAAGGACTAAATGTATGCCAATTTTGTCAAAGGCTTTTTGGAAGTCCAAAGATAGTATAGTGACATGATTGCGTGATGATAATGCCTTAGAGATATAAAGGTCTAAGTATAACAAGGCGTCGGTGCAGCCTTTATTGGGTTGGAATCCGACTTGATTAGGACTTATTAGGTTATTCGTTTCAATATACCAAAGAAGTCTTTTAGCAACAATTTTTTCGAGGACTTTCGATAGGCAGGGAAGAAGCGATATTGGTCGAAAGCTGTTCAATGAATTGGGTTTTTTGTTTGGTTTAGGGATTGGGAGGACAGTTGCCGTTTTCCATTGTTGGGGGATGATTCCCGTGACGAGGATATTGTTGTAAATTAGTATGAGTCTTAACTTGGCAGGATGACAGAGATTTCTTATCATGGGATATGATACTCTATCTCTACAGGGTGATTTACCTTTAAGTTTCGCGACGGTGGATTCATACTCTACGATTGAAATGGGGCCTTCAATGAGTTGGGCCTTTGTTGATATGTCACTGGGGTTGACTGCCGACAATAGTGAATTTGTTTTATTTATATTGAAAGCCGATGGGAAGTTAGAATCTTTCGAGTTGTTGGACCAGCAGGTAGCAAAGTGATTACAGATGTCTGTGGGATTCGATATTGTACCCTCGGGAGTTTCTAGGGTTATTATGGAATTGGGAATGAAATCTCCTGTAAGGCAACGTATCTTGTGCCAGATATATTTAGGAGATGAACGAGGAGAGAGGGTTGATGTGAGTTGCTGTAGGCTTTGATTCTTACTGATTTTTAGCTCTCTGCGGAATTGCGCATTAGCCTTTTTATATGCCACTAGGTTGTTGGTGTTAGGGAATCTTTTGAATTTTTGCCAGGCCATCATTTTTTCTTTTCTTAAGGAGTTTAATTTACCTGTCCACCAGGGAACCGAGTGTTTCCTTTTTGAGCGAGGGTTGTTTTGGGGTATCGCGATGTTTGCTGCCGTGCGGATTGCTTTTAGGATAATGGCTGCCTCTTTGTTTATGTTCTGAGAAGGGGGGTGGGCTGAGAGATAGTCTAGAATGGTCTTGTTGAAGCAAGGCCAGTTAGCTTGGTCAGTTTTAAATTGTATGTTAAGTGGAATCTTCGCGGCCATTGTATCAGTATTGATCTTTGAGATAATAGGAAGATGGTCGCTGTTCCAGGGGTCGTCCAGAACTTTCCATGATATTTTTGAAAATAATTCCAGAGAGCAAAGTGTAATGTCAATATGAGTCATCGTACCATGAGTGGAGAGATGGGTAGGGGAGCCGTCATTCAGAACCATGAGATTGGATTCGAGAATTAGTTCCTCCCAGATACGGCCTCTAGAGTTTGTTGTGTTAGAGCCCCAGAGTGCGCTCCAAGAGTTGACGTCACCAGCGATAACAACTGGTGTATGTATTTGGTCAAGGATACTGGTAATGTCATTTTTAGTAAATTGTTCGTCAGGGAGTATGTACAGGGAGATAATGGTGAATTTAGGAACGATTTCAATTTCAAGAGCAAGGGTTAGGATATTGGAATGGATAGGTATTACTCTATGGGGTATATTGTGTTTTATCAGAACACCAATGCCTTGTTTGGCCGTGTTGATATGAGGAAAATTAGAAAAGTATGGTTTGTATGCTTTATGTACGTTTGGGGTATACTGAAAAGGGCAGTGGGTTTCCTGAATACAAATTAAAGCTGGTGCATTTTCATTGATTAAGGTAGTTAATTCGTTATAATTGTTGAGGAAGCCTTTCATGTTCCATTGTAGGATGGTGAATGATTTAAGTTTGCGGGTTTTATTGGATTGAAGATTTGTTGGCAATTGGGAGCCACTACGAGTGGTTTGTGAGGTATATTGTCTGTAATTGCACAAGAGTGCGTCCGGGTTGCCTTGCGAGGGCAGCGGTTGTTTAAGATTGTTAGGAGAAAGATGGGAAGATTTGTTAACTAAATGACTCTGCCGCTCGTGGGCCGAGCCACGGGAGCTTTTGGTAGAGCTCGAGTGGCACGGCCCCAAAGCGGCAGAGTCAATTTTTTTGTGAGTTCCTACTGTATTAGGAGGAGTCATTATCAATTTCAACGAAATATTGATTAGAACTGATTAGTGATTTGGTGACTGCTGAAATTGGAGATATATTCGAATAGGAGGGAAGATTACTGTTTTGAGTTGATTTGAAAGAAGTCTTTTTCTGTGTGGGGGCATTGGGAGTAGAGAGGAGAGTATCTGCTAGTGCTTGGAATGATTTCGATGTCGAGGGTGGAGAATGTGTATAAGGTGGGTTTTTGATTGAGTCAGAGTGTTGATTTATTGATGCAGGTGTTGAGTTGGGTATGGGTTGGATAGAGTCACTATTTGGGTTAAGTTCGGGTGTTGTCGGGGTTGTGGTGATTTGCGGAGGGGATGAGCTTGAGCTATTTAGGTTATGTTTTGGATTCGATGTATGGTTTGAAGGTTGTTCTGTGCCTGAAGCGCGGGGGATCAGGATTGGGTTGGTGGCAGTTGGTTGTTTGATGGGATACGTGAGACTGTGTTTATATGGATTAAGTGGTACTGGCGTAATCTCATTGAGTGAAGTGGTTTCTAAGGACTTATGGGAGGCAGTGTTGGTTATGTGTTGTGATGGGATTGTCGAGGGGGTGGGGGGTGATGTGGAGTTGTTTGTGGGAAGTGTTTTATTTGTTGATTGTGTTTGTACCATGTTTTTGGTAACTGCTGCGTACGAAAGGTTAAGGGGTATCGAAGGGTTTTGTTCTTTGTAAATTCTCCTTGCTTCCGTCATGCTACATTTTTTAATGGTTTTTATTTTTAAAGTTTCTTTTGCTTGGAGATAGCGGGGGCATGTTTTGGAAGATGACGGGTGCTGTTCAAAGCAGTTTGCGCATGAGATACGCGAGCAGTTGTTTGGGGAGTGGGGGGGGAGGTTGCATGTATCACATGATGGATTCCTGTTGCATCTTTTGGTGGTATGGCCTAGTAGTTGGCAGTTTCGGCAACGCATTGGATTGGGGAAGTATTCCTCAACTTTGGTATTATACCATCCAATACTAAGTGTGTTTGGGGGGCGGAAGAGGTCGAAGGTGAACAGCATAAGTCCGGTTGGACGTTGGATTCCTTCTGAAAGTTTCTTAAACTTGAAAACTTCAGTGACGCCTTGAGACCTCATTTCTTCGATGATTTCATTTTCTGGAACATTAATGAGGAAGGGGGCATACACTGTTCCTTTTGATGAATTGAGATTGGAGTGGAGGGAGACGTTGATTGGGCAAAGGCTGGATAATGATTTTTTTTGGAGGAAGAGGTCAGCTATTTTCTGCGATTTTACCAGAATAAGAAGATTACCGTCGCGCAGTTGTGCAATACTTTCATATGCAGTACTTATTCCATCAATTGCTTTTTTGAGCAAGAAAACACTGAATGACGTAAGAGGTAACTCTTTGTTTGCTGGTGAGATGACTATAAATTTGGGATTATTTAAGGTTGGGTTATGTGTAGGGTTTAGGTCTATTGTGCTAGGGACAGGGGAGAGGGGCTTTTTCCTTTTTTTATGTTTGGGTTCGACTAGCGGTTCTATATCTAGTCCGCTAAATCGATTACCCGGGAGACCACGTGGCCCATCGGCCATGAGTAGTTTTTTTTTTTTTTTTTTTTTTACACTCTATTCACTGTTTTTTTATTACACTGGTTAGAAAGGGAGAGAAGTACCGAGAGTGGTGCTATATGAAGATAGCGGGAAAGTACACCAACGAAAAGAGCAGCAAAGCGTAATTTGGAATTGAACGTACGATCACGATGTTGCCGGCTTGAAGGTTAGTCGGTGACTGTGCTGTATCTAATTCTATGGCCACCACTGTAAAACTTAAAGCTATCTAAAAACTCTAAAAACGTTAACTGAGAGAATATGCCTACATTGCGTATCTTTTTTTTTTTGTTTTTTTTTTTATATTTCAATTAAAACTAAAACTAGATTAGACATTCGCCAATCTAGCATGCCTTAGCTTACCCTAACCTACCCGCGCATATGCAAGTCCGCCATCGACATATGCTATGCCTTGTCTTAAAGAGGCTTCCATATTAAAGTCGTATTAAAGTCCACTGACGCAGCTCGCTCCAGCCACCAAAGCGTTGATGCTGTCGGAGGGCGTCTCCCCGACGATTTACTAAACCTGAGGGCCTCGGGCTCGTGGAGCGTGACATCAGCTCCGTCGAGGAATCGCCGCTTCACTGAATTGCCACCCACGTAGAAGATTAGCGGTACCTGTCTGTATTCTGGATAAGCCCACATCGATCTAGATAGAGAAATATACCTGGCGGTATAAAACAGTTAAGGCGCGCCCTCCCGTGATATATATCATCGAACTAGTAACCCCCGGAGACCAGGTTATTGTTAAAATTCCATGCACTCGGGTTTGGGTGTCGTATACAACCCGAGACAAGCCCTGAGACGTTATTATTATTTTTATTACCGGCCATTTGGAACTCGAAAGTTCAGGTCCTCGTTGATCACCTTTCTCCAAGCCTCTATATAATGAGTATGCTCCTTCTGCGTTTCGCCGTTCTATCCCATCTCTTTTATATCCTTAATTATATTGAACTTCCATTTACGGCGCGGTCTTCTTTCTCCTACCGGTTTTGTGCTCATAATTGATTCGATTGTTCTTCAACTTTAAATTCGTTCTACTTATTCTTTCTATCTTAGACTTACTGATATTATTACTCAGACAATATTTGCAGTAGAATAGAGTTACTCGAGTTCTTGGAGTTTTCTGCATTCGCCTCTTTTCTCGTCCGGATTTTAATATCGCGATACAAAATGGTTGTTTTGAATAAATTCTTCATCGCGAAGAAGCATGCGTTGTACTCGTTTACGAGTACAGTCAAGAGCGAGGTTTGGATGTTTGGTTTTTTCTTCATTTAATTCTAAGCCTACTTGCTTTCCTGGCATTATTAGACTTTCTACATTTCTCTTAACTAATTCCTCACTATCTCCCAGCAGGTATAAATCGTCAGCGTTAAAGGATATTCGATGCGATTTCCGCACGAATGTTTCTTTTGAGCTGTTCTATTGTCTTCGGGCCGTTAGCATACACCTTGCTTCTTAAGTATCCCTAAAGAAAAAAGTCTGGAGGAGTCAAATCCGGCGATCTCGGAGGCCAGTCAATCTCGCCCTTTTTTGACACCAATCTTCCAGGGAACTTCTTACGCAAAAGGTTCATTATTTTGTCCGCAGTATGGCATGTCGCGCCGTCTTGTTGAAACCAAAAGTGAAATAAGCCTTTTTTACGCATTTCTGGGACCACATAATGGGCCAACATCCACCGATATCGATCGCCATCCACTGTATCGCCAACTTTTAAGAAATTTTATTGTTTTATTGTTATTGTAATTTAATTGTTTTAGCGCATACACCGGCTCAAACAGTAACTTTTTGATCATATAGCGGCTCTTAGTGAATAATGTGAGGATTTTCGGTGCCCCAGAAGCGACAATTTTGTTTATTAACTGAGCCAGAGAGCGTAAAATGTGCCTCATTGGTCATCAAAATTTGCTTCCCGAAATCCGGCTCAGCATTAATCATTGCAACGATATTTTGTGCGTATGCCAAGCGCCGTGGCTCATCTTGTGGCAAAATTCTTAAAATTATCTGCACTTTGTATGGAAATAAGTGAAGATCATCCTTTAAAATTCTCCGCAAAGTGGTCCCACTGATGCCTTACTGCTGCGAACGGCGCCGATATTACAAACTTGGGTCTTCACAGACTGAATAGACGAGTTTGAACGCCGCGGACGTGGCCTAGGTTGCTCACGAGGGCTTGCCACAGAACCAAATTGAAAATAATTGGAGGCCCAACAACGAATTGTATCTTCTTTTTTTTCTGGAATGTTTCAGATAAGACGTTTCAATTGACAATTTTTTCGGGTCTTCCAGACTTACAAGGACGTGATACATTTTAGATCGGTTTATAGAATTAGAGTCTTTTTAAAATCTACGAATAGTTGGTGTTTCGTTTCGTGGAATTCCCATTTCTTTTCTAAAAGCTGCTGTATATGGAATGATGACCAATTTTTTCCACTCCTAGGGGATGGTTCTCCTGTTCCACATAGTTGTGGTGGACCATGTAACTTCTCTGTTCATTTTTCTCCTGCACATTTTGTTAATTCCCGTGGTACTAGGTCGATTCCTGTGCCCTTGTTATTCTTAAGCCGATAGATTGCTTTTCTTTACTTCCTCAATGGTTGATAGTTCAAACTGAACCTTTGTTAAAAACCCCGTTTTCCATTGCTACTGGCTCTTCATGCACATTAAGCAATTTATCGAAATATTTTCTCCGAAACGAGTTCTCCATTATCGTAAAACCTGATCGGCCCGGTAAACTTTTTGTATAGCGTTTAGCACGTGTTTTTAGCCACATATTCTTCCTGAACTTTAGCAAACTTTTCTCTTTACCATTATCGGTTTTTATCCCGAAGGTGTTGGCTGACTAGGGTTTGATGATCTCTTCGCTCTTTTCCAGGGCTTGAAGCCTTAGAATATTACAGGCTTTTGCTTTTTCCTTCCATTCTTCGTCGAACCAAGGCTTTCCTTTGGGGGCTTGCAATAGCCTAGTTCGTTTTCCGCTGCTTCCTTTACAACACTTTTTTATTGTTGCCATACTGCCTTTACCTGTCTTGTTACGATGTTAGTTTCTATGACATCTAGTAGGGCGAACTGGTTATTAATTACGTCCTGGGATTGATTGAACTTTTCAACTTTGAAATTTTTTTATACATTGCTGTGTTCCGCTTAAGTGAATTTAGATTTGGCTTTTAATATTGTATGCTTTGTGTTGGTTGATTTCGAGAAGGCCTTTGACCGGCAACCAAGAGATCTTTTATGGGTAGCGCTAAGACAAAAAGGAGTTCCAGAACCAGAAACCTACGTGCGAGTGATTATGGACATGTACGAGAGAGCAACGACAAGAGTAAGATGCACCGCAGGAGTCACCGAAGAGTTCGCAATCAAAGTCGGTGTACACCAAGGGAGCGTCCTCAGCCCACTGCTTTTTATAGCAGTCCTTGATTGCTTGCTTGAAGGAAAAGTGACGGACCCCAATGTGCACCAGCTATTCTTTGCTGACGATGGGGCCATTATAAGTGATGATCAGGCGTCCCTACAACGAGCACTTGATGTGTGGGTGGACATTTTTGAGGGACACGGGTATCGTATTAGTTCAAAGAAGACAGAGTATCTGTGCTGCCCGTTCTCTGACCCTCATCAGCCTATTCCAGACATTTACTTGAATGGAAGAGTGCTTCCCAAGTGTGAAAAGTTTAAATATCTGGGATCTATGATTAATAGAGAAGCAACTTGTGATGACGACATCAAACATCGCGTAAGCGTAGGGTGGATGAAGTGGCGAGAAAACTCCGCCATCTTCTGTGATCGAAAAATGCCCCCTAAGCTGAAAGGAAGGCTCTACACTTCAGTTGTACGTCCGGCGCTCACATACGGTTCACAATGCTGGACAATGCACAAAAAGTATGAGAGCAAATTAACGGCAACTGAGATGAAGATGCTTCGCATGACAGCGGGAGTAAGAAAGCGTGACAGAATTAGAAGTTCAAAGATCCGAGGAAGCCTCCACGTAAAAGAAACCATCACAAGAAATATAGAGCGCGACCGACTCAGTTGGTATTGCCATGTTCAAAGGAGAGATCCTTTGAACCCCGTCCAAAAGGCGTTATCAATCAACATTCCAATTTCAACACGCAAAAAAGGCAGGCCGAAAAACAATTGGTGCAAACAAATGCAAAAACACCAGCATTTGATTGGCCTCAGCGATGAAGTAATCCCAAACCGGGAAGCCTGCCGCTACTTTCTGAGGTCAAACCGGCGGACTCCACAAGCGGACCAGTAGTAATGCAGTTAAGTGGGAAGGTTATGGTCCTACACTTCTGACCATAACGACGCCGGGATAAAAAGGAAAAGAAGAAGAAGAAGACGCCTTCTAGTACGTTGGTATGGTGTCTTCTATCTTTCAGAAAATGACCAATTTGTTTGCGCATAACTCCAAATTGATTGAAATCATATCATGATGGAGATGGAGAGAGTAGAATAGAATTTTCCGACACTACAGAATAGAGACTAAGTCAACATAAGCCTGAAGCCGTTATCAACAATCTCGTGTGTTTCGCAAATTTCTATGCATTCTGGGACTTACTTCTGGTGTTTCTTGTTCAAAACATGTCTGAGATCTCATTTGACCCCCGACACACCGTTTATTTTATGAACACGCAAGGTGGTTTACACATTATCAATTGGCGAGCAGTTCTTTCCTTTATTGAAGTGGTATACAATTCTGATTTCATATGTGTGCTCATTCCTTATCTCTTCAAGCAATTTTGAAAAATGTATAAAAGCATTTGCCCAGAGCTAGATTTGACAGTGCTTCTAGTTGATCAGTTCAGTGCAAGCAGTAAGAATAAAAAAAATGGATCTAAAGTTGTTGCTTCTTGTGATTGTGGCTTTGATTACTGTCTTAACAAATCCAGTGGCATCACAATTTGGACCTCCACGAAGAGGCCATAATCCCTTTCGGCCACCATCTCGTCCGAGTCCATTTAATCCTCGACCAGGAGGTTCAGGACCTTTCAATCCAAGACCATCTCACAGGGGACCAAGATTTTAATCTATAAATGTATAGTTTTCCTATAATTTATAAATAAAATTGACTTACAATACATACAAAAATCTTTCAGTCTTTATGTCTACTTAATATGTAACTATAAGGATAACAGAATTCATCAATTTCTTTCTTTGCCAAAATACTTTCTAAGATTCACAGATCAGTTTCAGTAACATCATTTGGTTGTATTATAGTTTTCACGATCATATTTTTTGAACTGGTGACACTTACTGTCCTATGACTTTTATCGTTTGATGAGACACGGAGAATTTCTTTCTTCTTCTGATAATCACAGAAAATCATAAGTCAAAATTACCAACCAGCCAAATCGACCACAAAGCCAAATATCCATATTGCCAAGGTAATGCGGTGTGTTTGGTTGGATCCGAAGGCAGTGGTCTATTATGAGCCACTGAGTAGTGACAACCGACAACAATCGATGCGTTTGAACCAGGCAATAAAGAAAAAACGGCTGGAATGGGAGACATTTTCAATCATGACAACGTTACATACGTTACGTTATGGCCCCACCCGCCATATAGTCCAGATTTTGCGCCAACCGTTTACCACTTGATTCGATCCATGCAGAAGGCCCTTTCTAGAATACGCATTTGAAGGTATCTAAAATTAGCTCGATTCGTTCTTGAGCTCAAAAAGTGAGGAGTTTTGGGCCACAAACCATTAAATGCCAGGAAGATGGGAAAATCACAGCTAGTGATAGACAATACTTTGAATGAATTATTTTGTATCTATTTTATATAAAATAGAAGCTTTTAAGTGCATACACCCGATAAATGTCAACTGTAGACCCGCACAGGATAACTATAGCACACTGCTATGTTAAGTTTTGACTTCTCCGCCCCTTATGTACATCAAGTTTACATCAAAATTTGTAATAAGCTGCTCACTTTTTGTTTTTCAAACATCATCCATGAAAGAATCATCACTGGTTAACTGCTTGAAAAAAAGGATGAAATTGACATCATTGAAATTGAAGATAGCATAAAATCGACTAGAGCAGAGGTTTCCAAACTTTTTTTTCTTATAGACCACTTTCAAAATTAACCTGATTTCGGTGGATTCCCTGCTGTTACATTTTTACCATATTCCCAAAACTCGTCAAAAAATGTGAAGATTAGATCTAACGATGGAAATTTGCATCGCGGCTTAGTTCCAACCCTAAATTCAGAGTAGTAAAAATAAGAAGAAAACTAGCACATTTCCTTATGTTCTATTTATTAAAATAGTACGATAACAGACTTCATAGAGTTAAAATTAAATATTAATAACAAATCAAATATTAAAAAAAAAAAAATTCATAATTTTAATGGGTGGTATGTACTTGATGGACTGATGATATGGGCAATCGTTTGTCTGCCTTTGATGGAAGAAAACCAAATTTCAAATAATCAACACTACTGTCGACAATTTTTCTTAGATTCTGCCATGTTTCATATCAGTTACCTACCCGTAAAGAAAAGAAATGTTTGTTTTAGTAATCATAAGGTGATTTTAACAGGATATGGCTTTTTTAACAGAATAGGAATAGGAGCAATAAACCGTTAAGACCCATAAAGAGGTTCTCACAAAACGGCTGGAACAATTTTAATGTAATATAAAACATTTTTTGATTAATTATTATATATTTTGATACATTTCTTTAAATTCGAGAGCAAATACCTACATATGTAAGTACTTTTAAAAAATATTTCGAAATCATAACGATTTCAATGATTTATTATAGTTATTTATTACTTTGATGTACGTTAGGAGTGGTACCGACATACATGAAGAAACGTACAATTTATGAAAATATCATCTAGTATTAGCAACTACGAAGGCTATATCTCTCCTTTAGTGAATCGCCATGGTCGGGCAAATAAATAATTTTATAATAAAAAATATAATACTAAAAGTTCCATTTTTCTCAGCTCTCTCTTCTTTTAAAGAAGTATCGAATATTGGCCCTGTTTAGTATTTAATTTTTATTACGTACATACTACACGCAACAAACAAATATAATATTATTACAATATAAAATAGAAGTATGCATAACAAATGTACAAATAGGCAGGTATGTACATATATACTTACCTTTTCCGGCACTGGCAAAAACTGACATCGATTCACTCACGCTTTTCTTTTCAAAATTCAGGAAACAAATGAGCGTTTGTCCTTGGCAGCATTCGTATTTATATTGGTGGGGAATCAAACAAGTTCATGCAAGATTGCAAGCGCACGTCTGAACAAGCGTTGCGGGCGGGATGGCGGCGCTTTGCAAGTCTCGACACGCGCTGCGCTGATTATCAAATATACAAGTTTCTACAAGTAACAGTCGCTGATCTTCTTAAAAAAGGGAATTCATGCTACATAAACAGCCTAACCGAAAAAAAATTGTTCTTTACTATCAAAACCAGATACATTTTCGAGGACCCCCCACTTACAAATGGTGAACCCCCTTTTTTTTCATGCCAACGTAGACTCCCGTTTATTCTCCCGTGAACCCCTGGGAACCACTTTGGGAATCAATCGCTTAACAAGCGCCGCCACGAACATTGTACCACGATTGTATAAGGCGGGAGCGATGGGATCAGACACTTAAGATATTTAGGCGTCATATTGACAATATTCTTAAGGAAATTGGCGACCATGAAAGGCTCACACTCTTATATTTCTCGTGTAAGCCGAAGTATTGGCTCCTTCTTTTATGATGGCTTTGCCCTTATAGTTCTAAATGTTCGTTGACTTCAAGAGGTACTGCGTTTGCTCTGTCTGTGATATCTACCAAGACCCTGACTGCTTCTACTCTAATCTAATCTTCACCCTAATCCACTTGAATTACCAGATTTCCATATCATCCCGAGGATGGATGATTGCTGTTTTGTGCTATTGCGCTACTAATACGTGTGGCTTTGTTGAAATGTGGAGCTCCTATAGACAATCCATTTCTCATAATTGGGTTTGTCTAGATATCCATATTAGGCTGCGCGAGAACGTTTACTGATTTGTAGCTGTTCGCAAAGCATTTGTTCGGGAATTTGATTGTGTGACTTAACAAATCTTTATTATATAAGTATAATGACCTATCTATATCTCTATTGTAATCACGTCCTAGTACGGTCTTATTATTTGGCTGGTTAAAGTCAGCTTTCACACGTGCTTGTTATAGTTGGAGTAACGTTACTGTATACGAAATTCTTTCATTTTAGATACACTTGCAAACAAATCTACACAAAATGGATTCGAGGCTTTTGAATGTTTTTCACGATGATCCGTTTGATGGTAATTACGTCAAATATGATCCAGACGCACAGTTTTGGTGCGGAGGCACTGAGTAAGTACAACAGAAGGATAAAATCCACTTCAAAGTTGTACTAAATCAAATATTTGCTCCATTTCACTAGGACGCTAGGCTTACAACTGACAGAAACGCTACATGGAATACTGCCCATCGCACCAACAGAAATAGTCTCAACTAATATCTACAGCAATACAATATTCAAAGATGAAGATTACTCTCTAGAGAGTAAACACGATTCGAATACAAATTCGGTACGTTGTTAATTCTCGATGATGAGATGAACCGACGATCTGTGTGCATTCCTTTTACGGGTGCACACGATACATCGGTGTAGCTTACTGCAATCTTATCTTTTCATTTTGATTTGTAGATTTTATTCGGAGATTATAAAGAGATACCGTCAATCGGTGTGAATAATAAGATGCAACTCACATCCGATCAGACGATTGAAATAGTTCCAGTCAATCCGAACGATGAATATGATTCCGATTTTATGGATTCCTCTGATGAGGAAGGAGAAATGGCAGGCAATGATGAAGCTATGAATGGTGTTGTTTCGTTTGATGAAATGAGAAGTCACAGTAGTTCTACATTCCGAAGTCGCACAGATAGTTCGTCGATCGGAGATTATGAGAGTCATTCAAGTGACTATGAGGATGACAATGTTGGAGAGGCTTATGAAGGGCTAAATTTCGCCATACACAATGACTCTACTGAATTACAGGCACATTTGATTAATGGTTTAGGTTACGAGAGTGAACTGAAGAAGGCAGATGATGAAGTTGATGCTTTCGATATGAATTTAGACCCAAGTACATTCGATTTGGCAGCGTTTATAACGGAGGACGATCATCTAATTGAACCTCATCCTCCTGAGCCGAAAATCGTAATCCATGAGGATGTGGTTCAAATGATTGCACCCAAAAGGTTATCCGACTCTGATTCGGACTCCGACGTTATTGTTGATGTCGAGACTGTTGAGAACGATGGTATCAGTAGCGATTTATGGGATCCGCCGAGGGATAATACTCTGGAGTACAAGGATAATGTGAAAAGTGACCCATCGTGGAGCCCCACTATTCACAACCAGAAGTGTGGGAAGAAAGAGGTAAATCATAGACTGCTTTATGGGGTAATAGTGTTTAAACATTTTTCTATTTTCCAGGCTAAGCTGGTCGACGTTAAACGGAAGAAAAAATTAGGCATCGGTCGCGGAAAAAACATCAGTACGTTACGCAATTCAATAAAATCACCACAAAAACCCGAAAAGGCTGAGGTAAAGATCAAATCGCAGTTGAACAGCACTATCCCGGGATCAAAGTCAAAAAATCAACCAAGAATTCAATCAGCTTCAGGGAAAAAAATTGAGAACTTTATAATAAAGCAAGAGAGCTTATCACAAGAGCAAGAATTGAAAAAAATCAAAGTAGAAAAGCCAGAACCGCCGGTACAGCGGTCTGCCTCCAAAAAGGGAAATGCAACGACGGAGCAGTGCATAAAATTTATCAAGCACGATACCATGAGTATAAAGACGGAACCAAAAGACGAAGAAATCGATTTAAATCCCCAAGGCACTGACATTTGCATTCCTCAACCACAGGTTGTTCCACAGAAGCGTAAGCTCAATTTGGAAGAGTATAAAAGGCGTCGTGAAAATCCTTTACTTGTTCCAACACCAACAGCATCAACGGTCTCCAAAAATCTACCGACAGCTGACCCAACAAGAGCTCCCAAAATAGAATCCCCAATTCCTACGCCGGCCGTAACGAAACCGCAAATCAAGTGTATAGCCAATAAACCTCCCCCAAATGCAGAGGTTACTTCGGTAGTCAAAAGCTTAAAGGAGAATCAGGCCGCAAAGCGATTCGTCGATCCCATTACAGAGGCAAGGAACAAAGTTTTGCGCATGCAGGAATTGAAAAAAGCACAACAAATCAAAATCATCGATTCGACGGTTTCCGCAAAGGTGGGACGTGTGACAAAGATACTCCCACTCAAAGACATCGTTAAAGACATATATAAACCTAAGGACGACGAGGAGCAGGGTGTGCCGGCAAAAGGAAATTCAGAGTATGAGGAAATCATCATCGTTTCAACAGGTTGCAATACCGAGCTGACCATTCCACCAGCTGGTTTTCACTCATTTCAATCAAAACCTGGCATAAACGCATCTCGTTCGCTACTGAAATCTTCGGTTTTACTTGCAAACATCAGCAACACCTTTCAGAGAGTGCGTGCTGACGATATTGTGAAAATTTCCAGTAATTCCCTCATTGCCAGTATACAGGATGTGGTGGTTAAGAAGAGCGTCTGCATACCCACTCAACCGATTAAGCCAACTGAGAATTCCACATCTACGTCCGAACACGGTGAAGACAAGGTCATCATGCACTTGCGCAAGGATAGAATACGAACTCGGACATTTTCACAGTCAACACAAACCGATCTGTTGCCCGAGTTTCCTCCATTACCTCCGCCGCCAATCGATTCAGTCGATAGCGGTTGCGATCGATCCCAAGGCCGAGGTAGAAAACGAACGCGCAGGAAGTATAGATCGCATCGCCCTTCCTACTCATCCGACGAGGAATATCGAGAGTTCCGCGGTCGCAGCAGATCGAGTAGTAGTCGCTCGAAGCTAAGCCGTCGTCATCGTAGTTCAATTAGTTCCTCATATTCAGAATCAGAAGGTCGTTCGAAAAGGAATCCTAGATACAGTGGGTCGTCCAGCCGATCACGCGATCGCAGCCTATCTTCTACCGACCGCCATCGCAGCAGAAGTAGATCGTTTGATAGAGCTCATAAAAATTCCAGGTCACGTTCAAAATCACCTTCCCGTTCGAGATCAACTCGTGGATATGCGAGTAACAAGTTTGTGGATAGGAATGTTTCGATTCCAGGTATATTGATCATATCCCCTTTGATTGGTGTAGTTTTTTTTCAAACAACCCCCTTGTTACAGCTGTCGAAGAGCGTCGTATAGTGTATGTCGGACGTATTGAGCAGGATACAAGTAAAGAAATGCTGCGGAAAAAGTTTATTAACTACGGACCGATCAAACAGATCACCATTCATTATAAAGACACTGGGTAAGTTGAGTGACACGCCTTTAATGCATTGTTTTTATTCTTTCTCTTTTATATGATGTGCAGAATGAAGTATGGTTTTGTTACCTATGACAGAGCTGAAGACGCTTTCAGAGTGATAGATAGTGGCTCAAAAGATCCAACGATAAATATGTATGATATTAGCTTTGGAGGCCGTCGAGCATTTTGCAGAGCATCCTACGCCGACTTGGGTAAGTTTTTATGATATTGGACAGGTATCTGAATTGTTCAGTTTGTATTTAAACTCCTATGATTCTGAATTTTGGTGATGTGCTTTCTATCGGTTTGTATTGTTTATAACATGCGACAGGTCAAATTGCAGAAATCTCGCGAGTTAGAGCCATCTTTTGGGTCTATTCATTGCGAGAATCAACTCTAATTTGGTTGGTGCTGTAATACGCTACTAATGAAGAGAATTTGTGTCAATAGTAGTTGTGGGATCAGTCACATTTTCTATGGTATTCGGATACTCATTACCTTATGGTATTTTTTTTGTTTCTGAAGTTCGGAAGTGGTTTTCATTTCGATGCGCCTCTTTGGAGGCTGCATAGTATTGGAACAGCATAGCTTAGATTGGTTTCTTCCTACCTATATCAGGGCCTGAGATATGAATTCGCAAAGTTTCACTCATTTTTTATTCTTCTACCTTGCAGGGAAGACTTATACAAAGGCTTTCCTGTCTGTCCGTCTCTAAGCATATATTATATGTATATCTACAAACTTGCGCAAAGTGAATGTGAATTATAAACATGTATTATAATATATCTAGCAACATCCCATCCCATCAAATACATGAACCGTAATGATGAATAAACTCAATTCGTCAACCGCCTATTTTTAGAATACATACCATACATTATAATTCACATTCACTTCGCGTAAGTTTGTAGCCATATGATATATGCGTACAGACGGATAAATAAGAAAGTCTTTGCATAAGTTTGCAAAATTCAAGGTAGAAGACCTGGAATTGTAGCTTGGCTCGGGCGAGCTAATTCCATCTTGTTTTTAAAACAAAAAAAAAAACTAATTTTATTCGAAAAGATATATTCGATTGAAAATGAATGTGGTGTGAGCACATCCTCCAGAAGAAGTAATGCATTTAAAAAAAATTGAACCTTAGGGCATAAACGTTTTTTTGCCAGTGTGGTGAACCAATTGTTTCTTTGGTGGGTTTCATTGAAACAGTCCAAGCAAAGAAATTCTTGTTTTAAAACTAGGCTGTGTGCTTAAGGTTGTTGTCTTTGTCTTTTGTACTTAGCATCAACCTATCTCGCTGATCTTTCCATTTTAGCATGGAATTTAACTCTATTGGAATTTTCCTTAATTTCGCCCCCACAACATTTGGTGTGATTTATTTACGAGACGAAAGGTGAATTTGGTTTCCTAGCAGATTTGTGGCCAAGGGGACTGTCGTAGTTGTCAATATAGACTGTTCTGCCTTGATCAAGCAGCTGTACAGACAGTTCAGGCACTACTCGTTCAGCAATCGATGTTTTTTTTTCGACTTTTTTCCTATGTAAAGTTTAAAGTTGAAGACATATCCTTCCTGAATGCACAGCTTAAATTCTTTTACGCCATCTTTATGGCCATTGTTCGGTATGTACTTCCGAAACGATAGATGCCCTCGCGTGGAAATTTTGCATTTATTTATGCAGAACGATTCTCCAGGAGTAAACCTTGACATTTTTTCACCAGAACAGTCCAGACATTTTGTGGAGCCTATCGTTTGGATCTCGTGTTTCATCGCTGTTGTAATAAAGGGCTCTCGCAACAGTTTCAAATCGGTTTCTAGATGTTCTTTGACAGTGCCCTTAGGCATTCATTTTTCGATATTTGCAAAGCCCCATCTACATGAGGAAACCAAAGTTAATCTTCATTTCGTCTACTGAATTATTTTCATTTCCTTCCATTTCCTTGTTCTACGGCTCTCATCAACCACAGTCATGAGCTTCTGAGCAAACAACAAAATGCAGGAAATAATGTACAGAAGATTTCCTTTGGAGATTCATTACAACTTGTTCATCACTTCCAACCAGCTTGTTGGGTTTTAAATGAATCTTCACGCCTCTGTTCACCACAACATCCCAAGAAATTTTGTGTTGCGATTTATGCAATTGGCTTTGTCAGGATATACCTGAAGTTGATATATTTTCTTCATTCATCATAGGCCGATACAGTTCGAGGGTCATTGACTGCGGGGCTCGTCCATCACTCACTGGATGCTCAGCTAGTTTAACGGTCATTGATTCCGGGGTTTCTTCAGAATTCTCTGGCTGTTTGCCTTGTTCAATACCTTAACATTTGACGGAAGGAATATATCGTTAGAGTCTGAGAATTCTGAGTCTTCTATGTGGCTTTCGATCAGAATCATCGATAGCATTTAAGCTATCCTCACTCGAATTTCCAAGCAAAACCACTACCACTCTAACATGAACTTCGTTTTCATAAAATATTTATTGGAAAATCATATGTGACTGACGATGTACAATACATCACAATAAAAATCATCATAGTGCTTCAAAGTGACATGTGATTGTCACATCGAAAATCACTTGATGTACCAAAAAAAAAAAAAAAAAAACTAAGACACACTTGATTTATGTAATAAAATAAATTAATTTTGAGGGAAAAAATTTAGTACCAGACCATAACAGTTTAGTCTATGGCAAACTGGAACAAACATGGAAATTTGGTTTGGTGTTGAACCTGTTAATAGACGAACTTTGTAACAGCTTGAATAATTTACACGCTCAATTAATATTACAATAGCTAAGAAAAGAGCAAATTGGTTGGTTTTTGTTTTATTGTTGCTGAGTTCATGATGATCATGAAGCCTACACGATGTTTTACTATGGATTGGAACAAGGAAAAAACGGAATCGCCATCATCCTTGCGGCAGAGCTACTTGGCAACGTCTTAACCATTTCAAAGTCCAGTGACCGTTTGATGGCTCTCAAATTGGTGATGCATGGTGAGGTGTGGAACATGGTAAGCGCATATGCCCCTCAAGTAGGATGCGAACAAAAAGAAAAAAGATGCATTCTGGCTAGATTTCCACAACCTTGTCAAAATCATCCCAAAGGAAGAGCTTTTGTTTGTTGGGGGAGATTTAAACGGACATGTTGGGAAGACTATGAAGACTACCACGGAGGGCTGGGATACGGCACCAGGAACTCTTCAGGTGAAGATATCCTAAACATGTGCAAGTCGTACGGTCTTATAGTGCTAAATACCATGTTCGTCAAACAAAGCCGGCACCTGATCACTTATAGCAGCGGCGGAAATAAAACTCAAATAGACTATCATTTGGTATCCAGTTTCATGAAGCCACGAGTTAAAGATTGCAAAGTGATCCTGGGAGACGCGATCGTCCTTCAACACCGTCTCTTCCTGACTGAATTTTTTATGGAGGCGAGTAAGAAGTCAAAGCAGCAAACGAAGGTGTCTGAGAGAATCAAGTGGTATAAGCTGGATAAAGGAAAAGGCGAAGCTTTTATTACCAACATGAAAAACTACCTCTTTTCCATTATCGATGAGGTCGGTAATGAGGAGTGCAGAGCACAAGACATGTGGTATTCCTTCAACAATCTGGCCTGTAGAAAGCCAAATCACTGCTCGGAACATCTAAAGGCCCCTGCCAACACGCAAAAGAAACCTGGTGGTGGACAGACGAAGCCAAAGCAGTGATACACGAAAAGAAAATGGCTTTCCAAGCTTGGTCAAAGTGCTCTTCTACTAATAGAGAGGAAAAAGCTCGCCGTGAAAAGGTATATAGATATTGCAAAGGTATCGCGAAGAAAAAGTGCGCCGAATTCAAAGCGAAAAGCATGGAAGCCCTATATCAGGAGTTAGAAGAAATATCGTCTTCCGCGTCTGACAGGAACCAGGCTACCCAGGAGCTTCGACAAAGCAATTTGAACAAAGGAGCAAATGTCTTTAAGATAGGCGCCCAGAGAAGAAGAAATGCTCAGGAGATTCGTTTCCCAAAGTTTATTAACAATGCTGAAGGCCAACTCCTTGTGGAAGACGAAAAAATTCTCCACAGATGGCGACAGTATTGCGAGGAACTTCTGAACGAACAGTTTCCCCGAGTGTACTTTCCAAGAGCCGCCCCGAATTATGCGGAAATATCCGACATCACAGTCGAAGAAGTTCGGTACGCGGTTAAAAACTCCAAGAAAAGAAAAGCTGTTGGGACGGACGGGATACCCTCTGAGTTCTGAAAAAGATGGGAGACATCGGGTCTAGATGGCTCATGGTTCTTATCTCCAAACTTATGAGAGACGACACTATGCCTAATCAATGGAGGCAAAGCTATCTTCTTCCTTTGCACAAAGAAAGGGTGATACGCGAAATTGTGATAACTACCGTTCTGTCAAGCTGATGTCGCACACCATGAAGATCGTTGAACGGGTATTAGATAGCCGACTGCGGAAAATAATACGACTATCTGATGACCAGTGCTGGTTTGTCTCGGGTAAATCAACAACAGATGCAATCCAAAGTATAAGTGTCATGATGGAAAAGCATCGTGATTCGTCAAAGGACTTGCATATGGTGTTGGTTGATTTCGAGAAGGCCTTTGCCCGGCAACCAAGAGATCTTTTATGGGTAGCGCTAAGACAAAAAGGAGTTCCAGAAACCTACGTGCGAGTGATCATGGACATGTACAAGAGAGCAACGACAAGAGTAAGATGCACCGCAGGAGTCACCGAAGAGTTCGCAATCAAAGTCGGTGTATACCAAGGGAGCGTCCTCAGCCCATTGCTCTTTATAGCAGTCCTTGATTGCTTGCTTGAAGGAAAAGTGACGGACCCCAATGTGCACCAGCTATTCTTTGCTGACGATGGAGGCATTATAAGTGATGATCAGGCGTCCCTACAACGAGCACTTGATGTGTGGGTGGACATTTTTGAGGGACACGGGTATCGGCGTAACAAAGCGTGACAGAATTAGAAGTTCAAAGATCCGAGGAAGCCTCCACGTAAAAGAAACCATCACAAGAAAGATAGAGCGCGACCGACTCAGTTGGTATTGCCATGTTCAAAGGAGAGATCCTTTGAACCCCGTCCAAGAGGCAATATCAATCAACGTTCCAATTTCAACACGCAAAAAAGGCAGGCCGAAAAACAATTGGTGCAAACAAATGCAAAAACACCAGCATTTGATTGGCCTCAGCGATGAAGTAATCCCAAACCGGGAAGCCTGCCGCTACTTTCTGAGGTCAAACCGGCGGATCCCACAAGCGGACCAGTAAGAATGCGGTTAAGTGGGACGGTTATGGTCCTACACTTCTGACCATAACGACGCCGGAAAAAAGGAAAAGAAGAAGTTGCTGAGTTCATGATAGTTTTTTGACATGAATTTGTTTTGTATGATGAGTTTGCAACATCAGGAGAAAATCTAATCAATGCTGTTGTGCCGTTTTTAAACTACGACAATTGAGAACTTATAACTTGCATTCTAGGTACATAGAAGCAAGTTCATTTTGACCAGTTGAGGTAAGGTCATCACGGATAATTCTCCCAAGTTCAAGAATGGTTACTGGATCTGTGGGAGTTTCCTATTTTCACTTCTCACATATAAAAAGGCCATTGGTCATTTATTATCCTTTTAGGATGAGTTTCAAGCAGGTATTTAGTTGTATTTCTAGTTGTATATGACACAATTAGTTAGTTTAGCGATTATGGGAATGAAAACGCTTGAAAATAGAATAGCCAAATCGAATAGAACACCGTTCTTATGTTTTCGCTCTCTATTGACTACGATTAGTAGGTGACATCACCTTGATGTACCAACACATCAAGACACCTTTTAAAGTGTAAATTTGCAAATTAGGTAATTTACTCCCAAACTAACTAGAGACTCATATATGGACATTGGGTTGATATGATTGCGAACTCCTTGCGCTGATGTGATGTGTCATCAGTAATCCTTCCACTTCATTCAGTTTCTATGAAGACTTGATGGTTTGTCTAACTTGAATAAACCGCTCATGAGTTTTTACTCTGTTGTGCACAAATTTTTCATTATTTTTATTTTCTTATAAGCGGCGAATAGTTGGCAACGAAATAAGTACTCTTAACAAAGATGTAAAAAAAACTTTGAACAACATGAATAACATTCGATAAGAAAAATATGTTAGGCATGGAGTTGACCAACTTTTGTAAAAAATTTTCAACGTTTTGCCACAGCTACAACTTGTTTTTTGGTTTGGACATTTTCGTTAATTTCCTTTTCATAAACCGCCAAAGATTTTCCGTTGAGTTCAAGTCTGGCGAGCCACTCTAGGAGGAGTTGAACACCTCTATCAACAAACCACTTTTTTGTCACTTTGGATATTATTGTATTGTTGAAACAACCAAATTAATGGTAACCGTTCTTCCCCATAGGGAAACATTACTCTGTCCAAAATCTCTATATTTTTCATTGTACGAGTATCTTCTATGCGGTTAATGGGGCTGACACCATAATACGAGAAACAGTCCCACGGTCTTCACGGTATATTTAGGATCGAATCCTTTACTTTCCGTCTTCTGACATACTACTTGTTTTTGTATCAGGCCTAAAACAAACTAATTTATTGTTCAATTTCGGTTTCATCGGGCCAAAATATGTTGCTCCATTCCTCAGGTATTTTTTGCTGATGCTTTTGGCGTTAGCCTTTCGATCGGTTATATTTTTTTTTTTGATAGCAAAGCCATTTTTTGGATTACAAACTATAAGATGTTATTCGATAAGCCTTACCCTTACCAAGGAAGTGCCAATCTGCAGATTCGGCTCGCTTTTAATGTCCGCATGTTCATATCAGTTATTGCCGTTGTTTAACGTTTGCGAACATGAGTTTTTTTTTCGTTTAACGCCTTCACAACCATTCCCAAAGAGCATGAAGCAGTTTTAGTCATAGTTCTTAGAGATTTTCCCTCTTTTCTTCTTGGTCTTGGTCTTAGAGGTCTTGAACTAGTTGCTAGATTTCTAGAATGTTTTTATAATATGAACCAACAAGCCCAGATAGTTTCTAAACCCAGGATTCCCTTAGAAAAAAAATTATTTACATTGATCCTCCCATAATGCCTCAACATCGACTGTAACTTCGCTATCGTCAGTAGAAGTTACTGATAGTTAGACCTGACGAATAGACTTTACGCTGAATTCATTCAGAAAACGGATGCCATAAACAAACGGATGCATTTGGCGTCGGTGAGGAGGCTCGCTCACCAACTCATCAATTGGATTATGGTTTCCGGGTCAAAATAGTTAAGCCAGGCCTTGCCATGGTCAAGAAACGTAACAAAATATTTCCGAATCTGCTTGGAAGTTCTGGAGATTCACCCTCGCAATGTCGACTCGTTTGTTCTTTTGCTCGTTGGTTAACATTCTTGGTACTCAATGTGTAAAGATCTTTTCATATACAATTCGTTCGCAAGGATTGTTTGAACGCTGCCATATAAGATCGCTGCGACCTCAGCTATATGGCTAATGGTCACACTTCGATCCACCAATACAATATTTCTGATGTTCTGCCCAGCTTAAACTCCTTGGCTCAGCATGCTACTACAGAATATGAAGGAAGCAGAGGTACTTGGTGACAGCTCTAATTTCGTTTTTCTCCATCGCATATGGGTCGATGTAAATTTCGAATAACTTCAACAATTCTCAACCGATTTTGGAAATTCAAAAACTTATTCAATTTATTTTGATTAATTTTTGAAAACAATATCAATTAAATGACCGCCTTTATTTCCGATGCAAAAATGGGCTCGTTTTCGCGCATCTCCATGACATTTTCGAGCAGTTCGGTCGAAAGTTCTGCGATTTCCGCACGAATGTTTCTTTTGAGCTGTTCTATTGTCTTCTGGCCGTTAGCATACACCTTGTTTTTCAAGTATCCCCAAAGAAAAAAGTCTGGAGGGCTCAAATCCGGCGATCTCGGAAGCCAGTCAATATCGCCCATTTTTGACACCAATCTTCCAGGGAACTTCTTACGCAAAAGGTTCATAGTTTTGTCCGCAGTATGGCATGTCGCGCCGTCTTGTTGAAACCAAAAGTGAAATAAGCCTTTTTTACGCATTTCTGGGACCACATAATGGGCCAACATCAACCGATATCGAACGCCATCCACTGTATCGCCAACTTTTAAGAAATACGGTCCTATGATTGTTTTAGCGCATAAACCGGCCCAAACAGTAACTTTTTGATCATGTAGCGGCTCTTCGTGAATAATGTGAGGATTTTCGGTGCCCCAGAAGCGACAATTTTGTTTATTAACTGAGCCAGAGAGCGTAAAATGTGCTTCATCGGTCATCTAAATTTGCTGCCAGAACTCCGGCTTTCTTCTTGGTGTGAAGCGATTCATGGTTAAAATGGTACTGAATTTTCATTTCCAAAATGCTATGACATATGAAAATCGGTTGATAATTGTTGAAGTTATTCGAAGCTTACATCGACCCATATAAGATGGCGCACTCTGTACTTCCTGGAACTCGTGGTCGTTTATATAATTTTTTGACGCTAACGTAGTGGAAATACATATAAGCAGATAAGATTTTTTTTTCGTGATTTTCATGCGGGTTGGAAATAATTTATTATAATTACTTTTGGATCATCCCGCGTAACATGACAACTTCCGCATATGTGTTCTTATTATTTTGCACTGCTGTGTAGCCCTTAAGTCTTTCGAAGTTTTATGAAATAGAGACACACGATTTTTTTCAGGAATTTCGTACGTGGTTCAGTGTTAAAGGCCATCGAAAAAATGTTTAGGCATCGTAGTGATTTGCTCTACTACGATATTAATCCTGTAGTACGTGCTGGACAAATAGTGTTCTATTTATATTTCCTGGATTGATAAAGTCAAGAGACCATTCCATTTCAACTCAAGTTAATGTAAAATTTAACAAAACTTGTCCGTCATACCTTTTACTATGATATGCGATCGAATTCAATCGTTTCTAGTCCTATGATTATACGGACATTATATAACGAAAGCTAATTAATTGTTTTTTTTTTGCAGATAATGCCGGCATTAACACTTATCAGTCATACGTAGTGCCACGCCCCGCACCGCCGCCAAAGGAAGAGGACTCCTTCGAGGCACTTTTACTCAAAGTCAAGGCAAAGCTGAATGCGAATAAACCAACCGCCAACTCAAAAATTTGACATTATTCTTACCTCCACAGAAGTCCTTTAGCATATATCCTAATATAGATTTAATTTTCTCCCTTCCCATTCCCGGCAAGCCGGGTTATCTTTTTGTTTACATTTTTTTATCAACTCTCTTAAAGTACCAATTCATACAGAAATCAATACTTTTTCAATTAAGTTCAACATGGATCAGTTTAAAAAAAATAAATACAAAGTTATTTAAAGTTAGATTTTTTTTTATCACAAAGTTACTTTTTACAAAATCTAATTATAATTATCATTTTTTAGTTTGGTTCAAAACTATCCAGGCATTCGTGGGTCTAATTAAAAACAGATATTTGATTCTAAAATAGAAAGTTGCAGTGAAAATCCCATTTGAGTACCTAACGTAAAATAAATAGTAAAAAGGCAGATCGTGATAATGGGGGCCACGAATGGGTTCTTGGTTAATTTTGGATGAATGTGATAAACACTTTAGTCATTTTAAAGCATGTAACATAATGAACTAACGATACAACAAAATGAAAAATAAAAAAATTGAAAAGAAAATAAGTTAAAAAGCAAATTGTTACTAACCAACAGACATTTAAGGACATGTACAGACACACGATTAATTGCCCAATCAGTCAATAGGAACGTATTTATATATTTATAGATGAATTATTTGTGCCTCGCTCTTGGGAATAGATATTGACCAAAAGCGAAGTCAAACACAATAGGGAATTTGTTACGAAAATTTATATTTATTATAAAATTCATGAGCATTTTGTATAATAGACTGTGAGGCCGAGATCGGGTGACAGCGAAAGGGGGAGGAGGAGGAGCGTTAGCCTATCCACTGTTTAACCCTTTCCAACATGTTCTTTCTACAAAAAGTGTTTAATGTTTTTTTTTCCAACTATTTACTTTTATCCTTTCTAATCTCATTGTTTTTCCCTCTTTCCTCGTCACTGTCACGTGGGCTTCTTTTCATACCACAAAAATCAATAGAACAATTCATTAAAAGGAACGATAAAATAAAAATAGAGAATTTGTAAAAAAAAACGCAAAATAAATACAAAAAAAAATTCATAACAAATACTAGTTTACACGTTTTTTTTTTCTTATTAAATATTTAAATGAAAGTCCTTCATCGATTTTTTTTTTGTCCTATCAAAAAGATTTTTCTTATTTTTAACATACCAACATGCTATTCGAGTAGAACTGATGATATACTTTAGTTAAAAAGAAAAGATAACAAAAGAAAATAAATACAAAGTGATTGTAGGAATTTAACTTATGTTTAAATCAATTTTGTTAAGAAAAAAAGAACAAGAACTTTCTTTCGTTCATATGAATAAGAAAAAAATAAAGTTATTCGAGAACGTTTGATGCGTAAACAGATACAAGGATTCACCTAAATGATTATAATACAATATATTTTAAACCTGATATAAGTTAAGTAAGGAAAACTAAGAGAAGTATGGAATGGAAATAACAAAAGAAATTAAATAGGATCCCACAAAGATAAAGAAAGAAACACAATTTGTTGAACGAAATGCAATGCAAGTTATGTTATAGAATATTTTAATTTTTTTTTATTTTTTGTATACTATTTAAATACATTTAAGTAAGGTTAAAACCGATGTTTAATTTCAATTAGTGGTAATCTCAACACGGTATGTTTACTAGTTGCTGCTATCAGTTGACGAACAAATGATCATGCTACAATATAATCCTGGTTGGAGCTATATCATCAAACTCAGCATACCACCCATTTATGAATTAATTCGATATAATCCAGAATGGAAATGGACTCGGCTTGCATTTCGAGATGACTTAATTTTCGGCCAATTTTAGACAGTGCCACAAACTAAATTGATTGAGATCCTTTTTAACCTCAGACGCAAAAAGAGGGGTGATATAAGTTTGACATGGCTATGTGTCTGTCTGTGGCACCGTAGCTCCTGAACGAATGGACCGATTTTGATGTTTTTTTTTTGTTGGAAAGCTAACGTGATCGAGATGGTTCTACTATTTATGAAGATCTGTTCAGGCATTTCAAGGCCATCAGCTCTTTTAGGTGGAGCAACATGAATCAGCATATCAGAAGATATTATAATTTTTGCAAATTGCGTCGTACCTCAATCATATTTGACATTTGCGAACTAGCGATGAATAATTGTGTCGATTTTTTTGACCAATAATAATCGGTCGGTAGAATTTCGTGAATTTCGACGTCGATTTCCTATTCGTGTCGCGCCAACTGGGCAAACATTTCGCTTAGCTACTCGACTTGTATAGACTGGAACCATAGGAGATCAGCAGGTGGACGCCACCGGACTGGTCGTTTGGCCGAGAATATCGCGGCTGTGGCTATCGATGTCGCTGAGAACAAAGAAACATCAACCAGACGATGAGCCACGCAATTGCGCATAACCAGACGGAACCTACAGCGAATTTTAGTTAAAAACTTACACATGTTCTCGTACAAAGTATAAACAGTGCATCAGTCAGCAATGCCTGCTGACTGTCAATCACGTATGAATTACTGTCAAGCCATCCTTATTCTCAACAACGAAGAAGACGATTTTGCGCATTTACACTTAAGCGGTTACGTCAATAAGCAAAATCTTCGTTTCTGAGGCATTGAAAATCTACGTATGATACACGGAGTTCACGCGGGAGGAGTGATGAGGCCGTATTTTTTTGAGAACGCCATCGACAACACGATCACTTACTGGCGAACGCTACAGGGCCATGATAAACGACTTCTGACTGCCGGAATTAGATGAGCGGGGCTTGCTGAACATTTGGTTTCAACAAGACGGTGCTTTGATTTGATTTTGGTGGTGGTTATACCCCCATTTTATTGTGGTTAATTCAAACTACATACTTAATTTAACTTACAATCTTGGAAACTAAGAAAGATGGCGATTGAGACGGAGTTTTAGACAAGGAGTGCTGATGTTAAAGTCGAAACAGTTTTTCGCATTAACATTTCGCAGCATACGGGAGATAGGTTCATTGGAGCCATAGGAGGTACGAGAGGTGGGTACATAGAAGAGACGTGAATTTTGTGTATTACGAGGGTTAGTGTTAAAAAAGATCGAGTTATAAAGGGACGCGCTGTCGATGGTACCTGAGAGGAGTTGGTGAATAAAGAGAATGTCGGATATCCTTCTTCGTCTTCCAGCGAGTTCAAATTAATAAGTTTTAGGCGGTCTTGATAGGGAGGGAGGATTAGAGGATTGTCCCAGGGTAAGCCGCGAAGAGCAAAACGGATAAAACGACGTTGGACAGTATCAATTCTGGAAATGTGTGAATGATAGTAAGGAGACCACACTCGAGACGCGTATTCGAGAATAGGACGAACAAAGGTTATGTAAAGAGACCGAGTGATGTAGGGATTGGAAAATTCTTTAGACCATCGTTTCACGAAGCCGAGTGCAGAATTGGCCTTAAGAATTGTATCGCTGATATGTGCAAGGAAATTGAGTTCCTGGTCGCGTAATACACCAAGTTCACGGATCACCTGAACGGTGGAAAGGGGTTGATTATGGGGAAAGTAGAGGCGGGGAGGAGGTTTGTTACTTTTGCGGGAGAAAGTGATAGATTGACACTTTGAAATGTTAAGGTCGAAGCAGTTCTTGGAGCACCAGGTTTTGAGGTCCAATTGAACAAGGGAAGAGTCATGTTCTGAGGAAATGATCTTAAAGAATTTAGCATCGTCGGCATATAGAGAGAAGTGGGAATGTTTGATAACCATTTCAATATCGTTAATGGTGAGGATAAAAAGAAGCGGGCCTAAATGACTGCCTTGGGGGACACCGGAGGAAGCAAGGAAGGGGTTAGAGAGGGCAGATCTAAAGCGAACGCTGTAGTTGCGATTTTCCAGGAAATCCACTTTAATAAGATGGGCTCAAAGCCAAGAGAAGACAGTTTGAAGAGTATTAATCTGTGTGAAATTTTATCGAAGTCTTACTGAAGTCAGTTGAGATAACATCGACTTCCTTGCCATTTTCTAAGGCTGAAAGGGGGAAGGAAACGAATTCAATAAGGTTTGTGGTTGTAGACCTGCCTTTAAGGAAGCCGTGCTGTCTGGGGGAGATTAAAGACTTGCATTGAAAACTTAAATTATCATACAAAATACTTTCGAAGATTTTGGGTATTGAGACAGTTTGGCAATGGGACGGTAGTTGTTAAAGTCATTCTTCGGACCCTTTTTGTGTATAGGTGTTATAAAAGAGGTTTTCCATATCCGGAGAAATTCACCTTGGGAAAGGGATAGGCTGAAGATTTTTGAGAGAGGTAGAGAAAGGGAGGAGAAACATTTTTTTAAAAATAGTAGTTGTCGACGGTTGATAGGGACGGCGGAGAAGAGAAGCTGAAACCGAGGAGTTGAAGGGGTCACTTGTGAAAATAAGGTCGAGTTGTCTGCCCATGTAATTCAAAATGCCGCTAACTTAGTTAAGGCTGGAATCAGCTAGTAGTCTGAAGGGATCCATTTAAGGTGAGGAAGGTTGAAGTCACCGAAAACTAGGATCTCGTCTTGGGGATCTCGTAATTCAATTTGGCAAAATGTAAAAGCAGATGACGTAGAGCGATATCCGGGGTAGTACAATCTTAATGGAAACAAATCGAGACATGGCGAAGATGAAGTTGCTATGAGAGAGGAGTCAATTGAGTTTCGGACAGCTAGAAGAATACCGCGGCATGGACAACCATCAGTAGGTCGGTTAACATCATCGCGATAAACGTTAAAGTTGGATGGGAATAGTTCAAGGTTGTTTATACTAGGGATTAGGTTCGTTTCGGTTAAGGCAAAGATTTCAAAAGGTAACGCATGAGATTGCTGCAGGACTGCCTGAGTTTTAGAGCGCAGACCTCTTACATTCTGATAATAAAAGGTAAGAGGAAGGTTTTCGGGGGGCGTTAGAGTGGCAGGGAGGTGTGGGTGCAACCACACACTCAGCACGAGGCACAATGGATATTGTGAAGGAAGCGTTTCCTGGTCGCGTAATCTCCCGTATTGGCGATTTAGCACGGCCAGCAAGATCGCCAGATTTAACCATCCCAGACTTCCTTCTTTGGAGCTACTTGAAGTCGCGGAATTATGCCAACAAGCCTCGGACGTTCGCGTTCACAGCCCTTAAGGAGAATATTCGACAGAAATACGAACATTTATCACCGGAAATCTTGCGGAAAGTCATGGAAAATGCGATAAAACGGGTAAAAATGTGTATCAAACATAACAGAAAAAAATGTAAAGGTCGAAATAAAGATTTCCATCACTCAGTAATTTTTATAATTAGTGAAAAAGTAATCCAAAAACAAAATTGGATAATCGATTTTGCGCCACCTTGTACATACAAGAAGCCATATGCGTTGTTGCATAATACTTAAGAAAATATTAATTTAAGTAGTTACCCATCGCAATCAGGGTCCGCGAGTAATTTAAAAAGAATAAAATAAAAATAAAATTAAACATTTTAAGTAACCCCCGACACAAAAAAACCTTAAAAAAGTAAAAAATAAAAATTTTCTCTCGGCCTTTTGACTTCATTAAGAAAACCTATTACCTATAATATTTTTAATAGGCGTCGGGGAACTGCTTAGCAAATAAAAAAAAAAAAACAGAATATAAATAAAAAGAATATTGATAATGATAAAGTAATGATCATTATCATTAGTCTGATTATACAAAAACCTCCTCTATGTAAACAACGTAAGTAAGTACCGAAACAACCATATCCAATATTTTAACGCAAATCACACGGCTCTCAAACAAACGGCTCATATAGAAGTGGTACAATACAATAAGTCGACCTTGTAAGATAAATTGATGTACAAAACTAAGTTCATACGTTCAATTTGAAATTAGTAGATATTTTTTTATACATTACACCTATGTAGATATACATAACTAATTTCCCTTCTTCACTTAGCGGTCCCCGATGCGGCGACGCTTATATGAAAAATATTATATTTAGGTAATAGGTTTTCTTAATGAAGTCAAAAGGCTGAGAGAAAATTTTTATTTTTTACTTTTTTAAGGTTTTTTTGTGTCGGGGGTTACTTAACATTTTTAATTTTATTTTTTCACTTGATTAAATCGATGAACGACTTCCCACCATCTTCTGATGTGAACTGCATTTGAATTCTTTCCGAAAAATCCGCCAAATTGTTGTCCATATATTCGAATTAAATCCCAATCATATCCAGAGAAACTTGACGAGACTCATGTGGTATGAAAGGGTTAAGGAAATGAAGCTTACTTCTAAATTAGAGACTTCTGTCTGAAGGTTTATCCTGCCACCTACGACATTTCAATGTTGGAGTTCAAAAAATAACTTGGCTTTGTGAAGGTCGTTACGTACCTGTTGAGCGAGTTATCTGCAGTTACACTATCGATTTGGAAGGATATATTACAGAATCATATGCGATAAAAAATAAGAAAAAAAAATTTCAGCTATGTTGAGTGGAAAGGACTGAAGTATATGATAGCCTCATTATTTTGTAATCTCCTAGTGGAGCTTTCCGACGGCTGGCCGTAGATTTGGGACTTAATAGAAATTGTCTAGGAAATCGTCGAGATTTGCTTCACTGTAATTTAAAGAGAAATTATTTAAAACTGTTTGAAGAAAACAGTACGAGATTTGTTAAATAAAAATTGAATTTCGAGCTAAGTACATTCGATTTTTGCATATTTCTTTCCTGTTACGTTGGTACATAACATATATTGATATTATTAGTCATTTTGGATATTTAGTTTGTTTTTCAGATTTTGCCTCGTTTCGCATAAAATTTTTTTCAAAAGTTCCATTTCGCATAAAGCTAAAGCGAGAGGATTTGGAGTAAGTGAGGTTGGCTGTATATAAAGTCTTTTTCTGTTCATGCTTCACATGTTTTGTATAGATTTAAAGAAACTTTAAGCGAAATGGAACTTTTGAAAAAAAATTATGCGAAAAGGGGTGCCACAGTTTTTCACAGTTAAATGTTCTGGTGTGCCTGGCGACTTTTTGATATCGAATAAAGTGGTCGAAATCTGTATTAATTTTTTCCGATTAATTTCTGCTGGTCTACTTTGAGCAACAAGATGTTTATATGTGGTACAAGCTCTTCACAGAAGGTGAAGAAAAAGTTGATGCGATGCTCGCCCTGGACGACCCGGAACGTCAACTACGGACAAAAACTTTGAAGTAGTAAAGAAAATTGGTATGGATTGGTCGAATCTATTAGAACTATTAGAAAAGTTGCTACGGACATTGGCATATTAGTTGGCGTATACCAGTGAGATTCGTTTTGAAATTGCTAAATTCGGAAGCTGTTGACGTGAATGACGATCCAAATTTGCTGAAACCAAAGCGAGCACAAGAGTCAAGACGGAAAAATGCACGCCAAATTCGCCCAAATGTGAAAGTTTTGTCCACTGTTTTCGTCAATTACAATGGTTCATCATGAGTTTTTTCTCTTCTAAAAACTGAAAATACGGGGATTTGCCACGATTGAGGAGACAAAGTTGAAATCGCTGGAAGAGCTCAAGACTATATCGAAAATCGCATATTAGAATTGCTTCTAAGATGGGAAAAAAATTTGGCGCAATATCATTGGGGAATTACTTTCTAGACAAGATGACTTAAACTGGCTTAAATATCTTACTGGCCCTATATAGTACTACTCAACACTCTAAAATAAACACAACAACTTAAACTTATGCCTTCCGACTACTATATATGTATGAACTTACAATTTATCTTATAATAAGTTAAAGTACGATGGATAGATTTGCCTTATACCAAGAGTCGCTCCGCTGTTGCGACTCACAGCGATAACGTAGACATTGTATCGAACGCAACACAACAATTGAAACCACTCAACGTATGTGCCGGTTGACTTACCCCAGCCATATCACCAGATATTTAGGTTTAAGAAAGATTTAATTTTGTAAGCAGAGTAGATTTAGACGCGGACCGAGATGGTTCGATTTTGAAAATAAAGAAACTTTTTTAAAAACATCTTTTCTATTCTCAAACCATTAATTGGCGACCGTGACAGGACTCTTCCTTATCATCGATTCCAGAAAAACAACGTATGGAAAGATTTGGAAGTCGGCGCGAGTGAAGAAACAAATATAAAACTTATATAACTTCGGCGCAAAAGAATATTAAAGTATCCTTCAAAGAAAGGAAAAAAATAAAAAACAGAAAATAAAAATAACTGAAAAAAGTGAACATAAAAGTATCTATGCTTTAGAAAGGAGAAAAATTAAAAACAAACAGACAAAAACCTGTAAAAAAAGTGAACTTAGAAGTATCCTTAAGAAAGGAGAAAAACAAACAATCTAAAATCAGTGAACAGAAAGAGTGAAAAAGTCATCACCAAAGTGAAGGAAGTCATCATCAAACACCATCAACATATCAACATTGCAACTACATATAAGTGAGAAAATGTATGCATTTTAATACGTATAACAGTGAAAATTGACTACATATAAGCAGGAAATTTTATTAAAGGAATATCATACGTATTTAATATAAGAGAGGATATTTTAATATAAGAATAGCATACGTACATATTCAAATAATCTGACTAAGACTAAGCTTACACTGGACGAATTACTGAATAGATTTAAAAATTTGAACTTAAAAATGGCTACGAATATGGAAGAAACAGTAGCTAGACTCATCGCGGCAAACACAGCCTCATTGCAAGCGGAAATATCTGCATTGCGGGCATCGTTAGAAGCAGTTACTAATGCTTCATTAGTAACCGAATATAGGGTACAAACAATAGACCAGAGTATCAGTTGCATAGAACCATTAGATGTGATTAAATCTCTACCAGAGTTCTTAGGAAATTCAGGAGCATACGTTAGCTGGCGAGAAGCGGCTTACAATTCAATTAGTCTATACACAAATTTTTTTTTTTAATTTAATTTTCGTGACGCGAATGATACACTAACTAACCATGGCACTGTCCTAAACTTCGATGCAATTATTGCACGTCTAGATTTCGCATATGCTGACAAACGTCCTACCCATATAATAGAGCAGGCGTTAAGTATTTTGCGTCAAGGAAATGCTTCGCTGATCGATTATTACAATTCAGTGAATACAAAATTAACGTTACTAATTAATAAGACAATAATGACACACGGTACAGACGCAGATCTAACAAAGGAGTTAAACAATGCAAACCGTAGAAATGCTCTTCGAGTTTTCATAACAGGGCTTAACGCTCCCTTGTCAAATATATTGTTCTCTTTTTCACCAGACGATCTACCCAGTGCTTTGGCCAAGGCCCAGGAACTTGAGGCTAATAACATGAGAGCAAACTTCGCTCTACAATTTAACAGAGCTCATATGTCCACCTATCGTTCGCCGGAACATAATGCAACTTTCAATAACACGAGTCAAAATAATTTAAGATTCCCCGTGAAACATAACACGAATAACATTACTCCACCACAACGCCCAAAACCAGAGCCAATGGAACTTGGTAGTACTGCTCATAGGCCAATCACTTGGCACGAACAGGGTAAAATTAATAACCAGTATATAGGTAGACAACCATTTAATACCAATCATCAAAAATATTACCAAAATAGGCAACCTAACTTTCGTAGCATAGAAAAGCGTCCTTATGAAAGTACGCAACAGAGAGCTCAGCCCCCAGCTAAAATTGAAAGAATCAATAATCTTAATGAGGAGTCTTTTTTAGGCCACACCCAGGACTGCCCTACATATTCAGGAACGGTCCATCAAAGAAACTAAAAATTTTAATTGATACAGGCGCAACTAGTTGCTACTGTAAGCCAAATGTTCTTGAAAACAAACAAGACTTAGCAATTAAGAAAAGGGTTAGGACCGTCAATGGTTCTACGATAATACGCTATGAAGTATATATTTTTGACAGAGTCGTTAGATTTTATGAATTGGAAAATTTAGAGTCAGATTTGTTAATAGGATGTAACCTATTAAAAGAAGCAGAAGTAAAGGTAGACTTCGAAAATACATTTTTAATATACAGGAATAGAAGGGAAAGAATATTTATACCGGAAGATAAACATCATAAAATAAATCATATTCAAGAAAATATGATAAACGAAGAAAAATTAACCGAGGAAATTAGAATGAATATAAATGAAATGCATTCTAAGATAGATATGAGGATACCGTTTCGAACGGATATTAAGGCAGAAATTCGCACAATTGCTGGAACTCCTATATGGAGTAAGCAATATCCATATCCCCTTTCTGCAAACGTCTTTATAAATAAAGAAGTCAAGAGGATGATTGATGACGAAATTATGAGGCCATCGAAAAGTCCTTATAATTCACCAGTTGGGTAGTACCTAAAAAGGGTTATAATGACGGCGGATCACCAAAAATGAGAATAGTGATCGATTACAAAAAATTAAATGAGAACACAATTACAGATAAATATCCAATGCCCGATATCAATGTAATTTTATCGAATTTCTTTTACACGTTAGATCTCGAATCAGGATTTCATCAAATTAAAATGAGACCTGAAGATATAGAAAAAATTTCTTTTTCCGTAAACAACGGAAAATACGAATTTTTAAGGATGCCATTGGGGTTAAAAAATGCCCTTAGCACTTTTCAAAGAGCTATGGACAATATTTTTTTTTTTTTTTTTGGAGGCTTCTACTATCTGCTGGAGCACTCAGACACAAGTACTGGTCCATTGTACTACCAGACAGACACCTTGTCTTTATTGTATTTTCCCCGTTGTCCGGAGAAAAGTGAGGAGGGGCTTCAGTGATGTTGAGCTAAGAGATTCGGCACCCACCACGTCGGCCCCAAGGGTGCGCCACCGTGCACGAGCGAAGGCGGGACAGTCGCAGAGAAAGTGTTCCGCTGTGTCGTCCTCCTCGCAACAAGCAGCACAGGTAGGCGTCTCACTGATGCCAAGCATGTAAAGATGCCTGGCAAAAGTGTAATGGCCCGTAATGACGCCCGTTAGCCTTCTGCAGTCATTTCTTCTTAAGGATAAGAAGAATGTTGCGGACTTTTTACAGACGTCAGGGCGTACGCGCTTAGTCATCCTGCATCCTGGATATTCCTTCCATCTGCGACTGTGTACGTTAAAGACCCAGTCATTGATGTCAGATTTAACCGTTGAAGCTGGTAGACCTAAGGCGGATTCAGGCCCTGAGAAACTCTCCTCTGAGCCTTTTCTAGCGAGTTCATCGGAGATCTCGTTTCCTGGGATTCCAGAGTGACCTGGAACCCATACAAGCCTAAGTGAATTAAGTCTTCCGACTTTGTTCAAGAAGGTCTTGAGTTCATGCACTAGTTTGGAGTTGGACAGAGGATTGGATACAGCTTTGAGTGCAGCTTGGCTGTCACAACATAGTGCATGGCCATTAGGATTGCGTAAATCTCCGCCTGGAAGACAGACGCATATTTTCCTAACGAGAAGTGCAGTCGAATGTTTTCGCGCTCGAAGAAAACTCCAGCGCCGGATCCCTGATCAGTCCTGGAGCCATCTGTGAAGATGCGAAGACATTCTATTCCAGGTTCAGTGTCTGGCCAAAGCCAGTCCTGACGCCAAGGAAATGTGACTGTGTAGTTACAGCGCAGTAGGATGGCAGGTGTCATTGCGTCAGAGGGCATATCCATGAGACAGTGATCGTAGGATATTTCTCTCTCAAGTACACTTTCACTCCACTGCGAGTTGTACCAAAGACCATTCCTCTTTAGGCGAGAAATAGTTTTCAGTGCACACCCTCTGATATATATGTGAAGGGGTGGAAGGTCCTTCATAGCATCCAAAGCAGCTCCCGGTGTGCTGGGGAAAGCCCCCGTGCAACTGAAGCAGACCGCTCTTTGGAGTTTGGTGAGTGAAGCCACAACGTGTTTTCGTGTCAGCCTGCTTCACCAAACAACCGATGCATATGAGATTATCGGTCTTACCATTGCCGTGTAGATCCAAAGGACCTTTTTCGGCGATAAGCCCCATGTTTTGCCAAAGGCACCTTTGCATTGCCAGAAAGCTGACAGCGCTTTGGTGGTTTTGGACTCAACATGTTTTGACCAGAGAAGTTTGTTATCTAGAATGACTCCCAGATACTTAGCTTCCTTGGATATAGGGATGGGAATGCCTTTTAGCACCAGCTGATCAATGCCAGTTGTTTTCCTCCTTCTCGTGAAGAGAACGACATCGGTCTTAAGAGGATTAACCGACAGCCCATTTCTCGTGCACCAGTCATCGATCACGTTTAGCGCCGCCTGCGCTTTGAGACAGACATTCGCTAAACATGAGCCGACAGAGAGAACAGCAACATCATCCGCATAGGCCTGGGCATAGATTCCAGAGGCATTGAGAGCATCTAGCAGAGAGTCGACCACCATGCACCATAACAGCGGAGACAAGACGCCACCTTGCGGGCAGCCCCTGTTTACTCCAGACTTGACACATTGTTCGAGGCCTGTATCAGCGATCAATGTCCTGTGCACAAGCATTGCTTTGATCCACAAAACCAGTGCTTCATCTACGCCATGCCGTCTAGCAGCGTTACACATGCTGTCGAAGGTAGCGTTATCAAAAGCTCCCTCAATGTCGACGAAAATGCCTAGTACGTACTCTTTCCTTTCGAGAGCGCATTCAAACTCCCAACTAGGTTTTGAAGCGCAGTCTCGCAGGATTTTCCGCGCTGATAAGCATGTTGCATGTCCGACAGAGGATGCATTCGAAGGGCAACTTTGCGCACGTGCAACTCTACTAGTCTTTCCATGCTTTTCAGCAGGAATGATGTTAGACTTATTGGTCTGAAACTCTTGGCTAGTGAGTAATCCTCTTTCCCTATTTTGGGAATAAAGACCACTTTCACCGCGCGCCAAGGGATAGGTATGTAGGCAAGTGCCAGGCTAGCAGTGAAAATTCTTTTCAGTGTAGGAAGCAGCTGTCTTATTGATCGAGCGGAGCGTAGCGGAGCGTAGCGGAGCGAGAGCAATCACCCACTTTTTGGCCTAGCGCGTGCATGTACGGGGAATATAGTGGTCCGAAAACGATTTCGGACTAATCTTGTACGCACTAAATGTAGATATCGGCTATAACCACACATGTGTGCAGCATGTCATTCGATAGATCTAGGTCTGTAGATGAGCCATAAATTATCAAATGAAATTGTTTGATTGAAAAATAGTGAGAAATAACGAAGTAAAGTTTAGCGAGAAACAGCGTTTTTATTCGTCATTTGGTTCTAAAGAATTAATTGTAGATGCAAGGACTGGAATTTTAAACAAGGAGGTCGATAAAGATGGTCCATGTTTCGGATATAAGACCACAATCTCTCAAGCTGTCAATGCGATCCGATTACATTTTCAGTCTTCTTCAAAACGCGTAATTGTGTTCTCCACTCAAGAAATTGAAGTCACAAAGAAGAGAGCAATAGATCCACTCACTGGCTTAATTATTCCTTCGTTTCACGCTATTGTCGCATTGGTGGATAAAATTAATGGCAAATACAAGTTGACGCAATATGATCCCCATGCGCCGGGTATTCGAGAGCAATGGGGCGTGAGGAATTTCACTCTGGAATTGGCAAAGGCATTGAAAGCTGATCGGATCCTCACACTATTAAGAGGTACCCAAGAAGAATCCATAGATTGCATGCAACGAGCTTTCAATTTCGTCAGAAAAGCCTATAAGGCAAAAGGTGCGAAAGATGTGGTCAAAGCTTCAGAACAACACGTTTCTCGAAAATATGATCTTAAATCTAAACGTCCTTGCAAGTAGACAATTAATTTGATGTATCACACTTAGCTATATGTATTTACTTGAGAGTATATCGCTCGATCAAAAATTTTCAGTAGCGGAGTTAAGCCCGCGCATACTGATCTGCCTAGTACCTTTTTGCAGCATAACGGGGTATATCCCATCAGTGCCCGGCGACTTAAAGCCATCGAAGGATGCCACAGCAAATTCAATGGCCTCAGTAGTTGCCACGCGTGACGCAACATACCAGCTACGCCGAGTTGTTTTCATCGCTACAGCCGCAGTATCCAATGAGGGAGTGTGCAACGAGCCGATGACAGTCTGATTTCCCGGAAAATGGGTCTGAAACAGTAAACTAAGAGTTTCTGCTTTAGACTCGGTAAAGGTACCATCAGACTTTCTGAGTACCTCCAGCCTTGTCGATTTTCCTCGTTTGAGGACTTTAACCAACTTACTGGTCGCGCTCAGGGATTTGATCTCTTCGCAGAAGGACTTATAGGAATCATTCTTCGATTTTCGAATAAGCTTCTTATATTCCTTCTGCTTCGATCGATATTTATTCCAGTCATCTTCCGAGTTCGATTTAAGCGATCTGTTCAGAAGACTTCTGGCTTCCCTACGAAGCCGTTGGAGCTTAGCATTCCACCAGGGAACCGGCTTCCTGTTGGGAGGTTTTTTGACAGGACATGCGAGTTCAAAACATTTGGTGATGGCGCTGGTCAGGTTATGAACTGCATCCTCCACCAATTGATTAGTTTTGAGTTTAGGCGGGGCTTGAGTGGATTTCTCAAGCTCCTCCCTAAATCGCACCCATCGTGTAGAATATGTGTTCTTATGTGTCTATAGACTACATAAGTTTAATGTTGTAGCGTTCGTGGAAGAATTTTCATGCCTCTTAGACAAATTGAATGCTAAAAATTTAATTATTTTAGGAGATTTCAATCTTAACTTGTTGGATAAAACTGAATTGGTATCAAACTATCTGGCTATTTTAGCTTCGCACGGTTTATTCAGCTTCATAAATGAACCTACGAGAATGATTTCTAATAGTTGTTTGGATCACATATATGGTCGCTTTGCCTATTCTCCCCTTAGCTCCTGCGTGAAGTGTAGATTTGATCTGAATATCTCAGATCACTCAATGACAGGGCTGTTGCTAAACTTGAATTCCAACAAAATAGTGAATCAATCTGTTAACCCGACCAAAATTATGCCAAAAATTGATCTTGTTAAGTTGAAAAACGATCTCCTGCATGAAGCCTGGGAGGAGGTATATTTAGAAAATGATGCTACTGCTTCCTATAATCTTTTTATGGAGTGTCTCAGCAAACACATAAGTAACTGCTCCTCTACTGGATTGTTAAAAACATCTAATAAAAGACTCAAGCCGTGGATAACGAGTCATATCGTTAACAAAGTAAACACTAAAAATAAGCTCAGGATCAAGTGTTCTAAGTATCCTAATAATCAATATTTGAAAAGCAAGTATAAAAAATTATGCTCTCAGCTCAAAAAGGATATTCCCATTTGCCGCGATAATTATTATCGTGAAAAGTTCATGTCTGCAAAGGGAAATATAAAAAGTGAATGGCAGGTGGTTAATAGCATTCTGAATAAGGGTTCTTCTAACAAAATACCGAATGCTATTTCTGTAAATAATTGTGTGGTGTCAGATAAAATTGTGATTGCTAACGCTTTCAACAAGCACTTTGCCTCTATAGCGAGCAGTTCTACTAGTCCAAACTACCAACCTATTTGTAACCTGTGTTCGTTTTCTACAAACTCTTGCGGGCCAGTTCAGGGGTATAGTTTTGTTTTTGAACCTATAACCTCTTTAGACGTTTTAAGGGCAATTGGTTGCCTTAAGAATTCAAATGCTTGTGGATTTGATGGCATATCTAACAAAATTGCAAAGCACGTTGGTTACTTTGTAGCTGATATTCTAGCCGTTATTTTTAATCGTAGCATTTTTTCTGGGATTTTTCCTGACAAACTTAAGTGCGCTGACGTTGTACCCTTGGCCAAAAAAGGTGCTAAAGAAGATATGGGCAATTACATGCCCATCTCTCTTCTCCCTGTCTTTAGTAAAGTTTTTGAAAAAATCGTTAAGGAGAGGATAGTGTCCTTTCTAAATAAAACTAATTTTTTCAGCTCAGTGCAATTTGGTTTTCAGCGGGGTAAATCTACTGAAGACGCTTTACTAAATTTTTGTTCCCATATTTTTTCTAGTCTTGATGCGAAAAAATTCACTGCGGGCCTATTCTTAGATATTGCGAAAGCATTTGACATGGTTAACCATGCCATACTATTGACAAAATTAGAAAAAGCAGGGTTCCGGGGATTCATGCTCGACTGGTTTAGGTCATACCTCTCTGATCGATCTCAAAGGGTAAAGACTGAAGAAGCAAGGAGCGAAATGCTGTTTTTCAATTTAGGAGTGCCACAAGGTTCTGTGCTTGGACCTATTCTGTTCCTAATCTACATTGACTCTCTGTTTAGACTTAGCTTTAAAGCAAAAATCACTGCATTCGCTAATGACGTGGGCTGTTCTTAAGGATCGGACAGTGCTCTAAATCTCATATCGGACATTAATTGGGATCTTAATTTATTGAGCACCTGGTTCGCTGAACACAAATTAAATATTAGCTCCAAAACAAAAATTATGTATTTTAATCTGTCCACCAAAATCTGTAACAACGTTGAAGTTTTTGTTCACGCACCTGAGTGTCCAAGATACAAACTTGCTGGTTGTGGTTGTATTTCCACCTTACCTTCCCCTACTTTCTGTAGTAATTCAAGTTGTAGCAAGAATTGCTTTTCAGTTGAGAAAGTAGACGAATTTAAATCATTGGGCCTTATCATAGATTCTAGGATGAGCTTTATCAACCATACTGAGTCATTAAGGAAGTATTTTCGCAGCACTCTTCGAAACTTCTACTATCTAAAAAATGTATGTTCTACAAAATTACTTATAGTAATTTATTATGGTATCTTCCATTCCAAGCTCCAATATGGTATTACGTGCTGGGGAGGTACAAATCTGTATAAAATTACGCCTCTTTTAATTCTGCAAAAGAATGTTTTAAGACAAATATGCCGTAATAATCATCGTCATCCAAGTTATCCTTTGTTTCGTGATATGAATATTCTTCCTGTTCGCCATTTATATTGTTTCAAAGTCTTAAAAACTTTTTATTTAAGATCGGGTAATCTTAACTGTAGGCTAATTTCAGATTATAATTTACGTCGAAACTTCTCAAATGTTGTATCTGTTCCAACTTTTCGCACTACTGCATTTCGTAATTTTTATTTAGTTTCCTCGTGCCGTCTCTTTAATGTACTTCCACCGTCAATCAGAACTATGGCATTTTCTAGAAGGCTTGTGAATCGTTTAAAACAGCGGCTCTTAAATTTTGATCATGCGACACTAGAAAGTCTTTTCTCTAACATTCTGATATAACCAGGAGTTTTTTTTTCTTTAAGAAGTTCCTTCTTTTGTATATCTGTATATTATAACTATTCTTTTTTATGTAATTCTGAATTTTCATAGTTGTATAAAATTACTTGGGTCACCCCACCCATGCTTTTATTGTTCTAGTTCAACCTCTTGAAGTGGCATTTGAAACTATTTTAGTACTCTATGTATATAAAATAAAAAGTGTCACCTATATTATTTCTAACTATAAATTAAGTTATATGTAATTTAATTATGTTTATTGAATTTATATGAAATAATAAAAAATGAATGAATGAATGAATGAATGAAGTACTCGTAAAAAATTCATTTGTCCAGGAGTAGTAGCTCTTTTTATAGCCCCAGAAGACTTATAGTATGACATTAAGTCCAAACTAGTAGAAATTTTCAATAATAAATTTCTTCATGCAAAAATATTTCCAAATGATATACCTAATAAAAAAGACCAAGCCGCAATAGTTTATCAAACACATACAAAAGCACACAGAAATTATCGGGAAAATATAAAAAAAATTTCATGATATGTATTACTGGCCAAATATGCGAAAACAATTGAACTCACTAGAAACTGCGATATTTGCAACAAACACAAATATGACAGGCACCCACAGTTGATACCAATTGGAGAGGCTCCAATTCCAACGAATGAGGGGGAGTACCGTCATATCGACATATTCTCAGCACAAAAAGTAAAATATCTCACGTGCGTCGATGCATATTCTAAATTTCTACTAATTAAACCACTCGAGAGTAAGTTGAATCTAGAAAACAAAGTATTGGAGCTTTTACAAATTTTTCCCAATTGTAAAAAGATATCCGTAGATAATGAAAAGGGTTTCAGATCTATAATCTTTAAAAATTTAATGAACAGATTAAATATAGAAATTTACTTTTGTGATCCTGGTCATAGTGCATCAAATGGGCAAGTAGAAAGAATTCATTTCACATTAATAGAAACGACCAAGTGTTTAAAAGACGAGTATGAAATAATAGATACAACTGAAGCATTGCTTAGAGCACCGCAACAATATAATCAATCCATTCATTCTGTCACTAAATTCAAACCATATGAGATCCTTTACAATAAAATTAACCATGAAAATGTCCCCTTAAAACTGAAAGAAGCACAAGGAAAAATGTTAGGAAGAACGAATATAAAAAGAAAACTAAAAACATATAAACCAATAAAATGGTAAACAATTATAGGAAACAAATAGTTGAGGAAGATCTAGGGAATAAAATCAGAACTCATAATAGGATTATACATAAGGAAAATATTAAAAGTTAAATCACCCTACAATTTCAGAAATTATCGTCGCAATATTACTGCTTTTATTCAGCTTGACCACAGCCGACATAATAGACTAAACACGGGAAAACTACCTTTTATTAGAAAATAGCAGAGCAGCAATTTATGCTGATTATGGAGAAATTTTCCATGTTACCAATGCAACTTATTTTGAAGAATTAATGCAGGATACAGAGTATAGGATGGAGAATAAGCACGGATTATATTCAGCAGATATGGACATTAAGATTGCTAAGACTCTTTTAGCACAACTAAAACAGATAAGAAAAAAAACGAGAAATAGGAACAATTTGAAAGGTTCACCCGACCACGATGACATAGTTTTGATAGATAATAAACTAACCGAATAAATCGCTAGCAATAACAAACAATTCATTATTAACTCAGAAATGTTTAATGCTCTTGATAAACTATCTCAGTCCCTACTTACCATAGAAAGCGAAATACAGGTGAGGTTAGCCAGGGAAAGAAATAAAATGATCATATTAGAATTGCAGAATTTGATTCAAACTATAACACTAGCCAAGTCAGGAATATTAAATCCAACTATACGAAATTTACAAGACATCAAACAAATTAAGAAACATGAACATGAATATGTAACAATGACAGACTTAATGGACGTTTCTCAATTTAAAATCATACAAAACAAAGATGTAATAGTTATTTTAATAAAATATCCCATAATCGACAGAACATGTAAGTTATACGAAACCAGAGCTAAGTATAAGTCATGAAGACGGTAAATTAATAATTGAAAAAGAAATTGTGAAATGTAATAATACTTATTTAAATATAAAGAATTCTATATATATATACATATATTTATTTATTGTGGCAGAAATTATACAATTACAATAATAAAATACAATATTCGTTTTGCAGAGATTTGGTTTCCATTACCTTATGGTACATCTAGAATATTTATATAATTACTTGAATAATATTGTATATCACAGAGATGTTTCAGTTAGAAGGAAAAGCCACTAAAAACCTTCTTTGCAAATAAATACCTTATTTCGTTGGAGGGAAAAGAGAAGTGGTGTTAATACTTGATTTTAAACTGCTATAGTAGTGCAAGAAGAAATAAATAAAAATAAATAAATAAATAAATCTTCTTCTTTTCCTTTTTCCGGCGTTGTTATGGTCAGAAGTGTAGGACCATAACCTTCCCACTTAACTGCATTCCTACTGGTCCGCTTGTGGGGTCCGCCGGTTTGACCTCAGAAAGTAGCGGCAGGCTTCCCGGTTTGGGATTACTTCATCGCTGAGGCCAATCAAATGCTGGTGTTTTTGCATTTGTTTGCACCAATTGTTTTTCGGCCTGCCTTTTTTTTTTTGTGACACTGGCATGCTCCTGATTTTTTTTTGTTTGATCTTACTTTTACAACACCGGCGATCTCCAGTCGTGTCAACCCACCGATTTGCATGTACACTTGTGGGGCAGTTTAATGGTGGTATATGTGTCCCTAGGCTCACCTTGGTGTTTTCTAAATTGCCTAGATGTGATTTTCGTTTACCTTTGTTTTAGTCGCCTTTTACGACAAGCGAGAGGTATCGCTGCAGGGATATTCTTAACCCGTCCCTGCACGGATAAATAAATAAATAAATAAATAAATAAAAGTTAACACCGCACACACGACCCACGAGGAACCCGCATGATCCATATTTGCAGTGTCAGCATAATATACTTGTTCAGGTGCAAACATGTTCCCACAGCCATTCATAGACGCATTAGGTTACATTTGAGATACACCGGACACATGCGCCGACCCGAACACTTGACTCAGCGGTTTGGGCAAAAGGGAACATCGATCGCCAGCAAGGTGGGATGAGTTAATTAAGTTAGTCTTAAGATAGCATTAGAACGTAGCGGTTGTAAAATAAAAACCTTATCCAAAAAGAAGTACGGTGTTTGTTCATTTTCCGGTGTGAACCGTTGGGCCAACCTCTCGGTTGGTGTTCACATTTTTTTTTAAGTCCTTCTAAAGGACATCGTTAACTGGCGCCCGAGCAGGGTCGGGCTTACAATACCCCATCCTTCCTTCCTGGCAATTGTTACGAGTGAGCTTGAGCGCTTTTAAAAGTGTTAAAAATCCTGTACCCATGAGAACACAGTGATTGATCCCACAGTCAACACAGTCTCATGTAACTTTCGTCGTTCCCGTAAGAACACGTCGAAGATTGCAGTGGATTAATCGATGGTGGTGGTGAAGCCAATCGTGCCGCGAGTAGGTTGCCTATAATTATCAACATAGGCGACTAAAAGGGACAAACACGATCCTTCCTAAGCCCGTCCGTGTGACTGTAACTAATCAATCTACCTTTTTTCTTCTCGTTCCCGCAATAAAAAATTAAATAGAAAAAAAAGGAAAGAAAGTGAGAAATCGAACATAGTGACAATTTGTTTGGTGGTGATAAGAAGGTGGATAGAATAACGAGCAAATAATTGAATAAAGGAAGAAAGAAAAAAAAGAAAAAATCAAACATTGTGACAATTCGTTTTGTGGCGATAGGAAAGTGGATAAAATAATGAAAATCAACGTATTACCCTACCTTGCCTGGCTGGCATTCGCCGAAGGATTGCAGATTTTCAGGTACACTGCACAACTCATTTCCATCAAAGAGGGCAAAGCCTGGGTCATCAACGGGAACTTCAACCTCGTCCATATGATTAATCTAGAGAAATTTGAACAGCGGATAGCAGAAGTCGCCGACGCCATCAAGAGAAACATCAAAGATCAGGATAGGAACCAATTAATCGACTTTCATCTAGCTCAGGTAATTGAACGCATTGGCTCGTTAGGCAGAAAACCGCCGAGGAAACCCAGATCAATCGACTGGATTGGCTCCGCATGGAAGTGGGTAGCGGGAAATCGAAACGCCGCAGATTGGGATAAGATCCTGGACAGCCAACAGCAGATAATTGAAAACAACAACCAACAGTACAAGATCAACGAAAAACTCTTTAACAGTATTGAGGACATTACCGCGAAAATTAACTGGGTCAAACAATGAAATTAGAATGGTCGATGTCCTCAAACTAGAGCAAGATATTCTTAGCCAAGTACTGACAATAAAGGAAGAGGTTAATGAAATTATTCAAGCTTGTCAGATGGCGAAAGGCGGCATCATTAAAACAAACCTGCTGGACCATGACGAAATCAGCCTGCTGGTGAACGAACTTGTTTTTCTACCCTATGGAAACGAGATCGAGGCCATCGAGTTTGCAACGCCTTCAATCTACACGAATGGCTCATTGCTTCTTTATACTCTGTCAATACCAAAAGTGAGAAGAGAGGATTGCAACATGCTCCTGATACGTCCCTCAATCATGAACGGAAAACAGGTCCATACAGAGTTTAATAGAGTATTGATTAACCAAGGGTCAACGTATGGAATACTAAAAGACTGCCTCTCTATTAACAATTCAACCATCTGTAAAGAAGAGGCTCTGGAGGAAATCTCGGGGGACCAGTGTATACCCAAGTTACTGAAGGGAGGTCATGCAACCTGTACCTACCGCACGAACACCAACGAAATCGTAGAACTCATCGGAAGCGATACCATTTTCCTAACAAATTTCAACGGCAAACTTACCTCCAGGAACTCTACGCAGACGCTAGAAGGTACGTTCATCCTGCAATTAAATAACGAGACGATCCATCTGAAGAATAGGACATATACGACTTCGCGCGTAACAAGTCTACAGGTTCTGCCTCCAACTTTGTCAGAAATCACTAACGGCGGGCACAGAATAGACCTGGAGTCTGTTCATAATCTAGGCCTTCAAAACATAGTGCGGCTAAGTGACCTGTCCAGAAGAATCAACATATCTACCCTTTCGGACGTATTTATCATCGTAATACTGTTTACCTTAGCATGCTACATATGGCGAAAGGTTAACGGAAGGCTAAATCTTCCAGCCGTGAGATCATCCAACGGCACCCCTGCTGCGAACCTAGATTAAAGAAAGATATAACTATAAAACGCTGACGTCATTGATCTACGGGACGCAGATTTTTGAAGGGTAAGGAGTTAACACCGCACACACGACCCACGAGGAACCCGCATGATCCACATTTGCAGTGTCAGCATAATATACTTGTTCAGGTGCAAACATGTTCCCACAGCCATTCATAGACGCATTAGGTTACATTTGAGATACACCGGATACATGCGCCGACCCGAACACTTGACTCAGCGGTTTGGGCAAAAGGGAACATCGATCGCCAGCAAGGTGGGATGAGTTAATTAAGTTAGTCTTAAGATAGCATTAGAACGTAGCGGTTGTAAAATAAAAACCTTATCCAAAAAGAAGTACGGTCTTTGTTCATTTTCCGGTGTGAACCGTTGGGATAACCTCTCGGTTGGTGTTCACATTTTTTTTGAAGTTCTTCTAAAGGACATCGTTAACTTAAATAAATAAATAAATAAATAAATAAATAAATAAATAAATAAGTAAATAAGTAAATAGATAAATATATAAATAAATAAATAAATAAATAAGTAAATAAATAAATAAATAAATATAAATATAAAGAAAATGAGTACAAATATAACTATTGATATTTAAATAAATAAACAAATATGGCAAACAAGTAAATAAATAGATGAAAAATAAATAAATAAGTAAATAAATAAATACAAAATAAATATGCAATTAATGGAATAAATAAATAAATATAATGAATAGAAAAGTACATCAAAATACAGCATGTAGTGAAAAGTAAGTTCATTATTAATGACAAAAGTGAAACTAGTTAAAAACAAAACTAATAATTAAAAGGATAAATAAATATGTATGGAAATAATCGGATAAACTTGAAACAAAAACAGAAATTTGAGTTAAACAGATAGATAGTGCGTAAGTAAAAACAAAAATGAATAAGTACTAAGTAGATACTCGTAATAAATTAGAAAATTTGCACGTAAAGAGTTTAAATTGCACATTATGTAACTAGGTTTAAAATCAAGTCGTTGTCAGAAGATAAACAAGATAAGATATATTTACTATGAAGTTTCTGAATTCTAACTGAAACCATTTCGACGCCAGCCATATTATGTAATACCTCTGTCGAGAAAAACCAGGGAACATTCAGAATCATTTTTAATAATTTATTTTGTGCTGCTTGGAGCCTACGAAGATTACTTTTTGCGCATGTACCCCAGACGAGGGACCCGTAGAACATGATTGCTTGGAAAAAAGCCCTGAATATCTATATTTTATTATCTTCATTCAGTTTTGAATTCCTGCAAATGAATGGGTAGAGAATCTTGATCGTAACATTAATCTTGTTTATAACTTCTTGTATGTGTAGCTTGTAAGTTAAATGTTTATCTAAGTAGATTCCTAGATATTTTCCACTTGATTTCCACTCAATTGGAACACCGTTGAGTTGAAGGCGGTTGCTTGGAAGTAAGCAGGCTTTTCTTTTACGTGTGAAAAAGATAGCTTGGGTCTTCGAAGCATTAATATTTATGTTCCAATTATCATAATATGAAAGAATTGTATTTAAGGCAGATTGCAGATTAGTTTCTATGTTGGAACCAACTGCATCCGACGAAAAGAATTGTAAAATTGAATTAAGATATATGTACTGCATGCTTGCAAATAAACAATCATGTTTATCAGAAATGTTAAATGATCGAAATGCAAAATGTAATAAAATTAAGGAAAAGAATTTAGATTTAGAAGTAATCAAAGATGGAGTGATATTGGCTTCAGGGAACATACATACAGTCAACGACACAAATATAAATGGTGTTTATCTAATTAATTTTATAAACAAAATTATAATTGACGGGAAGATATACGACAACCCAACCTCAGAAATACAGAACTATTTGAAGACATACAAAATCGATAAATACGAAGTGGAAACATATTTGGAATCCCTTGACAAAGACCTAAAATTTGATAATGTTGATATTATTGGATCGCTGCAAAGTGAAATATCCAATAATCCTATCATAACATTCGTTACATTACTGGTCGTAATAATAGCAATCGCACTGTGCGTGAGAATCTTTTTAAGAATGAGATCAACAAGTGGCAGTCAAATAGAAGAAATGCAATTCAGCCGACTGATGAAAAGAGTTGAACAACTCACAGAAGAAGCGGGACGTTCTTCTTAAAGAAAGAGGGGAGTTAAAGTACGATGGATAGATTAGCCTTATACCAAGAGTCGCTCCGCTGTTGCGACTCACAGCGATAACGTTAACATTGTATCGAACGCAACACAACAATTGAAACCACTCAACGTATGTGTCGATTGACGAAACGACCCACCACTTACCCCAGCCATATTACCAGATACTTAGGTTTAAGAAAGATTTAATTTTGTAAGCAGAGTAGATTTAGACTCGGACCGAGATGGTTCGATTTTGAAAATAAAGAAACTTTTTTAAAAACATATTTTCTATTCTCAAATCATTAATTTAATATCTTAAGCCCAGGAAATTGTTTTGTACAAAAACTTAGCATACGAGCGTCTTTTATTGGCCATTCACATCGCAACACCTAATCTTTTATAGTATTAATCCTTACTTGCTAACATTTTAATAATTTAAAAGTCGTGTTTAACAAGAATGAGACGAAAGCATATATGTACATATGTACATACATACGAGTATATATCATACATATCAATAACGAGCATTCCTTTCTGGGCTTAGATTTCCGTGTTCCGTTCCGAATGGTCACTCTCCGGTGTGTGTCACTCTACCTGTACTTACCGAGGCAAACAGGCCTCAGTTAGCTCTCAGGCTGATGTCAGCATGATGACGCGCCCAGCCTCCAAGAGATCCTTAGTTTACCCTAATCTAACTTACGAACTAAGGAATGAGGAGGATCTCACCGAAATAACACACCGCTCTGGGGAGCGTTTTCACCCGACAAACACCAAAAGTCGAAATGTTGTTTAGCAACATGACGTTCTCTTCACGAGAAGACATTCCTATATTGGCATTACTCAGCTGGTGCCTGTGCATTCCCATCCCAATATCCAAGGAAGCTAAGTACCTGGGAGTCATCTTAGATAGCAAGCTTCTTTCGTCAAAGCATATTGAGTCAAAAACCAGCAAAGCGCTGTCAGCTTTTTGGCAATGCAAAGGTGCCTTTGGCAAAACATGGGGCTTATCGCTGAAAAAGGTCCTCTGGATCTACACGGCAATGATAAGATCGATAATCTCATATGCATCGGTTGTCTAGTGGAACAGGCTAGCACGCAAACATATCGTGGGCTCTTTCACCAAACTTCAAAGAGGGGTTTGTCTCAGCTGCACGGAGGCTTGATGAATCTTCCACCCCTTTACAAACAATATATCAGAGGGTGAGAGAAATGGTTTTTGGTACAACTCGCATTGGAGTGACAGTATACTTGCGCGAGAAATATCCTACGACCCCTGTCGTATATGGCATATCCATGACTTCCGACGCAATGACATCTGTCACCTATTGCGCTATAATTTGACAGTCAAATTTCCATGGCGTCAGGACTGGCTTTGGCCAGATACTGAACCTGGAATGGACTGTCTCCGCATTTTACAAATGGCTCCTTTCCTTGAACGCGAAGACATTCGATTGCACTTCTCATTAGGAAAATATGCGTCTGTCTTTCATTCAGAAATATACGCAACCCTAAGGAAATTATCCAAGGAACTGTGATCTCCGATGAACTCGCTAAAAGGGGTTGGAAGAGAATTTCTGAGGACGTGAACCCGCCTTAGGTCTATCTGCTTCCACGCTCAAATCCGACATTAACGATTGAGTTGATGACATACATTTTTGAATCAGATCTGTACGCTCTTAAATCATCTGCATACATACTCGTATGCTATTGAACGGCTGAGAAAACCTTTAAGATTGCTTGTGTACATTTTTTTTTTACAAGGCTAATCACAGTACTGTGTGATTTGTATGTTAGTTTATGTTACTCGTATATGAATTTATACTAAGTCATTTCACTTATCTGGCAATATTCCGTTCTTGATGTATTCGCATTCGGCAGGTGACATCCAACGATGGTTCCTGTAATTTCCGTTGTATTCGTACGGTTAACGTTTACGGCGCAATACATTTTTTTCGTCGAGTAATTGGAAAGCAGTGCTATTTACATGATCCTCAAGTCAACGTTTATGTTTCCTTGCGAAATGTTTTGTTTCATTTTTCACAGCTACGATACTCAGATCTCGGTGGATGTCCTCATTTCTATTATACCACGGTGCATTGACGACAATTCGTAGTACCTTATTCTGTATGACGTTAGAATTTTTTTTTTTTTTTGGTACAGCATATAGTACTTGCTAGTATAGAAGCAGCCTGTTTTCAATACTGAGTTTAGAATACTTTCCTAGTAACCAGTATATTTCTTTGTATTTACATTGAAGCTCTTTACGTTTTTTTTTTACGTGAGCCTTCCATTCAACCTGAGATATTTAGCCTTATTCGCGAACGGAATTCTTGCTTCGTTAACAAAGGAGGAAAGCTCATCTGAAGCTTGTGTAAAGGTTAAACAGTATTGGAGAATTAACGACTCCCCTGTTGAAAATCAATAATTTCAAAGATCCTGCTAGAGGTGGCGTTTCCACATTTAACAACAAACATAGTCATTACGTAAATCATGCATAGAAGGTGATTTGACATGATTTGGTCTGATGAGTTAGGCAACAAAGGCATTTGATATGGTTGATTGATTTTAGAAATTTCATCTATAAATAATTGGCGTCTTATTTAAGTGGAAGAACCCAAACCGTTAAAGTATCTGAGACTTTCAGTACCCCAGTTCAGTCCACAGCCCTATCCTCTTTCTAATATATGTACATGTGAAAAATAATAGGGACACCGCTTCAGAGTAATTTCAAAAGTTTCCAGCTACGTAGACAAATCGCTGAATCAAAGAAAACTAACGGGATCTAAAGCTTGTACTTCCTGCAAATATTGAAAATCATGTTACAAACAAATGTTCAGCATGCACATCACTTATATGCTTAGTTTACAGTAGACTTCGTCTTCGGCCTGTGCGAAACAACAAGGAAAGTGTGAGTGTGTTGTGTATATGTACTTAAATAATTAGGTAAGCTTGCGGACTTCTATTTGGATTTCCATTTGCAACAGGTAATATAAAAGTTCGTAATATTTTAGCACCTAATATGTAGCTAATTGCATTCAAAATTCAAAATTAAGAAAAATTGTAGTGATATGCAAAGAGTTCAAATAAAAAAGGTCCGTAATAATGGTTTCTCCTATAGAAAAATTGGGGAAATTGTTGGGTGCACTAGGAGAATGGTAGACAATGGTTTAAAATGGACGGCAAATCCCAAAATTCACGGAAGAAAACCAAAAATAACAGATTCCTTAGAAAAAAATAATTTTAAGGTTTGAAAAAAAAGAGACCTTTGCCTCATTTAGCGCGATGTCACATCCAACACAAAGTCATTGCTAAAGGAACTATGTATGAATATTATTAAACAGTTACATAGTTTTTTACACTGCCGTGAGACAACACAACAGACAATCAGATGGAACATCAAAAACTAAAAAAAACACAAATGCAACGATTACGACATCTTTGGTGATTTTTATTCTCAAACTACCATACTATTTACCAGGGAGTGAGGGACCGAACAAACAGAGCAAAAAAGATGATCGTGTTTAACATGGCAAACCCCAGCTTCGATCTCTGTCCCTGCTCAATCTAAGCTGACACACAGCCTCCACGCCGCTTCTCATGGGTAACTGTCCTGATATCCGCCAGGTAATGAATCAATATGTAGAGCGAATCTGGCCCTCCAGTTTGGGGTTGTACCGAGGGTTGATATCGCTATCGCGGAAAACAAATCTTATTTCGAAGCAACAACAAGCCTCGGATACGGACGACCCATATAAACGAAAAAATCTGCGACCCTGCACCTGGAATGTGCGGTTCCTTAACAGACCAGGTGCAGACAACCAAACAAAGCAGATATAACCGCACTCCAAGAATTGCGATGGGATGGATCAGGCAAAAAAGGATGAAAAACTGTGATATCTATTAGGGCAGATGTTACAAGGAAAATAAACAATGCCTATTCGGATGCGGATTTGTTATTCGAGAAAACCCCGACAAAAAGTCTTAAGCTTCCGGCATGTAAGCGAAAGCCTCATAACAATTCTTGGCTTATCTTCATGACAAATCAGACTCGGTTTGCTATGAAGGTAAAACAAACAATAGCGTAATGGTCTCAATTCAACAGGAAGGTCTCCCCACCGATTTCGAAGCTTTTCATTATCTTTTTCAATATCTCACCCAAAAAAGTATCAAACGATCTTGATACCTTCAGACAATATATACACTCAAAGCGCATATCGCACCTTCAGCGTAGCAAAGCTGACCATGATACGTTTTTTCGGCATTATAAATCTCACCCTCCCTGCCACTCTAACGCCCCCCGAAAACCTTCCTCTTACCTTTTATTATCAGAATGTAAGAGGTCTGCGCTCTAAAACTCAGGCAGTCCTGCAGCAATCTCATGCGTTACATTTTGAAATCGTTGCCTTAACCGAAACAAACCTAATCCCTCGTATAAACAACCTTGAACTATTTCCATCTAACTTTAACTTTTATCGCGATGATGTTAACCGACATACTGATGGTTGTCCATGCCGCGGTGTTCTTCTAGCTGTCCGAAACGCAATTAACTCCTCTCTCATAGCAACTTCATCTTCGCCATGTCTCGACTTTGTTTCCATTAAGATTGTACTACCCCGGATATAGCTCTACGTCATCTGCTTTTACATTTTGCCATCACAACCTATTGAAACTTATAACTTGGCCATTGATACAATCGATAATTTAATTGAATTACGAGATCCCCAAGACGAGATCCTAGTTTTCGGTGACCTCAACCTTCCTCACCTTAAATGGATCCCTTCAGACGACTAGCTGATTCCAGCCTTAACCAAGTTAGCGGCATTTTGAATTACATGGGCAGACAACTCGACCTCATTTTCACAAGTGACCCCTTCAACTCCTCAGTTTCAGCTTCTCTTCTCCGCCGTCCCTATCAACCGTCGACAACTACCGCCCCCCCCCCCCCCCCCTCCCTTCTTCTCTCGTTCTTTCACAACTCCCCTATACAGAACATTCCCCCTACTGTTCGATTCTCTCACGATTTTCACAAAGCCAACTTCCGTCAAATAAATGAATATCTCAATAATGCCCCTTTTAATTTCAACAACCTTACCGTAAATGATGCCATATCTATATTCTACAAAGAAATATTTAATTCCTTGTCCCTTTATGTACCCTTTTCTCGACATAAAACCTCCTCCACCTCCCCACTATGGGATAATCGCAGGCTCCGTTCTTTGAGAAACAAACGGAACAAGCTCTGGACAACTTTCCTTCGTACTCAATCCCCAAATGACTTCTCGAACTATTTCGGTACTTACCTGCATCTTGTATAGCTTTATAAATCTCTCTATCAACACTACTTAGTTGAGAGGCAAACCAACCTTATAAATAATCCCAAGTCCTTCTTTCAATTCGTTAATCACAAAAGAAAATCTGATGGCTACCCAAACTCACTCTCCTTCAATAATGAAACTTCCAATGATCCTCATTACATCGCCAACCTTCTTGCCACATTTTTCAATCAATCTTTTACCCATGATTCCTTTGCACCCGATCATACCTATTTCAACTATTTACCAAACTTCTCCTTTGGACCATTTCTCCCTCGTAGTGTCGACCCCGTTATCATCGAAGAAAGATTAAAGCAACTTAACGATGAATTCACCCCTGGCCCCGACGGCCTTCCAGCTATATTTTTAAAAAAATATTTCTTCTCCCTTTCTCTACCTCTCTCAAAAATCTTCAGCCTATCCCTTTCCCAAGGTGAATTTCCCCGGATATGGAAAACCTCTTTTATAACACCTATACACAAAAAGGGTCCGAAGAATGACTTTAACAACTACCGTCCCATTGCCAAACTTCGAAAGTATTTTGTATGATAATTGATCGAGCGGAGCGTAGCGGAGCGAGAGCAATCACCCACTTTTTGGCCTAGCGCGTGCATGTACGGGGAATATAGTGGTCCGAAAACGATTTCGGACTAATCTTGTACGCACTAAATGTAGATATCGGCTATAACCACACATGTGTGCAGCATGTCATTCGATAGATCTAGGTCTGTAGATGAGCCATAAATTATCAAATGAAATTGTTTGATTAAAAATAGTGAGAAATAACGAAGTAAAGTTTAGAAAAGTGCCATGCGGAGCGAGAGCACGGTTGATAAAACAACAAATTTGCTCGCTCGATCAAAAATTTTCAGTAGCGGAGTTAAGCCCGCACATACTGATCTGCCTAGTTTAAGTTTTCAATGCAAGTCTTTAATCTCACCCAGCAGCACGGCTTCCTTAAAGGCAGGTCTACAGCCACAAACCTTATTGAATTCGTTTTCAGCCTTAGAAAATGGCAAGGAAGTCGATGTTATCTCAACTGACTTCATTAAAGCCTTCGATAAAATTTCACACAGATTAATACTCTTCAAACTGTCTTCTCTTGGCTTTGAGCCCATCTTATTAAAGTGGATTTCCTCTTATCTGGAAAATCGCAACTACAGCGTTCGCTTTAGATCTGCCTTCTTTAACCCCTTCCTTGCTTCCTCCGGTGTCCCCCAAGACAGTAATTTAGACCCGCTTCTTTTTATCCTCACCATTAACGATATTGATGGTGCAGGGACGGGTTAAGAATATCCCTGCAGCGGCACCTCTCGCTTGTCGTAAAAGGCGACTAAAACAAAGGTAAACAAAAATCACATCTAGGCAATTTAGAAAACACCAAGGTGAGCCTAGGGACACATCTACCACCATTAAACTGCCCCACAAGTGTACATGCAAATCAGTGGGTTGACACGACTGGCGATCACCGGTGTTGTAAGAGTAAGATCAAACAAAAAATCTGGAGCATGCCCGTGTCACAAAAAACAAAAAAAAAAAACAAGGCCGAAAAACAATTGGTGCAAACAAATGCAAAAACACCAGCATTTGATTGGCCTCAGCGATGAAGTAATCCCAAACCGAGAAGCCTGCCGCTACTTTTTGAGGTCAAACCGGCGGACCCCACAAGCGGACCAGTAGGAATGCAGTTAAGTGGGAAGGTTATGGTCCTACACTTCTGACCATAACAACGCCGGAAAAAGGAAAAGAAGAAGATTAACGATATTGAAATGGTTATCAAACATTCCCACATCTCTCTATATGCCGATGATGCTAAATTCTTTAAGATCATTTCCTCAGAACATGACTCTTCCCTTATTCAATCGGACCTCAACAGCTTTTCCACCTGGTGCTCCAAGAACTGCCTCGACCTTAACATTTCAAAGTGTAAATCTATTACCGCAAACGTAACAAACCTCCTCCCCGCCTCTACTTTCTCCATAATCAACCCCTTTCCACCGTTCAGGTGATCCGTGAACTTGGTGTATTACGCGACCAGGAACTCAATTTCCTTGCACATATCAGCGATACAATTCTTAAGGCCAATTCTGCACTCGGCTTCGTGAAACGATGGTCTAAAGAATTTTCCAATCCCTACGTCACTCGGTCTCTTTACATAACCTTTGTTCGCCCTATTCTCGAATACGCGTCTCGAGTGTGGTCTCCTTACTATCATTCACACATTTCCAGAATTGATAGTGTCCAACGTCGTTTTATCCGTTTTGCTCTTCACGGCTTACCCTGGGACAATCCTCTAAAGCCGTAAAGAAGTCGCGGTATTTCGTTAGTTCTTTATCCATACCTTAAATCAGACTTTCTTTATGGCAGTTTGCTTTGGCGGTGTTTTGCCTCACATTTCTGCGATCGAGCCAAAGATTCCTTTTTATAGTTCAGAAAATCCGTACCTAGAACCTACTGGTACATATAGCAAAATAAGGACTATAAAGTGACTGAATAGACACTTTCGATGTGTGTGTCCTGGCATTGCCTTGATGGATAACAATTTTTCTCATAATGACCAAAGCTGGAGACTTCTGGGCGATTACTTCCTTCAGACTTGCTGACAGCTCCATGTCCGAATTAAGAGTTTTGCCGTAGGGGTGAATCCCTGCCAACCCTACCAAACATACAACAAAACCTTCCTGGCCATAAATCTTGGCTTGGCCATCACGATTCGACGGTTTCGGAAGTTTTTTTTACTTTTCTTCAACAGTCATCATCCGCTTCAGATATGTGTCGATTTTGTTGCCATTCAAGAGCAATTGGCAGATGGAAACTCAGTTCATGAGGTTTTTTTTTTTTGCATTGACTCGTGTGGTTCTCGTTTAGCGAGATTTTTTTGTATTCAAATGGTTTCAAACAGTTTTTTGTACAATGTTTAGTTCTTGAGCAATCGAAACAGTGCTTACATGACGATCACCTAACTATCATGACTACTATGAGCGGGATACTAATAAAATTCTTAATAGACTTATCTTTCTTGCCGGATGTTGGCTTTCCGCCAAAGTCTTAAAAAAATTGCTTCAAATATAATTAAAAGTCTCTGAGAGATTTATATCCAGGAGAGCTGATTGTTATTTTCATTGTTATTGTCTTCTGAACCCCATGGCGCTTAGTTCGAATCCTGGAACGGCAAAATCATCGAAATCATATTCCTCTCGTCGGCGGGATATTGTCCAAACCCTCTGTAGTGGGTCCCGCCCAGTTGGTTGATCCCTTTCCACACGTGTGCGCCATCTTAAGCATCCATGACACTGCATAGATATGCCTATAATAGTGGGGGATGATGGACAAAACCTTTTGTCTCCATATACGATAAACTATATTTCCGCCTAAATTACCCCTTAGCCCAACGTTTTGAAAACACAAGGGAAATGGCGAATGAAATTTCTAGCTGCTTTTTGCATATTTTTTCGAAAATAATACCATTGTGAACGGAGTGCGTTACCGAATGATGTTGACTGACTTTTTGTTTCCAATTGGTTTCAAGAGGGCTGTATTTTGCGACAAATTGCTGCTCGTGTGATTTTTTGAAATAGGAATTTCAATTCGCTGAGGTTGAGCGTATTAATATTATAAGACTTTCTTGAGCTTGACTTGTAGCTCACATACTTTAATATACTTTTTTCATAGTCGTGCAGTTTGGGTAAGTTTCGCCAACTCATTTTTTAATCGCTCATTTAAACATATCAGCGGATGAACTAACGCACAACCAAAGTAATGATTTTCTGATAGATAGAACACATCACTAGACGTTAAAGGAAACAGAGGAGAAGAACACATCAACGAATAAAGAAATTCAACGTTGAAAATATAAGGACCCTCGTATGAATATCAATACCAAGAAGAACTCAATAATCGGTTTCCCTAACAAGATGGCATAGAAACTATTGTCGAAAGAAAAAGTATGGACAATAATAAAAGATTTTGTAAATGAGGCAGCAAACAAAACAAACTAGGCTTCTACAAAGCTCTAAAAATAGACCCTTCTTTCGACGAAGAATACTAGGAAAAAAGTAAAAGCCCTAATGTTCTAAGATTTCATGCATTGGAAAATAGTGAAGATTCATTCGTACCAGATATCAAGTCCTATGAAAGGAAGTAAGCTATTTTCTTCGGGACAAATAGCGACACTGGCAAAGTAAAAAAATTGCTAAAATTCAGGAAGAATGTGCGGCGAAAGACATGAGATCAATGTATAGAGAGCAAGGATAAAGGAAAGGATACAAGGCCCGATCAGGTATTATTTGCATCGGTATTGTGGAGCTCATTTTGGACAACGAACGAGTTGCAGCTCAATGGAGGAGATATTTCGATAAACTGTAGAATGTGGCTCTCCAGAAGCAACGAAAAACCGTGTAACGCAAAGAGGTTCAAGAAGAACTGCCAACCATTGAGGAAGCAAAATAAGCAATTCATCGGCCTAAGAGTAAGTAGGAATCGGCGCAAAATTAATCACACTATCGGAAGATGATATAATTTTTGCAAATCGCGTCGTGCGTCAATCATATTTGATACTTGTGAACTAGACAGCTGCAGTATAGAAACAAACAAGCAAAGGAGCGGTATACTCTTCAAGAGTTTGTTTTTTTGACCAATAATCGGTCGGTGGTGTTAGCGCAGCGTGAATTTCGACGTCGACTACATAATCGCGTCGCCTAATCCGGCGCTTAGCTACTCGACTAAAACAGACAGGAACCACATGAGACCATACAGGGCGTGTCAGGATTGATTGGCAGGACAGTCATCACTGGAAATCTTGCGGAAAGTCATTCAAAATACGATAAAACGTGTACAAATGTGTATTAACACTGGCGCAGCCATTAGACGTATATCACCTGCTCACCTTAACAAAAAATGTTGAAAAGGTCCAAATAAAAATGTCCATCACTCTATCACGCCCTTGAAAGGGTTGATGGTTGATGAAATTGATACAAGTACATATGCGAAAGACGCACGTCTCATTCTGGTTTCAGGTCAAAATACAGTCCACTTAATAAACAAAGAGAAAAATAAACGGAGCGTTTTTTTTATCCATCTGAGCTATTGAACATTTCTGGTCCTTCGAGCCGGATAGTGTTCCGTGTGCAATGCAGTACAGTGCGTGCCTTATCTTGTCTTAGCAATAAATTTATTACCTTTGTGTATAATCGATCACAGTGCGTGTCAAATTAAAGTTATTACATATGTATATCCTTTTTGTTGGATAGCGCGATCGAGCGAAGAGACGTTTTCCGTTCGTCGCTCATGCGAATCCTGAAGTTCACGTGCGAACTTGAATTCGGTACGACGAGCCGTTGCCTAATGCAAAATAATTTGCGGCCGAATTTGCATTTAAAAGGTTGATGGAGCAACATTTGGCAGTGATGGAAGGAGCATCAAATCAGAGCGAGCTGGACGTGCACGGCCGATATTTGAGCAATATGGAGGATATGGAGGATTTCACAAAGTTACAGCGAAATTGCGTTCGCGACTAACTGAGATGGGTTATCAAGAAGCGGCTAGTTCAGATGCGGAATCGAGAGCTATACCAGTGACAAATGTAATACAGGTGAGGTAGGAGCGACCCACCAAAATCATCACACTTGAGGGCAACTACACGAAATGGCGCGACTTTCGTGATCAGTTCCCACCGAAGTGCATAATAATGCGTCATAGGCGAACGTAACCAAGATGCAAGAGCTTAAGCAAGCGCTGAAAGGTCCTCCGGCTGGCTTTATTAGCAGATGGAGAACAACCGAGAGCAATTGCCTGCAGAAACTACTGAAGTGTTCGACTCGACAACGACCAGAATATCGTCGAAGCTCATATAAATGTCATGCATACCATTCCGAAGTTGAGCAAGAAATCATCCATGGCCAACGGAATCAAAGAGATGGTCAATGAGACCAACATGCATTTAAGTTCACTCCGTGCGCTTGGTTTGGACGTGACGTGGAATCCTATGATCGTAAACATGTTAGGAGCGAGATTGGATGCAGAAACTAATCATGTTGGGCAGATGAGCAGGGAAGATGTTTCCAAAATTGCTACTTTGATAAAGTGTCTGCAATTTCCAGAGCGGAGAGCAAACGCCTTGGACTCAGTGTTCTTCGATCAAATTTTCAAATCCATCGAGAAGCCGAGAGAGAAGGGCAGCAATAATGCCCCATTGGCAAACAGGGCATGGGCAAATTCGAAATGCCAATTGTGCAAGACGCAACATACTCTATATCGTTGTGAGGATTTCTTGTTGTTATCGCTGGGGATTATGTGCGAACTGTTTGAAGAGCGGACACATAGAGCTGTCCTGCAGGATCGTGTCGTCGCTGTAATAAGAAACACAACAGCGTACTTCGTAACGAACAAAGAGCTCCAGGTGCCAACGTGGCAGTAGTAGCTAAAACAGAGCCAAAGCAACGGACTACCTCGCAGGTAGATGGAGAGAGCGCATAGCTACCAAAGTGCAAGGTGCCCACTGCACCAGCTGCCGTGGGTCACATCATTTCGCCACAAGGGGTGCACCTAGAACAAGTGAGCAGTGCAGACTTTGACAGCGCGTTATTGGCCACAGCGCGTGTCAAGATACCAAAGCAGGGTGAACTATGGAGGGGAAAGAAACTCCTAGACAGTGGCAGCCAACTCAATCTCATAACAGAGCAGTATGAGCAGAATTGATTGAGTTTTCGAAACACAAATGTGAGCGTCAAGTGCGTGGCATCGGTTCTAAGACCAATGTACGACTTACATCTATTGCTAACGTACATATGTATACTATCACGAACAGTGCAGGATTTTCAATTGAGCTGCAAGAATCAAATTAATAGAAATGAAGAAAGTCTTATAATGGCAACAAAGGAGTAAGGCTTAGAAGTAAATGGAGAGAAAACCAAATTTATGGTCACTGACTGATTTGGGTCGATTAAAAACTTCGCATTTTAACTGAAAAAAAAGACATAAAGAATGAAATAAATAAAAGGCTGCATATTGGCAATGCGTGTTTCTTCGCGATGGAGGAACTGCAAGTATTCAAAACAACTCCGAATAAGAAGAAGGAAAATAGACTTCGGATCATTGAAAACAAGATCTTAAGAAGATCTATGGATGGAGAGATAAGAGAATAGAGAAAACTGCACAATCAAAAACTCGAGGAACTCTATTCAGCCCTAAGCATTGCCCAAATAATAAAATCGGGAATACTAAGATGGGTAAGATAATTAAAACGAATGGACAGTGGACAGTTAATATGTATACGAGTAATGAGTGGAAACTGCCAAATCACATCAATAGGAACAGTGAGAGGTATGGATATTTGGTCTTGTCGCTTACATGCTTTTATAAAATATACTTTTTATTTGATTTTCTGACTTATTTATGTCGAAAATTATTAATTTGGCTGGTGCACACGTGTTACATCTGCCCAATTATAACGTATTTTGACTCGCACCTCCATCATTATAGGGTATCAGGTCAGTCACATTTCAAAATCTCAGTCTTTTCTATGTGCTCCACCTCCAGCTGATAACACACCTTCCGCCTAGTGCCCGAAACGCAATATATTGGTATGCTGGGAAAGCTTTGAAAGAATACATTTCTTCATCGATTCCAAGCTCGAAACATGTTCTTTTCTCCAAAGGGGAGGAGGGAAGAAGGCCTCTTACGAGAGTGACACCTCTTTGGTAACTTCTTCTATGTGTCACAGTAGTTTCATGAGCGCGAGGGGCACACACGAAGAAACGTAAGAAGATGCAAAAATAAGAAGGAAAAAGAAAACAAACAAGCAAACAAACAATCCAGAGGGTGAAAAGCTAAAAGCTGTTAAGCTTCATCGTAGATGTCTCCCTACCAGACAAAAGTAAAAAGCAAAAGTATGACAGTTTTAAAATTTTCCGTATACCATTTTAGCAGATGTATTACTTTTTTCTCCCCCTGAGAAAAACCTCAGTTTAGTTAGAGTCGTCGCCGTGTTATGACCTACTTCTCTGCTCGTACGTCATAAGTGGTACTTCGTTCAAAGGGATACAATTTAAGAGCAAACAAAAACACATTAGAAATAAGAATAAAAAAGAAAAGTTTTTTCATTTGTTTCTTGCGAGTACGTACGTGAAAAAGGGGTTTTTCCTTGGCGTGTTTGTTTCCACTTGACGAGAAAGAAAATACAAGAAAGTCCTTAAAGAAATCCTCAAGTCCTGGAACAAGTTCAAAGTGTAGTTGAATTGATTTTCCTCCGTTTTTACAGTTGTTCTGTTGTGTTTTTGCCTTGTATTTGTTTTTAAAGTTTTTTTTTTTTTTTTGGTTTTTTTTTTCAAAGATTCTATTAGTGAGATAGATGTACATATGTGTAAATTTTGTATTTAGAGGTTAGTGCGTAAAGTGAGTGGAAAAGTGCCGAAACTGGTAGTTTAATTGCGGTCCAAAGAATATAGTAGATGAAAACATAATTAAAGAAAAAAAAAATATAGAAACATCTGAGTGTGTACGCAGTTACGTTGCATTCGAATTCGAGAGAAATTTTGAAGGAGAAAGTTTTATCTTTACTTATCACCTGCAAGGATCCCCCATCCCCCTTAGAGCGGTTTAGTAAAAACATCGTAGCCGACGAAGAACGAGATAAAACAGAAAGCAGAATTAAGCTTGAGCGCAACCAAAGGCGAGGGACAAGAATTCGAGACGAAACCGGAAAGCGAAAAAGCGTAAAAAATCATAGAAAAGTGTAAGTTTATTTTCTGGTCCTTTTCTTGTTATCGTTCTCATTCTCATTCTCGCCGTGTTATTTGTGGGATTCTTTGGGGCAGTATAACAGTTTTGGCGACACCGTGGAATTGTTGTTATTATATTCTTCTACTCTTTGTTATGTACATCTTCAGTTTTCCTTTTTGGCATCCTGTCGATTAAGTTTGTTTTTACCGCAACTTGAAGTTCGTATTATTATTCCATTTGTATAGTCGTGGAGGAGATGGATACATATGGTTTTTGTGCAGATACAGAGCCAAACCGATACATAGCATAAAGGTAAATAAATACTTTACTATAGACTTGTAGGAGAGGGGCGGGTCAGTGGGCACGAGTATTTTCGCGATTGTATTGTTCGTAAGCTGGGATACCTACAACAACTCCTGGGAAATGTCGCCGCTCGGAATGGATTGGGTATGATGACGATGATGCCACTTGAAAATGATAGTCGCCTAAGATGTTTTGTCCAAAACACAATGACAGGCCGTCTTGTGCAGTGTTTTCTTATCAGTTTTGGGTTCTTAAACTTTTTTTGTTGCCATTCTTACACAATTTGTTGCTGTAGTGCATAACGATCGAGTCTGTTATCAGGAAGGTAGGGAAGGGATGTTATGTTACGAATATGTGTTCTTGTTTAACAGAAATGATTATGTTTCAAAAGTGTGTATCCTATAAGATACATACATACATTGTTGTCCAATTGCTCGGCCGCCGTTAACAGTGGGTGCATGCAGCGAATGGCCTGTAGGTCGGAGATGAGTTGTTTTTCTGTATGTGCCAGTAAGCTGGTGATGCGAAGTGGTGTTATCCCAAGAATTAAGTGGGGTTGGTTGTCTGTGTTTTTGTTGTTTTGTTTTTTTCTTCTGGTTTTTGCAATATATGCGAGCCACCGCAATGCTGCTGGTAGTCCATTTACTGCAGTCGATTTACTCTTTTTTTTTCCATCGCTGTAGATATTCAAATGCAACTGATGTGCGCTGAGTCCCAGTGGTGCACATTACCAGTGCTAAAAGTTATCTGTGAAAAGGGGGATTCTTTTCAAATGGCATAAAAGTATTTCGAACCCCTCTGTTGGAGTCGAAGCAGTCCAAATAAAAGACACTTTTAACAGCTAGGTACATATATTTGTTTATTCAAAGTCTATGTATGCACTACGTTTGGCTTTAAAATTGTTGTCTTTCTTCCGCACTACAAACTCTTCGACTGACTCATTTGTTCACCAATCGCCTATATCCTACCCTTAAATTCCCTTTATTCTACATAGGTACTGTTAGAACGATGTTATAAGTGACATGATATTGATACAGGGTGACATGAACTCAAATAATACTTAAGATTACTCGTATAATGACAGGATGTGCTTTATATGTATTTATAAAATTAACAAGCATATATTGTAGAAGAATCGGCGGTAACATTCTCCCCCTCGTAAGCAAGCTATGGTTCGGCGAGCTTACTGCTTTCAACTTTACCGACGTCTAGGACTGCAATCTTACATGTGGGCCGCTCCAGTAGTCCGCTCTGTGTTCTTACCATTGCTCTACGAACTTGACCGTCTTTGGAGGTTACGGTGCTTTCGATGATACCTTTGGGCCAGGAGTTTCTGGGCAGGTTTTCATCCACGATAACAACAACGTCGCCAGGAATTAAGGGAGGTTTCTTAACAAACCACTTACTTCGACGTGCTAGCATGGGCGAGTACTCCTTTACCCATCTGTGCCAAAATTGATCAGCAAATGTTTGAGTTTGGTGCCAGCGTTGTCGAAGATCTGTGTTGCCCTTACAGATAGGCTTATATCCGGTTGACGAGCCTAATAAAAGGTGGTTCGGTGTGATAGCTTCATCATCGCAGGATTCCAGAGACACAAATGTTAGTGGGCGAGAATTTATTATGAACTCTACCTCCCATAATGCACATCGTAGGGTTTCGTCGTTGAAGTTTGCCGAAGTCATCCTATAGAGTACGGTCTTGATGGATCGTACTAGCCTTTCCCAGGCCCCTCCCATATGTGGTGCTGCTGGTGGGTTAAACCTCCATTTAAGTTCATCGACCTTTGAAGCAACAGTCGAGTAGTTGATGTTTTTGCATTCGTCACGTAAGATCTTCTCCGTGGCTCTAAAGTTGGTCCCGTTATCGGTGTAAATCTCTCGAGGGATTCCACGACGTGACATAAAATTACGTATGGCCATGATGCAAGAACTCGTGTCCAAGCTATGGGCCACCTCTATGTGCACCGCGCGCACTGTTAAGCAGGTGAATATTACGCCCCATCTTTTTTCGCGTCTTCGGCCGATTATAGTGGAAATAGGCCCGAAGTAATCTATGCCAACGAACGTGAACGGGCGCTCAAATACAGCCATCCTTGCAGCAGGTAAGAAAGCCATTTGTGGTATATTAGGTTTCGCGTAATAATTTTTGCATCGTTGGCAACTGTTACGTACTGTTTTAAACAACACACAAAGTCGCGGGATGTAAAACATGCCTTTAATTTTGTTAATCGCTGTTTCATGTGATAAGTGGTGGTGACTCTCGTGGTAGAAACGTACGATTAAGAACGTCACGTGATGATTTTTTGGCAAGACGATACAATCTTCACTATTGTTAAGGTGTTGAGCTCTACTTTGCACTCTTAAGATACCAGATGCATCTAGGTAAACGTTCAAAGATATTAGTTGCGAATTATTTTCAATGGTCTTACCCCGTTGTAAGTTAAATACTTCTTGGCTGTATTCACTAATTTGCGCACATTTGTAAAGCAGCATTTTAGCATCTTGAAGCATTTCAAATGACAACATTTTTGGGTTTGGTTCTCTTCTGGTCGCCGCTTTCAATTTTTTAACGAACAGCTGAAACATGGCTAACGCACGATAGAGTCGCCTCCAATCAGAGAAGTATTGTACATTCACTGCATAATATATACTCTGGATTCTTTGTGTATGAAGTAGATGACGCCTTACTTCCGTTTCGTCGGTGGATCCAAGGTCATTGCATGCTGGCCACTCAGTTGGTTCAGCAACTAAAAAGGTCGGCCCTGTGAACCACAATTTAACATCCACCTGAGATGATACTTTCGTAGCGAGGTCGGCTGTGTTTAGTCGAGAAGGAACCCATTTCCACTCAGTCACGTTGGAGTGCTCCAATATTTCACCAACTCTAAACATGACGAATTGTTGAAAGTTTTTAGGATCCATTTGCAACCACTTCAAAACCGTTTTTGAGTCCGACCACCAGAATCTTGAGCTGATAGGAAAGCGGCGAACGGCTTGCACTTTGGTCGACAGTCTCACGCCTAATACAGCTGCCTGAAGTTCAAGCCTCGGAATTGACACAGGCTTAAGAGGTGAAACTTTAGACTTTGATGCCACCAGAGTCACAGAGATATCACTACCACATTGCACGCGTAGGTAGCACGCAGCAGCGTAAGCATGTTCTCCGGCGTCTACAAACGTATGAATTTGTATTTCGTCAGCTCTTGGCAGCAGTCGACTATAGCAGCGGGGAATCTCAGTTGTTTTTATCACCGACATCAGCGATTTCCATTGTAGCCACTCTGAATAAAGGACTTCAGGAAGTTCATCATCCCAATCTATGCCAGAACGCCAGACTTTCTGTAGCAAAATTTTCAGGCCGATGGTAAAGCAAGCGATAAACCCAAGAGGATCAAAAATTGACATCAGCACTTGCAGGATCTCTCGTTTTGTTGGGTGAACTTGTTCACTTAACACATCGCGTTTTAGGCGAGCGAATCTGAAAATATATTTAAAAACATCGTTATTGGGGTCCCAGTACATACCGAGGATTTTTTCCGGGGATCCTAGTGCCTTGTGCGGTTGCACAATGGGGTGGTTGTAGTTCAACTGATCAATTACCCAAGTCGAGTTGGAAGCCCAGTTGCGTATATTGAACCCAGCAGAGGAGTGGATCATTCTTACTTCACTCGCTAAACGCAGGGCATCCTCGACCGTGTCCATGCTATCTACGAAGTCGTCGACGTAGTGATAATTTTTGATAGCTTCTACGGCTCGAGGGTAACGTCCTTTGAACTGGTCAGCATTTTTGTTGCGTACGTAATGTGCTATACACGGAGCGCAATTGATCCCAAAGGTTAGAGCGTTCATAACAAAGATACTGGGCTTGTCAGGTAGATCGTCCTTGTCCCGCCATAAAAACCGTTGCACGTGCATATCCTCCTTTCTTACTTTTATTTGGTGGAACATCTCTGCTATGTCACCGCAAATGGCGAACTGTCCAATTCTGAAGGCTAACAGGACTTCTACAAGTGAGGTCAAGAGGTCAGGTCCACAGAGCATGAAATCATTCAACGAATAACCATTGGATTTTGCAGCAGCGTCCCAAACAAGGCGAACTCTATTCGGTTTATTTGGGTTTATAGTGATGAAAATTGGTAGATACCACACTCGGTCACTTCTTGATGTGATTTCGTTTGCTGTTAATTTTCGTGCGTAACCCTTTTCCAAAAGATTGTTGATTTCGGTTCGCATCTTATCCTTTAGTGCTGGTTCACGTTTAAATTTCTTTTGGAGACACGATAAGCGGTTTAAAGCGGTTCGATAGCTGTCAGGCATCTTCTGATTATCGTGTCGCCAGAGCAGTCCAACTTCGTATCGTCCCATTGACTGCTTGCATGTAGAACTTAGTATCTCCAGTGCTCTTTTGTCTTCATTTGAACATATGTTGGTCGACGATGGTTCCAGTGTAAAATACGTTTTCACCATTTCATGTAGATCTTCGAGACGCCGTTCACAGTCGCATGTATGAATGTTAAGATAAGATGTCTGATGCCGATTAGACACACACCCTTGCAAAGCCCAGCCTATTCTAGTTTTCGTGGCAATTGGCTGGTTCCATGAGCCTTCGCGGACTTTCAGAGGTACAGCGAGCTTCCAATTATCCGCCCCTATGAGAATCGTTGGTCGAGCGTTTTTGTATGACTGGATTGGTAAGCCAGCCAGATAAGGATACGTCTTAGTGATTCTTTCAATGTCCAAAGTTTGACTTGGAAGTGATAGGTTTTGCACTGTGTGAACATCACGCAACGTATATTTTGTTCCATTATCCTTATTGGAGATGTCGATAGATGTTCGTATCGAGGTGTCTTCTACGCGTGTGGTATCATCAGTCCAACGTAAACACAGAGGCTCATTAACACCCGCCAGGCATAGGGCATCGAAAATTCCTTTTTCCATCAACGTCACTGATGAACCCTCATCTAAAAAGGCAAATGTATCCATAAATTTGTTTTTAGAATGAAGGCGAATGGGAACGATACGAAAGTAGGGTTTCTCCCCCTCGACGGCACCACTGTGCGTGTTTACTTTGTCAGATTCATTCGACTTCAGACAAATTTCATTTGCACTTACTTGGTTCTTTTGTGGACTTACAGGTGTGGTGGGTTTGTGTAGCAATGGATGGTGTTTTGCGGTACAGCTTTGTATTCCACATTCCTTGTTAGAGTAGCATCTCCGGCGATGTGAGTTCAGACACTGACGACACAACTTGTTGGCCTTAACCAGCTCCCATTTTTTCTCATATAATAGCTTTTCGAATGTTGGGCAACGAGAGATTTTGTGGCCAGTTCCGCTGCAAGCAATACACGCCGTTCCATGGGATGAATGTTTGATTTCCGTGTGAGTGTTTATTATACCGCTTCTTTTGGACGAGATTGGTGAGACTACTTGACTTGCGGCCTCGGCGATATGATGCAACCAGCTGCTAAACGCTTTCATCACAGGAACATGCTCATTTTTAGGCTGCATTGCCCAGCTCAGCTTGTAATGATTCGGTAGCTTATCGACAAACTCTTTCACCAACATCGGGTTGTTAAGATGGTTGGGCATCTGACACGCTTCCATGGTAGAACAAATATTGCTCACTGATAAAGCGAACTCTATTATATTTTCCAGCTTGTCCTTTGGTGGTGACATCTTTCTCGCTTTATCAATCAGACTTTCGATTATGTATTCTGGTCGCCCGAAACACATTTGGAGCGTTTGTATTATCTCTGGTACTAAATTGGGCAAAAGGAGTTTGCTGCGAACCATTTCACGTGCTTTGCCTTTTAAGCTTGCTTGTAATCGCATTAAATTTTCCGCATCACTGTAGCCGGCTAATGCAGTGCTGGTGTTAAAGCTACTCAGGAACAGTGGCCACTCTTCCGGGTCGCCGTGAAACGTTGGTAGTTCTTTCGGGAGCACTTGCCTTGCTGCCATTTGCGTCGATGATGGTCCAGAGATGAATGTTGTATCATTGATGTTGAAGTTATTTTGTGAAATGACTGCGCCACCTTCGGATAGTATTTGATATTTCCTTTGCAAATAACGCTGGTGTAATTTCCTTTCTTCTTCTAACAATTCCATCTGTAAGTCTTTCTGCTGATGTAAAACGTCAAATCTGTTTGGCAGTGACGCCTGGTTAACCGTTGTTCGTTGGAATGTATGTTGCGGTGGATTTGGTGTCATGTTTGAAGACTCATGATGCAATGATAATTTTTTTGTTAAATGTTGATAATCATTTTCCGATGTTTCTGGAAATATACTTGGAAATGTTCCAGGGATGGCGCGAACAGCTTGAGTCGTGGACCATGTACTCATTATAGGTGTTTGTGTGTACATGTATGTGTATGGTATATTAACTGAAGAACTTGTTGGTATATTAGTAAATGATACATTACCGTTACTTGGCAAATATGAATTTCTACGTCGATCTTCAAGTAATGACGTTGTCGTTGTAAGAGCTGGATGAAGTCCCAAATCAGGTATGGAAGCTCCTCCTATAGGTGCATACTTTGCGCTTATTGTTGTCTGTTGCTTGTTCACTTGGTTTTGTTTGGTTGTTACCTTTGAATTGGCTGGTGGAGATGATGATGCTTGCGGTTGCGTTACGCATTCGGACATTGGGTTAATATTGAACGGTTCGGTCGAAGCAGCAGCAACGCTGTTAGTGGTTGTTGTTGATCGTGGATTTATGCAATATTCGCAGCTCCAACTGACATCAGCGACACCATCATTAACCCCGACACATTCGTAATGAAACCACTTGTCACAATTATCGCACTGCACCATGCGGTCTGTTTCTCCTTCATTGCACAGAAGACAAATTGAAGACGCACTATTTTTTGTGCTTCTTTTCGGTGGCATTTTAAATGCGATTCAAAAACAATTTTAAAGATTTGTTGGAGTCGAAGCAGTCCAAATAAAAGACACTTTTAACAGCTAGGTACATATATTTGTTTATTCAAAGTCTATGTATGCACTACGTTTGGCTTTAAAATTGTTGTCTTTCTTCCGCACTACAAACTCTTCGACTGACTCATTTGTTCACCAATCGCCTATATCCTACCCTTAAATTCCCTTTATTCTACATAGGTACTGTTAGAACGATGTTATAAGTGACATGATATTGATACAGGGTGACATGAACTCAAATAATACTTAAGATTACTCGTATAATGACAGGATGTGCTTTATATGTATTTATAAAATTAACAAGCATATATTGTAGAAGAATCGGCGGTAACACCCTCCATCTGGGAATTCAATTAGTATTTTATTTTTTTCTATACAATTTGTTCCCAGTAGGTTTACGTATGCTTTACAATTTGGTTTACTGTTCGTTAAGTGGCAATACTCATGTGACCAACCATTGAATGTTTTGTGATTGGTCGTTAGAAATTCGGTTCGCCCCGCACGTAGAAGAGGGTGTATCTATTATATTTAGTAAATACAAGTACACACATCTACGGTGTATCTAGTGCGGCTAGTGTGCTATCAAAATTGCGGGTCCATTTTCCCTAATGATAGAAATGACAATAATAGTAATATTATTATTGAGATTTATGTTTTTCGTGCTGCGTTGTTGAACAATCTACTGGTCTCAGTAGTCTACTATCGTGGACTATTGAGATGCATGTCTCGTACTGTTAGTTTATTGTGGTTGTCTAAACTCGAGTTTATTAATCTAGATGCGTTGAACGGCAGCTTACGAGTATTGGTTGAGTGCGTTATCAGTATCTTTATATATGTATATTCTTGCCAGAGACACACACATTTCTTTCTTAAAACGAATTTTCTCCGTATATAGGTAACATGAGCTCCAGTATGCGGAACTTAGCCGTGGATTTAACGTGTATGGTTCACTTTTCCTTATACTATCCATACCAAGTTTAACGGGAAAAAAATTCTTCAATTTTCAAATACGAATATGTATGTATGTGTATAATGTGTACACAGGTTGCGTATCGTATTTCGATCAAATTAAACCAATTGAATGATGTCGACCGACTTCAATAGTCGTGTGTTTCAATCAGCCCTTATTTTAATATGGTTTAATTATATTTTAATATGGTTTAATTTGTTTCTGAAGATTCCGTTTAAGCAGGCCTAAAGACAATGTATCGAAAAAAAGCTTTTACCGGGTAAACATCGCATTCCATTCTGCTAAAAAAGCATACTTGGACAGAATCAATAAAGGGAGTAATGGGTGATCATGTACGAGTTTCCCTCATTAGCAATACTATAAATTAGACATGCGACAAGGATGAAACGTGTTTCAAAAAGCGAATTTTGGTTTTTTTTTTAGTTTTAAATTAATTTTTTAATAACAACCAACTTAAAATAGTTTAAAGCAATCAAAGCTAAGAAAAATGATATTTTAAAAAAATTAGCATGATATAGTTATTTGCTTCAATACATGTTATATGTATATCTTGTGTATATGCACAAGTACATGTATCTTCTAGAACTAGACTGGACTATTCGCCACCATAGCGTGCTTTAACCTACCCTAACCTATCCTAACCTGCCCTAGCCTCTGCAAATCTGCTCTCGCCGTGTACCAATATTTAATTAAAAGAGACTAATCTATTAAAATCCACCATTGACGAAGTCTGTCCTAACCACTACAAGCGTTGGTGCTTTTGACGATGTCTCTCCGATCTTGGCGCGACACCGATCAACTAAACCTGAGGCGATCGGGCTCACGGAGCGCGACATCACGTTCGTAGAGGAGCCGCCGCTAAATAGAATTACGGGCCACGTGGATAATTACGGCACCGCCAAGTTACCCTAGATCAACCCATCAACCCAATCTAAATAGAGGGATGCCTCTGTAGGGACAAAGCCTCTAAGACGTATTTCCTCGTGGTACATATACATAGCTGGGTAGTATGCCCAGGAGATCTGCTTATTGACTGAAGTCATTGCCATTCCAGAAAATTGACCACCAGTAAAATCCTAGCCTTATTGCACAGGATCTCGTTCGGGTACGTTTCGCGTACTCAGATTCAGGTGTTCCATTTAATCCGAGACAAGTCCTGAGACATTGTCTCTCAAACACTTGAATTCATTCCATTAAGCTGGCGACTAACTGAGATGAGTCATCAAGAAGCGGCTACTGCAGATGCGGAATCGGGAGCAACGCCAGTGGCAAATGTAATACAGGTGAGGCAGGAGCGACCCACCAACATTTTCACATTGAGGGCTACTACACGAAATGGCGCGACTTTCGTGATCAGTTCTCACCGAAGTGCATAATAATGCGTCATAGGTGAACGTAACCAAGATGCAAGAGCTAAAGCAAGCACTGAAAGGTCCTCTGGCAGGCTTCATTAGCAGATGGTGAACAACTGAGAGCAATTATTGGATGGCACATGGGCCATCCATATGTCTTGATTAAGGCCACGTGGCAGATTACCTTCACTATGGAATCAAGTTGGCTGCTATGAAATACCCATCTTATCAGAGCGAAACCGTTTTGCTATTGGTCTAGACAGATCGCTTGGACAGGTCTAAACTACGCTTGGTTTTGCCAGTGGACGCGCGTCCGGTCCGAGAATTGTTCTGAATAAAATACTTCCAGATTTCTGCAAGTTGATTTTTAACCACTGCTAGTTACTGCTGAATTTTTTCGAAGGGTGCTTATAGCCGTGGTGGTATTTGTAGCTGTGGCTTACTTATGCTCAGCCGGCTCATTAGTTCTTGCATTTTTTCCATTAGATATCCCACACTGACTCTTCGTAGTAGCCATTCATTGTCTGACGTTCTCGGAAGCTTCAGATCCTGAATGTCATTATGATTATTTCTCCGAATTATTTTATTTATGTATTTGTGGGAACATACTCGCGCTGTTGGATTTTATCGAACGATTTCTGTTGTAATTTGTTGTTCCAGTAACTTCAGTGTCCTGATCTTCGGATTTTGCCTGCCAGAAAACCTCTTGTTCAAGAGTTTGAGGAGTCTACTTTCCTGTGCGTCGATTGTTGTGTTGCGGTATATGTTCGTGCTATCGTGGTACCATTGCTATCTATCTTTCTATCCATTGTCTGTTTGCTTACTTCGTCCATATCTTGGAGGTACCTGTCAATCTCATCATTTGACGGGTTCCTATTTGACGATGGGAAGGGGCAAGCGCGCTCGTTAGGGATTTGGTAAAGCTTGGCCAACGCATCCTATTATAGTCTTAGGGTTGAAGTTGGACATGCTCTCTTATCTCCGCTAATGCGTTTGGTAGTTTGATTACGGCTCCACGTCCACGATAATCCCTGTGGCCTATACCACCGTAGACAGTTCGTAGGCCATTCGTTCGTGTCTATCGGTCCCAGTCGATAGTCATGTACCATAGACCTACATTGTTTTTTTTTTTTTAAGGAGCTAGTATAGCATATATGTATATAGCAAGGGCTAGCCGATCAGACGAGAAGTTCCTCTACTTTTTTAATAAATTTGGGGATGTCTCTCGTAGCTGATATGTTCCCTCAGGAGCCATAATTTATCTTCGCTTCCTAAAGTGGCAGACGGCAGCAGTCTCATATTTAGAGAGCGCCGTGGAGCAGTGAGTAGTGTGTCGGCCGCTGACGCGTGATGAGCAATTTCCAATCACCATAACACCAACACCATCCAATAGCTTCTCTCCTCGGCGGGGTACTGGCAAAACCCCCCGTCGTACACTTGCCTTGAAAAAACTTCTCGGCTTTAGCCGATCGGAATTAAGCTTTAGGTTCCGGTCACTTGTGTGAAAATAGATCACACACAACATAAGAAATACAATGGACCAGTATATGTATGTGTCTAAATGCTCCAACAGATAGCAGAAGAGTATTTGTTCATGGGCCGTATAAATCTTTTCGATTGTCGAAGTCCTTGAGCGCTGTTCCAAAGGAATCGTGGCATTTCTTAAAGGATTTTCTGTTCGTACTAGCTCGAGCTCAACGCTTTGAGCGTTGCTTGCCTGTCGGAGAGTATATTAATTGTTATACTTTTTATGCCAGTCTCTAAATCAAGGTTGACGCACGTCAGGATGGCGTATAATTCGGCTTGAAAGATACTTGGACTGATTCCCAGAGCCTTCGAGATTTTCCGATTTGGCTATCTGTGTATCACTTGAGGCCTTTGACATTTAGAAAGGGAACGCCGCTTTCCCACGCTGTGCGGTTTCGGATCAGTGTCTCAAGTCAAAAATGAACGTGTGTGGTAATACGTCCGAAACAGTGACAACCATATCCAGCTCAAGAAGGTGCTCCAGGATGAACATGTGACCCGATGGTCTACGTGGTAGGTCTGTTTCTGAGCGAAGGAGTCTGATTGCGCTGCATATTGCAATCTTTTTAATAAAAAAATCTTTTTAATAAAAAATTGCAGTGAAGGAATTCCGATCAATGCCTCTTGGACTGTCGTTGGCAGGTTGGAATAGCGCCTGTAATGCGTTTTATAGTTTTTTGTTCAACGACAGACGCTTAAGTGATGATAGGTCTAACTATCGCAGTATATAACCAGTAGAATATCTTCGGTTTCAATTCCCTGGTTTTACCGTAAGTGCGTCGACAGGCTCACTTGTGTCACCTTTATAAGTTTGTTTCAAATGTTAGAGTTCCAGTTAAGTTTACGATCAAGGTCAATGCCTAGATATTTGACTTCTTCTGAAAATCCTATTGTATATTTATACCGTTTAAAGAGACCGAGCAATGTTGTATTTTTCCCCTTTTTGTAAGCGGGACTATGATTGTCTTATTTGGGTTTATCGATAGAGCCTCTCTGCTACAACAGTCAGAGATAGACTGAAGCGCATTCACAGCTAGAAATTTCGCATTTACCTATAACAATAACTAGAAGCTCTTCGGCGTATCCGCTGACTTCATAACCGAGGTTTGAGACCCAGATAGTAGCCGCTCCTAGGATATGATGGACCATCCGTGGCGAGCAACTTGACCCTGAACTTTATGCTCTGCAGAACCCACCGTAGTTTTGGATGGAGATACATTTTAGTCCAAAGTAAAAAATTTAGGAAATATTTAGATTATTGTGAAATAATTGATTTTTCGCTATGAGCAGAAATTGGGCCTAGGAAAATGTTTCATAAGGCGCCTACAGCCGTTAAATCAACCTAAATACTGACGCCTAAATAAACAAGAAAGAATAGGACCAGTAGCCCTCGATGAGTACTATATGCGCTTCCTGGCTGATTATTGTGGCATCAACTCAAGGATGTTGATATGGGAGACATCTTGTGTGAAAAGTACACAAACCGCATTATTTCTCTTTATGTCAACTGACGGTCAAGACAACAGAGTTAGAGTAGTTGGAATTGAGCAATTTTAAGTCTATTTAAGGAGTAAACCGTAAATCACTGGCCTATGAATAGTGGACAGTGATATAACTAAGGCGTGTTTGAGTAATCCGAGTCAGATAATAATGGTTCAGTTATACCGTCATTCTTAAACTCATACTTTTGCAGCAACGCTTCAGTCTCAATAACTGAATTTATAATCGAACATCTACTTCATCAATCTCTATTGATTTATGAAACACGAGTCATGAAAACTGTGTGGATTGAAAATATGTAAAGATGATGGATTACACATGTACATGTTACCAGGATCTGGGGATTAATTACAAATGCTGAGTACATACCCGTATGAAATTTTGGATTTAAAGCTGTTGTAAACTCACACAATATCATAAAATCGGTCTTTAGGTTGGTTCGAATACCAATATCTTACGCAAACTCACATAATCAAGCTTATTAACTTTCAGTAACAAACGCTCCTTTGCATTCTTTGAGATACATTTGATAAGATAAAATATGTGCATATATTGCATAGGTCACTACACGATGTTTACCTACTCACAAGCATCTTTGAAAACTTAATTGCAAAAGTACTTAAATTAAGTTCTCTATGAACGTGCCTTATCGCCTGATGATGAGGCTGTAAATTATCTTTATAACGTGAATATATACGTAAGTAATTGCTTTGATAAAAATCAATCAAAATAAATTGTTGGGGAAAGGAGGAGAAACATATTGATTGTTTGCTACTCAAGCTACTCTGCAACAGATTATGTAACTCTGATGACTCGGTTTGTTGTGGGTACCGTTAATAAGAACACATTTTAAAAACAAGCGAAAATCACTGTCATTTCCAGTGATTTGTTTAAGCTTTAATCTTAACCTTTCCTTTATCACCTCTACCTATGAAGAAGCACTTATATATGTTTACAGAAAAACCCAGATTCATTAACTTATTGCCTATTATATAGTAAAGCTAAACAAAAATTAAACTTCCTAAGTCTAATCGAAAGTTATCCTTAACGGATAATCCAGGGCTTAGTTACCTTTTATACTTCTTGTGAGCACCGCCAAGCATGATCGGCATTATTCACATGCTTCACAACTTCATGGACGATAAGACGATCCTCCAAGAATTTTATAATACCATAATATGTAGTCCGATATCTGTCATTTAACCACCAAAATATGTCCAATTCTTGCTCTATTGTATATTCATCACTTGTATCGGCTTGTATAAGATGGATGGGTATAGAACTATTCTATTCTGACACATTTCGTTATAATAAAACGTATAGATCAGACCATCCTCGCTTTATGAGAAACTGACCGGATCTGTTTAATCGGTTTTAAACTTGAATTGCTGCATCACTTTGTTTGGATAATATCATTTTCAGACGCATACTCAGCATATCGTCTTCCGATTATCCAAACCGATTTTCCCAATAAACCTTACCTTTCAAATACGTTGTTCCATTTTAAAAAAAATTAACCCTAGAAATTATACGATTGGGTCTAAAAAGACCTTAATACCTTAAACTCATGATGAACATTTTATTTTGTATACTTACTCGTATAGAAATTTTCATCTGAAAATCGAAATATACCGGACTGAGTATACATATATAGAATTGTCACTCCCCAACTTCAGGTTGAAGTGCGTCAGCTGCTTTGACTTAAACTTATTTTCAATAGATACATAGGCCCCTTGAAAGTTTGGACAATTTCCTATTGTAACATATGTACTAGAGTTATACGCACTGAGCTTACGTACACAGCAGGTAGAAGCCTCGATTGCATGAAAACTAGAATGAAGATAATTAACTTTTTAATTTGCGTTGACAATATATACCATACTTGCATCCTACAAGTGCACCAATTCCAGGTATTGGGTATTTATTTAAGAGAAACAGATACGTTACATATACTTCACAATTGCATAGGTATACAGTTTACGACAATTTGTTGAATTGTAGTTATGTCGAACTAGACGGTGCTACAATAAACAATAAAGACGGACAAGTACGAATACCTATATTTACAAGATTGAATTTCTTTGAATTTCTTGGAAGCTAATTCTCAGTTCAAGACAGTTACTATCCACAAGGGAATGTGGATACTGAGCCATTGAATGTAAGTGACATGACAGTATTAGCTAAAAATATGTTCAAACTATACATGCATATGAGGCGTATTGTACATGGTTTACAAATGGGTGATTGGGTGCTTTGGCTATATATGTTATTGCCACAGTGTACAATCTGAGATAAAACTAATGTTAGGAATACATCGATATTGAGCGTGTCGTCTCCATTATAAAATAAGCAGCTAACAAAGGGCATACAACAATGGTTGTGGAAATCCGTTGCCCAGAAGCATACAGTAGCATATAAGCTAGATTATCATTACTAACTTTATAAATTTTTTATATGGCCAAATAATTTTTTTTTTTTTGAAAATGCTATAAAAAAAACTAATGAATATTTTCTCAAATTTCTTTTTTTATTTGAAATTACAATCCTTCCGGTTAATAATGGAAAATAATTTCATTCAAATGGCTGCCTCGGCTGGCCATGCAGTAGCCTACACGATCGGTCCAATTTTTAAGCACATTATCGATTGTGTGCAGCTGTATTTCACCAATGGCTTCACGAATATTGTCCTTTAAAGCGTCAATTGTCTTTGGCTTGTCGGCGTAACACTTATCTTTGACGGCACCCCACAAATAATAGTCCAATGGTGATCTTCAAAAACAGGGCGCAAAACATCGAGTGTAGCTTCGGCTGTGTGGCACGTAGCGCCGTCCTGTTGAAACCAAATGTTGCCAATATCCTCCTCTTCAATTTTTGTGAACAAAAATTCGTTCAACATGGCCCGATAACGATCGCCATTGACTGTAACGGCCACTCCTTGCTCATTTTCGAAGAAAAATGGCCCAATTATGCCTCTGGACCAAAATCCGCACCAAACAGTGGCTCGTTTTGGGTGCACCGGCTTTTCAATGTATGCGTGCGGGTTTTCTGTGCCCCAAATGCGACAATTTTGCTTGTTTACATACCCGCCAAGATCAAAATGAGCTTCATCTGAAAAGATGATTTTTTTTGGCAAAATCGGCATCTTCTGCAAGTCGATCGCAGGCCCACTTAGCGAAGCGAAAACGCATTGGATGGTCAGTTGGCTTCAACTCCTGAACCAATTGGACTTTGTATGGCGTCATACCAAGGTCTTTATGCAAAATTCGTCTCAATGATGTCTCCGAAATGTTCAATTGTTGAGAACGACGGTGAATTGATGTTGATGGCGCTTCACGCACACTTTCTGCCGCAGCAGCAATATTCTCGGGTGTACGCACTGTTTTTGGCTTTTCACGCTTTGGTTTATCGATGAGGATGCCAGTTTCTTTCACTTTTTTCACAAGATAACGAACATACGGAGCTGACGGTGCTTTTCTTCTTCCAAAGTCCGTACGCAATTTTCGCACACATTCTGCAACATTACCATGATTTTCAAAGTAATGTCGCAATATTTCCCAGCTTTGTTCAAGCGTATACACAACCATATTCGTTCAGCGGAAGGATAAAACTAATTATCTGTCAAATCAAACATGAGCTAAGTGTTACCATTCACGAAATAAGCACTTCTTGAAAAAAAAAAGTTAGATGGCGGACCCTTTACCATATGTGGCATACAATCGAATACGAAAAACAATTAGCTGTTGAAGAAATCCACGGTATTTGTAGAATGAAACAGCTTTTCATTGAATGATGCCTTCCAACCGCAACTACGGTGCTCTGAAATTTTTCTACATCTCATAAGATCGCATTGCTACAAATTCCGGACAAAAAACTGCGTGCCAAAGAGACTGACATCATACGCTAGGCAATAATCAGAGACTACCAGTGTAGCTTCAGAACCAGATTATCTAGATCTTAAAAAGGCACATACCTATGTACACCGGTCAAAAATTTATCATGTTGTTGTAAGGTTGTGAATGTCGCTCTATCTTACGTTGATGATCTGGACCTTCTAGAAGATAGTAAGGAAACAGTTAAGAGAAACATAGTAAGTCTAGTAATAGTAGAAAAGAAAATAGGCTTAAAAGTAAATTAAGAGAAAGCCAAATATATGGTCTACTTCAATTGGTCCAAACCTTGTACCCTCGTAAGTTTTGAGAAAGTGGATGAACTTAAATATCTGGGAACAATTTAGAGATGTGATACATGGTCTCTGACTAAGAAGATGAAATGGCATTCGAATCTTTGCAAACAAGTTCTTAAGGAGAATGTAGGGTGCACAACAGGACGAAGAAACAGACGACTGGAGGAAACTACACAATCAATTCATTTAGCCAATTTATTCAACCCTAAGCATTGTCTGAGTAATAAAATCGCGAAAACTATGATGGATAGGAACGTAGAACAAATGAACAGGAGACAAACAGCTAAAGGAATTATGCGTGGAAAACCTGTAGGAAAAAGACTACCGGAAAGGCCGCGCCATAGATGGGAGAACAATAGAAGGATAGACCTAAAAGGAATGAAACAGAACAGCGAAACTAGGAAGGAACACATTCACGGCAGAGAGGTTTGGTAAAACATATTAATACAACACTGCCGTGTGACTTCGATCACATTAGGAGATATTGCGATAATTGGAAGGTTCCAGACTCGGAAATGATACTGTTTGGGAGTCGGTTATATAAGGCTTCAGGTGGCACATACCAGAAAGGACTGGAGGAAATTCGCCACCATTGGGAAACTATCACTAACGGTGAAAAACTCAAGTGCATCTGGCTTGACCAGTATCTATATTTCAATAGACATAAATACGCTTGCCTTGCTGGAACTAAGAAAGCCTTCGATATGACGGAGAATCTATTTCGCAGCAGTCAACTTGACCGGTTGGTTGTCCGGCGTGATTTAATGTAGCGACTCGTGTATCTGAAAGGCAGTGTCTTAGCGTCTGTCTTAGAATGAACAGAACGCCAACTCATTAAATATTACTTTAATAAGATCCTGTGTGACGGAGCAGCCTAAAATATAATCGTCAATTTTCTTGTTTAAATAATCGTGGCATTTCTTAAAGGATTTTCTGTTCGTACTAGCTCGAGCTCAACGCTTTGAGCGTTGCTTGCCTGTCGGAGAGTATATTAATTGTTATACTTTTTATGCCAGTCTCTAAATCAAGGTTGACGCACGTCAGGATGGCGTATAATTCGGCTTGAAAGATACTTGGACTGATTCCCAGAGCCTTCGAGATTTTCCGATTTGGCCATCTGTGTATCACTTGAGGCCTTTGACATTTAGAAAGGGAACGCCGCTTTCCCACGCTGTGCGGTTTCGGATCAGTGTCTCAAGTCAAAAATGAACGTGTGTGGTAATACGTCCGAAACAGTGACAACCATATCCAGCTCAAGAAGGTGCTCCAGGATGAACATGTGACCCGATGGTCTACGTGGTAGGTCTGTTTCTGAGCGAAGGAGTCTGATTGCGCTGCATATTGCAATCTTTTTAATAAAAAAATCTTTTTAATAAAAAATTGCAGTGAAGGAATTCCGATCAATGCCTCTTGGACTGTCGTTGGCAGGTTGGAATAGCGCCTGTAATGCGTTTTATAGTTTTTTGTTCAACGACAGACGCTTAAGTGATGATAGGTCTAACTATCGCAGTATATAACCAGTAGAATATCTTCGGTTTCAATTCCCTGGTTTTACCGTAAGTGCGTCGACAGGCTCACTTGTGTCACCTTTATAAGTTTGTTTCAAATGTTAGAGTTCCAGTTAAGTTTACGATCAAGGTCAATGCCTAGATATTTGACTTCTTCTGAAAATCCTATTGTATATTTATACCGTTTAAAGAGACCGAGCAATGTTGTATTTTTCCCCTTTTTGTAAGCGGGACTATGATTGTCTTATTTGGGTTTATCGATAGAGCCTCTCTGCTACAACAGTCAGAGATAGACTGAAGCGCATTCACAGCTAGAAATTTCGCATTTACCTATAACAATAACTAGAAGCTCTTCGGCGTATCCGCTGACTTCATAACCGAGGTTTGAGACCCAGATAGTAGCCGCTCCTAGGATATGATGGACCATCCGTGGCGAGCAACTTGACCCTGAACTTTATGCTCTGCAGAACCCACCGTAGTTTTGGATGGAGATACATTTTAGTCCAAAGTAAAAAATTTAGGAAATATTTAGATTATTGTGAAATAATTGATTTTTCGCTATGAGCAGAAATTGGGCCTAGGAAAATGTTTCATAAGGCGCCTACAGCCGTTAAATCAACCTAAATACTGACGCCTAAATAAACAAGAAAGAATAGGACCAGTAGCCCTCGATGAGTACTATATGCGCTTCCTGGCTGATTATTGTGGCATCAACTCAAGGATGTTGATATGGGAGACATCTTGTGTGAAAAGTACACAAACCGCATTATTTCTCTTTATGTCAACTGACGGTCAAGACAACAGAGTTAGAGTAGTTGGAATTGAGCAATTTTAAGTCTATTTAAGGAGTAAACCGTAAATCACTGGCCTATGAATAGTGGACAGTGATATAACTAAGGCGTGTTTGAGTAATCCGAGTCAGATAATAATGGTTCAGTTATACCGTCATTCTTAAACTCATACTTTTGCAGCAACGCTTCAGTCTCAATAACTGAATTTATAATCGAACATCTACTTCATCAATCTCTATTGATTTATGAAACACGAGTCATGAAAACTGTGTGGATTGAAAATATGTAAAGATGATGGATTACACATGTACATGTTACCAGGATCTGGGGATTAATTACAAATGCTGAGTACATACCCGTATGAAATTTTGGATTTAAAGCTGTTGTAAACTCACACAATATCATAAAATCGGTCTTTAGGTTGGTTCGAATACCAATATCTTACGCAAACTCACATAATCAAGCTTATTAACTTTCAGTAACAAACGCTCCTTTGCATTCTTTGAGATACATTTGATAAGATAAAATATGTGCATATTTTGCATAGGTCACTACACGATGTTTACCTACTCACAAGCATCTTTGAAAACTTAATTGCAAAAGTACTTAAATTAAGTTCTCTATGAACGTGCCTTATCGCCTGATGATGAGGCTGTAAATTATCTTTATAACGTGAATATATACGTAAGTAATTGCTTTGATAAAAATCAATCAAAATAAATTGTTGGGGAAAGGAGGAGAAACATATTGATTGTTTGCTACTCAAGCTACTCTGCAACAGATTATGTAACTCTGATGACTCGGTTTGTTGTGGGTACCGTTAATAAGAACACATTTTAAAAACAAGCGAAAATCACTGTCATTTCCAGTGATTTGTTTAAGCTTTAATCTTAACCTTTCCTTTATCACCTCTACCTATGAAGAAGCACTTATATATGTTTACAGAAAAACCCAGATTCATTAACTTATTGCCTATTATATAGTAAAGCTAAACAAAAATTAAACTTCCTAAGTCTAATCGAAAGTTATCCTTAACGGATAATCCAGGGCTTAGTTACCTTTTATACTTCTTGTGAGCACCGCCAAGCATGATCGGCATTATTCACATGCTTCACAACTTCATGGACGATAAGACGATCCTCCAAGAATTTTATAATACCATAATATGTAGTCCGATATCTGTCATTTAACCACCAAAATATGTCCAATTCTTGCTCTATTGTATATTCATCACTTGTATCGGCTTGTATAAGATGGATGGGTATAGAACTATTCTATTCTGACACATTTCGTTATAATAAAACGTATAGATCAGACCATCCTCGCTTTATGAGAAACTGACCGGATCTGTTTAATCGGTTTTAAACTTGAATTGCTGCATCACTTTGTTTGGATAATATCATTTTCAGACGCATACTCAGCATATCGTCTTCCGATTATCCAAACCGATTTTCCCAATAAACCTTACCTTTCAAATACGTTGTTCCATTTTAAAAAAAATTAACCCTAGAAATTATACGATTGGGTCTAAAAAGACCTTAATACCTTAAACTCATGATGAACATTTTATTTTGTATACTTACTCGTATAGAAATTTTCATCTGAAAATCGAAATATACCGGACTGAGTATACATATATAGAATTGTCACTCCCCAACTTCAGGTTGAAGTGCGTCAGCTGCTTTGACTTAAACTTATTTTCAATAGATACATAGGCCCCTTGAAAGTTTGGACAATTTCCTATTGTAACATATGTACTAGAGTTATACGCACTGAGCTTACGTACACAGCAGGTAGAAGCCTCGATTGCATGAAAACTAGAATGAAGATAATTAACTTTTTAATTTGCGTTGACAATATATACCATACTTGCATCCTACAAGTGCACCAATTCCAGGTATTGGGTATTTATTTAAGAGAAACAGATACGTTACATATACTTCACAATTGCATAGGTATACAGTTTACGACAATTTGTTGAATTGTAGTTATGTCGAACTAGACGGTGCTACAATAAACAATAAAGACGGACAAGTACGAATACCTATATTTACAAGATTGAATTTCTTTGAATTTCTTGGAAGCTAATTCTCAGTTCAAGACAGTTACTATCCACAAGGGAATGTGGATACTGAGCCATTGAATGTAAGTGACATGACAGTATTAGCTAAAAATATGTTCAAACTATACATGCATATGAGGCGTATTGTACATGGTTTACAAATGGGTGATTGGGTGCTTTGGCTATATATGTTATTGCCACAGTGTACAATCTGAGATAAAACTAATGTTAGGAATACATCGATATTGAGCGTGTCGTCTCCATTATAAAATAAGCAGCTAACAAAGGGCATACAACAATGGTTGTGGAAATCCGTTGCCCAGAAGCATACAGTAGCATATAAGCTAGATTATCATTACTAACTTTATAAATTTTTTATATGGCCAAATAATTTTTTTTTTTTGAAAATGCTATAAAAAAAACTAATGAATATTTTCTCAAATTTCTTTTTTTATTTGAAATTACAATCCTTCCGGTTAATAATGGAAAATAATTTCATTCAAATGGCTGCCTCGGCTGGCCATGCAGTAGCCTACACGATCGGTCCAATTTTTAAGCACATTATCGATTGTGTGCAGCTGTATTTCACCAATGGCTTCACGAATATTGTCCTTTAAAGCGTCAATTGTCTTTGGCTTGTCGGCGTAACACTTATCTTTGACGGCACCCCACAAATAATAGTCCAATGGTGATCTTCAAAAACAGGGCGCAAAACATCGAGTGTAGCTTCGGCTGTGTGGCACGTAGCGCCGTCCTGTTGAAACCAAATGTTGCCAATATCCTCCTCTTCAATTTTTGTGAACAAAAATTCGTTCAACATGGCCCGATAACGATCGCCATTGACTGTAACGGCCACTCCTTGCTCATTTTCGAAGAAAAATGGCCCAATTATGCCTCTGGACCAAAATCCGCACCAAACAGTGGCTCGTTTTGGGTGCACCGGCTTTTCAATGTATGCGTGCGGGTTTTCTGTGCCCCAAATGCGACAATTTTGCTTGTTTACATACCCGCCAAGATCAAAATGAGCTTCATCTGAAAAGATGATTTTTTTGGCAAAATCGGCATCTTCTGCAAGTCGATCGCAGGCCCACTTAGCGAAGCGAAAACGCATTGGATGGTCAGTTGGCTTCAACTCCTGAACCAATTGGACTTTGTATGGCGTCATACCAAGGTCTTTATGCAAAATTCGTCTCAATGATGTCTCCGAAATGTTCAATTGTTGAGAACGACGGTGAATTGATGTTGATGGCGCTTCACGCACACTTTCTGCCGCAGCAGCAATATTCTCGGGTGTACGCACTGTTTTTGGCTTTTCACGCTTTGGTTTATCGATGAGGATGCCAGTTTCTTTCACTTTTTTCACAAGATAACGAACATACGGAGCTGACGGTGCTTCTCTTCTTCCAAAGTCCGTACGCAATTTTCGCACACATTCTGCAACATTACCATGATTTTCAAAGTAATGTCGCAATATTTCCCAGCTTTGTTCAAGCGTATACACAACCATATTCGTTCAGCGGAAGGATAAAACTAATTATCTGTCAAATCAAACATGAGCTAAGTGTTACCATTCACGAAATAAGCACTTCTTGAAAAAAAAAAGTTAGATGGCGGACCCTTTACCATATGTGGCATACAATCGAATACGAAAAACAATTAGCTGTTGAAGAAATCCACGGTATTTGTAGAATGAAACAGCTTTTCATTGAATGATGCCTTCCAACCGCAACTACGGTGCTCTGAAATTTTTCTACATCTCATAAGATCGCATTGCTACAAATTCCGGACAAAAAACTGCGTGCCAAAGAGACTGACATCATACGCTAGGCAATAATCAGAGACTACCAGTGTAGCTTCAGAACCAGATTATCTAGATCTTAAAAAGGCACATACCTATGTACACCGGTCAAAAATTTATCATGTTGTTGTAAGGTTGTGAATGTCGCTCTATCTTACGTTGATGATCTGGACCTTCTAGAAGATAGTAAGGAAACAGTTAAGAGAAACATAGTAAGTCTAGTAATAGTAGAAAAGAAAATAGGCTTAAAAGTAAATTAAGAGAAAGCCAAATATATGGTCTACTTCAATTGGTCCAAACCTTGTACCCTCGTAAGTTTTGAGAAAGTGGATGAACTTAAATATCTGGGAACAATTTAGAGATGTGATACATGGTCTCTGACTAAGAAGATGAAATGGCATTCGAATCTTTGCAAACAAGTTCTTAAGGAGAATGTAGGGTGCACAACAGGACGAAGAAACAGACGACTGGAGGAAACTACACAATCAATTCATTTAGCCAATTTATTCAACCCTAAGCATTGTCTGAGTAATAAAATCGCGAAAACTATGATGGATAGGAACGTAGAACAAATGAACAGGAGACAAACAGCTAAAGGAATTATGCGTGGAAAACCTGTAGGAAAAAGACTACCGGAAAGGCCGCGCCATAGATGGGAGAACAATAGAAGGATAGACCTAAAAGGAATGAAACAGAACAGCGAAACTAGGAAGGAACACATTCACGGCAGAGAGGTTTGGTAAAACATATTAATACAACACTGCCGTGTGACTTCGATCACATTAGGAGATATTGCGATAATTGGAAGGTTCCAGACTCGGAAATGATACTGTTTGGGAGTCGGTTATATAAGGCTTCAGGTGGCACATACCAGAAAGGACTGGAGGAAATTCGCCACCATTGGGAAACTATCACTAACGGTGAAAAACTCAAGTGCATCTGGCTTGACCAGTATCTATATTTCAATAGACATAAATACGCTTGCCTTGCTGGAACTAAGAAAGCCTTCGATATGACGGAGAATCTATTTCGCAGCAGTCAACTTGACCGGTTGGTTGTCCGGCGTGATTTAATGTAGCGACTCGTGTATCTGAAAGGCAGTGTCTTAGCGTCTGTCTTAGAATGAACAGAACGCCAACTCATTAAATATTACTTTAATAAGATCCTGTGTGACGGAGCAGCCTAAAATATAATCGTCAATTTTCTTGTTTAAATAATCGTGGCATTTCTTAAAGGATTTTCTGTTCGTACTAGCTCGAGCTCAACGCTTTGAGCGTTGCTTGCCTGTCGGAGAGTATATTAATTGTTATACTTTTTATGCCAGTCTCTAAATCAAGGTTGACGCACGTCAGGATGGCGTATAATTCGGCTTGAAAGATACTTGGACTGATTCCCAGAGCCTTCGAGATTTTCCGATTTGGCCATCTGTGTATCACTTGAGGCCTTTGACATTTAGAAAGGGAACGCCGCTTTCCCACGCTGTGCGGTTTCGGATCAGTGTCTCAAGTCAAAAATGAACGTGTGTGGTAATACGTCCGAAACAGTGACAACCATATCCAGCTCAAGAAGGTGCTCCAGGATGAACATGTGACCCGATGGTCTACGTGGTAGGTCTGTTTCTGAGCGAAGGAGTCTGATTGCGCTGCATATTGCAATCTTTTTAATAAAAAAATCTTTTTAATAAAAAATTGCAGTGAAGGAATTCCGATCAATGCCTCTTGGACTGTCGTTGGCAGGTTGGAATAGCGCCTGTAATGCGTTTTATAGTTTTTTGTTCAACGACAGACGCTTAAGTGATGATAGGTCTAACTATCGCAGTATATAACCAGTAGAATATCTTCGGTTTCAATTCCCTGGTTTTACCGTAAGTGCGTCGACAGGCTCACTTGTGTCACCTTTATAAGTTTGTTTCAAATGTTAGAGTTCCAGTTAAGTTTACGATCAAGGTCAATGCCTAGATATTTGACTTCTTCTGAAAATCCTATTGTATATTTATACCGTTTAAAGAGACCGAGCAATGTTGTATTTTTCCCCTTTTTGTAAGCGGGACTATGATTGTCTTATTTGGGTTTATCGATAGAGCCTCTCTGCTACAACAGTCAGAGATAGACTGAAGCGCATTCACAGCTAGAAATTTCGCATTTACCTATAACAATAACTAGAAGCTCTTCGGCGTATCCGCTGACTTCATAACCGAGGTTTGAGACCCAGATAGTAGCCGCTCCTAGGATATGATGGACCATCCGTGGCGAGCAACTTGACCCTGAACTTTATGCTCTGCAGAACCCACCGTAGTTTTGGATGGAGATACATTTTAGTCCAAAGTAAAAAATTTAGGAAATATTTAGATTATTGTGAAATAATTGATTTTTCGCTATGAGCAGAAATTGGGCCTAGGAAAATGTTTCATAAGGCGCCTACAGCCGTTAAATCAACCTAAATACTGACGCCTAAATAAACAAGAAAGAATAGGACCAGTAGCCCTCGATGAGTACTATATGCGCTTCCTGGCTGATTATTGTGGCATCAACTCAAGGATGTTGATATGGGAGACATCTTGTGTGAAAAGTACACAAACCGCATTATTTCTCTTTATGTCAACTGACGGTCAAGACAACAGAGTTAGAGTAGTTGGAATTGAGCAATTTTAAGTCTATTTAAGGAGTAAACCGTAAATCACTGGCCTATGAATAGTGGACAGTGATATAACTAAGGCGTGTTTGAGTAATCCGAGTCAGATAATAATGGTTCAGTTATACCGTCATTCTTAAACTCATACTTTTGCAGCAACGCTTCAGTCTCAATAACTGAATTTATAATCGAACATCTACTTCATCAATCTCTATTGATTTATGAAACACGAGTCATGAAAACTGTGTGGATTGAAAATATGTAAAGATGATGGATTACACATGTACATGTTACCAGGATCTGGGGATTAATTACAAATGCTGAGTACATACCCGTATGAAATTTTGGATTTAAAGCTGTTGTAAACTCACACAATATCATAAAATCGGTCTTTAGGTTGGTTCGAATACCAATATCTTACGCAAACTCACATAATCAAGCTTATTAACTTTCAGTAACAAACGCTCCTTTGCATTCTTTGAGATACATTTGATAAGATAAAATATGTGCATATTTTGCATAGGTCACTACACGATGTTTACCTACTCACAAGCATCTTTGAAAACTTAATTGCAAAAGTACTTAAATTAAGTTCTCTATGAACGTGCCTTATCGCCTGATGATGAGGCTGTAAATTATCTTTATAACGTGAATATATACGTAAGTAATTGCTTTGATAAAAATCAATCAAAATAAATTGTTGGGGAAAGGAGGAGAAACATATTGATTGTTTGCTACTCAAGCTACTCTGCAACAGATTATGTAACTCTGATGACTCGGTTTGTTGTGGGTACCGTTAATAAGAACACATTTTAAAAACAAGCGAAAATCACTGTCATTTCCAGTGATTTGTTTAAGCTTTAATCTTAACCTTTCCTTTATCACCTCTACCTATGAAGAAGCACTTATATATGTTTACAGAAAAACCCAGATTCATTAACTTATTGCCTATTATATAGTAAAGCTAAACAAAAATTAAACTTCCTAAGTCTAATCGAAAGTTATCCTTAACGGATAATCCAGGGCTTAGTTACCTTTTATACTTCTTGTGAGCACCGCCAAGCATGATCGGCATTATTCACATGCTTCACAACTTCATGGACGATAAGACGATCCTCCAAGAATTTTATAATACCATAATATGTAGTCCGATATCTGTCATTTAACCACCAAAATATGTCCAATTCTTGCTCTATTGTATATTCATCACTTGTATCGGCTTGTATAAGATGGATGGGTATAGAACTATTCTATTCTGACACATTTCGTTATAATAAAACGTATAGATCAGACCATCCTCGCTTTATGAGAAACTGACCGGATCTGTTTAATCGGTTTTAAACTTGAATTGCTGCATCACTTTGTTTGGATAATATCATTTTCAGACGCATACTCAGCATATCGTCTTCCGATTATCCAAACCGATTTTCCCAATAAACCTTACCTTTCAAATACGTTGTTCCATTTTAAAAAAAATTAACCCTAGAAATTATACGATTGGGTCTAAAAAGACCTTAATACCTTAAACTCATGATGAACATTTTATTTTGTATACTTACTCGTATAGAAATTTTCATCTGAAAATCGAAATATACCGGACTGAGTATACATATATAGAATTGTCACTCCCCAACTTCAGGTTGAAGTGCGTCAGCTGCTTTGACTTAAACTTATTTTCAATAGATACATAGGCCCCTTGAAAGTTTGGACAATTTCCTATTGTAACATATGTACTAGAGTTATACGCACTGAGCTTACGTACACAGCAGGTAGAAGCCTCGATTGCATGAAAACTAGAATGAAGATAATTAACTTTTTAATTTGCGTTGACAATATATACCATACTTGCATCCTACAAGTGCACCAATTCCAGGTATTGGGTATTTATTTAAGAGAAACAGATACGTTACATATACTTCACAATTGCATAGGTATACAGTTTACGACAATTTGTTGAATTGTAGTTATGTCGAACTAGACGGTGCTACAATAAACAATAAAGACGGACAAGTACGAATACCTATATTTACAAGATTGAATTTCTTTGAATTTCTTGGAAGCTAATTCTCAGTTCAAGACAGTTACTATCCACAAGGGAATGTGGATACTGAGCCATTGAATGTAAGTGACATGACAGTATTAGCTAAAAATATGTTCAAACTATACATGCATATGAGGCGTATTGTACATGGTTTACAAATGGGTGATTGGGTGCTTTGGCTATATATGTTATTGCCACAGTGTACAATCTGAGATAAAACTAATGTTAGGAATACATCGATATTGAGCGTGTCGTCTCCATTATAAAATAAGCAGCTAACAAAGGGCATACAACAATGGTTGTGGAAATCCGTTGCCCAGAAGCATACAGTAGCATATAAGCTAGATTATCATTACTAACTTTATAAATTTTTTATATGGCCAAATAATTTTTTTTTTTTGAAAATGCTATAAAAAAAACTAATGAATATTTTCTCAAATTTCTTTTTTTATTTGAAATTACAATCCTTCCGGTTAATAATGGAAAATAATTTCATTCAAATGGCTGCCTCGGCTGGCCATGCAGTAGCCTACACGATCGGTCCAATTTTTAAGCACATTATCGATTGTGTGCAGCTGTATTTCACCAATGGCTTCACGAATATTGTCCTTTAAAGCGTCAATTGTCTTTGGCTTGTCGGCGTAACACTTATCTTTGACGGCACCCCACAAATAATAGTCCAATGGTGATCTTCAAAAACAGGGCGCAAAACATCGAGTGTAGCTTCGGCTGTGTGGCACGTAGCGCCGTCCTGTTGAAACCAAATGTTGCCAATATCCTCCTCTTCAATTTTTGTGAACAAAAATTCGTTCAACATGGCCCGATAACGATCGCCATTGACTGTAACGGCCACTCCTTGCTCATTTTCGAAGAAAAATGGCCCAATTATGCCTCTGGACCAAAATCCGCACCAAACAGTGGCTCGTTTTGGGTGCACCGGCTTTTCAATGTATGCGTGCGGGTTTTCTGTGCCCCAAATGCGACAATTTTGCTTGTTTACATACCCGCCAAGATCAAAATGAGCTTCATCTGAAAAGATGATTTTTTTGGCAAAATCGGCATCTTCTGCAAGTCGATCGCAGGCCCACTTAGCGAAGCGAAAACGCATTGGATGGTCAGTTGGCTTCAACTCCTGAACCAATTGGACTTTGTATGGCGTCATACCAAGGTCTTTATGCAAAATTCGTCTCAATGATGTCTCCGAAATGTTCAATTGTTGAGAACGACGGTGAATTGATGTTGATGGCGCTTCACGCACACTTTCTGCCGCAGCAGCAATATTCTCGGGTGTACGCACTGTTTTTGGCTTTTCACGCTTTGGTTTATCGATGAGGATGCCAGTTTCTTTCACTTTTTTCACAAGATAACGAACATACGGAGCTGACGGTGCTTTTCTTCTTCCAAAGTCCGTACGCAATTTTCGCACACATTCTGCAACATTACCATGATTTTCAAAGTAATGTCGCAATATTTCCCAGCTTTGTTCAAGCGTATACACAACCATATTCGTTCAGCGGAAGGATAAAACTAATTATCTGTCAAATCAAACATGAGCTAAGTGTTACCATTCACGAAATAAGCACTTCTTGAAAAAAAAAAGTTAGATGGCGGACCCTTTACCATATGTGGCATACAATCGAATACGAAAAACAATTAGCTGTTGAAGAAATCCACGGTATTTGTAGAATGAAACAGCTTTTCATTGAATGATGCCTTCCAACCGCAACTACGGTGCTCTGAAATTTTTCTACATCTCATAAGATCGCATTGCTACAAATTCCGGACAAAAAACTGCGTGCCAAAGAGACTGACATCATACGCTAGGCAATAATCAGAGACTACCAGTGTAGCTTCAGAACCAGATTATCTAGATCTTAAAAAGGCACATACCTATGTACACCGGTCAAAAATTTATCATGTTGTTGTAAGGTTGTGAATGTCGCTCTATCTTACGTTGATGATCTGGACCTTCTAGAAGATAGTAAGGAAACAGTTAAGAGAAACATAGTAAGTCTAGTAATAGTAGAAAAGAAAATAGGCTTAAAAGTAAATTAAGAGAAAGCCAAATATATGGTCTACTTCAATTGGTCCAAACCTTGTACCCTCGTAAGTTTTGAGAAAGTGGATGAACTTAAATATCTGGGAACAATTTAGAGATGTGATACATGGTCTCTGACTAAGAAGATGAAATGGCATTCGAATCTTTGCAAACAAGTTCTTAAGGAGAATGTAGGGTGCACAACAGGACGAAGAAACAGACGACTGGAGGAAACTACACAATCAATTCATTTAGCCAATTTATTCAACCCTAAGCATTGTCTGAGTAATAAAATCGCGAAAACTATGATGGATAGGAACGTAGAACAAATGAACAGGAGACAAACAGCTAAAGGAATTATGCGTGGAAAACCTGTAGGAAAAAGACTACCGGAAAGGCCGCGCCATAGATGGGAGAACAATAGAAGGATAGACCTAAAAGGAATGAAACAGAACAGCGAAACTAGGAAGGAACACATTCACGGCAGAGAGGTTTGGTAAAACATATTAATACAACACTGCCGTGTGACTTCGATCACATTAGGAGATATTGCGATAATTGGAAGGTTCCAGACTCGGAAATGATACTGTTTGGGAGTCGGTTATATAAGGCTTCAGGTGGCACATACCAGAAAGGACTGGAGGAAATTCGCCACCATTGGGAAACTATCACTAACGGTGAAAAACTCAAGTGCATCTGGCTTGACCAGTATCTATATTTCAATAGACATAAATACGCTTGCCTTGCTGGAACTAAGAAAGCCTTCGATATGACGGAGAATCTATTTCGCAGCAGTCAACTTGACCGGTTGGTTGTCCGGCGTGATTTAATGTAGCGACTCGTGTATCTGAAAGGCAGTGTCTTAGCGTCTGTCTTAGAATGAACAGAACGCCAACTCATTAAATATTACTTTAATAAGATCCTGTGTGACGGAGCAGCCTAAAATATAATCGTCAATTTTCTTGTTTAAATAACTCGAAGGCACTTCTATATGACTAACGGCAATAGCCTGTTTCCCGGGGCTTATTTCCGCAATCATAGATACCACGCGTAATTTACCACCGCCACTGGGGCACCAGGCAAAAATGGTTCAACTGCGATGGGTACAATGACAGTGCTCATTGGATTTAGTACGGGTGAAAACGCTTCTCAGAGCGGTGCGTTACTCCTGTGAGATCCTCCTCACTCCTTAGTTCGTAAGTAAGGTTAGCGTTAGCTAGGGGATCTTTTACAAGCTTTTATAGTCGTTGCAAGACGCACTCAAGAGGGTGACTACTCCAACTCGAGTGTTAGCAAACCTGATTATACTTAAGACTAGAATAAAGCAGCTTGGGGTAGATTAAGCTTGGGAATAAAAGAAATATGAATCTTAGTTTTGAATAGAGTTTTCCTAGAAAACTAATTCTAGCTAATTTCGCAGGGTGAATTGGGGACGGAATGTAGTCGAAAATTTTCGCAGGATTCCTTTCACACCTCTTTTTACATTTTGGAACACGCTGAGTGGTAATCAAGGACATCAAGCCGGTCCAAATCAAATCTTATCTGGGGTTGTAGACACAGTAACTTGGTAGTTTATGAGAGAAGGGGCAAACTGATATGGAAGAGATCAGCCCTTATCATTTTTTGGTGAGACAAGTCCGCATTTCGATATAAGCATTTTGAGCTAGCGGATCTTGGATGGTAAAGCGACACAACAAACCTAAAGTTATAAGCCTACCGAACAGATATAGGGAATAAATCACAAAAGCGGTTGATACCTTTTCAGGCTACCAGTAGATCAGAGATCAAGTGGCAAACTCGGCATCCTCGACAAAATATCGTAGTTTCAAAGGCAGCAGTAGAAAGACCCTCGATTAATCTCTACACAGCTGCCCTCCCTGGCAAGAACCATTCCGTCTGTTTTGGGCAGATAATTTTCCAGCAATCTAAACAGAGTTTTTAACATTGAGATTGGTGTACTGATCCTTTATCTAATTTTTCGTCCTATCCAAAAACGTCTAACATACTAATGCAATTAGTTGAACGACTTTTTGTGAAGTCTAAAGGGCAAACCATAGTGCTATTTGGCTCCACCACTCCTAATTTTATAACTATCCTCCTCTGACTTGGTGGCTTCGCTCTTCGTGATCCTTGTGTAAATCAGACATACTCGTAAGGGTATGCACTATGCATGTACATACATATGTGGTTCATCGCCACAGTGTTTGTATTTGTTAAATGGTGTCGAAAAAATGTAATTTGTATATTTTTGTTTGATTTCTATATTATAAATGATTAAGAGGATGTTAATGGGTAAAGTTAGTTAAAGTGCATGCTTATTACTTTAGGTGATAAATAAAGGGTCCGCCATATAACGTTTTTTTTTTCAAGTAGTGCTTATTTTGTGAATGGTAACACTTAGCTCATGTCTGATTTGACAGATAATTAGTTTTATCCTTCCGCTGAACGAATATGGTTGTGTATACGCTTGAACAACGCTGGGAAATATTGCGACATTACTTTGAAAATCATGGTAATGTTGCAGAATGTGTGCGAAAATTGCGTACGGATTTTGGAAGAAGAGAAGCACCGTCAGCTCCGTATGTTCGTTATCTTGTGAAAAAAGTGAAAGAAACTGGCATCCTCATTTATAAACCAAAGCGTGAAAAGCCAAAAACAGTGCGTACACCCGAGAATATTGCTGCTGCGGCAGAAAGTGTGCGTGAAGCGCCATCAACATCAATTCACCGTCGTTCTCAACAATTGAACATTTCGGAGACATCATTGAGACGAATTTTGCATAAAGACCTTGGTATGACGCCATACAAAGTCCAATTGGTTCAGGAGTTGAAGCCAACTGACCATCCAATGCGTTTTCGCTTCGCTAAGTGGGCCTGCGATCGACTTACAGAAGATGCCGATTTTGCAAAAAAAATCATCTTTTCAGATGAAGCTCATTTTGATCTTGGCGGGTATGTAAACAAGCAAAATTGTCGCATTTGGGGCACAGAAAACCCGCACGCATACATTGAAAAGCCGGTGCACCCAAAACGAGCCACTGTTTGGTGCGGATTTTGGTCCAGAGGCATAATTGGGCCATTTTTCTTCGGAAATGAGCAAGGAGTGGCCGTTACAGTCAATGGCGATCGTTATCGGGCCATGTTGAACGAATTTTTGTTCACAAAAATTGAAAAGGAGGATATTGGCAACATTTGGTTTCAACAGGACGGCGCTACGTGCCACACAGCCGAAGCTACACTCGATGTTTTGCGCCCTGTTTTTGAAGATCGCATTATCAGCCGCAGAGCTGATGTCGTTTGGCCACCTCGGAGCTGCGATTTGACACCGTTGGACTATTATTTGTGGGGTGCCGTCAAAGATAAGTGTTACGCCGACAAGCCAGAGACAATTGACGCTTTAAAGGACAATATTCGTGAAGCCATGGGTGAAATACAGCTGCACACAATCGATAATGTGCTTAAAAATTGGACCGATCGTGTAGGCTACTGCATGGCCAGCCGAGGCAGCCATTTGAATGAAATTATTTTCCATTATTAACCGGAAGGATTGTAATTTCAAATAAAAAAAGAAATTTGAGAAAATATTCAGTAGTTTTTTTTTTAGCATTTTAAAAAAAAAAAAAATTATTTGGTGGACCCGGTATAATCACACTGGAACATTTAGAATGCTACATTGTTGTACAAGTTTAGCTATATTTGATGGACTTCCAGTTGTTCATAAGAGCCATTTCTCAAAACAATCTCGGAGCAATTCACTTGCTAGTGTGCCCCTGGAACGACTTTTCCTAAAGCAAGTATTCTCCTAGAACAGATTTGTTACTTTCCATTTGTTTGTTTTTATATGAACGAACATGTGATGATTAATTTTAGAAAATCAAAGCACATTGCAAAACATGCGTAAATTCCGAATACAATTTTAATGTACAAGACTCCATCAAGTACAAGTGTTTTCCTCGGTATCTGCTCTATTCGATTGCTTAATAGAATTTTTATTAAGTCATGACTTGCAGTCTTATCTGTTTAAAATTCTATTTTTGTATTATTAATTAGTACTATGAAAATACATACATTACTCGTACTTCGTGGAACTCTGACTGGCGCTTATGATTAAGATTACAGAGGTTCCGTATTTAAAGTGTTGTTCTGCTAATATCAATTTATTGATTTCAATTGTAATTGTGTCTAAGTACATACTTATATTTTGGATTATAGATATTCATTAAATATAAGCTGAGTATTCTAGGTAATTCGTGATTCTCTTATGGCTCTTCATGATGTTAAAGCTCAACTCAGGGGGAAGCTTGCCATAAAAAAAATCACATCACAATTTGCGTGCCGATTTGACTTATATAATTTGACCATAATAGACAATAAAACGCGACTTTTTAGCCGTTTGGCCCTTAACATAAACTATATTCTCGAGCTAGAGATCGTTAGTCTAAAAGTGGCCTTGAATACATTTTCATATATTGTATTATCTTTGCTCAACTTAAAGTCTCTATCATCTTTTTTAGCACCTTTGTGAGTTTTAAGGACAGAAGACTGACGTTACTGCAGTTTTGTTTTTTATGATTATGAATTTTGAATCCTACAGGGCCTAAAATTCGAGGTAAACGAGGAAGTTGAAGAAGAGTCTTATGCTGAGAAAAAAATTGCGTGATGGCGAGGATAGCTAAATTACGGACGTTTTGCCTAAATGTACCACCATAGAAGTGGAAAAATCAGTATTGTTTGTTCCTTCAACACAATCGTCTCTGGAATCGCCTTCTTTGATAACTTGATGATCTTAAAATTTCTATAACTTCTAGATTTTAAGGCCGCATAAAACTGCTTGCTTAAAATCGAGCTACACGTCACTCTCCCCCAGCTGATCTTGGTGATGATGGAAAACTCATATTTCTACATTACTCGTACGGTCATTTTTAAAACAGTGAACCCCAATCGGGCACGAACGCGCATTGCGTTCATGCGACAGCGAAGAGTTGACTAGTTGGGGTCTAAAACAATATAAAGTTATTTTTTAAAATTTTTGCGACGGCGCGTACCACCGGTGGCCCGCACTAGATTACCTCATCGGGCGGTGCGTACCACCGGTGGTAAATATTTTTGATCTTGATTTATTTGCGCTGCTTATATGATTCGTCAGACGAATCACTTACTTCCATTACCATCTTACCTATTATTATGGGCAAGGAAATAAAATAAGAAAAAAAGATATGAATTTGAAAAAAAATGTCAGCACTTTCTTATTTTCACAGTAAAAATTCAGAGAAGATGAGACGAATTCACAGAAAATTTAGAGAATTTAGCCTTAGTTGCCCCTGGATTAGCTCCCGTCCGATAGAACGAAAGGCTTTAAGCGCGGACGCCAATGGGCGAGGAGCATAATTTAAGTAGAAAGATTTCTTCGAATAATATTCGTCTAGCTACTTTCTCGATGCCCCACCATAAATCAAAGAAAAATCCGTATAAGGTAGACAGATTAATGAAGATTGATTCGGCGACTTTTCAGGAAGCGGATTTTTTACAAACGGCCTTTGTGCTAGAGCATTGAAAGCGTTACACCAGCCGTAATTAAATTTGTCGTAACAAAAGTCACTCAAGAGATTCGTTCAATTTTATTCCCGACCTTATCCTTACATAAGTTACATAGACTCCATTCACACACAGACACAATATTCCTTTAGATGTATGGCGAGGCTCAACAGGTTACCTTTGGCGATAAGACTAAAACAGCAAGTACAAGCTCTCCCATATCCCCAAGTGAGGAGCGACGCAAAGTTCGAAACGTTTACCCGGCCGATGGGAAGCGAAACGACCTACTCCTATACGTACTAGTACATCCGTACATGCATTCACCCAAAGCTTACGAGTACTGAATGCCGCGAACAAGGAAGCAAAGGACTTTTTTGTTAGGATAATTTGCATACATTGTTCCTTTGTCAGTAGCGCCGCGAACGTGTATACTCGTACAACGAGAGCACGTCTGATGAGTGCTACGAAACCAGTGAGCTCGCGCATGAAAGGCAAACGAGTCGAGCACGCGTGTATATATGTACAAACACAGAGATGGATGGTATAACGTGGGCAGGAGAAGAAGCAGCGTGAGGAGCAAGGGATGATGCGTGTCTGAAGCCGTTTTGCTTGAATAAAATTAAATTGAAGTTAATTTAGTCGGGCGATTGCTTTATACGAAATGGAGTTCGCTTCTCATGTTTCTTTTTCCACACTCACTTCCCCGTTTCTTCGGGTGGGGCTTTGGTGAAGATGCTCGTTACCCGGAATTGAGTTATCCAACATAATGTACATAGATTAATAAAATAATAATAGCAGAATGGGGAAAAATTAAAAGTCTACTTTGATTCAATTGGAATTCTCATTTATTCAGTGACGTGCTCGGTACGTTCCTCTTCGGAACCTCTGAGAACGTCGAGCTGATGAGATGATCGGGGCTTTTTCTAATTAATCGTTGTCTAGGATTTAAAATGAGTGAAAAAGCTCCTTTCAAGGTCGATGTCATTAATCATGCGTTGTACTGGTATGCATTGTAGGACTTGATAATTAACAGCTGAATGGTTTCTCGCCTGCTTCTATTGTATTGTTCTAGATACGTCTATTGTTGATTCATAGCTCAACAGAGCCCCTCTGGCTAAACCAATGTAATCCACGTTATGGTAAGCATCCAATATGTGCTTCACGCTTTACGGAGAGATTAATTTTATTTTGTGGCAAGTGCCGAGCTTTAGAGATTTTGCTAATAACATCATAAGACATCTAAGCCAAACACCATGATGCGGTGACGCTCCTCATGGAGTAGTTGGAAGTATTTAGGTGAAAGTGGTGGTTAAATATGAAGATATGTAAGCAGCCAATGGAGAGAGCTTACATTTTAAAGCTGATGTAAGGAGGTTTTCGGCGTATGATTAGACTCTAAGGTGTTACACGGTATTTTGCCTATCCTTAAAGACGTTCATTATAGAAATATAGGGCAATGACTTATTTGGTGAGACCCGTCAATCGAATCGAATAAGAACGAAGGTTGTTGCCTAGTATGGACTCACTCTTATTCATTTTCTTGGGTCTTGTTTAACAGGTGACCTACCTTTATATTTATTTGCGTTACAGTGGAGTCGTGTGGGGGACATGAGCCGACGCTTCTCCCAATCACCTATGTTGTGGGTGATTTATTTCTTTCGAAGTGAAAGGGACCTGCTGCTTATTGTCGACTTCAAACGGCAAATTTCGACAATTACGAGTGTATGTATATTGCAGGGGCACGGGGTTTTATTACGAGTAGTACCCCAAGCGGAGTGAATTTCGTGTCGACGACTTGGCTGTTACGGGATTCGCCTCTTTAAGCCACTCATTAAGAAAAGTATTATGTTTATGTCAAATTGTTTTTTTGATTGATTTGTGATGCATCTTATGGGGGTCCCACTTTATAACATACTCAATGACTATCAAACAGAAATGTCGTCCCATGTCGTGAAGGTGAATTTGCCACTCCGTAACACAATGATCTTATTTGTGGGCATCTTACTTCTCCTTTACAAGTGACATGTTCAACATTTTATTCCTTTTCGTTATGACATTGCAGCATTGCACTGACTGTTTTGGTAAGACCTGAGAATAGATTTTCTCCCTAGATGTCGTCCAAAGTTCACCTTTCAACCCCCATAGTTGATTAACAAATCAATCAAATGAAAGCACCATCCTCCATCGACGGCGAGCAGGTTTGCAGGATTAATTTGTAGGATCAAGTTCAATATACTTGCTTGAAATTATTTATAATGCTTAAGACATAACTTTACATTAATGCACCCATCTAGTCCTATATACTTCCCAGCTTGTAGTATGTACTCCCCATCGACACTAGACTTATTCCTAACCACCACTCCTAATTCGTTTACAACCCCTGTTGTGCGCAATGCACTTAGTTCCGAACATCTTTCCGTTAGCTGTGATATTTTACTTAGTCCTGATATAAACAATGTGCAATACTTAGACTATAGAAATGCGAACTGGGACATGTTTAGATACCATCTCAGTAGAAACATACATACCTGCTCAAAAAACCTTTCTCCTGTGAATAACAGTCAAGATATTGACGATTATGTTTACGTATTTCATAGCAAAATATTTGAAAGCATTCGTGCTTCTGTTCCATTTACACTATCCAGGGAAATACTAAGGAAATACTAAACTTAATAAAGATAAGAAACCGCTACAGAAGGCTCTGGCAGGGGTATAGATCACTCAATGATTTCTATGAAATAAATGTATTCACTCGTTTAATAAAAATCCAAATAAACGAGTATAGAAATTCTTTTTGGAACAATAAACCTAGATAACGGATTATACGGAATTCCGGCACATATTCTCAAATATTTGGTTGATCCGTAGTACCTACCTTGTTACAAATATTCAATCGTACTTTATAGACTTTCTTGACAAATGGAAAATATATTTTTCGTTGCCCCAAAATAAGCGCGAAGGATAATGTAGACTTATAGCGGAATTTTCAAAATTTGGCGATTCAAAATGTATGAAAATATCGTAAAAAATAAAACTGAGTTTTTAACTAAAGAGCACAAATCTGAAGTGCAGCACGGCTTTCTATCTGGTATGTCTTCTACTAATAGCATATCAATTAATTCCTCCTTCGTGTTCAATGAAATCGAAAACAAAAATCAGCTTGATGCAATTTATCTATAACAACCGATCTTAGTAAAGCATTTGATTGGGTCAACCACTTACTACTGATTAACAAGCTGGAAGTTTTCGGATTACATTCTCAGATTTTTCGTTTGATTCTTTCTTTTCTTCTTAATCGGACTCAAAAAGTCAAAATTGGAAAATCCTTATCCAAACCAAAAGATTGTAGTTCTGGAGCTCCACAAGGAAGTAACTTAGGCCCTTTATTATTCGCCATCTTTATAATTGATATTGCGTTTTCGGTAAATAAAAGCAAATGTTTGTTACATGTCAATGACATGCAAATATCTAAAAGCAATAAAAATGTCATAGACTGTCATAACGTATTCATTAAATGCAACACCAAAAAATTCTTCGATCTTTTCTCCTTATTATCCTCGTCCGACCTAATTTCGAATATGCGATTATAATTCCGGACCCCTCTTTGGTAACATATTTGGAATATAATGAAAACCGACAAACGCTGTTTACGAAATATACTTTCTTTTATAATACCATAAATGCGTTTGAATACTTTATTAATCATAAAGCAAGGTGTCAATTACTTGATTTAAAATTTCTACTGTCACGACGCGCTATTTATGACATAATGCTCTTCAGAAACATATTATGTTATCATCTTAAGGGTCCTAGTATTTTAACTGTGATTCAAATTTATTTATCCGTGATGCAGCTTATGGTAAAAACGAATCACTAACAAGATAGATAGTTCAACGAACCAGCATAACAAGCGGATCCATCCAATATCAGAATGGGTATTGGCAACAAACTGGAACAGTCATTTTTTACAAGCTTCTCTTGAGGCGAATTTTTCATCAGTTAAATCGTTCGCCATTGGCAGGAACAGGTGTCGGCGTGTCTCTATCGAAATGCATGGCTTGTGTATTGAGAGAATACAGTTGCTTTCCTATTGGCCAAAATTAGCCGCTTCTGGGCAATTGCTTCCTTCAGACGATGAAATTGCTGACAGTACAGGTCCGAATTAAGAGTTATGCCGTAGGGAAACAGTTCATAGTAAAACCGGCTTGGCCAGCTCATCAAATGGGTCGCTTTTGTCGCAGCGATTCGCAGATTGGAATTCGGTCCATGCGGTTTTTTTGCGTAAACTCGTGTGGCACCTATCCATCGAGCTTGTTTTTGTATCCAGCTGTAAAGAAAATTTTAGTTTGTCACATATTTTCCTAAAGAGAAGAAGCAAATAAGTTTCGTATACAAATATTATTTTCCTTACCCGCGGAGGGTCAAACGGAGGCCCCAATCTAAACAAAAAAACAAAAATACCTTGACGAAAAAAAACGCAAAGACAGTAACTGGAGCTGTTGCTCGTAAAACGGTGAGTAGAGCCTCGGCGAGTATACCCCAGCCCCTTATATATTTTATTCAAATATTTCGAACAGATTACTTGAGCAACGCCTAGGTCCATGATTTCATTGACTTATTTAACTTATTTAACATACCTTTGACATAGAAATGACGGGAACAGAATCAACGAAACCAAAACTACAGCCTTGTGTTTTCATCTTTATTGATCGAGCGGACCGTAGCGGAGCGAGAGCAATCACCCACTTTTTGGCCTAGCGCGTGCATGTACGGGGAATATAGTGGTCCGAAAACGATTTCGGACTAATCTTGTACGCACTAAATGTAGATATCGGCTATAACCACACATGTGTGCAGCATGTCATTCGATAGATCTAGGTCTGTAGATGAGCCATAAATTATCAAATGAAATTGTTTGATTGAAAAATAGTGAGAAATAACGAAGTAAAGTTTAGAAAAGTGCCATGCGGAGCGAGAGCAAGGTTGATAAAACAACAAATTTGCTCGCTCGATCAAAAATTTTCAGTAGCGGAGTTAAGCCCGCGCATACTGATCTGCCTAGTATCGATAAATTGTACAATATAGTTTATTTTGTCCATTTTTTGACGCGCACTCAAAACTGAGTCAGCACAAAACTACAAAAGAATTTTTTTTTTTAATACGAAACCTCAACTTTTTAACCCCATCTAATGTTCCCTCTTCCAAAGCTGAACTACTTTGATAAATTTCATAATTTGGTTGGAAACAAAAAAAAAAAAATATCGCGGATATTTACCGTCCTTTTTTTGCTCTCGCACTTAATGAAACAATGCTCCTCGCTTTTGCGAGGCCTAATTGATCTAAGCAAAGTTTTTTCGCACCCTCAGGTGGCGACTATTAGGACACTTGAAATCGATTATGATCCCCAATATAAACGACATGTTTGCGTGAGATTCCCAATTGCTGTTTTTTTGCTTGTTTCGCTTATAATTTTTTTTATTTTCGCTTTGTACAAGCACGACAAACACTTTAATCGAATAAAAACGTAACAATGATGGACCTCAGTTTAGTTGCTCATTTAAATTTTTTTTCCCACTGCCTGCATGGAATCAAAAAATAAAATAATAACAAAAGCATTACGGGCAATTTGATTCTATAAATTCAACGACGACTCCACGAAACGAGCTGTCATGTCAAATTACGTCAAGCGCGTATTCTGTCAAAATACATAGTGTATGAAGTAGATGAAGCCATTGACGTAAAATGAAAATCGCCATCACACTCGGCACTGACTGTTGGCAGACAATTTCATATGCCCTCTCTTCGCATCTACGCAGAGAATGTAGGGAGATATTAAAAAAAAAAAACATTGACGGTCCTTATAAAAACTACATATCTGTAATCAATTTGATTGTAATTGTTCAAAAATATATTTTTTTATTGTTCATGACAGGGGGATTGGTTGACTGTGCTGATTCCATGCGTGGGTCATAGAAGCGAACATAATCTTTTTTGGCAAAAGTTTTAAGGAGTATCTTAAAAATAATTTTTTTAGGAAACTATTTGCATTTTTCACGACGTCAAATAGGCTTTTCAATTCCTATAGTGAATCTGAGGTCTAGGATTGAAAGAAGATTGAAGGTTTTGTCTGGACTCTGACTTTTCAACTTTGGTAGTTTCTGAGTCAGCGTCACGACGGTAAGCAATAATTGATGGTCCAACTTAGGTATTCTCCTAAACATATATTTTCCGGGTAGTTTCAAAATATTATCATACGATCAATATACTTAGACTAGACTTCCTCCCACAGACACCTATGTTACCAAAAAGGTGACCTAAAACAGAACACTTTGGACCAAAAATATCTCCCAACCATACAAATCAGCTGGCATCAGATCACGGAACTATAACACACCTCGAAATGGTTAGCCTCCTTGCTAGCAACGAACGGCAGTCAGAATATCGCAAAGCAGAACGATGAAGCAATTGTATATGCTAATTACCTTCCTAGGCATAGAGGGGGCCGTTAAAAACGCATAAAATTTATTTAAAAAGAGAAAATTGGAAAGCTCAAATACTTGTAACGTAGAAAAACTATGATGACTGCCTTTACAGAAATGAATTATTTATCAAAGTTGTCAGGCTTACTCTTACATTCGATAAAATAGTCTTGGGGCACTGGACAGAATCATTTATCGCAATCAATTTGAGAATGTGTAAACCTTGGTATTTGGTGTAGCACTCTTCACCAGCCCAGCGGGCATTGTCGCATCCAAAGCATCTCCTTATATACCCAAATGATCGGTTGCCTATACTATACGGTTGTCATTGGTTCAAGTTCACGGCACAAGGGTCGGCTCCACGGTAACTTACTTGGCTAGGGAACAGTGTTTTTTTACTAGTCAGCACCGCTTTTCTGAACAAGCTTCGTCTTTCGTTAAGACTTGCAAACTACGAGTACTATAGAACTTTTCCACCAAAGCTATCGACTATAAAATAAGCTTTAGTGAAAAATGTTTGCAACTTCGCGGACGCCCTTATACAGCTTGAGATTTATAGTTTCGCATCCAAACATGTCTTGATTGCGCGCTTATTTCCAAAGAGATTTCTGATTTTTGAGTTTAATATGTACATATATGCTACGTATATGCCGTAAATAGGTAAACTTAGCGTCACTTCTTGCTATCATAATACAAAGTCTCAAAATTTCGACTCAAATCGGAACAAATCCTAAAGGGAATGGCGATACTACGTACCTGCAATTTACTTTGATATATGTATTTAGCTGCAGTTGGTCTTGTTACATTCTGAAGGTTTATTTTCCACTAAGGGAATGACATCAACATCACAGCGGGTGTCATCACCAGACATTGTCTCCTATGCAGACATGCCTATATCATCCCCATGTCTACTGCAAAAATTGTGGGGACAAGGGGAAACAGTTTATCACGTTTTATAGGCCTGTCGGGTTTCTGCTGCAGTAGGGAACCATACCTAGACTCGTTCGTTTTTGACGATAGTAGGTACTAATAACAGTAATTATAATCGTTATGAAAAAGCATCTCATAATCCATGAATAGGATTATTTTAAGACTCCAGTAGCAGCCCAAAGGCTCTATCTGGCCTAAGTACATCATGATTTTTACGTTTATTTTATGAGGCTTCTTTTTCTATACAATTTCAAGACAGTTTTGTCATGTAATCAACGTCTATACCAATATCCCGTTTGGCTGGTATCCCATTTGGCTCGAAGAATTCAATATATTTAATAGGTTTAGAGTTCATTAATCTATAAGAACGTGTATTATCTATGACAAAAGGGAATGAACCATTTACATTGTGAATTTTGATTAAGTTGCAACTGTTCCTGAACTAATCTGATTCAATATCTGCAAACCCACAATTTTTTGTTCAGGGCCCATTTTTTCGAGCTATCGTGAGGCCTGATGACAGAAAGTTTCATCAAAAATAAATCCAAGCATCCCAGTGGACCAGCATTCTTCAGCACTTGGGATGTACTCGCAGTCCCTATCGACTTTACTTAACAACCTAATATTTAATAAGCGAAATCAGGAGCAATTAATAATCTTTTTGTTGGTAGGTAAGGCCGAATTTGGACCGAATCATTTTGCAGTTATCTGTCTCATTTAAATTACCAACCACTAGCTTATGCTCTTTGTCAAAACATGCTCTATAGGCCAACTTCATGGAAATACAAAAAAAAAACCAAAAATCATTAACTGCAGTCTTCAACAATGCCGACTCAGAACTCAGAATAAAGTGTCAGACTATGATAGACCAATATCCTTCCCACCTGTTGTCTAAAATGGCCTTGAAGAAATTGCAATTGATAGATTTAAGACTTTAATATGTAGAACGTTATGCAGTTATCGAGGCAAACGTGTAGGGATTCCCAAAATAAAAAAAAGTACAAACAAGCTCCTGGGTTAGTTTTGCAAATGTTGTAAATGAGAGCTTAAATAAAAGTCAGCTCGTTCTGGTAATGTTCTTAGATTTCAGCAAGGTTTCTGATCATGTAAAGTCTCCCGAGACACTTGAGCAGGAACGTATTAGAAAAACATTGTCAAGCTGGTTATTGGATTATCTCGTTAACCGTCAATTCCAAGATAGCATCGGCAGAACAGTAGTCAGCCAAAAAATGTAAGCTATGAATTACCACAAGGATCTTAATCAAGACCATTGCTATTTATTGTGAATGTACCAATGAATTATTGCGGACCTTCAAAATGCTGTTTCTTTTGCGTTTACCGATGATACTTAGTGCGACATCGATCCCAGGATAAGGCAAAATACACTGAGCGAATAGAATTCGACAGCGTATTCGACAAGATAGTGCCGTGAGGTGGCCTTATAATTAACATAGCATAAAGTAAGCTAATGTAGTCGTATACTCAGGACGACGGCTGTCGACCTACACACAAAAGTATCATGCCAAAGCGAAGACTGTCCGAGCTCATCAAACAATCTTACAAAAGACGATGTTGATTCATATACTTTAATATTATAATAAACTGCTACTTAAGGTGGGACAAGCAATATTGAAGACGTTTGTCAAAACCCCAAAAGTTATATTTTCTTTTTAATCTATTTAAAAACGAACATGCCGCGTCTAGTACTCAAGCAGGTATTGCGCGCCTATAGACTCGAATAAAAGATAGGGTGCCTTGGTTTGGAGCGGAGTAAAATATCGTCCTTCCAAATTGGAGCAGCTCCAAAGAAAGCATTAAAAGTGGTTGTTCATGAGGACTATAAAGTGCGAAGTGCATCTTGGTCTTCGTGATTTAATTACGTAGTTTTCTTCATTCGCCGGTTTCTTCGTACTGTTTTCCACTTTTTATTAAGATCTTGTTTTCAATGACCAGAAAACTATTTTCCTCTAAGTCAGAGACCAGGTTTCACATCCGTAAAATGTCATCGACATTATTATGGTTTTATAAATACGGCTTTTAACGTTTTTGGCAGTCAATATGGTACCCGGATATTTGAATTCGCCTACTTTCTCAAAGCGCTTATCGAGTACAATCGAGTGCGAGGTTTGCACCGATCCAAGTCCAGATCCAAGATGATCATATATTTGGTTTCCTCTTTATTTAGTTCTAAGCCTACTTCCTTCCCCGTCATTATTAGACTTTCTACATTTCTTTTAACTGTTTCCTAACTATCTCCCATCAGGCCCAGATCGTCAGCGTAAGCGGATGTGTTTGCATTAGGGGCTATTCCGCTCTCCTTTTCTTGGGGGATCTCATCTTGAATTCCAGCACCAAATTAAAAAGAGGTGGTGACAAGGCATCTTCTTGTTTTAATTCTTCACGCATCTCGAATGTTTCAACTTTACAAGGGCGTGATACATTGACTTATATGTATGCCTTTTTAAAATCTACGATTAGTTGGTGCACCGTTTAGCGGAATTCCCGTCTCTTTTCTAAAAGATGGCGTAAATAAAAATCTGGTCACTCTTCGAGCGAATCTTCCTGAAGCTTTCCCGGTTTATTTTTTTTGCGTATGATGTCAAGAGAATATTAAGCAGTACCGTTTAACAACTTGGGAGCAAAGGTATTCCTCGGTGATTGTTGCATTGTGTTGGGTCACCTTTTTTAAGTTCGGGAATGATGAGCGAGGTTGTCCGTTCTCGGAGATGGTTTCACTATTTCATGTAGTTGTGATGAACCCATATAACTTCTCTCTTAATTTTTCTCCTGCTTATTTTACTAATTCCGATGGAATTAGGTCGATTCCTGCATCCTTGTTATTATTAAGCCGATGGATTGCTTCTTTTACTTCCTCAATGGTTGACAATTCTACCTGTATCTCTGCTGTGAGGATATTACAGTTTTTCATTACTGCTGGTTCTCGATGTATGTACATTCATCAGTTTATCGAAATATCTCCTTCATTGGGCTGCTATTCACTCGTTGTACGCCATGAATTCCCCATCGCTGCGAATAAATCCCGATCTGGGCTGGTATCCTTTTTGTACAACGCTTAGCCCTATAAACATTGCCGTCGTGTTTTACTCGCACATTCTTCCTGAATTTTAGCAAACTTTTTCCTATGTCATTCTCGTTGGACTTCCCTTTGTTGGGCTTGATCTTATCTTGTAGAGCTTGAAGTTTTATAATAGAACATTAGGGGCTTTGACTTTTCTTCGCATACTTCATCGAACCTAGGCTTTATTTTGGGGGCTTTGCAAAAGCCTATTTTGTTTTCCATTGCTTCCTTTATAACATTTTTTATTTTTGACCATACTGCTTCCACCTGTCTTGTTTCTTTGTTTTTTTTATTGCCATCTACAATAGTAAGGCAAACTGGTCAATTATTTCGTCCTGCTATTGATGCGAGGGTCCTTTAACCTTTCAACGTTAAATATATTCAGTGTTCCGCTTCTCTGAGTTAGGATTCGGCTTTTAATTTCGACGATGATTCAGTTGCAGTCTGATTCTTTAACGTTCAGTACCTTGGTGTTCTCTTGGGCTTGAATGTTGTTGTTTTCACGATCATATTTTTTTGAGCTGGCGAAACGTATTATGCTAAGACCATTATCGTTTGACTTCTCTTCTTTTCTTTTATTCGCGTTGAAGTGCCCGAGTACGATATGTCTTGGGTTCCACTTGGTGAATAAACCCAACAAATCTAAATGTAAAAGTTGTTGTTCTAACAGTATTTTATGAAAATTTCTATTGCATTATGCATATCTAATTGTAATTTAATGTATGAATTATTATGCGTAAATTATAGAAATTGATTGTTGGTGTAATGAATTATGTATTATAGCAATTAAATTACTTGAAACATATAAATATTATATAAATTATTACTGTTTGATAGTTCAGTCGTAGTTTATATTATTTACCTGCATAATTGTTTACGCAACCACCTGCAGATAAGCCAAAGGGTTTGGTGGAAATATATTATTTTATAAAATCTTATAAAAAATAATTAAAATTTTATGAAAACCACGGGATCCTGGGCGTTATTTGAGGCATGCAAACTTTCTACTACAGTTGCAAATCATTCATATGTCCCGTTGGTAAATTAAGTAATTAAACTGTTTTTAAATTGTTTTTTTTTTTTTAAATAAAATAACAATTCAACATTTTCGTTGTCATGGTGACTTCTTTAGAATGCCTCATTGCTCTGAAGAAGGTTCTTTAATTCTTCATACTACTTGGATAATGGTATAGCCCCTTTAGTTAGTTGGGTAAAGCCATTTCGAGTGTCAAAATGATCTCCCTTGAGGTGAGTTTTCAATCTTCGAAAGATGAAGAATCACAATGTCTCAAGTCCGGTGAATAAGGAGAATACTGCTCAAAAACTTTTTTATTGAAAATGCAGTGTGACAAGATGCATTGTCGTCATGCAACACCCAATTGTTCTTGATCCTTGGTCTCACACACATGACCCATTTGCGTAGTCTTTCATGAAATTCGAAAATCGTACGTATCGACTGTTTGGTCTTGAGGCACAAATTCTTTTTGGATGATTTCCCGGCTATCAAAGAAGCAAATCAGCATGATTTTGATATTGGACCTGCTCATTCTTTTTTTTTTGGGCTTTGGAGAGACTGGAGTGTGCTATTCCATATTCTCGAGCTTAGTTTCTGGATCGTACTCAAACATTTTACTTCTGTCACCTGTAATCACATGTCTTAAAATAGGAGAATCATTTCCAATGAATTGCAAAAAGTCAGGACATCTTTCTCTCCTGACCCCACTGAATGCCGCTATGCTTTGTCTCGTCTAAGGGTTAAAAACATTCATCTCTTTTTGGCCTATCTCCATGATAAACCAGACTCAGTCTGCTATGAAGGTAAAACGAAGACTAGTGTAATGGTCTTCATTCAACAGGAAGGCCCCCTACTGACTTTGCCAACCTCAAGTGCCTCTTTGTTAAGTATCACGAGTTCTTCAATACCCCCCAAAACTACAATATCTTCAACTTTTTTGCCAACTTTTTCAAACAATATTTTGCCGATGACTTATTTGTAATAGCCTACAAAAAAACACTACAATTTTGGAGAAATGGCGATTTATTTTTCAATATAGTCTCCTTTTAGCTCGATACACTTGACCCAGCGATGCTCCAACTTCTTTAAACAGTCTGAAAATACGTTTTCTCGAGGTCTGCAAAGTAGGCCTGCGTGGCGGCTATGACCTCCTCATTCGACTGAAATTTCTGCCCGGCGAGTGACTTTTTCAAGTTTGGAAACAAAAAGAAGTCGCACGGGGCCAAATCTGGAGAATACGGTGGTTGGGGCAGCAGTTCGACCAATTTGGCCGTGGCGAGGGCAGAGGTGTGAGCCGGGGCGTTATCATGGTGGAAGAGCACTTTTTTCTTCGCCAAGTGGGGCCGTTTTTTCTTCAATTCGGCGTCGAATCGGCCCAATAATTTGGCATAGTACAGCCCTGTGACCGTTTTGCCCTTCTCCAGGTAGTCGATGTGGATCACACCTTGTGAAAACAGTGGCCATCACCTTTCCGGCCGATGGGACAGTCTTCGCCTTCTTCGGAGCACATTCCCCGGGTGAAGTCCACTGTTTCAACTGTTCCTTGGTCTCTGGTGTGTACCAGTGGATCCATGTTTCGTCGACTGTCACGAAACGACGCAGAAACTCTTTCGGATTGCGCTTAAACAGCGTCAAACACTGCTCTGAAGTGGTCTCACGGTTGCGCTTGTTGTCCGGAGTGAGCAAACGGTATCCTCCGTGGTAGCCGTTTTCGGGGCACCTGGACGTGGCTCATCAAAAACCAACGTGCGACTACGTTGAAACTCGTTATACGAATTTTTGATGGTCGCCATCGAAGGAGAAGAGTCACCGTGCACAGTAGCCAAACGCTCTTTGATTTCGCTGCCCGATTTCCCTTCTAAAAACAAGAATCGAATCACCGACCAATATTGCTCTTTTTCATTTTTCTAAAATCCGCGGACACTGTCGCTTCCACACGCAAAACTACGAGTCCGATCCGGCTGAAATTTCGACAGTAGCCGTTTACTGTGAGGCTAAGTACTTATCGGACCACCCTGTGTCTGGACGTATGGGCTGGCTTTGCCAAACAAGACTATTTCAAAGAGAAGAAACATGTTAGACACTTTCAGTGGACCAAGTTTTGGCAGTCAAAAGGCAATAAAAATTCGTTGAGACGTTGTCAGATTGGTTACGTTTGTGAGGAAATACACTCGCCCATTCGGCGATAATGGTAATCTGCCATGTCCACATCTGCCAAAGATGCATATTTTCACGTTCTGTGTGAATAACCCGGTTTATTGAGTAGCAGACTTAGCGACGACTTAGAAGACTTCGACGAATTGGAGTTTGCACAAATACCTGAACTCAGACTTTTTCTTTGTCCTTCACCTCCTTTATAGGTTTCCATGTTTTGCTGTCTTAAAGTGCCACCACAGCGCTAACTGAATATGTTCAGAGTTCTGAAAACCATTTATCATCCTACCCCTACATAGTTGAATCACACTCAACTTCAATTATGTGTATAACTAAGAATTAAAAAAGCCGGCTCCGACGCATATTTGTTTAAGCAGTAGATGACGTAAAGCAGAAGCTAGATCACTTTTCTATTCAATTGTAAATATATTACAACCGTTCTAGTTCTGTTACTTGCCTCCTGATCGATTCACTATTCAATTTTTTTTTTTAACCAAAGGAATTAGTTCTCTGCCCCAAGAGTTACTTTCTTTTGCTGTGTTTCTTCACTTTCTAATGACACTCCTCCGTAGGCTATTGTACCAGCTGCATGAGCTTTAATCTGCATTCGCTTGTGGGAGTTAGAACCTTCCAGATCGACTGAAAAACAATACAATTTGTAAATACTTTGCAAACATTCTCTTGATTTGCCCATAGCCACTTTCAACAGAAACCATAAAAGTTAGAAAAACAAATTTATTCATTTTTAAATCAAACTGTCGCACAATCTTTTAAGTGGGAATGGATGCAATAATAGGTAGAAGAAAAATATTTAATTAACAGAATCAAAGTGCTTGTTGGTTTAGAACTCAAATATCGTACCGCAAATATCAAATACGCTTCTTTTTATTTTTTGTTTGTTTTTTATTTGCGAATCTTAAAACCAAGAGATCAGAATATGGTCATGCAAATAAAACAAAAATTTTGTTTTCCTCCAATTTTACTATCAAATGACCTTCAGATGAATTCCAATCGAAATTTTACTAAGACCTTGGTCGGTCTACAATTCCAGCAAACTAAAATAATAAAACCAAAACAAAAAAAGAAAAACACACAATTGTTGAGAGATTTGGTGATAAGGTCGTGGCGGTCGTTTCGTTAGTGAAGAAACTTCTAGCCGAAAACAAACCAAACAAGTGTATTGCGTAGAATACTCATAGGAAATCGGCACGTCACTGCCCATTGCACAGTTTAAAATTGAATATTGCTTCCATTTTTGATATGTTAATTTTGCATAATGCTTTATAGACAACATGTAACCTTTTCTGCATTTCACACATAGCCTTTGCTCGTCCGTGAAATGTACTTGAAGCCACAAGATCAGGGTTTACCCGAGAGCTTGAGCTCAACTTTTCCAGTTTGTTTGTAATTTCCGAAAAGAATTAATATAAAATCTATAAGATCCAATAACGTCTTCCATAATCACTATGTTTTCCGACAAGTTTTTTGCAGTGCCACACTCCTGATTAAGATGACAATCTTAAATACAGTCACACTTCGTACTGTGAGCATCAGAAAAAATGTAAAACTCTGTGTTCATCTTTCAAATTCAATTAAAAATTTTATTAAACGTTTTATTATCTTACAAATAGCTAATCAGGTTTGTTTACTGCTGAAATTAACAAAAAAATCAATTACAACAATTTTATAAACAAAATATTAAAAACATTTCATATGTAAAGCACCAAGAGTATCAGAATCCGAAGTTGTTGGATCATCCTCCATGATTCCCAGACCTTAACCCAATCAAACATACATATGTGGGAGCATCTCAATAACAAGTTCGAAAGAGGGTTATATAGCAAAGAGAAGATACCAAACTCTACTAAAGGAAGTCAGTCAACTCCTTCGGTATAAAAAATGAAAGCGGCAGAGAAAAAAATCACGAAGAATGTGCGGCTAAAAACGCGAGCAGCAATGTGCAGGGCTAAATGCTGGTTAGTTGCAGCCCAATATAGGAGATACGAGTATTTCGATAAACTGCTGAATGTACATGGAGAACCAGCACCGATGGAAATCGACTTAAGAATAACAAGGCCGCAAGAATCAATCTAATACCATCGGAATTAATCTAATACGCAGGAAAAAAAATTAACAGAGAAGTTGCATGGGCTCATCACAACTATATGGGGCAATGAAACCATCCCCGAAGGACGGAAAAACTCGGCCATCATTCCCGTATTTAAAAAGGGCGGCCGAACACAATGCAATAATTACTGAAGTTTATCTTTACTACCAAGTTGTTGTAAAGTGCTATCAAGTATTCTCTTAAAAAGACTGACATCATATGTATAGGAAATAATCAGTGTGGCTTCAGGGGGAATCGCTCAACGAAAGACCAGATTTTGACTTTTAGATTTGGTGCACCAACTATTCACAGATTTTAATAAGGCATTTGATTCTATAAGCCGATCGAAAATGCATCACATCCTTATCTGGTAATTCATCCTGGCTGGTAATCCCAAAAAGGTGGTGAAACTGATGAAACTATGCCTAAGAAACAAAGGAAACAAAGGACAATTTAAAGTGCCAAATGTCTCATTTGAAGTAGGATTAAAATAAGGAGATGCCTGGTCACCACTTCTTTTTCATATAATTTTAAAAGTCGTGATGAGATCCCTTCAAGGAAATAAAATAATCTCTACCAATAAGGAATAATTTTAATGGAATCACATTCGTTCTAGCTTACGCTGACAATCTAGACCTGCGAGGGGATAGTGAGAAAACAGTTAAAAGAAATGTAAAAAGTCTAATCATGGCAGGAAAGGATGTATGCTTAGAAGTAAATGAAGAGAAAACCGGATTAATGGCCACTGACATTTTTGAATCGATCCACCTGACTGTACCTACTCGATAAACGCCTTGAGAAAGTTAACGAATATATGTATCTGGGTACCATATTGATGGTCAAAAATGACATATATAAAAGGTAGCATATTGGCAACGTGTGCTTCGATTAAGTTACTGTTCAAAACAACTCTTTTGTTCTGCAATGCTAAAATCCGTATTTATAAAACCATAAAAATGCTAGGGACACATCACGCACATGGATATGAAACCTGGTCTTTGAAAACAAGATCTTAAGGAGAATCTATGGTCGAAAACAGGAGGAAGAAAAAAACGAATCGAGAAAACTACACAATAAAGAACTCGAGGAGCTCTATTCAACTCAAAGCATTATCTGAGTAATTAAATCGTGGAGACTAGGAATGGCAGGACATGTAGAGCGAACGGATAGTGGACGAACAGTCAAATGAATAATGAGTGGGAAACAAAAAGGAAAAAGACCGTCAAGAAGGCCGCACCGTAAATGGGAGGACGTTATAAGGATGGATCTAGAAGAGATGGGGTAGAACAGCGAAACATGAAAGGAACACATTAATGACGGGGAGGCTTGGCGAAGGGTGGCAAATAAGGCTCTGAACTTCCAAGTTCCCAATGGCCGGTAATAATAATAATATATGTACGAGTAGGAAAGACTCACTAAAAGTTGTATTGTTGGAAGAATGGCAAAAAAATTCCTCCTGACTTCACGAAATAATTGGTGGTATCAATTCTCAGAAGATTAAAGGCCGTTGTTAATGTAAAAGGAAAACAACCAAAATATTAAATTCAGAGCTTATTGCCATGTTTTTTTATTTTTTTAGTAATGTAAACGTTTCTTTGACGCCTAAAAGTGAAGTATTTTCCTCTTTTATTTATAAAAAAAAAAATTATTGACTCTTTGTTGTTAACATCTATAACATCTTAATGTTGTTCAATCAAGGATTGAGTAGAAAGCAAGCCTGTTAAGGTAGTTGTAAGATAAACCTTTAATAAAACCAATACCTACACCCATCAGTATATCGTATTTCGTAAAAAACCGTTTACGATCATCTACGAACAGAAGAGAATCATTTTATTCTTAAGGTATATTCCAATCTCTTTTCCGATTTGTTGATTGATCCAACTAAGGTTTCCAAAGCTTTCAGCCACAAGGCTCATATTTTCCTTCTGTACGAACCGTCCAAAATAAATCATCATCATTGTCCCCAAGCAACCCAGACCGAGAAATAAATAACTAGAAGAGCGCTTAGTTTTTAGGCTCAAAAGTCGATTTAAATCCAATCTTTCGGTAGCATGTTTTTATTGATAGTTAAGACATAATTGATGATTTAGATGCATTTGCATATTTTTTTTGAGACACATTAGAAGCAATAGAACAAGTTATCTTTCCGATTCATGAATTTTCCTTTAAATTGGCATTCAATCGTTAGTGCATATTTTCTGCCTATTTCCGAAAAAAAATTAACTCAAAATTAAAAAAAAACTTTTTTATTTTAATTTTTTCCTGTTATCAGGTCAATTTTCTTTCTGACACATCATCGTTTTCCTCCGATTGGGACGTTGACCAATTAATAGTTAAAGTAACTTTATCTAATAGTAACGAACTATTTTTCATTTGCAATTATATTCTTCCAAGGAGTCCTATTGATCTATATAAGCTGCATTTAAATAATTGTTTAAATATTTTCGAAACTTTATCAAATTCTCAACATGTAATTTACACCGATCATTTTAATTTGAGTAATGTCCGATGGACATTAGATCCAGAGGATCAGTGTCTATTCCAATGAATGTAAAACTAGAAACCGAAACATTTGTAACGGATTTTTTTAGCTTATTTTATTCAGTGCAATAACGTATCTAATGATTTTGATCGGATACTTGGTCTTATATTTGTAGATGACGAGTATAATATAACACTTGCCAAATCTCTGTTACCAATGTTTCGGAACTCCATTCATCATTTTGGTATTGACGTCGAACTTAAATCTTTCTCCTATTCCAACTCTTACGAACTAAGCAACCAGCCTGAATTTGTTTACAATTTCAAAAGAGCTAACTATGATGAACTCAATGGTTACTTGAGTTGGCAGATTTGGAAAGAAATTCTTACCGCATCCGACTTAAGTGGTATCTACATATAATGCATTTTCTACATATAATACATATAATGCATTCTTACCCCTCCTGGTTTCATAATAGGCTTTCTCGTCTCAGAAACCAAAAAAATAGAGCATTTAAAAAATTTGGAAAAAGTCCGGACAGTCCTAATTTTTGTTCCCAGTATTTCACATTACAAAAACATTTTGACTGCCTTTATCGCTTTTTATATCGCGAGTACCTTTATTCAGCACAGACCAGTATAAGATAAGATAGTGGTCATTTCTGGAAGTGTATTAACTCAAGACGTAAATCTAACAGAATTTCTAATTCTATGAATTACTTAGGTGTAAAATCCAATGACATGTCAACTATGTACGCGTAAATGTTCGCAGATTATTTCTGATCACTTCTGAAATTTTCGAATTCCTTTCTTGAATAGAGACCTGTAAATCAACTGGCCCCCATGATTTTTCCCCACACGTGTTAAAAAATTATGCAGATATAGATTAAATTACAATAAAGGCAAACTTAATGCAAGGTTTTGTCAAACGGAACACAAAGGATTTTACGGGTACTTTTGCTTTAAAATGTTTATTCTTTACCCTAATTAGATCACCACTTGAATATTGTTGCATTGTTTGGAATTTGCTTTATAATAATGCCATTTCAAGAATAGAAAAAATTCAGCGTAGATTCACTAGATTCTTATTTCTTAAACTGAATTGGAACATAGATATACCTTCCTACAGAACAAGATGCTTTTTATTTAATATTATTTTCCTCCACCAACGTCGCAAATATTTTTCATTGATGTTTATTCGTGAAATTCTCTCCTCCCGTATTGATTGCCCTTTTCTCTTGAGTTTGTTGAAACTATACATCCCTCCTGCCTACACTCGTAACCCCGTTCTGCTTAAAACTTATTTTCATCGCACTAACTATGGAAAAAATTAACCTTTATGCAGATGCATTCAAGACGCTAACTTAACTTGTAACGTTTTGGATTTCTTCGATAAGTGCCCAAGGGAAATTTTTAAGAAACGAATTGTATTGTATTTGTTAAGTTTGAACAGTTAAGCTATCTACTTATAATTGTTACCTAGTCCATAAGAGAAATCTCTGATTGATATAGTAAAGAAACAAATAAATTTTCAAATGAAGATCTTTATGTTTTTTTTAACATGTTTATTAATTTAATTTACATTATTGTTTTTTTAGTTCTGTTCTTAAAATTAAAAGACTGAATTTTTCTAAACTCTGGATAACACTTTTTTTTTGTTTGTTTATTATAAAAATGCAAAGTTTAATTACAGTCGTACAGCTTAACTGGTCGCTATAGCCAACGGTCGTTTCATTCGACTTTTCAAAGATAGAAAGATTGCTTGTGCAAAAACCAACCACGCGGGCGAAGTTAAAAGCGCCTGGCAGCTATAAACCACGTCGTGGTGACTTCGCCATGGTTTCAAATGCATATTTAAAGTGCATATTTCCCATTTTTAAGAGCTTATTTTAAGCGCATATTTTGGGTTTTTAAGTGCATGAAAATCCTAGCCCTAGCTATTACTATAGATCAGAAATCTATCAGTGCTGGTAACATTAAAGTCGGTCAGTTATTCAATAGAAATATCAATTCTGTACCAGCTGTGTATTGACGTCTATCCCAGTTTATAGTCAGTTAAATTGTTCTATTCAGCGAACAATATGAGTTAGAAGCACTTAAAAACTACATCTGCCAAGAGATAACCTTCCAAATGTATAAAAAGGTCATCGAAAATGAACTCAAACGAATCAAAAGTCCTTTATTAATTCAATAGTAATAATACTTTATATTTTAATATTATATTATGTTAAAAATATGATAATATTTTATTGTATTTGTTTCTTAAATTGAAATGAATCACCCAGTATTACATTCGTTTTTATCATCAGTTATGGTAAAATACATTTTTAGCTCTTTCACCTTTAAATTCACGAGCGATTAATATCCTCATTGTTCTTAATATTTAAAAGCACTTCGATAACCTCTCACTATCCGTGCGAATTTTTAAGCAAAATTCGAATCAAGCATAATTGTTGTTAAAATAATTCAAATCTGAAATGTATACACTCTTATTTCGCACAATACTTTTTCCATCTTTCGGGTATTTCATAATTCATTTCTCGTAAAAGACCTGCTTTTTTTTCGGCGAAGAAGTTGCCCATGTCGTTTTTGAGGCGGTAATTAAGGTATGGTAAGACATTAAGATATGTTGAAGCGACCGAAATAAATGTAATCAGAGAGTTTCGTGTGGGGGGATAGGGTAAATGAGGCAAAATTTCCCAGCCAATAATTTTTTTAGTCTGCCAACTTGTATAAGGTCATAATGAAAAATGACTTCCTCTTGATTAATTTCTGACACCCTTTGCCGATCTTAAAATGATCTTAAAATGATCCAACACCATTTGGTCGAATGGAATTGACATTGTTATTTAGTACTTTTCCCGACCAATGCCACCCAAAGTAAAGTACAACATTCTTCGGATATAAGCCGACCTTCGAAATGGTTCATGCCGGTTGACTTTGCTTGTTTTACGAACTTTTCCCGTCTGACTCTGTTATAAATTATCAACTTTTTGTTACCTGATTCAATTCGCTTCGAAAATGGAACGTATTCCTTGCGTTCGTATAGCAAATCGCTGAGTGAAGTGAGCTTCTATATCATTTGGAGTTTGGATCTTCCGAACTGGGATTTGCCGTTCGGAATCGATTAAAGCTATAATTTGGCGAAGTCTGTGTCAACTCGCCGACCAGCACGAAATGCATCTTCAATATTTATTTCTCCTGAACGAAATTAAGCAAAGCACTTCCGCCACATGCGATGGCCTAAAGTATCCTCGCATTCTTGACTTTACAAAAAAATAAAACATAATGCACCGAAGAAACACGTTATTCTTTTATTTTGAATGAAAGGCAGTCAAAAGTGCATTTATTTTATTGGGATAACCAATTCCTAAACTAAATGTGTGTCGAAATGTTAGTTATCAAAATACGTATGCATCTGACACGTGGTATTTAAATTAGAATGCCATTTATTGAGATGTCACCAATTCTAGACAACCCAGTATATCGTGCCTCTTTTATTCACTAGTAAACAATGATATCAACAAACATCGTGAAAACAGATTTAAACCCTTTGAAAACTATAATCGATATCCTATGCCAAATTGGCAGAATTATGCTCTGGCAGTGTACAGCTTTAAGTTCAGAAAATAAATAATGTATGTCAACCTGAAATTCTGGCTTATTTCAGGATAAGACGTAATCGGAATATTTTAGGCAATCACACAAAGGAGATCTCGTTTCTTATGAACTGTATTTTGTAGATGAGCCGGCGCTCATGGTTTCAACCGTATAAGATATTATACCAATTGAGAGATTACCTTTTACCAGCTGGGCACATGAGTTCTCCTTTGACAGTCTTGCCGCTTTTTACTTTTACCTTTTAGCTTACCTTCTGAAAAGCCTTAACTCTTTTCCGGTTTTGTTTATCAAAAAAGGCAGTGATTCTAAAACTAGCAAATGCGCATTTTTAATGATACGTTGGTATTATTGTGCAGGATTTTAGAAGATTATAGAAAAAACGCGATCCGGGAAGCATCCGCCAGTTTCTTGAAGTCGGACGTCAAATATTAATTAGCTTACTCCACTCCGCTGTACACATTATTTGACTGTACACTTGAGACGATGGTATTCTAGGTATCTTAGGTAAATATAACAAACATCTGCGCTAGAAGATTCAGACGTTTCCTGATTGGTCAAGTTGCTTTGTGGATGCTGAGATTTGCAATTTAACTGTTTATGGCCATTGTAATCTCTTACCACAAGTTTATTATCTTATCTTAGATACTGAGTATATTCGCTGCCTAAGAATTCCAACTCTCCGTTTTTGATGCCGTCGTAAATTAGTAGGAAGTTTTCAAAAATAATCTTTACTCAAATGATAGAGAGCTTTTTTCTGTTCATTCTCTTTACAACAATAGTTTACCCGGCCCATGGCATCCTTCTTTATGGACCGATGAACTGTGTTTTATAACATTTAATAGGTAAGCTAACGATACATATACAAATATTATAAGGCTTTCCCTTAACTTAGAAGTGATGAAGTACGGTTCTGTTTTCTAAGTCATGGTTTGGCTCACCGGTTTTATATAGTTCCTGAAAGATAACTTCCACTGTCGCAACCTTTCCCGGATGATCGTCTATTATGAAGAAATCGTCATCCAAGACGGTGCTCTCCAGATCTGACTATTAGCTGATTATTAACAGGCGTCATTTTCTGTCCATCTCCGAAGCTTCAGATCCTGAATGTCATTCTGATTGTTTCTCCAAAATATTTGGTTTATTTGCGGGAACATATTCGCGCTATTGGAATTTACAACACGAATTCCGGTCATCCAGTACAAACTTGCAGATATTCTGTAATTTTCTTTGATCAACTGTAAGACATTTTTAGACAGTGACTTCAGTGTCCTAACCCCAAGTTTTATCTCTCGGTAAACATGAGATTGAACCTTGACTGGAGTCTACTTTTCTATTTGTGCAGTGCATCATTTGTTGTATTTCGGTACGGGTTTCTGGTATCATGATACCGTCGGCGTGGCATCGTGCTATTTATCTTGAGATTGATTACATTGTTCATTTGATTAGGCTACCTGCCTATCTCGTTGTTTGGCATGTTCCTATTAGACAGAGGGAGGGATGTGAGCGCTCTCTTCAAGGAGCTATGCCATCGCCACGAATTCATATGATATTAAGTCTGCAATGGTCATCGCCGTATACAGAAGTTCGTAAACAGAAGACCAGAACCATTCATTCGTGAGATCCAGATAGGAGTCAATCCTAGGATACGGACTATCGGATGTGAGTAACTTGGCTCTATATTCTGTGCTTCGAAGAAACCCCAATAGCTTAGTAGGGTCTCCCTAGTGTTGCATATGTTGTTTCCCATATCGCTACGTTTGCTGTTTAAATCACCGGCCAAAATGTAGAGGTTTTCTACCGAGTGGAATCCACATGATGTAACTCTGGAACTTCCGCACTTCACTGCTAATTATAATTCTATGTTTAAAATTATTGCTAATGAAGACCGCAACTCTACATGGTAGATCCATGGTAGAAGGATCAATTTAGGTACATGTCATTCATGCGTCAACTTCAGAGACGCATATGGCAGCATGTACTCGTACAGTTCCATTTCTGGCTCTGTCAAGCTTGGCATATTGTGTAGGATGGCTATTAATAACTCTCCTTCCTTTTTACCTAATATAGAACTTCGATATAAAAGACGTGGTTATGAGCTGTTGTGTAACGCTCTTAACGTGCGTTGAAAAAAAAATAAAACGAAGAGATCGACAAAATGCATGACGCCATCGGCTAGTGTACACTTAAGCAAGGGGAGCAAGCAGACTTCGAGATCGATCGAGTTAATTGAAAAAAAACATGTTGGAATGGATTGGAGCCAGTTCTACCCCCGACTGTAGAGCCTTCTAAGGATAAGAAAGGTCGGGCGAGCCGGGCGCTTGGGCAATATTTGGTGTAAAACATTTTGTTGAGACTATGATGTCTGATAAAGAAAACCCCACAGTCCCGACGCTTCCAATTTATTTAGTGGATTCCCACAATAGGTGCTAAGATGTGCAACTCATGAGCGACTGGATCTTAATTCGCTTGATTCATTTAAAAAAGCCCTTGATGAAAGAATTTGACCAAGCACGATCTTCAGTCTTTCATCGGCAGGTAACCAAAAATTCTAAGTGTGTTAGTTCCCCAAATTCGTTTATTTTATTTTGATTAGTTTTTGAAAACAATATCAATTTAATGACCGCCTTTATTACCTATGCGAAAATGGGCTCGTTTTCAAGCATTCTCCATGACATTTTCGAGCATTTCGGTCGAAATTTCTGTGATTTCCGCACGAATGTTTCTTTTGCGCTGTTCTATTGTCTTCGAGCCGTTAGCATACACCTTGCTTTTCAAGTTTCCCCAAAGAAAAAAGTCTGGAGCAAATCTGGCGATCTCGGAGGCCAGTCAATGTCGCCCTTTTTTTACACCAATCTTCCAGGGAACTTCTTACGCAAAAGGTTCATTGTTTTGTCCGCAGTATGGTATGTCGCGCCGTCTTGTTGAAACCAAAAGTGAAATAAAACTTTTTTACGCATTTCTGGGACCACATAATGGGCCAACATCCATCGATGTCGATCGCCATCCACTCTATCGCCAACTTTGAAGAAATACGGTCTAATGATGGTTTTAGCGCATACACCGGCCCAAACAGTAACTTTTTGATCATGTAGCGGCTCTTCGTGAATAATATGAGGATTTTCGGTGATCCAGAAGCGACAATTTTGTTTATTAACTGAGCCAGAAAGCGTAAAATGCGCCTCATTGGCAATCAATATTTGCTGCCAGAACTCCGGCTCATCATTAATCATTGCAAGGACATTTTGTGCGTATGCCAAGCGCCGTGGCTTATCTTGTGGCAAAAATCTTTGAATTATCTGACTTCGTATGGAAATAAGTACTGATCATCCTTTAAAATTCTCCGCAAAGTGGTCCCACTGATGCCTAACTGCTGCGAACGGCGCCGATATGTCAAACTTGGGTCTTCTTGAAATCTGGCCTTCACAGACTGAATAGATGAGTTTGAACGCCGTGGACGTGGCCTAGGTTGCTCACGAGGGCTTGCCACAGAACCAAATTGAAAAAAATTCGAGGCCCAACATGGGCGCAACACGATCACGATATTTTGCACGATACGCACCTTGAGTTAGCACAATCGAGCGTTCATTCTTAATGAACATTGAAACTATTTCCGCGCGTTCTTTTGGTGTGAAGCGATTCATGGTTAAAATTGTACTGAATTGGCGTTTCTAAAATGCTATGACATATGAAAATCGGTTTACAATTGTTGAAGTTAATCGAAGTTTACATCGACCCATATGAGATGGCGCACTCTGTATAAATCTCAGGGCTCATTGAAATCAATCACTATCCAATTTTGTCTGGGTTTGAAATATTCAACAACTTTCGACTACTTTCCTCATGGAACATGTTGAGGTTATTTTTTTCGACGTTTTCAAGTGCAGCCAATCCTACTTATCCATATGTATTGGCTTATGATAGCCTCACGAGGGTCTCCCTAGTCGTCACTATCCAAATATGCAAGACCTTAAGTATTAATGTTTATTTCAAAATTTTTAGTTCTTCGACAATACGTCTTAAAACCTGAAGATCAATTATAGAGGAAGTCGTACAGCATAAAACCATGTAGACAGTGTAGACGTCGCAGGGGGTTCTTTAGCAATAATTGTTCACTATAAATTATTTGGTTTTCTGCCAGAAAGCTACGTGACCCTATAGAATCCAAAGATGAGAAGAAGTACTTTTCACAGAAGAACTCTCGAGGAAAGAGCTAAATCTGCAGAGTTTGCTACGTTCTGGCACAGTTGTTTGTTTATTGACGTTTACACAAACAAACAAAAAACACAAGCCTCTCGAACTTCCAATTAAATCCGAAACAGTATAAGTGCATACTTCTCCTCGATATCCATCAGCAGAGCTATATTGGTAAACGTTGCCAAAATAGTATTATTCTATGTTTTTTAGTTTTGTGCTCTGGAAACAAACAAAAACTCTTCAGATATGCAATATTGCAGTTCTGAAAACGTTTCGAATGACGACGTAGCCTCGTGCAGAGTTTTTCAACTATTGCTCGGTCGTTAAAAAATCGTTTTCATTTCTATGTTTTTGTTTCTCATTTTTCGTTTTTTTACGTGCCACACTCTTCGCAAGGATGTACTGAGAGGGATATTCAACATCTATAGGCAATATAAGCGTACAAACGTAACCGTAACCATGTTACGAGGATAAACGAGGATATTTTGCTTTGGGATGAAATGCAAAATGTTACATATGCCCAAGCTAAGACCATACTTACATGTAGTATATATGTATGTACATATATACACAGGTTTAAATGGATACATCACGTGAAAGTACGAAGAAAACGAAAGGTTGGTTGGTACTTGTATCCACCGAGGACGACAACTGCGCGCCGATGGGCGATTTTCGAAGATACAGTACTCAGCTACCGGTGTTCCATGAGGTGAAATGCGAAGATTGGGGCAGAAACGAAATACATATGTATAAATAATAAATAAAACAATAAAAACGAAAACGATTCTCAAGGTTACGTTTTCTAGAAAAGCTTTTTATTTTGCTTTTCCCTCTTGTCTTTGTTGTTGTTCTTGTGCCTCTTATCCCTTTCAGTTCCCGCTTAGTTTTCTTCTTTTCTTTTGTTTGCTTATACAATATTTGAAATCAATCTACCCCTCCGGATCCGGATCCTATTCGTACTCCACGCACACAACGATGATGATGTCTACTAATACTATGACGATGTCGTCATCAAAACCGGGAGCAGCTGCTGTGACATTAACAACAAGAATGACAGTCACAACACGAACCACCGAACCGCCGAACCACCGAACTATACCGAATCACCATCGCAGAATGATACTTGTCCTTTCGTTATAGGTTTAGTTCTTTTCGCCTTTCTTCTGCAGGGCAACCTCCGTCCGCCTGCTTATAGGACTAGGGACAAGAGGATCGCGCAGGTGAGGTGGTTTATTTATCTTTCATATTTCCTCGATAGTAGCTGATTGTGGATGGTACCTACTACCATCGTTACAAGACACTCACATTTATGCATAGCTTCACAGATGGTTTTGTTTAATATACCTTATATGTGTGTATGTATTCATGTAGGCCATTCTCCTTAGTGAGGTTGCGGAGAGGATAAAATCGATTTTAGATTAATTTCTGTTCCAAGTATCTGGAGTAAGTTGGTTTGTGTGCTCGTGCATATTGCATCTATCGTGTAGTATCTGAACATGGGTGAGATTGGCTGAGTCGTCGATTTGGGATAGAGCAAATGGGACACAAGTCGCAATCGGCATATGCCGAATGCGTGTGGAATTGATTTTCTATCCTGAATATCTTTTTTGGTTTGACTTTTTTCATAGATAAATGGTATGTGCCTATGAATATAATTGTTTGCCATCGATACTTTGACATCAGCACACTTTGACATTTTTCTTCGGAATTCGGATACATTATGGATACAACTCAAATCTCGTTCGACTCACATACAATTCGGATTCAACATTTGTAGGTCATAGCTGATGATGGGATGACGTAAGTAATAGCTTGATACATGTATAGGCATTTTAAAACTAGGTTTTCTAATAATATTTGCTTTCGTATAAGCCGTCTGATTCTTGTTGGAAATTGGAAATGATCATTGCAATATCGCATTATGGTAGACATATTCCGAGTGGTGGTATCCAAATATCCAACTAAGCTAATCGATACAGATTGTGGTGAGACTTTATTTCAGGCCTATGTACCTGTAGTCAAATGATGCTTTGTCCTTCGAAAGACCTTCTCAACCCTCATTTGTTAATTTGCTACAGTTTTCAACTTTATTCCTGCTGTAGTACCTTTAATTTTTATTTACCGCACATCTCTCATGTCGTTTATCGTTTCAAGTTTAGCAAGTTAAAGGCGCAATGTCTGCTAGCTCATTTATAACAGAGAAGTCTTAAAACAGATGCGAGCAGATTAACTGAAAGAGGCTTGGGAAGCTGGTGTCTCGATTTTCAGAATATTTACCTTTGATCGTAATGTAATGGCTTCATTTAATGAGTCACTGACTCTATTTTTTTTGAGCTCTGACATCAGGTTTTTTGAATTTCATGGAACACCATAACACCACTGCCAGTGTCTCTTATAGCCAACATTTTAATCATTTTTTGGCCAGATGATTGTGGGAAACGCTAATGTGCACGAGAAACAGGCTCGTTCTGTTTCAAGTAGTGTGGGACCCAACAAAAACCTACTGTATCCACTCCAGAACCGCTTTAGCAACACTTCAGAGTGGTCCGGTGTTTTTGTTTCGTCTTCTTTTGATTACGGCGAGGCATTCAGCTTTCGAGCAGTATCAAGCGGAAGGTGCGACTATTTCGACGGATTCGATGTTCTGTTCTTTATCCACCTGGCGGCACTTGACAGAATCTTCTGAACAACGTCTTTTGGAAAGAAAACTTAATAGCCCTCTCCATCTTCAGCCTGGAGCTTTGCTATGTCCACCGTCTCCAGACGAAGAAGATATGATAGGTGTCGTCGACCTCTGAGTCGCCCTACTGGCAAACTGGATTCTACAAAGCTAGCCATTAAAGTACCCATGTCCATGTGTCCAATCCATCTATGTTGCAACGTCTGGTATCTTTCTCTTGGTCCATCTTTCCGCATTCTACCGGCTGTGCAACTTCTCCTTGGTCCGCTCTTTAGCCGCAGCCACAGCCGCTTCGGCCCCTATCTTCTTGTCTTGTTTTCGTTTCTGGCATAGACATTGATCACACCTGCTACCACGATTGTTGCTGGCTCCAATGCAGTGTGGTACGAGCTAGTGATCCGGAAGACTCCTCGTCTCTGTACTTCCGCCATTATCTTCCTGTGTGTTTCCAGGCTGAGTGAGAATGGAGTGAGAGACGGATATTAGAAGTCTCCGGGCCTCCAATGTTCGTCATAATCCTAATAACAGACGTCGTAACTTTTGCCGCTCGTTCTAATGCCAATGTTATATGGTTCCAGTAGTTTAGTTTACATTACAGGGTCATACACAGGTATGTGATAGTGCTCTTGTTGGTGATTTGTTTTGTACCTACTATGTATCTATCTCGGTCTTCTCAGTTACCAGTCTTAGGCCGTGGTCCGCCATCCATCCCTGCAATCATCTCATGATCTGGCTGACCTTCGCTGCAGCTCTGCTAGATCTCTAGCGGTGATAACTGCCCCCATGTCATTTGCGTACCCTATGAAAAACGTGTGTTCTGGTATCTCTTTTAGATGATCCGGTCAAAGGAGCCGTTCCAAAGGTCCGTTGCTAATATTGAACCCTTCGCTGCCCCTGCTCTGATGTTCTTTCTGCGGCGTCCCTCTGTGGTGTCGTGCAGTAATTCCCGGTCTTTAGGGCAGTCACTCAGTATCCGCAGCAGGTACTACGGGATTCTGAAGATATTTTTCAGAGGCCTTAGAATATCTTCCCAGGTAACATATGTAACTGAGTTTAACGCATTTGTTACGTCAAGGGCTGCAAGCACGTCGTATTTCCTCAAGTAGTGGTTGCTTTGGGCACATCGTACCACCTCGATCCGTTTTTCTACTACGCTCTAGATAATAAAAGTGAGTCGGACCTTTATATTCGTTTCCCAGAGTTTCCCCATTGGGCCAGCGTACACGAGAGTAATTCTACCGGCTGAAAACTGATTTTATGAACTGAAGTGTTAAGTATGAAACGGTATACAATTTTCAACCGCGTATCAAGTGGTTGAAGAGAACACGAAACTAATATGTACATACTAGTTTTTTGTTTGGCGTTGCGCTTCAATCGAAATTAGTCACTAACACAATGAAACGTGGTTCACATATGCAATTATTTCTGCCGGAGTAATTCATTCCGTGTACGCTCAGAGTAGAGCATTACACCAGTTTTCCTCCTGATAAAATTACTCTCGTGTGCGCTGACTAATTGTGCCTAGTATACACAGCGGCCGGTAGTCTAGGAGGATTCTAGGTATTATTTCCCTGATGATCCCTGCTGATTAATAGTAATCGTTATTTTTTTACACATATTGTAGAAGATTCCGTCCAAAAGACAGCTATTAAACATGTTTGGTCTGGCCGGGTGGGTCGGGAATATTATATTCACTATTTCCTTCATTTTTGAGGGACTCATAACCGCACTATTATCCTGGGCCTCTAGTTTACGCACCAATGTCTTGTAGCCAACTAGGCTACAGAGCTCGTTATTTACGTCTTGGCGAAGTTCTTCCTGCTTTTATCTATTGCTTTTATTGATGGCCCGCTTGATGGCCTCGGTCCCCCAATAAATCGGCCTTCTGTGATCTCCCAGACTCGTAAGCCGAGGCATTGTGTAATGTGTATGAATCGCATAGTGGCTTTCACTTTGGTCCGTTCATCACAAGGAGTTAGTCCTTCCCATTTTCTTTCGCGATTACAAAAAAAAAATTCATTGAGCCTCTCCACTTTCCTCCTAGGTGTTCAGCTTTGGCTTACACTCAGTGTGTTGCGGTCCATCTGCAGGTCGACTACGATGTATTGGCGTTGACTTCCAGTGTCCTCGATGACTTCCCAGTTTTCGATTTTTCCAGCTATTGACGCCGAACCGAGGGTTACTTCTGGAATCGTTGCGCGGTACCCCGGTGGTGGTCTAAATGTTGGGACGTCGAGACCTAACCTAGATGCCACTTCCAGTATTCTCTTCCCTTTTAGTTCGCGCATCCTCCCACTCGACCGCTTTAGCCTTGAGGTGCACAGCGATGATAACCGGCCCACTATTTCTCGTGCAGTATCTGCCAGTGCCGCTATCACTCACTCCGATGTAATGGCTTCATTCGGGGTAACATGGCAGCTAAAGAGTGTAACTGAAATGCATTTTGGTTACTCGTACATAAAGCTGCGCTGCGGAATCTCACAGCAACTGTTCTCTGGTCCGGGCTCCAGCTGCCTTGATAATTATTATAACAATAATAATAGTAATTATAATAATATATTTTACATTTATCCCTTATTAATCTGACTCTTGTTTTAATGAATAAACCAAGCCGTAACTGTCGTTGGACAGTTTAGGATAAATGGTATCCTAATGCTTTCGATATCGCTTACTCTTTTACTATATGATTTCATTTCCATGGGGTCTGGGCGTTCATTGGAGTTTTTGGTTTGTGTCGAAGATGTTCGTTCACAACTCTTGGTGGTTGTCCTAGATAGGATTTGAAAGATTCGACTGAATTTGTGATGGTTGTAGCTCACAGTTACTCTTTTACTCTTAAAAGTACTTTGATAACCAACAATATTGATTCATGTATTATTTAGTATTAAAATAGCAACATGAAAGAAAATATCAAAAGAGGATTGCTATCATATCATTTTAAGCCCAACGTCATATAAATAATTATCTTCCTCCATAACAGACTGTTTTATATATTTATAATTCTGAAAGAACTATGAAAAGCTGCATATATTCAATCAACCATTGAAAGAAAATAATCCAACATTCCATATATGTACACTAAGACACATATTCGTTTCATATCCAAGCACATTTGCAGAAAAATTATCGAAATTCCTTCCACTTTCCTGATTACATTCAGCAAACCGTCTTATAAACTCAGATACTCATATATGTACGTGCGTCCATATGGTCACTATACCTAGAATTATCGTCCATAAATGTATCTTTAAAGCAGAAATACATAGCATCTGTAGCAAAGGAGTTAAGCAGGAGATACCTGTCTATTTGGTGGAAGAAAAGATACAGTAACCAAGATGAACATCTCAGCCAGAAGGTTAATGCGCTTCTTGTTCAGTCATTAAAAAAGTTCTCTTTTCATTTTCTTCGTAAACCGCACTTTGTTGTTCTGTCAGTCTGTTACTTTCTGGTTGTTTGAGTTTGAAGAGTAGGGCATCATTCGACAGAGAAAAAGGGTTAAACAGGTACTCAGTTCCTCAGGAGAGGTTTGGTGTTCGGTGCACTCGTACGTGTGTTTAGGTAACACAAATCTTTGCAGTTTACTTTTTGCTTTTGCGGTTAGCAAGTGCAGAGTGTAGATAGCCGTGTGTGTGTGCTGGAATTTTTTGTCGTGTCAGTGAGGAAGTTAAATTGTTTGATGGAAAGCAAAAATATTTGTGTTTTTCTTGTTATTAATAGAAGAAAATAAAAACAAAAATATTCGGAGTGAGTTGAAAACAATTATTTTTGGTTGGTATAATACACTGAGCCATATTATTATTCATTTATCGTAAATAAGCTAAATTCCTCTAGTTTAGTCGTGAAAAATTTATTAAAAAAAAAATTAAAAGAAACATTTTTGTACTTGTTTATATAAAGCCTAGTACGAAAAATCAAATATTATGTAATCCAAACGAAAATAAACAAACTAATTTCATTAAAACTTAAGAAAAATTATTCGCATAAAAATAAAAGTAAGAAAAGTAATATAAAATAATGGTACACACCACTGTAAGCCGCTATTGACGCGAAGTCGTTTTGACATAATATCGGCAAGCTTTTTTTACAGGAGACTGGGCATGAAAATTCCCATGCTCGTCATAGAGCTTCTTTATCAGGCTTTGCTGATGATAGACGATTTAGCATGTTTTTTCAAGCTCGCTTCATACTCGCAGATGCCAAATGGGGTTGATAACGCACCTGTGGAGGCGTTTGGAATTGCGAACGAGAATTAAAAAGGAGCTACATTTCGACATTGTGAGCAGTGTGTTTTGAATTTTGTTGAAACACAGAAATTTCTTTTTAAGTTGTTGAGATAGTTGTATTGGTCCCTTGTATAGTAAATAAACACTATTCGACCAACCCCCCTCGCAGACATACACCATTACTTCTTGACATTACCACCGCCATGTTCCGCTGTCGCTCGAAGATAAGCAGCTTTCAGCTCAGTATTTGGTCTTCGCTAAATACTTTTTTTCTGTCATAGTCCAACAAGAAAACATGTTTTTATCACTGATATTCGAAAAGTCTAGAGTCTTGTTAACATACTCCTTGGCGAATGTGTCTTTTTTCTTTTTTACCTCTGATTAAATTATTTACCCTAAAACCCGATTTACTGTTTCATCCGGACATACATATGTATCTGCGGTCAACAATTGAAATCTTGGGATTTTGCTTTTTTTTTGTTAACAATATGCATCTCATTTACCGACGATAATATTGTTTTTCAGCCTTTCTTATTTTCTAAACAGTTCTCATTTCTAAACTTATGAATAACTTTCCTTGCTACGGTATACGATTTGCCAACAAACTCCATAGCCGTGGTAGGTTTAACCTTCGAAATAAGGTCTCGCTCTTCTAAAGAAGTTTCCTATTTTTTCGTCATATTTAGCTCTTTTCCGTTTTTTATATTTTATTTTGTCAGAAATATCCCCAATCCTTCTGCTCGTTGCTTCGATCACAGCACTCAAGAGGATAAGGGGATATTATAGCACAACGTTTGAGCTTATGCGGATAATTTTCTGTCCGGTTTCCTCTTGCAGAGAAAAAACAAAATTTTTTTTTATATAGAAAATATTAAATAAATTCGGCCATAAAGTCATAAATAATTTTCTGAGGTTATGTAACTATATGAGGAATGCTCTAAAAGTAATGATAATAAAAATAAAACACGGTGAATTTAATTTAAAAAAATAAAATTTTACCTAGTCTCTTAACAAGTCATTACATCCACAACCCTCCCTATTCGCTTCAACAACATCAATAACGTTGCTATAGTCTTAAAATGTTTCGCCTTAGATTCCTTGAGCCGATGAAAGACGTAGAAGTCACTAGGAGCTGGCGAATAAGGCGCGTATTCGAGCAGTTCGATTCTCGTTTTTTGAATGGCACCGTGAGCCGGTGCGTGGTCTTGCTGAAACACCACTCCAGTTCATGGTTTGCCTCATCTTTTTTTTTTTTTGATAATCTCTCGCAATCTTCTTATTCTTAGTAAGATCCCGAATTGGTGAGTCTCTTTTCCAAATATTCCACAATAATTATTCCTTATGCGTGCTAAAAACGGATCCCATAACCTTTCCCGCCGAACTTGACGCTTTGAATTTTTTTTGGTGTCGGTGAGAAGGTTCGAGTCCAAGTCATCGATTGTTGATTGGTTTCATAATCAAAATGGTGGACCCAAGTCTCGTCCATGATCACGAAGCGTAACAAAAACATTTCCTGATACGCTTGGAACTTCTTGTGATTCTCCTCGAAATGCCGACTCGTTTTTTCTTCTGCTCGTAGGTTAACATTTTTGGTACCCAATGCGCAGAGAACTTTTTCATATGGAATTCGTTCGCAAGGATTCTTCGATCGCTACCATATGAGATCCTCGTAACCTAAACTGTATGCTTAATAGTCACTCTTCGATTTGCCAAGACAACTTTTTTCACGTTATCTTCTTTTTGCTCGACAGTTTTTTAAGAAGAGGTTCATCCTGACAGCTCTGATTTCGTTTTTTCCCATTTTGGTGCTATCCCTTCGACGGTTCGTAGTCAAATGAATATACCTCTTGGAAATTATAACTATTTACATATATGATTTTTTTACGCTGACCTTGTGGGTATATAAACACAAGCAAATACATTTTTGGATTTTTATGCGGACTGGAAATAACCTATTACCATTACATTTGGATTACCCTTCGTTTGTTCAGACCAAGTCAATGGTAATCCTAAATATTTAAACTGATTAACGGATTCAGTTTTGAAATAATTCATGTCACAAGATGGAAAACTGTACAAACACATTTCGATATACAGAGTTGCATAATCACGAGAAATCAGTTCGTATAGATTTATCGGTTTGACTTCAGCACAGACTTGTCATCGTGATTTTTATTAGCATTTAAGTTCTCAGTGATTTGCATTACTAAGGCTGTTACTTTTTCTGTAAATGGTTCACCAATGATTTATGCACTTGAAGAATAGTGTGAGGCTAAACACTGATTCCTGAAACACGGATGAGTTTAAAATGTTTGACTTACTGACAAAGTCATCCATTTTGGGGGTGGTAGTGGTGCATCGGTAATCATCACCGACTTTTAAGCGAAAGGTCTGTAGTTCAAGTCTGACCATAGCCATGAACAATTCCTATATGGAAAAAAAACTGTGCAACAACACCAGTTGTGAAAGAGAGATGGTCAAAAAATGCTGACGAAGGCATAACACTCGCAGTATAATATCATTTCAAAAATGTATACTCTGCGTGTGCATTTCCAATATAACATCTTAATGACATGGAATAAAATTACTGTACAACTACAAACAACGCGACAAATTCAGTCGAATCTCTCGAATCCCAAGACAATCACCCCCGGAGAGTAGTGAAAGAACATCATTGACACAAACCATCTGCACCCCGTCCAGGTTGTGTGACAAACATCATAAGAGCGTACACTCTTGAACCTGCACGAATTATAAAAAAAAAAATCCATTTTGATTCTGAGTGCTATTCCTCAAGTAAGACTTAAATCGAATCACCATAGCCTACCCAATATAATTTATTAAGAAGGGCGCTGTAATTTCATCCAGGGCTTCACATTAAAGCGAACTCAAATGTTCTGTAGAAAAATATTTCCTAAATCCAAACTGAGCAAGACTAAGAACATTTGAAATTGTATAGATAAACAATAATAAACGGAATATCTAATGTTGTGCTCAGGCATCTCCCACCAGTGGCTGTAGAGACGTACACCATTCTGTTCAACAATACACTGAATAATGCATATTATCCAGTGGATTGGAAAACAGCGGTGGTGCAACCAATACCCAAGAGGGGCAAAGATGCCTCTAACCCATCAAATCTTCGGTCGATAAGTCTCCTTCCAAGTATTAGCAAGGTTTTCGAGAAGGTGGTTCATAGAGCCCTGTCTAGATGGGTTGAGGACAATAAAATCATCCCGGATAACCAATTCGGTTTCAGAGCGGGGCATAATACTGTTCATGCTGCGTCGAAACTCGTATCAGATATCCAATGGAACAAATGCAAGAACCAATGCACGGGTGCCTGTCTGATTGACTTGGAAAAGGCTTTCGACACCGTATGGTTAGAAGGTCTTTATTACAAACTCAGTCGGTTGGGCATAAGTAAACCACTGCTATATATGATTTCTGACATGTTAACAGGTAGAAAGTTCGTAGTGAAAATTGCCAACGTGACTTCTACCCAAACATTTGATATTAACAACGGACTGCAGCAGGGTACAGTAAACTCGCCGATCCTTTTTAACATTTACCTCAGTGATTTGATAGCTTCTCTTCGCCATTCAATAGCGTATGCGGACGATTTAATCGCGTACAGATCAGGTCCAACGATTGACTTCATTGTTAATCTTCTGCAGCGTGACTTCGAAAAAATTCAGCAGTATTGTGATGACTGGAAGTTAAAAATCAATTTCCAGAAATCAGAAACTATTTTGTTCAGAACACCTTTGTCTAGGGCCTCTCGGGACACTAGAAAAAATTGGCGCAGGTTCTCAATCTTTGGACCGGACGGGTGTCCACTGGCAAAACAAAGTGTAGTCAGATACCTTGGGATCGTGCTGGATCAGTATCTATATTTTGACAAACATGTAGATACTGCTCTGGCAAGAGCCCGGGGCGCTTTCGCTCTGACAAGATGGCTGTTTCATAGCAGCCAACTTGATTCCAGGGTGAAGGTAATCTGCTACATGGCCTTAATCAGGCCAATGGTTGCCTATGGATGTCCCGTGTGGTTCAATGTGAGAGCCAGCTTAATGGAAAGGATTCGGGTGTTTGAGAGACAATGTCTCAGAACGTCTCTCGGATTACATAGAACACCTGAATCTGGGTACACGAAATTTTACTCGAATGAGGTCCTATACAATAGGGCTAGGATTGTACGGGTGGATAATTTTCTAATAAAACTGATCCGAGGTCACGTTTCGAGGGCAATGACTTCGGTTAATAATCTGATCTCTGGGGCTTACTTCCCTAACTACATGTACCACGAGAAAGTGCGCCTTAGCGGCTTTGTCCCCCCAGAGGCATTCCTCTATTTAGATCAATGTGGGTTGATCCAGGATGAATTGGCGATCCCGTTAATCTTCCACGTGGCACGTAAGTCCGTGGAGCGACGACTTCTCTACGAACGTGATGTTGCGCTCCGTGAGCCCGAGCGCCTCAGGTTCAGTAAATCGGTGTCACGCCAAGATCGGAGAGACGTCGCCCGACAGCATCAACGCTTCTGGTGGCTGGAGCGATCTGCGTCAGTGGTTAATTTTAATAGGTCGGCCTCTTTAAGGCAAAGCCTGCCACATGCCAATGGCAGCCTTACATAGACTAGTGTAGGTTAGAAGAGGTTAGAGTAGTTAAGGGAATGCTACGGCAGACCAGGGTGGCACGTAGGTTTAGTTTAGTTTTAGCTTTAATTAAAAAAAAAAAAATAAAAAAAAAAATAAAAATTGAAAAAAAATTAAAAAAAAAAATACAAAACAATAATGAAAACAAAAAAAGATGTATATATATATATTTTAGTTAAGGTAGGGTTAAGTAATTCTTAGTTATAAGTTTCTTTATAAAAAAAAAAAAGAGGATCTGATGCTAAGTTTTTTTAAAATATCACTTTTCTTGGCCTAAATTGTTTATTTATTTTAATTGTTTTAATTACTACAAATTAATCGAAAGGCCGAAAGGCATAGCCTTAAGTAGATCTATTTGCTTTAGAGTGTCCGTATAGGGCCAGTAAGGTATTTTATATCAGTTGTTGTTTAAGCTAGTTTTAAGCATTTTTGTCTAGGATAAGTGTGTTCTACAAAATAATAAAAACAAAAATGAATAACAAAAAAAAAAAAAAAAAAAGATAAACCAACACTACTTTTAATGGCTTTTTTAATGAATGAGGCAGAATATAAATAGGGAATTGGCCTGCAAATGTTCTTAACACTTTTAGTGCACCGTATGAAAATAGACAGGCTCATGTGCAAAACTCTCTGCGTACACAACAGAAATGCGAAAACCTTTTTTCAAGGATTTTTTGTTATGTACGATTTTCAGTTTGGCTGCTGATGTTTTTTCCAAGGGAAAGAACTTAAACGCGACTTTTTTTTTCGGTGACGATTGGGACTCCCTTGCGGATGCATAAAGGGACGTTTTGTGGGAGCACGGACGAGGTCGGGCTTTAATCGATGATCTAGAGATCGAACCATAAGTAAAGCTTATGAGAATATTGTTGGGACACTAAGTCGAAAGAGGGTTTTCTCGAAGTTATGACTGCCGAAATAGAGCTGAATAAACCAGCAAAAAGACTGAATGTTTAATCTTAAAGTTGGGCTCTAAACCTTTCATCGAAATGAGTAAGGCGGTCGAAAGGTTGGGACTCCTGGTGGACCAGAATGATTGCTGGTGGCAAATTTAAAGTTAATTTGGATGGTTAACCCACTTTGAGTATTTACTGCTTTCATAGACATCGAAGGTGCTTTTATAAATTCTTTCTTTTCTGCGAATTAGATCTTTTTCCAGAAAGAGATCAACATAACCCCTCATCGATGCCACTTCAAATCAGAATTAGTAAACTTCTCTTCTAGATGGCGTTGCAGCTCTTGAAAAGCCAGAGCCAAGCTTCTCTCATTCACTTATGTTGTATGCGATTATGTGCGAGGAGAGAAGCCGCGAAATAAACATTCGATGGCGTTGGTGTTACCGGGATCCGAACTCGCTTATCGCGCGTCAGTTAGAAGACTTGCTAAGTTGAAAATTAACTAACACTTCTCTACCGTCCAAAATGCTACTAAAGGGTTTTTCAATAAGGGTGGGTAGATGTTGAAATGGAATAAAACGAGCTGTATGAGAGGTATTACCAACAATTTTATTTTATTTGAAAGGCCCATGTATGCTATTATGTCTGGAATATAACATCGTACAAATGCTCGCCTCGGCTACTTACGTGGTACGGATCCGAGTAGTCTGATTTTTACGGACTCTTCCGCATAGATCCGACTAAAGGGTCAAATCGCATGACTTTGCTGGCCAATTCACATCACGTCTGCGGGAGATAACCTTACCATCAAAACATTCATGCAGAATTTCGCCGTCCTGTTGGAACCACATGTCGCCTTGGTCCATATGGTTCACTTTGGGCCATAAGAAATTAGTTATTATCGTTCTGTAGATCTCGCCAAAAAGTACGGACCCATCACGCCGCCACGCCGTACACACCACACTGTAACTTTTTGCATTGTTACCTGGTGAATCTGGTGGGTTGGTGTCGTCCCATATTTAGGCTTTTTAACAACATTACGCAGTTTTTAATTCTCCATGTTCTTTGTGTTGGTTTCCTGTCTCCGATTTTACGGTATTTTTTTGTAAGAACGGCGTCGTTTCTTAGTAGAAATTATTGGTCTTGTGACGCAGTGTCTAAACATTAATAATCAAGACTGAAATCTTCGGTTATAAATACAATGGAGATAGGTTAGGTTAGGTTAGGTTAGAGAAGGGGAGTGTGATGGTTGGACATCACTTCCACTCCACAATGGAGATAAACGTCGAAATAAATTAGCGTCAAGAATTTCCTATATAGATACACGCCCAAAAGGCATTATGACGACACGACGTTAATTTGACATTTCGCAACCATCTAAGCCGTGCACGTTAAGGGAAGCTACAATAGAAGAAACCGAATTAATCCTGACAGCTTGAAAGGTTATGCGAACAATGCCGTTGCGGAGTTAATTGTTCTTTCATGACTTTTTAATTACATACAGGTGGCTACGTACATACATAAGGATTTATTGTTCATTTGTATGACAACATGTATGTAGCTAGGTACCTAGGGATGGAAGAATCCAGTGAGGTCGTGACATTTAGTCCTGTTTCAAAATCTGAAACATTGCTTGTGATATAAGTTAAATTTTCTTCAGATGATTGTCCTTGACAACAATAGGTTATTGTTGGAACAATGACAGGGATGTTGAGCCACATATTCGTGGGGACTGAGGTGCATATGAATGTATGTAGTATATGTTGGATGAGTTTTTATTTAATTTCCATGTCTGAGTTATTTTCTTGTTTTCGTCCATGTAAAAATTATAATTGGGCAAGGAAAATATAATGGCGAATCGTTCGTCAGACAAAGGATGTGAAATCATATTGCCAGATCTTACAAAAGTACCTGTATGTATGGATACGGGCCTTGAGGTCGGCGTAACGAAATATTTGGCATTGGGCTGATCTTCAATATACGAGGGTGGTCTGATAAGTACTTGGCCTACAAAAGAAAAACAAACATTTTGGAGAAATGGCAATTTATTTTTCAATATAGTCTCCTTTTAGCTCAATACACTTGACCCAGCAATGCTCCAACTTCTTTAACCAGTCTGAAAAATACGTTTTCTCGAGGTCGACAAAGTAGGCCTCCGTGGCGGCGATGACCTCCTCATTCGAATGAAATTTCTGCCCGGCGAGTGACTTTTTCAAGTTTGGAAACAAAAAGAAGTCGCACGGGGCCAAATCTGGAGAATACGGTGGATGGGGCAGCAGTTCGTAGCCCAATTCGACCAATTTGGCCGTGGCGAGGGCGGAGGTCTGAACCGGTGCGTTATCATGGTGGAAGAGCACTTTTTTCTTCGCCAAGTGGGGCCGTTTTTTCTTCAATTCGGCGTCGAATCGGCCCAATAATTTGGCATAGTACAGCCCTGTGACCGTTTTACCTTCTCCAGGTAGTCGATGTGGATCACACCTTGTGAATCCCAGAAAACGGTGGCCATCACCTTTCCGGCCGATGGGGCAGTTTTCGCCTTTTTCGGAGCACGTTCGCCGGGTGAAGCCCACTGTTTCGACTGTTCTGGTGTGTCTCTGGTGTGTACCAGTGGATCCATGTTTCGTCGACTGTCACGAAACGACGCAGAAACTCCTTCGGATTGCGCTTAAACAGCGTCAAACACTGCTCTGAAGTGGTCTCACGGTTGCGCTTGTTGTCCGGAGTGAGCAAACGCGGCACCCATCGCGCCGACAGCTTTCTCATGCCCAAAATTTCATGCAGGATCTTTTGAAATGCCTACTGTCTCAGCTATCTCGCGCACCTTCAATCGGCGGTCTGCCAATACGAGATCGTGGATTTTTGTCACGTTATCCTCCGTGGTAGCCGTTTTCGGGGCACCTGATGTAGCTCATCAAAAACCGACGTGCGACCACGTTGAAACTCGTTAAATCAATTTTTGACGGTCGTCATCGAAGGAGAAGAGTCTGATACTGGCGCCATCTGGCGGTGAGGCTGAGTACTTATCGGACCACTCTCGTATATTTAAAGGCTTCACCGAATTAACATTATCCAATCTGATGTCTGAACCATGTTGCCTGTTTACTAGTTATAGCCGGCATACAAATAACTGCCACCTCGCAAGCAAAAGTCAGTTACCTGCTAGTTTTACCGCCTAGCTGATAACTACACAACTGCTTGCCAAGCAATAATAGGCACATTTTTTCCAGCTATAACTTCTCTTCCTGCTAATTATTTGGAAATAGCTGGAAGTTTACTCACTGTTCCTGTTTACCTGCTAGTCATAGTCACCCGCTGGATGATTGTAGTTGTCTTCTTGCCAACTCGTCTTGTTAACTATAGCTATAGCCCCTACTAGCCAAAATACTAGTCCCAAAAGTCGGCAGGATTTTTAATTAACCTAAGACCACGCTAAATCATTTCTCTTCCGCCCTGACGTTTACTGAAATCTAGGGGTGGGCTTTCTCTCCTCATCATATGTCCATCAAGACCATTCATTGCGTGTTCCTTCGCCCTGCCATGATAGTACAGAACTTCCCATTTGCCCAGACTTTTCCTGCTGACATAAGTATCCCATTTTTATATAACCTATTTGTATATGACATGTTTGTATGTACTCTTGTACTATCCACCTTGAGTTTTAGTGTGTTGGGTTCAATATTGATTTCCGCTTCAAAATTGCCGCTTCCAAGGTCAGCGCCGCCAAATTTATTACCAAAGTTGAAAGTTCAATTTCGACTTGGAATCATTAGTGCACAGGAATAGGGTGACGTGGGAGGAACACAGCTATCAGTTTATGTGCTTACCGTCGCTATAGCTGTGGTTCTCTCTTATCGACAAAGGGATCTAATGAAGTAATAGCCAAGTTCTCAAAGAAACCTGAGGCAAGTTGCTGAGGAAATGATTTTTTTGTGACATAAAAGCTGACCTAATACATTCTCCTGTATCGGTACGTTTTATGACTTAACCTTTAATGATGACAGATTAAAGGTTCTCCGTGTTGACAAAAGACCCTCGGACAGGCGGGTGTGTGTTGGAGTTGATAATGACAGGCTTGGAAAAGGTCAAGTGTTAGTAAAATTCCAAATAATTTTTATTAGGTGATTCGTCCAGCCAACTATGAGCCAGTCAAGTCAATATTTCCCCCTTTCTGTTCATCTTTGCTTTGCTTGGATGGATCGCAATCAGCTAAAGGACATTGCATCTACCTGGTGTATCCGGAACACGAACATAATTAGTTGAAATTACTTATTGAAGAATATGACAGTACTCCTCTGTCATATTCAAATTATATTGAAGTTGCGATTAAGGGGAAGTAGTATTCGTAAAAGTTGGCAGCACACGAGTGGGCCTCGATGAATTGATGTCTTGAGCGATTTCCTGTTTTGTTTGTTTATGATCCGATTAAATATTCAGTGAGGTATTTCAAGGTCATGTTGAGCAGGGAATAATCTTACCGCCCGCCAGTTGTTTGCCGGAGGACATTATTTTTATTTGTTTACTTATTTATGAAGCACGACACACGGTCGGGGAGCAACTGCTCGTATGATGTAGAAGTTAATGGGCTTTTCGGAGGCTCTCCTGAAGTGAAAATGCAGTGCAAGGTAAGGCCTAGCTGCCGTAGAGTTTGTTTGAAATTACCGGCAAATATGGAAATGGCACGGGTAGCTGCACGCAATGAAGTCGCGCTGCTTCAGGTCGAGTGGTTGAAAGTGTCGTTAAATAAGATTTTCGATTTAACAGCTAAGGGTTGGCATCGCGAGGGAGTTCTGAAGTATAATTGTTATAAGACTTGCAAGAACTCTTGATTGTCAGTGAAGTGCAGTAACATAAGAAAGTAGTCGTAAACTTTAATTAGTTTTAACTGCGAATAGGTGATTTTAAATTTTTTTTTATGGGAGTTCTCATAAATGGTGTTTGAAATTATTGAAGTCGTTATTTTTCAGTAGCTGGAGCTTGATTTAAGTGAGTCTATTTAGTTTCCTACTTCTACGTTGGTAAGCTTCACTTAATTAGAATTGTAGCCATTGCTATATGCGATAGAAATGTGCAAGATCCTGAACGTCCTGTTATCATGCAGGACCAAGATAAATATTCAGTCCCAATGATGATATAAGAGCCAATAAATATCCGCAGGGGTCAAGCACATAGAGCAATCTTGATTTCTTCTTCTTTCTTCTTCTTCTTCTTCTTTTCCTTTTTCCGGCGTTGTTATGGTCAGAAGTGTAGGACCATAACCTTCCCACTTAACTGCATTCCTACTGGTCCGCTTGTGGGGTCCGCCGGTTTGGCCTCAGAAAGTAGCGGCAGGCTTCCCGGTTTGGGATTACTTCATCGCTGAGGCCAATCAAATACTGGTGTTTTTGCATTTTTTTACACCAATTGTTTTTCGGCCTGCCTTTTTTTTTTTTTTTTTTTTTGTGACACGGGCATGCTCCAGATTTTTTTGTTTGATCTTACTCTTACAACACCGGTGATCTACAGTCGTGTCAACCCACTGATTTGCATGTACACTTGTGGGGCAGTTTAATGGTGGTATATGTGTCCCTAGGCTCACCTTGGTGTTTTCATTGCCTAGATGTGATTTTTGTTTACCTTTGTTTTAGTCGCCTTTTACGACAAGCGAGAGGTATCGCTGCCGGGATATTCTTAACCCGTCCCTGCACGGATAAGCAATCTTGACTTAACTTTGCAATTTTATGAAAAAATACATGTTCGTATGCGATTGTTATTTACAGCTTGACTATGGTGATTGTTAAGTCCTGAAATAGTTATTGCTGACTAAAATCATCTCCCCAGTTCTTTCTTCCCTAATTTGTTCATGTTTCGTGTTATCAGGGAACTCCAATATAAACTCGTTTGAGCTGAAAATTAACCTTACTTCCTGTTCGTGGAACATTGCCATAAGTATTGTTTTAGGTTCTTCTCAGTGATGTTTATATTGTTTATATGTTCTGCTTGACGGGCAGTCAATATTGGTGTTTCTTAGCAGATGTTATATTCATGTCATGTGAGTCTAGTGCTTTAAGTCCGTAAGACACATTCCTATCACTTTCATAACTTCGCGGTTACGGCCAACACATGATTCTATCTGGAGCCATCTGTATGTCACTCCCAGGCTAAATGATTTCGGATCAATATTTTAAATGTTTTGTCGAAGACGTTCATTTGTGGCTGGCATGGTTAACATATCTAACTCAAGAAATTTCTGAAAGACAGACTTGTGACCTGTTAGTTAACATCGGCTGCGTTCTTGGATTAAGTCCGATCAGTGCCTCTTAGGGGGCCATTGGCGATAATTGCCTAGCGCCTGTGATAGTAGTTTTTGCTTGGCTTTGTTGAACTACACTATAGAGTCATTGGTGATGACAGGTCCCACTATCACGGTATAAAGCCAGAATAAAATTTTAGACTCTAATTTGCAGTAAGTACGATGACAGGATTGGCCTAATAATTCATTATTTACATTAGAGCTGCAAATTAATCTACGATTATGGTCAACACCGTTATATTTAACTTTATATGAAAATACTATTGTATTATACGGCCACCCATCGTCAAGCCTCCCTGACGTGAGTGTGCTCATTCCATGTTTCATTCTGGTGTCGCATCTCTTCTATGTAGGGCCAGCCTCATATTGTCCTCCCGTCTATGTTCACTTCATCACCCTGGTATAATCGTAGGCTCCGTTCCTTAAGAAACAAAAGAAATAAGCAGTGGACAATATTTCTTCCTGTTAAACCCCCTAATGACTTTTCTAACTATCTCTAACTGTATCTAACAAAGCTGTTTAATTGAAACGCAAGCCAATTTTATAAGTGATCCCAAGTCCTTCTTTAAGTTTGTTAACTATCCTACCTCACTCTCCTTCCATGATCAAACCTCGGATAACCCCAATATTATCGTCACCTTTTTTTAAACAATCTTTCGCCGACGAATCCTTTGCTCCGGATTTCGCTTACTTCGATTATTTACCGGATTTCTCCCTTGGCCCATTTCTTCCTCGTACAGTCGAATCCCATGTCATCGAAATCAAATTAAATCTACTAAATGATGAATTCACTCCTCTCCTAGCCAACTCGGTTTCCTCAAATGCAGAACTACAACCACTAACCTTGTTGAATTTGTGTCCTTTACCCTATCAGCTTGGAGAACGGCAAAAAAGTCGACGTTATAACAGATTTCAATAAAGCTTTCGATAAAAGCTCCCACAGACTGATACTCTTCAAATTGTCCTCCCTAGGCTTAGACCCCATTTCTTTGGAGTGGATATTTTCTTGCCTGGAAAATCGCTACTTCAGTGTTCGATTTGATCTGCCTTTTCTTTCCCTTTTTTAACTTTTTCCGGCATCCCCCAAGGCACCCATTTAGGTCCACTCCTTTTTGTTCTTACCATAAACGATATTGAAATCTCACTATATGCCGACAACACCAAGTTCTTGAAGACCATATCCTCCAGTCATGACTCTTCCCTCACTCAAGCTGATCTCAATAGTTTTTTCCATCTGATGTTCCAAAAATTGCTTACTCAATCACCTTTTCTCCTCCTCGTCTCTACTTCCTCAATAATCAATCCATCTTCACAGTTCAGGTAATTAGCGATCTTGGCGTATTATGTGACCAGAAGCTAAATTTTCACGCACACATTGATGAGATAATCCTTAAAGCAAATTCTGCGCTCGGTTTCGTGATGCAATGGTCGAACCCTTACGTTGCCCGATCTTTCTACATAAACTTTGTCCGGCCCCTTTTTGAATACGTCTCTCAAGTGTGGCCTCCTTACCAACACACCCACATTTCTAGAATCGAGAGCTTCCAACGCCAGTTCCTACGTTCTGTTCTTCGAGGTCTCTCCTGGTATAATCATTTGATTTTACCACTCTACCAAGACCGTCTTAAACTAATCCAAATGAACACGTTGCAGGAAAGAAGAAACGGTATCTGACATTCTTTTCATCCATCGACTTCTTTCATGTACCATTGACTGCGCGAACCACTACAACTCTGTCTCTATCACCACTAACCCTCGCAATGTACGAAATTCCCATCTCTTCTATCTACCCACCCCCCGTACCGTCTATGGCTCCAATGAACCTGTTTCTTGTATGCTGGGAAGTGTTAATTCGAATCCTTACTTCGATTTCAACGTCAGCACTGTATGCCTAAAAATCCTTCTTTTTTATCGCGCCATCCTCTCCCGTCCTTCTTAATTATTAAATTAGATTAAGTATTTGCCCACACGAAAATTATGGCGCGGCCTTCTTGGCGGTTTTTTCTTACAGGTTATTCATTCATTAGTCGTGCGACTGTTCGTAGACTGTCCATTCGTTCTAGGTGTCCTGCCCAACTAAGTCTACGCGATTTAATTAATCGGACAATGCTTGGAGTTGAAGAGAGTTCTTGATTGTGTAGTTTTCTGCTTTCGTCCGTCTCGTCGTCCTGTTTTCCACCATGGACTCTCCTGAAGATCTTTTACCGAAATCTACTTTCCTCCTGTTTAGTCAGAGACCAGGTTCAAATGCGGATTTTAAAATTCCGAGACCAAAGAATTGTTTTGAATAATTCCTTTATCGCGCATTCCTTATTTACGCATTGTCCATATGCAACTTTTTATTTATTTCGATCTTTATGTCGTTATTAGCAGTCAATATGTTACCCAAATATTTGAATTTGTCCACTTTCACAAAGCATTTATCGAATACAGTTAGGTGCGCGGCTTGGATCGATCCAAGTCGGTTCTCCTCATTTACTTCTACTACTTTCTTCCTACCATTATTAGACTTTTTACATTTCTTTTAGCTGTGTCCAGGTCTTTGTCCGGAACGAACATCCCATTATCGTTGCGAATAAAACCTGATCTGGTCCAGTATCCTTTTCTTATAGCGTTTAGTCCTGCATACATTGCTCTCATGTTTTTTATTTTATAGTTTATATATTTTAAAAACTTTTCCCTTTGCCACTGTCGTTTTTTATCCCGAAGAAGATGGCTGACTCCTTTTCGTACGGTTTGATACCTTGTACGCGAAATCTCTTCACTATTTTCTAGGGCTTAGTCTTCGGACTTTTACTTTTTCCTCGCATTTTTTGTCTAACCAGAGCTTAACTTTGGGGGCCTAGTTAGTTTTTCGCTGCCTTCTCTACAACACTTTTTATTATTGACCATACTACTTCTACCTGTCGTTTGGTCGTTAGTTTCTATGCCATCCAGTAGGGCAAACCGGTTATTAATTTCGTCCTGATATGCTGACTCCGAGGGTCTGTTAACTTTTCAATGTTGAATTTTTTATTCATTGCTGCGTTTCGCTTTTGGGAATCTGCATTCGGCTGTTAATTTTTTAATTTTGTCGATGATTAGGATGAGATCTGAATCGCTATCTGCTTCTCTGGAATTTATGAATTTAGTTAAGCGTTACTCCATCCGGTGATATCCATGTAGCCTTTTGCATTCTTTTGCGTTTGAATTTTGTATAAAAGTTTCACGATCATATTTTTTTGAGCTGAGCTAAGACCGTTATTGTTTGTGAGACGTTATCTTTTCCTATTGTGGGCCTATATATCCCTTCTTATCCTATTTTCGCGTTTAAGTCCCCGAGTACGATTTTCACGTGGAAGGATGAGAAATTGTTGAATATTTCATCCATGGCCTCATAAAACACGTCGTTTATCTCTTCATCTTTATCTTCCGTAGAACAGTGTGCGTTCAGAAGTACTTATATGGTACATATGTAGTTATAGCACGGACTTCGGATATTGGCCATTGACATTCGGTCGTTGTAAAATACTATGTTCATTACGTTGTGCATAATTTTGTGGCTGATGAAGAATCCTGTTCCAGGATTGTGTGTATGCATACCGCCAAAAACGAAAGTATACCCGTTGCTAACGGTTGAAAGTCGAACTTGTTGTACCGCTGCGATGTCCAGTTTTTACTTACTAATTGCAATGAGTTGAACTGTTGTTATGGTATATTGTTGTAGTGATGTGAGTGTGGGTAGTGCAGATTCATCAGTTCTATATTTTTTTTTCATGGGGCAGAGATCCATTAGGAATCTAGTCGCCTCTTATGACTGGCACTCCAAGCCCTGGGTTATTTGTAATTCCTATCCCGTAGGGTCGTCCCCTACTCCCCGACTCTAAGATATTATGAAAATGCTTCGTTTGAGTTTTTCGGTCAGAAACGATAGAAGATCCTGGGGATCGAATCCCGTTTCGCATTAAAGGTAGCGTCTAATCAAAAGACCACGGGGCAAGCAAATACTTGTATTAAAGTCCCATAAAATATGGCTTTAAAGTCCTATGGATACAAACATTTGTAGGTAGCTGTCGGCAGAATATCTTTAATTTCACGCATCAACATTTTATTTATCCAATACCTTGAAGGTTTTTGTGTCACAAATCACAAATCTTGTACCTAGAGTTTTTTCCTCGAGTTTTTTCCTCGAGTTTTTTCCTCGAGTTTTTTCCCACAATTCGTTTGTCTTACTTATACAATCATCCAATCAAATCACGTAGCCACACTCCATAGGCGTTTCAATTGAGTCACTAATTACCACTCACATCCTCCACGAACAACCATCTCCCCTCGGTTGAATCGTCTTAACATCCCAAATCGCCTTAATTACAAAATTATCGCTGCAAAAGTAATTGATGCAAAACTAATTAAGAAAATTGACAGAGATAACAAGAAAATCGTTCCGTTGACTGCGCGACATATTGTCTTGCATCCCATTACCAAGGAAGTGGTTGCAATAACGTTAATTTCATTTCGGAGCTACTGGCGCATCCACCGCAGTTGTCTGTATCAGTGTCTCTCTGTATCCCGTCTCATTCGACGCCCACGCCATGTATAATAGCTCGTCAGGCGGCGGCTTACATACATAGGTGCCTGGTTGCTCGGGCGAGTGCTTGTCGGTTGAATAAAGTGTTGCTGCAGTCTCTGGGGTAAACTGGTGTACACGGTATGTTCAGGAATATTAGAGAAATTGTTTTATGTGGAAATCATGGAGCTTTACAGGAACGTAGGGGAGGGCAGCACGGAGTAATTGCATCCGAAACCATTTTTGCTTGTCGTTGTTTATGTCACTACACTGAATTTGTTGTATAGAGTTACGGTGATGGGCCTCTTTCGCTGACTGACTGACGAGCGAGTATTAGATCCAGTGCGAGTATCTTGCAACTTTATGAATTCGAATGACGAATTTGGGTCAAATGAAATTCATGCCGATTCTCTATGCGGAAAATCAACGGATTTGTTTGTCTCTCTTGTTTTGCTTAGAGCATTCGCTGTGCTGAAAGGCTGTAGTCAGTTTGAATAATTCAGGACGAGATGACACAAGGATGGGAATGCATTCAGTGTTGGTGTACATGGATTCAATGGGGATTAGGGCAATTTGAAATTTAATTCAAAAGTATAGTAGGCATATGAGCACATGGAGGCCTGGGTATGGTTTCTGGATGTCATTTGCAGTACTATGCGGTAAAGGCAAAATGGGGGATATACGACTGAAACACGATAGTTAAAATTTACCCGCATTATTTGTGAATGTGATAGCAGAGTGACCACTTCAGGAAATGTCTGTGGTAGGATGTTTATAACCATGTACATCACTTGTACATTGAATGGGAGTATGGACATCACAACATGGAATCGTCCCAAAGGCCTTGTGGCTATTAAATTGCCTTGCGGTACATAGCTAGTGTTACTTCATCATATGTATAACATTTTAAAACTTTTCCTGTCTCGACTTACAGAAGTTACAATTAGGCTGAGCGGGGTCAGAATTATTTTTTTTAAGAGAAACTTCAGACTAAGGTTAAAAATGGTCTAATTATGTATTGTCTAGTCTAGAGTAATCTGTATCTCGTGACATATACATAAGTCATATCATTAGAATATGAGGTTTGCTACTAAAAAGAAACTTCTCCTACAGTTTTATGATTGGTTTACTCAGTTTGATAGTTGGACTAGAAACTCAATCTGCGAGTTAGACACGTACCTCAAACAAATGTACAATATAATTAAGCAGACGTTCGACATTAAAATGCGACAATCGACGCACTGCACAGACAGAAAAGTAGACTCTTGACAAGAGTCAAATTCTCAGATAGGCTCATATAGGTTTATTGACAGAGCAAACTCCGACATCAGTACACCGAAGTCGCTGATTAAAAATCTCCAACAATTGATTAAGAAAAATTACAGAAAATAAATGTAAATTCCAATAGCGCTAATATGTTCCCACAAATAATTAAAATATTTCGGAGAATGACGTCGGATAGTGGGTGCTTGTTACGCGCAGTCAGCATCGATGCAGACAGCCTAGGGCCTCTCGTGGCACAAGAAAAAACTGACGCAGGTTCATTGTGGCAAAAATAACTTTCCGGTTGTACATAACTGTATGCACTATGGCTCTTGAGATGAACGTACATTTATTCCATTATATGAAAGCAAGTGATCAAACCAGTACTGTTTTTGATTTTAAAAATGGTAACTTTGATGCAATGCTTGCTTATTTTTTATCGTGTACTTGGAGTTTCCGTTGTCCAGAATTAGACAATGCTTACAAACATCTTTCGGATATTCTGCAAGAAGCCATAGAGCGATATGTTCCCAAAAAGCTTTTAAAGAGGAATTCGAATCCCATCTGGCTTTACAAAAGACTTTCTAATTTAAAAAATAGCAAAAACAAGGCTTTTAAGCTTTATTCGTGCAACAGAGGTAATTTAATCTATCGGGAAAATTATTTTAATAGACACTGTGAATTTACGTATCTTAGTAATTTTCTTTATCGCAACTACATATTATCGCATTTTCTTAATTCCAAACACAATTCAATGGGCCTTCCAAGCTGCATGGTCTACTCTGATACTGTTGCTAGTTATATTTCAACAATATGTAATTTATTTGCTTCTTATTTTAAATCTTATATAGAATTCGCTGTGCCTCAACTAGTTTACCGCACGGCTCTAACCGTTGCGATATTGGATCGGTAGCAATCAGTATACACGAAGTTAGAGACGTACTGTACTATTGGATGGGACTAAAAGACAAGGTCCTGATGGCTTTCCACCAATTCTTTTAAAGTCATGCGCATTAGCTTTAGCTGAACCTCTAGCATATATCTATAATATTTCACTCGCACACGGTCAATTTATTGACAGTTGGAAAATTTCTTTTATATCTCCAATATTTAAATCTGGTTCTAACCAAAATATTACTAACTACAGGCCGAATTGTAAAATATCAGCAAATCCCAAACTTTTTGAAAAAATCGTTTATGACAAGGTCTTTTTTGCTATAATATAAAGAAACATATTTCGGACTTCCAACATTGTTTTGTCTCAGAAAAATCGACTACAACTAACTTGTGCTTAGAACCAAATTATATCATCAACGGTTTTGAAGATAATCTTCAAACTGATATAATATTCACTTTGCCAAAGCCTTTGGCAGGGTCAATCACAAGGTACTTCTATATAAGTTATCGTGTTTTGGAATTCACTCCAGTTGTCTCAAGTGGTTAGAATCGTATCTTACAAAATGAATTCAAATAGTTAAAATTAACAATTGCTTTTTTTATAGCATCTCGGTGCCACCTGGCGTGCCACAGGGAAGCCATCTTGGACCACTGCTCTTCCTGTTATTTATTAATGACATCCCTGAAGCATTTAAATACTCGACATGCCTTCTCTATGCCCATGATTTGAAACTCTTTCGTAAGGTTACTGTCAGCTGCTCCAGCAGGACTTGAATTATCTTGGGCATTGGTGCGAAGCTAACTATTTACACCTAAATATTTCAAAATGTCAAGTTCTTTCCTGCAGTAGAAAAATGACAACTATAGAATTTAGCTACTGCATTAATAATATGTTCCTGAAACAGTTTCACAAAAAAAGGACCTTGGCGTAATTTTTGATTGCAAGCTTTCATTGATTATATAGTAAATAAAGCTAACTCAATGCTAGCCTTCATCAAAAGGAGCAGTAAGGAATTGTCAGAACCCTACTCATTAAAAATGTTGTATGTGTCACTAGTGATGCTCTTGCTCGAGTACTGCTACTTAGTTTGGAACCCTCATTGTAACAATACACCTGCCCGCCTTGAGCGTATACTTTTCATTTTTCAAACATTTCACTCACGTTGTTATGTACAAGTTAGGATTGGATATCGATATGCCATCATATTGAACCAGGTGTGGTTTAATTGGTATGCAATCGCTCTATAGCCGTCGAAGGTATTTTTCTTTAATGTTTATGAGAGATGTCTTATCTTATCACATAAAATGTCCTTAGGTTTTATCTCTATTTTCGTTACGTTTCCCAGCAAGACACACACGCTTGCGTGTTATTTTTTCGAATAACCCCATAGCACAAATTTTGGCTGTAATGAGTCCATTACGAGTTATCCGAGAGGCTAACTTGCACCAATCTGCACCAATGTTGATTTCTTTACAAATATATCTGAAGATCGGCTGTTCTTCCAAGTCGGTCGCTATTTTCTGGGACGGCGATTCCTCTACGCAGATGTCGCGCTCCGCGAGCACACGCGTCTAAGGTCTTGTAGCTATCATGCTTAACAAGTTTAGCGATTATTAAAGATAAATATTGTTAAATGGCCAACCTTAAGCTAAACATGTACAGTTTCGGATGTCAGTTTTGAAACATTGATTGAAACAGAGATGTCAAATTCGGATGCCGTATTGGATGACCCTGTATATATATGATGTATAACAGGAATCCCCTGTTTCCCTATATTTGGCGATAGTGGTACATACTAATCAGTAGTGTCATAGGCGTGGATATCTGTCAATAGCTTCTCACCACTGAATTTGTGAATCTTCATTGACGTTGTATATCTATTTGTCGACTTTAGAGCCAAATAAACGTGACCTGTTAAATTTTTCTCTTTTCGCCTTCAATTCAAAAAAGTCGGCGACTGAGGCTCGTTGGATAATTTCAGAGATTTTAAGGAGAGGTATCTATTAGTTAAAGAATGTGACGCGAATGGCTTTAATGCTATAAAACTGTAGATTCCGGCTTGGAAAACAAGGACCGGTGAAAAAGTTTGAAGGCGCAGAATTGGAGTCATTATGAGTTGTTGCAACCGGGTGAAACCATTACAGGAGTTTCCTACATCCACAATATGGGCAAAAAACGACAAAGAGATTTTGCAGCACCATAACGCTATACAATCTGTTGCTCAAATTGTTAAAACCTCCCTGGAAGCACGGAACATTCTACTCCATTCGCCGTATTTAGGAGATATCGGGCCTACTGACTACCACGTGTTTCAATGGGTGACGCATAGCATAGTACATCCGAACTTTCCAAAAACCCAAAAAACTGTGTAAAAAGTGACGTGCAGTTTTTCTAAGACTTGGGCTAAGAAAATTAGATTAGGTATAATATTTTTGGTTTTCGCATCTCTCTTGTAAATAAGCTGTTGTAAAACAGGAGCAAAAATCAATATGACTTTAGATAAACCAGACTTTAAAAAGCGCTCAGTGAAGGTAACATACCCCTACATACCTACATACATGATTATGGGACGGCTTCCAAATTATTCAAGGTTTAGCTCTCTTTGATCCATCATCTGAAAACTCTATCAAATTCCATTCAACTAATTAGAATTCATTTTTTTTTCAATTCCAATTTCTGCATACCTTGGACCAATTCCAAAAGAAATTCTATCACATTACTTTAGCTGGATCCTTATTATGAAACAGATTTGTCCTTTTGCCTACATTCGTCCGCATAGTGTCGTTCGTCGTTTCGCTGATGGACGTGAAAAAATGAAACAGAAACAAAAACTAAATAAGAGAAATCATCTCGTCACAGTGATGAAGGGCTGATTTGACACTTCACTGGAAAGATAATCAAGTATATGCATCATTTTAGCATTTAGTGGTAAACATAGGCGTTAGGCATTGTATTTCCGCTTTTGAGAATAGAAATCACGAAAATGAGGTTTCTCGTTTCTGGTGTAATGAAAATGATTTCTTTATTCTGGTAAAAGGTACAAGGTGAGAAGAAAAAGTTTTTCATGGCCGTGAGGAAATTAAAAATTGGAATTTTTAATGCGAGAAAATGGCAGTAGCCAAGGATACATTTCTTTGAAAATTGGAAATCACCTGAAGGTGCAAAGTAAGCTTGATGAATAACTTCTTTTAGCTTTCTAATTCATGTTCAAAATGTTAGAAAACGGTTCCTGCTATATAGAAATATTCGAGTATATTCAAGGACTTGATTACAATTCTTAATTTGCAGTTTTGGGTGGACGTTTTGAACATTTGAGACCCCTTCCAACTTACAGGTATCCAGAACATTTCCATATGGTATAGGTAAAATTCATGCTCATCTGTCAAAAAGTGAAACGGCGGTGATAATGGTCCTAAACAGCGTTATCTTAGCCATTCGAAAAGGTATTTGTTACAAATGTCTAAATCAAAAAAAGAAAATAAATTTACCTTTCGAACCTTTCGTCCGTTCTTTATTGTTGTTCGAATCCAACTGCCTCTACTTGCTCCGGTGTTTTATCTGGCATACATTATTTGCCTGCCTTATGATCGTTGCGTCGATTCTTCGAATTTGATTTTGAAGCCGGACGTCGGACAGACGTTGTGTCAACATAATTGGACATTTGCATATGCGTTACATTGTATTTTATTATACGATGCATTTTACCGTGAGAAGGTTACTTTCAACTGTAACATCTAACCCCCCGAACTTGTAGCTGCGTATCTACCCTTGTACGATGAGTCGTTCGGTAGTGATTTCGCCTGTAGATATATGTATGTATATGAAAATAATTTAATTGACTTATATTCTATTGTTCTTTTTGGGAAGGCGGACCCCACAAGCGGACCAGTAGGAATGCAGTTAAGTGGGAAGGTTATGGTCCTACACTTCAGACCATAACAACGCCGGAAAAGGAAAAGAAGATTCTTCTTTTTGCATTCACACCAGAGTCTCACATAATCTTCTTTAACATGAAGTTTACAAAAGTCACGACAGGCAAGACAGTGCGTTATCTTGCTTAAACACTCTAGTGAGGTACGTACGTAGTGCTGTCCATGAGTTCTTGGCCTCATATAGTAAATAGATTGCGTTCGCAAAAGTCTTTTATGCCAGCGTCAGTGACAAGTCTCAAAAAGCTTTACACAAAGTTTGAACTTGCTGCCATTTCATTGTAGTAGAGCTCGAACGACCACTCAGTCAAGTTATTTTAAAAAATTGTCTCAAATTGAGTTTCGCGCTGTTATAAAGTTTGTGACTAAAGAAAGATTAACGCCAACACAAATCAAAAACAGAATGGAGGCTGTTTACGGTGACTTGTGTCCATCATTTTCAACAATTAAAAATTGGTTCGCTGGGGACGAGAATCATTAGAAGATCACCCATGTGCGGGAGGTTCGGTGATGGTGACTACTCCAGAAAACATTAAATTAGTGGAAGAAATTGTTCTTAGTGACCGGCCCATAAAAACAAAAGAAATTGCAGCACAGAACGGCATTTCTAAAACAAGTGTTCTAAGGATCTTTCATGAGCATTTAAATATGACAAAAATTAGTGCAAGGTGGGTGCCTCGAATTCTCAGCGCAGTGCAAAAGCAGCGTCGAGTAAAATGTTGTGAGGTGTAATCCGGTAATTTGTAACGGGTAATGAAACTATGGTCTTTTACTATGGTCCGACATCCAAAAGAGATTCCATGGAGTGGCATCGAAAGGGAGAGACCGTGCCAAAAAAACAAAGGTCACTCAAAGCACCAAAAAAGTGATGGCTACAATATTTTGTGATGCGAGGGTATCCTTTTGATTGACTTTAAGGAATCAAATACAACCGTGAACGCGGCATATTACTCTGACTTACTAAGACAGCTGCGTCAAGAAATTATCGAAAAAAAGGCGCGGCAAAATCAGCCCAGGTGTGCGCTTGCTTCATGACAATGCTCCAGTCCACACTGCTTCGCTTTCCAAGGCTACTGTTCACGAATGTGGCTTCACAACCGTCATATAGCCCTGATCTGGCCCCGTCCAACTATGTTTTGCTCTCAAAGCTGAAGGCCGAGTTAAGGGGTAAAAGATTTATCAGCGACGATTAAACTAAACAGGGGGTGTACGACCATTTTGACTCTAAAGATGCATCATATTTTTATAGTGGCAAAGAAGCTTTACTCAGACGTTCTGAAAAGTGTCTGGAAATAAAAGGAAAATATAGTGAAAAATAATCACAGTTTTTTTTATTTATGACCTTTTTTTTCATTGTTAGACTAAGATTTCATGGACCACATTACGTACATCCGCCTTTGATGAAACAGGGAGCTGGTGAGCACAACCAGAACGTCGAAGAAAGACAACGTCTTATACAGAAGATCTTTATAGATAATAAATTGATGCGAATCGGTCTGAAATCCAGAGTTTCAAGAGGTCAAGATTTTTTTCTTGGTAGGTTGTCCAGGTCTAAAGCAGCATTGGTGAAAATCGATTATTTTTTTAAAATACTTTAGAGGTTGGCATGGTTTGGAGGTGTGCTTAGAGACAATATTAAGGGATCTCACGATACCTCGATAAGTGTCGTCTGTACCCTGCTAAATACAATAAAAACAATACAATTTGGGCTGCTTGGTTATTACGTGGATTTGAAACCCACGTCATGGTCGTCCATTGCCAACACACTAAGCTAGGATAGTGTTTGTACTGATATTCGGACGATTTTATCGTCAATAAGGTCTTAAATAAGTTATGAGAATCATAAACAAAGCCCAAGGTATTTCGCTTCATCTGCCACACTTTGACGTAAGCGGTAAATGAATTAGGGCTAATAAATTTTTTTCTTGTTGGCCTAGTCTCATCCTGAGACCTTTAAGAAAATACGCTTGAATATCAACTTTGATAGCAACGCTAACCATCTATCATTGATTCGAATATGTGTACCCGCCTGGGATGACCGGAAGAGCCGCATTGTTCGCTTCTTATCAGAAATTTCGTCATGGTTCCATAAAGAGAATCCAATTATTTAAGGTCTTTAGCTCTTCAGCTAAAATTGGGCGAACATTTCACAAAAATAGCAGCATCAACTTACTTACGTACTTACATAGTTAGATAGCACTACAACTCGGGTTGACTCTGGACATCAACCAACAAGCTTTTGCAACCGGTACGAACTTAACCCAGCTGTTCTCAATGATTCATGTGCAGTGTTCGGTACCTTAAATGCCATCATTCTCACACACAGAATTTTCCTTACGAAGCGGCCAATGATCTCTTATCCGCTTTCGATAATGTCCAAGTTTCAATATATTTAGTTTAGGCCTCGTTCAGCTTCAGTTTTACTTCCAGAGTTTTCGAACGCTTCATCACACGACAATGTGTGAATCCTTTTTCTTAACTAAAGGTTTTAGTTGGGTCTTTACCGACCCATTGGGAGCAGCTAAAATTCTCCAGTATCATCCTATGCGGCCTGATGATTCCTGTGCTCATGTTGACATGACCAATTTTGTCCGGGCTCAGAATTAGACCAAAATTACTCCTGCGACAGTTTACTTGCCGCATGTTCACCGCAAATGGATGATTGGTGCTTTGCGCTAGAGACATATCGATAAGGCAGAGGTCGTAAAATAATTTTCGTGAAAATCGCCAAAATTTCAAAGTCAATTGTGTTTAGTTCACATCACTTATGAGATCAAATACGGCTTTCAACATACATTTCACGAAAAAGATATAAAAAAGAAGAAGAAGTCGCTATGAAGTGGGTATTACCATCGTCCTAAATATACAAATTGGACTTTTTATAGAGGTAAGCCCCATGTCTTGAGCTTTTTTGTTTATTTATTGGAGGCTTCTATGGCACGTAAATATTGGTCCATTCAACTGCCAGACAGACACCTTAGATGGCTTCCCGCAATACAGCTCATGAAGAGCCAGAACCAGAGCATATCTCATTCACTTATGTTGTGTGCATATTTGTTTTTCACACAAATGAACGAGGCCTACAGTTTAATGCCGATTTCAAACCGCCCAGCGACCAAAGTATCTTCTTACTTATTGTGACTGGCAGTTAGAGTAGTATTAGCTTGAATGAGCTATTTTCATCCTTCGTAAAGAACAAGTCTTAGTTTTAAAAGAGAGTTAGGGTAACTGAGGGCTATTGTGAAAATTTATCGAATTTCTGAAACGAAAAAAAAGGTATGTACATATGTACATAGGTTCATGTCAAAAATATTTGCGCTTCTTGTAGACCCCATGTGCATTTATATAACCCTTAGTTTGCGGACGTTAAGTTCTACTGCAAAACAGGCTATTCTCAGCTTTACCTATTCATCGACTTTAAAGCCACTTTTGTATTAAAGCCCTTAATTTTTTAAAGGCATTGTGTTATCGACGTGGCGTAACAACAATTCGCAGATAGACATATGTACATCAGTACCTATGTACATATATACCATATACTCATCTCGAATCTCGGTGACAGAATGATGCATATCCTGCGAATAAAGAAAATCATTGAAGCATCCAAAGCAGGACAAGCAAATCGTCCTTTAATTTCCATGGAATCGAATCTGAATAACAGAATCAGCGACGTGTTACTAATCAAATGCGAAGGTTGTTCGCACTCAATAGTAACCAAATCAATTGAACTTTCGACTTTGTATACATACATCTTTTCCTTTACTGATAACCAAACAAATTCCAACACTTCCAAATCAACTTCTCCAACAAAGGACTCTCGACGTCCCATTATTCGGAGTCGAAGACATCATTAAATAAAAATCACAATCCATTCAAACGAATCCAAAAAAACGAATAGCAATTGCATGTACGCGTCATTGTCCCTTATGTCGACTACGGCTATGTAAAACCTTTTGACCTCAGAATCCTTTTTGACTGTATGTGTTCAAGGATGTGTATAATATTGTAAGAAATTGTTGAGATTGTTATTCTCTAGCAATTCAAGGAACAAAAGGGCATCCACCGCAATGCTGGTTTTCGTTTCGTGCTGCGAAAACAGAGAAAGTTCAACAAAAAGGTAGACACTCAGACGGGAAGTAAATCAATAAAACAAAAGACCTTCCGAAAACAATTGCAAAGAAAAGCACTCGAAGCATGTCAACAGTGTAAGGAGGAGGAGTACCGCTTCACAGAGAGTTGACAGTAGTCGACGTCAAATTTGGAACATTGGCGATTCCTTTGCCGACGTTTTGAGTTGAGCTTCTGCTTAAATAGTGTCTTGTCCAATACTCCTTCATTTGGACGGGGGTTAAGAAATACAAAATAAGGCTACACTTGTCGTGTCTTCCTTTTCCTTTGACTTAATTCTGTAATTTCTCTCGTCTCCCGGGACACCATCTGTCATCACACTGTCACTATCATCCTATTGTTCTCCGTTCTCTTCGCTGTGGCTTTCTTATACCGTTCGCTTGATGCAAGGAAATATTAACCGAGGTCAACTTCATTAAAAGGTTCTAAAACTTTTATTTGCTTTTGTTCGGTTTTATTTTCTCTTCAGTTGTGACTTCAACAATAAATGCCTTGAGTGTCCACGTGAAGCGATGAGGCGAATTGTAATGACTAAGTGGACTTAACCTTGGAGGGATACTTGCGGAAACCTTTTGGAAGTTTATCTGGATTGTTGTGATGTAATAGAATATTCTTTTCTGTTGTGTATATGTATGTATGTGTTTTTATTAAATGGGCGATTTGGCATTCTCGCGCCTATAGAGTGTAGATTCACAAGTATTGAACGGGTGTTGGTTTAAGCTTGCTTAAATATGTTGTAAAAGGCACGAAAAGTGTTAAGAAAAAATCAGTTCAGCTGATGATGTCAAGAAAACCAAAGATTTGCGGCTCAAAAATCATCGAAAACTTGGGCCTCGCACGTGTCTCATCTCGGTTAGTTCAGGTTTTTAAGAAAGATCGTCGTCAAATTTGCCAAAAACTTGACCCACTTATATAGTTCCACATCATATTTGAAGCCATATTTGACTGATTTAGCTTGGTTTGACTTCTGGCTGTTCAACAAACTAAAAAGACTAATCCCCAGGGTTATCGTTCCGAGTAAATAGAAGAGATTCCATTTCGGAAATCGAGTTTAACAACTTTCTCGAGAATTAAAATAAGGGAGGGATTATGTATAATAATAAATAAGAATTGCAAAATAAATAATCAAATTCACCATAATATTTACTCGTACTCTAATAAGCCGGGGCTAAATTTCTCTCAATACCATAAGTTGTGTATGATTTATTGTTCTTGTTCTACGTAGTTCGATTTGCAAGTTTCTTACCAAAGTATCGGTCCGGAATTCTTCTGATTCCATCATTCGTCTAATTACCGGCTCGATAGAATATCGCGCCATTCCACGAGGTCACCTACATACGTCCTCCTGGCGTTCTGATTTGGACACTTGATCATTACCAAATCAGTATAGATATCCGCGATAGATCCCGTGGCCAGTGTGGAACTGTCTTAAGTGGTGGTTGCAATTTCTTTACTTTTGATTTATCCACACATGAATTGACGGAATCAGAGTGTTGACTATTCCTCTATCTTTCTTTGATCCTACTACAGCAACAACCAATGAGGCTTCATCTTTAACGAACAAGTATACAAAAATTTTCGCAGGTTGCTTTCTTCCTGTGGGCTTCTGCCTAAATTGATGCAGCGGATAGAACAGAGCTGATCATTCTAGAAAGTAGGGCCTCCTTTCTATATCTGAGTCCACCCACGTTTGCAACTGAGAGTTTCGTTTGCAGTAATGACGCTTTCTTGCTCACATAGATCGCAAATATTTAAAGACGCAGCCTATTATTCAGCATTACTCCTAGGTATTTTACCCCTTCTTTTGATTGGATATTATGGTTGCCGACCGGGGATTCATACGTATATTCCACGTTTTTCTACTCGTGATAAACACGGTATCTTTTATGGTCGACCTACAGATTCGAGTCGCTGTAGCAACGCTGTCGTATACACTGTGGTCATAAAGAGGGAACACAGCATGAAATTTTGAGGTACCGCCGCGAAGACGTAATATCAACTCTTCTGTATTTTATCTTAAGTTCTTGTTGTGTAGTTAGAGACTACCGTAAAGTTGTCTCTATCTTTTCGAACAATATCCTTATTTGGGAGGAGTGAGCTGAATTAACTGCGTTTTGTGCATCAAGTGCGGCACTTGTGCGGCATTCTTTGCCACTTCGTCACCTATGGTTTAGTACGCAGTGTTTGCTATTGTCTTTCTCTCATTTACAGTATGGCGCAATTTTTTAAATGATGATTTCCCGACTTCTCTATTATTGTACAAGTGAACAATTTGTCGAATATTATGAGCTCTAAGATCTTTCTCATTGTGTTTATCAGATATACGAGCATGCGGTGCGAGGTGTTCCCAGGTGGGAACAATCTTTTTTCTAGACATTATTACTGAATTGCAATGAATACGAGTATGTCTGGTTTCTTCTGTACGGCAGACTTCAATGTTAAGTTGGAAATCCCATCGTTTCAGATGCGTCTTTGTCTCCTATTCTGTTAAGAATTCTGTGCAACTTATCCAATGTGATGGCTGGGATACTTCCTACATTGATTTCTTAAACAATTGTGGGCATAGTATGTGGCATTTGGGGAAACAGGTGCTCTACATTAGTTCTCAGTATTATGTTATTCGTGGTTATCTGCATTCTGTAGGCCATACCCCATATAATACATCTGAAGCCCTAAGGCAGTTCGTCCTGAGAGTTTCTATTTCGCCATTCCACTAGTATCATGAAGCGCCTCGTCGAGTTGTTGCTTTTCTAAGCATTGCCGCACCAATGCCACAACAATGTTTTGGAAGAATTGACGCGACCAATTTTCGACAGGTTCGTCTCCACGTTAGAGCTGATCAGCATCTCGTCAAACACGACGCAAATACTGTCTTTCCGTTAGGTTCCTATTATGCTAGATCAGTGTATACCCGTACATACATATATGATCATTTGGTGATTGTGGTTGCAGTCCTCGCTTACATGGCCCTTCACATTGCGTAAGATAGGACAACTTACTAAAGATAATTGATCCCATACAATAATAACCCGGCCTTTTTAACTATGCCTACTTCCAGGGAAATGTGCCCCCGTATATTGGTGAGCTCGAACCCCATGCGTTGATTGGATATATAGGTGCAGTTGTGTCTGTTCAAATACCAGTGCGTCCACAAGTAAAAGAAATGAATGGGCTTAAGAGAACTTAATTTGCTTGAAACTGCGTTTTTCATTTTGTTTGGTTAAACGGTTTTGTATAACGGTTAAACAATGTGATTCATTAAAAATAAGCATTTAAAATAAAAATAAATCTGAAACTAGCAGCTATTTTAGCGGTCCCTGACGCGGACACGCTAATCTTAAAAATATAATAATAATAAGGCCGAGAGAAATATTTTATTTTTTTACTTCTTAGTTTTTTTTTTGATTCGGAGGCTATTTTAAATTTTAAATTTAATTTTTATTTCATTCTTTTTAAATTATTTGCGGACCCTAATTCCGATAGGAAACTATTTAAATTACATTTTTCTTAAGTATTATGAGAGCGCCGTTGCGCAGTGGGTAGTGTGTCGGCCGACAAATGCCATCGAATGATTATTTCGCGGCTTCTCTCCTCGGCGGGGTACTGGCAAAACCCCCCATTGTACACTTGCCTTGAAAAAGCTTCTCGGCTCTCGGAATCGGCATCAAGCTTTAGGTTCCGTTCACTTGTCTGAAAATCAAAGAAGCTTGGCTCTGGCCCTTCATGAGCTCCAACGCTATCTAAGGTATCTGTCTGGCAGTACAATGGACCAATATTTGTGTCTGAGTGCTCCAACAGATAGCAGAACCCTCAAAAAAAAAAAAGCGCACGTTTTAAGTTTTGTTCTGAATTAATTTTTTTTTCTTATAGGGGTTTTTGTATGTAAGAGGTGGCGCAAAATTAATTATCCAATTTCGTTTTTAAATTACTTTTTTACTAAATAACAAAAAAAATATTTTGAGTGATGGAAATCTTTATTTGGAGCTTTATAATTTGTTCTGTTGAGCTGCCTCCAATGTTGATATACATGTACCCGTGTTATCGCATTTTCCGTGAGTTCCCGCAAGATTTCCGGTGATAACTGTTCGCATTTCTGTCGAATATTCTCCTTAGCGGTTCCGATTGTTTGAGCCTTGTTGGCGCAAGCCCGTGACTTCAAACAGCCCTAAAAGAAAGAAGTCTGGGATGGTTAAATCTGGCGATCTTGCTGGCCATGCTAAATCGTCAAAACGGGAAATTACGCCACCAGGAAACACTTCCTTCACAATATCCATTGTGGCTCGTGCTGTGTGTGCGGTTGCACCGTCGTGTTGAAACCTCATGCTCGGCATGTCCCGCTCATCCAATTCCGGCAGTAAGAAATAGTTTATCATGTCCCTGTAGCGTTCGCCAGTAACAGCAACAGTATTGTCAATGGATCCTCAAAAAAATATGGCCCAATTATTGCTCCCGCGGGAACGCTGCACTACACAGAGACTTTGAGTGTAGTTTGAATCGAGTTGCTAAGCGTCTAGTTGGCGCGACACGATTTGGAAATCGACGTCAAAATTCACGTTGCGCTGACACCATCGACCGATTATTGGTCAAAAAAATTGACACAATTACTCCACGCTCTTGCGAAGTACTCCATTGCTTATCTGTTTTTATACTGCAGCTGTCTAGTTGACGTATGACGCCATTTTGCAAAAATTATAACGTCTTCCGATAGGGTGACTAATTTTGCGCCACCTTATATACTTACTGTTTGTATAAACCTGCGCTATGTTTTTTTTGTAATGTTGTGCTACAATAATGTATTTCATAACCGACAATGACGCCCATGCTCGATGGTCCTCGTCAGGACCAATGAACAGGAGAAATGAACAGAACTTGTTAAGACGAATCTAATGAGCCCAAACTTGATGGGCTTACTAATAGGCAATCCGGGATTTCGTCTCCTAGAGTTCCGTCATCAGAGTAGCTCAGTGGTACCAGCATACATGTGTGTTTCAAGTGTTAGGTCATAGATATGTTTGAAAGTAATGTAAATACCCATTATGCGTCTAAGATCCCTACTGAAGCTAACAAAAAAAACTGATGACCTAGAAACGCCTGAACAGATTTTCATACATTGTAGCTAAGAACCATCTCGATCACGTTAGCTTTCAAACAAAAAAAAAGTCATCAAAAGTGGTCCATTCGTTCAGGAGCTACGATACCACAGACAGACAAACAGACACACAGACACGTCAAACTTATAACACCCTCTTTTTGCGTCGGGGGTTAAAAAGAAGACACATTTTCAGGATTCATTAATTTCTGGCACCATAATATCGGATGAGCTTCTGTGCTTTTTGCATCACATACCACAAGTCCTTTATATTTTGTTTAGGGTTAAGTTATTTTACGGTTTTTTTAAAAGTCAGTCCAAGGTTTTCAGCGGGTTTTAAACCCGGAGGTAGAGGAGGCCGAGACATGATATTAACTTTATCCTCGTCAAACCATTTTTTCGTTACTCTGACCGTATGCTTCGGTTCGTTATCCTGCACAAATACTCATTTGAGATATATTTCCAATTATTTAAATTTTTGACTCATTTGTCGTTAACATTTTGAATTTGGCCATTGGCTATGAACCCGAGCGAATAGCATCCGCTGAAGCCCATGTTGCTTTTCGAAAGGGGTACTTTTAGCGGACGTCCTGCTTTTTATTTAGCCTCATCTTCAGATCAAGATCTTCCCAATTGTTTCGAGGTGATATAACCGGGTCCCGATTAGCAAATTTTATAATTTGGACATCTTCCCAAAGATTTATGGGTTTTTTTCCCCATTTTTTTTGCCAATTAAGAGTATTTCGAATCATTTTTGCAAAATAGCCATAACTTTGCCCAAGCTATGGAATTGTTTAATTCGACTTCGGGTGAACGCTGTGAGTCATCCAGCAGTGAGAAAGTGGCTTTAAGTCTTAAGTGCCATCCATATCCAGGTGCAACAAGAAAGTATGAAAACAAAGAACTTATGTTTTACTATATGAAAGTCCATGTGAAATTCAGAAGAGCTTTTAAAACAGTAAAAACAGTAACAGGGAAAGATACCAACGGAAGGAAAATGGGCACCTTATAAACTAACGGGTGGAAACAAAAAAACGAAGAGTTGACAAAAGAAAAAAAAAGCACAAAATCACTTCTTGTAATGAAAATTGGATTTTATATAGTCAGCAATTCGAATATATTATTAATCCCGAGAAAGTGTTACTGTGTTTCTGGAGGAATTTACTACGAACTTCTGGAACTTGGTCAAAGCGTTGCAGTTGAGAGTTACCAGGCCCAGTTATGCTCTGGAGAAAAATTAAAACGTACGGCTCCTTTTTTTTCTCCTTTGGCTCCTTTTGACTACAACTTATTCAGACCGGTGTCATATATAAAAGACTAAAAGTTGAAAATAAGGGAAAATAGTGCGACTACTATTTTGTATCGAAACCACTAAGCTTACATCGTGACGGCATTGGTCATCTAAACTATGAAAAAAAAGACTAATGCGAATATTTTGATTATTAATATGTGAATTAAGTACTTTTTCAATAAAAGTCGAGCTTTTATTTCTTAATTAGATTTATTCGTGAAAACTAATACTCCTGCCAAATAGGTTAGATATACATTCTTCGCATGAGGAGAAAATGTTAACGAAAAAATACCTAATAGCGAACTATTTGCGACATAGTAGTTGGAAAATATGTTCAATTGCGGTCGACCCAAATTACGAATTTGATTTAATGCTAATTGGGAGACAGTTTCCAACCTATCATAATATACGCAAGACACCGTAGACTCTATCTGTTAAATTGGTGATGTGATCCCCCACGTAAGCTGTTGATTAAAGATGATTCCAAGGTGTTTAACAGTCTTTACATAGTCGATGATGCTTCCGTTGGCTTGGTTTGGTGGAAAGTTAGTTAAGTCTAAGATAGTACGACCTAAGACAATAGCTTGGCTCTTGGTGGAGTTGAGCATGAGTTTGTTTTATATGACCATCGTGTAGCGGCCTGAAGATCCTCATTTAACCGCGCAGTAGCATCTACCTTTAGGTGAAATGGGTAGCTGATGTATTATTGGATCTGCGTACATATGTACCTTACAGTGTTTGAGAACGGCAGGAATGTCGTTATTAATCAGCGCCAGGGCCCCAGGATAGATCCTTGAGGGACCCCCGTTTTGATTTTGAGAAAGGTGGAGAAGTTATCGTTAGCATATACAGCTTGGCTGCGCTCTCCAAGGTAATTCCTAATGAGTCTTAACACTGAGTAATCAAAATTAAAGTAATATTTGTGTTTTTTGAGAAGGATTTCATGCGGGACAGTATCGAATGCTTTAGAGAAATCAAATAATACTAACCATATCGCATCGTCCTTATCAATTTCACTTTGAAAATCTTCAACAATCTCTAGCAAAAGGGAGCAAAGGTGTTTTGGCCTGAAACTTGACGGAAACGGAGAAAGGAGCTTATGATGATTAAGAGTTCAATTGCGTTCTCATAAGCTTTTCGAAAATCTTAGATATGAATGGCAGTATAAAGATCGGACGTTATTCCTTATTATTATTTCCATGTTTAGGGACGGTTATAATGTTAGTAGCTTTCCAGGAACTAGGGTAGACGGAGGTAGTAAGGACGCTATTAAATACATATGTAAGAGGTATTGAGACGGTGTGGATGATTAGTTTTAAAAATTTGAGGTTCATGAAATCCAAGCCAATGGCGTTCGATTTGGTTTAAGCATATGTATCTTCTTCGTATACTCTAGAAAAACCAAAGCTATAAGTTAAACTGGGCGTATTACAGGGATCTTTAATATCGCACTCATTCGGATCCCTAATACCATTGTCAGAGAGAAATGCGACTGAGGCGAATTTCTTATTTAGCTTTTCAATATTAAAGTCTTCTGAGGTCTTAGCCATGATTTGTTTACCCATACCTAACGTCTTAATAATCTTCCACGTTTGCTTAACGTTATAGCCGAGTTTGAATTTAGAAGTTAAAAATTTAGTTTTCGACCTCGTGATATTCTTCGTAACAAGTTTTCTGAGGCGTTTGAAATCGTATAGTATCTCAGGGAGTTTAAACTTCTTCCATCTTTTGCAGGCCCTGTTTCGGTTTATATTAGTTGTTCAATATGTGTAGTTAACCATTCACATTTGGTATGATGGATGGTGAGGTTTTTGGTTGGGACATGATTCGCAAACAGGTTATTAATGGTGGATGTAAAAAACTCGACCTGCTCATCAACGGAAGACATGTAGTACAGGTTATGCCACTTAGAATTGAGAGAGTAATCGATAAGACAAGTCATGTTGACAGATTTAAAGTCTCGGTAACTATTTGTAATCGGTACGAAAGATCTACTAAGACTGAGGTCATAGAAAAGGACAGGGAGATCGTGTTTTGAGAAGCCGGGAACATCAAGCTGGCTATAGAAGTGGATGAGATTAGTTCTATTGACAATAAACAGATCAATAGGTTTAGAGCTTGTAGGGCTAAAGTGGGTGTGAGTCGAGTTGTTGACTGCAATCAGATTGACGGAGCTTAAGAAGTTTATGAAACGATTTACTTGTGAATCATAACGGCTTATTAGATTAATGTTGAGATCACTGGAAAGGATAATATGTTCATAGCATATTGTTCACCCCGAAGGTTTCGATGATGTTAGTTACAATGGTGGTATCCCTTACACTTGGGGGCTTGTAGACGACTCCAACTAGTCATTTCTCGAAGCCACATATAATTTCAAGCAGGACATACTCGATACTATCGTTTGAACTCGAATTGTTGAATAATATGCTGGCAATTATTTCCTTAACAAAGATTGCAACATCCCCGCTCGACTCCGGACACGATCTTCCCTATAAATCTTGTACCCTGACAACGCAATGACCGCATTATGAAAGCAGAGTGTAAGCCAAGTTTCGACATTTCCCCCATCGAATTTCAGTTTAAGGTCGTTAGTGTGCTTTTTCAGACTTTGAGCATTAATGCGACAAATGGAAAGACCAAAGTACCTATTACAGAAAATATTCAGGATCCAACGAGTCTTGTATACATTATTGTTGGTAGGGATTACACCGCGAGATCTGTGGAAATCGCTTTGAGTACTCATTATTCTGACTGCAGGTGGTAAAAATGATTCTCATAGCAAGGTCGACTTCGACCGATGGGATATTAAGCAACGTAATAGCATAGGGAATAGATGGAAAACTAATTATGTGTTTTAGGTGATTAAAACTGGGGAACAATAAGAAGCTGGCTTGCTTAAGGCACTTTTCAAATAATAAAAATAAATAAATATAAAAATAGTTGTAAATACAAAACCAAAAAACAAAAAAACCACAGCGTCAATATTCTAGACGCCCGAACGTTCTGGAGAGCTGACATTGACTCTGATCCAGCCACGGTACATCTACAGATATCACGGACGCACCGAGTTCGAGCCAACTTGCGTAAGAATTGGTTATAAAATTCAATTTCTAGCTTTGAAAGCTTCCAAACTCGTCAACTACACAAAATTCTCGCTGCTCCATCAGGGATGTTAATAACCTGACTGAAACGTTCAAAGACAGAACAGACTTAGTGCTGCCACTCATTTTTATTTAAAATTGTTCCCGCGAATGTCATTGATAGTTTTGCATTGATAGTAACACTATTGTCTGACAACAGGAAAATGAGGGGGAATAACCTAGGAGATAATGAAGAAAGCGCCTAAAATAGCCAGAATGTAATTTCCCCCAGTATTAGTATTACTTCTCGGAAGTGGAAATCTGGAAGGCTGTGAAAATATTCATCTACAAACTTCTCAACTTCTCTATTGGATGCGAAGGGTTTCCTAGAAACAATTTTCTTCAAGTATGGGAACAGATGAAAGTCTCAGGGTGCCAAATCAGGAGAATAGGGGAATGGCAGAGCAATCTTCAAACCAGGCCTTTCTTCTTCAAACCAGGTCTCTTGTGAATTTTGGCATCCAGCTGGTCTAAAGGGTTGGAGTAATATACCCCTGTAATTCTTCTGATTTCTGCAAGGTAATCAATAACCAGGATCCTTTTCGTATCCTAGAGTACACTAGCTATGACCTTCCCTGCAAATGCGATCGACTTTGTTTTGATGCTGAACCACCGGCTTGCACTCGCTGCTTGACCAGCTGTTTCATTTCTTGTGTGCCACATAAAATCGGTCGGATCCCCATTGAACCGGTCCAATTATTGCTGCGAAAATCCTTTGGCCCTTTGTTTTTGATTGGATTCAGCAAATGCGGCGCCCAACTTGCGCAGAGCTTTCGCATCCCTAAATCTTGGTGTGAGATGTTTCCTATCCTTTCTTTCGATATTCCCGCATCCTCACTCATCTTCACTCAGCTTTCTTTCAACATGATATCACGTTCCAATTTTCTGAGGGGTTACCGGTATGTATGCGGTTTTTGACGGTTGACATCGAAGGAGCAGGGTCCCCGTAAACTTTTGTCAACTTCGAGTGAATTTCCTTAGGGGCTAGTACATCCAAAACTATTTTTCTACCGCACAATATCCAAGCTCATCTTCTCTAACAAAAAATACGCAAGACATCTAAGTATGTACTTTAAAAATGCGTGTTAACAAACTAACTACTTGAGAGAACAAATTGAAACTTGTTTTACATACTAATTACACGTGCACCCAGGCAGGAAACATAAATTTTTGCTGATGGTCTGATTCGTCGAACCGATAACTTTTCCTTGCCTGCGTAATACCAGTGATACCAGTGACAAGTTTCAATGTGAAACTTGGTTTCTGGCTCAAAAGAAGTCAAATAGATTTGGGATCTTTGAAAACAAGATCTTAAGGAGAACCAATAGAGGACAATGAAACAGGCACATGGAAAAAACCGCGCACTATAAAGAACTCGAGGTACTCCTTTAAGCCCCAAGAGAGCGCCGTGACGCAGTGGGTAGTGTGTCGGCCGCTGACGCAAGATGAGCGAGTTCGGATCCCGATAACACCAACGCCATCGAATGATTATTTCGCCACTTCTTTCCTCGGCGGGGTACTGGCAAAGCTCCCCGTTGTACACTTGCCTTGAAAAAGCTTCTCGACTCTCGCCGTTCCGTTCACTTGTGTGAAAAACAGAATAGTTAAGCTAGTTTTAAGCATTTTTGTCTAGGATAAGATTGATCTAAGAAACTATAAATAAAAATGAATAAAATCTCGAAGACTAAGATGGAAAGGATACGTAGAACAAATGGGCAGTGGACAAACAGTCCACTCACTCATGACAGGAAGGCTTGGCGAAGGCTTGTCAGCGAAGCTATGAACTTCCGAGTTACAGTTGGCCAGTAATAATAATAACTCCAGTGATGCCTTATATACATACATACACATGTATGTAGTTTGTGTATTTGTTAAGGACTTTGTACGAAAATATTTTGTGACATTGTAGTGCGCATGGGAATGCATTGGGTATAGACATATTCGACATACTGAACATATCAGATGAAGTTCATCTAGAAATGTGTATCCGTTAAAGTTTTAAAAACACAAGTTTTCCTCCTGTTGGCTGTGATGGCCCTTTCTATTTGATATGTCTGATTTCTGTTCCCATCGGCAGAGATAAGCAAGACTTCTATCGATAGTTTGATTGGTTAGATTCGAATGTGGATAGATAGATAGATAATCTGGTAACAATTATGTGTTGGCCATGTGGCCCTATGTGTACCATAAAACGTTTCCTCAATTGACCAATTAACAGCTTCAAATTTTTAAAATGCTAGTATTACCCGACATACACCACCGCTCACCAACACCTGTCCATCATGTGGCAATGTTTCGAGTTTGCCAATTCCCGGTTGCTCATATGTGGCGCAGTTATACGAATTTTGTAAAACTTTTCTCACAGCACAATTTCTCGAGGGCGATTGACTATTGTTACTTCCGGACTGGATACTCACATCCATCGAATACACCCAACACTTAACTGTCGTGACTCTGCTGAAACATTCAACCAGCTTTCCCCCATGAGAACACGTACACGTACGGATTCACCACTCAGCCCCTTTCCCGAATTGTGGTCATCAACAATCCGTTGCACACACATCTGTATTAAAGAAATATAGTGATCTCATCACATTTGATGAGGTTGTTCGTGTGTTTCGGTAGATTTAGTCCGAGGTGTCAGAGTATACGCCATTAAAATCCACTTCCATCCGCTTCAGCATATGGTGATGACGAATATGGAACGAAGGGGCAGTGTATGGAATGAATCTGCGCAACAAAATCAATAGCAACGCATGGTAATCATTAGGCTTTACTTTATCAAGGACGGGTTATTATGATTCCAGCCACCTTCACTCCTGATATCACTCCACGGCTTCTATCGGTTTGCATTCACGCAGCAGAAAAGAGATTTTGCAATAATCAAAGAGGCATTAGGGTAGTATTAGGGACGGTCATTGTGACGGCGTAACTCATTTGTTATGCATAAGACGTTCTCGCGGGGTTAGCAGAGTTCGAGGTGGAGCATGAGTCGGCTTTTGCTGTACGGGATTCAAGGACGGAGAAATTTTCATTTTACGAATTCAAATACATTTTTCATGCACGTGCTCGAGCACTGAAGATTTCACCTCTGGAGAGTTTGTTTTTTGCTCGTTCAAGGAAAAGGATGTATTTCCGGTTTGGATGGTTTCGTAGATTTTTCAAAGTTGGTTGCAAATCCATTAATTTACTGTCGTTTAAGCTTAAGACTTAATATTTTAATATAGAAAGTTGAAGTTAAAGCGGAGACGTTTCGTTAAGTTAGTTCGACTTTAGATCATCATCAACCGCCGAATTTAATGATATAGTAAAATCAGATGAAAATATTGCCAACATAGGAGGGAGTGTGACTAACAACTCTGATTTCCTATATCTAGATGACCATGAAATTGAATCACCAACGGATGACATTTTGAACGTAGTCGGAAGTTGTTGTTATCGACACGTGACTTCTCGAAATGGTATCGAGATCATGGAATTCAACAACATTAATTTTTTCCTTTGGAGCTCTGTTAAAAGCAAGCTTAGCCAAAGCAAACATTTCGCAAATATTGTACAATATTTTCTTTCTAACTTCAGAGCCTCTACTTTCACTAAAATAGAATTTATCAAATGGACAATTGTTTTCTTCTTAACCTAAAACTATTCTTTTTTTTAATGTTCTGTGTTTTAAAAAAAAGAGGCGTTTGCACGCCTATTGCTCCATCGGAAATGACATGCAGAGATTGATTTCGACGTTTAAAAAAAATGTTTTGATTAAGATTGTCGTACCGAAAAAAAATTTTTAAAAATGTTGGCATTAAAAACCTATGTCAGACGCTAGCTGGGTTTGCAAAATCATTACAAATAGACGACGAAAGAGTTTCGAAACCCCTGAAAGTATTAGGAATGATTCAAAAGAAATGATTCAAATTGTTCAAAAAAAGCCTAGAGGCGTAGAACAGTGTTTTGTTCACATGTTAGCCGCTGCTTCAACGGCAGAAAAGAAAAGGTTTTTGCCATCGTCCGCTGTATAAGTACGGCCATGCATGCACAAGATAGCATTTAATTCTCAAGGAAGAGGTCTTTCAATATACCCTTTGTATGGAAACCACGCCTTTTCAAGATGCTCTTTATTTTTCGGAACAGAGGAAAGTATGAGAATTGTTTGTGGTCACATATTGTGAAAAAGGCAGCCAGTAAAAGCAGATAGCAATGTCATGTTTCAAGGGCCATAACATGTTTTATAGAAAAACGGATTGCTTTACGCTAACATTAGCGCACTTACTCGTACACAGAGGTACTCTTATTAAGCGATTGAAAAACAGAATGATAATCGTTCACTTTCGATGTCATATATGTATGTAAACTCATGTTTCATCATCTGTTATGATAAGTTTCAGTAGAGCTACATTAGTTGCATTTAGTAACTTCTGAGCGAGCTAATTGTTGTGTGAATATGAATTTAAGGGTATTTATTCAAAAAATTTATTTATTTAAACAACATAATCAAAGCATTGGCAGTCGGTAGCTATGACTTAATAATTCATACAATACCATTCATCAGACCGATTTGTTAATTCTTCATAAAAATTAGGAAGCTGCTTCAACTGACAAAAGCCGAGTCTGGCAAATACGGTGGACGGGGCAGTACTTCACAGTCAATATTTGCAAATAGTTTTTATAAATGCTGTCAGCAGTTTTTTTTTTCTTTTTTTTTCGCAGACGGTCCTTATCTGGCATAAAATTCGATATATGCAAGTCCACCAAAACGAGAGATATATTTTTCTAATTCATTTTTATATTTTCTCAAACTATCTTACGTTAGACAATATATATATAAATAACTCCCAATACGGATACTCAAAAGTCTACAAAACAACCTAAAACTATGGAAAGAAGAAACAATTAAAGCTAAGAAGAAATTGTTTTCGAAAAACTTAGCAACAGCTCTTGTTAAAAAAAAACGAGTGTTAACCTGAGAAATATTTACTCTCTAAAATACCATATATTGTCATCACTGAAAAATTAACATTTCTAAATGATACTGCCTCACCTGTTGTACACAATAAATCAAAGAAAATTGTAATATATATGAAAATTGTAAATACTACATAGTAGTAGTAACAGGTCATAGAAATCAACTTAACAAATATTTGATTGGAATTTGACAAAGCAACTGAAATCCCGTGGCAAAAAGGTTTTTCGTTATTGACAGTATTTAGCTATGGCTTCCTGAATTGCTGTTTTAAAATCTCTTAGGCTCTTTGGGATCGTGGTTAATATTTTAGCCTTTAAAAGTTCTCAGCAATTTTATTTCCAAGCTAATCTAGTCTTTTGACCGATGCTTGCCACAGAATACTTTACCCAAAGGCATGCGAGGGTGGTCTGAAAAGCTTTAGACCTCAACATGAAGGTAGCACTCGTCAATAAAAGCTGGTAAGTGTAGTTGTGCATCTTTTGACATTAACTCACCAAAATTTCAGCCATTTTAGACGCGTAGTTTTTATTTAACAGTCTTTTGAGTGAGTCGTTGTGAGTGTTTCTGTGAAAATGGACAAAATTGAGTATTGAGTTGTCGTTAAATTTTTGTTTTTGAAAAGCAATACGCCTGCGCAAATCAAAGATGAGTTGAACTCTGTGTATGGGGACTCTGCACCATCATTTACCGTAGTGAAATTTTGGGCAGCTGAATTTAAACGTGGCTGTGACGGATTGGGAGACGATGAACGTTCGGGACGTCCAAAAACTGCAACAACTGACAATAATATCGCTAAGGTTCTCCAACTGGTGATAGCAGTGGCTATAAAAATGTCGAAATGTCAAAGAACGTGTTTGTCACATATTAAATCAAGGTTTAGACATGAGAAAGCTGTCCGTGCGTTGCGTGCCGCGTTTGCTCACGTCAGACCAAAAACGTGTTCGAATGAACATTTTCAACGCTCTGTTAACGCAGTATTATGCGCAATAAATCCGAGCCTTGGCGCCGATTAATTACTGCCGATGATAATTGAATACTCCATTATACGCCCGAAACAAAAATGAGACTTTGTAGAAATATAAAAATAAATTTTAAGGAAAAATGTATCTATGTTAGGTGGAAATCTTTTCAGCCCACCCTACATAAAATTAAATTTTATGGGTTAGTAACACGCTTTCATTTTTAACCCTCAATCGATTTTTATTATGAAGGAATACTTTACTATGAAGGAACTGAAAGTGACTGTAAGTAGGGCATCTATGGAAAGCACTAGATTGACATAACATAGCTATCTCCTTTCACTGAAACGGTTTAAAATACTCATTCGCCTTGACCGAAGTACGAAATGTCACCACATATTATAAAACTTTGAGGAAATCTATTTTTCTCCTCCCTTCTCGCATCCGCCGTATGTGCTGGGTACCGTAAATTTAATTGAAGCTAAGACATAGTCAGTTTTCCTGGCATAAGGTCCATACACTTTTTTTTACTAATTTTAAACTGTCACATGGCTGCCTTCTATCCCCTCTAGAAGAGTCCGGTGTGAACGCCTTTTTTAAATCAAAACAAAAAATGTTTTGTTTTCTTTACTAGAAAGTTGCTTACCCATTTTGGTTACACTGCTCTTAAAACTCAACTGAGCTGATTTCCAACGGATGAGTAAAAGAACATGAAAATATAACTGTTTGTTAACCCCTATCCAACAGTATAGCCAGTTCCAATTTCTAGGGATTATAATTGTTCGCCCAACGGTTTTGGAAAACCTTTGAATCCACTACATATTATCGGTTGTGGAAAGTGGGATAATGGCTACTTAGCGGGGTACAGTTGGACTGTATGTATACTTTATTTACAACCGACATCACGCCATGGACCGCAACGCAAATCCCATGAATTGTATTATAACTAAACGTAAAACGTAAAAAAAAAAAACGTCCTTTTCAGATGCACGCGTTTTGTTTTTTTATTAAGTTTCTTATCCAAATTCATTAAAAGACAACGAACACTCCTATCCTTCTGAAAATGGTTGAGCAAAGTGATTAGTCAAATCTAATCGTTCTATTTTGTCCAATAACCCATATTAATTTTAATCATAGAGCAATAAGTCTTGGCTTCTGATAAGACTTAAATTCCTCTTAAGAGAATATCTCACTACACGTGTCAATCATTTCCTCGCCCGTGTCAAGCAAATAATACTTTGTAAGAGCAAAAAAAAAACACATTTTAAACATTCTCCATCGGCCTCGTAAATCATCCCAACTGACCCATTAAGAAGTTGGTCAACCAGTAATTTATGTTGACCTTCCCCATCGGTTCTCTTGCTCGTCGTGTCCGAAGGTCCTTATTAAACTGAAAATCATTTGTTATGAATTTTGTTTTTGGGGCTTTTTTTCTGCTTTTGTTTTCTCATGTTCCCGGGTGCGATCGAGATTATGGCTGTCGCTATCATGACCGTCAATCAAACATTAAAATAATCGGAAACGACATTTCCATGTTCTAATTGTCGACGAAAAGCACACAAACTGCTGTTGAAAGCAGCATTTCCGTGACTTAAATTGCTGTTTACCACTTCCGTTCTTGCACATCTATGTAACTTATTCTCATTTTCTTACAATTTGTTTTTTTCATTTCATTTTTACCCTTCTTTACTTACAGACCAATTCTCAGGTGGTAACCAGGAAGTAAGGACCTGTTCGCTCATCGTGATTAACATATCCTAGGATGTAAGACCACAGAATTTATTTTCCTCGTGTGTCCTTTTTTTATTTTTGCAACAACCGGAAGTAATTAGAATCCTCCTCACATACTCGTACATTTATACACGCGTACGTTACATCACTCACACACGAGTCCACGACACACAACCAGGCTATCTTTGCCCGCGGGTCTGTAATAGAGCAACTGTCAACGACCAAGTAATGTTACATGGATGTGCGGCCTTCTATTAACCTATGCGAACGGATGTCAGCAGCAACAGCAGTGCATCATCACCGCCGGTAAACTACCATCGAAGAGAAGGATAACAAGTTAATTCCTTACTTTTGCCGTGGTAGTGGCAAAGTAACAGTAATATTTTCTTAATATCATATTGACCCATAAACCCGATCCGTGTCTACCATAGTGTGTTTCGTTTCAATTTCGAATTAGCGTTTCCGTTGTTGTTATTGTGATTTTGAAAGAGATTATCATCGGTCGTGAAGAATGCGAGAATCTGTAGTGATGGCAACAAAAAGCAAGCTATTTGCGAGCAGCACCCTTGCTACGGTGTTCCTGGTACTGTTGGTGAGATTGTATTCGGTTAACGGTGTTATTGATCGATTGGTTGTTCAAACAACTAGCGGTCCGGTGCGCGGTCGTTCGATAACGGTGCAGGGACGTGAAGTGCATGTTTACACGGGCATACCGTATGCCAAACCGCCAGTTGATGATCTTCGATTTCGAAAACCTGTTCCAGCAGAACCGTGGCATGGAGTCTTGGATGCCACGCGATTATCAGCGACATGTGTTCAGGAGCGGTAAGTCGAATATTTGATTATAATTACATATGTATAATTTTTGTTGTATTTATTAAAGGTTGTTTTCTCTACTCCCAATTACTCTCGCTTAAAAATAGTTACTGCTCCATTCGACTTTGTTGAGCTATGTATTCAATCTAAATAAAATTTGAAAACCCCGTTCTTTGGCATCACTGATGTGCAAGCTATCAGGTACATCCCTTATAATTTTAATTAAGGGTTTGGTGTTATGTAAGATCTTGAGCATTTTCCTATGTCAATCTCACGTCATCTATTAATATACAGTGTGCCTTTTATTTATGTAAATATAGACTCGTGAATATAATGTTTTTGCTCAGTGGAATACTAATCCATCCACTTGTCAAGATCAAGAACCCTTGGAGGAAGACGACTAAGCAAGAGGTCGTTAGTCGGTAAAATACTGTGGGTATGGCTTATAGGTATACTTTGCCCATTTCAGCTTTGACGGTCCAAAACTCTCTACTAGGGCGATTGAACTTAGTTTTATTTTCCAATTTTATGTTTGAATTACTTTTATACTAAATAAAAAAAATTATTTTGAGTGATGAAAATCTTTATTTAGACCTTTACAATATTTCTGTTAAATGGAAACGATAATATGCGTAAGTGGCTGCCGTCAGATTTGATACACGTTTGTACATGTTTTATCGCATTTTCCAAGACTTTCCGCAAGAGTTCCGGTGATAACTGTTCGCATTCTTGTCGAATATTTTCCTTAAGGGCTGCGATTGTCTGAGGCTTATTGCCATAAATCCGCCCCCAAAGAAAGAATCTGGGATGGTTAAATCGGGCGATCTTATCTCGGGTTCAAAACGGGTAATTACGCGACCAGGAATATCCATTGTGGCTCGTACTGTATGTACGGTTGCACCGTCTTGCTGAAATCACATGTTCACCAAGCCCCAGTCATGCAATTCCAGCAGTAACCGTAGCGTTCGCCAGTAACCGTATTGCCGATGGCGTCCTCAAAAAAAATACGGGCTCCCGGGTGAACGGAACCACTTAAGTTGAAATGAGCCTCGTCGCTCACGATGATTTTCTGGGTTCTTATAGTGATGCCCAATTGGCCTGTCGTCTGGTTGATATTTCTTCATTCCCAGCGACATCGGCAGCACCAGACGTGACATTCGCGGCCGAACGACTAGTCCGGTGCCGGCCATGCCCTGCATGGTTTCCTGTGGTTCGATTCTGTTCGAGTAGCTAAGCGGCGGAATGTTTGCTCAGTTGACGCAACACGATTAGAAAATCTACGTCGAAATTCAGGCTGTGGTAAAACCACCGACCAATTATTGGCCAAAAATATAGACACAATTGTTCCACGCTCTTGCGTATAGCGCTCCATTGCTTGTCTGTTTGTATACTGCAGCTGTCTGGTTGACAAAAAAAGTTATCTCAAAGAAGAGAATACGAGACCGACGCGACGTTAAGGCATTCTGATACTGATTTTCCAGAGGTGTACATAGGTCTGAATCAGTGGAGTTAGTTTTGTGAAGTTCTGGACATTGGCTCATGATAGCCATTGTTCGTGTGACGGGAGCTTATCTTAAAGAAGGGCACGGACCAAAGATTCTTAGGATTGGTTTTAAGAGGTTTTAAATGGGTCATGTATAAAAGTATGTCTGCAGTCGTCTAAAATAATAAGACGGTAAAAACGTAAGACGAAGGGCTAGCCGAATAAACCTGGGTTGAACGGCCTTAATGCGTTAAGCGCGGATTTCGTAAGATGGGAAATCCCCATACCCATCCTTTCTTTTCAGTTTTGGGAAGAAAAAAAGTTTTAGATAGCTAAGTCCAAGGAGCAAGCTAATATTTCTTATTGACCATATGACCTTCCGCCAAGAACTCATGATAAGCCACTATATTGCAAGCAAAGCTTTCACGTTCGATTTGGCGTGCTTTTTTCGGACTTGGCTCGCTTCTATTGGTATGATTGAGTCTGAGTTTTGACGTCATAACTATTTACCCAGCAAATCTGGATTCTCATTCACGTCATACAACAGCTCCTGGGCGATGCTCATTGGGTGGTTCTTTTCGTCAAAATTTAGCAATTTCGCTGACACAAGTCGTATTCCCATAATATCTGAAAAAAAACCATGGCAAAAGCCAGCCGATATGCCCATATTCTCGGCAATTTTTCTGATAGTGATTCTACGATTCTCCATATAACTTTGTTTACTGCTTCAACGTTTTCATCCGTTGTAGCCGTGCTGAGGCGTTCAGGGCGGGACGATATCCAAACATTTTCTCGGCTTTCTGTGAGGAGCTCCTACCATTTACAAATACTTTTTTTTTGTCAGATTAGATCTGTCAAATTCGTTAGAAAAAGGTAGCCCCTTTAATTATCAAATGGATTAATGTCATGCTAAAGAAAGGCATATAACAGCCAAATTAGGCACATCAGAAGTAGTGATCAAAACTATGTATTAGATGCTGTCCGCAGGGGGTGTCTTATCCTCATTTCTATGATCAATTCTGGTAAACGAACTTCTCTGTGTACTTAATAAGCCATCGAATATGCTGACGATGTAACCATAATAATCATATAAAGAAAACATGAAGAAATCATAAGAAACCTCATGCAAAAAGCCTATGAAATAATCTAGAATTGGTGCGAGAAAAAGGAGTCTCCTCCACTCCTAGCAAAACACACATGATTCGATTCACTAAAAGAAGAACAGATAATATTTAAACTTTAAAATCAAAGAAGGTAGAGGTAAAGTTTCTAGCAATAATACTTGACCAAAAACTCTCTTGGAATGCACACTTAAATAAAATATACTCAAAGGCCATGACAGCTGTATGGGCCCTACGAGTAAAACATCTCGTAGGCAAAACATGGTGGCTAGACCCAAAAATTAGTCAATCAACTGATTAAGCCAACCATACTTTATGGCCTGCTGTTTGGTGGAAAAATGTATGAACAAAAAAGGGCCATGAATAAAATCAATAAAATACAAAGGCTAGTGCGCAGCTGCACTATTGGAGCAATGAGAACGACTCCGACTGCAAGGATGGAAGCAATTCTAAACATCCCACAATTTCACATTGCCATACAGGCTGAAGCTCCCAAACAAGCCTCAACCATACAGAGAACCCATAAATACAAAGAAGGAGATCTTGTTTGACATCTAAAAATTCTTAAAAATGTGGATAACATCGGGGAACTAACCCGAGTGAGTGATCTCTCAGAGTCTCCTTAGTTAAACTTTAAAATATACTACGAAGTACTTATAACAAGTAGAGAGGAATGGAATAATAACCCTCCTTGGATGAAAGATTGGAGCCTAGAAATGGTACACAGATGAAACGAAACAAGGTAGGGCCTGGGGTATTAGGGTCAAAATCTAGCCTACACTTTACAATAAGTAAACTATATTTCAGGCCGAGCTATTTGCAATCAATGAAGCAGCACATAGCATCAGCGACGGAAGACACACTAACACATGGATAACTATATTCTCAGACAGCCAAGCGGTTCTTAAAGGGCTAAAGAGGTACACCTTTAACTCTAAAGCTGTCGGGGAATATCACAATACACACAACAAACTGGCTGTAAACAACAGATTAACGTTGATCTGGATGCCAGGTCATGAAAACCATGAAGGCAATGATAAGGCTGACATACAAGCCAAGAAAGGTGCTTAGATACCTTTTACGGGGCCATCTTCCCCTTATGGTTTTGACAGTTCAGACATAAACCTACACTTGCACAAACAGATCCTAAAACAAAGGAACCAATTCTGGAACAGACAGAATGGGATTAAACACTCCAGAAAGTTCATGAAACAAAGTCAGTGCCAAAGAAGCTCTAGAATTAAATAAAGCCGACCGAAGAGTGCTATGTGAGGCACTAGCAGGACACGGGGCATGCAACTACCATCTTTATAAAATGGGTCTTAGTAGCACAGAAATCTGCAGGCGATATGAGCGGGCCAAGGAAACTATGGAACACATACTTACCACCTGCCCAAACCTTGAACGAGAAATATTCAAAATGACAAGTAACACAACCAGAACGGGGAAAGACTTCCAAGAAATCCCATCTAGAGAAGTTGTCAAATTCTAGAAGGCAGCACTCAAGTCATAGATCAAAGAAGGGGGATCAATAGATCTTTATGGTCGCAGTACTAGTGTCTTCAGGTGACACACCCCGAGTTCTTCAATTTAAATTCAAATTCGTCAAATGCCACAGTTAAGAGTCCAAGTACTTAATGAAATACTTAATTTTAAACACCAGCAGTGTGGTTCAGCAATTATTCGTTGATTTTAAAAATGCGTATGACTCTAAAACCGATCGAAAACGTATCATGGCCTTGTAAGGCTGGGAATTCTGAAAAAGGTGGTAAAACTAATACGAATCGTCTGCTGGAAAATATGTAAAGGGTTAAAATAAGCAAACGCCTTGCCACTACTTTTTTTTTAATTTGGCGCTGGAGAGAAAAGTAGAAAACCTAATAATGTCAGGAAAAGAAGTAGGCTTAGAAGTACCTATAAGGTGTACAACTTTGCTTATGCCGTTTGCTGATAACGGTAAGTAGCTGTCGAAAAAAACAGATCGCAGACATCAGGCAGTTGGCTTGGACCTCGGTCAACAGAACACCATTCAAACATTAGTCAATTTGTGTCTGCATCATAAAGTTGTTCTCGATTGAAAATGTCAGTTTACGAGCCTAATTCTCGTCATTTGCGGGAGGTGTTACTGTTTTGATTCAATATGAAGAAAACAGCGGCTGAGTCTCATCGAATGCTCTCAGATACGTATGGTGAGGACGCTATTAGTGAAAGAACGTGTCGTGAGTGGTTTCAACGCTTCAAGAACGGTGATTTTAACGTCGAAGACCGGCATAGTGGTGGAAGACAGAAAGTTTTCGAAGATGCAGAATTGGAGACATTGTTGAGTGAAGACTCGCGTCAAACTCAAGAAGAATTTGCACGATCAGTGGGAGTGATACACCAAGCCATTTCAAAACGTCTCAAGGCCATGGACATGATTCAGAAAGAAGGAACTTGGATCCCGTATGAGTTGAAACCAAGAGACGTTGAATTATTTTCATAGTGTATGATGTCAGTGTCTTTAAGCGACTAGTAGTCTTTCATATAATATATATATACATATATCAAAACTGGTCATGGTCGCATTGAAGGACCTGGTCAGTGAGCGATTGGCTGGAGAAATAGGGGAAAAAATAGGCAAATAGTAGGTTATAGCAAGAAGTATTGACAAAGTTAAAAGTAGAAGGGTATTGATGAAGTTGTTACAAAGTTTCGGTCGAAGATGGGTTAACATTGCACTTGGGTCACTTGGATACTTCTAGTAGAGATATTCATATAGTTGTATGAATTGAGTGAACGATTGTGGGCAGTTTAAAATGCCGAATGCGGATCGGGATCATTTGTTTCTTTTGTTACGTAGGAAGCATATTTACCAGGGTAGAAATGAAGTTCATTCTTCTTTGGTGCTGATCGATCGGATAAGGTGAAGGAATGAGGATCTTTGTGTAAAATGAGCGTCTTGGGGTTTAGGGGAAAATTAAAGTTAATATTGCTGAGCAGGTTATTTAGTTTTGCATAATCAGCTGTGCGGAAATTGAGAAAGTACGTATTTTCGGATTGTTCAATGGGGTAGTAATCGTTAAGTGAAAGTGTTCAAAATAAGAGTGCATGAATTGCTGTAACAACGCAATTTTCCATGTCAGATGAAAAGATTGTAACAGGTAGTCAGCCCATGTTGCTGCTGATTTAGCGGGTAGTTGCCACCACATAATATTGTATATGGGAGAATAACAGCAAGAAGCAACGAGAACATTGGTTTCACGAACAAATCAGAACTTATTTTCGACTATCAACATACCTAGACTCAGGCAAAGTGACAAACTTTCGAGCGAAACCAACAGCAACTTCATGATATTTTCTTCTCGTCTACCAGCTTCTTTGCTATTGATTGCAATAACACACCAAGGCATACCCATACTTGACCGCCATGGTGACCTGATGAGTTTAGAAGTTGTTCAACAACGAGCGGAGACCAAAACGGTCCCCAGGACTACTAGAAAATTATGTTAGTGCTTTTCAAACAAATGCTCAATTTAATGATTTGGTCATAAAGAACCTTCAGCTGGTAATTACTACCCAAGTTTATCTGATGAAACCCTGAACTGAAATATTTACTTAACTACCATTGCGGTTCTTTTCACATATCACCTTGTCTAAAAATAGCACTGCGCCAAGGCTTGAAACGTTCTACTTACGCGGTGCTTCTTAATTATTTCGAAAATCACGAATGCCACCACGCAACCGAACAGTTTCTTTTCCTGTCAATTTAACTAAGTGCGATCGCTTCTCATTCGCGCCACTTGGGATATCGCTTAAGTAAACTTTTAAGATACAAAAGTACATCCTGCTAGCTCATACCCCTTTACTACATATCCTGACCTTTAGTTTTCCGTCCCGTTCTGACCCGCCTCAATGCAATAAATCTTAATTTGAACACTTAGTGAACGACATCTCATAATAATTACTAAGCCAAGGGTAGACTTGTGCATGTAAATTCAGCCCCGAAATTCCCTACGTTCTTCGCGCCCTATCTGCTGCAATCGCCTACCTTCAGAAGGATAGCCCCGAACCAATCGCAACTACATACTTAGAGTACTTTTGCTCGTATTCAAGCCACGATGTCATGGAGCCCCGTTGCCACAGAGAGCGCTCGTTTCGTATTTCTTTTAATTAAGATAATCACGTTGATACCTTAAGACTAAGACCGCGGAGCGGTACGGGCTGGAGTGCGATTTGAGTAGAGACATAGTATCCTCGAATGAGTCGGCTGAGTGAGGCAACTTATTCTGGTGTGGGGTGTGATGGCAACGACGGCGCGGCAACTGTGAAGAGGGACGCCAGCTAAATCTCTTTAGTGACATGGTTCCCATCCGTAAATCGCAATCCGTTGCTGTGTTCTGTGAAAATGCAGATGACGGTCGGCAGACCTAGTTTAATTCCTTTTCGTGTCGCTAGCTAGATGTACTTGTATAGTACATATTATGTATATGAATGCTTTTCTACTACGCCACTGTTGCTCCGCCACATTGCTGCTCTACATCACCGATAAGTATATGAATTGGTTAAAGGTAAGCGAGAAGAGGGCAAGGAAGAGAGTGACTGCAAGAAAACGCCCAACCGTCCCATCACGTTGCACCACGAAGGATGCCATTACAGTGTGTGCATGTGCAATGAGCAATGAAAATATCATCATGCTTGCCAGCTAGCAGTAGTTTCAGTACACCAGGACATACTCGTTCAGTTTGCCTAGAGGATTCTCTATTTTGCTTCTTTTCTTCTTGTCGTCTTATTTATGTGCCCTCGTTGTGTTATTAATTTATGAGGACGGACGCACGGGTTGAACGGGGCACACGGATTGTAGTTCATGAAAACAGGTGAGTGGAATGCCGCAGTCGTGACGTCATATCGGGGATAAATAGAAAACTCGCTCAAGGATATGTAGCCAAAGAGTGGCTGTGTTGTGTGGCATGCACGTGTATTTGCAGTATAGTCGAGCAAACAAAACAGACAAGGGAGGACGAAGGAAAACATAAATTCATATTACGGGTATAAAAGTATTTCGGTCAAATCCCTACAACCAAAGTATACTAGGAGGACTATGCTGCTATTGCTGCTAGGAAACGGGCTAGGACTGGGGATATCTACTTTTTATGACATCCATCGTCGAGAGGATTTTACGTCTTATTGTAAATAATTATAAGGTAGATGTAAAATGCATGGTGCACAGCGCAGCCAGGACAGGCGTTTAGTCGCGTGGTGAAGTTAATTGCAGTTTTATGGCTGTGGCTGCTAGTGGTGTATACTGGTGCCTAACTGGAGCAACTTTATTTAAAAGTCCTTGCAGAAATGAGATATCAGATAATGTAAAAATAGTTTGCCGAAGGATTATGGCTAGAATATTAAGAGACGGCTTGAAAGCGACATCAGAATCATTTATTTCCTTTGTGTGGAAAAAGTATGAGGGTTTTTAAACACTAACAATGGATTTAAAAAAGATTTTTGCTTTTTGTCCTTTTTCGATAGCTTTCGGTAGAGTTTAATTTTTGAGCGCGTCCTTAAAAGCCTTGGATATGAATATATATTACTTTGTTCCCTCCTTGTTCATACGAATTACTACTTTGCAACTTGAAGACCCTTATAGTCAATCTGCATAGTTTAATAGTGTCTGATTTACGGCAGTCATTGCCTAGGCCTGGTTTAATGGAGTCTAGGGAAAGCGGTCTAAGTTTATAAAGGTATGATTTCAATGCATCAAGGTGTTAATTCAACGAAAATAAGATAACATGTCCATAATCAAATTCATCAATGATTTGCTGTAGCGAGATTCAGTGTACTGCAAGGAATATCAGAACAAAACCGGCTAAAATATGGAAGTATTGAACAGCACGGTCAATCATTACCAATAAAAAGTGTGGTCTGATATCTTTTTTTCTTCACCTAGTTAACTAATTCAAAGCAATAGCTACATAGAAGAAGACCAAATTCCAAACAAAAGACTAGTAAGATGAATTCATGTAATCGTTGTGGGGATCCGTTACCGCATGACGGTGAATTTATCAACTGTTCATCCTGCAAAGGAAATTTACATTTTGAGTGCAGCTCTGTATCTCAGAATTCGTACCGCAAAATGTCACAGCAAGCGAAAAAGAACGAACGTCCAAAACGCAAAACGATCTCGAACAGCGGAGTCCCCAAAGGCAAGTGCTTCAAGTAGTGGGAATGCCAATAATAGCTCTGTAAATAAAGAACTAAGGGAGATGAAGGCAATGCTGAAAGAATATGTAAAGGCAGTAGAATTTACCACGAGCAAATACGACGACATAAATAACGCACTTGCAAAAAACAACACATTACTACAAAATCTTATGAAAGAACTTAAGGACTATAAAAAAAAATAGAAATCAAAGACGAACAAATAACACACCTACAGACGCAAGTCAACGTACTGGAACAAAAACAAATTGACAGGAACGTAGAAATAAAAAAAAATTCCAATGCTTGGCAATGAAACCGCAATGGATATGATCAAAGCGATAGGTGAAACACTTAATACACAAATCACAGAAACTGATATTGAAGAAGTTTAGATATACACTCACTGACAGAAAAAACAAACAAATGAAAAACATCGTTCTAAGTTTCACAAGGAAAAGCACCCAAGCCACATTTCTAGAACTGTCAAAACATAAGAAAACACTGAAGTATGGTGAAGTGTGCTCCAAATTACAAAAAGAGCCATACCCGGTGTACACAAATCATAAAATATACATGACATATATATAAAATACATAAAATATACATGACTCCACACTTTAAAAAGATTCTCTGGCTAACGAAGAATAAAGCAAAAGCGGCAAACTGGACGTTCGTCTGGTTTAGAAACAACAAGGTGCTAGCGAGAAAGACAGAGGGAGACCGAATAATCGAGATAAGAGCGATCTCTGATCTTGACAAAATGACATAAACGATCAAGGCAATTGGCATTATCGTAACTACACAAAAAAATTCTCCTTGTTATGAATAACGCCGATAATGAATTAATTAATATAAAATTAATAAAATTAAAATCACAGGAAGTAATCGAATATGTACATCAAAAATAATAAAACACAATTTTCATGTAGGCCATTAAATATAAGGTCCTTGAGAACAAACTGGAACGCATTTATGGTATATGTAGCTGACTTCTTATGTAATATTGACGTCATTATGTTATGTGAAACAAATATTAAAAAAGACGAAAACCAATTGTATCAAATAAATGGATACAGAAGCGAATTTTTTAACAGAAATAATTCAAAGGATTATATAGGAGGAATAGTAGTCTACGTCAAAAATAATGTTTCATATGAGAAAGTCGAGAAATTAACACATTATCTTAATGTGTTAGCGCTTACTACAATTTCAATAAACTAAACTAAACTATGTGAAAATATTTACATAAATGTCAAATGTGATAACTTTGAGGCTTCGATCCTGTCTATATACAGACCACCCAAAACAAACGTTATTCGTGAACTCAGCGAACATAATGACAGTGGTGGAACGAGGAGCAACATCATACTAATGGGCGATGTAAACATATACATAAAAGACAAACGCAATGAAGACGGCTGCGATTATTTGTCGATGGTAGCTTCAAAAGGACTGCATAATTGCATACATGCACATACTCGTATAGATATACGCAAAAACACCCAAAAGTCTAATCGACCACAACTTCATAAGAGCCAACAATGCAGATATCAACTCAGCTGTAATCGAAATATGCATCTCAGACCATTATGCCCTGTACTGCGGGATAAAAACAAACATCACAAGCCAAAATGAAACCAAATAACGAAAGTATAATACTAACTAATCTAATATCACAAAAAATTCAAGATTTCAACTGGGATACTCTGAACGTGTACCCAAACGTAAATGAAATGTATCACAACTTTAAAGAAATAATGAGCACATTATACACATCTGCAACTGTGATGAAAAAGAAAAGGAGCACAGAGCATAGTTGGATAACCTCTGAATTAAAAAGCGACTGCAAAGAACGTGATAGACTATACAGACGGTACAAAAACAATCGGAACAATGACAGCGTGCAGAACTCAATATATGTATGCCGAACATGCTTCCGCCACAGAGGATTCTGTCGGCAGGGATTGATGGAATAAGACCGAGAGATCTAAAAAACAATGGAACGAAACTCTCGCCAGTGATAACGAAGATGATCAAATATGAGTTTAGATCAAACATCGATCCCAAACATTCTTAAAACATCAATAGTCCGACCGATTCACAAAAGTGGCAAGAAAAATGATATTTTGAATTATAGACCTATCTCAATCTTACCAACTGTCGACAAAGTGTTGGAAGAAATATTAACAAGAAGGCTCTATGAATTCGTTGAAAAGTTCAACTTTCTGAATAAGAACCAATATGGATTTCGTAAAGGCAAAAATATAAATAGACTGCTTGGGAATTTTGCAAACAAAATATACAAAAGCCTAGACAAAAACCATAGCACAGTTGCGGTTTTCATCGACTTCAAGAAAGCCTTCGACACTTTAAGTCATCAACAAATTCTAAGACAGCTGAATAAAATTGGAATACGAGGTCGCATATTAGCTTGGTTTGAAAACTACTTAAGCATTAGATCCTTCAGAGTCGAAAAAGCGATGAGAAGAAGCGATAAAGTAAAAGTAGAATACGGTGTCCCACAGCGATCAAAACTAGGTCCGCTCCTGTTCATTATATATGTCAATGATTTACTGTCAGTATTAAAGTATAGTACGGGCTACGCGTTATGCGGACGACACAGCGATTGTAGTTAGCCATAGGAGCGTTGAAGAAGCTGTAAAACTTATGCAAATAGACTTCAACAGAGTCGTAGCTTGGTGTCACGACCATGACTAATTATCAACGCACTTAAGACAAAGGTAACGCACATTCGCCCGCCGCATATTCCCAGAACAAAACTTAAGATTAAAATACATGACGTAGATTGTTACATAGAAATGGATATAGAGGAACAACAGGAAATGATGACTGCACCAAATTTATTGATTACGTGTCAATGTACAAATACCTTCGGCTGACAGTTGATTACAACTTTAAGTGGAACAACCATATAGACACATTAAAGAAAAAACTGTACCAATCTACGTATGCATTTTTCCACCTAAGCAACTTATGTACACCTGAAGTAACTAAACAGTGCTACTTTAGTTTAGTGGAATCGCACAAATGAAACCGCTTCAAAAAATACAAATCAGAGCGCAGAAACTTGTACAAAAAGTAAAAGGTAGGGGAGAAGGGCGGCAACATAGAAACGAAACAGCAGGACTGCTCAGAATACAACAACTACACAATCTGGAAATCTTGGTAAATTACGGAGACGACAACACCTACAGAAGTCAAACGCAGCAAATGATCAACACCAGAAGACGTCAGATGCAGCTATGTATATGAAATTCCAAGGTTCTGGAAGGAATATGGCCGAAGGACACTAGAAGTATCTGTCCCACCTGAGTATCGCAACCTGCCTAAACACGAGATGATGAAAAAAGTGAAAGAAATGTATGTCAGACAATTTGAATTAAACTTGTATCTCATCTTTCCCCTATCCTTTTAAATTGTTAATTCTCAAAATGTACTAAATTTAATTCTTTTAATGATTTCTTAATTAACATTAATGGATTTTCAACAATATAATATATGGAATATCTTTGTAACTAGTCTTCTGCAGACAATCCTTTATGGCTTTGCAGATAAGCAACTGTTGTAGCTATCGAAGTAAAATAATAAAATTCAAATTCAATTCAATAGTATCAGACCTGATCTATATTTATTTTTCAACAGAATTGACAAGATCAAATCACGTGATTTGTTTTTCTATTTGAGTTCATAAATCAATGCTTGCTAATTACTTTCTAACGATTGCTTCGTGTAATTGACCACGTTTACATTTTCAGTGATCCAATTTTTTTTTGTTGGAGGCTTCTACTATCTGTTGGAGCACTCAGACAAAAATACTGGTCCATTGTACTACCAGACAAACATCTTGTCTTATTGAATTTTCTTCATTGTCCGGAGAAAGGTGAGGAGGGGCTCCAGTGATATAGAGCTAAGAGACTCGGCACACATCACGTCGCCCCCCCATGATGTGTCATCCTCCCCGCAACATGCAGCACAGGTAGGCGTCTCACTGATGCCAAGCACGTAGAGATGCTTGGCAAAAGTGTAATGGCACATAATGACGTCTGTAAGCCTTCTGCAATCATTTCTCCTCAAGGATAAGAAGAATGTTGCGGACTTCTTGCAGACATCAGGGCGTACGCGCTTAGTCATCTTGCATCCTGGATCCTTCCATCTACGACTGTATGCATTAAAGACCCAGTCGTTGATGTCGGATTTGACCGTGGAAGCAGGTAGACCTAAGGGGGGTTCAGGTCCTGAGAAACTCTCCTCTGAGCCCCTTCTAGCGAGTTCATCGGAGATCTCATTTTCTTGGATCCCAAAGTGAGCTGGGACCCATACAAGCCTTAGTGAATTTAGTCTTCCGACTTTGTTCAAAAAGTCTTGAGTTCATGCACTTATCTGGAGCTGGTCACAACATAGTGCATGGCCATTAGGATTGCGTAAATCTCTGATTGATGTTTTCGCGCTTAAAGAAAACTCCAGCACCCGATCCCTGCTCAGTCCTGGAGCCATCTGTGAAAATGCGAAGACAGTCCATTCAAGGTTCAGTGTCTGGCCAAAGCCAGTCCCGACGCCATGGAAATGTGAAATTACAGCCCAGTAGGATGGTAGATATCATTGAGTCGGAAGACGTACGTATCTATGAGACAGGGGTCGTAGGATATTTCTTGCGCAAGTACACTTTCACTCCAATGCGAGTTGTACCAAATATCATTTCTCTTTAGGCGAGACATAGCTTTCAGTGCGCAGTTCTGATATATATGCCAAGCGGTAGAAGATTAACAGCATCTAAAGCAGCTCCCGGTGTGCTGGGAAAACCGATGCATATGAGATTATCGGTCTTATCATTGCCGTGTAGATCCAAGGGACAGAGAGAACAGCAACATCATCCGCATAGGCCTGGGCATAGATTCCAGAGGCATTGAGAGCATCGAGCAGAGAGTCGACCACCATGCACCATAACAACGGAGACAAGACGCCACCTTGCGGGCAGCTCCTGTTTACTCCAGACTTGACACATTGTTCGAGGCCTGTATCAGCGGTCAATGTCCTGTGCACAAGCATTGCTTTGATCCACAAAACCAGTGCTTCATATACGCCATGCCGTCTAGCAGCGTTACACATGCTGTCGAAAGTAGCGTAATCAAAAGCTCCCCCAAGAAAATGCCTAATATGTACTCTTTCCTTTCGTGAGCGCATTCAATTCTCCCAACTAGGTTTTGAAGTGCAATCTCGCAGGATTTTCCGCGCTGATAAGCATGTTGTATGTAATTATATCAGTTAAAACACATAAATTTAAGAAAGTAAAATGAAACATATTCGCATCTCATTCATTATTTTGCTTTGTTTTTGTATTAGCAACCATTTTTCGATCAAAATAGGGGTGTACGAATATGAGTTTTGCATACTGTATGTAGGCAAGTGCCAGGCTAGCAGTGAAAATACCTTTTTGCAGAATAACAGGGGATATATCATATATATATGTATATATATATATAACAGGGGATATACTGGCGACTTGAAGTCATAGAAAGATGCCACAGGGAATTTAATGGCTGTTTACATCGTTTCAGTCGCAGTTTCCAATGAGGGAGTGTGCAACGAGCCGATGACAGTCTGATTTCCCGGGAAATGGGTCTGCAACAGTAAACTAAGAGTTTCTGCTTTAGACTCGGTGAAGGTACCATCAGACTTTCTGAGTACATCCAGCTTTGTTGATTTTTTCCTCGTTTGAGAACATTAACCAATTTGCTGGTCGCGCTCAAAGATTTAATCTCTTCGCAGAATGACTTATAGGAATCATTCTTCAATTTACGAATAAGCTTCTTATATTCCTTCTACTTCGATCGATATTTATACAAGTCATCTTCCGAGTTCGATTTAAGTGATCTATTCAGGAGACTTTTGGCTTCCCTGCGAAGACATTGGAGGTCAGTGTTCCACCAGGGAACCAACTTCCTGCGGGGAGGTTTTTGAAAGGACATGCGAATTCGAAACAGTTGATGATGGCGCTGCTGAGGTTATGAACGGCATCCTCCACCAAGTCATCCATACTAAGAATCCAATTTAAAGTCACTTTTTCTACCATATTGGCTTCAGTTAATGCTTGCTTATTGACTTAGACGAATTATTTGACGTATACACAAAAGAGTATTAGGGCGTCAAATTGCACGATCTAACGCCAAAAACGATTGAAAAATTGTTTACCGAACTCATTTCTCAATTGGTCTATCGATCTGTGTGCTGTGTGGCATGCAGCCCGCAGCATAAGGCCCACTCACTGAAAATTCGACGCTGCGGCAGGTCATTCTTGTATGAGCTGCATTTTGTAAAGTTTAAGTACAAGATCGTTTCGTAAAGCCTTCCAAGTAGTCGATAACGCAAGTCTAATTGCTGCGAATGGCGATAATGGACAAATCATTAATCAAATAATATTTTAAGACTTCACTATAAATATAATATACGCAAGACGTCGTTAACCCTAGTGTTTTGATCCCCCCACGTAAGCTGTTGATCAAGGATGACTCTAAGATCGTTAACAGTCTTTACATAATCGATATTGCTTCCGTTGGCTAAGATTGGTGGAAAGTTACTTAACTCGGCTTGGCTGTTGGTGGAGTTGAACATAAGAATGTTTTTATTAAGTCGTTACATATTTAGTTGCCGATTTTTATGTGGAAAGTTAAACAACGCTATTTCAAAAGTTAAAGAAGTTTATTCCAAAAAATATTCTCCATTTACATTTGTGACATTTTTCCAACGTTTGACTAAAGCAAAAATGCCTCTTTTGAAATAGTACTTGTACGCGAACCATCCAAGAGACGAGATTAACAAAGGGTCGACGAGAGAAAAAGGGGTTTGAACCAATCAACTCAATCGAAGGATCGAAAGAAGATATACCAAAGCGACCAACTGAACAACTAATTGACTGGTCAACACGAAAGGAAAAAAAGGAAAGTCACGTTTGAGCTAAACTACGATTTATTCTTCGTCTGCACACTTTGTTATACAAGATGGAAGTGTCGAACCCATCGATTTTGATTTACCATCAGCCCTCGCATCGCGTGATCGACGGACCATAGTGTGCGGAATTCTGACGTCACTGGACGCGTGGTGTTCGTTTATTAATGGGTTGATGGTAATTACAATGGTGTGACGACGATGGTTTGACATTGGATGATACATATGATACATAATATCATAACATACGTTTTTTTTTTGGGGTTTTTTTTTTAGGCTTATAAATTGTTTATATTGGAGAATTTCCCAAACCAAAAAGGTGGTAATCGGTCAGGGATAAGTCTGGTGAGTAAGGCGGGTGAGGCAAAACTCCATAACCCAACTCGGCCAGCTTCAGGAACGTCAACTGTGCGGGATGTGGTCTTGCGTTTTCATGCAGCAGTATGGGACTATGCCTGTTTACCAGTGATGGCTGTTTTTGGAGCAATTTATTGTGCATTATGTCGATTTCTCTACAGTACGACTCGGCCGTGTCGTACGTATGTACGTTTCTCCGCGTTTGAGAAAGGAATAGTGTACAACTCCCTCACACGTCCACCATACTGTCACCATGACCTTTTTCGTGTGTAATTCTGCCTTACCAAGTCCACTGGCTCACCCACGTCTACCCCACTTTTCATCGCAGGTGGCGATGCGATGCAAAAAAGGATCTATACGATGTCTGTCAGTCAAAGATACTGCAACCTCCAAACGTCAGCATAGCATACTTGCTGGTGTTAGGATCTCTAGTTTTTTTACCTTACCGATGGCAAAAAGGTGGTTACACTTGACAGTAAGGCCAAGCACAGTTGTAGCTGGATTTTCTTCACCAGCAGCTGCAAGTTCTTCTTTATCAATGACATTCTCTGGTCTATCCCTTGGCAAATTTTCGAAAGAAAAATCTCCCTCGTTGATAAACCAGTTTCGAAGAATTCTCTCACTACACGTACCCAAACCAAAAGCGTCGTTTATTTCTCTAGTCGCTACGGCTAAGTTCATATTTTTCTTAAATTGAAAATGGAAAATTGCCCTTAAATTTGTTAGTGATTTTTTATGTAAGGAAAAAGTCAACTCAATGAGCTAATAGGGTAAATTAATTTTTACCGTTAGAAAGATTAAACTGCAATATTTTCTTAAATAAAACTTTATGTTCAATTTCTCCGCACAACTTCCCCCCACAACGATCACGTTAGGAATGATCGGTAGGTTGGCAATTTCATATGTAACGACCTAATATAAATTACACTTTTATTAGTTTAAGTGTCTAAAAAAAAACAACTTTATTTCACGACGTTCGGATACAGAGTGACTTACGTTAACTTAATATCTAATAATGTAACCTACGCTTACTCTATTGCATCAGCCAGGTGAAGTGCAAGGTTGCACTTTGTGGAGTTTCGTGTGACGATCGATGAGTGCACGCGAGCGTTGCTCCCACTGTTGGCGATGTTTCCGTTGTTGACCCAGACATGGTGTCAGCAGAATTGGTGTGAAAGCAAGATATTATTTTGCGTTAACTTATATGACCATCGTGTAACGGCCTGGAGATTCTCATTTAACCGCGCAGTAGCATCTACCTTTAGGGAAAATGGGTAGCTGATATATACGAGTATGTAATTTACAATGTTTGAGAATGGCAGGAATTGTTATGCTTTTATAAATGAGCAATTTGTTCTTTATTGAGAGATTAGAGTCTTATATTTTATTCGTTTTTGATTTCGTTGATTGTGGTGCTTCCAAGTTAATTTGCTGCCTATATGCATTGCTAACTACTTGGCTAGTGGTTGAACAGATACCTGCTTATTGTTTCTTGTCAATGGTAGGTTTGATTACTTGGACTGTCTTGTTTTCGTTGACCTCTAGAACTTGTCAAACATTTTTTTGTTAGTGTATCGTAGACAGTAGTACTTTGGTCGTCGGTAAATGTTGCTATCGTAGTCGTTTCTCTGTCAGGATCGAAAGTACATATAGAACGGGTCCCAGAATACTTCGTTGCGGTACTCCAGTATTCATAGGATGGATTTGTGAGCATTTGTCTTTGTCTAATAAAGAAGCATTGATCTGTTAACTGTGGTATGATGTTTGTGTAATCGTCCTTTCTGTCAAACCGTCCAAATATTCTGGCACGCATGATTTTTCTTCAGCCAAAGAAGTAGATTTTGTTTGTTACGCAGTGTATTTTTTCGATGTTCGAATGTTGTGTTCTTAAGGATGATGTCGAAAATACATTCACCTAGAATGTCAAAACTGTTCCAAGCTTGTTTTTTTTGACAGCAGTATTTGGGCTGGCGGTGCCTTTGGACCATATTTTTTTCCGAAGCATTGCTGATGCGATGTTGACTGTCCTTTTACCCGTGATTGATGCTATGGCCGTGGAGAACGTTAGTGATTAGTATGATTTCAAAATATATCCGATCTGTCAATTATAAAATATGATAGCAATTAGGCGGCAACTTGATCAAAAGTTCTTATGAAAGTTTTGACTACCTGCAGGCAAAATCGAAGTGGTCATTAAGTTTTTATTGTGTTGCATTATAAACCTCATAGTTTGGCTTTAGATTAAAATATAAACGTGTTTTCTATTAATGTGGCAATAAATCATCTGCACTGAAACCTTCGGTAGCTGAACTTATCTGCCTTGAGGTATATTTTGAAATCCGCTGAAATCCTTTTTTAATGCAATTTAAGTTATGTCTTTAAAATTGCAAACATTTCAACTTTGACAACTGATACGTTTTTTATTGCGATTCACGATCAATGTGCAACCAAATTTATCGTTGTCGGTTATCAGTTGATAAAACTTTAATAGAACATGCTGGATTGCAGCATCTTTTCCATTGGGTCACATGCATTGCTATGAATTACGTTCCCATAAGAAGGACGAAAACGCTTACAAAAACGTGCCGTTATCGATATCATTTGACTATAATTGGGTATTTCCCATATTACTGATATTCACAAGCTTTCATTTTATTGAGATTTATGTGGAAATCTTTTCCTTTCTTCTCAGATACGAGTACTTCCCTGGATTCTCTGGCGAGGAGATATGGAATCCAAATACAAATGTATCTGAAGACTGTTTGTACATAAATGTGTGGGCGCCAGCTAAAGCTCGTTTACGTCATGGTCGAGGAGCCAACGGTGGTGAGGTAAGTTTATTTTTATTCCCAACTAAATATGTATCTTTAATGATGGCAATAAATTCGATTATAATTTCATGTTCTTTAAATGTGCTAAGGAAATATGTTTAATTGTTAAAATGATACCAAACATATTCTGCACTTCTAGGGACGTTTTCCACTGATTAATGACTTGTAATTTTGCTTATTACGTATCACATTGTTGATATGGAAGAGCAGTACTGAAATAACTCACAATTTATCCACTGTATTTCGGACCTGCCTGCTCTTACTAATAGCAAGAGAAAGATTCGATTTGAACGGAAGGGCTCTGTGCCCTAGCTCAGGAATTACATACATATGTAATAGAGACCGACAGCGTTCGTCTCTCTTGCCCTTCCCCTCAAAGGGTTGTTGTTGTTTCACATGCATTCTACACTTGTGAATCCCCTTGACACTTTCCCCTTGTAACTTTCACGGTATGTGCAAAATATGCTTTTAATTTCCTTTTTTTCGGTGTGGGTTTCATTTATCCGACCGTTCAGGGGTTTTCCATCGTTAGTTACATGGCAGTATACGATTCCGTTTTGAAAAAAAATTAAGTCTTTTGAGATAGTCGAAGAATCGATCCAAGGGATTATTCGAAAGATCGTGTTGCTCATGCGCTATCGGTCGACATAAGTGGTAATCAGAAGACGCGAAGTCTCGATCGTACGGCGGGAGAAGTACGACTTCCTGGCAGGTTTAAACGACCTAAACAACATTTGACCGAGCACTGTCGTGTTGCAAAACCACTTTATCATTTCTTTGCTCGTAAAGGGTGTCCAGCGGGAAATTTTTAACTTTAAATTTCCAATGTTCGATTTAATTACGTTGATATTAATCACGTTGAGTCATTGGTCGGGAGCACACCGCGCATTTGTGGTTAAGCAATATTTGGAAACGGGTGAATCGTTGGTTCGTACTCATCGTAATTTTTGTGTTCACATCAATTTACGCAGACTGAGTGATGGTCCGAGCACGCAACTCATGTGGTCGTGGGTGCAAATGCTTGGGCAAGAAAGGACGATGGTGAACTGAACTCTTTCGGGACCATCAACATCAACAGCGACATCGGAACATGTCGCTCAAATACGACACGAAATTATGCGAAACCCGCGTAAAACCACAAGAAAGATTACGGGATGAAAAAATCAACTGTGCACGTCATTTTGAAAACAAAATTAATGTTCCACCCATACAAAATCTAAATCGTGCAAGGTCTAAAGAAAAGTGGCTATCCTTTGCGAGAAACCTTAGTAAGACAGCTACGAAAATAAACAGAACAACCCAAAATGAAGGTATGGTGTGCCATTTCTGCCCGAATGAAAATTGGCCCTTATTTTTTTAACCAATAAGAGACAGTCACACGCTATTTGAACAAGCCTATGATCTCGATGGAGAAGCTGAGGGCTATTTTCCCGAACAAATTGATCAGCAAGTATGGAGATACACCCTGGCCATGCTACTCTTCGGACCTCACATCATGCGACTTTTTCATGTGGGGATACCTCAAGTCTAGGGCTTACAACAACAATCCTCGAAAAGTTCAGGCTCTACCAGAAAATATTCGCTGCGTGACTGCCGCCATTGATCCAGGGCTTTGTTCACGGTAGGTACTGCAAATGTGAGGGTTCGGCTGCAAGAGTACCTGGAAAGAAAAAGGTGTCATTTAGAAGATATTGTTTTTAAAAATAAAATACGCAACAATTTTCAGTTTTTTATTTATTTTATTTCAAACTTGAACATTTTCCACAGGAAAGCCTTTATTTTAGCTGTTTTTCCTCAAATTCTTGGTTCAAATGCGTTGTTCGAATTCCCATTAAATACACCGCATGAGCTTGTATCTATTGATGTTTGACTTGGTGTCGATGTAAATGCATGACTACGGTGCTCCACACATTTTCTTTAATTTCAGATATTTATCATAATATGATGCGACAAATCCCCCGTTTTTGGCGCTAAAGTAGAAGTTCAGCATTCGACTCGGCTTCAAAGCGTGTGGTATTCAATTTCGTTACTTTTGAATCATTCCCAAGGCTTTCAAACAATGGGAAAGCTGGCAGTTCTTGATGCTTTTGACATGCATTAATGCCTCCACTTCTGCGTCTGCAAACTAATCCATCAGTCGGGGATGTTCCCTAGCTTGCACGTCAAAATCAATACTTTTGTTGATATCATTCTTATAAGGTTTTTTTCTCACAAATCGAAGCCTTACCGTAAATAAAGGAAAAAAGCAACATTTCCCGAAAATTGCGTTTATTTTCGCCAACATAAAATATATGACGCCGATCAAAATTCATAACTACAATGGTGATACGCTTACTGCGCCACGTTTATAATAATTTTACATTTCTGAACAGTGGATTCCCATTTGTACAACTGATATTACTTTGAAAATGGTTGAGCGTCATGCTACACGCCGGTGTCCTAGATGTGGAACTATCGAATACTGGCAATTCATGATTCGAAGCCTAACGTAGTCTCCGATTAGTTCTAGTAAATGAAATTCTATAATTGCAGATAGGGCTTCATCTTTCATCAACCTTATCGCTCTTATACTTGTTTTTAGAGTCTTAGCGATGCTAATAGTTAGATATCATAGACTGATAATGCTTAAGGTGCTTTGATCTACAAATAATAAATCGACTGAAAAAAATGTTGAAAATGTAGTAGGAGTTGAGAAGGATTTAATATTCTTGAGAGCAGCTCTTGATATCGTGTTGACTTTTCTTGCAGTTTAATATTAATTGTATTTAGAGAAGAGAAAGTCTGCAGTTCTACTGTGGCAGGTTTTAGTTATATCTTCTGCTTAATGAATATTCTTGCTCACATTGTTGAATACTCCGCATTGTTTTTTAGTCCTCGATCTCCAAATTATTTCGCTGCAACTGGAGAGCTTTGGTTCATTGCTCACATGCGAAATGTGTTTGCATATTCAATAGTAAACTGGATCTTCTAGGGAACAGGCAATAACAAATAGGCTCAAATTCTTCGTTCTAGTGATATCTCAAAAAAAGTTTACTCAATTATGAAAGATGTCTCTTTAAGCAATTCATGTATGTAAGTACGCAGGTAGATAAAGTAAACTGGGAATTAAAACCAGACATATAAGGCCCGTTGCAGTACCAGTATCCGCTCAAAACCCATGGTCCATAAACGGGTTACAGAATCCGATATGACTTTTTACTTTTGGTCTATATCGCGACTTCATGCATCCTATATTTCCTTATTTATCCATCTCCGACCTAAATCCCCTTTTACATGGTGCATCCACAAAAAAGGGGTGAGATGGCGTTTAGAGTTCGACTTTGAACATGTGGGGCGCCAAAGTTAATTTAATCTATGCTATGGTATTGTAAATCGCCTAAGTGCGATGGCTCTACCATTGGAACAGCAATAATATGCACCAATTCACCAAAAAACACCATTATGTTACAAAAGAATTAGTTGCACCCCCTCTTCAAGAGGAGGAAGAAAGGTTAATGTAGTCTATATTCCCTAAGAAAAAATTGTAATCCCTTTTAAAACCGCCAACACATCTATCTCGTGGATGAATTTTTAGAGGCTCGAGGTCGTACGTACAGTTGAGATCCATTCATTTCAAGCAATACACTCAAGCGACCTTCATTGACATCGAAGGAGCTTTCACCAATTTTTTCAACAAAAATCTTAATTGACAACTAGTGTCCATGCCTGAAATCAGAATCATCTATCGAAATTGCAAAACAATCTCCTCACCAAAAATGTACCATAAACAATTTGGAGTTTTCTCTCCCCTTTAATGGTTCATAGTCATCAAGCCATTTCTAGAAAGCAAGGGAAGAAAAGTAGTTGCTTATGTAGATGACGTGGCTATCCTAGTCAGGATTATACTTATATTCTTGGAAGACGCTTATTAGTAGGGAGAATACATACCATCCGGATGAGCTTATTCTTGTTTGTATGGCTTGTATAAAGCTTGTATAAAATCAACTTGGTTTGCCGTTGGAAATCGCCTTGATGAAATTGTCGTTTAGGTTCTGGTTTTCGGCTGGATATAGATCTTCTTCTTCTTAGATGCCATTACAGCTCTTGAAAACACATAGCCAAGCTTCTCTCGTTTACTTATGTTGTGTGCGATTTGTTTTTGACACAAGTGAACGGAACCTACAGTTTAATGTCGATTCCGAACGGTGAGAGCCGAGAAGGTTTTTCAAGGCAAATGTACTACAGGGGGTTTTGCCACACTACTGAATGCTCCACGGTGCTCTTGGATATAGATATATATATACCGAGCCCTGTATCTGGCCTAGCTTCATCAACTTCGCCTGGCTAAATCTCAGACTTTAGCATCTTGACCATGCCCTGAAGTCATCGACCATTTCCGCCAGATCGAGGTGGATCCGGATGGTTATCGAAGGTGAAAAAAAAAAAGTATGCTAAGACGATTTAACATTCATCATTTTGTTAACCGTGATATCAAGATTTATGATGTGATTTACGATTAGATATTCTTTTTGGTAGAGCCAATTTTGCTTTGGTTTCTAGTTTTACTTTCTTCTTTGAATCCGTTGAAAACGACTGTTCCCCCTGACGTATTGCTAATGCAAGTCTTTGCATCTGCTTTTCTGTTTCTTTTTTGTTTTTTTGATATTTTAGTATATCCATGGCGTTTTAACAAGAAACGGGGTGAAAATTAATAAAAGAGCCGCTTTAGTATGACAAGTGTCTGACTATGAGAATCAACATATCTTCTGCAACGATTCCAATCCCCACTATCCCAGTTATAACGTCCGAGATCAGTCGAAAAAAAAACTTATTCCAGGGCGTGTACTCTGTTGTTTGACGATGCTTTTATAGGTACTAGCTTCCTTTCACGTTAGTACTTATTTCCAACCAGATAGCATAAGGAAGCTCTGAACTGACCGGTGTGTAATTGATCTATTCCGCCATATAAAGGTTTATCAAAAAGTTTGCAGCAGAAAGTAAAATATGGGGTATGTCCTCTTCCTACATATTGTAGATGTGGTGAAAAGTCAAACATAGGAGTTAGGAGATTGTTTCGTCATTATTAGTTGATTGTTTTGCCTAAATACGGATATACGAGGGTGGTCCGATAAGTACTTAGCCTCACCGCCAGATGGCCAGTGTCGCAAGAGCAACTTAATATCGTGTAGTACATTCTATGTAGTAGACGAAATTTCAGCCGGATCGGACTCGTAGTTTTGTTTTGACCGCGTGTGGAAGCGGGAGTGTCCGAGGGTTTTAGAAAAATAGAAAAAGAGTAATATCGGTCGGTGATTCGATTCTCGTTTTTGGAAGGGAAATCGCGCAGTGAAATCAAAGAGCGTTTGGACCATCAAAAATTGGTTTAACCAGTTTCAACGTGGTCGCACGTCGGTTTTTGATGAGCCACGTCCAGGTGCCCCGAAAACGGCTACCACGGAGGATAACGTGACAAAAATCCACGATCTCGTATTGGCAGACCGCCGATTGAAGGTGCGCGAGATAGCTGAGACAGTAGGCATTTCAAAAGATCGCGTGGGTTATATCCTGCATGAAATTTTGGGCATGAGAAAGCTGTCGGCGCGATGGGTGCCGCGTTTGCTCACTCCGGACAACAAGCGCAACCGTGAGACAACTTCAGAGCAGTGTTTGACGCTGTTTAAGCGCAATGCGAAGGAGTTTCTGCGTCGTTTCGTGACAGTCGACGAAACATGGATCCACTGGTACACACCAGAGACCAAGGAACATTCGAAACAGTGGACTTCACCCGGCGAACGTGCTCCGAAGAATGCGAAGACTATCCCATCGGCCGGAAAGGTGATGGCCACCGTTTTCTGGGATTCACAAGGTATGATCCACATCGACCACATAGCCAACTGCTATGTAGCTACCGCCACAGAATTGTTTAATAACTTGCCTAGCTCAATACGAAAATTATAAGCCAGCCATCATGCCGAATTCAATATGTCATGCTATAACCAAACTCGACACTAGGAATATTTCAAATTATAGTCAAATTCGATTTAAGATGTTAACTATGGCTTAGTTGATTGACATTATATAATCAACTTAATCCTTCAGAGCTCAATGACAGACAGGATTATTCATCACCTTCTCTGTTCAGGCGCAGCTTCCGACAGGTCAGTAAAGCAATAGGTAAATAACCGTTTCTTTCTGGAATAGTGAGGCTCTATGTCAAATACTACCCTCCTACATAATGTACTTACATGGGTCTGAGGTACGTTTATGGCTGTCGTTCAATATTTTTCATAAAGCACTTAACGGAGGAGAGTATGAGTCGACGAATGTCGTGGGGTACGCTTGTACCGATAAACTAGTAATCTTTACTCAAGTAGTGAAGTGAAATATGTATCTGTCTAAATATTTTCAAAATAAATTGCATTTGTGACAAAAATGTTGAAAGAAGTGATTCTAAAATTGAGTGTTGCTGTGTGAATGTTAAGCCTGTGGACATATCACTTATGGAAAAAAACAAGAAATCTTGGCAGTGCTCTCAGTGTACTTGTTCTCGCATGCGCTCAACGTCCACCAATAGTATATCTATCCCTACCCCCATAAAACTGCGATAGAAAAACAAATTCAAAACAAATCCAAATTCAATAACCATAGAATCCATATGTATAAAACAATTAATAGAACTAAAGAAAAAATTAATCAAAGCACTGTTGATACATCAAAATATTAGAAGCATGGGGAGAAATTTTGATTCGTTTCTTGCCCATATTAATTCTTTAAATATTCAAGCTGATTTTATTATTATCTCTGAGATTTGGTTGTACGACTACTATTCAATTACAATATTCCGGATTTTGATCTTTATGGCAGTTGTAATAATTCTTATAGTTCAGGTGGTGTCGCAGTGTTTGTAAAAGATTTTTATTTTATTTTTTTATTGTCGTTATATAATTTAATGAACATGTAGTTCTAAACTAGTGTTAAACGACACTACAATTATATTTTGGATATTTCAAATTTTTTTTCTACTGATGTGGGGTGACAATCGGATAATTAATAATTTTAAGATAGAATAAGATTGTTTTAGAAGCTGTATAATACTATTTATATGAGGAGAAGAATAATAATCAAAATAGTTTTACAAGAATAGTTTAACAATATAAGATGTATCTTTTTATAATAATTCAATGTTGGCATGATCAATACTAAATAACCAGTTTTTAATTTTTTTGATATAAACATTATAGTTATTACATGTTCGAGTGGAGTATGGAAGTTTATTAAAATAAGTTGGGGCAGTAAAAGTGTAGAAGTGTATCATTTGGTATCCAGTTTCATGAAGCCACGAGCTAAAGATTGCAAAGCGATCCTGGGAGACGCGATCGCCCCTCAACACCGTCTCCTCCTGACTGATTTTTTTATGGATGCGAGAAAGAAGTCAAAGCAGCAAACGAAGGTGTCTGAGAGAATCAAGTGGTATAAGCTGGATAAAGGAAAAGGCGAAGCTTTTATTACCATCATGGAAAACTACCTCTCTTCCATTATCGATGAGGTCGGTAATGAGGAGTGCAGAGCACAAGACATGTGGGATTCCCTACAACAATCTGGCCTGGAGAAAGCCAAATCACTGCTCGGAACATCTAAAGGCCCCTGCCAACACGCAAAAGAAACCTGGTGGTGGACAGACGAAGCCAAAGCAGTGACACACGAAAAGAAAATGGCTTTCCAAGCTTGGTCAAAGTGCTCTTCTACTAATAGAGAGGAAAAAGCTCGCCGTGAAAAGGTATATAGATGTTGCAAAGGTATCGCGAAGAAAAAATGCGCCGAATTCAAAGCGAAAAGCATGGAAGGCCTCTATCAGGAGTTGGAAGAAATATCGTCTTCCGCGTCTGACAGGAACCAGGCTACCCAGGAGCTTCGACAAAACAATTTGAACAAAGGAGCAAATATCTTTAAGATAGCCGCCCAGAGAAGAAGAAATGCTCAGGAGATTCGTTTCCCAAAGTTTATTAACAATGCTGAAGGCCAACTCCTTGTGGAAGACGAAAAAATTCTCCACAGATGGCGACAGTATTGCGAGGAACTTCTGAACGAACAGTTTCCCCGAGTGTACTTTCCAAGAGCCGCCCCGAATCATGCCGAAATATCCGACATCACAGTCGAAGAAGTTCGGTACGCGGTTAAAAACTCCAAGAAAAGAAAAGCTGTTGGGCCGGACGGGATACCCTCTGAGTTCTGGAAAAAGATGGGAGACATCGGGTCTAGATGGCTCATGGTTCTTATCTCCAAACTTATGAGAGGCGACACTATGCCTAATCAATGGAGGGAAAGCTATCTTCTTCCATTGCACAAAGGAAAGGGTGATACGCGAAATTGTGATAACTACCGTTCTGTCAAGCTGATGTCGCACACCATGAAGATCGTTGAACGGGTATTAGATAGCCGACTGCGGAAAATAATACGACTATCTGATGACCAGTGCGGGTTTGTCTCGGGTAAATCAACAACAGATGCAATCCAAAGTATAAGGATCATGATGGAAAAGCATCGTGATTCTTCAAAGGACTTGCATATGGTGTTGGTTGATTTCGAGAAGGCCTTTGACCGGCAACCAAGAGATCTTTTATGTGTAGCGCTAAGACAAAAAGGAGTTCCAGTCCAGATTATGGACATGTACGAGAGAGCAACGACAAGAGTAAGATGCACCGCAGGAGTCACCGAAGAGTTCGCAATCAAAGTCGGTGTACACCAAGGGAGCGTCCTCAGCCCACTGCTTTTTATAGCAGTCCTTGATTGCTTGCTTGAAGGAAAAGTGACGGACCCCAATGTGCACCAGCTATTCTTTGCTGACGATGGGGCCATTATAAGTGATGATCAGGCGTCCCTACAACGAGCACTTGATGTGTGGGTGGACATTTTTGAGGGACACGGGTATCGTATTAGTTCAAAGAAGACAGAGTATCTGTGCTGCCCGTTCTCTGACCCTCATCAGCCTATTCCAGACATTTACTTGAATGGAAGAGTGCTTCCCAAGTGTGAAAAGTTTAAATATCTGGGATCTATGATTAATAGAGAAGCAGCTTGTGATGACGACATCAAACATCGCGTAAGCGTAGGGTGGATGAAGTGGCGGGAAAACTCCGCCATCTTCTGTGATCGAAAAATGCCCCCTAAGCTGAAAGGAAGACTCTACACTTCAGTTGTACGTCCGGCGCTCACATACGGTTCACAATGCTGGACAATGCACAAAAAGTATGAGAGCAAATTAACGGCAACTGAGATGAAGATGCTTCGCATGACAGCGGGAGTAACAAAGCGTGACAGAATTAGAAGTTCAAAGATCCGAGGAAGCCTCCACGTAAAAGAAACCATCACAAGAAATATAGAGCGCGACCGACTCAGTTGGTATTGCCATGTTCAAAGGAGAGATCCTTTGAACCCCGTCCAAAAGGCGTTATCAATCAACATTCCAATTTCAACACGCAAAAAAGGCAGGCCGAAAAACAATTGGTGCAAACAAATGCAAAAACACCAGCATTTGATTGGCCTCAGCGATGAAGTAATCCCAAACCGGGAAGCCTGCCGCTACTTTCTGAGGTCAAACCGGCGGACCCCACAAGCGGACCAGTAGGAATGCAGTTAAGTGGGAAGGTTATGGTCCTACACTTCTGACCATAACGACGCCGGGATAAAAAGGAAAAGAAGAAGAAGAAGAAGAGTAAAAGTGTAGAAGTGTGTAAAATGTGTTGTACGCGCAACTGGTATATTAACAAGAGCCATGTCATTTATTCGAAGATAATAAATTTGATTGTTTCTACTTGGGATGTTACCACTCTTTTGTAAAATTCTTTAAGAACCTTAAAAATATATAGATGCCTCAATGGTAAAATTGCAAGCCTTTTATACGATTTCCATGCGCGAGAAGACGTACTAAATGTTTCTGTGCAGTCAAGACTGGTCTAAGTGTATTAAAGTACGATCCGCCCCAACTAGAAATACTGTATTGCAACTTCGAGTGTGCAAGACCATAATAAATTTTGTACAACACCATTTTAGAACAGTAGGGTTTGATAAGATAAAGCTTACGAGCTATTAAATTCATAAGTGTTTTCAATGTTTGACAGTGATCCTTCCAGCTCAGGTTATGATCAATCAAAACACCTAGGTATTTAATGTTTCTTACTGATTCAATTTTAATACACTTATCAGAGCAAGTTGTTTATATGGTAATTCTGAATACCACACGTATGAAGCGATAGACTGAACTTCTTACAATTTTGTGCATGGAAGTGAAGATTAAAATTACTTAACAAATTGCCAGACATTTTAAAATTTAGTAATTTTGTTTTTTCGCTAATAATTAACTTGTGAGCAGTAAACCACAGCCTTAATTTTTCCAAATCTTCTTCAATCTTGGCAATACTCAAATTGGTTTTTAAACACATATGTGAAAGTTATATCATAAGCGAACGCAGTAGCCATACCATTAAATTGCTGCTTGAAGATCGAATTTATGTAGATCAAAAACAGGAGAGGCCCTAGTACAGAACCTTGGGGGACGCCATTTTTAATAACACGAGATTTACTAAAGTTTCCATTTAGCTTCAATTTTTGTTCTCTATCTTTTAGGTACGTTTTGAACCAGGCGTACATTGATCCTCTAAAACCGACATCATATCATTTTTTTAGCAGTAACTGATGGTCAACCAAATTAAATGCTTTAGCCATATCTATGAATAAAGCCATTGTAGATTGATTGCTGTTTAAACCATCATGTAGTTGACTGCACACCCTGAGAATAGCATCCTCTGTTAATAATCCTAGTCTGAACCCAAATTAGTACACCGAAAAGAACTTAACATTTTAGCTTTAATTAGTTTCTCGAAAAGTTTCGCCACAGTTGGTAAGAGAGATATATGTATGTAGGTCTATAGTTGGATAGGTTTTTTCTATATCCTTTTTTGAATAGTGGAATTACTTCAGCACATTTTAGAGACTTAGGGAAACAACCATTGGCAACACTTTGGTTGAGCAAGTAACTCATTACATCAACCACTTGCCAAGCAATCTTTTTGAGTAAAATACTTGTTATACCGTCACTTGTGCATAAGTTTTTATTTTTTAAGGACATAATACGTTTCCAAAGCTCACCACTGTTAATATTTTCGTACATAAAACTATTTACTTGCACATTATCTTCGATAATATTATTGGACAAAGTACAATTGCAGAAGATATTAGAGTAAATGGATGGCTTTAATTGTTCTGAAATATCAATGAAGTAATCGTTCAATAGGTTTGAGATATTTTCCGGATCAGATATTTGTATACCATCAACTTCTAATTCATTTATTTCTACAGGAGGATTTTGTTTTCCTAAAATATTATCTACAATTTTCCATTCATCTCTACTATTTCCGTTAGCTCTTTCAAACATATTCGAATAGTAATTGTTACCCGCATTTTTAACAGCCTTATGAATCTTTTTGCACAGTTTAGCATAGTACATCTTTAAACTACTGTCTTGAGGATGCTTAGCGACCTTTAATGCGTAGCGTTTTTTCTTAATTATTTGCTTAAAAATACCATTTGTCATCCAGGGCTTTATGTATTTTCTTCTATTTGAAATATGTACAAACTGAGTGCAAGTTTGCATGTGCATCAAAAGCAATCGAAGTATACCTTTCATAATAAACGGGCTCACAAAATTCGTAGCTAAGATTTTCTCTTAACGTCACATAATCTATTTTTTTTCTCTGTCTAGGAATATTAAGACTATTTGTCGGACTTTTCCTATGAATGCTCAGACTAATCATATGATGATCCGTAATTTGATAGTCATGAGCTGAACCACTTAATTTTGATTTTAGATTTTTGTGTACCCTAAGAAAAATATGGTCTATACAACTAGAAGAAGAATTTGCAACTGGAGTTGACATTGACACACTTTTTAATCCATTTGACGACATAAGAAACATACAGTGTAGAGCATAAGTCATGGTACTCTGCATTAAGTTTCACAAATTGATGATTAAGATATGGTAATAAGACCAAAATGTTAAATAATTTGGAATTCCTAATTTCAATCAACTGTGTTCCTTAATTTAACAAAAGAAAAATTAATGATCATTTACAAACTTGAGAAAAAAATCATATTTAACAATCTAAAGCAACAAAATCGCAGTGCAAAAGTCTTGGTACCCTTAGAATTTTTGAGGCTTCACTGTAAAAAAAAGATAGCGGTAAATTCTAGTTCAACTTAATTTCGTCACATGGTAAAAGACAATGGGAAGAGCTGTCAGTTTGGTGTAGAACTTTCATCTGTATGTGCGAAATTACACAAAAGTTGAAATTCAAAATGCATAGAAAAGAATTAACGATAGAAGAAAGGAAGATAATTTTAAATTGTCACAAGCAAGGAAAATCTTACCGGGAAATTGCTGAATTAATAGGAAGAACGAAATCGACAATACAGAAGGTAATAAACCGCTTTGAAAAAGGAAACAGAGTAGAGAATAAGCCCAGAAGTGGACGCCCCCGCAAGCTTACCGTAAGAGATGACCGAAAAATCGCGTCTATCATTCAAAAAGATCCATTTACAAGTGCCCCAAAAATAGCTGCAGATATTGAAACATCGCTAAGCAAAACCGTACCACCTTGGACTGTGCGAAGATCTATTCAGAGATCCGGTTATAAGTCTTGTACACCTCGCAGAAAACCACTTATAAGTGAGGTAAACAAGAAAAAGAGAATAGACTTCGCTAATATGTTCAAAAATAAGGCAAATGAATTTTGGGATAGTGTGATTTTTTCGGATGAGTCGAAATTTAATGTATTTGGCTCCGATGGACGTTTCAAAGTGTGGAGAAAACAAGGCGAAGCACTGAACCCAAAGAACACCATAAAGACAATGAAACACGGTGGTGGTGGTGTTATGGTGTGGGGCTGTATGGCGTCTGCTGGTGTTGGGAACTTAGTCATAATTGACGAGATAATGAATAAGGAAGTGTATTTGAATATTTTAAAGGCAAACCTTCAACCAAGTGCCGACAAATTGGGTATCTCGAACACATTTTACTTTCAACAAGACAACGATCCCAAACACACTGCCTTAGATGTTAAGATGTGGATCCTCTACAATATACCCCACATGCTTGTAACACCACCACAAAGCCCAGATCTTAACCCAATAGAGTACTTATGGGATAATTTAGAGTAACGATTGCGAAAACATGAGATCAAAAGTAAATCTCAGCTCAAAGATTTACTTAAAGAAGAATGGCAGCAAATAACTCCTGATATTACAAAAAGGCTTGTACAATCCATGCCTAACCGTTTAAAAGAGGTTTTAAAACTCAATGGATTTCCTACGTAGTACTAGGTATTGGTTTTGAACATTAAATAAAATCAAAAGCAAACAAATTTCTTTAATTTTCCAAAGGTACCAAGACTTTTGCAACGCTAATTTTATGGATTTGAATGAAAATTACAACATTTTTTTGTTTATTACTTTAATTTTGTTATTTTATTATTTATATTTATTTCTTTGTTACTTTGTTATAAATGAAAATAAAAAAATATTTTAGATTTTGTATTCTAATAATTAGATTTTCAATTACTTGCGGAAAGGATCGCAGGGTACCATGACTTATGCTCCACACTGTATAGCTGTCTGTGAAATTATCTGCGGGATCTAATATATTTATGTTGATATCACCCAAAACAATCAAATTTTTTTCTTTTGAAGTACTTAGAATACCACTTAAACCTTTTAAGAAAACTGCTTTAGCTATTTCCTGTAATCTATATATGCACAACATAGTAAAGAATTCATTTTGGTATTTAAACGATAACTTCACTACATCAGCACTTGAGATATTAATTTTTGTAAAATTGCACGTATAACCATCTCTAACATACACCATTACACCCCCTGCTTGGTAAGACTCATTACAGTCTCTAAAAGGTGGCATATACCCTGGAATATTATAAAGACATAGTTCATAAATCCATACTTCACTTAAAACAATAACTACAGGTAGTTCTTTGAACCTATTTATATGTATGTGCTAATAATGACGAAAAATTACTTCCAACACTACGAATATTTTGATGGAGACAGAAATTATAGGGAACATTTCACATGCAATAGGAATTAAACGAGGGACAGTATGAACACAATTCATAATTTATTAAAATCAGCAAGAGAAGTAATTCGTATTGATTTGTCACCCTCTTTCCTACGCATGTACACTATCCCGTTCTTGGTCCACACATTTTTGTAATTGTTTGTTGTCTTCATTGATGTTGCAGTTTTAAACAGCTGACGAGTCTGATGAGTCAAGCAGTCATTGATGAACATCTTTTGAGGATTTACCGTAGTGCTGAGTAGAGATGTTAATAGCGGCCTCTTCTTCTCCTTCTTTGCTTTCATTATTTTCTCCTTGCAGTGACGAGTTGTTAGTTTGACATGGAGAATATTGGTCAAGCTTTCTGGGTCATTGTTCTCCGTGGTATGGTTACGCTTCTTGATTTTTTTTAGGTAACAAAGATCAATGTCTTTCACAGTTACGTCTGCATTTATTCCATCACAAAAAACTTTTAGCGCCATATTGATGGTGGAGGCGTTGATGGGTTGGGGGGGAACATTGTATATTTCAACTGTGTTTGCGAACAGCTGTTGTTCAAGGTTATTAACCTTATGTTCCACCAGGTTAAATTTTTGTTCGTACTCCTTGTTTTTGGCTTGCAATCCCTCTATCTGAATTCTTTGGATTTCTTTTATTTCAAGAATTTCAGAGTAGATCAAGTCTAGTGTTATTTGTGAGGAGTGATGAGGTGCCACTTGGATTACGTTGGTGTTTTGGTTTCTATTTATTTTTGTTTGTTGTTTACTTATGTCTTTGTTTGCACTAATTGAAATTGATATGAATATAGATATTCCAAAAAGTAATTCTGATTCAGATAAGTACTTACTTCTTATATCTTCCTATGAGTTGGAGTCAACTATTAATGTACCGACTCGAATAACAGATCAATCTCAAACATGCATTGATCATATTTTTGTAAGGTTTCAGAAAAATGATTTTTATAAAGTAACTAGTGAAGTACTCGACCTTAGAATTACAGATCACTGCATGATAAATTTAAGCGTTATGCATATGTCTGATAGTAAATCTAGTAGCAAACAATTTTTCTGTAAGAAAATCTGTACACTTTGAGAATTTAAAAGAGGATCTTAAGTATGAGTTTTATACTCAAGTTTGGAAGCTAATCCTTCATCTGTATACGACATTTTTCTGGAAACATTGAATAGATATATACAGAATGCCCTCCCCAAAGTCATTGTGACTGTGACTTGTTCTCGGATTTAGTTGAAGACGATTTTCAATGCAACAGCTTTGTTTTCGAACCTTTCACTTCGTACGAAATATATAAAAGAATATTGCATCTTAACAACAAAAACTCCAGTACTTTCGCGTTCCAGAAACTTGCTCTTTACGTGGTTGATATATTGGCTCATATTTTTAATATGAGTGTCAGCTGCGGTATTTTCTCAAAATCATTGAAAACTCTTGAATAAAATGTTTCTGAATTAAGTTTAAATAATCAAAATTGTCAGCACTTGTCCACTTGTATAACATGGGCGACATTGTATTCCTATTTGCCTAATAAATTGTACTCACCCTTCTTTTGGACTTCTACGAGTACGGTTGGTTTTACTTCAAAGCTTAACAAAAACAGCTGAAGTTATTCCTTTATTCAAGAAGGGCAGCCAAAAACAAATGGGCCAGTATAGACCCATATCTCTGCTTTCAACATCTTCTAAACTGTTTGAGAAGCTAATGAAGAGCTGAATAGTATCTTTTATTAACAAAACTAAATTTTTTAACAGTACGCAATATGGTTTTCGTGAAGGTAGATCCACTGAAGGCGCTATACTTAAACAGTGTAGTGAACTATACGAAGGCGTCAACAACAACAAAAACACTATTTAATTTATTGATATGACCAAGACGTTCGATATCATCGTTCGATCATAATATTCTGTTCTATAAATAAGATCGGTTTTAGAGGTTCTGTGCATGAATGGTTTTCAACATATTTAAGAGGTAGATTTCAGCGGGTTGAACTTGATGGTGTCTGTAGTAACAAGCTAGAAATAAATATTGGCGTTCCTCAAGGCTCTGTCTTTGGTCCAATTTTGTTCTTAATTTATGTGAATTCCATATTTCAGCAGCATTTTGGTAGTAGAGTTACAAACTTTGTTGCGGACCTTGTATTTACACATACGCTAACAACTCTTTGTTTGAATCGGTAACAAAATTGCATAATGATCTGCGAATCCCAAGGAAATGATTTGCGAAACATCAGCTCCTAATAAGTGAAAAAACTAAGCTTATGATTTTTAATTTGAAAGATTCAGACCTGGTTGACTCTACCGTGTGTGAACAACTTTTTTCTTCTCACACTTGTGGTAAACATAATTACAATAGGAATGCTAAATGCGCTGAGAACTGTTTTAGGATAGAATCAGTTGGTAGTTTTAAGTATCTAGGCGTTTTAATAGACAATAACCTATCTTGGAAAGCACATATTGCAGATTTAAAAAGGTATATGATCTGTATAAATCGCAATATCTTCATGTTAAAACCATATTGCTCGATACAACTTTTATTGAAATTTTACCATGGACTTGTAAATTCCAAATTACAATATGGTTTATTAAGCTATGGTGGAACTTACTACAATACTCTTGAGCCTCTTTGTCTAGCACAAAAGCATATTATTAGGATTATCTGCAAAAAAAAAGTAGACTAATCGCAGGTTGGCCACTATTTCATCGTCTTCGTATTCTGCCTTTATGTTTATATCATCTTTATGACATCTTTATGTTTATAAAGTTCTGAAAGTGTTCTTTTTGCTAAGAAGCTCAAAAACATATAGTTTCTGAATTAATAATAGAAATCTTGTAGATGTGCCATCTTCAAATGAAACTCAATATACGAATTTTTTCACTGTGTCAGCATCAAAACTCTTCAATCAATTGCCATATGACATTCGAATTTTAGGAGTACGAAACCTCTTTTTCAGCAAAGTAAAACACGGGCTTTTTTTCAATATATAGTTCAATGGTCAAACAATTGTTTTTTACTCTAACTTAGAAAATCTATTTGGTTTTCATTACTGTAATCTCTCCTTCTTTCTCTTAATTGTACTCTCATTGCTTGTATTTTCTGGGCAATTTATGGAATTTTATTTACTGTCTTTTATTATTTTATATTCTCTTTCTTTTTATTTATTTACGCATACCCCACACATTCTGATTGTTAGATATGTACATATGTGGAAAAGTCATTCGCCACTAGCCATTTTCAATGACTATAGAATGGCCATTATTTTAATTATTTTAATTTTTGAAGCTGTTATCTTGAATATTGCACTTATATTAAATGATTTTTTATAAGCTTTAAAAATGAAAATAAACTGAAAAAAAGAGTACTTTAACAGCTCTTACTTTGGCAAGTTCCAATTTTGACTTTTGCCTCCTGAACTTAAGACACGTTACAAAACCCAAAATATTAGAAATGGATATCACTTATTTCTAGTCCTAGTCGTTGTGCCTTTTTCCCTCTTTTCTAGAACATTTTCTTTTATAGTTGCTTTATGGCCCTCTATGTGTTTTCCAACAAACCTCAGGGATAAAGTCTTATTTGCCTTTAATACTAAAGGTAGTTCATTAGTTGCCATGTTGCTTATTACATTTTCGAGTTTTTATACTAGCTCTAAAAAATCATCAAGCTTAACAGAAACAACAATCTGTCCAATTTTGCATATAAGGCAAACAACTCATCTAGAAGCTCGATTACCCTTCAGTAACTACGCTTATGTCCCATTCCTTGTGATTTTACAATTTCACACTCAATTACACCGAATCAGTGAGCACAGTGCCTCGCCGACCCTTTTCTGACATTTGCATCCCGATTGCCTGTAAAAGTGCACCTTTAAAAAGAGTTCCAAAACCGTTCCAATGAATTTTACTTTAAGCATTTTTCCGCATTGCTTCGTGTTCCGTATTCGTCTGGTTTTTTTTTTTAAACATCAATTGGCACATGGATAGCCTGTTCAAATTCTACTTTTTAACGTCTGACAAGTCAATGACCTTTAACATTTTTTCCCCTAAATACAAGCATACCAAACACTTTTGTATATTTTTTGTTTTTTTACGACAAAAATTATGTTATGCCTTTTATTTATATTTTGCAGCATATGGGCAAGCCTGATGATCATAACCAGAGCCATCAGAATTCCACCGGTCTACCTATGCTTATCTGGATATATGGCGGTGGTTTTATGACCGGCTCTGCTACTCTTGATATTTACAATGCCGACATAATGTCTGCCGTTGGAAATGTGATCGTTGCATCGTTTCAATATCGTGTCGGGGCTTTTGGATTCTTACATCTGGCACCGGAAATGCCTGGATACGAGGAGGAGGCACCTGGTAATGTCGGTCTCTGGGATCAGGCATTGGCTATACGTTGGTTAAAGGACAATGCTAAAGCATTTGGCGGTAACCCGGACTGGTTGACACTGTTCGGTGAGTCGGCTGGTTCGAGCTCAGTTAACGCACAGTTAATATCGCCGGTGACCAAGGGCATTGTCAAGCGTGGCATAATGCAATCGGGAACACTGAATGCACCGTGGAGTCATATGACCTCGGAAAAAGCTGTTGAAATTGGTAAAGCACTAATAAATGACTGTAATTGCAACGTGTCCATGCTGGCGGTAAGTACTAATCTGACACTGAGAAATGCGTCTTTTGATTATAGGAATTGTCTGATGTTGCAGGAGTCGCCTTTGACTGTGATGGCTTGCATGAGAGCAGTTGATGCTAAAACAATCTCTGTGCAGCAATGGAATTCGTATTCGGGTATTCTGAGCTTCCCCTCTGCGCCGACTGTGGATGGAGCATTTCTGCCCGCCGAACCGATGACATTGCTTAAAACAGCGAATCTGGAAGGATATGATATCATGATGGGCAATGTCCGGGATGAGGGTGAGTAGCGCTGTCCAATTAAACTTTACAAATTAAAATGTTTATACACATAACAAAACATACACAGAATCGATTGCTGCTGAAGAGGGCTTGTGTTGCTGTTGTTATTGCTTTTGTGCTTTTCCGTAGAGTAACAAAGTTGATCAGCAGTTGTATTGAGCTGTTATTGTTTTTCAATATTTTGTTTTCTATTACTTAGACCCGTTTAGTTCCAGATATGAGCGCAGTATTGTTTGATACTTGTTACACTCGTATATTGGACCATAAATAAGTTTTTACGTTTCCCAACAGAATCAGCTACATATAAATTACGTAAATTACGTGCATGTAGTTCTGGCAGCGTCATCTGTTGGGAAACGTAAAAACTTAACCCTAAGCGTAAAATAGTGGTGGGTAAGCCCGACCTCTCGTAAACAGCGTGTTTGTGGTTAAGCTCTGTTTTTGGTTGGATCAGTAGGTTGTAGTTTATTATGGGATGCATAAACCATCAAGGTAGTTAGTTTTTGAGCCGAACATTGAAGGAAAAACGGCCGGTACAAGGTGATCATGTTCCTGACAACGGTCGACCACATGTTGAATGATAGGCAGATTTCTGGATATCCTTGAACGTTGAGTCGTTTTTCTTTTCGACGAACAGGTTATACGCTGCCAGGATGATGGGATGGGCAATATGGTTTTTTAGCATTTAAGGCATTTATTTTCAGTGAAAAAAACCGGAAAACCGGAAAAAGTCCTAATATGATGACAGTGTTCATTTTTCTGGCTTTTATTTCAAATTTCAGATCAAATCAAACGAATTCTCGTTGGATTTTATTTTATCAGACATCTTTAAATCTGCACTTTTATTTGATACCAGCTTTTACCGGGAGTAAGATGAGAACTTGAAACGGACATTCGTAAAGTATGTGAAAGATTGTTTTCTTGGACTGTGGTCTATGTGCGATGATGGCAACAACTAGTCTGACCATATCTTTATCACCAATTTGTTGTTTTGGTGTTATCGTATCATGCTTAGACCGTATTGCATCTGATTCCAACTTCATTTATAATATTTTTTTCTAAATTTATAGATAGACACAGAGTAACCACGTTCGACGAGTTTAGCTGCCTCCCTTTTGCTCGTAATAGACTTTTGGGGATCTACCAGAGCGTCTTGTATGCCTATCACCAACACCGTTTAGTTCATTTTCCCTTTATACAGGGTGTAACTGTGAAAAAAGTGAGAATGAATTAGGCTTCTAGGTTCATTTTTGGGAAAAAAAGGCATTTTGGAATCATGAGCTTAGATCTCCTTGCTGAAACTACTGTTTCATTTGGTAAATTGCCAATTCTATAATTTCGAACTGACCGTGATGTTTTATCAGTCAACTCTTATATTCCTTAAGTCTAATTGCGTTGGTTGTGGTCGCATATTTAATACAAAAGTTTGTTTAAGTTTCAATGAATACTCATATACAATATTCTAATGGACAGGAAAGGACGTCAATTATGGATCCTATGCACAAAGTCTACTAAGACAGAACGAAAAATACCGGGGTAAGGTGTTTTCAATACTCCAAAGCTAAAATTCGTTTGCAAAATCTTTGTCAAAGTTCCTTGTTTCAGTCTTATTCATTCTTTATACTAAATATATCACACAACTTTCTTTTGAAACTGGTATAAGTTCCTACTTTATAAATTATAATTGAATTTTTACAAACTCTTCTGCCATGTAAGTTTGAAACAGGATCTCGAATAAATCTTAGAAAAACCTTCCTCTTTGGTTTGATTACTAATTTTCTTTCATTATACTCGTACATATGTATGTATATGAAAAAAAGTGACCCCTTTGAGGTCCGATTTTACGGAGTGACATCAATCATTTTAAATACAGTCATTTGACGTAATAACACAACGAATTCTTAGGCCTTTCATGAATTTTTCCTTTTTGCTTTATGTTCTGAGACGTTGGTATTAATAAATCGAGACATAAAAACCGGCTCATTCGTTTAGCCAAATTTCAGTCCCTAGGATTGGTCTCATCTTTTTTTGCATGCGAACCCTATCTAAAATTATAAGAAAATATGACTTGAGTCTGAATGAAAGCTTCTTTCATACGACAAAATGTTTTTTATTTCACAGTTATCTTTGAAATCAAAATAACTATCAGGAACTAAGCTTTGGCAGAAAACGGTTTTGAATGGTTGGAGAGGTGCAGTTTTGGTTCTTCTAGTTAAGTTTTATCTTTGCGGATCTTATCCTTCAAGTAGGCACGCGCCTTACTTTCTTGTCGCATGTACTAGGTGTACAACTTTGCTTGCGCAGTTTTTTCCCCAACATTTGAGGCTTTAATGAAAGAAATTGATTACACATGTATCATTCAAAGTTTTTTCCATCGCTGGCCAATACTTTCTCCCATCTTTCGGGCAGTGTCCGAATTCTGCGTCGAAAAAATTGTTCATCTTTTGAAGCGATCCACGATTCGATCCAATTTGTGACTTCTTCATGAGATCGGAAGTGTTGGTCAGCCAGGCCATGCGCCATTGATCGAAACAGATGATAGTCAGAGGGAGCAATGTCTGGAGAATAAGGCGGGTGGGGTAAGACTTCCCATTTTAACGTTTCTAATACGTTTTGATCTCTTTTGCAACGTGGGGTCGAGCGTTGTTATGCTGCAAAATCACTTTATCGTGCTGTATTGCGGCCGTTTGTCTTTTAATGCTCTGCTCAAATGCATAAATTGCGTTCGATAACGAGCACCTGTAATTATTTCACTTGGTTTTAACACCTCATAGTACACGACGCCGAGCTGGTCCCACCAAATGCAGTGCATGGTCTTGGAGCCATTCACATATTCGGTTTGGCCGTCGACGTGGAAGTATGGCTGGGATATCCCATGATTTTTTGCGTTTAGGGTTATCATAATGAACCCATTTTTCGTCGCCGGTCACAATGCGATGCAGAAATCCCTTCCGTTTTTGCCTCTGAAGCAACTGTTCACAAACACACAAACGCCGTTCAACGTCTCTTGGTTTCAACTCATACGGGACCCAAGTTCCTTTCTTTTTGAATCATGCCCATGGCCTTGAGACGTTTTGAAATGGCTTGCTGTGTCACTCCCACTGATCGTGCCAATTGTTCTTGAGTTTTACGCGACTCTTCACTCAGCAATGTCTCCAATTCTGCATCTTCGAAAACTTTCTCTCCTCCACCAATATGCGACACGTTCTTTCACTAATAGCGTCCTCACCATACGTATCTGAGAGCATTCGATGAGGCTCAGCCGCTGTTTTCTTCATATTGAAACAAAACAGTAACACCTCCCGCAAATGACGAGAATTTGGCTCGTAAACTGACATTTTCAATCGAGATCAACACTATGATGCAGACACAAATCGACTAATGTTTGAATGGTCTTCTGTTGACCGAGGTCCAAGCCAACTGCCTGACGTCTGCAATCTGTTTTTTTCGACCGCTACTTACCGTTATCGCTACATATCGGCAAACAGCGGAAGCAAAGTTGTACACCTTGTATTTCAAATCCCTACTAGCCTGTCATAGTTTCACTGTTTACCACTCCTCCCTGCGCCCTCCGGTGTGCACAGACCGCATTTGATTTAGTCTCGGTGCAGGAGCAACGCGCCTGTCGTCGAAAAGGTTATGCGCGACAGTCACTGTGAGATCTTGATCAAGAAACTGACTAAAAAAAACTAGACCTTAGTTGATGACAAATAATTTTGATTTTAATTATTTTATCTCATACTGCAGACTGATTCTGTTCTTTTTTCATTTTATCATACTATAAAAGCTAGTTGAAGATATAAGAAAATTTATGAGCCAAATTGCTGACGAAAAAAAGAAAATTAGAATATGATAATTAAATAATTAATGTTTTAAATCCCTGAAATATCCCATAGGTTCTTTAGATTACGCGCGACCGCTGCCGTTACAAATGACCACGCGCCCGCTTGAAGGTTGAAGAGGCATCACACTCTAAGTTGTTTATACATGTGGAAAATCAAACAGTATTTCCAATTGAATATTAAATCAGTTGATTAGGATTTTAGAACAATTTAATAATATTTATTTAAAACAATTGAATAGTAAATTAGTTAATTAAGATTTTAGAACTCCTTCTTCAGTACAAATTAGAATTCAGGGTTTACCATCCACGGCCACGGTTGATCTTTCGGAGAATAAGAAGAAAAGAAGAAGGAATATAACTACTACATTCCTTTTATAGGCTTAGGCATGAGGTAAGGTAGTAAACGCGCGGGTAAGGCAGTAAAAAAAAAGCTTTGGAGAACGTGTTCAATAAAAACTTAAATCCCATTCGGCCGTCCTGGGATATCTTCCTCTCCGGAAGATAGTTCTTCTTCGTCGTAAACGGAGCATCGATCATCGACAATTGCGCTGAACCATGGCTTCATCCTGTCTGCACTGGCTTCGGTGTTGTTAGGTCCTTCATGATCGCCTTGCTTCTTAACCTGATACCGATCGAATTCTTTGACTGAAATAATGCGGTACGGTCCCATAAATTTAGGTCGAATTTTTTGACCAACACCAAATTGTACTTTTTCGATGGCCACTAGGTCTCCTACATCGTACTTTATTGCTTCTTTTCTTCTCTTGTCAAAATCCCGCTTGTTCTCCTTTTGTATTTTTAGGATTTCTTTCTTAGCCTGTTGTCTTCGTTGTTCTCTATTTTCTTCAAACTGTTCGATGTACTCCTTTTCTATAATCTCCATGATTTTCAAGTCCTTCGAAGTTTTCATATCAGTACCTACGAAAAGTTGAAAAGGTGTCGTGTTAATAGCTCTTTGGTACGAAGAATTTAAAATTTGCTGTAGTGGCTTGACGTGTTGATACCACTTCTCCGCATCGTCGATTGTCAATTTTGTTAGAGCTGAAATGACAGTAGAATGAAGGCGCTCGATTTGCCCGTTACCTCTTGGTACTCCTACGGTGATAAAATGTAGGTCAATATTACGATTCTTGCAGTAGTCTTTAAAGGAATTAGCGATGAATGCTAATAATATCATCAATATACACAACTACTATTTCCCTATTAATTAAATCTTTTAGTATAAAATTTATATATTTTTGAAAAACATGCGGTGAATTGCAAAGCCCAAAAGGCACTTTACAAAATTCAAATTGTCCGCAATGAGTAACAAATGACGTGTATTTTCTACTTGCCGATTCGATTGGGACGTGGAAGAAACCATTCTCCAGGTTCAACGTCGTGAAATATCTTGCTGCTTGTAGCTTATCTAATTGCTCCTCGATATTTGGAAGCGGATACCTTTCCTTGAATATTTTTTTGTTTACACCTCGGAAGTCAACGCAAAGTCGGCTTGACCCATCCTTCTTTTTCACCAACACCACTTGACTGGCGTAATCTGAAGAACTTTCTGTTATTACACCATCATCTAGCCACTGTCGTATTTGGTTTTGAATAATTTTTTGCTCTAGAGGTGGGAATCTCCTGGGTGGCTTGTAAAATGGTTCATCGTCCATGGTGACAATCTTCATGGCAATAGGTGATTTTTCTGGTACCTGTGGTAAGTAATTTTTAATTAAAGAAAGTACCTGTTCCGCCTCTTCCAATTTTAGGTTTTCTAATCCTGATATATTAAATTTATTTTCAGTTTCTGCATCCATATTTATACTTGCCAGGAAACAAATGGACTCGTTAGCATGCATTAGTTCTTCTTCTTCCGATTTAGCGGTTGATTCTTGTCCAATAATTTCGTCTTTGTTTTTAACAATGGTAATTTTACCAGCCGCTATCTTGACATCAGCCCACTGCAATAGATTCATACCAACAATCATATCAGATTTTAAACAATCATCATCAACTGCGTGAATTTCAATATCGTCGAATACTTCATTGTCGATTTCGACTGACGTTTTACAGCAACCTTTAGTTACGACATTCGATCCCAAACCAGCTATTACTATAGGAGGGCTTCTTAAATTCGGCTGAGGAAAAATAAGTTTCATACAACAGTATTTCATGACACAAATTTCACTTCCTGTGTCAATCAAACACTTGAAAGATATACCATTTACCTTTACTTCCATGCACACCGTTTTTCGACTCTCATTTTCTTTTGATTGGGTAACTGTACTTACGTTCGTCGCTCTTCTTAACGCCATCAACGTTTGTTTAGAATTCGGAATCTTCTCCTTGCAGTCTGGTTTCTTGTGACCATATTTGTTGCATTTGAAACACTTTGGTCCCCTGGCCTTTTGAGGACAGTTATGATGCTCGTGTTCACTCGACCCACAATTGAAACAGTGTCTCTGACCGACAGTATTTTGATTTTTAATCGGTGATTTCAGCTTATGATCATTTCTCTTTTCTACCACGTGTTTTGTCTCTTCATTCTTCCTAATTTGTTCGTACACCAAAAGCTTTTCTTTAAATTCTTTAATATCTTTAGCACCGTACAATATTATTTTATTTGTAGAATTATCATAAATGCCGTCAATAACGTAAGTAAAGGTGGAAAGCTGATCAACGTCAGCCTGAGAAGCAATGTCCAACATATTATACAAGTATTCATGGAAAGATTCCTCTTTCTTTTTTCGCCTGCCTCGAAGCCTAGCATGTACCTCTGCACTCGTTAGTTTAGTCTGGAACTCTTCTAATAAAACTTGTTTTAGATCCATATAATTCAAAGGCTTGGATTCAAGGTCAATAAATAATTTAGCAGCTCCATGTAAACACCTTTTACAAAATACGAACTTTTGAAGATCATTCCACTGAAACACTTCTGCATATTGTTCAAAATCATTTATCCACTTTTTTACACTCTCTGCTTCCGTACCACCAAATTTCCTTAAAATGTTCTCCACATCAGCAAAATTCATTTTTATCGTACTGTCAATGTCATCGATAGGCATAGAAACACTTGTTGAAGCCATTCCGCTATCAAATTGAGAATCCCTTTGTAGTCTCCTCTGTCTCCTTGACATTCTGTTTCATACGTCGAATAGAGGTTATTAATCTTTGACCAGCTATCGTTTTCGTCCACGTTGTTTTGTTCTTTGGTATCCACGTTGTAACAAAAATTTTGATAGGATATACTGTTCTTAAATTATAACTGCTCCAATCCCGGTTGAGCCCCCATGTGGAAAATCAAACAGTATTTCCAATTGAATATTAAATCAGTTGATTAGGATTTTAGAACAATTTAATAATATTTATTTGAAACAATTGAATAGTAAATTAGTTAATTAAGATTTTAGAACTCCTTCTTCAGTACAAATTAGAATTCAGGGTTTACCATCCACGGCCACGGTTGATCTTTCGGAGAATAAAAAGAAAAGAAGAAGGAATATAACTACTACATTCCTTTTATAGGCTTAGGCATGAGGTAAGGTAGTAAACGCGCGGGTAAGGCAGTAAAAAAAAAGCTTTGGAGAACGTGTTCAATAAAAACTTAAATCCCATTTACATGCATGCTAGGTTGACGCAATTGTTGCCTTCTACAATGTCAAAAAGGTGTCAATGGAATATTTGTATTCCCATTATGTTTCCAATATACTCATAATTTTATATCCTGTGCTGTATCAGAGGATCTCCCTTTTGCACAAGAATTTAGGAGAACTACAGGGAATTTCTTACTTTCTCGATGTTTTGTCTAAAGTAGGAGTTTTGAGTAGAAAATATATAAGAAATATATATAATCAATAATTCCTTGCTGTTTTAGGATTTGCATTATATAATATGTTGCTTTAAAGGGGTGGTGAGAAACTGTTATGTACAACTTTTCGCATTATTATTATTTATCTTTCAAAAGAAGTCGCGAATACTATCGAGAATTGCGTTGATTCTCGCAAATAACAAACCCAAATAAGGTCTTTGCTTCTGGATATGGTATGTAGAGGAAACAAACGAAACTTTCATATCTTAACTGCTTTAGAGGAAATATAATGCTAAGGTGGAATATAATGGTTTTTCTCTAATTTCGTCCACAATTCTAAAAGCTTGTACATTACGTCAGTTAACATAACACCAACCCACATTACAACTCATTCCTTTATCTCAATGGATATCTTTTTTATGAAGGATACTAAGAAAGCCTTATTCTATACTCAATAAGCTGCCCTGGGCTTACCAAGCTCTAAATGCTATACTTATCAACGATCTGCATTGCAAGAAGGATCTAATTAGTGTTAGGTATTTTAACTTCAGATCTTAGTATGATTTTATGTAAGGAAGTTTTCCATATGCCGTTGCCTAGCGATGTACCTTTAATTTCTAAAATAATTAGGAAAAAATCTTTGATGAAAATCTACTCGAATTCATTTAAAAAATCGAAAAAAAAATTGATAGACAAAACCATCGTCATCTCAGAAATTCAGTCGTTCCTGCATTAAAACTACGGACCGTTGCTATTTCGACTGTACTTTAAAACGCGATTATCAATATATGATAGTAAATTTCTTTGTCGCAAGCTGCATTAAATGGAATTTGGTGAACAAAGTCTATCCTCCAGGCGTTATATTATTATAGATTGCAATCTGTTATATCAGCAGTTTATGACAGTCTCAGACAGTCTCTCCGAGAGTGCCATGGCGCAGTGGCTATTGTGTCGGCGCGATTAGCGAGTTCGGATCCTGATAACACTAACGCCATCAAATGTTTATTTCGCGGCTTTTCTCCTCGGCTGAACCTCGGCTACTGGTAAAACCGCCTCCCAGATGATTGCAATCTAGTCACTAATAAGCAATTTTATGATGTATTTTGTCATTTCAGGAGTTCATCCCATCAGCGTCTCTTGACAGATGTTAAAATGCACTCTACTTTTTTCTTTCCCTTCTTTTTTCTGTCTTTTCCTTTTTTTATGTTAAGCATACGTCCGGGCATGTAAATTCCTTAATATGAGTGGTCCCTTTTTATTTAGACCAGTTCAAATGGCTTTGTCCTTTTGAGCCCTCTCACTATACTTGCGTTGTCTAAAAGTTGCACTGCCACTGTGTTTGTGTGTACTTGAAGTCTTGATTCGTGCCTTCGTGCATTTTTTTGGATCTCAGACTAATTCCACTCCCAAAGTCCCTGTGGAGGTCTTTATTTCTTATGTACCATGGTGCATGTACGATTTTCCTTAGCACTTTGTTTTGGAAACTCTGTACAACCCCATAGTTGACTACCATACACATGTCCATATTGGCTTTAGTGATTGCTTATATAACAAAATGAGGAGTCCTTTTCTTCACATTTTAGCCACATTTTTCTGTATTTTGTTTCTAAATCCTCTTTTTTCTTTGTAACGTGCTCTTTCCATCTTAGTTTAGCATCTAGCGTCATGCCAAGATATTTCGCTGTGTCCGCATACGGTACTATTTTCTGGTTGATAGTGACCGGAATGTGTATTATTGCTTTGTTAGTGAAATTTATGTGAACTGATTTGCTCTTGATTCGCCATTTTATTGTCCAATCACAAATTTGGTCTATTGCAGCTTCTGTGTTGATTCCACATTATCCATTTCTACTGCAAGGATTGCAGTGTCATCGGCAAACGTGGACGCAATACGCAATATTCCGGTTCTGGGAGATCACACATGAAGATACAGAATCGGACCCAGCATACTGCCTTGTGGGATTCCTGACCTTAATTCTAAATACGAGTCTTCCTGTTCTATTCTAAAACATCTCCTGCTTGGCCTGCGCTACATCTAGAAACACTGCAGAACATAATTTTTTTTTCTAACGATTTGTCTATAATGTTGACTATTCTGTCAAATTGATCATTTGTCGAGTGATGTGTCCTAGATCCCAACTGGTAATTTGGAATGAGATTTTTCCGTTCAATAATACTAATAAGTACTTTGACAAATACTTTTTGGAATAGTTTAGATATAACCGGTAGTATTGAGATTGGCCTGTATGATGTCACTTCGTTTGGTGGCTTTCCAGACTTAGAGATCATTATTACTTCGGCCACTTTCCATAAGTCAGGAACAGGAACCATAGCTTTTCTTGGTAACCGCTTCGATATTTCACCGGTTATAAGAACATAGCGAGGCATTTTTTCGGACTGGTGTTATTTTTGATCTCATTTTTTACTTCCCTTGGGGTCGTAAGACTTATTTTTTCATTTTCTTCTTCGATTGTTTCCGCAGGAGTCCATATTTCTTGTTCGTTGTTTGGTTGGAAAACGTTGTTTTTAGGTATTCTGCGAACAATCTGCATTTGTATGCGTCCAACACGATTTCCTTCCACCGTTTTGATGGGTGGTATCGGCATAGTAGGCCTTTTTGCATTGCTCATTACTTTCCAAAGCGAATAATCGATTACTTTTTCGTTGGTTAATTCTCGAAGATTACTGATGGAGTCGTTTTTGGCGCCCTTATTTGTCTTCTTAGCTATTGGGTGAGATTGTTCAGTTTCGTTTTGTCGACTAGCAATGGGCTCAAATAGCTTAATATTTCGAAGATTACTGGATTTTTCCAAGGCATTCGATACAATAAATCACCATGTACTGTATGGGAAACGTTTAACTCGTTTTTCTATTTGGCAGTAAATTTTTTATTGCCTTACTTACCCGGTCGAGGCGGAGGTCTGCATCACCACCGAATTGGGAAATAACGGGAGCATGATTTAAAAAAGTTAATATTCGCTATTGTTACTTACATTGGTTCAATTAGGTTTATTAAAAAAATAAGGTGCCTTTTAATTTTGTTATCTATTTTGTTCCCTTCAAAGTTATCCCCTTAAGGTGTAATAGACTTTCGCTAGTCCTTTCTCCAGTCCTCGAAGCAGTTTTGCTCAGTCCGGCGAATACGATGACTTAGGCATTGTTTTTGGCCAAAAAATTACACACAATCAACGATCGGAGGGCAGGTGCATTATCGTGATGCGATATGAATCCTTTTCCAACAAATCAGGGTGGTCTCTTCATATCGCTTCAAATAAACGGCACATAACTTCAAGATAATATTTTTTATTGATCGTAGGACTTCCAGTGAGAACTCATGATGCTATTGTAATCAAGGAAGATGTTCACATTTGTCCGATTTTGGTATGCTATTTTGGTCGCTTTCATTGAAATGATTGGGCTTTGTTTTCAACGTTACAACCATATCTTCTGTTTCGATACCAGTGACAAGTCTTTTAAGCAAATCTGGATCGCTGTTTACATCATTCAACAGCTCCTGAGCGAAGTTGTACAACGGTTCTTTTGGTCAAAATCTAGCAATTTCGTAACAAACTATGCTGACACCAGATTGACCCAATAAAAAATGTTATGCAATGAGTCAACCGTTATGCCAGTATCCTCAGAAATTTTCGTCATTACTTCAACGGATGAAAATCCGTTATCGTTGAGTCCAGGGCGCCCATAGTCAGTAACATCTTATCGGCTTTCTGTGTAAGGCATGAGCTGCTTATAAACTTTTATTTCATTTCAAGTACGTTGCAGTACTTTTCCAATAAAAAAAAATCCAGCACCAAAACGCGTGACAGTTGTACCAACATAAAAAAAAAATTGAAAATCTCTAACTTCTCTAATTTCCAAAATGTATTAGCCAGGATGTACGTAACGCTTATAATAATAAATGTCCTTAAAAGAAAACCGTAAATATAACCTTATGTTCATATGACTTTTGTGTATTTAAGGACCACAACAAGTCAAGACGGCAACTATTTAATTAAAAAACGAAAATTACTAAATAAGTTCAGAGGTTTTGTGATGACGGCAACATCCCACCAAGTTTTTTAACTTTGTCTATCTTGCATGACTTTCGTGACGATGAATAGCGCGTCAACTACAGTTTTAACCTTCTCAACTTGACGAACTCGAGGTTTTTATTATGCTTACCAGAGCCATGATGATACCAGTGTAATAATAACCCTCAATTTAATGTAGGAAAAACTGTGTACTTATGTCCTCAGATGTGTTATTAATCTACTCAATCATTCAATGTGCCATATACAACAGGGCATGATGTAACCTCATTTAAAAGATGATCAACTGATAGAGGTTCCATTATGTCTAGTTTATAAAACCGACAATCCACATCTCTACCAGTGCAATCTGCTTCAAGTATGCAATTTCTTTCGGAAGGAAACCAATTTTCCACTCAACTTTAGAGCCAAGAAAATGATGCAAAAGATGAGAGAGTAAAGACGTATAAAAGAGGAAAAAACACGATTTTCCCCTTTGTCTTTTGTCAGCGTCAAAAACAAAAACACTTCGAACAAGGCAAGCGGGCTGTTGAACATCTCAAAAAGAGTATCTCCTTGAGAACTCCTCGTCGACAACCTGACTTGACTTGGGTTGCTTCTGAGTGAAATAGGTTGGAATACATTCTTTTTTTATCTATTGAAGTGCCTTCAAGTCTTGCTTGCATTGAAGCCCCTCAATCAGGATCCATCTGATATCTAAACTCAGCAGATATTTATGACGACTATCCACGTTTGCTTTGAAACTTTTTGTCACGATTATTTTCTTTGTGTCAGAATAAAACGTACACGCGGTAGCCTTTTAAAACAATACTCGAATTGCTCATGCTTCTCTATGTCAAATTTTACGCGCGAGCTTTTATTATTTTATTGAGTGCTATCTTCTTTGTGTTGGTATGTCATATTCTTTCTAAATCATCCATGCCTCCCTGGGAAAAAGGCATCGTCGTCGTCATTATGGCACTGTCTACAGGTAAGCCGCCATTCTTTTCATTTTAATTATTTCCTCGCAGAGTACTGCTGTTGTTGGTCCTCTAAGGCAACACAGAGAGGTACTCAACGAAACATATGTACGCGATGATGGTGATGCGTCTATACGGGAAGGATAAGCGGCCAATGGGTGGTTGTAGTACAAATGTGACATGAAGATTTGCTGTAAGGAGGTTAAAAGCCCTAAAGGGGTTACAAGCTTCTATCAACCAATTGTAGTTACAAACACACATTTCGCTAGCAGTCATTGTTGTGACTAGAACATGCATCCTTGCAACATTCCATGTCCTTACACGAACGAATGCAAGGATCTTATTGACGATGGCAGAGGTTCAAGTTTTTTAACACAGCTATTGTTATTGTATCCGATGTGACTCTATTGTCTTCAACCTGTCATTGCTGTTCTTCATTTCTTTTTGCAATTCCTTGGGTTAACTGCCTTGGCAGCCCACATTGTTAGTTGTTGGCGTCTGATGTATGAAAGGATATTTGTTTACTGCGATTTTCAAAGACTAAATCTACTGTGTACTCTCGTATATATGGGAATGTTACTGGAGGTGGGAGGGTGCACTAAACGGATTTACTGAAACGAGTTTTGTACATACAATGCGGGAGGCTTTTAGGCACTGTCCTATACCCGTTCCGATTTCGAAGTTGAAAAGTTTGACTCATAACTTTTGTCGCAGTACAGAATGATTGTGTATCTCCACTGGACGGAACAGGTTTATTTTGTGTCCCTTGGGGCTTTGGAGGCAACTGCAAAAGGAAAGTTGATGGGATTCTATTATGCTGACCTAAGTAGGTCGACGATTATAGTCATATGGGAGCATGTTAGTTAGTGTTTGTGAGAGGGAAATGCATTTGGTAATTTTGTAATAACGTACTCGTATGTAAGTCTGCTATGGAACATCCTATTTAGCTTCTCAAATTGTTGTCATTTGAGTATACTCAAAACATGTTTGATAACGATTAGGTTTTCTCATACTGATTTATCAGTAGTTGGCTTTGTGTTTCTTGGTTTATCCCTTTAGCAGTATTAAAAATCGAACTTGTTCCGAATAAACCGTCAGAGGTGTCACTGGGTGTAGGCTCTCTTCGCGCTCAATCCGATATGTGTAGATGGAAAGTGACGAAAAAAAAAAAGTTTATCGATTCAGAGAAATCTCTGAAACCTAAAAAAATTTAGATGTTTGATGCTGATGGTTGAGATTTTGGTTTAAAAAACGGACTTTGTGCTGCTATAATATTGTGGCTCGAAATAATAATAGATGGATGAGCGTTCATATAAGATGATGGGCCTTATCTAATATGAGAGTACGTCCCTAAACCCGAAAGTTACTTTCCAGATATGACGAAAGAGTAATCAGTAATCAGGATTTTTATATTTCTGATAAAACACGCAACACCCACATTCGCTTGGATATTCTAACCCAAATAGGGAAATCTATAACAAGTCTCTTGGGTTTCTGGTTATCAGCACCCACCTGTGGTGACTCTGTAGGCTAGCAAATGCTTGAATGGATAATGCTTAACTAGAAAAGGTTAAAGCATACTGTTGTCTTAACAACTTTTTTTTCTTAAACAATAAATAAAATAAGTAAGTATAAAATGGATATCACAGCGGTAAAAGAAGTTCGAAACAGAACAATCGTTTAGGAAGGCTATACTCGTCAGTGCCAGGACAGAATTAACAAGCCCCACTAGGTGGAACAAAAAGCAACAATGAAGCCAGGCAGGTAAAAGCAGTACGGTTAAAAATAAAGAGTATTGTAAACGAAGCAGAGGAAAACAACCTAGGCTATTGCGAAGCGTTTCGGCGTTTTTTTCGGGTCTGTGTATACGGTGAGCTCTGCTCACCGCAATCATGACATTAGAAATGTGGCTTTTTTGAGCCATTAATAGCTTCGTGCAGAAGTAGAGAATTGGCGATCTGAGAATAAGAATATTCAATGATGGAAACCTTGCGAATAGTCGCCAATGTCGCCAATGACCGAGTTTCTACTAGTTTATTTATGTGAAATGATGAACTCTTGTGCATCCTGGACTTTTAAAAACTAAACGTCATCGAGAATAGATGGTATCCCAAACCACGTTTTAAGGCACCTGCCAATTAAAGCGATAGATACATATTTTAACCAGGCTGCTCAACAACGCTGTGAATAACATTCATTATCCAGCTCATTAGAAAACAGTGGTGATATACCTTAGCCCTAAAAGGAGCCCTATTAATCTCCGATCAATTAGTTTGCTTCCGAGTGTTGGCAAAGTTTCTGCGCAAGTAGTAAACAAAGCTCCGGTCAAATGGGATGAGAAAAGAAAATAATACCGGACAACCAGTTTGGTTTTGAGGCGAGGCGTGACACGATTCACGTTGCGTGAAAATTGTTTTCCGACATTCAGTCAAATACGGCAAAAATCAATAAATGAGTGCTTGTCAGGTCGATTTGCAAAAGATCCTCGAAACCAAAATCGCCAAATCGCCTTCTATATATGAACCACGTAATGATTATTGGAAAGAAGTGTGTTGTTAAATGTGATAACGTCTCTTCGCGCAGGATCTTTAACATCAAGCACGGCTTACAAAAGGATGGTTAATCCTCTGGAACTGTTTAACATTTCCCAATGGATCCAAAGGATCCAAAAGGGCTATCAAAGGGCCTTATTGCGCTAATAAGGACTAAACAGAATGTACAATTTTCTTGTTACAATGACTCGAAAGTACATCGAAAGGACTATGACTAACGACAATAACCTGATTTCCGGGGCTAACTAGCCCAATTATTGATACCACGAGAGCACACTCCAATTGGACTTTATTCCTCCAGAAGCGTTTCTCGACATTGATTCCGTAAGGTGAGTGCAAAATAGAGATACGTTGACAGTTCTCATGAGTTCATTTGATTAAGTACCGCAATGGCGGACTGGGATTTCGCCGAAATTGCTAAATAGCACGCTGATTATTATTGGTGAAAACCAGAGCGGGAGGCTTTTAGGCTTCCCAGAGCGCTTCGTTACTCCGGTGGGATCATCCTTACTTTTTAGTTCGTATGTTAGCTAGGTCTAGCTAGTTGATGTTTTCGAGGCTGGGCGCGTCATAATGCTTAGATGAACCTGAGAACTGACTGAAGCATGTTAGCCTTGGAGACCTCGGAAATGCGGATTGAGCGAGATGACGAAGCTTAGTCGCCAAAAGACGCACTCAGAATGGAAGACACGGCTACTAGCCACTAGACCACCTGATTATATTTAATATTAGAATTAAGCAGCTTAAGGTAGATTAAGCTTTAGAAAACGTATTTTAATGATGTTTTCCTAGAAAATCAAGTTTTAAAATATAGTCATATGAAAATAAATAAGTTTAAGCTGAAAAGGTATTGGGAATTAAGTAATGTAGGTAGACTTAGAATGTCCGCACAGGGCAGGTAGGACACATTAAATATTAACCTATTTCAAGTTAGATTTAAACATGTTTGTCTAGTAAATAGGAATATATTAAGAACAATAATGATAATAAATATGAACAAAAATGAATTAAAAACTATTGATTGAAAATGTATCTGGTCCTTGTAAAGCTGAGAAGTCCGAAAACGTTGGTGAAACAGGTTCGTTTTAGTAGGAAACGCTTTATCTGAAGCATTTGAGAAACATGAAAACAAGGAGACGCCATGTCACCATTTTTTTTTAATGTGGTGCTGGAATACGTTATGAGATCCCTTTAGGAAAATGAGAAGAGAGTAATCTTTAATAGAATCACAGTTAAAAGAAATGCAGAAAGCCAAATAATGGCAGGAAAGGCAGAAGACCTGCTCACTGACGTATATCGCATCTGACTTTACAACGACTCGGATATTAAATCCGAGTTTTATCAGCTAAAGTACAATAGAAATATGCGGTTGGATGCTGACCAGTTCACTTATGTATGTATTTTAATATAAGACGTCGATCTGAAGAGTCGACATACCAAATAAAAAGTTAGTTTAAGTATTAGAAAGTCGATTTTTATTTAAAAACGTTGGTCGCGAGCTTCTGTGAAATGAAGGAACTATTCAAAACAACTCTTTTGTGCCATAGTGTCAACATTTATATTTATAAAACCATTAAAATGACAATAGCCACACTTAGAGTTGCAACGCTAATATTTTCGTAAGTTATATTAGGTCTTTGCAAAAGTTCATACGGTCGCATGCAGGTGTTGCCCCTGAAAAATGTATAATAGTTTGAGATTATAGTTTGAGTTTAATTTAAAGTGCTGATTATATTCTTCCAGACTCCTAAATTTTGTCAGTCTTAATTGAATCCCTGAGCAGAAAAATACTTCTTAGAATATGAAGATACATAATGTGCACATTCGTCACTATCTTTTGTTTCTTTTTAATCAAAAATCGTCAGCAGCTGAAGGAACCAGAATAGTATATCCGAACATACGTTTCAAAAGTGGTTTAAAAGATTTGGAGGCGGTGATTTTGACATTGATGACAAGCCTCGATGGGTTAGACCTCAAAGTTTAGAAATCGACAGATTGGAGGTGTCACTGCAAGAAGACCCATCTCAAACAGCTTGGCGTGGACCAGTCTACAGTAAATCGTCACTTATGTACATGCTCTAGGTAAGATTTTCAAGGAAGGAAAATGGGTCCCACATTTATTGTCCGAAACAGCGCAATCAAACTCGACATTGTAAAAAATCTTTTTTATGGAAAAATATCACTGGCGACGAAAAATGGATATACTTAAATAATCCAAAAAGCAAAAAAGCATGGGTTGACTCTGGTGCATCTTCAATATGGATAGCAAAACACGAAGTTCACGGAAAAAAGGTACTGCTCTGTATATTGTGGGACGAGAAAGGCGTACTTTATTTTGAGTTGCTTCAACCTGGTGAAACAGTTACCACAAGTCCAGACATAGCACCTACAGATTTTCATTTGTTCCGTTCAAACTTGGCTGTCCATGGCGGTCTTATTAATGCTTATGTTTTTGCTAATTTTGTTGAATTGAGGTCTATTCAAAATGGAACGTATAAGCCTAGTAAGTGCGGCTTTCTCTAACTTGCCTGACTTTACCTGATCTGCTGCGATTTTGTTTGGTAACGAAAGTTAGCCGGCGATTAATAACTTGGAACTCAAGCACATCCGCATGCTTTCGCTTCGCTGTTTAAGGTTTTATTCTGGGTTCTCACATTTATGCTAGACACACAGTATGAATTAATTCTTTTTGGGGTGCTATATTAGACTTTGACAGTGAACAGCAGTTCTAGTGATTCTGGAGAAAAAGAAGTGACCTTAATATGTTACATACGTTCGTTTTAAATCTTCTGTTAAAGCAGTAAAGCGACTGAAAATAATTTTCATGAAAGTTTTGGCAATATTCGTTTGAGAACAAGAGATTACTCCTGAGGAAACGTGAATCTAATTATGATTAAGCCTTACTCATACTAAGTTCGATATCACCCGCCCTGGCCATATGAATATATGAATTATCAAAGGACCCTCACCCACTTATTCAAATCCACATGTCTAAACATCATTATTTCAGCTCGCATGTTTACTCCGCCGATAGTTAATGCACTTTAACCAAACCCTCCATCACCAGCCCTAACCACGTCTAATATTTCTCGTTCGGTTAGGGTTTTTATGTACAATAAAAAAAGGGAAGAAGAACAAAACATATAAAACGTAAACAATCATCTATGCTTGTCCCCAGTTCACCTCAAGGTATTTATTAGAATCACTCACACGACATGAAAATAATGAGCGCTTTCGAAATCCCTTATCGAGCTGTTCGGCTGCTCACCCCAAATCCGAGGCAAAGCCAGAAGGTGTAATAGACACAATGGAGGTTGCTCCCTTAAATGGTGTGGTACATATATGCACGACTACGACAACAATAGTCGTTAAAGGAGAAATGAAAATCGAAAAACATAAAGCGATGGCAGCAACCGAAAACAAGTCTATTCGCTCACCCGCCCGTCTGACATCCCGGGAACAGCAACCCTGCCCGTACGTATAAATTAACGGATGCAAGACAAAATGTCCGACTGGGAGCGAAACATCAACAAAAATCTGTTGTAAATAGTAAATGACCTTGAACTCCCAGCACGCGGACAGGTGCTGGGCCCTGGGTGTTCTTGTGTTGGTTTGTTGTACTATACGCTATAGAGAGAGCTCGGAATGAGGGGTTGCATGTGTCTATGCGGGTATTAAATTACAAAAGAAGGAAAACAAAAAGTAACAAAACCTCGGAAAGGATGGTAGAAAAGCTTCACGGAGAGAGTCCGAGTGTTCGTCTTTGTTTGTATAATAGCTTAGTTTTGCAGGTGACTCTGGCTGTATGCGCCTGGCTAGGAACCGTCCGCTCCGCCCTTGTACGTAGCACACTTTGGCACTTTACAATATTAGATTATACGTATCCGTTTTATTACAAATATCGTGTATCTCCTCTCGTGTCTTTTGTGTTTGTTCTCGCAGTCACCGGTGGTAGTACATATGTATGTGTTTGTTGTTCGTTCTATTCGCTCTGAAGCTTTCGTCCTGTGCTTTTTGCTCATAACATAAACAGAGGAGCATGGAGCAGAGGACAACATCGATGAAGAGCAAGTGCGACGTGGGGGTCTGACAGGAGGGATGGATATTTCCAAATGCCACGTGCAGCCGCTACGACCGGTTGTACTCACGATGGATGACTATTACATAAAACACCTGGTACGATGGCTCTACTATCCTGGCATGCTGCGTTTGCAGTACAACTGTGGTTCTTGGTTTTCATCATGTGCACGAGTTCGTGTCTTATGGGCTTTAATACCTTGCGACGAATTTTAAGAATTGCGACCGAAAGTTAAGGACAGAGTCTTCAGGTGTATACAGACCACTTATTTACTGCACTTACCAATGAAAGATGAAGATACTAAGCAGCTACGGTAAATAAGAGTACTTGTCTGGCTTCGGTGAAAGAGTTTACTTTCCAAGGAAGCTGTTAACGAGTTGCAGACTTAGCTATTGACTGAAAGGCTGAGTTCTATAAGATCGTATATATTTTAGACATCCTTCTTAAAGTCCATGTAATGATCTTGATTCCCTTGGAAGTTGGGAATACAACCTGATTCTGGACTCTAAAGGAGGCCATTCTTTTAGACATAGTTTTTTCGTTAGTTTTTTCGTTAGTGATCTCCCGCAATATTTTTCTTAGGTCCGCGTGGCTCCCCTTGTCCAAATAATCTACCAAAATTATTCCTTCAGCGTCCCAAAACCTTTCTCGCCCAACTTGACACTTTGAATTTCTGTGAAGAGTCTCGCTGACTTGTAAAGTCATTCCTTGTTGTTTGGTTCCAGGATCAAATTGTTAGATCCACTTCTCGTCCACGGACCCGAAACGTAACAGAAACATGTTATGATCTGCTTAGAACTTCCCGAAATTCACCCTCGAAATGTCGACTCGCTTTGTCTTTTGCTCGTCGATTAACATTCTCAGTATCCAATGCGCAGAGACCATTTTTGTGTGCTATTCGTTGGTAAGGTTTTTTGAACGCTGCTACTTAAAATTGTTTTGACTATTTAATTAAAGCCTGAGAGTGATTATTTTCCTGCTTGATGATATAGTTAAGTTTGTGACTTTCAATTTTTACAGATACACTATTCACGTAGCGTTCGATCCCAAAAAAAACTTTATAAAGCCTTGGGGATTGCTTCGGTAACTTATTCTGGCTGCAGTGGAGTGTATTGGCGGGCTATATGTTTAACAAATTTCGGAAAAGAATTGTAAAGAAATCTACTTCAGCCAGGAGCATTTCATTTCATTTTGATGGAGCACGTATTGGTATGGATAAAACTATCACGTTATTATTATTACAGCCCATTTGTATTCGTACCTCGGAAGTTCAGAGTCTCGTTGATCGCTCTTCGCCAAGCCTCCCTGTTATGAGTGTGTTCCTTCCATGAGCTGAATAGAGTACTCGAGCCCTTGATTGTCTAGTTTTCTCCATTCGCTTGTTTCTTCGTCCTGTTTTCTACCACAGATTCTCAAAATCTATTTTTCTCCTTCTTATTCAGAGACGAGGTTTCACGTCCGTAACGTGTCACTGGCATTATTATATTGTAGTTTTTGGAATACGGATTTTAACATTGTGGGACAAAAATTGTTTTGACTAATTCTTTCATCGCGAAGAAGCACGCGTTGTCCACATGCAGTATTTTATTTATTTCGATCTTCATATCGTTTTTGGTAACAAATATTGTACCCAGTTATTCGAAATCAACCACTTTCTCAAAGGGTTTATCGAGAACCGTCTGATGCGAGTCTTGAATGTATCAAAGTCGGTCACTGACCGGTTTTTTCTTCATTTATTTCTCTATATTCCAGCAGGGCCAGATCGTAAGCTGGAAAGGTTGTGATTCCATTGAGGGTTATTTCCTTCTCATTTTCTTGAAAAGATCTGATGACATAGTGGTGACATGTTGTAGTCCTTCACGCATCTCGAATGTTTAAGTTAAAGCGTTTCCTACTTTGACTTGTTCTTTGCCTCGAACCTGTTTCATTAACATTTTCCAGCTTCCCAGTTTTACAAGGAAATGATATATAGAGTAAAACCCCTTCTTAAAATCCACCAATAGTTGATCGATTCGTTTCATGGAATTCTCATTTCTTTCCTAGAAGCTCTCGAGCAGTGAAAATCTGGTCACTCGTCGAGCGATTCCTCTTGAAGCCACACTGCTAGTCTTCGATTATATCCTTAACTTTAAGAGAATATTGACAGCGCCGAAATTCCCCGTTAATTGTTGCATTGTGTTCGGTCATACATTGCTCACGTGTTTTTAGCCGCATATTGTTCCTGAATTTTAGCAGACTTTTTCCTTTGCCATCGTGGTTTTTTCATCCCGAAGATTATTGACTTCCTTTCATAGAGTTTGATATTTCGTACGCGTGATCTGTTCGCTAAATAAGTTTAGCACTAAGGCCATTAACTTTTGATGAGACATGCACATCTTCTTCTATTTTGGGCCTATTTATCGCTTCTTTTTCTATTTTCGCGTTGAACTGCCCGAGTATGACATATTGTCAAATATTTCATCAATTATTTCGTAAAACGCTTGCGTCTTCATCCTAATATTCCGCGGAAGCTATTTTCAAGGCAGTTAAATTTGATAAAGTAACATTTGAAGAATATTTCGTCAAATTTTCATTAATTTTTATGAAGAAATGAGCCATTGACAGCGAATCTCCGCGGACGTTTAAAAAAACTGTGATTGCGGTGCCCCTCATAACATCATTGGATCATATGAAATCAAAAAACAAAAATTAAATTATTAGTTGATAAGTTTCTGCGGCTAATGATGTCGAGTTTTTTGTTTTTATTGATTTTGCAAAAAAAAAGAAAATTTTGTGATTACGATTATGATTGTTAAAATTAAAAAAAAAACTCGACGTCATTAACTCGTCGTTCATTTTCTTTAAATGTGCAAAATTTCAAAAGGATCAGTGCCATGGTTTTGAATGGGCACCAATTCTGAAAAATCTATTGAGTAAAACGCGTTAAAGAGTTTTAAAGATCCGCTGCAGCGTGAAACCGGACTGGAGAGAGGGAGACTTACAATCCCATATCTCGGTTAGTTTGACTCTAATTGACTTCGAATTTTGACACAATAATCTTAGAATGTTGCACATTAATATAAGAAAAAAAAATACCTTACTCCTCCTTTTAGTACTTAGTGGAATATCCTTTATTTTTGATCATTGGACATCGTACTCTTGTCGGCATGCACTTGACCAGTGGCCGTCCGTCGGTATGGTAAACCAAACTTTTTGAATTTTACTCCACAATTCTCTTTATATTTATTTTTCGGCACCAAACGTCTTTTTTTGAGGTAGCCCTCACGTGTTCCTAAGGAGAGGGAAGATCATCAGATCGACATTACGATTTTCCAGTTACCTTTTTCGTTTACCCGTCGTATGCTTTGCATCACTATACTTCATAAGCCGACACTTACGAGGGTGGTCCGATAAGTACTTAGCCTACAAAAGAAAAACTAAAATTTTGGCGATTTATTTTTCAATATAGTCTCCTTTTAGCTCGATACACTTGATCCAGCGATGCTCCAACTTCTTTAACCCGTCTGAAAAACATGTTTTTTGGAGGTCTGCAAAGTAGGCCGTGGCGGCGATGACCTCCTCATTCGACTGAAATTTCTGCCCGGCGAGTTACTTTTTCAAGTTTGGAAACAAAAAGAGGTCGCACGGGGCCAAATCTGGAGAAAACGGTGGATGGGGCAGCAGTTCGTAGCTCAATTCGACCAATTTGGCCGTGGCGAGGGCGGAGGTGTGAACCGGTGCGTTATCATGGTGGAAGAGCACTTTTTTCTTCGCCAAGTGGGATCGTTTTTTCTTCAATTCGGCGTCGAATCGGCCCTTCTCCAAGTAGTCGATGTGGATCACACCTTGTGAATCCCAGAAAACGGTGGCCATCATCAGTCTTCGCCTTCTTCGGAGCACGTTCGCCGGGTGAAGTCCACTGTTTCGACTGTTCCTTGGTCTCTGGTGTGTACCAGTGGATCCATGTGTCGTCGACTGTCACATGTCGACGCAGAAACTCCTTCGGATTGCGCTTAAACAGCATCAAACACTCCTCTGAAGTGGTCTCACGGTTGCGCTTGTTGTCCGGAGTGAGCAAACGCGGCACCCATCGCGCCGACAGCTTTCTCATGCCCAAAATTTCATGCAGGATATGACCCTCGCGCACCTTCAATCGGCGGTCTGCCAATACGAGATCGTGGATTTTTGTCACGTTATCCTCCGTGGTAGCCGTTTTTGGGGCACCTGGACGTGGCTCATCAAAAACCGACGTGCGACCACGTTGAAACTCGTTAAACCAATTTTTGATGGTCGCCATCGAAGGAGAAGAGTCACCGTACACAGCATCCAAACGCTCTTTGATTTCGCTGCGCGATTTCCCTTCCAAAAACAAGAATCGAATCACCGACCGATATTGCTCTTTTTCCATTTTTCTAAAATCCACGGACACTCCCGCTTTCACACGCGGTCAAAACAAAACTACGAGTCCGATCCGGCTGAAATTTCGACAGTAGCCGTCTACTAGAACGTACTACACGATAGTGAGTTACTCTTGCGATACTGGCGGTGAGGCTAAGTACTTATCGGACCACCCTCGTAAGTGACATACCCCACTTAGAATACAGGAGCATGACTTCTTCTTTCGTATCCGGACGATTTAATCGGGTACAGATCAGGTCCAACGATCGACGTCATTGTTAATCTTCTGCAGAGTGACTTCTAAAAAATTCAGCAGTATTGTGATGACTGGAAGTTGAAAATCAATTTCCAGAAATCAGAAACTATTTTGTTCAGAACGCCTTTGTCTGGGGCCTCTTGGGACACCAGAAAAAATTGGCGCAGGTTCTCAATCTTTGGACCGGACGGGTGTACACTGGCAAAACAAAGTGTAGTCAGATACCTTGGGATCATGCTGGATCAGTATCTATATTTTGACAAACATGTAGATGCTGCTCTGGCAAGGGCCCGGGGCGCTTTCGCTTTGACAAGATGGCTGTTTCATAGCAGCCAACTTGAATCGAGAGTGAAGGTAATCTGCTACCTACATGGCCTTAATTAGGCCCATTATTGCCTATGGATGCCCCGTGTGGTTCAATGTGAGAGCCAGCTTATTGGAAAAGATTCGGGTGTTCGAGAGACAATGTCTCAGAACTTGTCTCGGATTACATAGAACACCTGAATCTGGGTACACGAAATTTTACCCGAACGAGGTCCTATACAGTAGGTTTTTGGGGGCTGTAAAGTTTTGTCGTAAGATCGACAAGTTTTGCCACATCTGTAATTTTCCTTCCTATGAGAGTTTTATGATCAAATGTCTCTCGGTTGTGGGGCAATGCTTTCCGAGAAATATATTGCCTGTTTCCCTAAATAATTAATTATACATCCAATACATCGTTTTTATTTTGATATTTACAATAATATACATACCTATCAGATAAATACTCAAATCTAATTCCTCGCAATAAAGAAAAAATAAGCACAAGTAACCGATCCAAACTTTTTTTTTAAATAATTTTCTTTTTTAGTTTTAATCGTTCAGTTGTTTTAATTATTATTTTATGCTTGTAGAATGTAATGCGCTAAAGACTTGTAACAATCGCGTTAGTAGATGACATAGTTCTTAACTTACCTAATATCGAGCTCCATTTCTTGGAGTGTGATCTGTTTTATAGGACGGAGGCATCATAGACTTCTGTTGGTCTCAAAGCTTGCTGAGTTTTCTGGGGTCTAGAACTTATTCCATAATTCCAACCTAGAGGATCAGTCACTTGTAAGAACTCATGGATATACCTGCTCTGTGCAACTGCTTGGTCGCGAATCATTGCCTCATATAGTCTATAATTAAAGTGTCTTGTCAATGATCTAACAAGATTACTTATAATACGTTAATGCCATACCACTTAACAACTTTTATACACAAAGGACACTTGTGTAAACAACCGTTAATGCAACCACTCCAATACGACCACTTAGTGACCCATCTATACTCGGAATTGCGGATGCGGATCAGCATTTATGTAGATCGATAAATTATGTATGTTTAGGAATCGAACTATATAGATTTAAGAGTTGTATTGTATCGGTCTAAGAATCGAAATGGATCAGTTTTGGTGCAGCCGCCGAAGTGATCAGTTCGGTTTGAGTAAATAAAGTTTTCTTTTTAAAAAAACTCTCGGATGTAATCAGAATTTTAATTGGCGACCGCGACAGGACTACTCATATCTAAAACCAGAAAAGAAAAGTATGGTGATATTAAGTAGTCACGCGAGTTAACCTCGAAAAAATACCAATAAGTATCCGTCAAAAAAGGAGAAACAATTTTTTTATATAAAAGTATCCGGTCAAGGAAAAAAAAACGAAAAACAGCAATAGAATTTGTTAACATAAAGTGAACGAAGGAGAAAGGCAAATAAATGCATACAGAATGTGCGATGTCAAAATAGAAGAAAAATCGAGCGGAAATAAGTGAAATATAGCTTTCCTGAATAAGAACAACTTTCAAAAAGAGGACGACCGATCATCAATATCCAACCACAAGAACAACGTGTCAACATTAATAAAAATAATCCTGTAAGCCAAACCAGTAAAATCTAATATTACTTTTATCAAGTTTAGAATTATTTTAAGTTTATTTTATATTTTGTGTACCTATATACATATGTATATATATATAAACGAAACGACACACTGGACGAACTTCTTGACAGACTATCAAACTTAAGTTTGACAATGCCAAATAACACAGATATGGAAATTTTAGTCACTAGGCTGACAGCAGCAAGTACTGCATCATTACAGGCAGAGATAGGCTCCTTGAAATCCGATTTAGAATCAGTAACGAATACCAATGTAGTTACTGAGTACGAAACTCAAACAATTTCAGATGATATTAATTGTAATGAAACATTAGATGTCATTAAGTCTTTGCCCGAATTCTCAAGCAGCAATGCCAATTTATATGTAAGCTGGCGAGAAGCAGCACATAATTTCACTATATACGAAAGGCAGCCGCAAATATTTTTCAGCCCTTACTATTTTCAGAAATAGGATAACGCAGAGTGCAAATGACACTTTGACTAACCACGGTATGGTTCTAAACTTCGACGCAATTATTTCCAGATTAGACTTTGCTTACGCCGACAAGCGGCCCACACATATAATTGACCAGGAACTGAGTGTCCTTAGACAGGGAAGTTTATCAATAATCGACTTCTACAATGAAGTAAATAAAAAGCTTACGCTGCTGATAAACAAAACAATCTAGACCCATGGTAACGATTCCCTAATAACCAAAGAGCTAAATATAACAAATCGTCGGAATGCTTTGCGAGTGTTCATAACTGGTCTGAACCCCACACTTTCAAATATACTTTTTTCATTGTTCCCAGAAGATTTGCCTACCGCACTTGCGAAAGCGCAGGAGTTGGAATCAAATAACATGAGGACAAACTTTGCACTCCAATTCGGAAGGAACGCGAATAATAACTTTCGGAATAATTTAAGATTCCAACCGAGGAATCAAGTTTCGACCAATCAACAAGTTAGGCAAAATAAACCAGAGCCTATGGAAATCGGAAGCTCTGCCCATAGACCTATAGATAGGTATGAACAGGACTTTGCTAGACAGAAATATAACCCATTTTCCCAATATGTAGGGGTTATAAAAATAACTTATAACGCCCAAACAATCTTCAGCAAAATAGGTTCAATCTTCAGCAAAATAGGTGCAGGCAACCATTCGAGGAACAATTCCAAAAAGCAGATAAACGCCCCCATGAAAGTGCAACCCCCAGTAAAAATTTAAAGAATAAATAATTGGAACGAAGATTCTTTTTTAGTAGAAACATCGGACTACCCTATATATTCAGGGACAGTTCAAAAAGAAGATTAAAGATATTAATTGACACTAGAGCTACAAGTTGCTATTGTAGTCCTACTACACTAAACCATAGGCAGGAACTCATTATTAAAAAAAGAGTTAGAACCATAAACGGTTCGACCATCATAACTCATTACTATGATGTTTTTATTTTTGATCGAATAGTTAGATTCTACGAGATAAAAAAATTGGAAGCTGATCTATTGGTGGGCTTTAATTTACTAAAGAATGAAATATAAGAATAAGTGTGAAAGAATATATGTTACAGAAGAGGGACATCTGAACATTAATAGTGTCCAAAATGACCTTTGCCAAGCAGACCTGGTAAAGAAAATTAAACAAAGAATTGAGGAAACACATTCAAACATAGATCTGAACCTACCTTTCCGAACTGACATTAGGGCGGAAATCCGCACATTGGTTGAAACTCCTATATGGAGTAAACAGTATCCCTATCCGCTAACAGCGAACTCTTTCGTAAACAAAGAGTTAAATAGAATGTTAAAAGATGGAATAGTTCGACCATCTAAATCTCCATGCAATTCGCCTGTATGGCGAATGGGTCTAAATGACGATAATACGCCAAAAATGCGATTAGTAATAGACTATAAAAAACTAAACGAAAACACAATCGCAGATAAATACTCTATTCCCGACACGAATGTTACGAGTATCTTATCAAACTTAGGAAAAGCAAGATATTTTTCTATTTTAGACTTAGAATCGGGATTTCACCAAGTTAAAATGAAACATAAAGATATAGAGAAAACTAGTTTCTCTGTGAATAATGACAAATATGAGTTTCTGAGACTGCCTTTTGGTTTGAAAAATGCTCCTAGTATATTTCACCGAGCAATGGATGATATTTTGCGAAAATTTATAGGAAAATTTTGTCACGTAAACATAGACGACATAATCGTCTATTCGAATAGCTTAAAAGAGCACGAAGAACATTTAAAGGAAATAATAGACGTTTTGAAAAATGATGATGATTTCATTGGAAAAATCAATTTTTTATAAAACCGAGGTAGAATTTTTAGGATATATTGTTGGGCATAGCATAATTAAAACAGACCCGAGAAAAATCGAATCCATAAAAAAATTCCCATTACCTAAGACCTTAAGACAGTTAAGAAGTTTCCTTGGAATGACGGGATATTACAGAAAATTTATCAAAAATTGCGCAAAAATAACCAAACCTTTGACAAAGTATTTAGCGGGAGAAAATGGTAAAGTATCCCAATACATATCAAAGAAAACGGACATCGATCTAGACAAAGAAGGAATAGAAGCATACAATAAACTGAAGAATCATCTAACAAATGAGGCTGAACTGACACAACCAAATTTTGACAAGAAATTCGTGCTAACAACGGACGCGTCAAATCATGCTATAGGTGGAGTATTATCACAAGATGATAAACCCATCACATTTATTTCTAAAACCTTAAATAAAACATAAAAAAACTATGCAACAAACGAAAAAGAACTTTATGCCATAGTTTGGGCATTCAAAAATCTTCGAAATTACCTCTACGGAGTTTCGAACCTAGAAAATCACACTGACCATCAATCGCTTACTTTTGCCGTTTCCCCACGAAACCCAAATTCTAAAATGAAAAGATGGAATGCAATTGTTGAGGAGTACGCTATTAAAATTATCTATAAACCCGGTAAAACGAATGTTGTAGCAGATGCATTATTATCCAGGCAGAATTTAAATCATTTAAGTGACAATTCCTCTACGGACGCTACTATAGATTCAGCAGAAAGTAGTGATAACACTAATATTAGGGAGACTAACAAACCACTGAACGATTTCCGACAGCAGACACTTTTATCAAAAGCGAATTTTACTATACATGAAAAGTTGCAGAATTTTCCAGATAAGACACGTCATATCATAGAATACGATACTCCAGATAATTTAATCATTATCTTGAAAAAAAATTCTTAAGCCCAGGAGTAGTCGCAATACATTGTACACCGGAAGATCTATACGACATTAAATTTAAAATTTTGCAAACCTTCACTAACAAATTCCTTTTCACCAGAATATTCCCTAACGATATTCCAAATAAAGACGATCAAGCCGCAATTGTGCAACAAACACATACTAGAGCTCATAGAAACTACAGGGAGAATATAAAGCAAATTTATAAAGAATATTTCTGGCCGAATATGCGGAAACAATTTAAAGAATATACCAAAAATTGTGATATATGTAATAAACTTCAATACGACAGACATCCACAAGTAGCGCCAATTGGAGAGGCTCCAATTCCAAAGAGAGAGGGGGAATTCCTCCATATAGATATATTTTCCGCCCAACAAGAAAAATACCTTACATGCATTGATGCATTTTCAAAATTTTTAATTATCAAACCCATCGATAACAAATTTAATTTAGAAACCAAAGTTTTAGAATTGTTGCAAATTTTCATTTTTCAGACAACGAAAAAGGTTTCACGTCAGCTGTATTCAAAAACCTAATGGATAGATTAAATATAGAACTTTATTTTTGTGACCCAGGTCATACATATGTGTAGTACTACAAATGGTCAAGTAGAGAGGATTCATTCAACCCTCATAGAATTAACGAAATGTTTAAGAGAAGAGTTCGAAATTATAGACACAACTGAAGCATTACTTAGAGCCGCCCAACAATCAATCCATACATTCGGTAACAAACCTCAAACCTTTTGACATAAGTACATACTTTATAATAAAATTTAACACAATAACGTCTGCCAGAAATTGAGAGGAGCACAGGAAAAAATGTTAAAAAGAAATAATGCAAAAAGGAAAGTGAAAACATAGAAACCTCACGAAGTGGTTTATGAGAAAAGTTTAAGAATAAAAACAAAATGATGAATAGTTATAAAAAAACAGGTAGTTAAAGAAGATTTAGGAAATAAAATAAGAACAAATAAAAGAATTATTCATAAAGGCAATATTAAAAGCTAGACCTTTATTCTAGGAAAATGGAAATAACAGCGTTAATTTTATTGCTTGCATTAACTTCGACAACAGTTGACTAGCCGACTATACAAGAGAGAACTATTTACTACTAGAAAACGGTGATGCCGCACTTTACAGCGATTATGGAACCATTTTCCATATCACACATCTCACATACTTTGAGAAACTATTACAAGAAACAGAATCCGAAATAAACGCAAAGTACTTTAAAAATACACTAAATGAAAATGATGAAGATTTACTCGATCCTAGCGGAGACTCAGATATAACTGCAATTAAAACACTTTTAGGACAGCTTAGAATAACAAAGAGATACAGAAGAGGTATCATCGAAATAGGTATCGGTTGGAAATCGATTTCAGGTTCACCTGACCATGACGACTTAACCTTAATAAATAATAAACTATCGGAACTTACAGCAAATAATAATAGACAGTTCATAACAAATTCAGAAATTTTCGAGGCAATCAAAAAGCTATCAGAATCGATAAATAGAATGCAAAAAATTGAGATTATTTAGAGAGAGAAATAAATTAATGTTAATAAAATTACAAAATATAGTTCAAACAATAGGTTTGGCGAAATCGGGTCTTCTAAACCCCTCAATATTAAACTTATATGACATAAAACACATAACAGAACACGAACATGGTAGTATGACTATAACAGACCTAATGGACGTTTCGGAATTTAAAATTTTTCAGAACGAAGATGTAATTGTCATTTTTATCAAATATGGTCCGCCAGATAATTTTTTTTTTTTTTGAAAATGCTATAAAAAAAAACTACTGAATATTTTCTCAAATTCCTTTTTTTGTTTGAAAGTACAATCCTTCCGGTTAATAATGGAAATTAACTTCATTCAAATGGCTGCCTCGGCTGGCCATACAGTAGCCTACACGATCGGTCCAATTTTTAAGCACATTATCGATTGTGTGCAGCTGTATTTCACCAATGGCTTCACGAATATTGTCCTTTAAAGTGTCAATTGTCTCTGGCTTGTCGGCGTAACACTTATCTTTGACGGCACCCCACAAATAATAGTCCAACGGTGTCAAATCGCAGCTCCGAGGTGGCCAAACGACATCAGCTCTGCGGCTGATAATGCGATCTTCAAAAACAGGGCGCAAAACATCGAGTGTAGCTTCGGCTGTGTGGCACGTAGCGCCGTCCTGTTGAAACCAAATGTTGCCAATATCCTCCTCTTCAATTTTTGTGAACAAAAATTCGTTCAACATGGCCCGATAACGATCGCCATTGACTGTAACGGCCACTCCTTGCTCATTTTCGAAGAAAAATGGGCCAATTATGCCTCTGGAACAAAATCCGCACCAAACAGTGGCTCGTTTTGGGTGCACCGGCTTTTCAATGTATGCGTGCGGGTTTTCTGTGCCCCAAATGCGACAATTTTGCTTGTTTACATACCCGCCAAGATCAAAATGAGCTTCATCTGAAAAGATGATTTTTTTGGCAAAATCGGCATCTTCTGTAAGTCGATCGCAGGCCCACTTAGCGAAGCGAAAACGCATTGGATGGTCAGTTGGCTTCAACTCCTGAACCAATTGGACTTTGTATGGCGTCATACCAAGGTCTTTATGCAAAATTCGTCTCAATGATGTCTCCGAAATGTTCAATTGTTGAGAACGACGGTGAATTGATGTTGATGGCGCTTCACGCACACTTTCTGCCGCAGCAGCAATATTCTCGGGTGTACGCACTGTTTTTGGCTTTTCACGCTTTGGTTTATCGATGAGGATGCCAGTTTCTTTCACTTTTTTCACAAGATAACGAACATACGGAGCTGACGGTGCTTCTCTTCTTCCAAAATCCGTACGCAATGCACACATTCTGCAACATTACCATGATTTTAAAAGTAATGTCGCAATATTTCCCAGCGTTGTTCAAGCGTATACACAACCATATTCGTTCAGCGGAAGGATAAAACTAATTATCTGTCAAATCAGACATGAGCTAAGTGTTACCATTCACGAAATAAGCACTACTTGAAAAAAAAACGTTAGATGGCGGACCCTTTATTATAAGTAAGAACTGTAAGCTTTACGAAGCAAGGGCCATAAGCCAATCAGATGCAAAATTGCTAATTAGTAAAGAAATTGCAAAATCTAACAACGAATTCATAAATGTTAAGAACTGTAAAATAGAGTTAAGATACAGTTTTTGTAAATTAATACTTAACAAAACATCTTTGTCAACCCTACTTAATAACGAAAAAGCATATTGTAATAAAATAAAAGAAAAAAATCTTAACAATATTGATATCTGGAGAACACATAGTCGAAAACACAACCAACACATTTCAAAATTAAACAACGATAGACGGAGTAACATACGAGAACCCTACAGCCGCAATTCAAAACTACTTGAAAACGTATACCATAGACAAATATGAAATAAACAATTACTTCGAATCATTTAATGATGAACTGAAATTCGAGAACATAAACCTAATCGAATCTCTGCAAGACGAAGCAGCTAACAGTCCTATCATTACACCATTCACACTAACGATCATTATAGCGGTCATTGCGCTATGTGTAATTTATTACTTCAAGATGAGACCAGCCCAAAACACCAGTCCCACAAATTTAGAAGAAATGAGATTCAGCAGATTATTAAAACAAGTAGAAGAGCTCTCAAAAGAAGCGGGACGTTCTTTCTAAAGAAAGAGGGGAGTTAATGCCATACCACTTAACAACTTTTATACACAAAGGACACTTGTGTAAACAACCGTTAATGCAACCACTCCAATGCGACCACTTAGTGACCCATCGATACTCGGAATCCGCAGATCAGCATTTATGTAGATCGATAAATTATGTATGTGTAGGAATCGAACTAAATAGATTTAAGAGTTGTATTGTATCGGTCTAAGAATCGAACCGGATCAGTTTTTGTGCAGCCGCCGAAGTGATCAGTTTAGTTTCAGTAAATAAAGTATTCTTTTTAAAAAACTCTCGGATGTAATCAGAATTTTAATTTAATATGAGCGTCAATGTTGCTCTGATCGTAGGTCGGCAGCGTAGGTTTCCTTATGGCATCATACAGATTGCTTGCTTGCAAGATTCCATTTACTAACTATCCACTTTGGTTGATAGGGAACGTCATAGAACAACCAGGTACTTTTGAGTGAATTGCATTTATTAGATTTATTGTTGGAGTATATTATTGCTATTCAAAATACATAAACGCGTTCAAATGGAATGTGTGTATACTGGAATTATACTGAGCGATAAAAATCTGTTGCAAGCAATTAAATAGAAAATTTTTATTCATCCGATAAGAAAACAAAATTACTCACAATATAGCACACAAGAAATGTACCTTTAATTGCTTTACCTCCATGAATAATAAGCACCAAACAGCAATCATTCCTTTCCCAACCCAACGTTTGTAATTATTTTCCATTTTACAAGCCATAAACAAGAATTGCAATCTTCAACAAAAATTAATTATTTGCTTCTAGTTGCCTTAGTTGCATGCAGCGCTTGACATTATTCGTTTCTAACTATCAACCTTAAAAGAAAACTACGAGTAACAAACAACTTTTAAGCTTTTCGCCATCGCCGTCTATTGTCGCTCGAGGGAGTCCATGCCGGTTGCCAAAGAAACTTTTGTTTTTCATCTTCATTGCTACTGGTAGAAAAGCACTTGCATGTTTATTCATCCGGCAAATTGCCCACGAGATTATCCTCATGCAAGTTTAGCCGCAGAACAAGTATCTAAAAGTTGGCGCTTTTCCAAACTTTTTAATACCTTTTTCTTCTTCTTCATTCGATTTTCATTTTGGAACAACCTTCCTTGTGCGACTGCCGAATGGCATCGGCAAGCAAGTCCTTGCTCCTCAAGCACATTAAAATAATAAAATACAAGACCTCGTTGAAGTCGTTGACTTTGTATGGTAGACGAACAAATGGACCGAGGGAGGGATGGAATAATGAATGTCATTAATGCAGCACTCGCCTTTGACGTAATCAGGTTTTCTGCTTTTAGTCATTTGCTAGACATCGTCAACTTAACGATATGTTCAGTAATTACCAATGTGTAATTAATTTTCCCATATGTTGTTGTTCTTTCTTTCAAGTACCCACGTTTTCGCATGAGATACTTTCAATAACAGGATATTTGAACGTGTCTTTTACCTCCCATCGGCGTCGACGGCGGTCTTATGATTGTATTAATTTTGAATAGGATGTATTCGGCACACCATGGACTTTGCAAAATCGATAAATGTCAAAATATGAACAATCGCATCGTAATTAAATTTCCAGTGAACTTCCACGTATGTACGAGTACGTTGTATGCCATTCAAACTGACCATGCCATGGCACGAAATAGGAAGAGAATTTATTGTAATTTATGTGCTTCTTTCTAAATAGTATGAGTATAATAAGGAAAGCTGGAATTATCCGTTGGGCTGAGGTTGACCTAGTAATCATAGTTCTACTCGTATATTTCGAATTTCATTTAAAATCGTGAAAATAATTTTAATTCTCCGTATCTGGTGCGGCATTTTTTAATTAAGTTGTATTAGCAGGCCATTAAGCTAATGTTAGATTAATTGTTGGCTAAATATGGTATGACTTCACTTTCCTCGGTTATTTTAGCTTCGGAAATAAAATGATGATGATGAGGCCATTCCAGGGGAGTACGGAGCTTGATCAATGAGCTTCGTTGAATCGTTGGTCAAATACTCTTGAGTTCTTTCTGAATCATTCAATTTTAATATTATGAGTGAATTAAAAAGCTACAAACATGGGTACCTTCAACTCTTGGGCCAACTTTCTAAATAGGACAAATAGGACGACTTTCGAACACCAGCTTCTTGGTATCATGCTTTTCACGATTCGAATTTGACGCCTCCGTAGGGGCACTTAATGAAAACCTTAACAAAGAAAGAGAACCTAATAATAACCTCGATACCTATAAGGAAAGAAAGGATTAAGGAAAAGGTGAATGGCGGATGTAGAGGGCACTCCTAAGAGAAGGAGCGGAGTTCGCTTCGCGCAGCATTCTGGACATTGACTCATGGTAACCATAGTTCGATGGGAGTTTATACGGAAGGACTTGGAGATTGGGAGATAATCAATATTACTGGCAAGTAGGTCATGGACAAAAAGTATTTTTGCGATATTGAGCGGTATTCCAGGGGTTGCAGGTTAATTAGTCTCAAGCTGTCATTTTAGGGCGATAAATAAGAAGTATCATCCCAGGGAAGACTACGAATGAATCTACGTTGAACGGCCTCAATATGCATAGTGCGGATAGCATAAGAGGGGGACCAGACTTGACTAGCATATTCGTAGGGCCTTACGTAGGTAAGGATAAGGATTTTGTGGCGTTAGTATTCGAGAACTCCTTGGACCAACGTTTCACAAAATCGGGGGCGAAATTAGTAAGTGTAATAATGTTGCTGATGTGAAAGCGAAAGTTAAGTTCTCGGTCATAGATAAAACCTAAATCAACCAAAAAGTTGGAAGGAGGAACAACTTCTGATGTATAATATGAGTTCCAGAGGTGGAGGGGATCGCTTATTGGAGTAAGTGTTGCAGTTTGACACTTGCTAGCATCGAGCACGCGATGACCTAATAGTGAACGGCGAGAGAAGATATATGGTATATTTGGAGATTTTCACATCATCAGTTGAACAGAAAGATGAGAGTTTCTGACGACACCGTTACATGGTTAGGATAAATATCATTGGGCTTAAGTGACTGCCTTGGAGGACTCTGGAGGTGGCCTTAACTGGATCAGGAATAGAAGATCTGAAAATTACATTGTACTGACGTTCGAGGAAGGACTTGATCCACAGGATAAATCATGATTTTGAGAGCATCATCTAAGGACATGTGCGTGTTAGGGTTTAGGAGAAAATTAAAACTAATATTACTGAGCAGGTTATATGCAAGACGTATTTTTAGATTGAAAAAAGTGATTGCCGATGATTGTATATGAAGCAGATCCAAGGTAGAGAGAAGGAGGTAATAACGCAGCTAACGGCATCAAATGAGGAAATCAAGTCAAGCCAATTGTTTAGACAATCTCTGAAGAGGATTCCACAACGTCGGCCCCAAGGGTGCGTCACCATGCGCGAGCGAAGGCGGGACAGTCGCAGAGAAAGTGTTCTGCTATGTCATCCTTGGCAAAAGTATATCCGTAATATCGCCCTCAAGCCTACTCCAATCATTTCTCCTTAAGGATAAGAAGAATGTTGCGGACTTCTTGCAGATATCAGTGCGTACGCGCTCAGTCATCCTGCATCCTGGATATTCCCCCCATCTACGACTGTGTGCATTAAAGACCCAGTCGTTGATGTCAGATTTGACCGTGAAAGCAGGTAGACGGGTTCAGGTCCTGAGAAACTCTCTTCTGAACCCCTTCTAGCAAGTTCATCGGAGATCTCGTTTCCTGGAATCCCAGAGTGACCTGGGACCCATACAAGCCTAAGTGAATTTAGTCTTCTTACTTTGTTCAAAAAGGCCTTGAATTCATGCACTAATTTGGAGTTGGATAGAGGGTTGGACACAGCAGTTTGGCTGTGACTGCAGTTTCACAACATAGTGCATGGCCATTAGGATTGTGTAAATCTCCGATTGAAAACAGACGCATATTTTCCTAACGAGAAGTGCAGTCGAATGTTTTCGCGCTCAAAGAAACCTCCAGCGCCGGATTCCTGCCCAGTCCTGGAGCCATCTGTGAAAATACGAAGACATTCCATTCCAGGTTCAGGGTCTGGCCAAAACCAGTCCTGACGCCATTGAAATGCGACTGTGAAATTACAGAGCAGTAGGATGGCAGGTGTCATTGCGCCAGAAGGTATATCCATGAGTCGGGGGTCGTAGGATATTTCTCGCTCAAGTACACTTTCTCTCCAATGCGAGTTGTACCAAAGACCATTCCTCTTTAGGCGAGAAATGGCTTTCAGTGCGCACCCTCTGATATATATGTGTGTCAAGGGGTGGAAGATTCATCATAGCATCTAGAGCAGCATCCGCTGGGGAAAGCCCCCGTGCAGCTGAGACAGACCTCTCTTTGGAGTTTGGTGAGTGAAGCCACAGCGTGTTTGCGTATTAGCATGTTCCACCAAACAAACGATGCATATGAGATTATCGGTCTCATCATTGCCGTGTAGATCCAAAGGACCTTTTTCGGCAATAAGCCCCATGTTTTGCCAAAGGCACATTCGCATTGCCAAAAAGCTGACAGCGCTTTGGACTCAACATGCTTTGACTAAAGAAGCTTGCTATCTAGGATGACTCCCAGGTACTCAGTTCCTTGAATAACGGGATGGGAATGCCTTTTAGCACCAGCTGAGTAATGCCAGTATTTTCCCTCCTTCTTATCAAGAGATCGACATCAGTCTTAAGAGGATTAACCGACAGCCCATTACCCCTGCACCAGTCTTCGATCACATCTAGCACCGCCTGCGCTTTGAGACAGACAGTCGCTAAACATGAGGCGACAGAGAGCACAGTAACATCATCCGCATAGGCCTGGGCATAGATTCCAGAGGCATTGAGAACATCGAGCAGAGAGTCGACCACCATGCACCATAACAGCGGAGACAAGACGCCACCTTGCGGGCAGGCCCTGTTTACTCCAGACTTGACACATTGTTCGAGGCCTGTATCAGCGGTCAATGTCCTGTGCACAAGCATTGCTTTGATCAACAAAACCAGTGCTCCATATACGCTATGTCGTCTAGCAGCGTTACACATGCTGTCGAAAGTAGCGTTATCAAAAGCTCCCTCAATATCGACGAAAATGCCTAGTACGTTCTCTTTCCTATCGAGAGCGCATTCGATTCTCCCAACTAGGTTTTGAAGCGCAGTCTCGCAGGATTTTCCGCTGATAAGCATGTTGCATGTCCGAGAGAGGATGCATTCGAAGGGCAACTTTGCGCACGTGCACTCTACTAATCTCTCCATGCTTTTCAGCAAGAAGGCTGTTAGACTGATTGGTCTAAAACTCTTGGCGAATAAGTAATCTTTTTTCCCTATTTTGGGAATAAAGACCACTTTCACCGCGCGCCAAGGAATTGGTATGAAGGCAAGTGCCAGGCTAGCAGTGAAAATTCTTTTCAGAATAGGAAGCAGCTGTCTTATACATTTTTGCAGCATAAAAGGGTATATCCCATCAGTGCCCTGCGACTTGAAGCCATCGAAAGATGCCACAGCAAATTCAATGGCCTCGGTAGTTGCCACGCGTGACGCAACATACCAGCTACGCCGAGTTGTTTTCATCGTTTCAGTCGCAGTTTCCAATGAGGGAGTGTGCAACGAGCCGATGACAGTCTGATTTCCCGGGAAATGGGTCTGTAACAGTAAACTAAGAGTTTCTGCTTTAGACTCGGTGAAGGTACCATCAGACTTTCTGAGTACATCCAGCTCTGTCGATTTTTTCCTCGTTTGAGAACATTAACCAATTTGCTGATCGCGCTCAGGGATTTGATCTCTTCGCTGAAGGACTTATAGGAATCATTCTTCGATTTACGAATAAGCTTCTTATATTCCTTCTGCTTTGATCGATATTTATTCCAGTCATCTTCCGAGTTCGATTTAAACGATCTATTCAGAAGACTTCTGGCTTCCCTACGAAGACATTGGAGGTCAGTGTTCCACCAGGGAACCGATTTCCTGCTGGGAGGTTTTTTGACAGGACATGCGAGTTCGAAACAGTTGGTGATGGCGTTGCTCAGGTTATGAACGGCATCCTCCACCAATTGCTTTGTTTTGAGTTTAGGCAGGGCTTGAGTGGATTTCTCAAGCTCATCTCTGAATCGCACCAAGTTCGTCTTTCTCGGATTTCGCTTGGGTTGCGAGGTTTTAGTCGCGAAAGTGAACGAGTGACATCAAATATGGAATCCATAAAGTCGATGGCAAGTTGATAACAATTAGTGATTGTGAGGAACGGAGGTAACAGCAGGGAAGGTAGAGCTATTAGGGTCGAGAAAGGTATTAAGGCGCTTGTAAAGTTTAAATCAGAGGAGTTCGACCTTTTGAATGGTAAGGGAACGTAACAGCTGTGAATAGCAATCTGATGTAAATCAGTCACCGACTCTGATACTGGCATAGTTTAGTTTCAATCTTGAATAGTCTTCCTTTCGTCACAAATGAGGTAGTCGTATGCTTCTCTTTTTGCAAGAAACATGAGTGTCCGTTTGTTCAGTAATACAAATACCAAAAGTGCCTATTAATTATTGTTGAGTAATTGATCTTAAGAGTTCATACTTTAGCAAGAAAGGGAAAGAGGGATATGTAGCCATTTACGCTAATGATGCCTCCTGATACAACAGTCCTAGATAATTTGTATATACCACACTCAGTCGAATTATTATTTTTCTTTACTCGTTTTTTTTTTTTTGTGGCGATGTTATCATTTAATTATAATGACACTTTAACACTTTCTTTTTAGTTAAATAAAATTAGCCTTCATTGTTACGGCACTCTTGACAACTGGGTGTTGATGAAAAATTTGCATAAGCACAATATGCACGTTAAAGGATCATTCCTGCGGCATGTTTCTGAATATATTATTATTAATGTATATTCTCTCTCCTGAGCTTGAGTTTGTTTTCGTCCTGGAAGGATGTTTACATGCCCACATACTGTGACATAGATATGTATGTACCTAGCGAGGGACACGTAGATGTGTGTAGATGGCACAATTGTAAACTAGTGAGTGTTGAAATGCGGCTGTAAACAGTGGATCGTTACCACAACTCACAAGTTCTGTGTTGGGTAACGTGTGAAAAGCACTTAAGCTGGAGTCTCTTCCACTCCTGGTGTCATTCAATTTGAATAAGGTCTTCAGATTCCTTTTTTTTTTGCCTTTGCGTCCATAAAAGCAGATTCTCTGTCGATAGAGGCTGCAGGAAAAAAATATAAAAAGCGAATTCAAAGAGAGAAATGAGGCTTACAAAATATCCCGAGGAAGAATCGCATATGTTAGTTGGAGCATACATGTATCCTGGAGTATATTGGTGTTTGTACGAAGCCTTTCAACCAGTAATATAAAACAATCATATTTCAATATGAAGAACGGACAAGGAAAAGGAAACGAAAAAGGAAAGGAAGAAAAAGATGTACTCGTATTGGAGGGAAGAAGTTAAAGAAATGGTGCTCAGCGGTGACAATATCCTTCGGCGCTTGTATCTGAATCATGAAGCGGGGACGGGGGAGGATGATACTCTGGCTCCGAAGGCGTGCCAAGGCTAGAGATTTCAAAGGTGTGTGCGTACATATAACATTTTATCGTATCGTAACTTGAGTGATTTGCTTTGCTGATTTTTGTCTCTTTTTTATCATGAATGTCGAAAGCGACATTAAATGGATCGATGGTTCCATCCGCGACCTATTTAATTTAATACGCCGCACTAATGAGATGAACGAGTCGCATCGACGTAGATTTTCGTTTAGACTCATTCAGTGAATACTTCTATTATACGGAAGCAATGTATTGAAGGATACGGATTCGAAAACAAACGAACGCGCTATCAAGTTTAGATTTGAAAATGTGCATTAAATGTTGCTATAAAAACGCAACAAAACAGACCAGCGGAGTAATGTCCGCTGCCGTTGCTAAGTGTGAATTTAGTCGTGGTAACAGCGAAAGCCATAGCACAATAGGTATGAAAAATGTGATTACAAAATTTGTATCGATATCGTCTGATCTCGAATATAGGCAGAAGCAAACGGAAATCGCTTAATGAAGTTAGTAACAGAACTCCTAAAATATACTTATCATGAGAGGTGATTAGAAAGGGGTTTAAAGATGTGACACTGAAGTCACTATTTTCCTGTTGGAGGCAAGACCGAAAGATTGAATTTTATTCGTAATTCATTTGGCTCAAAGCGACACTGCTATTTTGCCCTTGCCTCCATATTCACCAGTCATGACTCTGTTCAGCCTTTTTCTGTTTTCAAGAATAAAGAGAACCATAAGAAACCGTCGTCGTTTGGATTTTTTTTTTATTTTATTTATTAAAAGCGTACCACTGAGAGAGCTCTGTACTCCCCAAAAGTGAGTTACAGAAGGCTTTGCTTCGTGAATTGGAACAAGCGCTGCCATAAGTATACGTGAAAAGGATCAAAAAATCCATATTAAATTTTGTGTGAAATTTGTCTGTGGCATTTGGCGAGTCTACTCTGAGCAGAAAATGTTTATAAGGTGTACCTACAACCACTTCATAAAAGGGCGGAAAGATGTTTGCCCGCCTTGGACGCCCCGGCACGTTGATCTCTTAGAAAACCAAATTTACTTGAGAAAGAGAAACGCTGCGTGGTTTTTGACGGACTAGTATTGACCATGAATTCTGAAAGAAATTTAGCCATGAACGGTGTGACTAAGACTTCCGTTCCAAAAGACACACTCTCTGGGGGACAAGCGGCAAACAGCTTAAGTGCAGCTTGCTAAGAATTGAGTTTTTGTAGAGCTTTATTGATTTAGTGCAAAATTGGCCAAAGCTAGTCTGGAAAAGATAATGGTGAAAAATGTTATTACTCGATCCGTGTTAATAGATACTGTAAACTTCCTTGTTTCAGAGAATGAATAGCTTTATAAGCGTTTTAAAACAGTCTTTTCCTACTTTCCTTCAATGCCGCACTCTTAGTTTGTTCACTAAGACTTCACCTTTCATAAGAGTGACATTTGAGCCTCATGTCTCTGGCATCATGCTACATACTGAATCAAAGTGCATGACAAAGTCACCCATTTCTAAGACTAATTTCAAGGACCCCATATTTATATGTTTTGGATGACAAATGGGTTTTCTGCAAAGAACAACCTTCGGTTTTGCTGACAATATCGATGTAGACGCCAATGGCTGAGGAAGGACAGCACTATCTTTCTACAAAAAAATCTTTTTGACATAATCGAAACATTCTGCTTCAATTCAATTTATCTTACTTATCTCTGAGATATGAGCACCGAATTTCATTTGGAGTTCGATGCATTCTGTTGTCTGATAAGTTGACCTCGGTCTGTATACGAGCTTTTCCTTTATACGCACCAAGAAACTCATGTTACATATACATATGTATGTATGTATGTATGTATGTAGATATGTATGTATATCAAACACAAACTGCTTCAAAACTTTCTTAAGTTTATTTCAATGCCAACTCCTATGGTCATTAGCAAATTTTCGTTTCGATGGCAAAAATCTGCTTAAAAATACTCTCCAAACACGGAAACTGCTATACTATCATTTTTCGAAGGTCGAGCCCTCTTAGATTCCGACCAACATTTTCTTTTCCATACAAAGCCCTGATATACGTACAGATGTGAACATGGCTGTAAAAACTTCTTATTCTCGAGGGTTGCCAGGCTAAGTATACTCCTCACTTCATTTTCTTAAGCGCTGGTAAATGTATCGTTTTCCTTGTGGATACCTTCAATCCCCCTCAACCTTGTTTGCACGCCTAAGCGTTATCAAACCCTAACAGTCAAGCAAAAAACACAAAAAATACGATAACAACAACAACTAACTTCGATTCCGTTTTATGTGCACGTTTTATGGAAGATTCATAAAATCCCCAAACAGATACTCTTACCAACTTCACAAGGACAAGAGGACGACAACGACCCAGACGCGCGTGGAGCAATCGGTTATCGGTGTCGGGCCACAGTCCCGTGTGCATATCGCACATATTTGTGTGGGTTTTACTTACACCTACCAAAACCAAATGTAGAGTAAACAGAACAAGCACAAACAACATTTCTACGCATCATCCTCTTTAATATTGTACTCGTACTTAGCTTACGTTTACGCTCTTTCGTTTCGGTTGATGTTTTAGTGCTTTGACTGAAAGTACACGTGCTGTGTCGGAAAGCTCTCCCGCTATGAGAGAAGAAAAATTCGTTGTCAAGTCTCCGCGCCCACCAAAGATGATACCCTTTCAGGACAACGAAACGAGAACTAGACAGAGAAAAAAAGGCATTTTTTGACAGAGTGAGAAAGTTGCCGGAATTCTCTTTGCAATGTATACTGTCTACTAGTATATCGTGACTAGGTGACCGCCTAATGGTAATCGCTCCTTCAGTGTACTTGAGCTCTTTGAAGCCCAGTCAGATTAGACACTGCAATGGGTACTCCGCCGATTATTCGTTCATTACACTATGGCACAAGGCAACGGAATAAATTATTGGCGGATGTCCTTTAAAGGAGTTTGGAATTATCTGAGCAGAGGCAATTGTTCCTTTAATCTGTGTTGGACGTGGTTATGTATAGTATTACCCGTCAGTGTATTCGAGTTTAAAACACAGAGGTTCAAAACTTGTTTTGCTTGTTTGGGGCAACAGGTATGGCTCTCCTTTACCCATGTCACAAAAATGCATGTCATTACGTTGGTAATGCAGATATACGTCGATGGCGTTGCTCTAAAGAGGCCTTTTAGCAATAAGCCTTAAGCTTGCTTATACTAGTTAGATAAGTTGTTGAATGATTGTGATTGATGTATCTTTGGTAAGTAAAAGTAATGTGTAAGATTCGTAATCTTAACTTTCTTTTAAGACAGAGACTCACAAAGAAGGTGTGTTAAAAAAAAGTAAAGATAATTTTATGTTTTTTAAAATAATTTTGAAATGGAAAACACAATTCGGCAAGCGGAGGTTTAGGATAGCATTCAGCTTCTTGAACGTTAGGTCATTTAGCTTCTTTGGATTTCGGAAACAAAAAAAAAAGCTCACTCCACATGTCTGATCCCCTCCTTATCAATATAGTTGTTTTGAAAGAGTAATTTCCCGTATTCACGATATTTCACTTGTGACAGTGTATTCCTGATGCACTATGCCATTAAAATTTAAAAATCCACAGCACGACATTCAGATTCGACCACCCTCGTTGAGTTTTTGGTTTTCTATCTTGGCGATTCGGAATGCGCCTTCTGAAGCTAAAGAGTATGCAGTAAACTGAGTTGTGCCAACACAACAATATAAAAAATCATGCGAATCGGACTTTAACACATTGAATACCATGACACTCACATGTGAGTGTCACATATGAGTGCCATGGTACATGAAACCCCGTGTGAGTGTCATTCTAGTGTAAAACTGGTACATGACACTCATAAATGGGCGACGCGACGTACTTCCATTTATGTACATACAATTCATTTATGACTGTCAATTCAATGCATTTCGTATAGTGGATCTGGATAATCATTGCAAGTCCGAGCAATTCAGTACCCTTGGTTCTGAAATCCGGGATGGTGGGAAAATAAAAAAAAGGGTTTTATTACAGAATTTTTTCTAGTGCAGGTATTTGAAAATTAAATTAAATAAAATTCATTGAAAAAATAATATTTTTTATCTCTCCGCTATTGGGCTACGCTTACACGATAGAATTAGAATATTAAATCTCAAAGATAATTTTCCTTACACTACAGCGACGCTCCAATCAACGCTGTAGTTGTCGTGTGCATTAGATTCCAACAATGGTATCGGGTATATCGTCTGTGGTTGAGATGCATCGATGTTTCTCCAGAAGTAGACAAATTTATTGGTACCGTCAGTGTCCGCTTATGAGAGAGTTCACTGCTATTTTTATCAGACCACAGGATCAAACGAAGTGACACTCATATGTGGGTGACTGGTACTAGACGCCTTTTTCAATTGACGTGCAGGTTGCCCATATGTGAGTGCAGAAAAAATGCAATTTCAAGAAAACTACTTCCTCAAAGTCGAAATAAATCAGCGTTAAAAAAAAAATAAACCTAAATGCACTAAGAATTAAAAAAAATGGAAGAGGCACAAAAATTTTAGTTTTGCCCGTGGTACCAGCCAGCAAACTAGAAAAAAGCGCTTGGAGTTCAACGTGTTAAGAACCAATGAAATTTTGAAATTATATTCCTGTTATTTTATTTTAACTCATCGAAATCAGCCTATTTTAACAGGGTGGATAGTATTAAATGATTTGTTTATAAAGTGTGAATGCTGTAAGTGGGGTACAATAATAAGTTACGAGGGTTGCCTTTTGAAAAAAGTGAAACAGAAACGAACAAGTTCGAAACAAAGTGTTTTATTGCTTTTCGAAATATTCGCCCTTAAGGTCTATACACTTTTGCATACGCTCAAACCAATTCCGGAAACATTTTTTTCACTCTGAAGCTGATATCGTAGAAACATGGTTTTGAAAGCCTTCAACAGCTTCTTGAGGTGATGAAAATCGCTGTCCGCGCATCTTTTGTTTGACGGGGAACAAGAAAAAGTCATTAGGCGATAAATCGGGTGAATACGGACAATGAGACACTTTTCAACATTTCCTGACACCAATCAACACGACCCTTTTTTTGCGCTTCGGTCAAATTATGCGGAATCCACCTGGAACATATCTTTCTCACACCTAAATGTTCATGCCAAATCGATTGTATTGCAGTCTGCGATATCCTAAGACACGCCTCTATCTGTCTGAAAGTCACATGCCGATCTTCTTTAATCATGTTGCTCACAGCATCATCACAACCGATTTTGACTCGGAATGACAACCGATTTTGACCCACCATCACTGACGGACGCACGACCATGACGAAATTCTGCAAACCAATTGTAGACAGTCTTCTCTGATGGTGTTTTATTACCAAAAGTTGCACGAAGCGATTCTATGCATCTTTGTTGAGTAAGGCCTTTTTTAAAATTATAAAAAATCATACAACTTCATGAGTGATTTCCATTTTTGCACAAACTTGCTTCTTTTAAACGTTCACTATAAACAACTCACTCAGTCAAGTGGCAATGGCTTCGCAACAATAAATGTCAATGTTCACAAATACAGTGGTGCCACAACTCATTAACGCCACCTATTGTTCGATTGTAAAAACTTAAAAGGCAAAGGGCTGGATAGAGTTCCTCGAGTGTTTGACTTATAGTTTCATATGCCTTTTTGAAATCTACGAATAGCTAGTGTATGGTTTCGTTGAATTTCCATTTCTTTTCTAAAAGTTGCCGTATAGGGAACATCTGGTCACTCGTCAAGCAATTTCTCCTGAAGCCACCATGATAGTCTCCAATTATTTCTTTTGTCAGCCTCTTTCAGAGAATATATGTCAACATCTTGTACCCACTTGATAGCAGAGATATTCCTCAGTAGTTGTTGCATTGTGTTCGGTCACCCTTTTTAAAAAGGGATTGTTTCTTTGTTCCATACAGTTGTGATGACCCCATGTAACTTTTCTGTTAATTTTGCTCTTGCATATTTTAGGTCGATGGATTGCTTCTTTTACTTCCTCAATGATTCGCAGTTCTACCTGAACCCCTGCTGTGTGGATACATTTTTTTCCAATGCTGTTCGCTCTCCAGTACATTCAGCAGCTTGTCGAAATATCCCCTCCATTAGGCAGGAATTTTTCGTTGTTCGAAACTTGATCTGCCCTCGTATCCTTTTCGTGCAGCATTTATCCCTGCATACATTGCTCTCGTGTTTGTAGCTGCTCGTTCTTCCTGAGTTTTGGGAATTTGTATTCTTTGCCATTGTCGTCTATTATCCCGAAAGAGATGGCTGACTTCCTTTCGTATGGTTTGATATTCTGTACTCGCGATCTCTTCGCTCTTGACGTCTTAGAACATTACGGAATTTTACTCTCTCCTCGCATACTGTGTCAAACCAAGGCCTTATTTTGAGGGCTTTGCAATAGCATAGTTTTGATTTCCGGAAGCAGCGTCACAAGTCACAAAACTTTTTATTGTTGATCACACTGCTTTTTCCTGTCTTGTTTCCTAGTCGTTTTTATGACGGCTAGTAAGACAATTAATTTGTTTCTAGTATTGTCGTTGCATACGAGGGTCCTTTAACTTTTTTTTAAACTATTTTCATGCATTTTTGTGTTCCGCATCTGTGAATTTAGATTCGGCTTTTAATCACCATCTAGTACTTATTATGGTGTCTTCTTTTTATCAGAAGGTGATCAGTTTGGTTGCACGTTATCTGGTGATATCCAGGAAGCCTTGTGCATTGTCTTGTGTTTGAATGTTGTAGTTTTAAAGATCATATTTTTTGAGGTGACGAAACTTATTGTCCTAGGTCCATTTTCGTTTGATGAGACTTTCTTCTCCTATTGTTGGCATATATCGCTTCTTTTACTATTTTCTCGTTGAAGTCCCCGAGATCGATTTTCACGTCGAAGGATAAGGAATTGTCAAATATTTCATCAATTGTTTCGTAAAACGCGTTCTTTACCTCTTCATCCTTATCTTCACTAGGGCCGTGTGCGTTCAGTAGTACATAGTAATAGTGGGGACCCAAGATCATTGATGAAGAATCCTGTTCCAAGATGCTATGAAAAGCTGCTAATACGATTATTAAAAGCAGCGTGGTATACAAACAAAATGGAAATAAAAGGAAGATAACTCCATTTTATCCGTGATCGCCGATACGAGTCATCGAAAAATGGTTATCCTCGGGTTCTCGAGGAACCGAAATATTCACAATCAGGAGATGTTGGTATACAAGATCTTTCGGAAAGACTCTGTTGTCCACAATTTCTGCTTCTTCTTCTTAGATGGCGTTACAGCCCACGAAGAGCCAGAGCCAAGCTTCTCTCATTCACTTGTGATGTGTGTGATTTTGTTTTTCACACAAGTGAACGGGATCTACAGTTTAATGCCCATTCCGAGAAGATCGCGAAATAAACATTCGATGGCGTTCGTGTTATCGGGATCCGAACTCGCTCATCTCCCGTCAGAGGTCGTCACACAATCCACGACGGCATTACGCTCTCTTGCATAATACGTGCATCATAGGTCGAAAACTTCAACGTGAAGACGAAAAACCTAAATTTTCACGTTAGATTGCCGGATTTCAGTGACATTGTGTAGCCAATATACGCAAATACTTACATTTTATTGAAGCATTTCATGTGCACAATAATAACCAACGTACTATGTACCTACATACAAATGTACAAGGTTAGTTTTTATTTAAGGTCCTGTAAGTGTTTTACAGGAGCAATATTTGGTCTAAAGGCCCTTTTGTTGCAATATTTTAATTTAAATACTTAAGGCAAAACTTGTTATATGTGTGACATTTGAAGTAAATTTTAGCCACATTCTGACTCACTTACTCTACCTACTCCAAAAGTGATATATGTATTATATGTACACTCGTTCACTCGTCCCAAAGCCATCAAACGCTGATAAATAAATTCGAAAATCGAAAATGAAAACGAATAGTAGCGAAAGTAATTTATCCGCCATCACACACCTGCTCGTATGTCTATTTTCCTTTATAGATCAATCTTTCAGCAAAGCCGTCTAAGGCATATTAATGTCATCGTTTATCTTGCGAAGGGGTTAAGAACTGCTTTGAACACGCATGACCTACCCTCATCTGAAAAAAAAGGCGACGAGATCTATACTCATTCCCATGAGACGAATTGTGCACCAACTGGTTGGCTGTCAAGACGCGTGTCGTATTAAGTTACGTTTTCGAACCATCGTTGTGAGTCCGACCCGCCCAATAAGCCCATCTAGCCCATCCGGTCATATATTAGATAATTTATCGAATAATACGAGTATACCTACACGAGTAGATTATGACTGGAGCCACGAAAGTTTAGTTCAACTCTTTTAATGACTTGATTTACTTATTCCAGTCACGAATCTAACTTTCGCATTTCAACAGTATTGCGTACGATGGGAACACTCAGCCGTAGAAGAACAGGACGATCTCTGTATATGTATATACATATATTCGTATAAAAGTAAATGTGTGAGTATTGGACTTGGAAGTTTTGTTATGCTTCTCCTATGGCTCACGCTCAGGTGGATGATTACTTTTACGATGCGAAGCAAAGGTCATTGGATCGTCCTTATTTCTGGTTCTATGTGTATATTCTACGTATCGAAGTTTTCCGCATATGAATGTGTTGCTGTATACCTATGGGATAATGATAAGAAATCCATCAGGTTTTTTGCAGGCTGTCTTGCTGGGTTCAAACACACACACACACATTTATACACAGAAAGCTCCAATTGATTTGGCTCCTCTTTAAAGCAGGCTGCTTCCATTCCGTTTCCCTTTTGATTAAGAAAACAAACCCAGAAGTGTGTGTCCTTGAACACCGCTCCTTCTTTAATATACTCCTAGGTGGACTGTGATGGCGTCGATTATACCAACAACGGGGAGCAGGTGGTATGTCAGTTAATCTAAATACTTACCTGGATTGAAAATATGTATAGGATGAAGTTAATTAAAATTATAGCTTCAGGAACATCAACTTCTGTCTTTTTCTTCAATTTGCTTTTGTATCTAAGATTTGAATAATGATTTATAAAGTTTAAAGTTGCACTGTTAATGCTATTGTTACTTTTATATTATTTTTTCGCATTTCAGGCACATACTTTTTAGTGTATGACTTTATTGATTATTTTGACAAAGATGAGGCGACAAATTTGCCGAGAGACAAGTATTTGGAGATAATGAATACCATCTTTAACAAAGTTACTGAACAGGAAAGAGAGGCGATTATCTTCCAGGTAAGTCACTTATTTTCTAAGAAAAATCAATCACTACCAAAACTATTTGCTTCGGATATCTTATAAGTAGGAATTACTTTTCAGCCATTATGCTTAGATCTCATGATGCGTCAAGTTGGTCTAATCACATTACATTAGCATGGAGTAAATTGACTTTCAAATCCAATAGTTTACTCCTGACATTATATTTTAAGGTTAAGCTCTAGTTCAAGCTCCTTGTCGTTAGTAACCTTCGGAATGACTTGCGGAGATTAGCTCTAGATATGGAGATTTGTACTGAAACAGATAAATAAGCTTAGATTCAACAGCCTTTCATACCACTTTTTAAAGGAAACAATGTTATCAGCATTGCATAGTGATTGGAATATAGCATTTGAATTCTTAATATGTAAACAAAATTTATTTTAGACGGAAAGCTCCTGTGAGAATCATCGAAATTAATCTTAAAACGGTGTTGTTCCTCTTTACCAGAAAAACCATGCATAACCCCAAACATTTGCTAACATTAGGGCCTCAAACCAGTGATGGTGGGGAATAGTGGTTAACCATTTATGTCGACGTAATACAACCTGCTTTGGCTTAAAGCCACTTCATACGATTCTAAACCCATTTCCTGTTGATACATAGCCACAAGCAATGCAACCAAAAATCAAAGAATTTCAGAGCTTGCCATATCGGTTAACAACTTTTCCATTAACTTAAAATTATGAATCTGACATTTGCTTTAGCAAAGCAATCTACAATGACGGTTCAATAGACCTAGCCGCCCGCTTTCTACTTTCTAATGTGGCAAGTTTCATTAAGGCAGAAAGGCTCGCCAAGAACTCAGGGATACTACGAACAGATTTTCGTCTTTGGTTACAGTCACATCCCATATATTGTACTTTGGTAGTGCAAAGATGGGTAGACACGAATGATTGATGTTATATGATACTTTAAACAGGAATTTTGGGAAGATTTTGAAATTAAAAATTTCTGGTGCCGAACTTTTACTTAAGCGCATGACGATTTTGTAGATACCAGGTCGGGCCATACCATATTTGATCCGCATTTTGAGCTAATTATTTATTGAATCCCTAGGTGATTCATTTTTGTTTTAAGAAAAGCTCTTGGATAAATGATCCGATGTTCATCTCATAGGATTTTGAGGGCATAGTGACAAGGAAACTCGTTTGTCATGAGGGCAACCGATCCGATACACGTGCAAGGTTATGGTATCCATTTTTTGTGGAATCTTTGGAAAAAGGAGCCACTAAATCAGCATCTTACTACGAATAAGAAGATTTCGGGAGATCATTAAAGACGTGGCCAACTGTGAGCTAGAACGCTGTTTCACCAAGACAACGCACCAGCTGCTGAAAGCTGCACAAAGCCGCTGATTTAAAAAAATTTGAAGACGATAGCAAAGTTATGGCTGTTGTTGAGGCGTTTTGGGAGGATCAAGACAAAGAATTTTTTCTAAGGGAATTCTGGGTTTAGAAGAAAGTTGGACTAAATGTATTGACTTCTTACAAGAGTATGGGTGTTTTCATAAATGCTTGCCTACTAAAGACTTGCATTAGACGTACTCGTAAAGTCACGTTTTCGATCGAATAAACGCAGATGAATCGCAGAAAATATGTTCATAAACGTCATAGATGCCATCAGCGTCTGACAGATAGTGCTTTATTTTTTTGACTACTGAAAGCGTGGGAGGTGAAGAAAAAAAAAATCATTGTGGAGGTGCTGTATGAAATTAAAAAAGTTGATCAATTCTTGTCCTTTGAAGTCTTCGATATCAAAAAAAAAATAAAATTTGGGAGCTTAATGACGACTTACAAAAGAATGAAAAAGCGAAAAAAGAATGGCGAAGAAACGCCACAACATGGGAATTCTTCGAAACGTTCGACCTACCATACGGGGGTAGGCGCAGCTTGTCTGATTTTTGTCATACGTTTATGAACATTCAATGACTACCTAAAATTGTACTAAAGCAGGCCTGCACACGTTCTGCATAATAAACGGGTTCATTAATGCAATAAAGAAAAAGACGATTGTACTAGGGCAGATTTTAGACGCAACACCCTACGGGTATGTAGGAAAATATATAATTTTTTCAATAAACTTTTATTATTTTCTAATTATCTAATTTTACTTACTTTTTCTACTAACTGCGTAGCATTTGGTAGAGGCGTGCGGTACTGATCGTTTCACTAAACTCTATAGCATTTGTAATTAGGCATAAACTCGTATAAACGACAAGCTTATGTTACTATAAATATGTATGTTTTTTTTTTTTATTTAAGAAATTCAAAAAAATCCGCGCTTTTGTTTCGGATTCCTCTAGCATTCCATGTTATACATATTATTTAAATTGCTATCAACCATAATATTAATTGTCATCATTGGAATAGAAAAATAACTGTGATATCAATTTCATACTAATATTAGTTTCATCCATGGACAGATTAACTTGCATCGGGACTGGAGCAGAATTTAAGACTTTCGTTGAGACACAAGTTTTTGTTGAAAGTTGGCGAGTTAGAACTCTGCGGTTGGTCGACTTAATTTTAAGCTCCAAATATTTTTAGTTCGGCAAGCCTCATCACTGGCTTTATGAGTGCAATTGCAATTTGTACAAGTATGTATATTGTTTTTGTTACAGTCTACTTTTGTGCGGACCAGCACAGATTCCACATATGTCTTTATATGATATTTTGCTCACCATGCTCGATCATCTGGTAATTGTGACATTGTGTTAGTTTACCTTTAGTTTTTCTCTGAAAAAAGATCGGTAATTTGATCGAACCATTTTCCAATGAAACGAATAAAAAAATAGAACGCTTCACTATATTTATCTCTTTTAATTTATTCTGAACCAACGTAACAGTCACAAACTTATAAGAACAAAAAAATTACATCACCGACATTCCTATAAGAATGAATGGAACATTTGAATTTTATCAAGTGTACCGCCGTTTTTTTAAAACTTAATCCATTGCTGGCTATAACTTTTGTCCATCTTTCTGGTGGCCTCCCGCGTCGGGAAAATTGCACGTCTTTTGAAACAATCCATGAATGCTGGGTTCAAGCTCATTAATTGTGTTCGACAGAGATCCTGTCCTGTGATGGTTTCCCGCAATTGCAACAACCGGTAATATACTGCGCCGAGCTGGTCTTTCTAAATATATGATGCAGAAAACCTTTGCTTTTTTTGTCTTTAGAACAGCACTTGGGTCATGAAAAAACGCCCCTCGGCATCTCGTATGTCATCCAGTTTCTTTGCCTTTGGACCGTTCTCAAGGCTTTCAAACGATATGAATCTAATTCCTACCCTAACTTATGTAAGACTGTGATTGCTGCAAAACAGGTTTTGCCTTGAAAAATGCGGAACTTATTGGGATGTTCACTGACGTAACTCTCTCCAGCCATCAAAAGCGTTGATGTTGGACTACGTTTCTTCGATCCCGGCGTGGCAGAACCTGTGGCGCTCGGGCTCACAGAGTGCGACATCAGGTCCGTAGAGGAATCGCCGTTTCACGGAATTGCGACCCAATTGGAAGGTTTGCCGTACCGCCAATCTATCCTGGATCAGTCCACATCTATCTAAATAGAGGAATGCTTCTGACGGGACAAAGCCGCTGAGGCGCACTCTCTTGTGGTATAAATCCTTGGGATAGTAAACCCCGAAGATCAGATTATTGACCGAAGTCACTGCTCTTGCAACGTGGCTTCGAATCAGTTTGATCAGAAAGTTATTCATCTGCTCAATCCTGGCCCTATTGTATAGGACCTCGTTCGGGTAAAATTTCGTGTATTCAGGTTCGGGTGTCCTATGTAACCCGAGACAAGTCCTGAGACATGGTCTCTCAATCACTCGAATCCTTTCCATTAAGCTGGCTTTCACATTAAACCACAGGGGACATCCATATGCAACTACGGGCCTGATAAAGGCCATGTAGCAGATTACCTTCCCTCTGGAATCAAGTTGACTGCTATGAAACAGCCATCTTGTCAGAGCGAAAGCCCCCCGGGCTCTTCCCAAAGCAGCATCTACATGTTTGTTCAAATATAGATACTGATCCAGCACGGTATCTACACTTTTTCTCGCCAGTGAACGACGGTCCGGTGCAAAAATTAAGAATGCAAGCAATTATAATGCATGGTGTCTTGTTGCATATACGAATGGTTGAGAAGTTCAAGGTGACATCTCCCCTTTCCTCTCATCAGGAGAGCGTGGTGTTAACTGCCCTCCCTCTAAAAATCTGCGTCCCGCAGATCTCAAGGCTGGTTAGTGATGCTGGGAGGCGCCATAGGTTGTACAACTGGCAAATCCGCCCTTTTGTTGATTTTCCTCCAGATGAGAAGAGATGATGCTACAATAAGCAGGAAAATAATGGCGTCGACAGCTGCTGATGATTTCGTCTTCTTGGCAAGGTCCGGTAAGAGTCTGTAGTTCCTCATGCTGATGTTGTGTACGTATTGATTTTGTCTCCGGCTGGAATGATGCTTGAGAGAACAGGTGGTAATGCTTGGAGGGATGTGACTGAACAACTCGAAAATGTCCTATTGGCGAGTTTGATCGTCTCGTTACGGATTGGGATTAGGAAGGTGCGGGACATGTTTTTCGATGTGTTGAGAGTGGTTAGCTGGCCATGGAAATTTGTAATGAAAATGGTGTCTTCCTCGATAAGCTCGATGATTACCGCGCTGTTCAGAGGGAAGGTGCAGACGGCGTCCCCGCCTTTCAGCAACCGGGCGATCTTCGTCTAGTTTCTCCAAGGACCTTCCTTCACATACTGTATCGTTTCCTATCATAAGACAGTCTGACAGAATTCCGAAGGTTTCTTCGTGGTTCACTAGGTTAGGTAAGGTTAAAGAAGGGGAGTGTGATGGTTAAGCATCACTTCCACTCGGAGGCCAAAAGGCCCATTGTGATTCCCTTCATTTGTGGGGGTACACATATAATTAACCTGTCCTATCACGTGGTGGCTGAAACCACCCCGTGCTCTTTATGAATTTTATGAATAGATCCAGGGGGAGGAGATGAAGTATCATGTCCAACCCTGCTTGCGGCGTGCTTCTCGTGGCTCCCGTTGTACAAACAGCGGCTGACCTTTGTACTTTGTTGAGCACGTTCATATAGCTTTTCGTGCTGCTAGCAGTTCACCAGACTAGGGACCCATAAGTTAAAATGGATCTGATGATTGCTGTGTACATCCAATGAATGATGTACGGTTGCAAGCCCCATCTTTTTCCGAAGGTCTTTTTGCATGCATAAAAAGCATTCAATCCTTTTTTCATCCTTTCCTCCAGGTTCCTTTTCCAGGAGAGTTTGGAGTCAATAATGATGCCCAGATATTTGGCTTCCGCTTTGAGTTTGATTGGAGTGCCCTCTAACTTTGGGGGAGCAAATATCGGAATTTTCCTTTTCCTGATGAACAAGACCAGCTCGGTTTTCTGGGGGTTTATTCTCAGACCATTCTGTCTTGCCCACGAGGAGAGTTCCCTCAACGCAGATTCCATTAGTTCACTGATAGTTGGTAGAAATTTACCTTTTATCAAGATAACCAGTTCATCCGCGCACGCTATTGTCTTTGTGTCTTTCTCCATAAAGAATTTGAGGATTTTTTTTAACTGTAAGAAGCCAGAGTAGGGGGAGAGAAGTCCCCCCTGTGGTGTGCCTCTAGTTGTCACTTTCCTTATAGAGCTGTGTCCAATGTCTGCATTGATAATTCTGTTCTTCAACATATTTTCAATCCAGATTACAATGGATTTGTCTACTTTTATGTCCTCTAGAGCTGTTATTATGGCCACTGTGTTTACATTATTGAAGGCCCCCTCTATATCGAGGAAGGCTGCAATTGTAAACTCTTTTAGGTTCAGCGAGCTCTCAATTTCACGGACAACACGGTACAGAGCACTTTCCACTGCCTTTAAGGTAGGCGTGCTGAGTGTTGCATAAGTTGCGTGAGTTGATGAGTCCTCTGATGTATAGGTCAAGGAGTCTTTCCAAGGTTTTTAATAGAAACGACGAGAGACTAATTGGCCTATAGCCCTTTGCGGCAGTATGGGTTGGTTTACCTGCCTTAGGTATGAAAATTACCTTTATTTCTTTCCACTGTGTTGGGATGTACCCCGCGCGCAGGCAATTGGAAAAAATGCTTACGAGGTGGGGTACAGTGTGGGTCTGAAGCATCGCTGGCAAGATATCGTCCGGCCCCGGAGATTTAAAGGGTTTGAACGAATTTATTGCCCATGATACTTTATCCGTTGTGATAATCTTGTTTATTACTTCTTCGGTTGTGTGAACCGTAGGAACCGTCCGCGTCGTCTCGAAGGAGACTGTGGTTTCAGGCGTTTTACAGCCTGGGAAGTGGCTTTCAGTCAGCAGTTCTAGGGATTCCTGACTGGATCCTGTCCAAGAACCATCTGGTTTAAGGATCAATCCCGGGACGCAGGGGTCCTTGGATAGGATCTTTCTGAGTCTTGCAGCTTCGTTGAGATCCTCTATTGATTCGCAGAACTCCCGCCAGGATTTAGACATTGCTGCTCTTGTTTTGCTCTTGTATTCGTTGAAGCTGGATTTGTAGTTATTCCAATCTTCGGTTCTTTTTGAATACTTTGCTCTATTGAATAGAGTTCGGGTGCTGGTCCTGAGTTGCTTTAGCTCTGTGGTCCACCAGACTGCGCTGGTCTTTTTGCGAGCACGTTGCAAAGGACAGGATTTGTTGAAAGCCGCTTTCAGAATTCTCACAAGATTTTCGACTGAATTTTCAATGTAAGTTGGATCAGGATTAGTGATGGCTTGTGGCGGTACTAACCTGTTGGCAACTAGGTTTGACAAAAGATTCCAGTCTGTCTTCTGAGGGTTTGTGAAAGGTTTCGGGTTTTCTTTATTAACGTTAAGGGTGAAGAGTATTCGGCTGTGGTCCGAAAAGCAACAGTTAGTGGACACTCTCCAATTCTCTTCTCAGAGAGAAGTGGAGTCAGACTCACGTAGTAAAGTGAGGTCAATTACCTCTTCCCTAACCCGGTTGCGAAACGTTGGTGTATTACGTTTGTTGCATATGTTGAGGTTGGTGGAGATAATGAAATCGAAAATGGACTCACCCCTTTTATTAATGTCGCTGCTTACCCATTGAGTGTGGTGTCCATTGGCGTCGCATGATGTGTCGCACAAGTGCTCGGACTGCGTCTGGAGGTGGGTCCTCCTCATCGTATGGCAAGTATGCGGATGATAGGAGCAAAATTGATCGTGGTTCACTAACATCCTGTTGAACTGTAGATCAACTTGCTTCCCGCTCGTGATGGAGACTCTGGTCAGCAGAAGGTTGTGCTCCGTCTTAATTATTTTTGGAACTGAAAGAATGTACAGGATCATGGTGTCATTAGTAAAACCGACGTCGTTCCGAATTCCAATGCTTGTACTACGTTGGCATAGGGCAGTGTTTCGATTTCGGCCAGGACCTTGTTGATTTCTTCGCGGTCAAGAAGGTTGGTGTTGACTATACCGCTTCTAGCCATTTGACAAGCCAGAACGATCTTGTTGATCTCTTCTTTGATCAGCATGATTTCGTTGATGATGTTCTGCTCTAGCGTAGATTTGTTGGATTGAGCTACTTGATTTTTTGTGCTGTCAATAACCCAGTTTATCCTACGGACGATGTCATCGGTTATTTTAAGGACTCTTTCGTTGATTATATACTATTGGTTATTGTTTTCAATTATGCCTCTTTCGTTCCTTAGGATGTCGTCCCAGTCCGCTGCATCGGGGTTACCCGCTAGCCATTTCCGCGCTGAGTCTATCCAGTTGATGGATCTGGGCTGCCTATGAGCTTTCCCCCTCAGTGAGTCAAATCGCACGCTGATTTGCACTAGATGATATTCCGCGATGACCTTCCTATCGTAGTTCTTAATCTCAGCATCCAGGGTTTTGTTCATTCTTTCAAGAAGCGTCGCGAGTTTCTGCAGGTCGATGAGGTGTATCAGCTCGAAGTGTCCATCTACCATCCATCCTGTGGGAACGTATGCACGCTCGATCATGTCCTTTCATGCATCTAGCAAATGCATGGTGTCTTGTTGCATATACGAATGGTTGGGAAATTCAAGGTGACATCTCCCCTTTCCTCTCATCAGGAGAGCGTGGTGTTAACTTCACATTGGCAATTTTCACAACAAACTTTCTACCTGTTAACATGTCAAATAATATATTGTCACATAGCAATGTGCCATCCAGTATTCCCCTGGGTATGTGCCATTTATCCACTGAGCAAAGGGCTAGTTTTCTCTACACTGATCTCTTACTGATCGAACATCAAGTGTGCAAAGAAACTTCGCCCAGCCTAATTTCTCTTTCCACCATCATCTTCTTAAGAAGATAATGTTGGAGAGATCAAACTCAGAACATAAGTTAAGATAAGTTAAGCTTGAGCGGAGTCAGATTCAGGCAGTCAAGTGTTGGACTCGGACTTTCATACTTAAGTGAAATAAAGTTATTGTACTCTAAAAATATGTGTTGTTTTTTTACTGATCGCATAGCTATATTACTATATATAGCAGTGGTTTACTTATGCTTAGCCGACTGAGCTTGTAATAAAGACCTTCTAACCATACGGTGTTGAAAGGTTTTTTTAAGTCTATCAGGCAGGCACCCGTGCAATGGTTCTTGTATTTATTCCATTGGATATTTGATACGAGTTTCGACGCGACATGCATAGTGTCATGCCCCGCTCTGACCGATTTGATTGTCCTCAACCCATTTAGGCAGGACCCTATGGACGTACCACCTCCTCGAAGACCCTGCTGATACTCTGAAGGAGACCTATCGACCGGAGATTTGCCGGGTTAGAGGTGTCTTTAGTATTAGCCCCTCGCTGACGATGGCATTGTTAGCCATGAAATCTTCATTGAACCGTGTAAAACCAAGATTCTCGGATAGCCAATGACCGAAATCATTTCGAAGGTAGAAGTTCGGGCGAATACTATCATTCTCCTTGTACACTTCCTGGAAGACAGTTTCTACTGTCGCTGCCTTCTCCTGAGGATCCTCGATCACGAAGAAGTCGTCCAGGATGGCGCTCTCTGGATCGATGCTAACTGTTTGTAGCAAACGTTCATTCTCTGACGTTCTCGGAAGCTTTAGATCCTGAATGTCATTCTGATTGTTTCTCTGAAATATTTTATTAATACATACATATTTGTGGGAACATACTCGCGCTGTTGGATTTTACAGTACGTATTCTTTTGTTGCAAACTTACAGATATTCTGTAATTCTCTTTGATCAACTGTTGGATATTTTTAATCAGTGATTTCAGTGTCCTGGGCTCCCAGTTTTGACTGTCGGTAAACCGCCTTTACAAAAGTGTGAGTCTTGTCCAGAGTCTACTTTTTTGTCTGCGCAGTGCGTCGATTGTAGCGTTTCGGTATACGTTTGTGGTATCGCACTGTTCATTGTCTGTTTAATGATATCGTCTATTTGTTTGAGGTAGCTACCTGCCAATCTCGTAGTTTGACAGGTTTCTAGGATTGGCAGGGCGTGGCCAGCGCGCTCTACTATAATCGTAGGGGTGCGCTTGGACATACATATTCTACCATTTTTGCGAACTCGTCAGGTACTGTAATCTCGGCACCTACTCCTCAATGATCACTGTCGTATGCAATTGTCCGTAGACAGTCAATAGACCATTCGTTCGTGTCTGCCGGTCTCAGTCGAGAATCTATCAGCATCTGCGAATTCCTTTTGCGCTGGACATGAATCTTGATCCATTATTGCTCCTAATTCTGTATCATCAGACTTTAAAAACCATTTTTACCCAAGCTATTCACAACGCATCCCTTCGCGCTGACGCTTATTTAGCTCGAAAGTTGCTGACAGATGCCCAAGCTTAAGAACGTGACCTTTCTGTTTTGATATTTTTGACTAGTTTAGTAGTTTGTACCTTGGCGCTATATATTGGAAAACGATGGACTTCCGTTTATACAACTAATAACTACTTAAGATTGAAGTGCGTTTTATGGCAATAAAGTTCCCTGCCTACAGTCTTTATTTTATTAATCCCATTACGACTTACATAAATTAACAGTGTAATAAGCCCGGCTTTGAAAAAGGCGACAACCAGATATAGAGCTTGAGAGAAAAAACATTATATCAAAAGGATTAACAGTCGAACCGACGAATGAAGAGCGCTTATTAAAAAAAAAAGAAACTCACATTTTATTCGATATGGTTTGCGAACATCAAAATTGGTGCATTGGGGCCATTGGTATTAATGATAGCACTATTTATAGTCAGCCTGGTATGGGCATACATACACATTTCCATTTCGAGCCCCCAGGGGCCAATCACAGGGTCATCAATTTTACTACTAGTGTTTTCCATATAAATTCGTTTGTAGATACTTAGTGTAACTCTTGTTTGTAAATTTTTTTCTATATACGAGTATGTACTCCATATATATATGCTCCAGAGTGGGCAGTGTGCATTTAAGCAGGCGATAAAATGCGGCAGTGCACAGCGTGTGACGTCAGTGTCGTAGAATATAATCACGTGAATCAAGCCATATGCATCCGATATATTCGTGCTACACAATCCAGCATCAGTAGCAAGTCCAGCATCACCACCAATTAATATCACTGGCAGCAACACAATAAAAGCCAAAAGGAGAACAGTAACACCAGTAACAGGAAGAGCTGGACTACCAATATAATCGATTTTCCCCCTGCTGCTGACACTTGTCGACAATTTTACATATTGCTCGTCCGGCTGCATAGGAGTTAACGACAATGGATGTTGTTTTCTCCGTATTGGACGATGAAAATTCGTTTTATGCTTCTGGGTATAAATTACTTCATTGAAACTGCATTGCTCAATTGACGTTATTGTGCGATCGTTGTTAATGAAAATTGATGGAAGTACTATAGGCTTTTGTACTGAATGACTGTGAGTGAATGATCCTTGAATATATTTGTCGTAGGGACTATGTGAAAGAGTTTCTTAAATTTTACCAAATATAAAGAGATACTTATGAGCTGTTCAATTCGTGAAGTACCATCAATCATTGAGACACTTTAGTAATGAGATTGCTCAATTTTTTTATTTCTTCGAATAATGCACCCTTCACCGAATGCCTGTATTGCCATATACCAGTTTGCTGCAAGATTGTATAAACTGGGTAGTTTTGCATTTGTTTAACTTTTTGACATCGCTAGACGTTCCACATTCCAGAGATTGGGGAGGTTTTGGCCATAGCTTATAGACAATTTAAATAGTTTCTTTCCCTTTGACTTGGAACCTGCAAATACTCCAATGTTCAACACACAATTCAAAAACGTGGATTCGGAATTTACACAAAACTCCTTGGATCCTTGGAATCGAATAATTAAGTTTGATCCGATCGCTAGGAGTTTTTGCTGAAAATTGATTTCCTGGAATTGATTCTATAAAAATCGAACTTGCATTATCTCTAGGTTACTAAAGCTTCATAAAATACAGAAATCTTTGCTCATGGAATAACTTACTTTAATATTGAAAGACACCGGTTTTATACTGGTGCGAACTTCTGTTTTCGTGCCTATGAGCGAAAGTTTTCTTCTTTTATGCATCTTTGTGGGTAGATGTCGTATTTATTTCTGAAGACAACGCTTTCGAATTGTCCCTATTTTGCGATTGCGGTCGTCCTTAAATTGGTACGCTTCATCTGAGTATAGGTTGCGTCTATGCCGAATTGGCTTCGACAGCTCCAGTAATCCGGATCAATAATTGAAACCTGTTTGTTTTTAAGTTTGTTATTTAATGTTAATCTGAAATACAAGTTTTGAAGTTGGTAATTGAATACAATATTTGCCAAGTATCCTCTAAGGCTCTGGCTGAAAGTAATTATTCGTTTGATGAAATTTTTCATCACGTTTTGGCATAATTACTGCTATATTTCATGATTTTCTTTGATATTTTGTTTAGTGCATAAATCGTTGACTAGGCTTGGATTAGATTTTTTCTTTCGAACAGTCCCGAAGAAATTGCCTAATAGTGTAAAATTGCACGATCTGTGTGGTAAAGAGTTGTCTACTTTTCGAGAGATCACGAATTACTCATATGCTTGTCGCGCAACAGAAAATTGTTTCATCAGAGGTAAAAAAAAACTATTCAACATAATTTTTGAAAAAAGATGGCCCATTTCAGTTTTGATTGTTTACTGTACCCAGGAAGTAAAAATGAACCTCATTCTTAATTGTTCGTTTTCATTCATTCCCAGGACTTAATGAACGAAAGTACAATTTGCGTGGTCTGCGTGGTCTTTCGTCTAAAGCCCTGTAGGCCATAATCCCTATTCAAAATGTAATTGTGATCCATTCTCGTCTCGAATTAACCTGAGCTTTCAATCACACCCTCAGCTACAATGATGATATTTTCACCTGACTATGCCGGACATATGTTAGTGATTTGGCGTCTATACTACTAATCAGCTCAAGACGATTAACGATATCGATTAAAAGTACTATAATTTTGGTTGAAGGCGCTTGAATATGACCAAAAACAGCACAAACTTTACGAAAGGTATATGATTTTTTCATCCGTTTTTTCTGAGAATTTTCACTATTTCAACATGTTGTGCACGACACTAACGGGCGAACAAATGATTCAAATTCAAATTTAAAAAAGTAATTGTTCATCATTTAATAGAAAAATAATAAAAAATCGTTATTCAAGGAAATTTTGCGGAGTGTTTACAGCAATAGGTATTTCCAAATCTCGGGATTAGGCTGGCTTAATTCTGTATCTGTTTTCTTTTCCTTAACTTATATAAAAAGTTAAATATCACGAATGAATATTTTAGGCCAAGTCTGTATCAAACCAATGATAATAAATTAATAACAATCACCAGAGGCATTTAATCGGCTCGTTTTACTCACAAATTAAAATTAAAAATTAAATTGAAACGTATTAACTCATAATGGATTAAATTCGACAGTCGACGATCGTAAATGACAGAAAACCATACCCAAATATGGTGTCTCCCAGTCAAAATAACCCATGACTGATCAAATCTTTTTTGTCAAAATAATTCAATGAAATACGTGAAACAAGAAACAAGAGTGTATATTATATCCTTAATTATAAGAACTAAAATTGGACTAAGAAAACAAAACTCAAACTCACAATGAAAAAAACCCATGATTACTTAAATTTTTAAGCAATATTAAAGGTACTCTATTCCCATATTTTGTTTGGTATCTTTCCTGTTCGATGGTCCCTTTTAAATCATCCTTGCCGAAAATTAGTTTTTTTCCGAATTTCAACTTTTAATTTTTACCATAATTTGTCGACGTAAAGCGGTACTTGGTGATATTGCCAACAACTCCAGTTCTTTGGTTTAGGTCACTATTCTCTTAAAAGTGGGATGATGTTCTGTATTAAATTTTTAAGCACTTTTTGCAAATTGGTTTTTGTTTAATATTCTGAGTACAAATTAGGTCGGTCCGTTTTCAAAATATGGCTCCGGCTGTTATGAATGTTTCACAGAGCCAGCTGAATCCGGTGGTTTCAAAACGTTTGATACATGTCAATAAATTTCAGTTTATACCACTTTAAGTTTCATAAAAAAGCTTGTTTTTTTGCTGAATTTTTATATTTTTTGGGATTTTATAAATTAGCATTTTTTCATTTATTAACTCATGCTTTATTTAAGGTTTTATGTGTGCTGGAGTTATTATTCATAATATAAATAATTTTCAATAAGTGCAACATCATAAATAATGTAAGGATAGGTTTCGACGTAGTAAGAATGGTGATTTCAGCGTTGAAGATAAGTTTTGCTCTGGAACACAAAAATATAAGGCAAATATAAATATAAGGCATTACTCGAGATTCAAGAGCAAGGAAATTGGGTTCCTAATGAACTGAAACCGATAGATATTGAAAGGCAATTTTTCACTTCCGAGCAGCTGATTCAAATACAAAAAAGAAAGCCCTTTTCATATCGAATTGTGACTGGGTATGGGAAATAAATATTCTACGGTAATCCTAATAAGAGAAAATGCTAATATAAGCATGGTGAATCGTTACCACCAACCACTCAACATCAACACCCAACCAAAATTTGAGATCGAAAGTTGTGTTGTGTAACTGGAGGAACCAATAGATTATGAGCTGCTACAAACTAATGAATCCAATATGGGCGATCGTGCTATTTTGGAAGCACAAAAATGTTGATGTCGACGATACAACAATTATTGCCAGGTTATCTGATCTCTTTTAAATCAATCGACACTATTATAGATGAAACTGAAGCTGTCAATTTTCCCACTGAGTTTTTAAATTAACTTTAGATATACCAGGAATGCTACCACACAATCTTCAAATAATGAAGGGTTCATCTATTATTCTGCTTTGTAATTTAAATCCACCTAGATTATGCAACGGTACACGTTAAGCCATCACAAGAGTCACCGGAAATGCCCTTGAAGCAACTATTTTAACAGGGAAATTTGAGGAAGAAATCGTCTTGTTGCCACTAATTCCAATGATACCGTCAGAATCTCCAATAAAAGGCTTCAATTTCGTTTGGCGTTCGCGATGACCATAAATAAGTCTCAGGGCCAAACAATGCCCATTTGAGCCTTGGGCTTGAAAAATACGTGTTTCTCCCATGGGCAGCTATTTGTCGCCTGCTCACGTTTGGGGAAACCATCAAAGCTATTCGTATTAGCAAAAGACGGGCTAACCAAAAATATTGTGCACCAATTAGCACTTAGATAAATTAAAACTATAAATTATAATAATAATAATTTAAGATAATAAAAATAATTATTAAAATGTTTAAAAACCAACTTTATCTACCTCATTTATAAAACTCAAATTACAATTTATTAATAAATAAATAAATAAATAAATTAACCATTTTTTTACAAATATCATTTTGTAAAGAAACAATCCAGTGTTTTTTTCTTTAATCATAGGTTATTTTAACACCGACAGCGGTTTCCCGCTCGAAATGTTGACAGAAAGTCAGTATCATACCTCCGGATCGACATGAGTCGCTTTACGCTTGAAGAACGTCGGGAAACATTGAAAACTTATTTCCAAAGTGAGTGCTATGTAGCCCAAATAGTGTCTTTTTGTAAACAGAAGTTTAGTTGAGAAGTACAGAAGTTGGCCGAAATGAAGCACCTATCGCGACTGCTGTACGCAAGTTTGTGTAAAAAGTTCGTGAGACTACTATGCTAGTGGACAGCACTCATAGTCCCCGTCGTCGTTTGGAGCGCTCAGATGAGATTGTGGCTGCTGTAGCCGAGAGTGTGAGACTCAATTCACGAACATCAACTCCGCATCGATCTGAACAGCTCAACATTTCACGCACTAGCCTGAGGAGAATTCTGCACAAAGGTCTCGGATTATTTGCTTACAAGGTCCAATTGACTGCAATCTGAGACTTGGAAAACCCGCACGTTTGGTGCTAATTGTGGAGTGGTGGCATCATTAGACTATTTTTCTTCGAAAATGAGGCTGGGAACAACGTTTCGGTCAATAGTAGGCGTTACAGAGCCATGTTAACCGACTTTTTTTTGTCTGAAATTGATGCCATGGATTTGGACGACCTCTGGTTCATGAGGGGCAGGATGGCGGGCCATGTCACATAACCCATGACACAATCGATCTTTTGCGCACCAAATTCCCAAATCGTGTTATCAGCCTTCTTGGCGATATCAATTTGCCGCATCGGAGCTGCCATTTGACCCGTTTGGATTTTTTTGTGGGGAACCGTGAAGGACCGATGTTATGCCAACAATCCGGAAACGATTCAAGCACTTAAGGCCAATATCATCCAAGCAATCCGTGAGCTACCGCCCGAAACCAAGAACAAGGTCTTGGAAAATTAGGGTGACAGAATGCGCTATTGTGAAGCCAGCCGAAACATCCACTTGAACGACATTGTATTTCATTAACCCTAGAGTACTACTCTACCGCAATACAAAAATTATCGTCTCTTTTTTGTTCCCACGCCCATCGCTTTATCCTTTTCGCACATCTCACTCGTTATAAATACGGACAGTGTGGCGGCTGTGTCGGGGCGGTAGGTTTATTAGTTTTACTAATATAACTAGCCTTTGCGCTCCGGAGACGTATGAGTAGTGTCTCTGAGTACATGAGTAGTTCTCTAGGGTTAATGGGAATGTTTGTTCTTACTTATAAAGCTATAATACATGGAAAAAATTTAATTTTGTTCATTTTATTGCATTTTTAAAAAGAAATTTGTATTTGGCCCACCCTTTAATTTGTAATGAAATATAAATTAAGAAAATTTATGTTCGTTTGTGCTTCATTTCAACCTTCCGAAAATCTTTACCAATTACCTTTGAATTGACTACTTAGGAATGCTACGAATGATTACAACACACAACTTAAATGAAAATAAAGGATGAAAATGAAAATTTCAATGATAACTTTAATAAGTGCAGCGCGCTTTTATCCAATTTTTCTAAGCTAAAAAACGGTTTTAACAGCAGCTGGTGTGGCCGGGAGAGCTAGTGAATAATAATAATAATAGAATGGCTTTAGGCCTGATACCTATGTTAACGTCGTTAAGGATTCTGACTGTAGAGCTATCCACTTTTGAAAACAATTGTACGTTTCCTGTTTTGACCAATAAGTTTTGCACAACCTCTTGAAAATAAATTTTTCAAAAAAGTCACGTCATAGCGCACCTTCTTATCCGAAATCTTTTAAGATTATACCTACGAGTATGTATGAAGATTCCTTGTGACATACTGGAAGCGAGTAGATTAACTTCATTAAAGTCTTTATAGATGAAATATTAGAGCCATGCAATATCGACTAGACCTATGGTCTTAAGGCTAGGTTGAAATGTTCATGTATTTATTTCTATTTATTTTTATTTTCAGTACACAAGTTGGGATGGCGGAAATCAGGGATTCCAGAATCAGCATCAAATCGGACGTGCGGTTGGAGATCACTTCTTCACTTGTCCCACAAACGAACACGCTCAAGCGCTAGCCGAACGAGGAGCATCCGTTCATTACTACTACTTCACACACGTAAGTTTTCTAAAGCTTTATTTTAATAGGATTTTAAACTCCTTCGGTGGTCAAGCCAAACATCAATAATGTAAGGACGTAAGGTTGTTATACTACGGCCTTCTCCACATCAATTCGGTGTATTTGCTAGATATTTTACTCATCGTTGTTGCAATTGCTTTATCTGTATACTTCTTTATTATAATGTTCATATGTTTGTTTGATTTTTTTTACCCTCTCAAAGTTTATGAACGACCTTTCGCGTTCAAATGTGTTTCATTGCCTTCGAGACTATGCTTCACAGATTCGTATTCGCATTCGCAAACGACGAATTCAAACCGAGGGTTTAATTATTTACGACGTGAGATTTCAATATGTGAATGGAAAGCGCATGCTGTTCAGTTCAGGCCATCGGCTAACCATGACACACACGTAGCGTGTCCTTTGTCCTGGTACCCTCTTCTTGGCCTATTTACGAATTTATGGTGATTTACCATGGTCGCCTGTTGTTTTGTTGCTCGTTTTTCTCTTGCCCCAAGATAGTTATTTGCCAGAACTAAAATTACTTGATTCGAAATGTTTATTTTTGGAATCTTAAAACCTATCGATTCCGTTCGTTGTGTTGTGAATAATACACAATGCACTTCAGTTGTCGTATGAGTTCTATTTTGTATGCGTCTGCTACATAGTTGATATATTTTATTTGCGTTCGTTCATGTTCTTATGGGACCAGTGAGAGTCTTATTAATGCCCGGTGCAAATCACATCTTTCATAATAATCAGCAATCAACCCGGAATGAATGGGTTAACGGCTATCCCGCTCAAGTCAGTTGTGCCACCCGTGCCTCCGACACTTATCAATCGATCATAACTTACTACGCAAAGTGGAGAAGGCAAGACATAGTCATTAAAACAACAAGTAAAAGGGAAGCAAGATACAAAAGGAAACCATACTGGCGAATAGAATAATGGCCGAAATAATGATGAAAATTACGGTAATGCTTTCGACCTAGATAGGCTTCTAGACAGTATACACTATACACTCACATGTATGAATACACTAATGGTCGGTTTGATGGAACATATCTCATCAAGCAACGTGCAGAAGGAACCGTGTAGGCAACAAACAGGTTGTGCGGATAGTTTCAAGGATAGTGTATAGAGGTGTGCACTTGAGCGGACATTATTGATTGCAAAGTTCCCACAGGTTAGTAATTAGTGAGAAGAAAATATTATGAAAAGTACCAAGGTCTTCGAGGGCAGGTCTATAGGTTGGAGGAAGTGTTTGGTACTACCTACATACTCGTATGTATATCTAAAACGTGATAAGTTGGATTATGTTTTTAAGAGCTCTTCTTGGACGAGTAGATATTGCGTATAAGTGGCTTGATGATTAAGTGAATAACGTATCCAGAGTGGATTAGCACTTTGAATGGATTAATAGAGCTATTTAAGACCCTTAGTGTTAAATCAAATTCAACTGTTGAAGGCAAACAATTTTTCTTGTCTGTCTTAAATAGATTTTGAAATGTTCCAACGGCAGGGGTTGAGTCCATTCTGCCCAGCTTATCAGAGACCTGAATGACTTGGGACCCTAACAAGACCTAAAGATTTAGTGCATTCAGTTTTTCCAACATTCGAAAATATACATGAACGTTAATGTTTTTATTGTTAATGTTAATATGGGCTTTACAATATAATGTTTGTCCTTTAGGATAGAGTAGGTAGAGTTATTCCTACCAACTAGACCCTAGGAAACACGTTGTCAGAAGAAGAATATAACAAGGTTTAGCATAGCATCCAGAGCGTGTTAAACACGCCTTAGAATTTAGTGACAAAAGCCCTGATGTGCTTGCGTGATATCTTCTTTCACCAGGAAGATTTAGTGGCCTTTCAAGGTGATAATATCATGTCTTACTAAAAGGACCTTCCTCCGTGTACTGTCAGAAAGTTGACAAGGTACTTAGAACACTGAGTAGTGATTAGATTACCCTGCACCAAAGTAGGAGAGACAGAACACCTAAATGAGGGCAATCCTAAGTGTCAGCATTGCTCCAGTCCATAATACCAGTATTTCATCTTTGCCGTACTGCCTAGTAATATTGCTCTTAGAATGTGTGTTATCAGAGAGCGCCGTGGCGCAGTGGGTAGTGTGTCGGCCGCTGACGCATGATGAGCGAGTTCGGATCCCGATAACACCAACGCAATCAAATGATTATTTCGCGGCTTTTCTCCTTGGCGGGGCACTGGCAAAACCCCCCGTTGTGCACTTGCCTTGAAAAAGCTTCTCGGCTCTCACCTTTCGGAATCCGCATTAAGCTTTAGGTTCCGTTCACTTGTGTGGAAAACAAATCGCACACAACATAAGTGAATAAAAGAATCTTGGCTCTGGCTCTTCATGAACTGTAACGCCATCTAAGGTGTCTGTCTGGCAGTACAATAGACACAGTATTTGTGTCTGAGTGCTCCAACAGATAGCAGAATCCAAAGGAAGAAAGAAAGAATGTGTGTTATCAAAAATTCCTTTTGATATTGATGAAACTGACCACATTTAATTTTCCTAATTAGGTTTTGAAGCTCTTGGCGAGAGACTGTAGTAGTTTGCTACCATTCGCCATATCAAAAAAAATTAGACCTAGTCAACCTACCGTGGTCCTGTTTTTATTTCTCGGTATTTGGGGAAAACACACTTGTTCCTTAAATGAGAAAGGTTGTAGGAAATGATATTTTAGTTAAAGATCGATCGAAGTATATCGATCTCCTACCCATCTTTTTTGTGGAAACTCATTTATTTAGGTTTTGCGAGCTTCACTTTACTGTAATGTGTTTATTGAAAAAGTAAACCTAGGCTCTATTTTTTATTCGATTTCACAAACTATATTTTTTCTTAAGTTCATGCTTTACTTGTTAGAAAGTTCACACTTAACTGATTTTCACGCAGTCTCTGTCTGTATTTATACATACAAATATCCGAGTCAGAAATCAAAATATTTCTCTCAATCAGGCTATATTTTCAGGGCCTTCAATCGTTATAGCCCACAAGATGTCACTAGAACAAAAGATATTACCCGATAATTAAATTTATATTTCTAACACCAAGAGTGCTGATAACACCAACGTCAATTTGTATTAATACCTGCATATCGTCAACCGCATATTATGTTTCGAAAGAGATTCATTGTATTGTTTTCGACTCTTTTAAAGTCGTTACAGATTGCAGGAAAATGCCAATCGCAATATCGTATGAAATGATGTGGTTAAAAGTAACAGAAATTCAAAACTTTTTATACCAAATTAATGAATTGTTTATGCGAAGTGTGAAATTACACTTTTGTTTTAAAATTTTAAAATTGAAAATCTTTATTAACGATTGAGACATATGACGTACAGCGAAACATAACATCTTTGTAACAGGCACATTGTTCTACATCAAAATACCGCCTTGTGTGCCGCCAACAGAAATCCAAAAGCTGTTAGATTCAGTAATTTTCCTAATGTGATTTTTAGAAAATAAAATAGTATAAGAGTAAAATACGGCGAAATTCATATAGTTGGCCACTGAATAGATCCAAGGAGTTCTTGTACTTGATATAGGTTCGTTACCTCTTACAAATATGGCTCCACGACTATAATAATGTTTATGTTTTGTTTCTGCTTTATTGGAAATTATGCTTATCTGCAATAAGTACGAATTGTCACTGAGAAGGTAAATATAATGAGCCGAAATACATGAACTTAGGTTCGGGGTCAAATATGCTGGGGTCATGTCATCCCTGGCCCAATTATTCGATCCCGATTCCATACCAAAGTTTTTCATATAAAGAAAAGAAGATTGGCTCCTCAATAACTTTAAATAATGTTAAACGGTATAAGAGTAAACACTCAAAATAATACAATCGTTGTCCATATTATTGGATTGAAATCCACGTCAAACGTAACAAGAATTTCCAGATTCATTGGCCGCAATTCAATAAGCCATTTTCCGTCGTCTAAGAGCAAGGTATACGAACTGCTGCCCCAGCGGCAAGAAATTAAGGGTTTTAGGGCGAAAAGAAGTGGAACCATTACGATTGTCTCACGCAATAGAAATCGGGGTACCACTGCAGCCGTCATCATTGACATCAACCGTCAATGGATGGACATTCATGGTATGTTAGGTAAGCGGGCATAGTATACGGTGCTTTATAAGTCTATTATTACTTCTTTTTAGAACTGGAAAAACGGGTGCATCCTAATTTTTATCTAATAATGCAGTGTTCTTCTACGAGTTCCAATTTAAACTCAGTAATTACTTTTTCAAAAAAAAATAAAAAATGAAATATATCACAACATCAAGAAAAAAAGTTTACTTTCCAACATTTCACTAAACAATTTTCTGTTTCCTTGTGTTGTTTTCTTCAGATTACATTCGTATTTTTACTTTGTAGTAGAGGGACGCTTACGCGGGTCGAAATCACGTGGAAAAGATTAAGCGGAAAGAATTTTCTATGAAAGACGAATAATTGTTGTGTCATACAAAGATGGAAAATCATATAGTCTAAAATAAGGAAACGAAGTCGTTCAACACTTTAGGGAGTCCACAAGTCTGAATTGCGTAGTTGCGTATTATTATAATTTGTACTATCGGCCATTTGCAGTTCAAAATCTCGATGACCAGCTTTCGGCTGTCCAATCGTTTGTTTCTGTTTTCCAATTCAGATTCTCCTTACGATCTTGTTTTGAATGACCTGAAATGTATTTTCCTCGTTCTTTGTCAGAGACCGTATTTCACATGTGTAAAGTATCACTGGCGTTATTATGGTTTTATAAATACGGATTGTAACATTCCCTTCCCTTTTAACAATTCCTTCATCGCGAAGAAGCACTATCACTCGTTGTTGGCAGTCAATATATAGGGTCCGCCAAATAATTTTTTTTTTTTTGAAAATGCTATAAAAAAAACTACTGAATATTTTCTCAAATTTCTTTTTTTATTTGAAAGTACAATCCTTCCGGTTAATAATGGAAAATAATTTCATTCAAATGGCTGCCTCGGCTGGCCATGCAGTAGCCTACACGATCGGTCCAATTTTTAAGCACATTATCGATTGTGTGCAGCTGTATTTCACCAATGGCTTCACGAATATTGTTCTTTAAAGCGTCAATTGTCTCTGGCTTGTCGGCGTAACACTTATCTTTGACGGCACCCCACAAATAATAGAATATAAAATGATAGTCCAACGGTGTCAAATCGCAGCTCCGAGGTGGCCAAACGACATCAGCTCTGCGGCTGATAATGCGATCTTCAAAAACACGGCGCAAAACATCGAGTGTAGCTTCGGCTGTGTGGCACGTAGCGCCTTCCTGTTGAAACCAAATGTTGCCAATATCCTCCTCTTCAATTTTTGTGAACAAAAATTCGTTCAACATGGCCCGATAACGATCGCCATTGACTGTAACGGCCACTCCTTGCTCATTTTCGAAGAAAAATGGCCCAATTATGCCTCTGGACCAAAATCCGCACCAAACAGTGGCTCGTTTTGGGTGCACCGGCTTTTCAATGTATGCGTGCGGGTTTTCTGTGCCCCAAATGCGACAATTTTGCTTGTTTACATACCCGCCAAGATGAAAATGAGCTTCATCTGAAAAGATGATTTTTTTGGCAAAATCGGCATCTTCTGTAAGTCGATCGCAGGCCCACTTAGCGAAGCGAAAACGCATTGGATGGTCAGTTGGCTTCAACTCCTGAACCAATTGGACTTTGTATGGCGTCATACCAAGGTCTTTATGCAAAATTCGTCTCAATGATGTCTCCGAAATGTTCAATTGTTGAGAACGACGGTGAATTGATGTTGATGGCGCTTCACGCACACTTTCTGCCGCAGCAGCAATATTCTCGAGTGTACGCACTGTTTTTGGCTTTTCACGCTTTGGTTTATCGATGAGGATGACAGTTTCTTTCACTTTTTTCACAAGATAACGAACATACGGAGCTGACGGTGCTTCTCTTCTTCCAAAATCCGTACGCAATTTTCGCACACATTCTGCAACATTACCATGATTTTCAAAGTAATGTCGCAATATTTCCCAGCGTTGTTCAAGCGTATACACAACCATATTCGTTCAACGGAAGGATAAAACTAATTATCTGTCAAATCAGACATGAGCTAAGTGTTACCATTCACGAAATAAGCACTACTTGAAAAAAAAAAAACGTTAGATGGCGGACCCTTTAGTAAGAATGGAATAGAAATTTAGAGTTTTTGTTATGTAACTTATTCTGGGGTCTGGCTTATGAGATATTAAATCATTCCGCTTTATTATACGAGTATAAGTTACTCTATTCTATTCTATGCCAAATTCAGCTTACAAATACTAGGTTTTCTTTGCCCTTAATAGTTTAATAGTAATACAATTTTAGGGTGAAGCAATGCAGCATAGCAATTCTAGTCCGGAGGTGGTGGAATCATGGTTTGGCAATATATGAAATTATGGATAGGAACTAATACATCGATGTTCTAAAAAACGTTGGATACGTTATAATACCTCACATTTTCTTCAAACAGCACCGCCCGCGTCCAACCTAAACCAGAGATTTGCAGACTGAGTTGGAAAAAAGAATAACGAAACATGAAATAACTAATAAAAAATACTCAGCGAAATTTCACTACAAGAATGAAATTGTTGAATTCGTGCCAACAAGATTACAAGCCTTTATTGATGCAAAAGGGTACCCCACAAAATAGTGAGCATAACAAACCTTTTGAAGGCACTGTTATTACTAGGCATGAAAGACAATGCGCGGCTTGAAAATAATTGAACTGAGCGAGCGTTTATTAAACCGTTTTATTGATATTTATTTTTGAAACTCATCGCTTTCATTGATTCTGGTAATGTGTATGGAGTGAATGCAGTTGGTGTCAAGTTTGGTATTTTTTGTTATACAATATTTCTTTGCTTTTTGTTGATTTCAAAAATTTTAAATCTTTGTGGCCATGAGATTTGATTGTCATCAAGTTAGAACCGAAGAATTTTTTTGTGACCAGAGGCTTAAAATCTGATTTTTTTGGAATGACTTTAATTCTTTTAAGGCGATCGGTGATCCCTTTTTTTCAACTGAAAGTTGATCTAAATCCAAGTAACATTTTTTTAAATGTGTCTTCTAAGTGCATCATTTTCTTCAGCAACCTTTACATATTTGCCTTTTCTCTTGTAAACTTTAGTATTTCAGGTAGTGGTACATATTTAAAGTTCTTCCCTTGATACTTCATATTCACAGCGAGTAATTTTTATTTGTAGTCATCCGACTTCACATCAGTTTCAAATTGCTTGATATCGCACTTAGCAAGTTTCAATAAATCTTCTCCATCCAGTTGGTTAAGTAGACCAGCTATTATCTTAACATTTTTGTTTTTGTCGACTTTTTTCTCGAGGTTGACAGTCTTTTTAAGACATGTTTTCAAAGCCTTTGTTTTTGTTTTTTGAAATCAGTGAAACATTCTAACGCAAATTTGTCGTTTTTTTGCTCTCGTGTATTTTTCAGCAAATTTTGCAATGAATGATTGAAAATCAGTGCTTGTGAATTGATACATTTAATAACAGATGAACCGCTTAAACACTATAGTCGCACCTTCGCAAAACTGTATATTAGCTTGGATGATTACATTTTAGTGCCTGATTATAGAGAAACTGATGAAGAGATCATTCCAAGATCGCTTCTCGACCATTATTCGTCACGTCCCGACTCCCTCGAATCAATGTGTTTGAATCGATTTGTCATAGAGTATCATTTTTCAAAAGGGCAACTTCGTAAATGCTGATCAATGAGAGTTCTACAAATATTACCGAAGGTCAACCCGTCTTTGAACGACAAGCAGTCAAAAACTTGTACTGTTCAAGCCATGGCGCAGTATCGATGAACTTGAAACAAATTAAACTTGGAAAGAGAGTTTCATTTGCAGTAACATTCGTGTTTTTTTTTATTATATATTATATATATTTTACCTTAAAATGAGGTATTTTTATTCAAGGTTGTATTTTGATATGAATTCAAATTATTTGAACCAACAAGCGGGATCCGCACATCGATGTTTCATCAAAAATACAAATTTTAATAGCATTTAACATGTAACTCTATGGGGAGCGCTGTTTTTTGGTGATTATTCCTTCATGGTATACTTTATCAACTTTTTTCTGCATTAATACTGATGAATGCGTGCTGTAACATCACCATGTAAAATTTGGTCCAGATTGTTCAAGTGACCTGCAGGTAGTGCGCATAAAAAAAAATGTACATGTTAATTCAATGATTCAATTGATTATTCCTTCGTGGTTCAACTTATTTCTTTAGCCTATAACAATCACCACCTTAGACTCTAGCTATGTCCAAGATATCATTTTGATCAGTCAAACAAGAACAGAGGAGTTCGATTTGAAAGAAGTGGCAATCCCGTGTATTAGAGCTGAGCGAAGTCGTTGCAACCGGGTGAATCATATCAGCTCATTACCCTCCCAAACACAACTAATGCGTTTGAGCCGAGCGCTGAAGTAGAATCGGTCATAATACAGCGAAACCACGCTCGACCACACGTTGTTCAGTGGTGGGGAAAAATTTAAATTGGATGTCCGACCCCACCCATCGTATTTTCCAGAATCGCCCTTTCCGTCTCGTAACTGTTTCGATCAATGACGGGTAAAAAGACATGGATTCCTATTTGTATACCTGATACAACTTGGCTATTAGACTTCTGGAAATAACAAATGCCATTACTAAATTTAATTTCAACTTAGAGACACATCTGTTTTTTATTTCAGTCTGTTTGAACTAAACATCTATTTCTAATACTTTTTTAATAGCTTTTTGTATTTTTTTTCGTGATTAACGCACGAGTGTAAAGACTTTTTAAAATTTCAAGAATAGAAAAAAACATAAATCAAGCTGAAGCATTTGTATTTTTTTTAAATGCGAGTGATGAAACTCGTCACGTTTTATAATATGCTCTGCTTTTATGAACATCATGTGTACAGAACAATCCCAGACAACCAACTAAAATGCCTTAAAGCGAAATACGTTCTTGTGTCCTGATTAAGACATTCCTCCAAAGCTACAATCCGAGTGTCACAACTAACTCTACCACCATGGAAAGGATCAGTGGTTAAATCGCAGAAGAAAAGCGGACACTAGAGCTGTATTTATTTCTGTTCCCTCACGTGTCTGGAACGGCTTCGCACCTCCTCCTAAGCCTAAAAAAAACCTGAACCGCCTGATTTCTACTTTTCTTCTTCTGGACCTTCACATATAAATATATTCACATTTAAACAGACATAAAACTTAAAAATAAGTGTCCATACCTTAGCATCCCTTTGTCAGTTTATATTTTGATCTCAATGGCGTATACCTCAACTCAAGGAAGGACTGATTTTTTTAAAAAATTTAAGTGACTGGAATAGACAAAACTCTATGCCTTCAACTTATATGTATACATATGTAATTATGACATTGTCGAGTATGAAAGCATGCTCTACATGGTCTGCAGCATGAAAGACATCTGACTTGTTGTTTAGGATCGTGACCGAATTTTGATCTATTGTATACCAGTTGGAGGTCAACATTTTGGTCATCAATAGGTTGAGAAAAGCTCTGCTATAACTGCTGCCAGTTGTTGGTTTGGCTGGCACATTGCCAAAGTTGACCGCCATAGTTCCACACTGCTTGATTATATAGAAGACTTTTAATATTAATTGATAGACCTGACTTCCTGCCTAAAAGCCATTCTATTTTTCGCTATTTGATATCTAGTTCAATTTTTATGTTTTTAATATACTCTTTCCAACAAAGCTTGGCACTTAGGGTCATACCTAGATACTTTCCTGTATTAGCGTATGGCATACTGGTACCTGATATCACTTTAGGGAAGAAGGGAAGACTGACTTATTCGTGAAGTCAATATGTTCAGGTTTGCTTGAATTTAGTTTTATTCGACATTTTTGACTCCAGCTGACTATTTGATCTGTAACAGATTGCAATTTTTGCGCCGAATATGGGTTGTGTTTCTCATTGCTAGGATTGCCGTGTCGTCGACAAAGGTTGCAGTTTTAGTGAAAGATATTATGGGTAAACCTTTGGTGTAGTGGAGGTACCAGAGGGTCCCGAAGACACTTCCTTGAGGAAAGTATCGCTTTTTTTTTCTTGTAATGCTCTTTCGATTTCGATTGTTGTTCTGTCTACTTTTGTAGAGCGCTTACTTCGAAATCCAAATAGCTGACTTGGGATTAGGTTTCTTGTTTCTGCGACACTTAAAAATCAATCTTTCAAACAACTTTGAGGTCAAAAGAAGTAGGGATATTGGCTTATATGAGGACATCTCGTGAGTTTCCTTACCTGGTTTAGCGATCATAATAAAATCAGTTACTTTCCACATGTTTGGCACATACTCAAGGTTAATTGTTTTATTCATTAGCCGTAAGAGTTTAACTAGCCCTTTGTTGGTAGTTGCTTCAGAACTTCCGCAGTAATCAAGTCAAAACCTGGAGCTTTTTTTGTCTTTTAGGCGCAATAAAATAAAAATAAAATAGAGGAACCACAGAACTATAGCTTTTATTGAGATTTAGTAACTTATCACAAGGAGCAACCAAGAGATATTTTATGGGTAACGCTAAGACAAAAAGGAGTTCCAGAAACCTACGTGCGAGTGATCATGGACATGTACAAGAGAGCAACGACAAGAGTAAGATGCACCACAGGAGTCACCGAAGAGTTCGCAATCAAAGTCGATGTACACCAAGGGAGCGTCCTCAGCCCTCTGCTCTTTATAGCAGTCCTTGATTGCTTGCTTGAAGGAAAAGTGACGGACCCCAATGTGCACCAGCTATTCTTTGCTGACGATGGAGCCATTATAAGTGATGATCAGGCGTCCCTTTAACGAGCACTTGATGTGTGGGTGGACATTTTTGAGGGACACGGGTATCGTATTAGTTCAAAGAAGACAGAGTATCTGTGCTACCTGTTCTCTGACCCTCATCAGCCTATTCCAGACATTTACTTGAATGGAAGAGTGCTTCCCAAGTCTGAAAAGTTTAAATATCTGGGATCTATGATTAATAAAGAAGCAACTTGTGATGACGACATCAACCATCGCGTAAGCGTAGGGTGGATGAAGTAACGGGAAAACTCCGCCATCTTTTGTGATCGAAAAATGCCCCCTAAGCTGAAAGGAAGGCTCTACACTTCAGTTGTACGTCCGGCGCTCACATACGGTTCACAATGCTGGACAATGCACAAAAAGTATGAGAGAAAATTAACGGCAGCTGAGATGAAGATGCTTCGCATGACAGCGGGAGTAACAAAGCGTGACAGAATTAGAAGTTCACAGATCCGAGGAAGCCTCCACGTAAAAGAAACCATCACAAGAAAGATAGAGCGCGACCGACTCAGTTGGTATTGCCATGTTCAAAGGAGAGATACTTTGAACCCCGTCCAAAAGGCAATATCAATCAACGTTCCTCGCAAAAAAGGCAGGCCGAAAAACAATTGGTGCAAACAACTGCAAAAACACCAGCATTTGATTGGCCTCAGCGATGAAGTAATCCCAAACCGGGAAGCCTGCCGCTACTTTCTGAGGTCAAACCGGCGGACCCCACAAGCGGACTAGTAGGAATGCAGTTAAGTGGGAAGGTTATGGTCCTACACTTCTGACCATAACGACGCCGGAAAAAAAGGAAAAGAAGATCACAAGGAGCAACTTTAGGCTTGAATGTATTCACTAGGCGATTGGCAAAAGCATTAGCTTTTTCTTCATTACTTTAAGCCCATTGTTCTTTACCCATCTAGTTGGTGGAATATGACTTGTGAATGGTTACAAGTATTTAATAAAAACATTAAAGGTTTGAAAAGTTCCGTTCGAGAAATTTCAGCCTCGGAAATGAAACAGCTGGAAACGTTAGTCGACGACGATGTTTTAAAAGCAACAGTTGATGCGGACCCAACGAAATCGGTGCGGGAGATTGCACAAAGCATGGGAGTTCCCCTAATGCCGATAAGTCGACACCATTCTCCAATAGAAGAGGTAAAAAAACTGGATAAGTGGGTACGCATGATCTGAACGAGTCCCAAAATCTACGTCGCCTGGAAATCTGCTGATCGCTTAGATTAAGGAACCCAAGTGAAACGTTTTTGCTTTGGCTAGTCACCTGTGATGAAAAATGGATTCTGTATGATAACCGTAAAAGATCTGGGCAGTAGTTGAATGCAGGTGAAAAACCAAAAACCAAAACCCCAAGCCCGATCTTCACCCAAAAAAGGTTACCGTGACAATTTGGTGGACATCGGAAGGACCAGTTCACTTTTCATTTCTTCAACCAGAAAAAACGATAAATGCTACCAAATACTGTGAGGAAATCGACATAATGCATACGGAATTGGCTGAAAAGTAACCTGCATTGGTCAATAGCCATGGTGCGATCCTGTTGCATGACAATGCTTGACCCCCTCACGAGAAACGGAGCAAAAACTGCAATTTGGATTTGAAATTCTTCCGTATCCGCCGTACTCTCCTGATATTTCCCAACCGGATTACCAGCAATCTAGATTCATTTTGCCGGCCTTCAGAACCGAACAGAAGTCATAAAAGCCTGTGAAGATTTCAGTGCCTCAAAAAGTCAGCACTTCTACGAAAAAGTAATATTTGTCTTTGAACGGATTAATAATTTGGTACTGATATTAATACTGCATACGAAGGTCCTTTAACTTTTCAATATTGTGTTTAAGTATTCTACCTTACAAAGCTGGGATAGGGAAGACTTATGCAAAGGCTTTCCTGTCTGTCCTGTCTGTCCGTCTGGACATATCTGTAAATCATGCACGTGACTTTTAGTATTTTAATTCATTTATTACTATTTAAATTCACAAAGATGTAGGGTTATAGCTCTCACTGGCGTGGTCAAGTGATGACGTCTTGCATGTGTCAGGTGTCATTCGAAGTATGCTGTTTGAAGGATGTCGAATAGCTAAGGTAGTACCACATTGCATCTCCCTTCCGAAGGCCTGCCTTTTCCGATGTTAATATGTAAGCCGCTCTGGTGGCTTAGTAGTTCGGCCAGATCTTGTTTTATAGTCGACTGCTGTGGGGGCGCTAGGAAGCTGAGTATTACCTGTGGGAAGAATAGAAGAGTTGGTTAATGGATTAGCTAGTGAGTCAGTTGACGAGTTTGCCCGTTCTGTAGTTTTACAGGAATCAGTTGGGGTTTGTTCGGTTTTGGTTGGTGTGTTGTCTATTGTAGTTACGTGCGTTTTGAATTGATCCTGAAGGGTTATGTTTGGGTAGTTTGGCTGTCTTTGCTGCCGTTCCCGTCTTGGATTATATATGAGCGGGAATGAACTTTCCTTTCAATGGTAGCTGGTTTCCACTCGTGGTTTGAACTGTGTCTTGTTAGTATTTTTTGACCCTCAGTAAATTCAACATTACCACTCGCGCCCCTGTTCGCATATTTTGCTTGTCTTTGTCGTTCTGCTCGGAGGGATTCGGTAACGTTGATAGGTTCTCCAGTTGTAACTAGCGAGGACACGGTCATCGGGATGAGTGACCTGATATTTCTGGCATACAGGCGCTGGGCTGGACTTCCTAAATCATAATTCATGATACCCAAATGATAGTCTGAGTTGTCGTAGTTACACTTTTTCAATATTCCTTTGGATATTTGAACTGCCTTTTCAGCGAGCCCGTTGCCTCTGGGGTGATATGGGGAACTTGTGTCGTGGTTGAACTTCCAATCGGATGCAAATCTCTTGAATTCACTGCTGGAGTACTGAGGTCCGTTATCTGTCTCTAAAATTCTTGGGATTCCGTTCGAAGCAAATACATTTTTTAAGAAATCTATAACGTTCTTGGATGTCGGTTCCTTGAGTTTGTTGAACTTTATGAAGCCTGAGTAGTCTGTTACCACGACGTAGTCGTCACCCTTAAAATGGAATAAGTCCGAGGTGACAATTTCGAATGGATAGTTTGGGATGTCTTTCTCGCCTAGTTGTAGCTTGTTGTTACTTCGCTGGCATACTTGTCATGCCGGGCACTTTTCGATGTACTCTTTAATGTCTCTATTCATTTTTGGCCAGAAAACAGCTTCTTTGGCTCTGCGAACGCACTTTTCGTAACTAAAATGCCGGCTGTGAATGTGCTTCAGTACATCTGTTCTCATTGCCGATGGTATGAACGTTTTTTGAGCTTTGTATATAATTCCGTCGTATACAGAGAGTTCTTCTCTGAAATACCAATAACCTTCCAAGTTTTTTGGAAGAGAACATATGTCTTTCGGCCACCCGTTAGTTATGTATTCGCTCAGATGTTTACATGTTTCATCTGTCTTGATTAAATGTATGATCTTTTCTCGCTCTCGGTCTGATATTGATAAAACCAACTGTACCTGCAATTCTGCGTCGTCGTCTTCTTGTGGTTCATCGTTTTGACAGTCTCGACTTAGCGGATCAGCCAATACCATTTGTTTGCCTGCTTTATATGTGATGACCGGGTTGTAACTGAGCAGACGAATGCGCTGCAGACGAGCCGGCGATGAGTGAAGTGGTTTTTGAAAGATAGTTTCGAGTGGCTTGTGGTCTGATTCGACGATTAGTTTTTTGCCCCACACGTACTGGTGAAATTTTTCACAGCCAAATTTTATCGCAAGAGCCTCTTTTTCCAATTGGGAATATCGTTGTTGAGTCACTGTTAACGTTTTAGACGCGTAGGCGACCGGCAGGTCTTTTTGTAACAGTACTGCTCCCAATGCTGTTCAGCTTGCGTCGACTTGTAGTTTAACGTCGTCGTTGACGTTGTATAATTTTAGTGCAGGTGGATTACATATGGCTGATTTTACTTTATCGTAAGCTTGCTCTTGTTCGCTGCTCCAATTCCAAGGGGTTGATTTTTCTAGTAGTGCTCGTAGTGGTGCTGTTAATGTTGAAACATTAGGTATAAACTTATTCAGGTAGGTGAATTTTCCGAGGATTCTTTGTAATTCTTTTCTTTTTTTCGGTGACTTCAAGCGTTGAATAGCTTCTGTTTTGTCTGGATCGGCTACTATTCCATGCTCGCTTATTATGTGGCTTAGATATTTGATTCGCTTCTATTCGAAGATGAATTTTTGTTTGTTCAGTTTCAGTCCTTTGGCGTTTAGACTTTTGATCACGTCCGATGTTGTTTTGCGAAGTCCGTCTATGGTCCTGGAATGAATTAAGATGTCGTCAATTGACGACGTCAGTAACTTGCACTTGCCAGAAACCTCTTTTGCAGTCCAGAAGAGTGAAGTACTTAGATCAATTTAATTGTGCGGATATCTCTTCGAAAGTTTGCATTGGGTGGTAACGGCGCATTATATTTTTGTTGACGTTTGATGGGTCCATGCAGATTCTTATTTTATTATTTTTGCGGACGACTACCATAGGTGAAACAGCTGGGGTAGCTTCCTTCATCTGCTCGATGACGTCCAATTACACCATTCTATCGAGTTCCTTTTTTACGTCGTGGCGAATTTTGTGAGGGATCCGTCGAGGGGGTGTTATGTTGAAGGTGGGGTTTTTTATTAAGTCGATGTCGTACTGGTAACCTTTCAGGCACCCTAGTCCCTCAAAAATGCTTTCGTGGATTAGTAGCTGGTTTACTCTGGCAATTATTCCTAACTTTTCGCATGCATTGGCTCCGAGGATTGGTTTGATGTTTTCGGCTACTACTTAGAAAGCGATTTTAAGTTTCGCCCTGCTAGGGTACACGGTGCAAATGTTTCTCCAAGTACCTTCATTCGGTGGTTGCTGAAAGAGACAAGGTGTTTTATTTTGCCCTTTCTAATTTTAAATTTAGACTTGTCAATTATCCATTTGGGGAGGACATTGCACTGCGCACCGCAGTCCAGCTTTATTTTATACCTACTACCTTCAATGATGATGTTTTCCGAAAAGCTATCGGACTCGGTTTTAGCTTCCGCTATTGTTCCGATAAACAGTGAATCGTCGGTGTCGTCTTCCGTTTCTTCGCAGGTGTTGATGTGTTTAGGATGGTTGTTACGCCTGTAACCGAATTTCCTCGCCTTATTCCTGCAAAACTTTTCGAGGTGGTTTCTTTGGTTGCACTTTTTGCAAACGTGATTGTAGGCAGTGCATTTGAGAATTTCGTGGTGCTTTCCACAATTACGACAGTCGAAAAATTTAGCTTTTTTGTTTTGTGCTTTTTTCACGAGATTGACCGTTTTCTCGCTTTCGTTTACTATTTGGGCCGACTGTTTTTGAGCCATTTCTGTTGCTTGGCAAAGTTGGATTGCCTTTGTGAGGTTAATGTCTTCTGACAATAGTTTGGTGCGGAGATCGTCCCTTTGGATTCCCAGTATGAGTTAATCCCTCAACAAGCTATCGGTGAGTGTTCCAAAACTTTGTGGTGGTCCCTTGATCGAGGCTGCTGTCGGTCGTCGGCATTCTCGGGATAGTATAAAATTTTAATTATTTTTATTGAAAAATAATTCGGGTTTCGGCACCATGTAAATCATGCACGTGACTTTTAGTATTTTAATTAATTTATTACTATTTAAATTCACAAAGATTTAGGGTTATAGCTCTCACTGGCGTGGTCAAGTGATGACGTCTTGCATGTGTCAGGTGTCATTCGAAGTATGGTGTTTGAAGGATGTCGAGTAGCTAAGGTAGTACCACATTGCAATATCCAGGTAAAAAATCGCACAACTCAAGGTAAAATACCTGTAATTGTAACTTGACTCCCAGCGAGCTGATCCCATTTTGTTTTTTATACATTCCGCTTCTGTGAATTTGGATTTGGCTTTTAATTTTGGCGATGATTAGGACATGCTCTGCTCCTCTGTATGCTTTAGCATCTAGTATCTTGGTATGGCGTCTTCTATCTATCAGAAAATTATAAATTGCCCGTTTCTCCATTTGGTGATATCCATGTAGTCTTGTGTAGTCTCTTGTGTTTGAATATCGTAGTTCTTACGATCATATTTATTTAGCAGCGAAACTTATTGTCCTAGTGAGCCATATGCATTCCAAAAATTGAGGAGCAGTGTTTGGGGAATGGGAGTACCCGTGGTCTCTATATTGAAATGAAAATTACGTCAAGACGGAACTTTTGCCTCAGTTCAGCAACTCTGGTCGACAAACCAATCAACTAAAATGAGCTTTTTGTTTTGTGGTGTCAAAGGTATCAAAAATTCCGCGGCTTTTGGCATAAATATCAAACATGTAAGCCGACATAAATGTTTGCAACAAAACTGAACCCTGAAACCGTTATGTGCAAACGTTGTTTGTGTGTGTGTGTGTATGATTGTTAGCTGTGACCTTTCACACCGCAGAGACCTTTCCCATATGCAATTCGTTCGCAAGAATTCTTTGAACGCTTCCATATGAGATCTCTGTAATCTCAGCTTTATGCCTGATGGTCATTCATCGACCTAATGGTCGGTCTACTAACACAACATTTTCGACTTTTTTCACGTTATCTTCAGTGAGGGATGTGGATGGGAGCATCACCAAGTAGCTGTGTATGTCTTTGATAGACAGTCCTTTCGAGCAGAGGTATTGTACTTGATGACAGCCCTAATTTGGTTTTTCTCCATTTTGATGATATCCCTTCAACGGTTTGTATTCAAACGAATGTGCCTCCTGGTCTGTTTACATTTGGATTTTAATGCGTTACTTTTAGATTACTTTTGGATTATTCCTCTTATAAAATCTTTGACAAATTTTGGCTTAAAAAAGAAAAAAATATCAGATGTATGTATGTATATCATAAATGAGAATCCGCCGTTTTGCAATATATGGCGCAGGCCAGAAATGTTAGATCAGAAATCTATGAACTAGTGAAAGAACGTGTTTTGAAAGGTTGTGATTTCGACATGGAAGGCAAAGAGCGTACTGGACCGGTCAAAAAGTTTGAAGAAGCAGAAAAGGAGACATAACTGGATCAAGATCGAAGCAACTTCCCACCAATGAACTATCAGCACTACTGATGTTTCGAAGAAGTATCGCTTCAAAAGATGTGCAGCTGTTCCAACACGGAATTCGTATTCTACCAGAAAGATGGGTTAGCGATGGGAAATACATTCAAGAATAAACATTCTTAAATAAAACTCCAAAAAAAAACTCATATCAACCTCTACACCTGATAATATACGTCATTTCTCTTGTTTTATTCGTTCTGTATACTTTAGAGTGTCCGTATAGGGCCTGTTAAGTTAGTTAAGATATTTAGTAGTTCTAAGAAATATGAAATGACTTTAAAAAGAAAATGAAAAATTCGTTTCTGTTGTGACTTTATATCAAATATCCTTACACTTTTATAAAATTGAAAATAACGGTATCGTTCATCCATTCAACAGTCAACTGCCCCTCAACGTACAATTTCCCATTTAAGATACAATCGTCATTTGTCGAATTAATTAATTAGTTTGCATGCGATCAGTTTGAAATGTATTTCAAAAAATCAATTAAATTTACGAGCAAGACCGCTCATATCGAAGCGAAGCAATTAAAATTTAATTTCCGATAAGCCGCTTGACAGCTTCAATCATACGTCGTGGGAACAACAATCTCTCGCGTTCGATAACACTGACTACACTCGTATGGTTGCAATCGCTATTAACTCCATTTAAGGCCTCGATTAATCATAGTATTTAATTATTACCTTAATATACATATATAAATATAGGTACGAAGGACTATCGGCCTATGACACTAAATCGGTCAACTATTCTCCACTAACCCGCAGCCTTAAACACTTCACACCCCCAACGCATACATTATTATACCTAATGTATCCAATCAGTCTGAACTAATTACTTTCACTTAAGCTTTCGATATCAATCAAGCAAATGCTGTCACACGCACATCCTAGTCATTCGCCTTCATCTGCCATTACCATAAACCGGAACGCCCATATCCCACTCCGAGTACACCCGCTTATGGTTGCGGTTAGGAGCAGGATTAATGATTCATTACATAATATTTTTACCGCACTAATTTATAACGATTATTCTCGAATACAATAGTGTCTCCTATATCCTTGTCTCCTCCTGGTCCTCTCCGTAGGTAATTACTGATTGACACTGGATAGCAGACAGGAGAATGGCAAGGACACTTTGGTAAAGTTTTCACACTCTATTGCCATGCATTCCACCGGACATCCTTTGATTTGTCATTCAAAAGTGCGATATGGGAATCTAGTGCCACAGATGAACATGCACTTACCCTATAATCATGGCTGCCGGGATGGCAGAATGACATTCTAGTGAGTCCGGTGAATCGTTGCTTTTGTCTAACCGCAACCACTCTCTTCTATTGGATGTAATGTGCTTATACTACTAGGAGTTCTAATTGAAAGCGAACTGAGACGCACAAGGTTTCAGCATCAGTTGTGAGTGACATAAATTTGAAAATATTTTCCATTATAATCATTTGATGGGAGTCTGAAAATTAATACGAGTATGCCTGTCTGTCATGTCTATATGTACACAATATATTAGAAAGCAATTTATTCCAGTCATTTTGGAAAAATTGAGTCTTTAGCAAAGAAAATCTTCGAATTTCGTAAGGTCGAAAGCAAAGCCCATAATTTCCTTGCAACCTGTTTCTCCTAGGAATATCTCGATGAGTATAAGATAAGCAGGAAGGACTTGAAATCTGAAGGATAGCCATACATTAAAAGTCAGCGAAGACAAGATCTCAGTTTAAGCTTACCGCTAATGGAAGTAAAAACACCTTACCTACGGTGACCCTTATGGGTCTTATCGCTGTTACTGGGAATTGTAAATAACGCAATCAGTTTTATTCTCGTTAAAGTCAACTTCCTAGGATATTCATTTCCTCCGCAGCAAATAGACAAATTAACGTAGAGATGAGATAGTCACCAATGATCAAACAGAGCAGTTATGTCATAAAAAACTACCTTCCAGCGACATGCGAAAAGTACGAAGAAAAAGTCTTTTGAAGAGCTCTCACGTACAAGACATAAAACAGAACGACGAAACATGGAAGGAACATTATCCAATTCCATGAAACTTGTTTGGACAAATTATGTAAGTGTGTTCAAAAAGTATCGGGAATTATGTAGCTCCCAGGTAATGATAGCCTGATTAATTTTCAGAAACAAGCTAGTAAACATATATGCATATTTATTTATTGTCAAGCCGGTTGTTAAGTCCATTGTCTATTGGGGAGTGGTCGTGGTGTGAACCTGGTAATCATCACCGGCTGTTGAGCGGAAGGTCTGTAGTTCAAATCTGGCCATAACCAAGAACAATTCCTATACGGAAAAACTGCGCAACAACATCAGTTGTGAACGAGAGGCATAACACTCACAGTATAAGATCATCTTAAAATTCATACTCTGTGTGTACATTTCCAATATAACACCTCAATGGCATGGAAACAAAACAGTTACAGTGAACTACAACCAATGCTACAAATTCAGTCGAATCTCTCATGCTATCTCGGACAACCACCCTCGGAGAGTAGCGAATGGACATCTTCGACACAAACCATCTGCACCCCGTCCAGGTTGCGTGGCAAAAACTATAAGAGCGTACACTCTTGAACCTTCACGAACCCTATAAAAACAAAAAAAAACAAAACACAAAAAAACAACACAAGAGGTTTGGTGTAGCTTGATACAATCGGTGTTTTTCGAGTCAAACGTTGTATGTGTTTTTATAAGTTTGTGAATTTATTTCAGTGCCTCATATCTTAGGAACCAATTAAGATACATATCTATTCCGGACCAGTCTTATTTGATGCCTAATTGAGGCTGAGGAAAAATTCTCAACTACTTTACAATAAAAAAAAAATCGAAAACGGTAGTCTTGGTAAATCATTCGCAAAAACTCATTTTAATCAGTTTGCTTATTAACTCCCCCAATCAGTTAGCTACAATGCTTCTAGAAGCACTTGAGCTAGATGCTATGATGGATTCGTCGTCACTGTGCAGGCAATTCCACCCACAACTTATCCATATTACTTTCATCTAATTACTATAGTTTCGCGTTAATTGATTATTATCGGCATCCCCATCGGACGCACACAGCTGCCTCACTTTCAACTACAGGCATCGATATAACCTACTGTCCTTGGCGCTGAAATGTTTTACAACGGTTTTGGGTTTTGTTTACCAAATTTTCCAAAAATGTTTGCTACCATGTCGCCACTGTTGATTTTCCGGATGTTGACGTGGAATATGCGATGCAGAATGAAACCATGAAATTAATGTAGTGCGGCATGTATTTTAGAGTATCCTTCCGAATTTGTTAATTTTATCTACTATCTATGCGGTGTTTGATTTTAAATTTGAATTTATTTTTCTTTCTCTCTTTCTCTCTCATACAGAGGACCAGTACTTCATTGTGGGGCGAATGGATGGGCGTGCTGCATGGCGATGAGATACAGTATTTCTTCGGTCAACCGTTAAATCAATCACTACAATACAGGCAGGTGGAGCGGGATCTGGGTAAACGCATGCTGAATTCAGTTATTGAGTTTGCCAAGAGCGGGTAAGTCTACGCACACTGCTACTCACGAGTATTTACGTATGTATGTACCTATATACTAATGCCAGTATACGGGAAATGGCTTCATTGGAGCCGTATGAGGTGCGAGGGTTGGACAGATAGAAGAGACGAGGATTGCGTGTATAACGAGGGTCAATGTTAAGAGATATGAAGTTATAAATGATGGCGCAGTCAATGGTACCTGTTAGAAATCTATGAATGAAGAGGATGTCAGATACCCATCTTCTTTCCTCCAACGTACTGAAATTGATTAGTTTAAAACGGTCTTGATAGGGCGGTAAGAACAAAGGATTGTTCTACGACAGAGCACGACGAGCGAAACGTAGGAGTTGACGCTGCATGCTCTCGATTCTAGAAATTTGGTTTTGCTCTTGGTCTTGAGGAACTTGGTGTCGTCGGCATACAGTGAGAGGTGGGAATGTTTGATGAGAAACTCAATGTCGTTAATGGTAAGAATGAAAAGAAGTGGACCTAGGTGGTTGCCTTGAGGAACGCCGGAAAAAGCTAAGAAAAGGGCAAATCTAAAACGAACACTGTAGTAATGTTTTTTTAAATATGAAATATGTATATACACCTCAACGCAATGGGTTCAAAGCCAAAGGAAGACAGTTTGAAGAGTATAAGTTTGTGGGAGGTTTTGTCGAAAGCTCATTTCCATTCTCTAATACTGAGAGTGTGAAGGACACAAATTTGATGTTGTAGACCTGCATTTGAGGAAGCCATTTTGTTTAGAGGAGATCAGCGACTTGCAGTGGAAACTTAGAGTGTCATACAAGATACTTTCGTAAAGTTAGGGTATATGTTACAGTTTGGCGATGAGACGGTAGTTGTTAACATCACTCTTCGGATCTTTTTTGTGAATATAGAAGTTATAAAAGCAGTTCTCTATATCTGGGGTAATTCTCCAAGGGACAGGGATGAGGTGAATGTTTTTGAGAGCGGGACAAAAATAATGGAGGAATATTTTTTTTCGTAATGTGGCAGGAAGACCATCGGGCCTAGGAGTAAATTCATCATAAAGTTAATTCAATTTATTTTCCATGATATGGTGGTCAATAGTACGTGGAAGAAATTGTCCAAGGAAGATGTTTGGTAAATAGTCAAAGTAAGTAGTGACGTTATAAAGAAGTCATCGGCGAAATATTGTTTGAAAAAGTTGGCAAAAAAGTTGACGATAGTTTTGGGATCATTCGAGGTTTTGCCCTTGAACGAGAGTGAGGTTGGACAGCCATCAGACTTCCTTTTGTAGTTGATAAACTGAAAGAAGGGCTTAGGATCGTATATTAGATTTGCTTGCGTTTCGATCAAATGGCGTTCGCGGAGAGAGTTATGAAGCTCGGTAAATTGCAGACACATATCAATATAGTTAGAACCGTCATTGGGGGATTGAGTATGAAGAAAGATTGCTCACAGTTTGGTTCTTTTGTTTCTTAGAGAACGGAACCTGCAATTATATCAAGGACGGGAGATATATAAATGTTTGAATCAGGAAAGGGGAGAAAGAGAAATAAAATTAAATATTTCTATGTAGAAAATGGATATGGCGTCATTCATTTTAAGGCTGTCAAAATTGAAGGGGGCACTAGGGATCATTGATTAGGTTGAAATTTGCTTTGTGGAAATCGTAAGACTGGGGGGGAAGTATTCAGTAGTGGAGAGTCGTGGAAAAATGAGAGGAGAAGGATGGTAGTTGTCGACGGTTGAAAAGGAAAGGGGAGACAATGAAACAGAGGAACTAAGGAGGTCTGTTGTGAAAATCAGGTCTAGCTCTCTACCCATGTAATTTGAAATGCCACTAATTTGGCTAAAGTTTGAACCAGCCAGGCGATCTTAGAAAAGCCATTCTTTGGTAGCAGAAGGATTAGTGGCAATTAAAAATGATTGATCGTCTGATGGAGCCCATGTAAGAAAAGGGAGATTCAAATCACCAAAGAGAAGGATTTCATCATGGGGATTCCCTTAATTATTTATGCTATCAATCGTATTTATGGCGAGTTCATAGGATTCAATAGACTGATATGGCAAGATATAAAAGCAGATAACATAGAGCGCTTTACGGGCTAGTACAATCTTGATTGAAACGAGAGGATATTGCAATAAGGGATGAGTCGATTGAGTTTAGGACGGTTTAGGTTATTAAAACACCACGACAAGGGCAGCTTTCGGTAGGTCGGTTGAAATCGTCGTCGCGGTAGACCTTAAAATTTGATGGGAACAATTCTTGGTTAATTATGCTAGGGATCAAGTTGGGTTTTTGAGCGAACACCTCTTACATTCTAATAATAGAAGGTGAGGTGAGGTGAAGGTATACCACCAAAATACCACCTGCTCAGACTTGCAATGCATACTCGTTAATATTTTCACAAAAAATAACACTGCAATATTTCCAGAAATAAAGAGTACGTCTAGATGAAACTAAGCTTTGTGTCAAATGACTTTTTTTTAATTGCTGAATTGGGAGCAAAATCTCCATTTACTCGGCTCAAACTGAGAAACTAATAGCGTGAAAAGGAGTTAACATGATCACCAAAAAAGTTGATAACTATACAGATACATTTTACATTGTATCGTTTATGAGAGGATCGATAAAATTGGTAGATTTAAAAAAAAATGCTTTCAAACTTTCAAAACCAAATGAGGTGGTGCTTGACTAAAAAAAACTGAAACCATCTGACACAATGCAGGAATTGTCGTATATGCGGTCATGGAGTGAGATACAAAGGCTTATCCAAAAGTAATGATATTGAAAATAAAAAACAGTGATTATAATTAAAAAAAAAAAAAAAAACCCATTTCTTTTTCCACATAGTCTTTTAACAAGTCAGTATATTAAGTTTTTTCTTTTCTTTTTTCTAAACCCAGCATTCCCTTAGAAAAATATTCTTTGTCTTAACCTTCCCAAAACTCCCCAGCAAAGTCTTCAAATTTCTTTTCCCGGATATATTGATTGAGTCGGAGAAAAAGAAAAGGGTGCTCGAGCAGTGAGCCGGTGCGTTGCTGCGGCGAAACAGCACTCCAGCTCACAGTTTGGCGCTTCTTTTTAATTATTCTTTCTGGGTTTTAGTGTTTTAAATTTTAAATTCGTTTTTATTTACATTACTTATATTTATCTTAAGCTGGACAAAATAGCTAAAACTTGTTTAAATATCTTAATTGATTTAAATATCTTACTTGCCTTATTCGGACCCTCTAAAATAAGCAGAACAACTTAAACCTATGTCTTTCGAATAAATTAATGCCAGAACAACGTATGCAAATTGTGCAAAATTATTTTGAAAACATATAATATATGTATATGTATAATATATAATATACATATGAGATAATATAACTCAGCTCATATACCTCAGCTTGTGCAGAGTTGAAACCACGTGACCATTATACGCGTCGTATGTTCGGTGAATGGGCCGATGACATGATTTAGCTTGATCCTCAACGCAAAATTTTGTTCTCCGATGAGGCCCATTTTTGGTTAAATCGATATGTAAACAAGAAAAATTGTCGAATTTGGAGGGCAGAAAACTCAGAAGCCCTAGTCAAGACCACCTTACAACTATTAGAACTCACTGTTTTGTGTGCTTTATGGGCTGGTCCAGAGTTTTGATTTCAACAAGATGGTGTAACATACCACACGGCGCGCAAGATCATCAATTTATTGAAGGAATACATATGTGCTGATCGAATAATATCGCGTAATGGACCAGTGAACTGGCCTCCATGATCCTTTGATCTCACATCTTAAGATTACTTTCTTTAGAGGTATCTATTCTATGCCGGTAAAACAGAGACGTTGGGCGAATTTGAAGTTAACATTCGTTGTGTTATTGCTGATATACGGCCCCAGTTGCTCGATAAAGTGGTCGAAAATTGGGCTTTATGATTGCGCTTCATTCGGCTAGTCATGGCGCGCATATTCCCGAAATCATACTTAAGCACTAATGGCATAAAATTGTCTATTAAATAAAGCTAATATCATAGACATTAACTTAGTTCCAAATGTCTATTTTATATTGAATTTGTATAGCTCTAAAAAAACACCGTTTATAAACTTACGATTTACTGTATGATAACTTAATCTAAGAAATCTCGTTTGCTTGGAACTTCTCGAAATTTACCCTCAAAATATGGACTCGTTTTTTTATTTTGCTCGTCGGTTATCATTCTCGGTAGCCAACGCTTTTTGTAATACGATCAGAAATGCACCCGTACATTGGTTCTTGCAATTGTTCCATGCAATTGTTCAATTGGATATCTGATTCCAGTTTGGACGCGGTATGAATTAATAGTTTCAAAACCGGCCCTGAAACAGAATTGATTATCCGGAATGATTCTATTGTCCTTAGTCCATTTGGACAAGGACCACTTTCTCAAAAAACTTGCTGAAAAACGGAAGGTGATTTATCGACCGGAAATTTTCTGAGTTGGATGTGTCTTTATCCCGCTTGGCGATTAGTGATGTACGCGGTGAACCATGGATGTCTTCCAATGCACTGACAATATGTATACAATATTCAGTGGTAGGAGGCGTCTAAGCACAATATTGTATATTCCGTCGAATCCGGCGGATTTCTTTTTCCTTAACAACTTGAACATTATTTGGAGTTCTTCCGTCGATATGAACAGAGCACTAAATTGGCGATGACGTTGTTTGCCATGAAATCGTCGCTAAGTCTGGTAAAACCAAGGCTATATTGGATTGCCAGTGTTCGATGTTATTTCGAAGGTAGAAATAGTGAAGCATGGCTCTGCTCTCCAGGTTGTTGTTGGTGTAAACGTTATCATACACCTTGTATGCTTTCTGGAAGACAGCGCACACTGTCGTCACCTTCTTCTAAGGATCCTCGATCACGAGAAAATCATCATCCAAAGGGGCACCTTCAGGATAAAGGCTAAAAGTTCGTAATAGTTGTTCATTTTCTACCGTTCAAGGAACCTTTAGATCCTAAAAGTCAGCATAATTGCGAAAGATTGTATTTATTTGGGGGAACATATCTAATCAGCGATTTCAGTGTCTTGACCTCTACGTTTTGCAATTCATTGAGCCTTGACAGGAATCTGATTTTCTGTCTATGTAGAGTGTCGACAATCGTGATGCGGTACATGCCCGTGGTATCGTTGTTTTGAAGTGAGCGCTCTCATTAGGGATTTGGCAAAACGTTGCCAACGCATCCTCCTCTAATCGTAGGGGTGCACAATTCATCTGGTACTCTGATTGCTGCACCAAGTTCACAATAGTCACTGGTATACGAATATCCATAGATAGTTCGTAGACCATTCCTCTGTGTATACTAGAGTCAGTCTAGAGTTAAGCAGCATAGCACCAGATAGGAGCCGCTTCTATAATACTCCTAATGTTAGTTATGTTATTTCTCCAATCGCTTTGTTTGACGTTTAAATGGTCGGTGAGGATGTTAAAGTCTGTGTTTGATCACAGACCTCGAAAGAGTGCTACGATATTAACATAGGGCTGAAGTTCTTCAAGTCCTTAGGCTGCTACGAGTATAATGTACATACCTCCTTTTTCATGTACGATTTTCCTCCTCGTTGGTGAGTGCGTAGAAATAAGGCAGTAAGTCGGATTTTACATGATGAATGTGCTTACCAATTACCAATTGCCAGCAAAAATGTCAATTAAATGTCATGCAAATTAGGGCATCATAATGCCCTAAATCAACCATGTGTCACAAACTACAACAATCACCTCGCAACGACCACTGCTTATACTTTTGTATAAAAGGAATCACTATCCTGTTTTTTTTGCAAAATTTGTAACTCTACTAGAGTGTATCAATTTTATTATTAAAAAAACTCGCAGAGCTAGATTTCGATCGCAATTTAATACAAACAATTCTCGTCCATTTATGGATGTGTTTAGCACAATTGAATTGAAGTCTTTGCTGAGATATTCGTTGACTCTGCGTAATTAGTCGGAACTGTAGGAGAAGTGCGTTATAATTGCAAATCTTGAAAGACTGCTAGGAGAAGGAAGAAAAGGAAGTAAATGGAAACAGAGGACTTAACGGTGTCAGTTGTAAAAATTTAGTCTAGTTGTCTATCCAATGCAGTATGAGATGTCACTAGCCATTCTTTTGCTGCAGTGAAATCAGAAGCAATAATAACGATCTCCTTGTGAAGTGCAATTGAGACGAGAAAGATTAAAGTCACTGAAAATAATGATTTCTTCATAACAACCCCGTTAACGATTTACACATATAGCCAATCGTATTAATGGCGGGGTCATATGATTCAATCGATTTTAATGGCAGGATGTTAGATTCATTTGAGTCAGAGCGAAGATTTCAAAAAATAAAGTATGTCACGGTTATGTGACCATTGCCAGTTTTTACCCGTGATTTTTGATGAGGTGTTGTTTTTTTATCTTCGAGTATGATTTTCTATAATCATAAACCAAGAAGAGACGAATGTTGTCATACACCTTTTTATCCCTACACTAAGAGAGAGCGTAAAGACCTTAGGTGGGGTCAAAAGTATGTTTGACAGTGGAAGAAGGTGACCAACGACAGATTGTGAGGAAATGGGAGAGGAAGATATTGATGTATGGAGAGATGTAGAATTGACTGTAGTACAAGAGATGGGGCTTAACGTGGAGGTTTAAGACAAAAAGTTGGTAAGGTATTCAGAATAGGGGAAATATGAAAATTACGATACTTGGCCTCAGACTTGAAGTGAAAATTTGGAAATGAATTTGGAAGCGGTACTTAGGTTACAGCCAAGGTGATGGTAAGGAAGGAGTAATGCTGGAGTCCAATCAAAGGAAACCGGCTGCAGTTTAGGTTGAGCTGAGGCAGGGAGCTCCATACGAGAAGGGGTGAAACTACAGATATGATGGGAGGAAGATATATAAAGCTTATTAAACTTATTAAACTTAGGCTTGGAATTAGATTCTTTTTTATCAATCATTTCATTAAAGTTGACATTTCTCTTAAGAATAAGCTAAGATTAAGGCCTAAAACGAATGTCTTTCTTTTCATGCCATTTGATGTTTTACCGAGAGTAAATGCGCGGCCACCAGAGTTAAGGCACTACCATGCATATTTTGACGAGATGGACAGTTTCAGTTTGGATCGGAATGTTAAAGTTTTTGGCAATTAATTAATGATATGTTGACTTTTTTGGTGAATTTTTCAACTAAATCTAGCGTTTTAAGCCAGACCATCAATAATAAAAGTAGTTATTTCATCGTTCTCACGTTGAAACTTTTGATGCCTCTAATAATTTGTTTTAGGCGACCCAAAAACTGGGTCACTCTAGTGAGTGACCTTGTTGCTAATGGGTGTTGTGGTGGCAGAGTCATCAACAGTTAACCTCAGTGAGATTGCTAAACTTCAGATCCACAACTTTATTTCTAATAAAGATCATTAAGCATATACAAGGTGGCGAAAAGTTAATCATCCAATTTTGTTTTTGAATACCTTTTTTACTAAATAAAAAAAACATGATTTGAGTGATGGAATTCTTTATTTGGACCTTTCCAATTTTTTTTTTTAAGTGGAAAAGATGATATCCATCAAGTGGCTGCCGCCAATGTTGATAAATATTTGTACCCGTTTTATCGCATTTTCCATGTCTTTCCGTAAAATGCCCGGTGATAACTGTTTTGTTATCCTTAAGTATTGCGATTGTCTGAGACTTGTTGGCATCAACCTGCGACTTCAAGCAGCCCCAAAGAAAAAGATATGGAATGGTTAAATCGAGATTACGCGACCAGGAAACGCTTCCTTTGCGGTTGCACCGTCTTTTTGAAACCATATGTTCACCAAGCCCCGCTCACCCAATTCCGGCAGTAAGAAGTCGGTTATCATGGCCCTGTAACGTTCGCCAGTAATAGTGATCGTACTGCCGATGGCATTCTCATAATATACGACCCAATCACTTCTCCTATGTGAACGCCGCACCACACAGTGCCTTTCGCTTAAGTGGAAATGCACCTCGTCACTCATGATGCTTTTCGACACAAAATTGTCTTTTTCGTTGTTTAGATTAATGATGGCTTGACGATAATTCACAGTCATTATTAACCGAATTAATAAGACGTCGCAGGAGTTGAAGTCCTTCAGAAGTTACCACCAAGAGCTTTCCTTAAATTGGCAATTTTAATATCTATTCTGGATCGGCCCACATCGATCTAGATAGAGGAATGTTTCTAGCGGGCCGAAGCCGTTAAGGCGCACTCTCATGGTATAAGTCATTAGGGAGTAAGCCGAATTTTGTGCTTGTGGTTTAGCCTTGTTTCGCTACCACAAGTTCTTCGGGACTTCTGTCGTGCAATAGGTTGATCGGCTCTTCGCTCGATCCTAGTCATTGAATTGACATTCACCTTCAGGATCTTCAAGGGACTCTCTACCGGCGTACGTATTAAAACCGTAGGCGCGCTGGGCCCAGCAAAATCAAGCAGATACTGTCTACTCGTATCGCCTGCCCACGAAAAAGATTTTAATCAGACATAAGAGCGTCAACACTCGCCTCCAAGACTAGACGATTTTGTTATTGCCACTGAAGAGGAAATTGTCCAATGTGTCAAAGTCATTAAATCAAATTCCATTGGGGAAGATGGCATACCAATACGGTACCAATACTTTTATTACCATATATCGTCTCCCACCTTACCCATGTAATAAATTGGTGTACTACTACATCGACTTTTCCACAATCGTGGAAAGTTGCTAGAATTTTGCCTATTTCTAAGAAAGCGTGTCCAACATCTTCTGCTGATTTTAGACCAATAAGCATTCTGAAATGCTTATCCAAAGTCTTAGAGAAAGTAAGAGCTAAACAGATCACGAAACACTTGTCTTTTAATAATCAGCTGTATGCTCTGCAGTCCGGTTTTAGAGCTGTTCTTCAGCCATGCTAAATTTGCTCGAAGAAGTAAGACAATCTTTCGACCAGAATGTTATATCCCTTCTCTGTTCACTTGATTTCTTAAAGGCTTTTGATAAAGTAAATTACAATATCTTATGTTGGAAGCTTAAACACAATTTTGGTTTCAGTGAAAGAGCGGTCGTAAGGGTAGTTTTGGGTGAGCGTTGTTCTATATTGGGTCCAATATTATTCTGCATGTTCATTAACGAACATTCCGTCAGTGTGCAGACATTCATCAGTGCATTTATACGCGGACGATGTTCAATTACATCATTCTAAACCATTTGCGAATATCGATGAACTTGCATTCCTCATAAACGACAATCTAAAACGAATTTACTCTTGGTCTGTCACTAACGGACTACTACTTAACCCGACAAAATCCCAAGTGATAAATTAAGTATACTACCAACATGGCACCAGAAAAATGTAATTCAGGAGGCTGTCGTCTCTATGTCTATGTCATATTTCTTATTTTAAAATTATTAAATCTTTTTCCTTATTTACTAAACAAAATAAAATAAAAAAAAACCACGCACCAACATTCATCATCCAAAATCCGTCTACCGCCCAACATAGTTCCTATGTACGAGAAGTTATCCAATAATCTAATCCCTTTTAGTAAAACTTGCAATTACATTCATTACTACATTGGCGAGGAATTCTAGTCTCACTTCTAGTTCCTAAATCATCGTACTTTCTATTCCGCGAACTTAAACAACACTCGTACAACAACGTATAACATATTACCCTCTATTGCTAGACACCCCTAAACACATGGCTTCCAAGTTTATTTTTATCATTTTTCCCACAGATAATTGCTGCAGCAGTCTAAAGTCCCATAAAAAAAAGTCCAAACGATACCAAGAAAGACAGTTGCATTCCAAAGCATGATATCGAGAACTTTTCAAATACCAATAGCTACCAAATACCAAATGATACACCTCACCTCGCTTACATAGTTCACCAACCCACTATCTGGTCTTGAATAATTTATAATAAACTGTAGATAATAATGTTACACGACGACGAAATAATTCGCAAATAATGAAGTGCGACTGAAACGTTTTTAGTCAGAAAATCGATTGTAATACATTTTTAATTAACTGCAGGCCTGCGAAGAACCATTTAAATAAATAATGGTGAAGGCCAACGGGTAGTTAAGCTACACCCAAGGAAATAAATATACTTCCACACTGAAACATGAATATTCTGACAATATTTTTCAACAGATTCGAAATAATGTACCATTTTCTGGAATTGTATGTGCGCACGTAAAATACCGTTACTTATTTTTTCTGTATTTCCCCGTAAATTTCTGTAGCAGTCGATTCGAGTTATTTTATCAGAAGGAAATAAATATAATTCCATTCGTGGTTTAGCCTTTACAGAAATAAAGTGTGTGTTCGTTTAAGATAATTTGATTTTTATTTCGACAAGTTTAATATCCAGTATGTATAAGGTTAATAAAAAAATTATAAATTTTGACTTTAAGAGCATTTTTTGTAGAAATGCCTCGAGGAAAAACATTTTCAGATGAGGAAATCGACAAGATCATGGCTTATGCAGAACTCGGTATGTCAATGCGAGCTATTGCAAAAAAAATCAATAGATCCCATATTGGCGTTTCCAATGTCATTAAACTTGGCCCGCTTTATAACACAACAGTTAGATCTGGACGGCCGCCAATCTTGACAGTGCGACAAAAGCGACTAATAGTCAGAGAAACTGCGGCAAGACAGCTTAGTGCTTCGGAAATTCGAGCTAAGCTTGAGTTGAAAATAAGTGCAAGACGTGTGAGACAAATCTTTAATGAGTCCGACAACCTAATTTGGACGAAAAAGAAGGGTAAACCTGCATTGCAAAAGCGACATAAGAACGACCGCCTCCAATTTGTGATGTCACATCTGTCCTGGACTGACCAATGGCAAAAAGTAATTTTTAGCGACGAAAAAAAGTTTACATTGGACGGCCCAGACGGTTATTAACGATGTTGGCATGATAAAAGGACAAAAACACCTGTAAGTTTTAAAAGAAATTTTCAAGGCGGAAACGTAATGGTTTGGGCTGCCTTCTGCTTTGCCGGTCGAACGCCAATGTGTTTTGTGTCAAACAAAATGAATTCGACAAGTTATATCAGCCTTTTGGATGAGGTCTTACTGCCATTTTTAGACGAAATTGATGAATCTTTTATGATTTTTCAACATGACAACGCACCGATTCATCGTGCTGGTGTTGTTACATCTTGGCTGGACGAAAAAAATATTCCCGTTTTAAAATGGCCTGCCTTAAGCCCGGATCTAAACCCCATAGAAAATATCTGGGAAACATTGTCAAATCTTGTTTACGCTAATGGATTGCAGTACGACAACTTATCCCAGTTAAAAACAGCAATAAATGAAGCCTGGAGAAAAATCCCATCATCAGAGTTTAAAAAATGAATTAGCTCCATGCCCCGACGAATGGAGGAAGTAGTGTCCAACTCCGGTGGACATACACATTATTAAAAGTTTGATTTATTAATTGATTTTCTACTTTTTTTTATAATGCCTTAATAAATGTTAAAGTGGAAGTATACTTTTTTCCTTCGAACAATTTGATATTTATTTTAATTCAATAAATATAATTCCTAAATTGCAATTTTGAAATCTTTTTTTTGAAGGGTTTTTAAAGTTCAATAAAAATAATTTTGAAAAAATTATCAAAAATAAATAGTTTGAAAAATAAATAAATTTTCTTTATGGAAGTATATTTATTTCCTTGGGTGTAAATATAAAACTGCCAATGTGGCTTTTTAAAGTCAGTCGGTAACAAGTCGTTATTACTGCCTTCATTTAGCCTTGAAATAGCTGTGGTGAAAACGTTCGCTGTTTATTTCAATTTTGAATTCGAAATATATAGCGAACACTTCAACAACATATTTGAATCCATCCAATATCACAACCGGTGTTTTACCAACAGCAGTGCTTTTAACGATATCAAATACATCAACCGTTTTGTTTCTATCTCACAGAAATCCGGCGATAGATGGCGAGGAATGGCCCAACTACAGCAAGGAAGATCCGGTTTACTACATATTCAGCGCCGAAGAAAAGAACAATAAGAAAACGGAAAAGCTAGCACGCGCTCCAATGGCGTCGAGATGTGCGTTCTGGAACGACTATCTGCCAAAAGTTCGAAGTTGGGCAGGTAAATATCAAATTGATTGTTTATATGCATATGATATACTCTGTCACTCTGTGATTCAATTCAGTATAGTTTGCACTTAATCGATTGTTGCACTATTGTCACTACGCTTGTGAAGCACTTGCACATACATTAAGAGAAAATGAAACAAAAAGTCTGTAATTTTAGTGTTGTAAATATGTATGTATTCAAATGCTTTAATTGTGTAAAAATACTGTTGTCTATAAGAAAGAATTAAATACTCGATCCCGATAAGTGATATAGGAGGCAGCGTGTCTCAAAAAAATTCTACAATATGTTACAAGTTCAAAATTATTCACGTTCTTGGCTTCAGGAAGTTCATTGCCTTCTAAGTTTTTAAGTTGGATTTTTGGCAGATATTTTATCAGCATTTTTTGATATTTAAACGCCGCGCCGGTTTGAAAATTCTCACTACCAGTTATTGATTTATGTACATGATGTTGAAGTCGATTAATTATTCCTCCAAACCATTGTTATTTACCGCTGATAGAGTACATATGTAGCTATTCCGGAAAATTTGTGATTCAGAGTAAGATTTGTTAATCAGTACATTTTCTTTGTAAATTTCGCCTCTGACTCTGAATATTGTGAGATGAATTACCTTTTCGTTATTGAAGATATAAGTTCATATGTATGTACGTTATCTCGCGTTTCCTTTTTTCTTTAATCACAAGCAACCTTCCATTTCAAAAAGAAAAAGGTTGAGAAAGTCACCTACTTTCAGAGTTAGAAGAGTCGTTCTGAAGTTTTGTTTTAAGTTGCAAAAAAACCTCCTGAAATGTTAAACCAGTGCATGGAGATAATGAATTTACATATTTACAAGAGGTATGGGGAAAAGGGAATGATTTAAAAACGTGAACGGTGGTAGGTCGAAATAGGAAGTTAACTATTCGAGAAGTTACTATGCTGAGCATTTATTGTTTTAACTGAAAATTTACATATGATACAAGTAAGTGCAAAATTTACCAATGATTCGCACATTTTTGGTCTGTTCTCATCTGTCTATATTCGCCTTAGACTCCGGACTTAGAACCATTGGATCTCCAGCTCTTCTTGGGCTAAGGGGAAAACTTTTTGACGTCATTCCCAGCGACCGCGGACAAAGCAGCTTAAGTCCTTTCCTAAAACAAAGCCTTTGTAAAAATATTTAAATGCATGAAATCAACGTACGGATAAGTGCATCGCAAATCAAGACGAAGACATTTAAGCACGTTAATTTTAAAACTCTGCAAAGCCTCAAGCAAAAGTGGTGTCTTTCCAGCTCTTGGTGTGGAGCTTTTCATCAGAGACCATGACACGGTGATTATAATTTAAAAAAAATGATTTATTTTTTTACATAGTCCCCCATCAAGCTGATACATTAAGTACATTCTTTTTCTAAGCCCAGGATTCCCTTAGAGAAAAATTCTTTGTCCGGACGGCTCCAAAACGTATCGACACCGGCCATAACTATCGCTATCGTCTTCAAATTTCTTGTCTCGGAGGTGTTCCTTGAGCCCCAGAAAGAATTAGAAGTCACTGGGAGCTAGATTTAGCGAATAGGATGTGTTTTCGAACAGTTCGAATCCCGTTTCTTGAATAGCAGTCATCACAACTGCGGTTTTGTGAGTCGGTGCATTGACTTGGTGAAACAGCACTCCAGCTCACAGTTTGCCGCGTCTTTTTTCTTTAATGACCTCCCGCAATCTTCGCATTTGGTCTGCGTAGTAAAATTAACCATTCCTTCAGCGTTGCAAAAAAAAAGAACGGATGCCATAAGCTTTCCCGCCGTACTTGACACTGTGAAGATCTTTAGGGTCGGTGAGGAGGCTCTTTTCCGAGTCATCGATTATTGTTTGATTTCAGGAAAATGAAATTACTACAGGAGGAGGAGCAGAGCCTCTCAATTTTTGCATATTGTATGTCTTTGGTAGAGAGTTTTTTTCGAGTTTTTTTTATAGGGTTCGTGCAGGTTCAAGGGTTTACGCTCTTATGGTGTTTGTCGCACAACCTGGACGCGGTGCAGATGGTTTGTGTCGAAGATATTCGTTCACTACTCTCCGGGGGTGGTTGTTTAAGAAAGGATTTTTTGAGAGATTCGCCTGAATTTGTTGCGTTGGTTGTAGTTCACAGTAACTTGCAATTGATCTTCGAAATTTCATACGCATACTGAAAAAAAAACAACATGCTCCAACTTTATAAATACGCGTACCGCAATGAACAATTAACCGAAAATGCCCGTCAGTATATAATCTTAGCCTCCTTGATATCGAGGGAGCGTTCGTTAAAACTGGCCGCGACTGGAATACGAAGGTCTTATCTCATAGGACCATCGATCATCCGACTAACCCTTGATAAGGTAAATGCTTGAAACCCGTATTATCACAACTATATCCGAAGAGGTCTTAGTGACAATATCAGCAGTAAAAAATTGCATTTAAAATTCAAGGTTCCACCTGAACTCCAATATTAATAACGATCGCTGCCAATACGATAAAATACGGGATTGAAACCTCAAGTAAACCGGAAAAAGACCAACCAGAAATGTATAACTACCAAATGATTATACGAGTACAATTCGAACTGCCCGAACTCGAAATGGTAAATACGGGACTAATATCCCCACCACAAATGTATTTTTTTTACAAAAAGTTTGAGGTATGGATCCCAAAAGCTTTAGACTGGGATAATTGTTCTCCCCTGAAGAACGATTGGTATACAAATAGCTCGAAGGTTTGATCAAGCTTTGCAACCGCACTTATACATTTGTCACATAATCTGGGATCAGAGATTAAAATAAACTTACCCATACCCGAGCAGCACTTAACATATTGACTGCCGATAGCGACCTCCTAACCAGGAAGGAATGTCTAAAAAATATGTACAAAGACGCGGAACTTAAAATCAATTCATTTTTGGGTAGATGTGAAAAATAACATCTATTCCACTGGACGAGAGTTTAATGACTTCCTTAAGCGAAGAAATCATTTCAGGCCTTGATTTTGAATTTTGAAATTTGAAAAGTTTGATAGAAATCGTGGTCAGAAAGCCAGAACCTGCATTACACATCAGTTTATCAGCTAACTAATTTTTTCTTATTGAATTTTTTTCAATCTTAGTCTTCCAACCCATATAAAATTGAGATTAATTTACGGGGGTTGTAAACATGTTCCATCACAAAAAGTCGAAATATATAAGTCATTTAAAATCATCGCACAAAAGCGATGTTATTACAAATTTTGCTGGAATATTTCATGTCACTGTAAATATTATAACACAAATAGTATTCATATGATAAAGTCCTATGAATGCGTAAACTATTAAAAACTTCTTCTTGGTGAAAGTTTTGTTTATAACCAGCCTCGTACCAGGTTTTATGACCGGTCATGTTCCGACATATGGCTTGAGTTGTCTCATATATTTATATATGTATGTCATACCTAGATTAGGGTTCAAATTGAATACCCATGTTTATGAACTAACTCAATTGAAACTTGTCTGAAGTGCAAATAGTCACTTAGCTTTGATGGGCGTTGATCGGAAACATTTTCCATATTAGTGACAAGCTATCGCCCTATAAAATTTTGAAGACTTCGCCTTCAATTTCTGTCTCCGTTTTCATTTTGATAAATGTTGCAATTTGCTCCCAGCTACAACGATATTCCGTATTTGCATTCAGTAGGATGGGATTGAAGTTATAAGAAAAATCACCTTTAACACCATTTTAGGGATCAAACAATTGTATGCCAAGGAGACCGATTGTTTAAGTATTTTTTCTACCGATCTCTACTTTTCCAGTCCAAAAGAGCGTTACACCTCCCCGTGCTGTTTTTTTTTATATCCACATTGTCAATCTGTCTTTTTTGGTTATGAAAATATTTAGGGCCTGTCGAAGAAGGTGCGTTGTATTTATTCTGGTAAAAATACTGGACCGATGTATTTCTAAAAAACTGTCCAGATTCAATTCAATTACCTCTCTCCTGGCCCTGGTGAGGGGAAAACAACAATGGATGTGTGAATGGCAAAAGTGACAGGACCTTACATAAATTCATGACAAATATGACTTATGTTAAATAATTAAGGATTTTTTTGTTGCATGGGCTTTGAGCGTTCTATTTGTGACAGCTCAAGCGCGATTCGTGACACGTGTCAAAAATAAGTATAGTTAGCTAGCGTTGCCATTTTATCATGGAAATACTTTCACCAGAATAAATTATCGAAATTTGCAAATCGTTGAACTGGCCAGCTAGATCGTGCGATTTGACGCCTTTGAACTATTTTTGATAGGTATACGTCAAATCAGTGCCAATTGCTGCCTTGCAGGACAAAGTTACACGTGTTATTAGCGAGATACCAACCAATATGCTAGAAAGTGACTCAAGCATTGGTTTACCAACTCAAATAATTGTATACACTATTGCACCTTTCCTGTTTTTGTTTTTGGACATTTAAAAACTAAATGCTTAAAATATCAAATATTATATGCTAGTACGAGTGGCTCATTTAGGGAAAACCTTTAGGTAGGTACGGCAGAATTTGAATTTAAACATTATTCTGATATGTCAACATTTTTTTTTAAATATTTTCCTTGCATGATTTATCAATTTTTAATTTTAGTTTTTCGCATGCGACAAAATCTATTTATTTGCATTTTTTTTTGGAAATAAAAATTCCTTTTCTATCGAGTGATTTTTGAAGAACAACGTGTTCTTTTTATTTTCCAATTCATTTTCATAAATAAGTATTTTTTTTAAATAACTTATTGAGTTGAGTGGTGTAAAGTGCAAGTAAAGTCAAGAATTAACAATTTATTTTTTTTATGTACGTGGATTTAAAAATACTAAAAAATCCACTTATTGTCAGGAAGGCGTCCATTCTCCTTCTAGATGACTAGGTCACTCTGTGGTACAACAAGATTTCGATCACTTTTCTTTTTGCAAGTCCCTAGAAGAATGTTTGATGGGTACGCCATTTCCTGCATCAGAAATAACTGAGTGATAGATGTGTGGATACAAAATGCCGATCTTTCTGGTCAAAGAAAGTAAGTTTCCGCGCTCGTCCGCAGAAATGGTACTGGTACTGGTATTTCTGTGGTACTGCAAGTGAAGTTGTGCCTGTTCTGGGTTGCCTTATACTTTTTACGGTTTGTGTTACAGATTGTCAAGGGAAGATAGAATTTTTAAGCCAGTAACAATTTCATGGAAAAAAACCTTCCTTTTCGCCTTTCAATGACTTTTTCTTGCAATTGATTTGGAACTCTTTGTATTGGATTTTATTGACAGATATTTATCTAGCAGAATACCATATTTGCTATCATTAAAACTAACGAATTAGTTTTTTATTCATTTTTTTCATTTAACATATTTCATTTATATTTCTTATTTGCTGATGCCTTCCGGTTTAAACCAAAATTTTCTACGAAAAGATTATTAAAAACCTAGATTCACTGGTCTTCGCCATTCGCTCACTTTATATGCACGAGACCACAAGACTAACGGGCCTCAAGCAAATCTCGGGCTCATCAAGCATAAAGAAGCGTCCAGCCTTCGAAAGATCCCCTTGCTAAGCCTAATCTAACTTACGAACTAAAGAGTGAGGAGAATCTTACCGGAGTAACGCACCGCTCTGCAGAGCGCTTTCACCCGGCAACGACCAGAATTCGACGTGCTGTTTAGCAACATCGGCGAGGTCCCATTCCGCCTTGCATACGCTATTAACGTATGAGCTCATAAGCACTATCAACGTACCCGTCGCGCTGTCAAGTTGACTGCTATGAAACAGACTCCTTGTTATACTTAAGGCTTTCTTAACTCCACCAAGCAAGTGTCTATATGTCTATTGAAATATAGATAGTGGTCAAGTCAGATGCTAAGATATCTAATTGCGTTTCTTACCGTTAATGGTTGTCCATCTTGCCGAATGATTGCAAATTTCCTCCAATACTTTCTGGTAAATCTTGTGGCCCTTTTAGAAGTTGATTTTTAACTTCGAATTATCGAAATATTATTGATGACCTACATTTTTGGATCTGATCTGTACGCTACCATATCACCTGCATACGACATTGAAAAGCTTTTCAAAAAGCTTGCTAACACTCGGAAGCAAACTAATTGATCGGAGATCGGCAGGGCTAATCCCGTTTAGGGATAGGGTAGATCACTGCTGAGTTGTCATGCGCTGGATAACATATGTTATTTTCAAGGTCTTGAATCTGGTGAGTAGAGCTATTCACAGACAGAGAAAAACGCCGATCGAATTGACTTTCTCCTGGCCTTATGTCCGGATTTACTAGCAAGCTCAATAGGCTGGAGTCTAGGGCGGCAGATCTTAGGGTTACAGAAATTAAAACAAGCCGTGTGGTGTCGTGGTACACCCGATAGGAATGAAGTTCCTTACGCTATTTGACAAATAAATATAATTAAGATCATTGCGAATTTGGGTATCGAAGTGTAGAGGTCGGAAGGGACGGCAAAATGTGAATAGCATACTGGCGAAAACGTGTAAATCCGCCACTGCTTATGTCCCTGTTCCGTTTTGTAGCTGTATTGTCTGTTATCCGGGAGATCTGAACACAACGGTTATCGTCATGATCTTTTTTATTTATTGCGGAAACATGCTCAAATATCTTGAGAAGAGTGGTCAGCGTACCTTTTGACAGTCGAAGCTGCATACTGGTTCGTACTGTTCCAGTTGCGAAAGTTCGATGATTTTTGACTGCAGTTATTTGTACTTGTCAGTTCAACTCGCGTGTCTGTTAGTGCTAAATCCAAACAGGAGCCTGTTCTTGAAAAGGATAAAGTAGCCGTCGCAAACAGCTGAAATATATACTCTGTCGTATTACGATACCACCAGTTGAAAAGTAGATTGCTCCTGGTACCTATGGCGGCATTTTTCAATGCTATGTGTTTGGCATTAAGGTCTCCGCCTAAGAAATGATAATTTTCTTCCGAATGCAATTGACACTAACGATATGTAGTAGTTATGCCATCTTTTATTCGAATCTGACAAACCTTCAACCGTCGGCCCGCGCTATAATCCAATATTTAAGACAACCGAAAATCGAATCAGGAACTAGTCGCAGACCTCTTCTGTCATCCTGATTTGTTAAATTTATTTAAATCTATGCCCAGAATATGCTGAAGTAAGGCCTCCAGTATTTCCCTTTGAAGTCTTGTCTACCCAGGGCACAAGTGATATTACCTACCTGAAAAGCGGAGAGGTCAGAAACAATAAGACCAATGAAACTGGATCTTTCATACCAAAATAAATCCGCATATCACCCCCAATTTCTTGTGATTCCAGTATTTTTGATGGCAGCCGACTGGTCAACATTTAGAGCACTCTGAACCAGAAGGGTTATATGGAAATCTGTGGAGTAAAGATGCGTCAACAAATATTTAAATACATTTACGTGGGTATACATATGTACATATGTATACCTTATTAGACGTCGTCTCTGAAAAACTTCCAACAGACCTGAATTTAGCTTACGTTCGTTTTAATACATTCTAAACTCTTCTTACGTACGTGAATGATCGCCTGTTTAAATACTCACCTTTCGAAGGAAGCAAATTAGTATTTTTTCCACACTCTTCATCCTAACCTTAAGCCCGATGAGAATGAATACCCAACGTCATACTTGTACTATCTCTCTATAAGCACCAAAATACCTTGATGACAGAAACCAGCACTTAAGCCGGGTATTTACTTTTGTACATGTGTATACGTCTGGAAATCACACTAATCACCTCCATTCAGCATTATATATAGTACGCCTCCGCAATTTGATTTCATTCATCAACTGACGTCAAATTCATACGACGGATTCAGTACTTCGTAAATTGTCACAGGAAGTTTGTCCAGAGGGTTAAATACGATTCTAAAGAAACTGTCAGAATTTGCAAAACAACCTATTTGCCGTCATTTCTCCCGAACTATCGAGTGTTTTTGTTGACACTAGAGGTCGGATGTTTATACTGAATAGACCGCTTTAGATACACCGCTAATTTTTCGCACCATTACCGTTTAACGTTGTCTCCGAGTTGACACTGACTCATTGGAATATGCAAATGCACTCATCAATCTTTTTAGCACGAATAGACGCTATGAATTCCCATCCTCGTGCAAAGTAGCTGTTCAATGGATTCGATTCTTTAATTTCTTCTAGTCTGTAGACGCGGCGGAATCGGTTATCATTCTCGTGAAAGGCACTCCTTAATTTAAGCAGACGATCGGGTGTTGGGTTGTATTAAAATTTGATAATTACCGGAACCGGCTTGGTTATGAAATTCAGTTGGAACTGAAAACCGCTTTGGTCACACATGGAACGAGCACGGGTGTAGTTTATGAGAGAATGACTGGTCGGTGGGTTATAACTTGTGGTTTCCGCTGGTGAAGGGCTGAATCGTAATTTTTTTTGTTTGGCTCCGAAAATTCCGGTTTTTCATGTTGAACAGATAAATTAAAATTTTTGATTTGGAGCAATGTTCTCCGAGAGGCCAAAATATCCTTTCGAAAAACTGAAAGTGGCATCGAGCTTTAAGCGAGGGTCATAACTTGACAGAGAGTTCATTGAATTAAGGTTTCATAAGCTTAGCTTTAATTTTGATAATAATGGATTTATTGATACTGGATTATAACTGAGTCTATTTAAGAGAAATTTGAAAAGCTTTCCATCTTACATTCTATACTATTCGGAATTCAGCGGCTGTCTAGTGAAAAATTGTTCCCCTTTTCCAAATTAAGCCTACCCTAGAGAGGAAATGACATAACAACAGGTATAAAAGCCTTCAGCGGTTTCTTAACTTTGGTTGTAGAGTTCTTTGCAATTCATTGAATAATAAGACAATGACATTTTTAATGTATCAGTTTTCGACATTTGCCTTCAGTTGTTTGTGTTAAGTACGCCACTGTATATTAAGATTATAAATCGTCCATTAAATTTATATAACATCTAAGAAGTATTCATCAAAACAAGATTGTCATTCCATCGCCCGATTTGTTAAAACAATAAGGTTTGCTTTTGAATTTCATAAGATTAAGACTTTAAGCCATTTCAGATATTGTTTCCCATAGATATAAAGATTAAACGTTTTTTGGTGTGCTTTTTTGCTTTTGGAAGAAAAATGGATCAGAAAATTTGTATTTAATTTTGTGTGAAAAATGTACTTGAAATGTTGACAGTGGTATTTGGCGAGCTTACTCTGAGTAACAATAAGTGTTTATAAATGGTAAAAAGGAGGCCGAAAAGATGGTAATGACGCCCCATTACGTCAACAACAGATGCCAAAGATGAAGCGGTCAAGAAAATTGTAATGGAGAATCGTCGATCACTATCAGAAAATTCGCTGAAGATATGTATTTACGTATCAGCTTATGCCATCACATTTTTTCAAATGTTTTGGGCATGAAACGAGTGTCAGTTGAGTTTTTTCCAAAGTTGCTAAATTTCGACCAAAACAGCATCGCTCAATATCTGTTGAATGATATGAATGGCGATGCAGATTTGCTGAAAAGAATCATCACTGGTGATGAAACATGGGTTATATGGTTATGACGTCAAACCAAAGTCCAATGACCCTAATGGAACCGACCAGAAGAGCGAACTCTGAAAAAAAACACACCAAGCTCGGTCAAATGGAAAAGTTTGGATGACTGTTTTCTTCGATGAAATTAGCGTGGTTCATCATGAGTTCTTGCTCTTTGGCTCCGTGCGAATTTTTCCTCTTCCCAAAGCTGAAAATATCCTCGAAAATATGGAGATTTGTCGCGACTCAGGAAATAAAGACCTCATCTCTGGAAGAGCTTAAGAACGCTCAAAGAAAGTGTATTTTATCTGAGGGGGATTACTTTGAAGGAGGCAAAATACATACCATATGTATAGGCGCATATTGATTTTTATAAATAAATAAATATATTTCGGATCACCTTATTTTTTGGACAACTCCTCCTTGAAAAATTATAATGACCGTTCATGACATCTTTTCCACTGTCCGACTATGTAGAAGTAAAAGCTACCTGATGTGAATGACTCTTAGCGACAACGTGATTATATAGAAAGCAACTTCAACTAATTTGTATGTATAACTGGCGAAGGCTGACATATTATTCGAAGCCTACCACTCCAGCGTTAAAGGATTAAATGAATAATTTGCATAATGATTACCCATCGAAATTCGACAGTTAGAAGTCAAAATAGTTTGCATACTTTATCGGTTTTCAAAGTTTTTTTGTGGATAGTGAATGTGAGTGACATACTTGGGTCCAATAATTGCGTAAATAAAAGTGATTTACGTGCTTAACGAAGCATTTTAAGGCCTTAAGGAGAAATTATGTCTTTAAAATTTCTTATCATACTGCAGAATTATTTTACGAAATAAATGTTCTAATCTAATCTAAAGATGTTCTGATATTCTTTTAAAATTAATTGATTAAATCTAAAATAAGAGCTAAATAAAGAGCTTAAATGAGTTTTGGTCCGATAGGCTATAAGAAGTGTAGCATTTAAAAAAAAAATGCTTAATAATTCTTTGGTTAGGTCTGCTATGGGGAAAACTAGGATTTGTGTCAAAATTTTTAGGAAAAAAGGGGGAAAAAAATGGGCGGTTAGAGAACTAGAGATAAATGTTTTAAGTGCATTGCAGCAAATTCTGTCAAGGACGTCGAAGTAATGTTCGGTCGTCCTAATTGCGGATCTGGATCATCAAAACTGAAAAAAAAAAGATCGACGTTAAAGATGACCATGAGTTCTTGCCAAAAAGACAAGTAATTAATACGGAGTACTATCCAGGAGTGCAAACCCATTCGCGTCAAATATCCAAAATAAAAACGTCCGGATTTGTGGCAAACAATTTACAGCTCATATAGAGATAATGATACCCTTAAGACGGAATAAGGAAAAACTTTCTTGAACACAGTTCGTACTATTCGGACAGAGGGTCAAATATAAATTATTCAATTGTTTCCTTTGGGAGGAAGAAACAGTAAGTTAGTTGGTGACGGGAATCGGTTCCCATAAACGCTCATATTAAACAATTTGCACATTTATAAAGAAAGCGAATAGGACCGTACGCTCTCAGGAATTTGTATGATATGATGTAAAAGACCTCGACTTTTTACCAAGAACAATCGTTAATAGTTTTGTCCTCCTCCCTCGTTCTGTCTTGGTCTTTTGTCTTGCGAAATCCAAAGTCATTCCAAACAAATACATACAGTGACCATAAAAACCATCGCATTACTTTTCTTAGAAATATTTTGTAATTAAGTTGTAAAATTTTACAATTCTGAATCCTTTTGCTAGTTCTGCACCCTTTTCTTATACATATTTTAAATATTTTTTTCTACCTGCTCGCAGTAGAAAAAGTGAAGTGGCCGTTTAGATTTTTTTTTTGTTAAGGAAAAAGTATTTTAATAGAAATTTTGTATTTTTCGTTATTGTACTGTCTTTGGTGGAAAAAGCCCAGATCACAGCTTTGAGTGGAGTGGAGTGGAGTGTGCGCAATGTCACCAGTCTGATGGTTCAACTGAACGGAAAATTGGAAGCGGTAGGCCAAGTTTAATAAGTGAAAGGGAAGCGAAGTGTATTCATCGAATTCAGTGTCTAATCGGTTTCAGCATGCTGGAGACAGATAGGAGACAATAAGAGCTCTCGAAGTGGAAAACAAATCAGTGACCGAACAATGCAAAGAAAGCTGAGTAATATGGGTTTAAGACCACGGCGACCTGCAAACAAGCTCCTGCTAACAAAAACGGTTACAATGGGCAACAATATTGAAAATTGGACTGGTGAGGACAAGTTGGGGACAAATCGTTTTTCCCGATGAGTCTAAATTCAATTTATTTGGACTCGATGGCAATGCGCTGGTCCGCCGCAAAAAAAATTAGACAGGTATTCCGAGGAATGAATTTTATCAACCGAGAAACATTCTCCGTACGTACTGGTATGATGGGGTGTCATTACAATGTTTGGTGTTGGTGCTATTCTGATGTTGAAAGATACCGTTAATAGTGCAAAGTTCAATGAGACCACCATCAAAAAGTGTTTTGACAACTTTGGAGCAATATTCTGAGCATTCTGAAAATTTTATTTTTCAATATGACTCATCCCCAAAAGCCTTAACTTTGCGTTAAAATTTTAATTTCGGTTTGTTTTCCTTATGTTTATGTTTTCTCTACGTTCAGGTAAAAAAATCATAAATATCTGTTGAGTATATTCTCTCTGCCATGGCCAGGAAACAGTCCGCACTTGAATCCATATGAGAGCTGTTGCAATATATGGGAAAAAAAATTAGAGAAAAGCGGCCAAGAACGACATTTGATATGAAATCGATTATAGAAAGAGTTTGGTATGAGGAAATAGGCGAAAATTATTTTTAAAAAAATCATTTAATTCGATGCCAAACCGAATTCGTGACGTCATCAGAACAAGGGTGCAGCCACCAAGTATTAATTTTTGTCTGCTTGTTTTTGTCAAAATATAACAGTTATAACCATTGCTTACATATAAAAAAGAATGTGGATTTGAGTTCCTAAAAGATTTATTTTTAATAATTTTTTGTAATAAAACTATCTTTTTATAATGTTGAAATCGCAATTTTTTTGCTTTTGTTTAATACTTTTTTGTACAGTATAAATCTATAAAAAAATCCGTTTGGCGAGAGTTTTTTTGTCGCTAGGTTTACTTTTTTCCTGTCAGCCCTTTTTTATAGAAAAACTAAAGTATTGTGGTGTTAGGGAATTTTGTTAAATTAGCAAAGACATTTGAGCGACTTATAATGAAAACTTCTTTAAATGGTATTAATGTCAGTGTTGCAAATTAGGGCCGACGCCTTGCGAAAGCCGCTCAACTTGTTGGAGTTCTAGTCCCGAATGTTCAGGGTTCTATATAATTACGATTTTAGTGATAAAGATTTTGCTATAATTATATATATTTCATATATGCATGCCGATTGGTAATTCGAATTAAATTGTAAGGTAGACAAGAAAAGGACAACAAGAAGCCCAGTGGATTTGAGTCTGTGTTAAGCGTCATTGTCAAATGAATTTAATTTATGAAATTAAAAGTTTCTGATAGGCGAGTGATACATACATACATACATATGTAGTAACTAGTGTTCGCCCCATCTAGCTAAGAGAGTGACTGAAAACGCATGTGTGTCCATTTCCAGACCGTCACAGAAATTAACCCTATCTACAACCACTTTGCACAGCACTTACATGAAGAACTTGCCCTTCATGCTTAAAAAGTCCATTTGGTATAAGGATTGAATCCAGCGACGGTTTTATGGCTGTTTGGGTATTGGAATGAACAGTCATGACTTTCTATACAAAATTGTTCTTGAGTGATTCTCATTCCCATTTTTCTGGGTGAACAAGCAAAACTGTCGCATCTTTCTACGAAAGTCTAAGAGAAATATAACAACCTCTCTATTCACATTTTGTGTTCAGAGCCTATTGCTTCCAAAATGCTCATGTACGACGTTAACTTTCAACATGATGGCGCTACACAACTGGCAAAGTAATGCTCAATTAGCCTCCGAAACCGTGCTGGTCCATTTTTCTTCTGCTCAGTAGTAAATATAATGTCTATGCACATAATCCACCAACACAACCCACAAAAAAATAAAAAACTGTTATTCACTAAATACAACCGCAATTCCGCAAAATTATGATAAAAAATCATCAAAGGAACGACCAGTATATTAAACCGGGTCGGACATTTGACAAATGAAGTTTTCCATAAGGAACCTCAGAGTTTTTATTATACTTTAGATTAAAATAAAAATATATAGATTTCTCGTAGAAATGTGATGTTTTGCTCTTGTTAGATGATCTTATATAATATTATACATGATGGTATGGGGGTACAAATTAATTCGGTCCGTTTTCAAAAGATGGCGCCACCTGCAAGTTGTGGGTGATCTTGGAAGCGATTACCTACTTCATTGGAAAGGTGTGACATCTGTCAATAATAATTAGTGTGCATCAGCGTCTGTTTCTGACAACAACATTGTTTTTTGCCTCTTCGAAAATGTCCGAATTTGTCTTAAATAAACAGCATTTGCGGGAAGTTTTGATTTTCTTTTTTAATTGGAAGAAAAGTGCAGCTGAAGCCCATAGAATGCTTGTAGAAGTTTTTGGTGAATCTGCTCCGACCGATAAATCATGCAGAAAGTGGTTTCGACGCTTCAAAAGTGGTGATTTTAGCGTCGAAGAGAAAGAGCGTCTTGGCCAGCCCAAAAAGTTTGAAGATGAGGAATTGGAGGCTTTACTGGATCAAGATCCGTGCCAAACGCAAAGTGAACTCGCAGAATCGTTGGGAGTGACTGAGCAAACAATTTCCGTTCGGTTAAAGAAATTTGGATTTATTCAAAAGCAAGGAAATTGGGTGCCGTACGAGTTGAAACCGAGAGATGTCGAAAGGCGATTTTTCACCCTCGGAACTGCTTCTTGAAAGACATCAAAGGAAGGGATTTTTGCACCGGATCGTGACTGGAGATGAAAAGTGGATATACTACGATAACCTCAAGAAGAAAAAATAATATGCAAAGCCTGGTGAACCCGTTCCATCATCGTCTACATCGACGCCAAAGAAAAACATCCACGGTTCAAAGGTCATGCTCTGCATATGGTGGGACCAGACGGGTGTGGTGTACTATGAGCTGCTAAAACCAGGCGAAACCATTGATGGGAAACGTTATCGACTACAACTAATGCGTTTGAGCCGTGCATTGCGTGAAAAACGGCCAGAAACGACCGAAAGGCATGACAAGGTGATTTTGCAACATGATAACGCTCGGCCCCACGTGGCTGTAGCGGTCAAAAACCTTTTCATTGCCTTCATGGTTTTTATGACCTGCACCCAGATCAACTTTAACCTGTTGTTTACAACTAGTTTATTTAGTGTATTGTAACATTCCCAGCATCTTTAGAGTTAAAGGTGACATCTTTTGCGCTTTAAGAACCGCTTGGCTGCCTGAGAATATATTAGTTATCCTTGTGTTAGTGGGTCTCCTGTCACTGATGTTATGTGCTGCTTCATTAATTATAAATAGCTCGGCCTGAAACATAGTTGACTCATTGTAGAGGGGAATGTGTAGGCTACATTTTGGTCCTATTACACCAGCCCGTACCTTGTTTCCAAATTTCGACCAATCTACATATGTACCATTTCTGGGCTTCATCCTTCAACTAAGGGGAGTTGTTTTTCCATTCCTCTGCACATACTGCGGGGTATGGGTACTTCGTAGTATTTGTACTACCTGGAAACGCTGAAATGGGAGGTCTTACCCCACCCGCCGTATTCTCCAGACCTTGCTCCTTCTACTGGCTTTTTCGACGGATGCAAAACGATTTGGGGGGTCACCGGTTCGCGTCTTTTGATGAAATCGAAGAATGGCTCAATGATTGGATCGATGCCAGAGAGGACTCATTTTTCAGAGATGGTATTCGAAAATTACCAGAGAGATGGGAAAAAAATAGTCGCTTCCGACGGACAATATTTCGAGTGATATATTTTTTACGTTTTTTCAATAAAAAAAAATTTCTGAACACAAAAAAACGGACCGAATTAATTTGTATATTTTATTGAGCATATTGAGAGGAAAGGTATTATAACCTGCTTGAGTAACTCTGATAACTTGGGACTGTGTTTTACGTTTGGGATGTTATCGAATACAATTCAAAGAACTCCTTGAATGAGGGCACATTTTAACCTCGCGATTTAGTTGAGAATATTTAAATTTGGTTACAACCGTGAGAGACATGTAACACCATTCGCTTAGTATAAGAAGTGTGAAGAGTTAAGAAATCTTTTTTTTTTCCTGCGTCTTTTAATCTGCCATATTTTGTTTTAGTAATTTCTTTATTATGCATTAGATTCGTAAATATTCGCAAATAAGCATTTTTTTATGAGCATAGACTCATTGGCTGCACGAATGCCTAGATCATATTGTTTTAGCCGCGATTGGTTACTTAAGACTTAAAGCATTCTTTCTTTCCAATCGTCTGACAATTCACAAACAAGCTCATACCGCAAACTTACAGTGCTTAAGCGACTACGTGCACGAGCTTGATACTTCCAAAAGTTAAAGAATAAAGTAAAAGATCTATCAAAGGTTATCAAGCGACTCATGTCAAAATAATTAGTTCCATCTTAGACACTAAGAATTCTGATAGCAATTTACATCGAATCTTAGGGAAAAAAAAACCAGCGAACCCCAAAGCTCAAAAATAAAATGAATAAATAACATAAATACTCAAAGCATCTTCCGAATGTCAAGCAACAATAAGAAATAAACCCCAAAAAGAAAAACTAGTTTTACTAGCTTACTGGAGTCAAGAATATCAACTCAGCAGCGCCGAACTGTCTGCCACACCAACCGATTAATATTTTTATACGTCAAAATCCATTAACGAACTGCCTTCGCGGAAATTTGGACAGTCCATAGCCTAACTCGCCTTGCAACTGTATATATCTGTATCTCAAATAGAGCAATTCATATGTATAATGTAAACTTGTGGTATCATCTTGACCATGAGACATGGAATTAAATTTATATTCACATTGAAAAGGATGGACACTGAAATCTAATATCTAATAAAGTTCGATCTGCCGGATTCAGTTTTAATGGATTCGGAAAAAATTTGAATTCAACAGGTGTTAGTCAACGGCGATAAATCAGTCACAAGGGTGGTAAATTTATCTATGCACATATGTATCTACCGCGGCACATAGCTAAATGTACATACGTTCTCATATGATCGTTTTTTTTTATTGGTGAAAGGGGATCCCAATCAGATCAGTGGCCTGATGAATAAAAACAAGAACTTTTTCACGTTCACCGAACCCATCATTGAAGATTGGTTCGTGGTCATTGTTTTAGTTCCAGTCTGTCATCAAAATTTATTGTACCACTTACCAGGTGCTGTAGACTTTGGTCTCAATCAGATCAAACTTGGTTCCACAAAAGAAGAAAAAATGAGGATCATCCGCACAGGTATATTTACTACTTCTTGGTCATTACTGATTTAACAGCTTTTCTCCATACGCGCATTTCATGCGAAATGTATTCCAAGAAATATAAAACCATCGCTTTGTTCCTTGCACTAACTAACTAACAGGCTTTAATTTCGTGTGCTCTGGTCGAATGATCAATGACCACAGACCGCCTGCCGCCTCATCTGTCCTAATTTGATTAGTCACAAAGCGATAGATTCATTAACTTGATAGCCTGATTGAAATGCAAAGTGTTAACAAGCAAATCCCAGAATAAACGAATGCGGGCTGGTACGAAAAGCGTTAAATCTATTCTTTCTTTGTTTTTTTATTTTTATTTTTATTTGAAATAAAATCGCTAGCCAGAGTAGACATTCGGTCGTCAACTATGACAAAATTATCGTTGATGGATCACCGTGACACGCGAATTTTGTGCTGGACGACACGAGTATTTGTGACTAGGTATCGGTTTATTTAAATTCCTATCTTTATAATTGAGCTCATTCATTATATGTATCTTGAAAGTTTGTACTTTATTAATATTAATAAATCCTCTTGACCTCAACGTTTAGAACGTGAACCTTTATTTTTCATCTATTTTTATCTCTTTGCATATAATTTTAATTATTAATTTTTCTTTCACATTTTAAAATGCCGTGGTGCGAGTCACCTGCTGAGAATTGTATATACAGGGTGTCCCACGAGCAGTGTGCCAAAAAGCTAGAGCGTGTAGGTCTGGTCAAGACAAGAAAAAAATCGTATGGGAGGGGGGGGGGTCTATTCCCCCCCATTTAGCCGGGAGGGGCAATTTTCTAAAATATTGACTTAATTTGGGAAAAAAATTATTAAAACTCAACAGTTACATCCACAATGCCGTAATATACTTTTTTGTAAAGCCAGAAACCTCTCCCTTCATCTTGTTTTTAAACGAAGCTGTTTTAAGGAATAGTTTTTGAGAAATTAATTTTCAAACTCAAAATTTTGAAAAAAAATTGGAAAAAAAAAATTTCGAACTACTTTTTTCCAAAATTGTATGTAATTAAGTACTATATTTTTTTCCAAAATTCAATTCCCTTATTGGTTTTCAGTTAAAAACAGAAAACCGGATGCAAAAATGTCTTGTAGTTTTTGAGAAATTAAAAAAAAACCCGAACCACTTTTTTCTAAGAAAAACCTTTTTTTTTGGTTTTAACGCGTCTGGGCTTGTAGGCAAATTGATGTATGAAACATTGACTCTTTTTTATTATTTTTAAAAAAATTCGGAGTTTTATGAGGATACAATAAAGTGACGCCTGAAAACTGACCTGACAATTTCGTCTGCGTCCGCCCGCCGCCGATGGATTCTACCCGGTAGGTCCTTAATACAATAAAACCACAATTTTTCTTTATTGAAAAATAAAATATTTGCAACCCAAATGTAAATAAAAGATATCGCATTTTTAATAAAAAAAACCATTTCCAAATTGGATGCTAACTCATCAACACATTACGATGTCAAACTCATACTCTCGAGAAGAATTAACGGACATGCACTTCTGCTACGGTTTAGCTAATGGTCGAGATCGTGAAGCCGAAAGACTCTACGCAGAAAGATATCCCAATCGGAGGCGTCCCAGTCGTAGCATGTTTTCAAGAATCCACCGACGTCTACGAAAGAACGGAGTGCAGCATCATTGGAGTAGCACCAATCCACACAACAAAAAACAAAATAAATCACAACACCGCTTTAGCTGTAATGTTTGGCTTGGCATTGTTGGACAAACTGTAATCGGGTCCCGGTTTTTGAATGCCGTTATTAATGGAGAATCATACCTGCAATTCCTACGAGACCTTTTGCCCGATTTGATGGACAACGTTCCTTTGGCCTTAGCAGATAATTTAATCTAGATGGAGCACCAGCACACTACAGCTTACGGGTTAGAAACTAGCTGGATGATCATTTTAGTGACCGTTGGATCGGAAGAAGGGGCCCCACGGAATGGCCACCTAGATCACCAGATTTAACTCCTCTAGATTTTTATGTGTGGGGATTCATGAAGAATTATGTTTACGAAGTGGAAATAGTATCTTTGGAACAACTGAAAGAACGGATTGAAGTCGCTGGAGTCAAATTGCAGGAAAATTTGTCAAGCATAGACTTATGTGCAGCCATTAGAAGGAGATATAATCTTTGCCTTCTAAAAAAAAAATTTATTATAATAAAACTCCGAATTTTTAGAAATAATAAAAAGGAGGTCAATGTTTAATACTCGTACATTAATTTTCCCTACAAGTCCCGCCGGGTTGAAACCAAAAAAAGGTTTTTCTTAGAAAAAAGTGGTTCTGGTTTTTTTTTAATTTCTCAAAAACTACAAGACATTTTTGCATCCGGTTTTCTATTTTTAACTAAAAACTAATAAGGGAATTGAATTTTGGAAAAAAAATTTGTACTTAATTACATACAATTTTGGAAAAAAGTAGTTCGAAACTTTTTTTTTCCAATTTTTTTTCAAAATTTTGAGTTTGAAAATTAATTTCTCAAAAACTATTCCTTAAAACAGCTTCATTTAAAAACCGGATGAAAGAAGAGGTTTCTGGCTTTACAAAAAAGTATATCACGACATTGTGGCTGTAACTGTTGATTTTTAATAATTTTTTTTTCCAAATTAAGTCAATTTTTTAGAAAATTGCCCCTCCCGGCTAAACGGGGGGGAATAGACCCCCCCCTCCCATACGATTTTTTTCTTGTCTTGACTAGACCTACACGCTCTAGCTTTTTGGCACACTGCTCGTGGGACACCCTGTATATGCCAAGAAACGCCTTTATTTTATCATAAATTTCCGTCTCGGTTGAGAAACACAAATCTATGGTATTACATATACATATAAGGATTGATTTACAACCAATTTGTAAATTGATTTTCTATAATTCTCGTGTGTTTGATTCTTGCTTATAACTTATAACGATTCTTATTATTATTCATAATTACTAGACCATACATATACCAGCTTTTCAATACTTACATACAGATTGAAGATGTGTAAAGTTTTGTGTGGTTTTCAAGGGTTAGTTGATAACATAGGAAGGTCTTAGGTAGGCTTTTTGGTATAGCTTTAAGTTCTTCCAGCGATGAGGTCTTTAGGTACTCTATCATGGAAATTTCGGTCTTTCGTGGGTTTGTTTTTTAGTTTTGGGGAGAGAAAAAAGTTGTGAGGGTCCAGTCCGGTGAATACGGTGGCTGAGGCATGATTGTTTTTGGCCAAATAAATACGTACAAGCAACGACGAGTGAACAGGTGCATTATCGTGATGCAAGAACCATGAATTTTTTTCCCACAAAAGAGGGACAAAAGAGTTGTTTTGAATAGATCCTTCATTACGAAGAAGCGCACGTTGCTCGTATGCAGCCATTTATTTCTTTCGATCTTTATTTGGTTTTTGGCGGTCAATATGGTACCCAGCTATTTGAACTCGTCCACTTTCTTAAAGCGTTTATCAAGAACAATTAGGTTCGGAGTTTGGATCGATCCGAGTCAGTCAGTGACCATACAACTATATTTACTTCTAATCCTACTTCCATTCCTGCCATTATTAGACTTTCTGCATTTCTCTGAACTGAACTAATCCTCACCATCTCCTAGCAGTACCAGATTGTCAGCACAAACTAGATTGGATGTGATTCCATTAAGGGTTATTTCCATAACCTCTGCTACGGGATAAACACACATCACTCACTTATTGACTTAGATGGCACTACAATGCAATATGAATCTGCAGTTCAACCAACGAGCTTCTCCAACCTTCTCAATATTTTATCAAATTGCTCTAGTTGGTTGAGATCCCAGTCGTCTTCTCTCTTTGTTTGAGGTGTTCGTTTCTTTGAGGTGGACGGAGCTACGGTGTCTAATCGCTTTACATGACTCAAGTATTTTATCAAATCTGCAAAGGCCTGACTAAACTCTACTTCTTAATTACTTTTGTAGTCCAAAGAATTATTCTGCACCGGTTCTCAGCGTTGGTCTTGTTGTCACTATCATTTGCCAATGAAGATGTCAGGGGATGATGTCCTAGATGAAAAGTTTTTGGCCTCTTTAGCGGTTTCTGTGTTAATGCTCCCGATAGCTTCATTTACGACTCATTGTGTTATCTAATTATTGGTGCCTGCGTACGCAAGCATAGATGTAAAAAATCAGATCGTGCTTCATGTGTTGGTCGATTAATGGTCATTTAGAGGATGATGGTAAAGTACTTTTAAAGTCTTTTCAAGGCTGAAGCTGACCTTGCCGAAGCAGTGAAACTTTTCCAATGTCATATTGCACAAGCTATGAATTTTGGCAGGCTTTAGTATACAGCCCGTCTTTATGGTCAGTGTATAGACTTGTCTATATCTCTTTTGCATGACTAATAATATACGTATAATTACAACATGAGATGGATATTTGATGCACGTTTTATTAAATTATAATATAAACGCAAATCAATCCGATATTCGATATCACTTCAACTCAGACTACAATTAAGATTATGCCCAAGATTTTATATGCTCTTTATTTTAGTTAATATGCATAGAAACGAAGACGATGTAGGATTTAAATCTTCCTTATATTTTGGAACCCTTGTTATTTCGGCTACGTCTGTAGTTAAGCAGGATTAGTATTCCCTGTCGGACGCTATGCTATGGTATAACCTGGCATTTTATACCGCCCTCAGCACTTCATTTTGCGGTTTGTGGGAGGCGGGTGTAAAATCTGTCAAACATGACCTACGAAGGGTAATCGGAGAAGATAGGCTTTGTTTTGAAGAATTTTATACTCTTCTGACACAAATTGAGGCAATCCTCAATTCGAGACCTTTATATGCTGCGTCAGATAGGGATCTTGATGTATTAACACCGGCAGGCACACATTCTTGTAGGTAGACCATATTCATCAATTCCAGAACCATGTTCGGATATTTTGACCAGTCGATTCGGACTTTGGGAAATCAATTCAAGCTAAGGTCCAAGGCTACTGGAGACGTCGGAGTATGAATGACTTAACGAATGGAGTATCATTGCAAAATCGTCTGAAGTGGCAACACGTACAACAGAACATAAAGATAAATGACCTCCTTCTAGTGAAGGAACAAATATCAGCCCCCTAAGAAATGACTGATGGGACGCGTCCTTGATCTACATCCTGGTAAGAATGGATGTGTAAGAGTCGTCACTTTAAAGACAGCGGCTTGAACCCCTCTTCGTCCGGAACAGAAACTGGCAATTCTACCATCGTGCTGAAACCTTATTCCAGGGGCGGCGGAATGTTTAAGAACATTTTCAACGCTTTACATGTTATAAAATCAAAATTTATTTTATATGTCATCACTCTTAGCAACCTTAAAATTAGATTTTTTTTTTTTGTTTCTCATTTTCTAATTTTTGTACGAGGCGAGTGCTTTTGGTCCCAAAAAGCACTCGCCTCGTTTAAATCAATTCTCGTTGGCAATACTTCGTTGGAATTCATTGTTGGATTCTAGTTTCGACTTTATCGGTGTGTTATCACACAATGAGTATAGCAGTGTTCGGGCAAAATAAGCATTCTGACACATATCAAGAAAACTGGTCAAAGTTGTAGATGGTGATTGAATAGCTCGTGCTGCAGATATACTTCTGTGTTGTAAAATATACTCTTTGACCATTTTCTAAGTGGACTGCTAAGTGAACTGAAGTGGGGTATCTTTCATAAATAGCGGCCCATTTGCTATTGGGTAATTTAATTAATGGAATTCTCAACACCAACTCTAATCACAGCCATGTCACTTTCTTTTGTAAATATATTTTATACAGGGTGCTCCATCTCCATCTACAGGGCTCGTTTTCGCGCATTCTAGATGACATTTTCGAGCATTTCGGTCGAAATTTCTGCGATTTCCGCACGAATGTTTCTTTTGAGCTGTTCAAGTATCGCCAAAGAAAAAAGTCTGGTGGAGTCAAATCCGGCGATCTCGGAGGCCAGTCAATATCGCCTTTTTTGACATCAATCTTTCAGGGAACTTCTTACGCAAAATGTTCATTGTTTTGTCCGCAGTATGGTATGTCGCGCCGTCTTGTTGAAACTAAAAGTTAAGTAAGGATTTTTTATGCATTTCTGGGACCACATAATGGGCCAACATCCACCGATATCGATCGCCATCCACTGTATCGCCAACTTTGAAGAAATAAGGTCCAATGATGGTTTTAGCGCATACACCGGCCCAAACAGTAACTTTTTGATCATATAGCGGCTCTTCGTGAATAATGTGAGGATTTTCGGTGCCCCAGAAGCGACAATTTTGTTTATTAACTGAGCCAGAGACCGTACAATGTGCCTCATCGGTCATCAAAATTAGCTGCCAGAACTCCGGCTCAGGATTAATCATTGCAACGACATTTTGTGCGTATGCCAAGCAGCTCATCTTGTGGCAAAATTTTTTGAGTTATCTGCACTTTGTATGGAAATAAGTGAAGATCATCCTTTAAAATTCTCCGCGAAGTGGTCCCACTAATGCCTAACTGCTGCGAACGGCGCCGATATGACAAACTTTGGTCTTCTTGAACACTGGCCTTCACAGACTGAATAGATGAGTTTGAACGCCGCGGACGTGGCCTAGGTTGCTCACGAGGGCTTGCCACAGAACCAAATTGAAAAAAAAATTCGAGGCCCAACGACGAATTGTATCTTTTTTGGGCGCAAAACGATCACGATATTTTGCACGATACGCACGTTGAGTAAGCACAATCGAGCGTTCATTTTTAATGAACATTGAAACTATTTCTACGCGTTCTTTTGGTGTGAAGCGATTCATGGTTAAAATTGTACTGAATTGACGTATGACATATGAAAATCGGTTGACTGTTGAAGTTATTTGAAGTTTACATCGACCCATATGAGATGGCGCACCCTGTAGATTTGATTGAATTACAAGATTCAACATTGATGTGTGCCCTGAAAGTCTTTGATAGGATTTCACCAATCCTATCACCAATTCACCATTGGGAACAATCCAACGATTATCAATTTCGCAAAACCATCATTGGGCAGGCATATGTTAATATCCAAACAGCCTTATCAACTTGAATGCATACCAACAATAATCCTAACGCCCCTGTATTTTGTTTTGATTGACCTCAAATGTTCAACAGCTGGGTACAGCTGTCTTAATTTATTCTGTGATTTGTATGGGAAAAAAAGTGTTGTTTTATTTTTATGTTTTTCTCTACATAAAAAAAACTTCATTGTGCCTTAAAGAAAATATAAAAAAAAAATTGCCGAATTGATCGAACCGTTCTTGAGTTTTGCGGTTAGCAACACATTTGACGATTCATTTTTCTTTAGATAGATAGGAAGAGGGGAATGGAAATTCAGAGTTTTTCTTGTGTACCTTATTCTGGAGTCTGGCTTGTGAGTGGAAGTCAAATCGCTTTATACGAGTATAATAAGTTACTCTACTCTATTCTGTGCCAAGTTTCAATACTCCAAAGTGTTCGTATTAAAATCGTTCGGTTCGCGACAGTAGCTTGTAAATGTCTAGATGATATGTATCTAAACTATTTTAAGTTGTAAACTGTTGTATAATTTATACTTGTATCTGTGTACTATTTGTTTTTAATTTAGTGTGATGCACTTGAAACTGAAAAGCATATTAGAATCGAATGCAATAAAAAAACAATCAAAAGAAAAGAAATTACATAAATATGTAATGTTAACATATTGAAGGCTGACTACAGTGAAAAAACACTACACAAATTAGTTGTATAAGATAGTGAATAGCCACCATGTGATAGGTCGTAACAAATCTTATTCGGATTCTTTTTCAAAATTTGCTTTTTAAGTGTTTCGAATATAAATGAATAAAAAAAGGTGAGTAAATGAATGCCACGCACACTTTGCATGCCACTTATGTTTTCATTTGCTTGTACACTACTGCATTGTTTCGTTTAAAGACTGAATAGAAAAAAAATTGATCGTTAGATGAAGCTTTATGTATTCTTGGCAATGATGCTAAGAAATGGGATAAATTAGGAAATGCTTTTTTTAAGCATTCTACAACAGATGTAATAAAAAGAACATATCCGACGAAAACGATGTGATAGAATTCCTTAAAAATACATTCTACATTTATTGTATACTCTCGGCTAAATTTAGACCTTTTTTCATCGATTTCGATTTTATATTCATACATAGATGTAACTGCTATTATGGATTGTAGTTTACTAATTAGATCAAAGTAAAAATTTGTAGGTAAAATCAGCTCGCTACTATTTAGGTTTTCTTTGTCCTTTATAGTAATAATCACACATGTCCTCTACCTTAATGCTTTTTAGGTCCATAGAAACAGCTCAATAGCCAAAACAAGTGCATCATACACATAAAACAAATCTCCACCATTTACAGTATACCAAAAAAAGCGTTAAAAAATTAATACCACCATGCCAACCATTAACTTTACAAATAGCCTAGCATTCGCTACTGCTTAATTATAGTGATTTTTTTCTCTATTTTTCAGCTGGTCCATGCAACGAGAATGAAAAATTCAATAGGATATCATCGTCATCAGGAACAATTCTACCAAATATCGGGATCATTCTAAATACGTTTATATTAACAAGTATTATTAGTTTTTATAATTAGAACCAAGAATTATAAATTATAGCTAAAAAAAAAAAAACAAAACAATAAAATCCTTGAATGATAAATAAAGCCTCTATCACACAAATAAAAAAACATACAAATGCTAATAAGAAAAACAAAAAAGTAACTTTTCAAATGCAGAAAAAGACGTTGTGAATTGTTGTTTTGTATGTAAACGTTGTGAAATAGCAATAAAGAATGCAAATAATCACATCCCAGACACTAAAGGAAAATTATGGTTAGATCTTAAGACAAAGAAATGAAATTTAATTAAAACATATCATAGAACATTATAATTAAGAATTTAAAAATGTAATTTTTACAAATGAAGCAAAATTATATTTTACCCATATTGATATTCATACAAGGCGATTTTTCCTTTTCAATATATCGGTGTTACGACTGAAGACATTTTCGTTGATTTTATTTTCAAATTGCTCGGATTCGAATATATATATTTTTTTCTTCTAATTTCAATCCTCTTTTCTTGCAGTTTTGTCTTCATTTTTCATTATACTACACGTCTCACAGGCTCTTACTATGTATGTTGATTGTCTAGGGATATGTTCGCTTGTCTACGCCTCCAGGAAAGCTATAAAATATGTACCGAACACATGATAATACATAGTATAAGGGTCTGCTACAATATTATCTCTTTGTTTTTTAATTGTGTGTAATTCATCAAAATTTACATTGAACAATAAAGTAAGCAAACATGGCCCTTGTTTTGCTCCACATAGTCCTATTTTGAAGGAAAAGCATTTACAAATAAAAACAAAACAGGAATTTATATTTGGCAGTCTATATATTAGATAAATAAAAATAAAATTGGCTTTTGAAAGATCCATAAATATATCACCCAATCAGAAAAAAGAACAAGCTTTTTTGTAATCCAGTAAACTAATACAATCAAAGTTTAAACAAACACATGATATATACTATTAAGAGTATATGCATAACATTTTTATATGCAAAATCCTTAGGAAGGACAAATTTTAAAATTGGATTGGATCAATTTGGAATTAAATTAAATTTTATAAAAAAGGGATATTCCTGAATTTGAACGTATTTTGATGATACATTTTTAAGGTTTGCGTGCGTATTCGCCCTCTCGATTTTTGTATACAGTATGAATTAAAAGTCAAGCGCTAGCCAGCTGGAATCATCAAAAATATCGTTCTCTACCCCAAGGTATTCTAAAGTCACATATGTATTGCCTTTTAGTCCATACTGTATAAGGTTTTTACCTAAAAACGTTTGTAATTCATTCAAAATTGTAATGAACTTCTTTAATCTGAAAGAAATAAATTTGTGATAGTCCTACAGTGAACATTTTGCCAAAAACGAAAGGATACGAGTCGAAGTTTTCCTAATGTCATGGTTGGTTTTTTAAATTTTTAAATAATTGAATTTTTGTTTGGATTGTATCAAAAATAGAAAAAAAGCTATGAACATATTGCCTTTTATGTAAACAGAAAATTATAATACGATCGCACAATTTAGACCATTTTTTTTTAAATATTATCATCGATATTTGATTTATTATTATTTAAAAATTATTTATATTAATCCTCAAAAATAATACTAAGATCAGCGGTAAAACATTTTCCAATCCGGAATATATTACAAATTAGGCATAGTGCAGAGATTCAATACATCAGAGATGTCCACGAAATTTGAACCCCATTCAGACATTGAAATTACTCACATTTTGCTTTATTCAAGACATGCAATTCTGCAATTCATGAGTTCCTTCCGTTTTTATGTTTTCAGGCATTTTTTTTCACTTTTTCACGAGATTTTGAAAATAATTAATTTGAAATTAATTCGTACAGTCACCAAAACTTAATTAACTAAATTTCTAGATATTCGGAAATATTTGCGTTGCAAATTATGTAGTGAATTTTTTATGTAACAATTAATTTGATAAATTTTAATTCGCTCGGAAAAGATGAAATCTAGTATAATCTGAGTCCATTCCTTTTTTTGATATTTGACCTCATTTTAGATAAATCAATTTACTAAAACATGATAGAACTCTGGTGTATACATAAAACACACTTGAATCCTTGCGCTATCCTAGGATATTCATCTTCGTTAACAGTCAACTGCTTAAAATTTCCTTTCTCCTTAATTCTTTTTTCCTAGATATTCGTGACTATTTTTGAAACGTGTAAAAAAAGTCAAAATGAAACACACGAAATGTATTTGGAATGCATCCCTCACCTTTGTAGCACGTACTGAATTTATGGAAAACAAAAAAACCAAAAAACAAAAAAATTGGAATTTAGCGATAAAAAAATACCCATTTATACGAAATTTCATATACACATTCACAACAGTAACCTATTCTTATGGTCAAATGAAAATAATTATTAAGATTTGTGTCTAATAAACAGATCAGAAAAAATAAAATTAAAGTAACATATCAACATATATCATAATAATATTATATACATATACTTTTATTGAAACCAAAACACAATGTCGGTCGATGGATATGAATCTAGCTATATACCTGTTTTCATTAAATCAAAACGAAAGAAAAACAATAAATGGAAACAATTAACCTATAATATAAGCTGAGAAAAACTCGAATAAAAAATCTATTCAGAAAAAGATAAATATATACATGTATGTACTTTGTATGGTATATATATATATAAATGCATATCAATATTATTATATACGATCATCATTCAGAAAAATAAAATAAATATATTAGGAAGATGAATAAATAGATAAATAATTATGACACTTAGAGTCTTATACTTAGCGAAAAAAATAGATATTCCCATATATATTTAATATGAGCGATGTTCGCTTTAAAGAAAAAAGAAAAACAAAAAAAAAATAAATAAATATGTATGACAAATAAAATCAACCGTATGTAGTACTGTATGTAAGTTTAAATGTAGTTCCCAGAACAGCTTTTAGTAATGACAATTGGTTAGAAAGTAAAATCACAACTTAAGAAATATCACTAAAGAAAACAAAAATCTATATGTAAGAGAAAAAAGATAAAAATAACATATGTACGCGCACTCATGCAATTAATAAAAACGGCCTTTCCTTTTATATTTTTTAATAAAACAAAACAAAAATGAATAAAAAATTCATGTGTAGCATATACAACCAACTTTCATACTTGAAGGTTATAAATTTTAATAAACAAATCAATATATATATATATACACATATATGTATGTGATTGCGAATTAAAATGAATATAAAATCCATTCGTAATGAAAAATGAACATATATTAGCAAGCAATCTATTGCTTGATGCATTAAAGGAACATTTACATACATATTTCCAAGTGTATGGAACAAAAGTGTATATTCATATATAAATATATACATACATATATCAATTTATATTTTTATACAAAGAAAAAACTATTAAGAAACTTGTATCTTTAATGAAATGATAAAGTAAATATTTATATTTTTTCTCCGTTTAAATCTTTATTTTTCATTTATGCATGGTATTTTCTTTATTTTTGATTTCTACTCCTTTTACGGACCAATTCTTATGACAGTCGGGGATTTTTTTTTTTTTTCGTCATCTTTTCCCTATACTGGCCCACATCTGTTTTCATTTTGTGGTACAGAACATACATTTTGGGTATATGAGAATTATATAAAATTTGATTTTGATGTCCCTAACCTAATTTTTTTCTTTCGAAAAAAAAAACACTTAAACAAAAAAACAATAAACGAATTACGTTAAAAATAGTATCGTAAATATTAAACAAAAAATAACGATAAATAATAACAAAATCGTAAATCCCTAATAAAATTATGTAATGTACCGATTTTATGGTACAACAATACAAATGTGAAAGAAATATTTTTTTTTGTATTTAAAATAGTAAAATGCAAATGAGTAAAAATAAGTAATTTTTAAATATCACACATAGGCAAATTCGTACTTCATTTATATAAAATATAAATGAAAAAGTTATGGAAAAGAGCTACACCTTTGCCCATTGTAAGAAAAAAATAACAATTTAACTAAAAACTTCTTAATTTATAGAAACAAAACGCTTATAAAAAAAATGTACACAAGCAAAAATCTATCTTAGGGTTAGTTACATATAAAACTGAAAAGGGTTTTTTATACTTTTATTTTCATATTTTTATTTCATCTAATTTTCCCTCTGTTGTTAAAAACATTACACTAAAACTATCAACTAAAACAAGGATTTATGAGCAACGTAGAATTATTATTTTTTGTTATATGTAAAAGTGCTTTACCAAAGTAAACATATAAAAAACATGCATATATTAAAGTATTGTAATTATCTAGCATAATAATACTAAATATATGTGTTTCGCAGCAATCGAACTTAAGAGCATGCAGGTAGCTAAATTATTTGCGAAAAATGATTTTAGGGACAATTTGTAATATTAGGTTAAACTAAATATGACAAAATGAAAAATAAAACACACACTCACACACACTGCTTATATGTGTATAAACAATAATTAAATACGTGTTTTTATCGATATATACATGTATACATATATTTGCTTTCTGAGTTTATGTGAAGTTAAAAAAAAAATAAAACCAAAATTAATATTAATTGCAATGATATATTGAAAGACAAAATAGTCTTAAAAATATATTATACTATGTGTTTTGAAACAGAGAATTAATGTTACATATTAAATGTGTATTTACAGATCACTGTAATGTCAACCAACCAGAAACCAAAAATACAATTTAAATTGTAGGCTGTACTTTTATTGGTATATTTTTAAACAACACTTTATCAAATTTTTAGTTTTTAGTAATGGTTTAATTTAACGTATACATTTTTATTGTACGAGTTTTGTTTTTTCAGTTTAAGGAATGATTTTATAGACTTATTGCTGATTTTCAGAACTCTAGATACAATAACAGCTTATTTCTAGAGCCTCGTAGTCACGTCCTATTATTCCAGATATTGCGTTGATAAACGACTTAAAATTGAAAGGTCTTGCGATATACGTCGTTTCAGGAGAAATGACACTCACTAATATACGGTGAGAGTAAACACGCAAAGCAAGCAGCTGTAGTGAAAAGATTGTTATAATCGCACCGATTTATTTCTTGATCTTGCCGTAGAAGTAAAACATTCTCCACAGACTTCCTAAAATCCAAAATCTATGAAGTTGTGAACCAAATAGTGTTTAATCGACTGTTTTGGCACTGGTTACCAACAGGCACAACAATTTGATAAAACTAATTAAAATGATTTCAAGCGACACTAACCATTATCCCATTTATTTCCCAAATGTCGTATAACGGTAAACACATTATAGATTAGACAATTTAACATGAATAATTCCACCTTTGTATATAAGCTTTTAATTATAGTATCTTACATTTAAACACGTATATCAGCTACGACATCTGATAATAAAACAGAACGAAACGATTCAATTATACAAACACAAACACTCCAGTTTGAGGGAAAACAAAAACAAAACAAACGTCATGTTAATACAAAACTACGAAGTAAAAGCTAAAATTAAAAAATAAATGAAATAAGGTTTTTATGTATAACAATATCAATACATATCATTTAATGGCCTCTACAATGTATATGATTAAAGATTAACGACAGAAAAACAAGTTTATTTGTTTTTTTATTTGTTTCTAGTTACAATAATTATTATATAAACAAATATATTATACTAAAGAAATTAAATATATAAATATATTTGTTAGTTATTACAATGATTGCATGTGTTCCATTAAAATCAATAGATAAATTATATAAATATAATAATATATGTACGTTAAGTTTTAATTATTTCTACAAATAAGCTCTTCAAAGTTTAATTGCTAATGTTTTCAATTAACCAAAAAAACAAGCCGAAAAACTAAAGCAGATTGTTCTCATGCCGCATAAAGAGTAGATGTAAAATTTGTATCTCAAAACAAAAAAAAAACACTTTACTTCAATGTGATATTGTTTCCTTTTTAAGAAAGAAAAAATAAAAATACATGCTCTTAACATTTCTTTAGTATGAATTTCACATTACAGCAAGCAGAATAGAAAAGGAAGCAAAACAAAAATATTTAATTCTTTTTTCGCTTTTTATTCTTATTTACATTTGAAAAATAATTTTTATCAATTTTTACAAATAACATAGAAAAATATGATTCAGAAAAAAAAAAACCTAAGACAAATGAAATGTAAAAACAAAAATAAAACGGATCAAACACACTGTTTGTGTTTCCAAGATGTTATGTGCAAATAACAATTATATCTGTAGATCAATTGTAGGTAACGCATTATACACCTAAGAGATTAAAAAATCGTAAATAAGAAAGAACAACTTATTTGTACTGATATCGCTACTACTAATAACATGACATGGAAGACAAGAAAATAAATGAAACATTCTTATCTAATTTTAGCAGTAGTCATATACAAACAAAATAAATACATATATGTCATTATGTGAACAAGATACAACAAAGAAAATAAATACATATATGTCATTATGTGAACAAGATACAACAAAGAAAATAAATATATAATTAATTAGGTACACATTTTAGTTTGCTTAGTGTTCAGCGTTTTGATTTATTTTTTAAGAAACAAACAAACAAAAAACACAAAGCCAGCAACAGTTACGATTTCAAAATGGATTATTAAAATATATTTAAGAAACAAATATTAACAAAAATAAGTGAATAACGTGAAATTGACATAAAACAATTGTAGGGATCATCTAAAACAAATAAATGAGTATTACAACTAACTGAAATAAAATAAATTTCAAACAACATCTTGTTTTATTTATTCTTATGGAACGAGGAGCGGTTTTTTTAAAAGTCGTAATCTCAGTGGCATTCACTCGTCATTTATTCAAATAATTTGAGTTTTGTCGGAATTGTACTCTTATAAAGGGAAAATTAATTATGAAAAGTAAGATGATTAGGACTTTCCCTGGTCGGCTTTTAAGACTACGAACCTATTTTCAAAATAATAATTCTAGGGTAGCATTTGTAAGGAACTTTCCTACCAATTTTTTTTATGTTGTTGAACTTTCTGCGGAATATGGACTAAATTTAAATGCTTAGGATAAAAAAAAAAACGTATGCCTTTTTGAATTTCTTTGGCGTCGGTCAGGAGGCTAACTCCCAAGTCATCGATTGTTGTTTGCCTCCAGGGTCCAAACGGTGGATCCCGATCTCATCCATGGTAACGAAACGAAACAAAAACTCTTCCTGATCTGCATGGAACCTCTTAAAATTCAGCCTCGAAATGTCGACTCGTTCTTTCTTTTGTTCGTTGGCTAACATTTTCGCTACTCAATGCTAAGAGACCTTTTTTATATGCAATTCGTTCGCAAGGATTCTTTGAACGATGTCATATGAGATCACCGTGAACTCGGCTATATATCTGATGGTTCCTCTTCGATCTTCGAATTCAACATTTTTACCTTTTTTCGCATTATCTTCAGTGAGGGATACGTTCGCGATACATCTACAGCGTGCTACTGTGGAATATGGAGGAGCAGAGCCCCCCAATTTATTTGACAGACAGTGTGTTCAAGGTCCTTAATAACTGCTCTAATTTCGTTTTTCTCACCTTTGATGTTATCCCTTCGAAGGTCTGTTTATATCATTACTTTTGGATCGTCCCTGTGCGAACTACAATGGTATTGTATATTCAACATTTGTACATATGCAACACGTGGACTTACTCGTATTCACATTTCCGATACTGGCTATATTTAAGAGACTTATTTTGATAATTAAGTACTGGAATATTTTGCTCGTCGTATTATACGAGTATATGAAATTAATTTTACTTGCGAAGTAATTATTGTGCCTCTCTGTCAATTGTTTGTATTATGTGATCCTCAAAATCTTCATGGAGAAAGGCACAAAGACAATAGCATACGCGGATGACCTAGTTATCTTGATAAAAGGTAAATTTCTACCAACCATAAGTGAACTAATAGAATCTGCGTTGAGTGAACTCTCCTCGTGGGCAAGCCAGAACGGTCTGAGAATAAACCCCCAGAAAACCGAGCTGGTCCTGTTCACCAGGAAAAGGAAAATCCCGATATTTGCTCCCCAAAGTTAGAGGGTACTGCACTCAAACTCAAAGCGGAAGCCAAGTATCTAGGCATCATTCTGGCATCTCCTGGAAAAGGAACCTGGAGGAAAGGATGAAAAAAGGATTGAATGCTTTTTATGCATGCAAAAAGACCTTCGGCAAGAGATGGGCTTGCAACCATACATCATTCATTGGATGTACACACCAATCATCAGAATTTAGTTAATTATAATAATGTTAATTGTAAGTTATTTATATGTATAGTAGTCGAAAGGCATGTTAAAATTAATCAGTTTGTTTTAGAGTGTCCGTCTAGGGCCAGTAAGATTCCTAAATTCGTAAGGATAGTTAAGCTAGTTTTAAGCATTTTTATCTAGGATAAGATAGATGTAAGAAACTATAAATCAAAATTAATTAAAAAAAAAAAAAAAACCCATTTTAACTTATGGGGCCCTAGTCTGGTGGACTGCTAGCAGCACGAAAAGCTATATGAACATGCACAACAAAGTACAAAGGTCAGCCGCTGTTTGTACAACAGGAGCCATGAGAAGCACGCCGCAAGCAGGGTTGGACCTGATACTTCATCTCCTTCCCCTGGATCTATTCATAAAGACTAAGGGAGTCCTCTCTGTGGAAACAAGCCAGCCATGGACATGCGGTCATACTCAGAATAATAGACGACCCGGGAAAGAAACATGGTTTTAGTAGTCTCGCAGCTACGACCGACTATATTTCCAGCCAAAATGACTTCTCTCTCAGAATAACAATCCTTTTCCCCGACAGAGAAGAGTTTCTATCAAACGCTGTGATCAACGATCACGAGATCACTCTCTTCACCGACGCATCGAAAAGGGACACAGGCACTGGGGCCGGGTTCTACTCTGACACCCTCCACAAACGGGAATCATTCAGACTCCCTGATCTGTGCAATAGAGAAAGCAGCCAATCACCTACAGGTAACCGATATCCCACCATCGGATAACACTATCTTCGTAGATAGCCAGGCTGCACTGAAGTCAATAGAATCCTGTATAACGAGATCAAAGGCTGTCATGAAATGTCGCGACTCACTGAAGTCCATCAGGCACTACAAAGTCTAACTCTGCTGGGTCTCGGGTCACAGCTCAATCGCAGGGAACGAACGAGCGGACGAATTGGCGGACAAGGGTTTAAACTGGACATCAGCGAAGCGGACACGTCATTGCAACCACCGATCAGCGCATTATACCGGATCATAAATGACACAATTATCAAAGAAACCAACTCGTCTTGGCTTACAAGAAACGGCAGCTACACGACATGATCATCGTGGCCAGAGCTCAATATCATCAATATCAATATAAAAACAAAGAAGCTCTTGGCGCTGGACCGAAACCCGATCCGTAAGCTCATCGAGTGATCACAAGACACTGGGGACTCGGGATCCAGCGATCTCTTAAGGAGCTGCGGCGATGAGGAAGAAACTGAGACGATCCAACATCTGCTTTGTCACTGTCCAGCTCTCCAGAATCGACGCCTAGCATCGCTGGGCCAAAGATTCTTTACAGAGATTGTGGACGTGGCAAATGCAAATATATCGGATCTTCTAAAATTCATAAAGAGCACGGGGTGGTTTCAGCCACCACGTGATAAGATAGGTTAATTATATGTGTACTCCACAAATGAAGGGAATCACTTCCTCCGAGTGGAAGTGATGCTTAACCATCACACTCCCTTTCTTTAACCTAACCTAACCACCTAACCTAACCATGTTATCTAGATGACTCGGGGATCGAAGTTGTGTCCTAGGGCTTGAGCTGTGTGCTGTCATTTTTCCTTTGCTACTTTTGAAATGTGTGTTAATGAAATTTCCTCAAAATTCATTAGTCGGAGTATAATCACGCAAAATAAAAAGACCATCTACACTCTGAAGTGGACAATCTAGGGAGACCCGGTTTATATTGTGGGTCTTCAAGTACTGTCACAATTCACATTATCTAAAGTATTTACCAAGAGGGTATTTTTTTAAAAAAAGGTTTGTCACCCAGTATTCGTATCGGTTTTAAACCAGTGAAACCTTTCTTCTTGGAAAATAAACGGAGAACTTAGAGATATCTTTTAAAAATTAAACTTCACCAACAAGAATTAAACAATTCAATAGTTATATTCGATGATTATATAGAGTAACAGGAGGCATGCATAGCTATTCTACATTGACGGACGAGAACTGTTCCTGAACTCAATGACCAGAAAACAAGGAAGAGCATGCGTTTTTGCAAGAAAAAGTAAGAGCACGAGAAACGCGAGAATGAGGAGGCGAAGAAATGCTCTCGTAGGAACGTTATACCAAGATGTAAAATGAAAGTGCCAAGCCTATGAAACCAGAGTGGAAGCTTACAGGTATGGGAAGATCATTTCTGCAAACTGTCTAGGGCCATAATAGTCGAGCTACCGCTGTCAGGCAGAACGAAACATGGTCGAAAAGGATAAATAATTACGATTACATGATGGAGTAATTAAGTTGCTGGCACATATGGACTATCTGCTAAGCTATTGAAAGCATTTGAGTATAAGTTGGTTAGAAACATGCATCAACTTGTCCTTACATTTGATTTTAAAAGAGGATTCAGGCAGGGCGACGCATTGTCATGTGATTTCTCTGACATTATCGCTGAGACATCTTGCGAAATTCACTGGTCAATTCAAGAGACGCTAGATTTATTTCACGTGACTCGACAAGACGTTAATGAGCGATGAAAGAGGAGCAAATGAAGTGGGTAAAAAGGTAAATAAGGACAAAACTATCAGTTGTACATCTGATAGGAAGACTGCTGTTTAAAAATAGATGGCGCTAGCAGTTCATGCTGATCAGAATTGTAGGAACAACATTACCAATTTTCATCGGCATTCGCCTCTTCCGACTTTACTACCGGTTCTGACCAACACTTTCGATCTTTCCAAGAACCAAAATAGGATTCACTAGTTGATCGCTTTAAAAGGTGCAGTTTTTCTAACGCGGGATTTATATGCTGTCAGAAAAATGGGCGAAACATGAAGCTAGCGTATTCTCAGGTATAAGCTGAATTTACTTTCATAAAAGAAGGACGCGCAACACCGACGTCGTGACAAGATCGGAAACTTTGGTAGCAACCATTTTAAAGTAGTGAGGAATTTTGTCTACCTTGACAAACTAACACGGCACTAGTGCTGAGACCAGGTATAGAATAGCTCTTGCCAATCGTGGTTTTATTTTATTTTATTTTTTTTTTAGGCATTTTTCTCTTCTTAGAACTATTTTAACCTTGTCCAAAATGGCTCTATCTTCCCTAAAAGCCGACAGGGTATTCTTAAAATTATGTCTTCGACCTTAGTATTAACTTAACTAAAATATTAAAAACTCAAAAAATAAACTTGGTACCTGAACCAATCGATGCGTCTTTGTGCTATTCTATTCCGAAGTGAGCCGAAAACCAAAACAGGTTTTTATAGTCCCTTATTCATACAGGTGCTTTTCTACAGCGCAGAGACTTGAATACTTAAGAGCAGATAGAAGGGCCTTAGCCGTTTTGAGAGGGAAAGTATGCGTGAAATCTTTGGTCGCGCTTTTATTAACTCTTATCAATGGACGGTAACAGAGAAGATACAACGACGAACCATACGGGATGTATAGCAGCATGGGTTTACGAGTAGTCCTGTGGATTAGTCTTTTGTTACGATCACCCCTTATTTATTGTACAAAAAAATTGCGGGATCACATGATCCCTAGCCAGTCGCTTCAAATGTCGCACTTCGAATTAGTTGAGATCCGTTTCCCCCAGATTGGGCACCTGAGTAGCATTCGCTCTCTCCTGCGTCGCACGTCCAGGTGCTTTACCCTGAACCTGTGATATATCTTCTCTAGGCATAGCCTAATGACATTAAGTCAAAGATATCTACATTAATATTTGATAGGCTTCAAGCCTCAATCTTAAGTCTGTTAATACACCTCTTATTATAAAAGCCGAAAACTATTGTCGATAGGACAATGCAAGGGTTGTCAACAATAGTTTTGTCTGCGTATGTACATCGGCATGTTTTTCTATTTTTGGTATGACATAAATTGATTTGACATCCATATGTAGATGTTCTCATGATTGATATATTAAACAAATGCAACCACTGCCCTTGTTTATAGTCTTTATTTCTCTCAGAACTTTTCTCTTCCTGGCACGTGTATGAAAAGTGTTTCCTGTTCTCAGAAGCAAAACTTCTTTATGTATGTTATAACTATGAGCCACAACGAACGAATCATCCATCATTCAATCTCATCTTCTCATTTATCGCTGTTCATTTCAAATAGCCTTAGTGGCCTTTTCCATCTGACGATTGTTTACAATAAATTTATTAATTAATTGTATTGTCGATGAAAAAACAAAAAAACAAAAACCCAAAAAGCAAGCTTTCCATTACTAGTACTCGTAAGTACCACAAGTGCAATTAAATTGATATCTTAATTAGAGAGGAGCTTGATTGATCGACTACGGAGCATGTTTACCATAATCAATCTACCAAGTACTTAATGTGGTAATAACAATTCGTAAATTAAGCATCCGCTGCATACATTCATCTTTCTCAATATATTATACAATATACATATGCACATACATAGGTATGATAATCCTCATCATTAAATCCACTGACTTCTGCCGATTGCCATATGTCACATTGATAAGCATCACATCGACTGTAAATCAGAATATGTCGATTTCACACTCGGGTTTCTCGATTCGCAAGGTTGTAGCGTTTCAACGACGTTACTTAATCTTGATCCAGGAAGTATTTGCATTAATTTCATTGAATGTAAATAAACTGGTAATTTCACAGAGATTGTACCTGTTGGGTAGCAATTTCCATATCGGACATGTATGACAGCGGAGTAGGATAATCGATGGATCATCTTCAAGAAGGTCGAGATGAGATTGAACGGAAAATGGCAAATAACGTACATCTATGTACAACTGAACGGAGTTGCTTGGTTATCCGGCAGATATAATACATTACCTCCTCTTAAAATTCCTGAATTATGCAATAACGCCACTGTCCATGTCGCACATCAGCGACGAGTAACTCGTACCACCATTCAGTCAGCGGAAAAGCTTACTCTACACGACATGTACCGGAATATGAACTTGACGACACATCAGATATGCCCGGCAGTAGTTAGCGTGACAAATTTATTACATGAATTAATTAAGTTGGATGAGATGTTAATTTTAGATTCATACACGTGAGCATTCGTCACAATTGAAACGTGGCGTTGAAGCTCGAGCTTACCTATACTTCGGACTTCGGTTAGCTGTCTCATTGAATGTCGTATGGTAATGCGCAAATATAACAATCGGGATGCAGTCAGTTGGCAGTTGACTATGTTGAATGAGGGGATCGTTGACAGTAATGTACGTTCGATGAGGTTTCGATTCGATTGGAAGTTTCATTAGTTAATCATAAATTAATTTTACGATTGATCATTTTTACCAAGTTTATTTAACAAAAGAGCTGCTGTCAGGCCGAACGAGCAGATCGATGGTCACACGAGTGAAGTTTTGAATGACAATTGGCAGTTGTAACTAGCGTTCGGCAAAACTTGTATAATTTATTAATAGTACGACTTCTAAAAGGTTATTATATTGTAGGTTGTTTAAGCGGTTATTTAAATGACAGGAATATTAAATTACAAGGTAAGAAGCCTTATGATGGAATGCAACAGATTCAGGTTCACGACAAAGATCAACGTTCAATGTGAATAAGATAACCAAATGAGCCATCAATAAAAACTTTAAATACAAACTATTAGAGTGTGCCACATTGTAATGGTTGTGCATTCGGTTCGGTTTCAATAAGATTGCACTGTAAAAGTACAACACTGCTTTCGGTTGTTGAATAAACTTCAAATAGACAAGGGAGGGTCTTTTGGAATAATATTTTCTTTAGAGACACTGAGGAAGAGCTCACCGATAAGTTGAAAAATTAGTGAAATTAAAAGTTGGAGCTTGTATTCTGGGAATGTTAACGTTCAGTCCCATTGGTTCAGTATGAACAGCTCGGCAGGTGGTAGTGATTGCTTGGCTTAGGATGAAAATGTTGGACTTAATCAATGAGCTCTTTCTGATATTGTTGTCAGTTTTTACCTTTACGGTCCGCTACCATTCATTATCGGCTGAAAATTAGGAAATTCATTATAAAGAAGCGCATAACAAATACGAGTAGGTCGTACATAGGATTCTATGTCATTTATAGGATATTATGTTTAATTAGTTATACGACATGTGATATGTGAATGGGCAGCGATATCTCTGCCAAAGTTGAAAATACATTTACATTGAAATCGAAAGAACGTATCAAAAACGAACAGCCTCGTCTCATTGCCATCTGACCAAGACCAGCAAAAGGTCATCCGATGAAGTTAAGGCCCAGATATTGTTATCTGATGTAACCCAGTTATAAGATTAAGAAGGCATTAAGTAATAAGAACAAAAAACAAAACATTTCTGTTAGAACGTACTCGTACTCGCAATCTACATCGATTATTTCCCATCTAAGGTTCAAGGATGGTTTTGGAAACCGGCTTAAAAACATTACCCATACGATCCCCAGAAGATCCTTAAAATTCACTCTTTGCCGTAATACTTTTCATAAACTATGGAAACAATGTACGTTTAATATTTTATCAGGACAATTGAATTGTGGCTCACTTTTCCATTTGCAAATTTCCTTCGCCTACGAATACTCGGAATATGATCCTAATTTTATAGACGAATAACCACGGGACTTCTAAGTCATTTTCGGTAAGACTGTGGCTTGGCTTTATTATTACCGGTCTAAATTATTCTCTTATTGTCTCCAATTACGCGACTATATAGGAACATTTGTTTTTCGAATATTTTGAATGTTTTCAGAAAACCATTCGACCAGCCCATTGTGATAGTATATTTTTCACTCGCACAATTTTACATGAGTAATATCAGTTATTTTCAAGCACGATATTGAAGAAGTTACATGACAGTGCGACACCTTGCCTAAATCCTTTTTTAATATCGAAAGTTTCGGTTAATTCTCTACTGACCTTAATGGAGCAGCGAGAATTCTCCATTGTCATCCCGCACAATCGCACGAGTTTGGCAGGGATGTTAAAACTAGACATGGCTCGGTATAGCTCGTCCCTATGCACACTGTCATACGCGGCTTTAAAATCGACAAAAAGATGGTGTGTGCCTATTTGGAATTCTTGAGTCTTTACCAAGATCTGCCGCAGATTATCCATAAACGCTTTCAGGCGTTCATACAGTACGGCAGAGAAGATCTTGTATGCGATGTTAAGGGGGTCTATTCCTCTATAGTTGGCGCGGTTATAGGGGTCTTCTTTCTTATGGACTGGGCAAACGATGCTGAGATACAATTCGTCGGGCATGCTTTCCTCCGACCATATTTTACAGATGCGCTGGTGCATGCGCCTTGCTAACTCATCTCCTGCTGCTTTAAATAGCTCAGCTCTCAGGCCGTCTGCGCCCCGCGGCTTTTTTAGTTTTAATATTCGAAATAACAAGCTTAATTTCATCGAGGTTAGGTGGCCGAAATTCTCTTGCATCTTCTTCCGTTGCAAATTAATCACTCTGCCTGACAGCGGCATCAGATCTATCATCACTGTTATGCAGTCTACAGAAGTGGTTTTTACATATTCTCAGCATCGACTGTGACTCTATTACTGGTTGTCCATCGTCATCCCCACAGGCTTCTGCTCTGGCTTTATAGCCCTTTTTTTTTTCGTAAAACTTGTAACCGTAATTTCTGTGGTAGCATATCTCCATTTCCTCGATCTCACGCTTTTCGTGCTCCCTTTCTTTCTTCCTTAAAAGCGTGTGTTCCTCTCTCCTTTTCTGCTCATGAGCGGCTCTCGTCCGTCTATGTAGCATGGCTTTGTAGATGTTTTGCTTTGCTACATGGGCTTGTTTGCATTGCTTATTAAACCAGGGGTTCCTAGCTGGTGGTGGTTTGAAATCCAGCATATCAGAGGCAGAGTCTCTGATGGCATGCTGGCAATACTTCCACAGCTGTTCTTTGGATTGTTCCGGTCTCCTGTGATTCTAGCTTTCCGTCGTCAAGCTCTTGTTGTCTTGCTCGACTCGGTAGCATCCTTGATATACACAAGATAGTGATCCGCGTCGATGTTGGCTTGTCGGAAGGTTCATACATCTAGAATGCTGGCGGAGTGCCCGGTGGCGTAATGCCAAAGTGTATATCGGCACAGACACCCATAGTCTGTACTGTACTGGAAGCGGGAGGGTCCGCGGATTTTAGACAAATGGAAAAAGAGCAATATCGGTCGGTGATTCGATTCTTGTTTTTAGAAGGGAAATCGTGCAGCGAAATCAAATGGCGTTTGGATGCTGTGTACGGTGACCCTTCTCCTTCGATGGCGACCATAAAAAATTGGTTTAACGAGTTTCAACGTGGTCGCACGTCGGTTTGAGCCACGTCCAGGTGCCCCGAGGATAACGTGACAAAAATCCACGATCTCGTATTGGCAGACCGCCGACTTGGGCGAGATAGCTGAGACAGTAGGCATTTCAAAAGAGGTCATATTCTGCATGAAATGTTGGGCATGAGAAAGCTGTCGGCGCGATGGGTGCCGCGTTTGCTCACTCCGGACAATAAGTGCAACCGTGAGACCACTTCAGAGCAGTGTTTGACGCTGTTTAAGCGCATCCGAAGGAGTTTCTGCGTCGTTTCGTGACAGTCGACGAACCATGGATCCACTGGTACACACCAGAGACATAGGAACAGTCGAAACAGTGGACTTCACCCGGCGAACGTGCTCCGAAGAAAGCGAAGGCTGTCTCATCGGCCAGAAAGGTGATGGCCACCGTTTTCTGGGATTCACAAGGTACGATCCACATCGACTACCTGGAGAAGGGCAAAACAGTCACAGGGCTGTACTATGCCAATTTATTGGGCCAATTCGACGCCAAATTGAAGATAAAACGGCCCCACTTGGCGAAGAAAATAAGTGCTCTTCCACCATGATAACGCACCGGCTCACACCTCCGCCCTCGCAACGGCCAAATTGGTCGGATTGGGCTACGAACTGCTGCCCCATCCATCGTATTCTCCAGATTTGGCCCCGTGCGACTTCTTTTTGTTTCCAAACTTGAAAAAGTCACTCGCCCTTCTTTATTTTTCAGACGGGTTAAAGAAGTTGGAGCATCGCTGGGTCAAGTGTATCGAGCTAAAAGGAGACTATATTGAAAAATAAATTCTTTTGTCTTGGTATATGTGTCCCTAGGCTCACCTTGGTGTTTTCTAAATTGCCTAGATGTGATTTTTGTTTACCTTTGTTTTAGTCGCCTTTTACGACAAGCGAGAGGTATCGCTGCAGGGATATTCTTAATCCGTCCCTGCACGGAACGTTAATATACAATAATAATAATAATAATAATAATAGTAATAATAATAATAATAATAATAATAATAATAATAATAATTGTTTTTTTTCAGCTCTATCAAACAGGGTGTGTGATTATTTCCACCTCTTTCTTCTTCTTTCTTAGGATCGATCCGATAAACCGCTGATCTTTATCCAGTTGGCTCCCGAACCTATCTTCTGGATTTTGTTTTTGTTTCAATCTTCAGCCTGATCCTCTGCTCTGCAGACGAAGAAAGTGTAGTAGTTGTCGTCGACCTCTGATGATTGTACTGGCAAGCTGGATTTTGTCTCGTCCCGATTCTACAAATCACATTAAGGTATCCATGTCCGGTTAAGAATTGTGTGGTGTAGTAGTTAACTTCACCATATTTCTCCTCTGTCTATGTTGCTAAGTCTGGTATCAGTCTCGCCGCTTCGAATGAAAGACGGATATATTCCAATGTCATAATCCTACTGAGAGACGTCGTCTGATGTGCAGCGCTCTTGCTGATGATCCGTCTTTAGTTAACTAGAACTAGAACTACCTATATATTTTCAATTGCCAATCTTATATCATGGTCTGCCATCCATTCCTGTACTCGTCTGGTTAATTTTCCCCTGCATCTCTGCCGGACCTCTAGCGGTGATAACTGTCCCGATGTCATCTGCATACCTAAAAGAAATGTGTGTTCTGGTACCTTTCTCCAGAGGATTTCGTCGTGGGAGACATTCCAAGAGTACCATTGTTGAACCCTGTGTTGCGCCCCTCTATGGTGTCGTAGTAATTCCCAGTCTTTAATGTAGTTACTCAGTATTCGTAGCAGGTACTGTGGGACTCTGCAGGTCTTATTCGGAAGCCCCAGAACATCTGCCAGCTTACTGAGTTAAACGCATTCCTAACATCTAGGGCTGACAGCACGTCCACTTCTCTCGCCCTGATCACTTCCTTGACTGCGCTCTGGATTGCCGCGGTGAATCAGACATATATTATCTTTTTCCAGAGTTTCCCCGTTGTGTTCAACATATACACCGGCCGATAGGCTGGGGGGAGAGCTGGGGGAGGAGAAGCTGTTAGGTGGCCTGGCCGGGTGGGTAGGCAATAGTGTGTCCACTACCGCCCTCATTTTTGAGGGACTCATAACCAAAAGTCTGGGCCCCTAGTTTACGCACCACCACCTTGTAGCCGTACCCCCAGGGCTCGTTGTGTTCGTCTTAGCGAAGTTCTTTCCACTTCTGTCTATTGCTCTTATTGATAGCTAACTTGAGCTCTGACTTCGCAAATCTGAACTCTGTCAGACAGTTTCGCTGAATTCTGTGTATCGTCTTCTTCCCCAGGTGACCTTGCGTCTCAGGTGCAGAAACCTCCTTCTGAGCGGGGCGGTTTTCTCGATCCAGAAAAACGGTCTTCTGTGATCTCCCAGACACCTTAGCTGAGGCATTGGTGCGTCGCACGCGGGATGTATGAATTGCGCAGTAGTTTCCATCTTTGCCTCCGCCGCGCCGGTCCGTTCATCGCAAGGAGTTAGTCCTTCCCGTTTTCTAACCCATTTGCGAAGAATATTTTATTGAGCCTGTCCACTTTCCATTCGACTTTGACCTACCCTCAATGTGGGGCGGTCCGTCTGCAAGTCGAATACGATGTATTAGTGATCACTTCCTTCACTAATCCTCGAAGACTTCCATCTTTTTGATTTTTCCGGATATTGACTCCGATGCGAGGATTACGTGTGTAATCGTTCCGCCGTATCCGGGTCGTCTAAATGTTAGTACGCTGCCGATGTTTATTACGTCGAAGCCTAACTTGGAAGCGAGTACCAGTGTTTGTTTCTCATGAGTTCGTGCTGGATATTCTCCATTCTATGAGCCAGAGTGCAGCTGTGCCGAGTTAGTCCGTCACCCAGAAGAGTTATTCTCTTCTTCGGTGCTATTCGCATATGGGAACTAAATCCACTTCCAGTTCTGTTCTGAGCTGCCTGACTAGGTCGTCAGCTGCTCGGAAGGACACGGTAGCACCTTAAACTTGCGTTGAACTCGCTTTTCTTGTGCCCAATCCTTCCGCCATTCTTTCCTGCTGTTAACATCTGTGGCAGCAGCCTACTTCTACCCCCGACAGATTCTGATTGAGTTCTTAACAGCTTTTTTGTCGTATATTGGCTCAGGTGGACCAGTACCGTCTATTGCGATAATCTTTTCGTCTTTAGTAGGGTGATCTGGATCTATCGAACTTTTGAGGACTTCATGGAAAGTGCTATCTCCACCGTTTTGTCTAATTTAATGTTCATCCCCTTCAGAAGCTTCCCTTTGACAAAGAAATCTATCAGCCCTCTCATGAATTGCGAATTGAACGTTGAATTTTTATAAAATTCGGCAAAAAAGTTTGTGCGCGCCAAGTTGCCTTTACTCTGCGATAAATCGCGTAGAAGTCTCGTTCGGTTTAGGATTGAAAGCTCCATTAAAGTGGTGTATAATTTCAATTCAATTTTTATAAAATTTCAGTTTCAATAAGAGTTAGTAATATTTTCCACGTATCGAATTAACTTGCCATATGCTTGTGGAGTTGCTTTTATTAAGTAGTTCCAGCGGTTTGATATAGTTTGTGCAGCTCGAAATGTATGTTAGGCGTTTGTAACTGGTTGTTGCTGTTGCAGTGTGTCCAGTAATGCCATTATTTTTACTTATCGTTGCCAATATTCTATTCTTAACCCCGAAAATAACCTACCTGGTGCCAAATCCAAAATACAGGGTGTCCCACCAGCAGTGTGCCAAAAAGCTAGAGTATGTAGGTCTGGTCAAGACAAGAAAAAAATCGTATGGGAGGGGGGGGTCTATTCCCCCCCGTTTAGCCGGGAGGGGCAATTTTCTAAAATATTGACTTAATTTGGGAAAAAAATAATTAAAAATCAACAGTTAGATCCACAACGCCGTAATATACTTTTTTGTAAAGCCAGAACCTCTTCCTTCATCTTGTTTTTAAACGAAGCTATTTTAAGGATAAGTTTTTGAGAAATTAATTGTCAAACTCAAAATTTTGAAAAAAAATAGGAAAAAAAAAATTTCGAACTACCTTTTTCCAAAATTGTATGTAATTAAGTACTAATTTTTTTTCCAAAATTCAATTCCCTTATTAGTTTTTAGTTAAAAACAGAAAACCGGATGCAAAAATGTCTTGTAGTTTTTCAGAAATTAAAAAAAAACCAGAACCACTTTTTTCTAAGAAAAACCTTTTTTTTTGGTTTTAACGCGTCAGGGCTTGTAGGCAAATTGTTGTATGAAACATTGACCTCTTTTTTATTATTTTTAAAAAAATCGGAGTTTTATGAGAATACAATAAAGTGACACAGTATTGGAATAACCCTGGATTAATCCTTTTTTTTCATTGATAACGCCTGAAAACTGACCTGCCAATTTCGTCTGCGTCCGCCCGCCGCCGATGGGTTCTACCCGGTAGGTCCTTAAGACAATAAAACCACAATTTTTCTTTATTGAAAAATAAAATATTTGCAACCCAAATGTAAATAAAAGGTATCGCATTTTTAATAAAAAAACCATTTCCAAATTGGATGTTAACTCATCAACACATTACGATACTCATACTCTCGAGAAGAATTAACGGACATGCACTTCTGCTACGGTTTAGCTAATGGTCGAGATCGTGAAGCCGAATGACTCTACGCTGAAAGATATTCCAATCGGAGGTGTCCCAGTCGTAGCATGTTTTCAAGAATCCACCGTCTACCAGAGAACAGAGTGCAGCATCATTGGAGTAGCACCAATCCACACAACAAAAAACAAAATAAATCACAACACCGCTTTAGCTGTAATGTTTGGCTTGGTATTGTTGGACAAACTGTTATCGGGTCCCGGTTTTTGAATGCCGTTATTAATGGAGAATCATACCTGCAATTCCTACGAGACCTTTTGCCCGATTTGATGGACAACGTTCCTTTGGCCATAGCAGATAATTTAATCTACCAGCAAGATGGAGCACCAGCACACTACAGCTTACGGGTTAGAAACTGGCTGGATGATCATTTTAGTGACCGTTGGATCGGAAGAAAGGGCCCCACGGAATGGCCACCTAGATCACCAGATTTAACTCCTCTAGATTTTTATGTGTGGGGATTCATGAAGAATTATGTTTACGAAGTGGAAATAGAATCTTTGGAACAACTGAGAGAACGTATTGAAGTCGCTGGAGTCAATTTGCAGGAAAATTTTTCAAGCATGGACTTATGTGCAGACATTAGAAGGAGATATAATCTTTGCCTTCTAAAAAATGGGGATCATATTGAAAATTTTTTATAATAAAACTCCCAATTTAAAAAATAATAAAAAAGAGGTCAATGTTTCATACATTAATTTGCCTACAAGTCCAGCCGGGTTGAAACCAAAAAAAGGTTTTTCTTAGAAAAAAGTGGTTCTGGTTTTTTTTTAATTTCTCAAAAACTACAAGACATTTTTACATCCGGTTTTCTGTTTTTAACTAAAAACTAATAAGGGAATTGAATTTTGGAAAAAAAAATAGTACTTAAATACATACAATTTTTGAAAAAAGTAGTTCGAAACTTTTTTTTTCCAATTTTTTTTCAAAATTTTGAGTTTGAAAATTAATTTCTCAAAAACTGTTCCTTAAAACAGCTTCATTTAAAAACCAGATGAAAGAAGAGGTTTCTGGCTTTACAAAAAAGTATATCACGGCATTGTGGCTGTAACTATTGATTTTTAATAATTTTTTTTCCAAATTAAGTCAATTTTTTAGAAAATTGCCCCTCCCGGCTAAACGGTGGGGAATAGACCCCCCCCTCCCATACGATTTTTTTCTTGTCTTGACTAGACCTACACGCTCTAGCTTTTTGGCACACTGCTCGTGGGACACCCTGTATAATACTAAAAAAGCCATATTCGCGATTGATAATCAAGTGTACTAATATTATTATACTGACACCTTAAGTCAAATGCTTAATTCATATTTCACAATAATTCATAATTATTAATTCATCATAAAAAATAGAACTGTATGTTACGATTTTGAACATGATCCAAATCGGACAAATTTGTTCTCATTGTCCGAACCAGGGAAAGGATGTAGACTTCGTTTTTTTTAATATTCACAATTAAGATTAAAGAGCTTGTCAAAATGATTCAGTTTCCATTAAAAGTAAGCGGAAAAGGAATTGTGATCAGTAAATCTAAATTGAAGTTTGAAACTGTCTTAAAATTACCATTGAGGACCAAGCTAGCCACTATTTTTACGAGCATTCTTCTTTCTTGCAACCTAATCAACGTATCGAAAGGAGCCGAGCATAATAGTAAACTTCGCACTGCCCTTTATACATATATAATAGATATAATATGATAATTGCTTCAATGCAATTAATCGTACCTCCTTTTTATTACTCTAGTTGATATTCCACAAGTCGAAGCTCACTATGGTTAAAGCTGTGTTTCAATTAAAAAAAGATCACTTGTTGAAATATAAGTACATACTTATATACCTGACAGTGAAAACACGGTTAAGACGGAAATGCATAAAAGTAATTGCATTCACAATTGACCTTTAACTGCTTGCTAAGAAAACTGGCGCGAGAACATCTATATAATTACTTCACATAATTATTGCCATCACCACTATGTATCCTATCAACTTGCAAGTACCTCTCCACTTTAATATGTACTCTTCTTCGTGAGTGTACGTTCATATAAGCACCCCATGCGCACGTTTACCTTATTATTACCTACTCATCAATCAAGCGAGAGGCGCCGCCTAAAGCCAATGTTCCCTGCTATTAATGAGGAGTCTATTAGTTCTCATAGCATTCGCCACATAAGACCTCGGATCAACTCATTCACCAAGCCCACGACTCTCCTAAGCATCTCATCACTACATTTACGTCTAGTGTCGCTAACAGCTAATGACTACATATCACAAGCAATAAATATTTTGAACGGTTAGAGGCATTCATGGGCTTTCCATATGAAAATAAAAAAGATACAAATCTTATGACGAGGAGTACAACAAAAAAATGTAATCAATTAACCTTTCGGAAGAACGTTCAATAGAATCTTCTTTCGTAGAAGTGGCTTTAAGTAATACCTGCTCAACTCAACGAAACATGCAAGGAGCAAACGTCAAGGCTCTGGCTGGAATGTAAACAAGGATGTCTGGCGATCGCATTACCACAGAATACAACCGTATTGAAGAGACCTCGAGGCATAAATAATAATTGTACACTAATGGGTGGTTACTGTTTGATTATTAAATAAGATTCATGTTTAAGTGTTAATGGGGTTCCAGAGGTAACTCCTTAGGGTGTATGGATGGGCAATGTGCTGCGGTTGTGTAAATGTAATGAGTATCTGTGTTCTGGGTTGCTACATGAGAGTTAAACGTGCCATTATTAATTTAATGATGATATTAGTTACATCTAACTGATGTTATAGAGGTTTTTGACTTTATTGGCCGGATATTCTCCGAGCAATTATAAGAGGGATTTGGTTTAATGCCTACGACTATGAAACAAACATTTCTCAGGAGGGTTATGCTCATTTTAAAGGATTTCGCGACTATCCTTGCCCCACATGTGCTGGTATGTTCTGATTTCTTTCCTTACATCATTCGCGGATATCGTTAATTTTAGTTGCTCAGATATAGAATTTTTGAGTCACTCCTGAGTTTGTTGTTTTAATGCTCCTCTGTCGTAATTGGGACTGGTGGTTGTGCAAAATTGGTCACCTTACACCACTCGAGGTCATCGCCGATGTCGGTTGGACGATTGTACCCTTCTACACTTCGGTTCAAATGTCCTGAGCCTGGTTCCTGGTTTCCAATAATGCCAATGTTCTTATTGTATTTTTTGTTGTTCAGTCTCGCATAATTTGACGGGTGGGCAGTCAGTATCGCGATTGTATTCTAGCCCAGCAAAAAAAGGCTGCTATTTCGATGCCCTACGACGGTTCCGTATGCTCTTCTTTGTCATGCTCTCTCACTATCTCTCATGTTTTTTTAAACGGCATTTAGGTTAAAATTGATTTATATACATACCTATTAGCATTTTCATTTCAAGCACTTAAATTTTAGAAGAGTTTTACCGGGGATATTCTTATAGCGGACTATCGGACATACACAAACAATGAAGAATGTTTTTTATGTACATATATTCTAGGAATGGTGATTTAATAACACTATAGTCTTAATAATTCGTGATCCCAGGGGCTTACAAAACGATTTTCGATATAAAAAAATCCGATCTGTCGCGAGTCATATAAGAAAGAAAGATTTTTTGATTTTTTGTTCATTTATTCTTCTTCTTTTCCTTTTTTCCGGCGTCGTTATGGTCAGAAGTGTAGGACCATAACCTTCCCACTTAACTGCATTCCTACTGGTCCGCTTGTGGGGTCCGCCGGTTTGACCTCAGAAAGTAGCGGCAGGAAAGTAGGATCTCTCCTTTGAACATGGCAATACCAACTGAGTCGGTCGCGCTCTATCTTTCTTGTGATGGTTTCTTTTACGTGGAGGCTTCCTCGGATCTTTGAACTTCTAATTCTGTCACGCTTTGTTACACCCGCTGTCATGCGAAGCATCTTCATCTCAGCTGCCGTTAATTTGCTCTCATACTTTTTGTGCATTGTCCAGCATTGTGAACCGTATGTGAGCGCCGGACGTACAACTGAAGTGTAGAGCCTTCCTTTCAGCTTAGGGGGCATTTTTCGATCACAGAAGATGGCGGAGTTTTCCCGCCACTTCATCCACCCTACGCTTACGCGATGGTTGATGTCGTCATCACAAGTTGATTCTTTATTAATCATAGATCCCAGATATTTAAACTTTTCACACTTGGGAAGCACTCTTCCATTCAAGTAAATGTCTGGAATAGGCTGATGAGGGTCAGAGAACGGGCAGCACAGATACTCTGTCTTCTTTGAACTAATACGATACCCTTATACTTTGGATTGCATCTGTTGTTGATTTACCCGAGACAAAGCCGCACTGGTCATCAGATAGTCGTATTATTTTCCGCAGTCGGCTATCTAATACCCGTTCAACGATCTTCATGGTGTGCGACATCAGCTTGACAGAACGGTAGTTACCACAATTTCGTGTATCACCCTTTCCTTTCTGCAAAGGAAGAAGATAGCTTTCCCTCCATTGATTAGGCATAGTGTCGCCTCTCATAAGTTTGGAGATAAGAATCATGAGCCATCTAGACCCGATGTCTCCCATCTTTTTCCAGAACTCAGAGGGTATCTCGTCCGGCCCAACAGCTTTTCTTTTCTTGGAGTTTTTGACCGCGTACCGAACTTTTTCGACTGTGATGTCGGATATTTCGGCATGATTCGGGGTGGCTCTTGGAAAGTTGGCCTTCAGCATTGTTAATAAACTTTGGGAAACGAATCTCCTGAGCATTTCTTCTTCTCTGGGCGGCTGTCTTAAAGATATTTGCTCCTTTGTTCAAATTGCATTGTCGAAGCTCCTGGGTAGCCTGGTTCCTGTCAGACGCGGAAGACGATATTTCTTCCAACTCCTGATGCGTTTCGCTTTGAATTCGGCGCACTTTTTCTTCGCGATACCTTTGCAATACCTATATACCTTTCACGGCGAGCTTTTTCCTCTCTATTAGTAGAAGAGCACTTCGACCAAGCTTGGAAGCCATTTTCTTTTCGTGAATCACTGCTTCGGCTTCGTCTGTCCACCACCAGGTTTCTTTTGCGTGTTGGCAGGGGCCTTTAGATGTTCCGAGCAGTGATTTGGCTTTCTCCAGGCCAGATTGTTGCAGGGAATCCCACATGTCTTGTCCTCTGCACTCCTCATTACCGAATCGATAATGGAAGATAGGTAGTTTTTCATGTTGGTAATAAAAGCTTCGCCTTTTCCTTTATCCAGCTTATACCACTTGATTCTCTCAGACACCTTCGTTTGCTGCTTTGACTTCTTACTCGCCTCCATAAAAAATTCAGTCAGGAGGAGACGGTGTTGAGGGGCGATCGCGTCTCCCAGGATCACTTTGCAATCTTTAACTCGTGGCTTCATGAAACTGGATACCAAATGATAGTCTATTTGAGTTTCATTTCCGCCGCTGCTATAAGTGATCAGGTGCCGGCTTTGTTTGACGAACATGGTATTTAGCACTATAAGACCGTACGACCTGCACATGTTTAGAATATTGCACCTGAAGAGTTCCTGGTGCCGTATCCCAGCCCTCCGTGGTAGTCTTCATAGTCTTCGTTTGTCTTCCCGACATGTCAGTTTAAATCTCCCCCAACAAACAAAAGCTCTTCCTTTGGGATGATTTTGACAAGGTTGTGGAAATCTAGCCAGAATGCATCTTTTTCTTTTTTGTTCGCATCCTACTTGAGGACGTTCCAACTCGCGACTCTTAAGTGTGGCTTACGCCGTTGCATTACTTTGCTATCCCCCGGAAATCCTATAGCTCTGACCCGAGCATTGCTGCTCGTCCCAGGATCACGATCATTAGTAGTGCCTGGCTTTTCCTTTTAGCGTTATTTTTCATAATGCTACGATTTGACCGTTTTCTTTCTTCTCCCTCCTTTTTTTGACACGGGCTTGCTCCACTTTTTTTTTTTTGTTTTCCGGAATGATTGTCCGAAATGCTGCTTAATCGTCAAATTGTTTCTTTTGCATGGTATTATTTCCGGCGACAAAAAGTTAATCTTTTATGATAATCCTAGGCACAGAAAAGCGTATGTCAAAATCGGCCAATCAGCAAAATCCACTGCAAAGTCAAATATCCATGCTACCAAGGTAATGCTGTGTGTTTGATTGGATCAGAAGGTCAATTATAAGCTGCTGAAAAATGGTCAAACAATAGACATCTTGTGCACCTGCTAAAACTTACTTGGAAAGTATCGGATGGGGAGTCTTGCCCCACCCGCTATACATATATTGCGCCATCCGATTACCGCTTGTTTTGGTCCATGTAGTTGGTCTTTTCTGAAATACGGCTCACTTCAGCCGAAGGTATCAAAAATTCGTTCTTGCTTTTGCTCTTGCTCTTGCTCAAAAAGTAAGGGGTTTTTTTTGAGCCGGAATCCATGAGTTGCCCGAAAGAGGGGAAAAAGTCATAGCTAGCGATGAACAATACTTTGAATGAATTATTTTGTATCCATTTTATTTAAATAAAAACTTTTTTCACCAAAACTTCCTTTAAAGTTAATTCATACACCCGATAATTTTTAATTGCGAAAAAATATATAATTTCAGTATCAATATATTATTAAATAATCTACCTATTCGTCCAGAAGTGAAAATAAAAAAAGACTGTGCAACGTTTACCAGTATCTCACGTACATACAGCTTCGTGCAAAACAATAGCAACTATTTAAATGACAAGAAAAAAACTTATTTTTGCCGAACCATTATTGATGTTCGGTAAGGGTAGCATATGCTTTGCTTTTTATTAGCTGGACACATTTTTTTTGGCATGCACAATGTCAGATGTTTTAAGACCCTTTGTGGTATACTTTTCCTCTCATTATTAAATTTTTCCATAAATTCTGTCATATTTTGAAACCATTCCCTTCCGAACCGTGGCTTAAAGAATTCAATTCAATGTTCAACTTGGTTCAATTCTAGTTATTGAGCTGGCTAATCAAGAACTTGAATACCATCGTCTTCTATGGAGTACAAATTAATTCGGTTCGTTTTTTTGTGTTAAATTTTTTTATTATTGAAAAACCGTAAAAAATACATCACTCAAAATATTGTCCGTCGGAAGCGACTACTTTTTCCCATCTCTCTGGTAATTTTCGAATACAATCTCTAAAAAATGAGTCCTCTCTGGCATCGATCCAATCATTGAGCCATTCTTCGATTTCTTCAAAAGACTCGAACCGGTGACCCCCCAAATCGTTTTGCATCCGTCGAAAAAGCCAGTAGTCGGAAGGATTCAGCATTTCCAGGTAGTTTTTGACTGCTACAGCCACGTGGGGCCAAACGTTATCATGTTGCAAAATCACCTTGTCATGCCTTTCGGTCGTTTCTGGCCGTTTTTCACGCAATGCACGGCTCAAAAGCATTAGTTGTAGTCAATAGCGTTTCCCATCAATGGTTTCGCCTGGTTTTAGCAGCTCATAGTACACCACACCCTTCTGGTCCCACCATATGCAGAGCATGACCGTGGATGTTTTTCTTTGGCGTCGATGTAGACGATGATGGAACGAGTTCACCAGGCTTTGCATAGTATTTTTTCTTCTTGGGATATCCACTTTTCATCTCCAGTCACGATCCGGTGCAAAAATCCCTTTATTTGATGTCTTTCAAGAAGCAGTTCCGAGGTGAAAAATCGCCTTTCGACATCTCTCGGTTTCAACTCGTACGGCACCCAATTTCCTTGCTTTTGAATAAATCCAAATTTCTTTAACCGAACGGAAATTGTTTGCTGAGTCACTCTCAACGATTCTTTGGTTCACTTGCGATTCACTTTGCGTGATCTTGATCCAGTAAAGCCTCCAATTCCTCATCTTCAAACTTTTTGGGCTGGCCAAGACGCTCTTTGTCTTCGACGCTAAAATCACCACTTTTGAAGCGTCGAAACCACTCTCTGCATGATTTATCGGTCGGAGCAGATTCACCATAAACTTCTACAAGCATTCGATGGGCTTCAGCTGCACTTTTCTTCTAATTCTTCTTCTTTCTTCTTCTTTTCCTTTTTCTTCTTTCTTCTAATTAAAAAAGAAAATCAAAACTTCCCGCAAATGCTGTTTATTTAAGACAAATCCGGACATTTTCTAAGAGGCAAAAAACAATGTTGTTGTCAGAAACAGACGCCGATGCACACTAATTATTGTTGACCGATGTCACACCTTTCCAATGAAGTAGGTAATCGCTTCCAAGATCAGCCAGAACTTGCAGGTGGCGCCACCTTTGGAAAACGGACCGAATTAATTTGTACCTCCAATACATATGTTGTAACCAAATTCGATGTGTGTCTCCGTTCGTTATCGTGTTGAAACACTCATCCAAGCGGTATTTCCCATTCGGCAAATAAATGTCCTTATACACGAGTCGATCCATAATTCCATTTGAAGAAAAGAGTCAACACCGTCACTAAAAAAATTAGGTCCTTACTATCACTACTATCACACTGCTCCAATGTTTTATTGTGACCTTGCAATTTTCTGGCTAAGACGCTTGCCTTTCTGTGCTCGTACAGTACACGCTCCATCCACATTTATTAAATTGAATTTGAACTCGTCGCTAAATGGGTTCGGACGGAAATTAATTAAAAATAATTGTCAATGAAGCGCAAAAGTTAATAAATAATTCACCGTTTTTTTTATGTGGTTCCTCGTGAGCATTGGTTTTTTAGTTGGTCTGTGAACTTCTTAAACTGTTTTCTAAGACTCGTCTTCGTATGGTTCTTGAATGTTCACTGCTTTGCGCTGAAATTGCGTATAACGTATGTACGTTGTTGCAAAAAACGCAAAAGAAAAATTGATTTGCATTTTCTCAATGCGAAATTCTACATTACCCATTTTTTTTAGAACCCCGCTGAATAAATCGGGCCGAGAGGGATTTGTATCCACTTTCAGGAGAGGGTTTCTTAGCTTATTTGTTTAAGACCACTCTTAAGGCTTTCTCAGAAATTTTATATCAATCGGTTTTATAATACAAGTGATTATGAGTGGACATCAAACAACTAGCGACAATTAGAGCGAACAATTTATATGAGGTCTAGACAGTCTAGAGGTCCTACCGACTTGCACAGAGAGCTGAGGGACAGCTGAGACTAGTATCCCCTCCGGATAAATAGAGGGATGTATTTACATCATAAAATTTGTCGAAGCAAGTTTGATACTCGAGGGGTGGAGTAGTTTTGAGGATGTCGGATAAAGCCATCTGGATAGTAACACCGTACTGTAGATGTTCCTAACTTCTTTATACTTTGATCAAAAACGATGGATTCTGTCACAGGATCACAGAATATTGAGCATTCACAGTCTGACCTTGTAGAAGGATAACGCACTTGGAGTTGAAAGAAACGGTGAGCATCGTCTTTATTCAACCCTAAGGCATCCGTTTGCCTTTTAGTGAGTGGCTCGTGTTACGAGCACCACGTTTCATCGCTAGTTGCGATAAGTTACATTATTGCAAGTTACATTTTTGCCTGATAACTCACACTTACATATGTCTTTTTGCTTCTTCATGGGAGAATACTAGTCATCTCCTCAATAAGACTCTCGAACACACAACGGTCAGGGCGCAGAATTTTTCTGAATTCTTCACTGTTTTCTACATTCCTTAAGGTGAGGACGATGAGCGTTCACCGTCTTCGCGATTATGACGAAATCTAGCAAGACATGGAATACTTGTGCACGAGATGGACACTGGTCATCGTAACCGTTTTCCATCGATTCAAATATTTCTTAAGCAGTTTTGCCAAACTGAAAACAAAACTCCATATTCTCCTTTTGCTCCATTATGGTTTTTGGACATATTGGACGGGAGGTTTTAATGTCATAACTCTTGACAGAACAATGGAAAAGCTACGAAATTCGGTGTGGCGATAAATGTCTATGTCTACAAAGTTCAATAGATGAATCATCTTTGTTAAACAACCGAATTTTTGCATCCATGTGCAAAAAAAAACGCTTTCCACTGGCTTTGCATATCCTAGCGGCACGTGGTTCTTTAAGAAGTTTCTCTTCTGGTATTTCTATTTTTATATTGAAACTTTTTAAAATTAGAACGATAAGGAAAAATAACTAAAATTTGCTAATGTTAACTAAAATTGTTCTTGCATATGTACCATGACAACAAAAGAAATCGACTCACAAAGTGGCCGAATATATTGATCGAGACCCAGCAAGTGCAAAAGGGTTTAAAAAAATATACAACTGTGTTTGCCAATATAGCGTAGTGGTCTGTGTGTGAAGTTATGTTCTCTTATATCAAGTTGTCATTTAAAAAAACATCTTTATTATGTTTTACAACGTACAGTCTATTTTAATGCAAAGCCAGTTAATCAAGTCAGGTAGGAGAGAGAACTATAAACCATACACCACCTAACAGCCATATTTATTGTTATTTAATATATTTCATGGTCATCTAATAAGCGATCGTATAATCGTTGCGGACGTTAAGTTAGCACAATTGCATTTTGTGTGATCTGTTGTATGTAAATACCCTGAAGAACTAGTATAACTGCTTTAACATAGACTTTGGCCCAGCACAAACGCATTTTTGTTATTTTTTTATGCCTTTAATTAACTCCTCATATTTATCAGGTGCTGGGCGATACGTAACTTGTACATTCATAGAACAGAAAGCCAACGAAAATAAGCATCCCGTAACTGCAAGCAGAGAACGGAGAGGTGACAGATAAGGAATTCCGTCTCCAAACCATTCGTCGAATCTTACACGAGGCCGGATGTAACGCTTATCTCATTTTAAAGAACCGTCAAAAGCAGATGACGTCTGACTTGACCCAGCCAGATATTGAATTCGGAGAAAGCGTTATATTCTTGGATAAAAGTAAATTTAACATAAACTGTGCAGATAGACAAGCATGGTGGTGGATCAATTTTGGTTTCGGGTGCATGGCGGCATTCAGCGTGGGCAATCTGGTGTTAAGTGGGAGCACCATGGATCGGTTTGATAATTTCAACATTATCAATACCAACGACAAATTATAATAGCCAGAAAGTCACAACTTTGAGTTAAATGGAGATATTAACAGCCTTGGCTGTTTTAAACTTAATGCCTTCAAGTCTAGACTAAAGTTCAAGGGTTACCCCGCAAAATACTAATTACTTCTTGTCCAATTATGAGTGTGGAATACAATTTTATAAAAAGAACTAAATAAATGAATTATTTGTATTATTATATGAATTAGAACATAAACTATTAAATACCTTAAAAAATATAAGAAAAACATTTTCCAATGGAAAACCACTGTAGGCAGATGAGAGCATTCTGGGTCGTAATGAGAGAACGGGGATCTTATGGGATCCATTTCTCGCACTGCACTAATACTGATTGGAGAAGTAGATACACCAGACGACCATAGATCTTGTCAAATATCTACAACGACCGCAGTGTCTTAGTTCAAAAAGAAGTCTTCAAATCCAAGGCTGCCACAGGGGGAAATAACTCGTCTTAGGTGGTTCTATCAAGTGGAGAATGACCTCAATTACTTTTGTATAGGCAAGTGTGAATGCTGAGCTAGCGATGCGATGAGGATTAAATTCGTACGCCATCTAAGTGAATGTAAATGTCTTTCTACTCACAACGAGCGACAGTTTGGTGTGGCTTTTAGGCTTAATGGTTGTTGTTAATTTTTTCGTCGATTGTTTAAGTTACCAAAAACTTGGCATGAACACTCTTGAGCTAGGCGAACATTTGAGATCTTCAGTTATTTCATTTTAAATATAACATATATAAAATCGGTCAAGGTTCAAATCAGCAATCTAAAAAAAACAAGCTTTAATTAAAGAATACAACGACTAGCTTTAAGAGCCATTCACCCTCCATGTATCAGTCTCTAAGTAATTGTACTCAACCCTTATTCATATAAAGTACATTTTCCATAAAAACGAGTTAAAAGCACACAAGCACAACAAAGAAATATTTCCCTTCCCTTGCCTCAGATATAGATTTTTCACTTGATTGATTGTCCAATGCATTGTTTGTTTTGTCCCCAATGAAAATAGGGATAAAGCAATGGATCCCATTCTTTTGAACCTTCATTGTTTTGTTTACCTTTCTAAAGGAAAAATAAAGCAGACAAGATATTTTCCTTTAAAAAATATATGCGAATGACAAACATCCTTAATTGTGTCCTTATACAGTTAGGTGCTTATTCATGTACATACATATGTTTGTCTATTGTTGTCGATTGTGATTCTTAACTTCGACTCTCATAGATAGTCAACTACCATCTTAGTCTATGAGTTCCTTGCTAGAAGAGAATCATTTTATCTGGTCATAAATAATTCAATTTATTTTTCTGTTAACTTCAAGAGATATAACGTGAGAGGGTGGAATTTCCATAATGTCTTTCATAGAATCTCGGGCAGTAAAATGCTAATAAGTAACTACCATAAACGAATTATCCTTTAAAAGGTTTCGGAAAACTTGCATTATTCGTTGAGTTTTATGCAAAAATTATTCAATCAAAAATATTCTGCTAATCAAGGTATATCAAATAAAGCTAGAGCGCATATGAAAGCTTGTCGCACAAGTTTGGAAATTTGCCAAACAGTAAATGTCATCTCAACTGGGAACACTTGAGTCGTGGGAAAAATGGTTTGTATGTTTGTACCTTACAATACACGCTGATGCTTCGTCGGCGTCGGAAAGCATCTTATGAGGCACACAACACAAAATCGCTACATGGACCTATTACTATCTGCAACCCTTACTTCCAGTAAGACGAATTGCCTTTTCTAGTCGAAACCTCTTTGATGTAGTCATGTAGTCTTACACAGTTTGAATACATATATTTAAATAATTCAGGTGTGCAAATGCTAATGGGCTGTATTCAACAGACTGTACATGTTGATCAGAAATATCAGATCACAAATGTTACACGGTAAACTTTGATATGTATCAACAATTCTTCATCATTGCATCTGTGAATTTTCATCGGCGTTATACGAGGATACCATTTACGAGTATGTAGTAGTCCTTTTTTGTAGGTGAAAATGTCGACTTTCGTTTTCGGAAAGCTTTCTTTTTCAGCTTTAATTTGAAAAAATCTGCGTCTAAGGCGAGACGAATAATTATAGAAATGTACGGTGGATTTCTATTAGTAAAGGAATATTTCGAATGGTTTTGACACTACAAACGTGGTGATATCGACGTAGAAAACGACGGCCGTCCCGAAGGGGCAAAAAAGTTTAAAGATACGAAAATGAAAAAATAATTAGATCAAGATCCCATTTCAAACACAACAAGAACTTGCAGATTTATTATATTTTTTTCTTTGAAAGCTTTGAGAATGGCCCAAAAGCAAAGTATTTGGGCGCCTTAAGAGTTGAAGCCGAGAGATGTCGAAAAAGAAAAATTTTCTGCATTGCACTGTGACTGGCTGCGAAAAGTAGATCCATTAGCATAATTCCAACGAAAGAAGTCGTGGTGACCAAACATCCATGGATCAAAGCACATGTTGTGTAAGTGGAACTAGCTCGTTGTGGTATATTATGAGTTGCTGAATCCATTACCGACATTCGCTACCTAACACATCTAATACGAATACGCTGACCATTGAAGGAAAAGCACGATTTTGGAGTGCGACAACTCTTGGCCACTGGTTGCGTAGACCATAAAGTCCAATATTTTGGAAAAACAGCAGATTCCCATTTGTATACCCGATTTCTATACTAAAGCGAGCACTTTAGTAATATGTATATGTATATTCGAGTACAACTCCAGTGCTTTACAAATGCAATTATAAGTTCACGGAAGAGAAATGTGAATCACACGACATCGACATTTCACCTATTTACAGTAGTCTCTAGGATATCAAGCTGCATTGATTAATGTTTTCGACTCATTCTATACTCGAACGAGTATATCCAAATCCAATCTAAGTGGTTGACGTGTTTAAATGTCAGTAGTACTGCTTGAACTCGGTTAAAGATCATTTGCTTTCAACCGATTAACTTTTGCATGAATGTAAATATATTTTATTGTTTTTTTTGATAAGTTGTTAAGTTTTAGGATGGGATAGTCGTTTTGGATTTAAGTGAGGTACTTATTCGTAGAATGACAATTTGAGAGTATGTTCAAAAAGTAACTAGAATTTGCAGCTTGCGTTGTTCCGATTAATACAATCAGCTCCCAGACCATGTGCCATCGAACATTCCTCAATATCTGGGGAATATGGCGGGTGGGGTAGGACTTCCCATTTGAGCGTCTCTAAGTAGGTTTAAACGGGTTCGGCAACGTGAGGCCGAGCGTTGTCATGCTGTAGAATCACTTTTTCCTGCCTCTGCTCGTATTGTGGCCGCTTTTCGCGCAGTGCTCGGCTCCATTGCATCAATTGAGTTCGATACCTTTCCCCAGTTATGGTTTCGTTATGAGCTGTTGAAAGCTCATAATAAATAATACCCCCTTGATCCCACCAAATACACAGCATAACCTTCGAAGCGTGAATATTCGGCCGAGCCGACGACGTAGAAGCATGACCGGGCTCTGCTCATAATTTTTTTTCGCTTTGAGTTACTGTAATGAATCCATTTTTCATCACACGTAACGTTGCGACGAGGAAAACCCTTCCTTTTTTGCCGCCGAATCAGTTGTTCATAGGCGAAAAAACGACGCTCAACGTCTCTTGACTTCAAATCATGAGGAACCCAATCGCTTGGAAATAGCTTGGCGGGTTACCCTTTTTGCATTTGGCATGGATCCTCATCGAGCAATGCCTCCAATTCAGCGTCTTCGAAGGTTTTTGGCCTTCCTTCACGCGAACGGTCGTCAACATCGAAATCACCGTTTTTGAAGCGACGGAACCAGTCACGGCACAATGTTTCACTTAGAGCAGCATCTTCGTAAGCTTTTTGAAGCAAATGACGATTATTTGGCACAAAATCGGACATTTTCACACAACCAAAAGTATATGACGCAAAAGCAAAATCACTAATGGTCAAAATGGTTTGTTTACCATATGTCTTGGTAAGCTTGGTTCATGATGTTTTGGATAGCTCACAATCGCTCCAGTAGTTCTGGAGCCATCTCTTGATAAACAGCGAGAACTTAGTTGCACATCAAATATAAGCGAGCCCAAGATGACCGTAAAATATGAAAAGGGCTCTGGACGTGTGAGATTTGTTCCAAAACTAAGGATGAATTAAGGGAGTTAAATTTTTGATGTTTTTTGTTATGTTGGTGCACATGTCTCCTTACATATATTTGTTAATTTTGTCAGCCATTTTGGATATTTGGTTCGTTTTTCTTAGATATAAAGTTTGTTTAAGACGTGTTCTGGTGTCTTTGGAGACTTTTTCCCTTGAAAAATTGGATAAAAGAATCTGTCTTAAATGTTATTTGAAAAGTAAGATTAAGAGCGTCAAGATACTTGAAATTTGACGAAGAAACAGGCGATGATTTGTTTCGAAGTGCTTTCCGCACCAATCACTTTTGTCGGTTTTGGCCCCTTTTGGAAAACCCATAAAGTGGATTGCTGTTTTGCTTCGGGCTCATACGCATAGATCCAAGATTCGTCACCTGTGTAGATGTTATACACAGCATTTGATGCGCCGCGATTTTATTTCTTAAGCATTTCTTTGCACCATATAACACGAGCATCTTTATGAGCTCTTGTCAAATTATGCGAGATCCAACGCGAACAAATCTTTTTCACAGCTAAATCAAGCAATATCTTATTGATGCTCGTCATACGAGTACTTATGCCCAAAGATGCCTCAATCTCACGATAAGTCACATGACGATCTTGCAATATCAGTTCGCTCACAGCATCAATGTTTTCTGGCACAATTGATTTTGGACGACTTTCACGACTTTCATCCCTGAGCTAACTGCGACCACGATTAAATTCGTTATACCAGCGTTTCACAGTGGCCAATGATGGGGCTTCATCGCGAAAAGTCAAAGTAAATTGATTTATGCACGTCGTTGAAAATCGTAAAAAATCATCGCACGAAAATGTTCACGAGTTAATTCCATTTTTTTGCAAACTACTGTAAACAACACAAATTGTGCTGAAATGATAAAATTTTCTGAAGAAAGTTATTGTTAACTTTCAATTGGAAACGTCAGTTGACGCCATTAAACACTTATTGTTGCCAAGGTTTAAAATATAAATAGCAACCTATGTAACTGTGACATTTGGTGAGTCTATACGTGGTGCAAGCTCATCCAAGAAAGCCGAGAAGATGTTAATGACGATGCTTGCCGTAGGCGCCCCAGCATGTCGATAACGGATGAAAACGATGAAGCAGTGAAGAGAATTGCAGAATCACGATTAGAGATATGGCTGAGGATAATACCAAATCTTGCCATGATTTTTTTTTTGAATATTTTGAGCATGAAATGAATGTCAGCGGTGATTCAAAACCAAAACCCAATTATCTCTATAAGCCCCAAATCAAAAAATAACAGGCCAAATTCTGTCAAATGTGAAAGTTTTGCTTACTTTTTCCTTCGATTACAATGCTTGGTTCATTATGGGATCTTGCCGAAAGGTTGTAAGGGATATCACCTTGAAGTTGTGCGCCGTTTGCGTGAAGCAAACAAGGAAAATTACCAAATTTGTGGATAAAAATGCATTGCTATTGCATCACGATAATGCGCCTGCTCCCACATCGTTGCTTGTGCGTACTTTTTTGGCCAAAATTAATACCGTAAGCATGCTCCAGCCACGGCATTAAACGGACTTGGTCCCTGTGACTTTTCCTCTTCCCAAAACTAAAAATACATGAGAAAACGGAGATTTGTCACGATTGACGAGATAAATACCGCATCGCTGGAAGATCGCAAGACTATACCAAAAAAACCCATCTCAGAAGTGCCCTGAGGATTATATCTGAGAGAGATTACTGTGAAGGGAACAAAATAGGTTTTGGTGAACAAATAAATATTTCTCGAGAATAATAAGAAGTCACCTTATTTTTTTAACAAATCACGTATTTGAGCCCATTCTTGCCATTACGTTATTCTAATGACGTGAATAAGGATTTTGACATTGCAGGACAAACGAGTTATAATGAAATGTTCTTTAATAGTGAAGAAGCCCGCGTTGCCCATTCATTTATTTGGATCCTTATGTCGTTTTTGGCAGTCAATATAGTACCAACAGCAATTGTTGCATTGTGTTCGGTCACGTATTTAAAAATATACGGGAATGATGGCTGGGTTTTTCTATTTCTGGCAAAATGTAACTTGTCTGTCAGTTCCTCTCCTGCATATTTTATTTATTCCGATCGGATTAGGTCGACTCCTGCGATCTTGTTATTCTTAAGTCGATGGATTACTTCTATAACCTCCTCGATGGGTAGTTGTTCTACCTGAATGTCTGCTGTGTACGAGGGTGATCTGAAAAGTTTCCAACCTCAACGATAAGATAGCAGCACTCATCAATAAAAGCTAATGAATGTAGTTGTGCATCTTTTGACAGTTACTCACCAACATTTCAGCCATTTTGGACGCGTAGTTTTTATTTGACAGTTATTTGAGTGAGTCGATGTGAGTATTTTTGTGAAAATAGACTAAATTGAGTATCGAGCTGTCATTACATTTTTTGAAAGGTTAAACGCTTGCACAAATCTAAGATGAGTATGGGGACTCTGCACCATCATTTACCACAATGAAATTTTGGGCAGCTGAATTCAAACATGGCCTTGACGGTGTGAGTTCACAAAATTATTCTAGGTGAGTGATTAAAGTGAGGCTTCAGGAGAGGCTATGAAAATGTCCAAAGCACGTGTTACATATTAAATCAACATTTAAACATGGGAAAGCTGTCCGCCAGTTTGCTCACGTCAGACCAAAAACGTGTTCGAATGAACATTTCCAATGACCCCTTGGCGCAGTTTAGGCGCAATACTCGTAAATACTCGGGGACTATTAATTACTTTCGGCGAAACTTAGATAAACCATTCTCTTTTCTCTTTTCCTTTTTTCCGGCGTCGTTATGGTCAGAAGTGTAGGACCATAACCTTCCCACTTAACTGCATTCCTACTTGTCCGCTTGTGGGGCCGCCGGTTTGACCTCAGAAAGTAGCGGCAGGCTTCCCGGTTTGGGATTACTTCATCGCTGAGGCCATTGTGTGTTTTTGCATTTGTTTGCACCAATTGTTTTTCGGCCTGCCTTTTTTGCGTGTTGAAATTGGAACGTTGATTGATATCGCCTTTTGGACGGGGTTCAAAGGATCTCTCCTTTGAACATGGCAATACCAACTGAGTCGGTCGCGCTCTATCTTTCTTGTGATGGTTTCTTTTACGTGGAGGCTTCCTCGGATCTTTGAACTTCTAATTCTCTCACGCTTTGTTACTCCCGCTATCATGCGAAGCATCTTCATCTCAGCTGCCGTTAATTTGCTCTCATACTTGTTGTGCATTGTCCAGCATTGTGAACCGTATGTGAGCGCCGGACGTACAACTGAAGTGTAGAGCCCTCCTTTCAGCTTAGGGCGCATTTTTCGATCACAGAAGATGGCGGAGTTTTCCCGCCATTTCATCCACCCTACGCTTACGCGATGGTTGATGTCGTCATCACAAGTTGATTCTTTATTAATCATAGATCCCAGATATTTAAACTTTTCACACTTGGGAAGCACTCTTCCATTCAAGTCAATGTCTGGAATAGGCTGATGAGGTTCAGAGAACGGGCAGCACAGATACTCTGTCTTCTTTGAACTAATACGATACCCGTGTCCCTCAAAAATGTCCACCCACACATCAAGTGCTCGTTGTAGTGACGCCTGATCATCACTTATAATGGCTCCATCGTCAGCAAAGAATATCTGGTGCACATTGGGGTCCGTCACTTTTCCTTCAAGCAAGCAATCAAGGACTGCTATAAAGAGCAGTGGGCTGAGGACGCTCCCTTGGTGTATCTTACTCTTGTCGTTGCTCTCTTGTACATGTCCATGATCACTCGCACGTAGGTTTCTGGAACTCCTTTTTGTCTTAGCGCTACCCATAAAAGATCTCTTGGTTGCCGGTCAAAGGCCTTCTCGAAATCAACCAACACCATATGCAAGTCCTTTGAAGAATCACGATGCTTTTCCATCATGACCCTTATACTTTGGATTGCATATGTCGTTGATTTACCCGAGACAAACCCGCACTGGTCATCAGATAGTCGTATTATTTTCCGCAGTCGGCTATCTAATACCCGTTCAACGATCTTCCTGGTGTGCGACATCAGCTTGACAGAACGGTAGTTATCACAATTTCGTGTATCACCCTTTCCTTTGTGCAAAGGAAGAAGATAGCTACTCCCCCATTGATTAGGCATAGTGTCGCCTCTCATAAGTTTGGAGATAAGAACGATGAGCCATCTAGACCCGATGTCTCCCATCTTTTTCCAGAACTCAGAGGGTATCCCGTCCGGCCCAACAGCTTTTCTTTTCTTGGAGTTTTTAACCGCGTAACGAACTTCTTCGACTGTGATGTCGGATATTTCGGCATGATTCGGGGCGGCTCTTGGAAGGTACACTCGGGGAAACTATTCGTTCAGAAGTTCCTCGCAGTACTGTCGCCATCTGTGGAGAATTTTTTCGTCTTCCACAAGGAGTTGGCCTTCAGCATTGTTAATAAACTTTGGGAAACGAATCTCCAGAGCATTTCTTCTTCTCTGGGCGGCTATTTTAAAGATATTTGCTCCTTTGTTCAAATTGTTTTTGTCGAAGCTCCTGGGTAGCCTGGTTCCTGTCAGACGCGGAAGACGATATTTCTTCCAACTCCTGATAGAGGCCTTCCATGCTTTTCGCTTTGATTTCGGCGCACTTTTTCTTCGCGATATCTTTGCAATATCTATATACCTTTTCACGGCGAGCTTTTTCCTCTCTATTAGTAGAAGAGCACAAGCTTGGAAAGCCATTTTCTTTTCGTGTATCACTGCTTTGGCTTCGTCTGTCCACCACCAGGTTTCTTTTGTGTGTTGGCAGGGGCCTTTAGATGTTCCGAGCAGTGATTTGGCTTTCTCCAGGCCAGATTGTTGTAGGGAATCCCACATGTCTTGTGCTCTGCACTCCTCATTACCGACCTCATCGATAATGGAAGAGATGGTAGTTTTTCATGTTGGTAATAAAAGCTTCGCCTTTTCCTTTATCCAGCTTATACCACTTGATTCTCTCAGACACCTTCGTTTGCTGCTTTGACTTCTTACTCGCCTCCATAAAAAAATCAGTCAGGAGGAGACGGTGTTGAGGGGCGACCGCGTCTCCCAGGATCACTTTGCAATCTTTAACTCGTGGCATCATGAAACTGGATACCAAATGATAGTCTATTTGAGTTTAATTTCCGCCGCTGCTATAAGTGATCAGGTGCCGGCTTTGTTTGACGACCATGGTATTTAGCGCTATAAGACCTTGCACATGTTTAGGATATCTTCACCTGAAGAGTTCCTGGTGCCGTATCCCAGCCCTCCGTGGTAGTCTTCATAGTCTTCGCTTGTCTTCCCGACATGTCCATTTAAATCTCCCCCAACAAACAAAAGCTCTTCCTTTGGGATGATTTTGACAAGGTTGTGGAAATCTAGCCAGTATGCATCTTTTTCTTTTTGTTCGCATCCTACTTGAGGGGCATATGCGCTTACGATGTTCCACACCTCACCATGCATCACCAATTTGAGAGCAATCAAACAGTCACTGGACTTTGAAATGGTTCAGACGTTGCCAAGTAGCTCTGCCGCAAGGATGATGGCGATTCCGTTTTTTCCTTGTTCCAATCCATATTAAAACATCTTGTAGGCTTTTGTTTTAACGTCCAAGAAACGTGTCCGATTACAGGTGTTTCGCCATTTCGTCTCTTGTACGCACAGGATGTCTACTCGCCTTCTAACCATCATTTCTTCAAGCCCATAGCTGCGACCACTCATGCTTCCAACGTTCCAACTCGCGACTCTTAAGTGTGGCTTACGCCGTTGCATTATTTTACTATCCCCCGGAAATCCTATAGCTCTGACCCGAGCATTGCTGCTCGTCCCAGGATCACGACCATTAGTAGTGCCTGGCGGGGTAGTGCATTTCTTTTTAGCGTTCTTTTCCATAATGCTACGGTTTGACCGTTTTCTTTCTTCCCCTCCTTTTTTTGACACGGGCATGCTCCAGATTTTTATTTTTTTTGTTTGATCTTACTCTTACAACACCGGTGATTTCCAGTCGTGTCAACCCACTGATTTGCATGCATACTTGTGGGGCAGTTTAATGGTGGTTAAGAAAAAATGTTTTGTATGTTTGTAATGGCGGCAACTTGTCATACCACCATCGTTTATACATATATTTAATTTCGACGTCTTCGAAATGTTACATAACTTTGATGACATGGATGTTGCAGGTAACGAAATATTTAAGCAGAAATGATATTCATATGTGTTATCGAAGCTGTAAAAGGCACCGAACATTCAATCCAGACTTCGGCACTTATTATGCCATACAGATTTTATGATATGCATTAGCTTTCGTCACTAAACTATACCATAGCTGCTGGCACCGCGAGGTAGGTGTCAAGTAGTATGTACTTATGTTACTTCGAATTTTGACTATACGGGTGAGTTGCCAACATCATTTGCTTATTTTGGGTAAAAATAATAGTCTTACGAGGGATAACGTCACAGCTTAATTTTTCCACAATGTTTGTTCTTAACATGGTTGACAGTTGAATTTAGAATGATCCGTTATCTGTACATCATTTTCTAGTCGTAAAATAGTAGCGTCGATCTTTAAAGAAGATTTACTGTCTGCGCAATTTAACTCAAAAGACACTGAGTACGGTTTTGATTTTGATGGAAATTGTTTTAGCCCTAACTAGGATGTAAAATCTTATAGCTCTCGTGGTTATAGAACTCTCAATGCGTAACTTTGATTGGCGCTTGACCGTTCTTTAGCTATTACTTTCGGCTCCCGTTTTTAGTCTTTTTTCATTGGTAATTCAAATGAGTGACTTTGTTGTTTGAATAGCTACATATTAATCAAATTAAATATCCACATTATTTATACAATATAATCAACATTTTGCCTTTCTTCATTTCTTTTCAGCGTTTCTTCGCTCAATTCACCACTTTGTTGAAATCGTTTATTCGTACATTAGAATATGGTTTTTTGCCGGTTAAAGAAGCTTTCATTAATTCACGCCTGTCAAAACAAAAAAAAAAAACAGAAGAACTGCGAACTAAAAACAAAAAACCTAACAAGTAATTTCTCAACCTCAAACCGTCCTCCAGTCAGAGTTCGCCAGAATTCATCTACAGACGTCACCTATGAGTATTAGTACGTCGCACTGTCATCGCTTCAACATCTCGTCACATCATCAAATTCAAATCGCATTCAGTTGTGTTCGGTGAATTTTAAGCGGATAGTATCTACAGTGCTTATTTTTCTTAGCGGCTAGAAAATAACAGTAAGGCAAGGCGCAATGGCGGAACGGAAGAATGAAATCCAAGCAAACGATAAATCAAATAAAGAAAAAGTATAACCAAAACACGGTTTGAAGGGATAGCTATAAACGTCGGGAAGTCGGTCAAGCAGGGGCCATTTTTTATCGAATTAGTGATAACTTACCGGTTGCCCCAGCATCATCATCATAATCATCAGTATCGGCATCTTATTCGCTTAGGAGCTCCGGCTACCGCGGGACGATGAATAGAATCGCCAGCAGTGAGAGATATAAAATATCGATAAATTGCACGCATCCATGGACGCTGGATGGGATTCCGAGGAGCTGATAAGAATTTATGAATCTACAAATAGACACGGTTGAGTTAGAGATGCGGGCGTGTTAGGTTGTATTCAATATGCAGACGGCGTATCGGACGGATAGCTGAGGCGCATGTTTCTGCATTCAGCTTAGAATTATGGCGATCATTTTTTTTTTTCGTTTCATTTTGTATCCTTTCATTCTTTTTCGCTCAGTCTTTGTTTGTTGATTTTGTTTTGTTTTTAAATCGATAGCACACACTTTCAATGTTATGTAAATTGTAGATTATTGGATTTAAATAAATTGCAAAAAAGAGTTAAATGAAATGAAAAGTTTGCGCTGATTGTACGTGATTTCGTTATATCAGATTCTCTTGTTTACTTTTTATTTCGTTAAGAATTCATTTGCTGTTTATTGCACGTGATATATTGCACAATTATGTGAAGTATTTAAAGGTGAGTTTGAATTTTAAAAACCAACAGCACAAATTCTTTTTAATATTTCGAGCTTTCTTGCAGTATAGTAAGACAACGCACTATTAACTTAATCCGTAAACCCGTTGCTGATATGTTCATTGCATATGTACATATGTATGTACATACATATGTGCGAGTATGTACAACTTTACAGAAAAAGCCAAAATATATCTAAGAAATATTTCTCATGCTGTATGATGGCTCTCTACTCCCAATTAAGGAGCATTCGATACACGTATGTACATCACACTATGATCCAGTTCATTCCGTCGATCTAAAGGGTCATGAAATAAGCCAGGTTGCAACATCTAACTATCATTGCAATGATTATTCATCATTGAAAAAAAGGCTAATATACAGAGCTGTTCAGAATAATAGGGAAAGGTGTTAGCTGAAGAATTTTTAAGCATTTTCCAAAATGTTGTAACCAAATAGCAATATATACTAGTATTTGATAATTGACGCAGTCATTCTTAATTCATATTACTATTGTACATTTCTTATTTATTTGTATCGCGGTATTCTTTTTTTCAAAAATAAATTAAAATTTCTTCGAATTTGGTTGTTTAAAATAATAGGGAAATTCATAGTCAACATAAGTTTTTCTTAATATAACGACTTAACTTAACAACTAATTGGTTGGGATTATTAGTTAAAACATTTTTAAGTAAATGCCAGTAGATTAATGTCTGGAATGCCCACCTTTGTTTTTTAGGACAGCAGTTATTCGATTAGGCCTTGAATCAATTAATTTTTGACATTTACTTACAGGAATATTTTTCCAGTGGGTTTCAATGGCGGTCCAGAACTGATTTTTATTTTGAAAAGTTATTGTGGATAAGGATTTTTTCAGTTCTGTCCAGAAATTCTCAATGGAGTTGAGAGCGGGGGACTGATAGGGCCATTGTAGCACTGACGCCTGATGTTTTTGCAACTTACCAATTTCGATGAGTGCTTGGAATCGCTGTCATGTTGAAAGTGCCATCTTAACGGCATATTGTCTTCGGTATACGGCAGCATGACATCCTTTAAGATATCACGATGACTCTCCTTGCTCATAACATCCTATATTTAGTAAATGGGTCGAATACCAAACCAAGAAAAGCAGCTCCATTCCATGACACTATCGCCGCCATGTTTCACGGTTTTCTTAGTAAACCGGCAGTGAAACTCCTTCCCCTGAGGACGTCGAACATTTCTACCGCTGTCAGAAATAAACAAATTTACATCATCACTCCAAAGAATGTTGCTTCGGTGTGATTTTTATATTCCTCTTACTAAGCACTGGAACTTTTCGAGAAATTCTTCCAGGATGATTCTGTAACAACCTTCTGCGGACAGTTGGAGCACTAAATACATTATCCAGTTCTGCGGCAATTGCCCTTGATGACATAAAGGGGTTCTTTTTTGCTAGTAGCACAATATGGGAGTCATCAGTTGGAGTAGTGTTTTTTTGGTCTGCCTCTTGTTTCTTGTGCTGGGGTTCTTGAAATAGCATTGTAAACGAAATTAATTGACCTTCCCAATGTGATAAATTTAATGGTTTTTCCTTGGTCTCTCAAATTTTGAATAATGCGACTTTCTTCAGCATTGCAATGCCTATTGCGTCCCATTTTAAACCTCCATCGATCTTAATATGAAAAATATATATAGTTCTAAGGTCTACGAAAAAAAAATTACCTTTTCAATGATTTTTAATAAAGATATAAACGATAAAACAACGAAACAAACAAAATTCCCTATTATTATGAACAATTTAAAATAGTCTTTTTTTCAACATAACACCACAGCGTAAATTTCTCGAATGAATAATTGGTCAGAGATGCATCATAAGAAAAACAATGCAGTGCAAATAACTGCACTAATTAGTTTTCGAAAAAGAGATAAAAATAGTTCAAAATAAACAAGCATATTGCTTATCAGCAGTTTTCCCTATTATTTTGAACAGCTCTGTAGATATGTAATTAAGTATGTAAATATGGGTACATACAAAAAAACGTCTCCGTGCAGGGACGGGTTAAGAATATCCCTGCAGCGATACCTCTCGCTTGTCGTAAAATGCGACTAAAACAAAGGTAAACAAAAATCACATCTAGGCAATTTAGAAAACACCAAGGTGAGCCTAGGGACACATATACCACCATCACGACTGGAGATCACCGGTGTTGTAAGAGTAAGATCAAACAAAAAAAATCTGGAGCATGCCCGTGTCACAAAAAAAAAAAAAAAAGGCAGGCCGAAAAACAATTGGTGCAAACAAATGCAAAAACACCAGCACTTGATTGGCCTCAGCGATGAAGTAATCCCAAACCGGGAAGCCTGCCGCTACTTTCTGAGGTCAAACCGGCGGACCCCACAAGCGGACCAGTAGGAATGCAGTTAAGTGGGAAGGTTGTGGTCCTACACTTCTGACCATAACAACGCCGGAAAAAGGAAAAGAAGAAGAAGAAGACAAAAAAAACGTGTTGAAATAATGAAAAATCAGTACAAAAATGGTGGAAAAAGTATAGGAAACGAACGCCTCGGACAGGTTAGTGATGTGAATACCACAATATAATAATGCCGATGTACGAGGTTGGTTTAAAAATAAAGTGACTTTTCATCAATATTATCAATCCCCCTCAGATACATATAATACTCCACGTACTCCAGCACGTTTTCCAATCTTCGAAGCGCTCCTGAGATCTTCCAGAAATGCTGTCCTCCCACTTTTGGGAAGAAAAAAACTAACAGCGAGTCAAGTTCTTCTGACTGAGGCATGATTATGGTATTGTTTCTGGCTAAAAAAAATACCTATAAGCAATGATGAGTAAGCAGGTTCATTAACGTAATGCCTTGGACGTAATATTCCATATTGACCCTACGACCTTCCGTCAAGAACACATTATGAACCATGCCAATGTAACCGAAAAAAAACAGAGAGCAAAACTTCCACATATGAAATTTTTTTGAAAATTCAAAAATAAAAAAGCTTGGTAAAACGAAATACTTTATAATTTGTTATTTAATACTAAATAATTATTTTATATATTATAAATAAAAAGTAAAAAAAAAAAATTCATTTTATAAAAAATACACCTGGTACATTTTGACAAAGTTTTGCATCAGGGTGAAAACTGAAGGTATGAAGGTATCAAGAAGGTGTGAATAATCGTTAGGGATTTTTGTCCACTGTTCTTGTGCTCTCTGCTAAAGAATAGCTAAGGATGATGGTGGAGAGTCGTATACCTCGGCAAGAGCAAGGTATACCCAAAGATTTTCTATTGGGTTCAGATCCGGGCCTTACGCTGGCCAGCCTAGCACATTAAATGGCAGCCTTTAAGGCCAACTCTGCACTTTTTTTGCCATATGTTACGGATCTTTGTCATGCTGAAAGATAGCTTCACTCAGAAGATAGGGCATATTACATATTGATTTCAAAATGTTTAAATAAACGTGCTGGTCCATTATATCCTCTATTAGGTATAATTTTCTAATGCCCAAAGCACTCATATTACCCCACCAATTGTACCACCTCCGGGCTTAACTGTCTGTTTAACATGATGCGGCTTCAAAAACTCACCTTGTATTTTCCAAGCCCACGATCTGCCATCACGGCAATAGCGGTTTATTTAGGTTTCGTCAGACCACACCACATCTTCCTGTAGTCTGCATACTTGTTGGCAAAGTTTAATCTGGCCTTGACGTTTATCTTGGAAAGTGCTGGTCTTTTTTTCTTTTCGATAGCTACTACGTTGTGCTTACGCAACGTCCGATTAGCTAACTTGATTGCCAGTCGCTGATGTAAGCTCTTTGGCTGCTTCCGAACTTGTAGCCGTCCTTCCACGTCTGGCATGCTCGTCTTGTTCAGAGAGTTTTTTTGGGCCTTTCTCCTTGAGAACATATTTTGTATAAAATGTGAAACCGACTCAGTTTCGCACCTAGCTCTATGTAGTACATATTCTGTACCATTATAACAAAAAAAAATCGCAAGCATTTAGCTTGCAAGACTTAAAAAGCCAGCCTCGCATATACATAGCTGTGAGACTGAAAAACAAGGTGTACCTTAATTGAAATGATAAGGGGGAATTGGCCTATAATAACAACTCTACTACTCTCTTGCATAAAAATCTTGACCTCCATGTGAAGTGTTTTTCCATACTTCAGGAAACCCACAAGAAAAAGTCTAGTGAAGTCAAATCACTTGATATTGGTGGCTAATTCATGTCACCTTTGCGAGAGATAATCTTACCCTCAAATCATTCAGAATGTCGCCATCTTGCTGGAATCACATGTCATCTAAGTCTATTCGGGCCATAAGAAATTGATTATCATCTCTCTGTAGCGCTCGCCATTGACGGTGACTGTTTCACCAACGTCGTTTTCGAAAAGTTCAAATAAAGCCGCGCGCCGGCCCAAAATTCACACAATACGGTAACTTTTTGGCGAGGCATTTTCACCTAATGCAACTCGTGTGGGTTAGTGTCGTCCCATACAAGGCAATTTTGCTTGATAACACAGCCATTTATCTCAAAATGCGCCTCGTCAGTAAAGATGTTTTTTCGGCCACAATTGGGATCCTCTATCGAAGTCCAGTCAGCGATCAAACGGCGTTGTCTATGGTCATGAACTTTGAGCTCCTGGGTCAGTTGTAGGGGCTCTGTAGGGGTGTAGGCCAAAGTCGCGATGCAAAATTCGCCAAGTTGAAGTCTACGAAAGGCCGAGTTCTTGTGCATGGCGAGGAATCGATAGCCGCGGGTTCTGCTGTACACTTTCATGGACTGCAGTGATGTTCTCGGCCGATTTTGCGTTCTTTTGACATACGAATGTTGGCTGATTGATTACCGAACCGATCGTCTTAAATTTGACCACCAAACTTTGAAGAGTCGACTGTGAAGGGCCACCATGTCTTCCACCCCCGGAGAGTAGTGAACGAACATCTTCGACACAAAGCATCTGCACCCCGTCCAGGTTATTGTGACAATTATGACAAACATGATAAGAGCATACCCTCAAAAAAAAAAAAAACCGCAAACAATGTCCAACTTTCACTGTTTGTTTACTGGAATGTACAAGATCATGATTTTTTACACAAAATATTCTGCGTTATGATGCTCATTTGCATTTTTCTAGCTCTAAAAACTTAATAGAAATAGTGGAACAAACTCATCATCGACAATGAATGACAGTTCGATGCGATTTTTGGGCTCTCGGTGATGCGGGTTTGTACTATATTGCGTGACAAATTTCCTGGGCATACGGTTTTCGAAATGAGGTATTTCATTTTCCGCCTATGTCGTGCGATTTAACACTATTAAAAGTATTCCCTTATATGCAATAAAAAAAATTATCAGAGCTGTTATGCGAAAAAGTGGTGAAAAATTCCATTCAAAGAATGACTGAGTTGCTCTTTTCTCTTATTTAACAAATCTTATTGCATACCGCTGATAATAAAGAGCCTTTTTGGCCACTGTAAGTCGAGCCCGCTGTTAAAATTGTTGTCATTTTTAAAAATGTTACATTTGATTGACAGGATCGGGTGTCAGATAATGTACCTGCAATCATAGTATAGGAATGGTATAATGTGGAATGTACCACAGTTGTAAAATTTTTAAACATTTCATGAATTTTAACTAGAATTCTTAGATGATCGATTTTCTCGAAAGTCGATTTTGAAGACAACGAAAGCCTTGGATGCCAAAGCATATCAACAAGCAACAACAAAAACATACAGACAATTATTGGAAAGGATTATTATCGATTGCCGAAATGGCTGATTGAGTTAAGTCAATAACACTGTTACACTGACATTTAAAGGTCATTTCAAAGATAAGTTTATAGGCAACCGTTGGAGTTATTATATGCATAATTATATAATTTTAGTAATTTCCAGATTTCCGGAATAACGAGTCTGAAATACTGACTCTGGTCCAGCCAGGTCAAATCGCTATAACGTCGTCATCAAGTTCAGTTTTTGGATGATTGTTTGGACATTTTTCTAAACCAACAGCTTTAAAATATTTTATTTTCAATGCACCTGTGAGTGATCGAGAATGAGGGCCTTAGTTAAAAGCGTCTTAGCTGTCCGATAAAAACATAAAATCAACTGTCAGAATTGCGGGCTACGTAAAAGACCGCTGTTGAACCAAGCAATCCGGTAAGTCCCGTGGAACAGATCAATAATCGAAATCATTGCCCATGCAACGCGACTTCAAATCAATTTCATCAGAAAATTGATACCCCGTAAAATCCTCGTGAGGGTAAAATTTCGTGCACTCAGAGTGGACGGCCGTCCGATCTAAGATTGAGAACCTGCACCAAAGTTTTTTAGTGTCCCGATAGGGGATCTGAATGAAAAATATAATAGCTCCTCTGATTTTAAAATTCATATAGTATGTATAGCCGTGGTTTACTTATACACGGATTCTAATAAAGACCTTCTTCGAAATATTTTATTTATTTGCGAGAACATATTTCCGCTGCGAACGAAAAATACTTACCCATTCCGATTAACGAGGAAACAAGCTCCAATATCAGTGCTACTAAGCTTGAGAACTATTTTGGTACAAAGAAGTGATCCCGAAACTTTAAGAACTGATTGTTAGCATTAACCTCATAGCAGAGTGGCAATGAGAAAATCTCTTGTTAACAAGACCAATATGAAAAGCAAGGAAAATTATGCAAAACAATATTATGACAGAGACTTTTGGCTCTATGTTTTCCGTTAAGGTGGTAGAACGCACGGGCAAACAAGAAGCACTACGAAAAAACAAATTTGATGAGAACAGTGAAGGTTATATGGTTATATGTATGATGGTCTCGGGTGATATATCAGTTTCAGGCGTTGCAAACCTTTATATGGGAATGCAGTGATCAAAACTTTATATCTCAACATGTTGGAGTTCAATGTAGTGCAAATTGGAGTTCCTACGTATTGGAAACATCATCTCAGCCTCCCGATTTAAATGCGATTGAGCGTGCTCCTTCCATGTTCTATATGCACTTTAGTTGGTTTTAGCATTTATATAATAAGGTCTGGAAGCATTAACATAAAAAAGACATACTTTAGTGGCTTACACGTTTCAAGTGCATTCCTTTTTTAATTTCCATAAAAAACAGTGACACCACCACTGAATGTCAATAGAATCATTTTCAAAAACAACTCAATAATACTATGTCAATGCCCTCCGACTTTAGAACCTTGCGTGTTCATGAAGATCATGAAACAGTTGCGCCTGCGCGATAGGTAGGTAACCATAACGTACATGATGTAATCTATGCAAATGAAGACGCAACCCGTACGAGGAATTTCACTTTTATTTTGACCGAAGCACTTGGTCAAACTAGTGCTATTGCGATTTGAGTCACGTACATATTTCCATTGGATCGGAACATATGATAGAATATTTTACATTTTTTGAAATTTTATTGTAATAGATTGTAATAGATTAGATGAAGTTTTTAATTTTTTTTTTGTGGAGCAGCCACATATATTTACATGTACGAAGGAAGAAATGAAAATGCTATATTGCAAAAGGTTTATTAATCTACAATAAATGATTGGGTGAAAAACTTCTAACTTAACTTCTTCTAAATGTTTACTGTATAAAAAAGAAAGATCGGTATTCTTTCTAGACAATCATCCGAAGTATCATCAAAAACTAGCTCATGTAAACTTTCACTTTTACGATAGATGGAAAATCCTAAATAAACGATTGTGTTAAATTTTCTTAACGATATGGTCCCGGCTGGAAATTTACTTCATAATCATCGATTGGCGCTTTGCATATATTTCAAATGTTACCTTATTGGCTATAAGTCTTGTGCAATAACCTGGTAGTTAAGCCAACTGATTAGTAGTTATAGCTAACTGGCTGACTGGCTAGTAGCTACAACCGACTGAATTAGGTATAGCCGACTGGCTACTATCTATAGCTACCTGGTAATTAGCTTTAGCCAAGTGGCTATTAGCTCCGTCTGACAAGCTAGTAATTATAGCCAAAGGACTCGTAGTGGCTGTAACAGACTGACAAGTAGCTTACAGATGAGCTGGTATGAACAGCCTCCGTATACTATGGCTAGTATAATAGTTACACTGACTCGCCAGTAGATCTAACCGAATGGCTAACCAGTAGTTGTTCCTAACTTGATAGAAGCTATTACCGATTGATTAGTAGGTATGACAATTTAGACTAATCAGTAGCTAGATTTAGACTACCAGTAGGTATATGATCAACAACTATGATCAACTAGTTGTGATCAACTAGTGTACAGTTATAGTCTAATCGTTAAAAGCTATAGCCGAGTGATTATTACCGAATGGCTATACCCGATTGGCCATAACCGAGGAGCTATATCCGCTATAACCGTTTCGCTAGAAGCTATCTGATGCTTTATTAGTAGATTGCCAAGTAGCTTGAATATTTGCTTCCGTTAGATATGTATTGTATAGGTACATATGTTAACCACAATTGGTATTCTTGCTCATTATAAGTACAGTTCAACCAAGCAATTTCTAAAATTTGGTATTCAAATGGATAACATTTTAGCCTGTAGTACGCCAATCTTTTAAGCAAATGTTTCTAGAATCAAATGCTTCAAATTGTTTATGTGCTTGCGGCTATAAATAACTGATCCATTTTATTTAGAGACCATTTTCGCTAGTAATTACTATTCCAACAAGCATTCAATCAACTGCTATAATGGTATGAAAACTACAATAACAATTTTTATTGTACCGCAAACGTGCTCCGGATTAAATTTAGTACGGAACGATTTGCCTTGTTGACCTATAAAATGTTTAATATGTAAATAACAAGACTCCTAGGTTCTATGACAGGAATACACTTTTCTGCTTATCGTGATTAAAGTGCACGTCACGATGGATTTTGAAGAAACATTAAAAACTGCTGCTTTGTAACGTTGACCATGACCCATTTCACATTCGATTATATTGTTGGAGCACTAGATCAAGTGGCATTCCATTTGCCTGAACATCAAAAAGTAAAAACCATATTCACATCAAATAAGGTATGCTATACATGAAAGATCATAAAAATGTTTGGTGTTGGAACGTATCACATTTTTATGCAAAAATAGAATGGAAATCCCTCTCGATAATTCGCTGACGCCGGCATGCGACGACTGTTTATCGAAGCGAAATGTGCGGAAGTACCCAAATATCCATTGTGATTCGACTCAGTGACAATAACGAAAAGATTGATTGCGATTCGCGCTAAAAGGCAAGCAATATTCCCTAATAAAACAGACGTGTTGGGCGTTGTACAAGAAGTCGTTTAATTCGCTCAGACAATACAATTTATCTAGACGATTGTTACCCACGAACTGTATGCCGAGGTGATGGGATGGAATTTTTATTGTGGCTGGCTTGGATATTAAGCGAAGCTATTTGGATTTTTGGGGTTTTTTAGACATGTTTTATCGAGTGGGGGAGTTCTTTATGTCATTTAGAGTATGACTTGAGCTTGAAACAGCTGATTTAAGGTGACGAGGACGTGTTAAGGGCAATAATATCTTTGAAGATAAAATCGGATAAATGGTTCTAATTCTGGTTATATATTTACCATATAAATCTGATGTTAACGTTTTAGCTCTTTGCCTTTTGCAAGCCCCATTTAGACATACACAATCCAATCCTAAAAAAAAATTAAGGATTTATCAGGCTCTCTATCCTTTTCCGTACGTACTTAACCTGATGAAGATAGTCTTGGATGAGAGAGTTGTCCAAATAAAAGCAGGTAAGACTAAAAGAAGTATCATAACACACATACTAACAATTTTGTATTTTAATAAATTTTAATATTTTATTTTACATTAACATGACAGTACTGCAAGATAATTCATCTTTTAAAAGTACAATTTTTCCAATGTATGAACAAATTAAATTAAGTTTGAAAATAAGTACAGAGCCAAGCCAAATTACAACAAAATCAAATCAGATCAAATCAAGTTATGAGGAGTTATCAGTTAATAAATCAGAAAATTTCTTCTCGAATACGGTATGAAAGTTAGTTGACTGCGATTCATGTGGAAGATTATTCCAGGCACGAGTTGCAGATATGAGAAAGGATCGTTCGCCTTTCGCTTTTTCCTCCAATTAGACTGAGTAAATTATAGCAATCCAAAGAGGTAACTTAAAGACATATTTGGATGATTTTAAACAGATTGTTGAAATATTGGTTAAGGTTCAGACCAAAAATTGATGATGCTAAAGTGGACACTCTTCTCGACTGAGGAATATTATAAATAAAACGAACACAATCATTAACCGCAACTTTTAGTCTATGTTTACAAACAGGGGTCCAACGAACAATTAAACAAAATATAGGGCAAGATAAGCCTTTTGATTAGGCTTTTTTTAATTATGGGATGCAAATAATACGCCGAGTATATCAATCTGCGTAAGCAATAATTTTTCTGCGAAGTATCTCTAATTTCATCACAGTAGCGAGAACTTAATATGGAAACCAAGATATTTATAAGAGCTGACGGGACTTATGCAAATGATGGACAATAGGTGATTAAGGCTAGATTATTATTTGAAAAGACAAAACTAACGTCGACTTATTCGCTTTTGACCAATCTGATAAGTGATCAAGATCTTCATTAACCCTGCCAATGCGGCCTGGCAGGACTTGGCATCAGTGATGTGTAACAGCGCCGCATACCGCAAAGTTGGGCGGACCATTGACTTATTGAAGAGGAAGCTCCATAACCGTGTAATTTCCAGAAATGGTATAGTCGTTAAGTTGTTGGCTTAAGCCAACAACTGAAACACATTAGAGAAGGCTGGGAACAATATCGATGGGAACAAAAACTGCCAAGGTCCCGGTCGATAAGGGTGACAGAGTGGAACATTGTCTCCAAAGAATCGATCGCTGCAAACATGCTCGCGGGGTTCATGTGATAGAGATCGAATTCCATTTATGTGCTTTAATAAATAGAAAAAAACTTCAAACCGATATTTCAATTATTCTCATTTTTATTTTTATACAAAACTTATGTCTTGAAAATGATCTATACATTTATATACCTATGTATACATATGTATATAGCTACGTACTATGAGGGTGGTCCGATAAGTACTTAGCCTCACCGCCAGATGGCGCCAGTATCGCAAGAGCAACTTACTATCGTGTAGTACATTCTAGTAGACGAAATTTCAAATACTACTGTCAGTATTTGAGAGGACGACATAGAGCATCGCGAAGTTATTCTTCTTCTTTTTTTTTTTTTTTTTAAGGGGATATATAGTGATATCGCATAGGGCACTGCGACCAACGCAGATCTATTGTGAGACCGATCTACAGAACCATAGGCGCTCGAGGTGGCGGAGCGCAACATCGGCTCCGTACAGGAATCGCTGTTTAGATTAGGCTATTGACTGAAGTCATTGCCCTTGCAATGTATATATATACCCTATGTCACCCGAGACAAGTCCTGAGACATTGTCTCTCAAACACCCGAATCCTTTCTAGTTGTTGAGATTATATCTCGGACCGATATCGATTATACATATACAACAATGTTAATAGAATGTTTGTTCAGGTGCCGTATAACTATTTTCGATTGTCGGAGTCCTTGAATACTGTTTCAGAGTTTCAGAGTAGGTGTTGCGATTTTTCCCAGTTGTCTAGGAGAAAATTACTCGTAGTCTTCAACTTCGGAATTCCGCAGAAAAGTTCAACCTTGTACCTTTCGCTGCAACCTCTTCTTGCGAGTGGGTTAGGGTCCTTAAGGGCATCGTGGCATTCCTTAATGAATTCGTGTTCTTCGTGCTGACTGTCTAAAAGTATATTAATGGTTATACCTTTAATATGGTCTCTGAAGGCGTTGAGGCTTAGCTATTGTAGTATTCTGTTCAACATTTGTTCACTATATGGAAGACGCATAAGTGATAATAGGTCTTACTCGTACTATGGCGGTATATAATCACTAGATTATCAATCAAACTACTAGGTTTCAATCCCCATGTTTCACCGGAAGTGCGTCGACAGTTCCATAGTGCCTTAGTCGCCTTTATAAGTTTACGATCAAGGTCAATACCAAGATACTTGACCTCTTCTGAAAATCCTATGTTTGGACCGTTCAGGGAGACAGAGCAAGGTTATATTTTTTCTCCTTTTTGCAAACGAGACTAAGATTGTCTTATTTGGGTTTATCGATAAAGCCTCTCTGCTACATCAGTCAGAGATAAACTGAAGCGCAAGTTGCATGCGTTCACTGGCAAAAATTTCGCATTTATCTGCAACAATAACTTCAAGGTTATCGGCGTATCCAATGACGTCATAACCGAGGTTAGTTAACTTGTAGAGTAGGTCGTCGCTGACTATCAACCAGAGAAGGGGTGAAAGGTCGCTACCCTGTGAACACTCTTTAGCTGCCAATACAAATATGTTGCCTTACAGGTCTTCTTTCAGAAATAAGAAAAATTTTGCGACAATTCAGTTTGAAGAGCTTTATTTTCTTGGATTTTCAAATATGTATATGTATATACCACCACACCAGCTCACCCTTACTTTTTTTTCTTCATTATTGCGGCTACGAATGAATTATTTTATGTTATTTTTTATTAATTTTATTAATTATTATAATATAATATAATTTCCGACCAAACTACTGGGGTGCTCAGGAAACCCATATGAGTTAACGTACTTAAAAAGCACGTGTGTATTCTATAGTTAGTAACAAACCTTTTAACTACAAAAACAATTTCTTACTTCCACGTGTATGCTAATTTTTGGGAGTAACTGCATATTTGAACTAATTTTTTGAAGCAAATAATCAATTCTCTTTACATTAAAACTCAGCCCTCATAACCCTCATATGTGTACACATAAATGAATCGCCTCAAGCCGTGGATTCTAGAAAGTCAATGAAAAAGAAAGTCATCCATCAACTTGAAAAAATAGCAAATGAGCTGATTTATCCATCTACGCCTACTGCAGTCAATCAAAGTCCCAAATGATACAGAGAAAAAAACATATCCAGAGAGAAACTTTCTTCCAACTTATCTGTCCGTTCCATTGAAGTTGTTTTCTCCACTTGGAACGTGTGAATTGTTTTAACTATATTGAACGCCAACATACCAAGTGATAGTTATGCAATATTTGCTGTTAAACATAAATCCAAAACGGATTTTGACAACAAGCAATCAGACGCAATCATTGAATGACTTGTTTGCTTTTGGAATATATCTCAGTGCTAATGATGCTTGACTTGTAATGGGTGTCCAAACCAACGAATGAGTCAATGAGCTGTGATAGGTGATCGTGCGATGTAAATAAGGTACCGAGCCATTTGTCAGGTATCATTTGCTCGTGTAGCCGAGACGATGTTTTAGTATTTGTTATCTAATTCAGCACGTCAATTGTTTGGTAAATGAGCCAGAAAGTTGAATGAGTTGTAGATTTGGTTTTGATGGTCAGGAAGATTTAATTCGTTTTTTTGTAAACATTGGATACATTTTTTTATTTTTTTGAAGACTAAATAGAAATAGAATGAGATGTCTTGGCATTCATTTTTTTCACAATTTTATAGATCTATCTTACCATAGACAAAAAAAATGCTCAAAACCAGGTTAACTATCTTAGCTAATCTAAATATCTTACTGGCCGTAGGCGTACACTCCAAAACAAGCAGAATAACCTATGTCTTTCGACTACTACATACTATATATAGGGTTTTCCAAAAAGGACTTGACAACTTTTTTTTTAAATAAAACCCAAGCCATTTGAGATATTTCAAAAAACTTTATTATTGGCTTGAAGTACAATCAAAACATTTATGAATGGAACTCGACTTCGTTCATATGGAGACCACGAGCACGTTTGCAGTGGTCGATTCGTTGGACCCAATTTTCGATGGCCGCTATTTCGCGTTCAATGTAGGCTCTGAGCTCTTCCAACGTCGTCGGCTTGTTGGCATAAACCAATGACTTAACGTAGCCCCAAAGAAAATAGTCTAGAGGCGTTAAATCGCACGAACGAGTCGGCCAATCGACTGGCCCATTTCTTGAGATAACACGCTCATCAAACTTACTATTCAATAAATCGATTGTAACGTGTGCTGTGTGGCTTGTGGCACTATCCTCTCGAAACCACATGTCGTCCAAGTCCATATCTTCCAATTCGGGCCAAAAATAATCGGTAATCATGGCGCGATAACGCTGGCTATTCACAGTAACGTGACGATCGTTATCGTCGACGAAAAAATATGGCCCAATAACGCCGCCGGCATGCAAACCGCACCAAACAGTTATTTTTTGTGAATGAAGTGGTGATTCATGAAGCACAAGTGGATTTTCACCCGACCAATAACGCATATTTTGCTTATTGAAGAACCCATCAAAAATTAGCCAAAAATTAGCTTCGTCACTGAAGATGATTTTGCGATGAAATTCATCATCTTGGCGCATCTTCTCCAGAGCCCAATCGGAGAACGTACGTCGCTCCAAATGGTCCATCGGCTTCAATTCTTGAGTCAGCTTGATCTTGGATGGGTGTAAACCAAGATCCTTACGCAAAATACGCCATAAAGTGGTCTCAATTCTTGAGAACGCCGTGAAATTGACTGATTTGGATCGTTTGCTACGGACGCCTGAACGGCAGCGATATTTTCGACACTTTGACCAACCCGCTGTCTAACTGACACGGCAACATTACACAACGAATATGTAGACTCAAATTTTTGCACTAAGCTTGTTATTGCCTGTCTACTAGGGCGAGAATTACGACCGAAAATTGGAGTTAACGCTCTTAAAGTTGCGGTCACTTATAATATTTATAATTTGCAGACGTTGCTTGTTCGTGTACTTTACCATGATCAAAATGTTGAGTTTACTGAATAAATTGACAATGACAGTTGGATGACTAGTGAAAGGGTGCGTTCACAAATTAAATTCAAAGCTGTCAAGTCCCCATTGGAAGAGCCTTTATAAACTTACTATTAACATTATAACTTAAGCTAAGAAAAACTGTTTTTTTTTTCAAAAATGTAACATACGATAATGTTTTTTTTTCAAAAATGTAGCATACGATAATAGAATTAGGTCCGGCAGCGAAAGTGGACTTTTTTAAGCTCGAATAATCATATGTTATATGCACAGAAGCAAAGATTAGTAAGAGTTGTTCTGAGGTTAATATCTGCGCTACTGTCGTTATTACCTATAATTGCGGTGCAAAGTATAAACCTACTAAATTCTATACGGAAATAAGACTTTCTATAAGATGGCTAAGGTTAATTTGAATTTATAACATCAACTTGTATTAAGTTTTCCTTCCAATCCCTCTTGACAAATATTGAATATCAAATGAAATAAAATTAGCTAACTACAGTGCATACAAACAGCAGTCGTATACAATAGTTTAGTATTCATCAGTACATTATCTATAATACATTTAGCATTTATTGGCTACAGCCACCTGGCAACATTTAGTGTTTCAAGGTCCAATTCAATAAATGAAGAGTCATGTCTTGAGTTTGGTCCGCGTACAGAGAGGTATATTAGAGTAGGAATATTTAATAACCGTTTGATCATTGATAATGGTAAGAATGAAAAGAAGTAGAATTAAGGCTGCATTGGGGCCACCAGAAAGTTGGGAAAGGGCTAAAATAAGGCAAATCTGCAACTAGCAATGTAGCAGAGGTTTTTTAATTTAGCAGATATCCTTCTCAAAAAAATTGATTCAAAGCCGAGAAATTAAAGAGTCGGAAATGTTGTCTTTGGCGATGGGGCGTTAATTATTAAAATCGTGTAGCAATATTCGGTGAGATCAGGGGGCAGAAGGGAATCAACGAAAAATGGAAGAGAGGAAGAAATTAATTAGGAAGATGCAGATGTTGTTGGGAAAGATGCACAATAGGTTTTGCTGCAGCGTGATGGAAGAGGTTATTTGATATGGAGATATTAGAGAAAGAGCATAATGAGGGCTTAAGTATATGGGAGCTAGAAAAATGAGGATACTGAGCTCCAAGCTTGAGGCCGAAATTTGAATTCTGGGTTGGCTTGCTAGGCAGAGCAAGTAAAGGGTCCGCCATTTAACGTTTTTTTTTTCAAGTAGTGCTTATTTCGTGAATGGTAACACTTAGCTCATGTCTGATTTGACAGATAATTAGTTTTATCCTTCCGCTGAACGAATATGGTTGTGTATACGCTTGAACAACGCTTCGCTAAGTGGGCCTGCGATCGACTTACAGAAGATGCCGATTTTGCCAAAAAAATCATCTTTTCAGATGAAGCTCATTTTGATCTTGGCGGGTACGTAAACAAGCAAAATTGTCGCATTTGGGGCACAGAAAACCCGCACGCATACATTGAAAAGCCGGTTCACCCAAAACGAGCCACTGTTTGGTGCGGATTTTGGTCCAGAGGCATAATTGGGCCATTTTTCTTCGAAAATGAGCAAGGAGTGGCCGTTACAGTCAATGGCGATCGTTATCGGGCCATGTTGAACGAATTTTTGTTCACAAAAATTGAAGAGGAGGATATTGGCAACATTTGGTTTCAACAGGAAGGCGCTACGTGCCACACAGCCGAAGCTACACTCGATGTTTTGCGCCCTGTTTTTGAAGATCGCATTATCAGCCGCAGAGCTGATGTCGTTTGGCCACCTCGGAGCTGCGATTTGACACCGTTGGACTATTATTTGTGGGGTGCCGTCAAAGATAAGTGTTACGCCGACAAGCCAGAGACAATTGACGCTTTAAAGGACAATATTCGTGAAGCCATTGGTGAAATACAGCTGCACACAATCGATAATGTGCTTAAAAATTGGACCGATCGTGTAGGCTACTGCATGGCCAGCCGAGGCAGCCATTTGAATGAAATTATTTTCCATTATTAACTATTTTTATTTTTATATATTATTATTATATATTCAAATAAAAAAAGAAATTTGAGAAAATATTCAGTAGTTTTTTTTATAGCATTTTAAAAAAAAATATGTTATTTGGCGGACCCGTTAGTTAGAATCAAATTAAATTAATCTCGTTGACATTGCAGTTTTGGTGTAGCTGAGGATAGAGGCTGTATAGGAGAAATGAAGGGTTGAGTAGAGATATGGTGGGGTTAAAAGGAAGGTTAAGGATGATTATTACTAAAGTTTATCTTGTGCTTAAGTATAGGTTTAGAGTGAGGCCTAGCGCAAAAGCTTTCTTTGCAGATAACTTTAGATTGTTGAATAGTTTAGCAACTGATTCTTGTGACTTTGAATTTGTCGATGAACTTTTCTACCCAATGTTCATTAACAATTTCATCGTTGAAACTTTTCGAAGCGTTCAGTATCGGATTCTGCTTTTGATTTTGCGATTTCTACGCTGTGGATTGAGAATGTTGTTTCTAGTAGAAGTAGGAAGAACATATTGACGGAGCAAAGATTCTTCCTTTAAGTAATTTATCATGTATAGAAGTTCAACCGAACTGAGGTTGATTTGAAATTGGCCGGGAATGTAGATATCAACAATACTGTTGAATGCTGCACTTATTTCACCAACTAGGTCGGCCAAGGTGATCCTAATAGTAGTAACTACAACCACCTCCTAACATATAATGTTCTTGGATGGCTAAAGCCTATGCTTAGATGTAGTATTGGCTGTCTACAGACGTCTGTTAAGGGTACGTTGCCTGGTGCCCAAAGCCGCCTGTCTAAATGTTTTGCGATTTGTCTGACTCCTTGCACGTAGTGTCCCGTAACTGGCTTGAATGGATGTCGTGTTTCCTGGCTGATCAGAAACATCTGGTAGGAATCAGGAAGTCAGATAAACCAGCCAGATCTCGTAAAGGTGTGAAGCACTGGTAATTAACACTCCCAATTTTCAAATGTTTTCTAAGGTGAATAGAGTCGGGACAAGCAGAATTATTAGTAAGACAAAAAGTGTACTCAATATGACTACTATTCGTCGTGTAACAATAGATTATTGGCACCCATACGCCAAGAATAGAAATCCCCTACAACGACAATTACTCAAACTATAGTGATACTCATTCCCGCAATACTCCCTTCCATGCCTATCTTTCAAGAATCAATAAGAATCTCGAAGGATCTTTCAGTGATCACTATAATACAGTAGTCAAATGCCTTAATTTATCAAATGAGTTAGCCATCGCGTTCGAATTTGGATTCTAAAAACTGTATTGTGTTGTTCGGTTTGTAATGTAAGTGGGTAACGAGGTTACTCAGAATTGTTCGGTCGTAAAGTGCATTTGAAAAACTTTTACACGAACATAATTCCTTAAAATAATCGCCATGCCAATTGGTAGAAACTATCAGGTTTTGGTATTGTGAATCTAGAATGCAAGATTTTCTCACACCACAAATACTCTACATTTTTCCTACCGACTGCGATTAATAAATTTTTATAGTAATTTCAAAGCAATATGGAAAAAGTACCGCGTCGTAGCAATTTCGACCTATTATTTGTAAGAAAATTCAATGGGATTCAGCTTGTGTAGAACCTGGACTGCAACAAGGCAAACTGAAACAGCGAGATGATTTTTGGACCTACTATGGAAACTAACTGTTCTGTTGCTTGCACATATACATACATATGTACATAAAATACGAGTAAAATTTTCATTTGGGATCACTCTGGCCAATCTGCCTTCGACCAGAATGTTTATATCATCCAACATAATATTTTGATTACAAAGATGATAATTCTGTACCAAATGAGCATTGACGCTTATGAGAAGATTAGGGTTAATAAAATCGCTTTACCAGCAAACAACGTATAACGCAGTGAACAAAATTGAGGAAACTGAAAACATTATAAACGTTAGCCGTGTGCATTATGGTGGCGCACACATTGCCAAAAATAGTGGTCATGTAGCATTTTAAGAATTTAAGTCAGTAAGGTTCTTCTTGTCCTCCTTTCATGCCACTTGTGCATATATCTGTTTGAAATTCAATTAAAGCCATAGATTATGGGCAGACCTCACGCATCTTGGATGTCAGAGCAGCAGGAAGTCGATACTCATTTTTCAAACATGTTCCCTGGACATGTTAATAAAAAATTATCGCATATAAGGCGAGAAAAATCCTCACGTGACACACGACATTTACCCCAATACAGAAGTTATGACGAGCGTCATAGGTATACATACGTGTATTATAACCGATTATTTTCGGCACGAAATATACGATATTGATGTGGAAGACGTGTGAAATCAGAAATACAGCATACATTACGTGCAAAATTAGACCTTTCGTCGTGAAACATTTAGAAGTCTCATTCATGGTACGGTGGCATCGACTTTCTGCTATGGTAAGATCAAGCAATTTAATGTCGTTCGATGATTGTGTTTTCTCAAGTGCAATGTTGGATCATTTAGAGGAGAAACTCTGTGAAGTATTCATAATTTCGATGACTTGGCTGTTGCTAAAATGAGAAGCCGGTGCCTTCGACGTTTGTAGACAACACACCACCCACTGAGGCGTCGTGCTTCTTAATGCAAATGTGATTATTTTTTATATTGTGATATTGAGCTGCAATCGAAAAGAACCTTATCATATTAAATATTTTATTTGACCGCGGTCAAATCGGAAATAAATGAAGAGATAGTCAAGATTTTGTTTTTTTTTAGATTGAGAGTAAAAATCTTTAATATGAGGTATACGAGTACAATGGCAGACTCAGCATTTTTATACGATTATATAATACTGCATTATTTAGACCACTCTACTAAACAAGCCACAAGGGCGACTGGTTTAAGACTATGTATGGAGATCTGTGTATCCAGTGAAGGCCTCCTAGAATATGAACCAATTGTCGAGAAAGCTAAGTCAACCCAAACACTGAAACGCTTTCGTGCTTAATACGGCCATAAGATCTTTACCGAATATATGTACATAGAACATTGACAGTTGCCTAGACTCTTTGCAAGCTGAACAATTATTAATTTTTCAATCATATCCGACCTCAATAGACCCATTATTGCCATTATCCTTTTAGAAGGTACCCTCAAGAGGGTGTAAAGAACATTATGGCTCCTTGATTTGTCTTCCGGTTGTGGCCGCCGATGACACGACCCTGAATCCCATAATAGCCAAGTTTTCGAAATTGGCGATGCTGGACTTCAGCGACATACTAACAACAGCGGTATATCGCGCACTGTAATGGAGATGGCTTATAGCTTTCCACCATATGAAATACGGATTAGGGTGAGAGGAATTTCCACGAGTCGGAGGTTGGCCTAAGAAAACCAAATGTATTTCTGCTCTGAGTCTTGGATTGAAAATATAATGCACCTACAGTATTTTGCACTCAAAGTAGGAAGATTGAAGCAAAATCCACCCAAAAAACTTTACAGGACCATAAAGTTATGGTAAATATTTCAACTGCGAAGTCATCTAATTCTTGGCTCGGTACAAACTTTATTCAAAAAATAGAGCCACTTAGAGTCTCCGGGAAGAAATTTTGAGTCAACAATCGTTGAAAGTACTTAAATGTGAAAACTTGTAGGTACGTTTCGTGTATTACAAGCAGATTATGGTCAAAATAATTTTCCACCTGAGCATACTAAAGGCAAAACAGTATAGACTCTGAATAGACTGGCTAGTCTTAAAGTCCATCTATCATAGACCTGCAGAAAATGGGCTTTCACGTGGAGCACATAATTTGGGCGTGCCTTAAAGCACATTACGGCGTATCTTTCGTTTGGTTTTGCATTCACACCTTTATACAATTTAACTGACTCTTGAATTGAAGCCAGCTGACCATGGAACGCGTAAAAATACGCCGATTGGATGAACGACAATAGGTTTTGGATAACCAGTTTTCAAACAAAATTTTCTTTAACGATGAAGCTCATTGGCGACGTTACAAAAAAATTTACTGAAATGCGCGGCTCAGTTGTTCGGATGAGGTGTGAGGCTGAGGTGGCAAAGTGCAACCTCGGGTGAACGACTGCTGCATAGAACGCTGATTTGGCGGATTCCGTTACGCAGCATGTTGTTTGTTGTAAAACAAAATCTATTTCACGTTAACTTACTGTCTTACGGAAAATTAGGATAAAGAGGTAAAAGACACGGTTTATGAAACAATTTATGAAATATTTAACAATTTCTCATCCTTCGATGTGAAAGCTGTACTCGGGAACTTGAAAATAAGAAAAGAAACGATATATAGGCCAACAATAGGAGAAGAAAGTCTCCATGTCTCATGAAACGATAACGGTCTTCGCATAATATGTCGGCTCAAAAAATGTGATAGTGAAAACTACATCATTCAAACACAAGAGATGCACAAGGCCACCTGAGTATCACCGAATGGAGTAATGTGCAATAAAATTGATCATAAGTAGAAGACACCATACCAATGTGCATAGAGAGAAGCGGATTGCGATTCGAACCACATCCTTATCATCGCCAAAATTAAAAGCCAAATTCAAATTCAAAAAAGCATAACACAGCGAAGTATAAAAAACTTCAACGGTGAAAAGTTAAAGAGCTCTCTTGTACGAGTACAGCATCGTATACAGTATACAGCGTATACAGGATGAAATTAATAACTGGTTTGCCCTATTAGATAAAGACAGGTACAAGTAGTATGGTAAACAATAAAAAGTGTTATAAAGGAAAAACTAGGTAAGGCCCTAAAGTAAAACCCTGGTTCGACGAAGAATGCGAGGATAAAGTAAATGTACGTAATGTTCTAAGATTTCAAGTTCTAGGAAATAGTTAAGAGATCCAGATATCAAACCTTACGAAAGGAAGGCTCATCAAAATCTTATAGAACAATGAAATCATCATCGAGAAATCTAAAAACTTGGTCATCGTTCCCGTCTTTAACAATGTTGACCGAACACAGTGCAACAACTACCGAGGAATATGGCTGATATCAAGTCGTTACAAGGTGATGTAAAATATTCTCTTAAAATGACTGACATCATACGCAAACAGAATAATCGGAAACTATCAGTGTAGTTTCAGAAGGAATCGCTCGACGTGTGACCAGATTTTCACGATACTACAGCTTTTAGAAAAGAAATGAACACAACAAATGAGAACAAAACGGTTCAGCAGCTATTAGTAGTAGGCCAGTAAAGTATAAAGTAAGTTGTATGATGAAATGGTTCCCAATTGCATTGATTTTTATAAATGTTCATATTTGCTATTTGTATGCTTATAGTGTGTAGATTAAGTAATCAATAACATTTTAAAATTTATTTCAACACTTAACATATAATATAGAACTCCCGATTTATAACTGAAAAGCTGGCACAGAAAAAGTGTGCGCACAATTAAACTAACGGTGGTTTTGCATTCTTTGGAGTCCTGGAGCAAATGACTTTCTTGTTTTTTTTGTTCGTTTTGCAATGCACAACAATTTGATGTAATTTGATAAGTGTTATACTTTTGTTAAATAAAGTACAGCCATGGATTCCAAAAGAAAGGAAATTAGTCCTGGCGAAAGGAAAATTATTATTAAGTTGTGGAAAGAGGGAAAAACGTTCGAGAAATCAGTCAAACTGTTGGCGGGCAGCATTTCTCCATTCAAAGAGTAGTAAATTATTTCAAAACGACCGGTGTTTTTATATCACAACCACGTTCTGGCCACCCTTTCAAACTGGCCAATCGAGAAAAATGACACATTCTCCAATTTGTGCAGCGGAACACTAAATTAACTGCGTCTAATATTGCTAACGACAAAAGAAAAAAGTTTAAAAAGTCAATATGTGGTGATACAATATGCAAAATTTTAAAAAAGGCGGGCTATTATAACTGTGTGGCAAGAAGTTTTTTATTTCCTTATTAAACAGGCAGAGGCGAATCGCCTTAGCTAATGAGCCTCCAGAGTTTTGGAATAAGATTATTTTTTCAGATGTAAGCTGGTTCTGCATACATATTTCGCATATAAGTGTGCAAGTTGATGTGGAGAAAGCCTTGCACTGATCTAAAAAAGGAGAATCGCAGGCCTACGGTTGAACATGGTGACAGTGACAGGAATAATGGTTTGGGGGTGCATAGCCAGCCAAGATGTGGGCCAATTGGAATTTATTGAGTCCACCATGGATTAGAGAGGTTATTTGGACATAGTAAATTTAAAACAGAGTGCCGATAAACTGGGTCTTGGTAGAGACTACTTCTTCCAGCAAGACAACGATCCAAAGCATACTGCTATGATCATCAAGATTTGGTTGCTTTATAACGTTGCGCACGCTTCCCCAATCACCTAATTTTAGTTCCATTGAGCACCTCTGGGATTTGTCGGAATGGAGGATTCGCCAGTACAACATCATTTACAAAAAGGGGCTCAAGGAAATACTTTGCTAGGAATGAGCCAAAATGACCTGCGAAGAAACATCCAAGCTCGTTAAATCCATTACCATATGATATACATATATTTGTGTTATTATTTCGTTTTTGTTTTTGCTTAATTATTTTGTTCAAAAAATATTACTAAATCGAAGACTGAATTATAATAAACAAACAACATGCATTTTAAAGCTATTTTTTCACTTTTAAAATGCTTTCTTTATTAAATAATATTGGAATCTGATTTGTACGCAGGCTTTTTCTAGCTAGTGTAAATGAGTATATAAGTCAAGAACTCGAGGAATTCTATTCAGTCCCAAATATTGTTCAAGTAAATAAATCGCAAAGACTAAGTTGGGTAGGGCACGTCGAACGAATGGACAGTGGACAAACGGTCAAAGGAATAACAAGTGGAAAACCCGTAGGAAAAGAACGCCAGGAAAGCCGCGTCGTAGATGGGAAGACAATATAAGGATGGATCTAATATAGGAGAGATGGGCAGAACAGCGAAACAACGAAGGAGCACACTCATGGCAGGGAGGCGCTACGAACGGTGGTCGAGGCTCTGAACGTTTGAGTTCCAAATGGTCGATAATAATAAAAATAAATTTCCTTTTCCATGGAAATTTATGCGGATGTGGTTCACAAGAAGGAGAACTTATTATCGCTACTTAGTGGTTTCGGGAAATGGGAAACCGTGTTAATTCTTTGCGCTCTTCACTGTGAAAAAAAATATGATTTTTCTTTAGTAACAAAGTTCTTAAGCCAGAGAAAAAAACGAAAAAAAATATTATTAATTAATATTCTTTATTAAGGTTTTGTGCAAATGGCAGGCGCAGCAAACATTTTAGGGGAATTGTGATGGGACCACATCCAGGCCACCCAAGACTTATGTATGCCTGGGATCGTTACCTTGGTAGTCGTCCTCAAAGTCGTCTTTGATGTAAAGTTTTTTTTTCTCCAGAGAACTGACGTCATTCTTTCTTGTTTTCTTAACAGCCTTAACTTATATGCTTCCCCGGTTTTTTTTCTACATACATAAATCCATCGGAGCTGAAAAGATCGTTCAATAATCTTAAAAACTGTGTACTTACTTTTATTCACTATTCCCTTAATCTCTCTACAGTTGTTTGTCTAGATTTTTAGATTTAACCAGACAAGATCAAACGAATGCTCTGCAAAGTCTATGTGAATGTACGGATTGTATGGAATGTAAGAAATGTACGGAAATACATTAGATTTCGAGTTGGATCGAGATCAGTTTTCCTGATAAACTGCACAAGTCCCACTTTGAGGGTGATCTAGTGAAAAAGAGGCAAAGAGAATTGTAGTTTTTTGGTATGGTAATTACCATTTTTTGGTCCTGGAAACTAAGGTGGGCGCATTTTTGGGTTGTCCCACTTTGAGTCCGGGAGACTGTATGTATATTTATCGACCAAGGGTAATATTAGGAAAATGGATGCTTGTCATTGTAAATCGCGGTATTCGTCTGTACTTTGCTTATAATATTATATCAAATACCTCATTTTCGTCGTATCTTTCGTTGCCCAGAACAGTGTAACCACGAGGAATGACGTGGTTGTGATTGAAAAAAAATCCATCCGCCACCAAACGTGATTCTCCGTCGAAGCGAACACATTTATGTTATTTACTTACCATTTTTTATTTGTCTGCTAAATGAAAAATTAAATTTCATTTCCGGTGCAGTTCTTAAAGCCATAGATACTACATACCTGTTTGGGAAAAAATGTATGACATACTGTGATGGACAAAAGTTTTCACACAACGTCATTATCGAAGTAAAACAACTCTTTAAACAAAAACGATGCAATAATTTTAATTAATTTTTTTAGTAAAATAATTATTCATTCTAAAGCTATTAAACAAAATAAAAATTAGAAACGTTTCTCATTTTTTAAAAATTAACAATATATCAGAAAAGTACCATTTTAGTGTGGACAACAGTTTTCACACAAGAAAAAGATGTTATACAAAAGTAATAAAAAAAGTAAAAATTAGTACATATTTAGTAATTTTGTTGAATAACCGCCCTTAATCTCCTAGGCATTGACTGCACAAGCTTTTTAGTGTAATCAGCTGTAATAAATATTTTGCCATTCCTGTGTAAGAATTTGTTTTAGTTGTTCTTTATTCGATATGGTATGCTTTCTGATGCGATTTTCCAGTTCATTCCATACGTGCTCGATAGGTTTGAGGTCCGGTGGAGTGGTAGAGTGTGTGCAATATTATAAGCGATTCACATTCGTACATTAAGAGCCGTATGCTTGGGATCGTTATCCTGCTGAAAGTAGAAATGTTCTTCCAGTCCCAACTTTTCCGCGCTCTTTTTCAAATTTTCCTTAAGGATATTGAGGTACATGTACTGATTCATTGTTTGCTCAATAGAAATCAGTTCACCGACGCAGCCATGCAGCCCCAAACCATAACTCCCCCACCACCGTCCTTCACTGTGCTTTTTATGTTTTTTATATCCAGTTCTTCATTAGGTTTTCTCCATACTAGGATCCTCCCATTAGATTGGAAAATATTCAATTTGCTTTCATCCGAAAACAGCACATTGTTCCAAAACTCTTGAGTCTTACCCACGAATTCCTTAGCGAACTCCAACCTCTTTTTTTTGTTGGCCTTACTAATAAGTGGCTTTCGCCTTGCAACCCGTGCATTATATCCACCGCGATGAAGAACTCTTCGAATGGTTTTCGGGTGGATATCTTTTTTGAAATCTGTTCGAACTTGTGCTGCAAGCTCGGATGATGTAGTCTTGGGCTCTTTTTTAATTGCTATTAAAATTTGCACCTCTTCTCTCGAAGTCAGTTTCCGTGGGCGACCAGTACGTTCGGAGCTCTTATAATTAGACGTGTTTTTAAACCGCTTTACAACACTGCCTATGTATGTACCAATTATTGTAAATAGACGAAGAAAGGTATCTCTTCATTACAATCAAACTACACATCTACGGGATCGTACTTGTTCATGTGTATTTACATATGTATATCTTTCATTTTCATAATGGCAAAAGCTTTCAATGACAACAATCAAACCGCTCGTGTGGACTTTGTATTTCCGAATTTGCGGGACGAACAATTTCCAGGAATTGTTTTCTTATTCCGATCCAATCGTATTTTCTGCTTTTTGCCTTGTCCCGAATCATTTTATTTTTGTCGAATGAACAACGAGGTATGAATATAATTCTACTTTAATGCTCTTAAGTCATCGATTTTTAAGGAGTTGTTTTTTTGACAAATTGTGCAGAAATGTAAGGTAGGGTCTTTGCTTACTAATATGCTAAGATGGGAACAAGTTAATCTAATTGAATTTTAACTGTTGTCACAAATGTATTGCCAAAAGTAATATGAGTCATGGTATTCAGCGAAATCTTCTATGGTAGGCTGCTTGGGATGTGCTGGGTTTCAACAAAAAATATCCTTGGCTTAAAGATATACGTATGTATGAAGGTGGATAAATTTGGGTAGAACTGGTGATGTATTTACATCAGAAGCATTTATAAGATCTTCTCTGCTGTTTTATTCGTGTGTTTGGAACCGATTGCAAATCCTCAAAACTCCGCAACTTCAAAATGAAAAAAATTAAATCGCATACAACTGCATTCGTAAACATGAGGATACCTGAGTTATCGTACATTACTGCTGACCCAGCGCCGGTAGCGGCCTAATCAAAGTCTTTAACGTCAAAGCAAGACTTAGCTGACGGCATTGGTATAATCAGGCGTCATCAATGAAGCGTTCGCGAGCATTGAACTAAAAGATGCTCAGGACAGAAAAAAAGTTTCACAGCAGGACGTCTTGTTTAGAACGAGGATTTCAAGTATAATTTTGCGTTGGTCTAGGACTTCTTCTACCTCTGTTGACACGCAATATGTTATCAGTGTAGAACTATAACGGAAATCATCTTGGCTCTGTGTGCAATTTTTGATCCAATTGAAAGAAAATTTAGAAGATTGAACTAAAATTGCACAGCGACTTCGGCCTAGCCGGAACTTTTACAGATCAAACGTCTTGAATAATTGGGCGTATAAGCACCTGACCAGTTTAGGAGTAAAATCATAAGGATTGACATACCGATAAAAGGGGACAAGCTGAGGGCGCTTACCGCGAGAGTAAGGCCTATCATCACTCATGCGTCTGCTGTATGATGGACAACATTTGAACAGAAAACTATAATAGCCCAAAGGCAGCCCAAGATCGGAAATACTTCACTTCACCTTCTTATTGAAAAGGTTGCAATAGGCAGTGCAATCAGACTCTTTCGTTCAGAAACAGACCATCCATGAAGACCATTGAATCACATGTCCATTCTAAATACAACACCTTCCTGAGCTGGATATGATTACCACACACGTTCACTTTCGACAGATTTGCGATACTGATCGTCGGCGGTCGGTGTTGTTTATATGATGGGTATAATAAATATTTGACGTAAAAATGTAATGCGTCATCCCCTGAGATTAATAAGTTGCTTGTTGCTTACTTGACTAACGTATTGGGCAATGAGCAACAGATAAAACTCATAAACTCGGTTGAATAATTGAATGCCTTATGATGTGGTCAACAATATGAAAGTAAATAATTATAGATATTGGTAGAAAAGGTGGGGTTTTAAATATCGTCATCAGCATTCCTTTGAGCCTGCTGAGTTTGTCTATGCTTTTTATTTTACCTATCCTAACGTTGGCGTTTTGCTGGCTTTGTCTTGAACTCTTTGGCGAACTATTTACTAAACGGGCAAAGTTATAATGAGCTTCCTGGGCCCGGATATACCCGTTGTTACAGTTACACACGCTGGTTCACTAGCTGCGTAGGCTATCACACTACTCTGTCCCTTCTGGGTTATGAACCATTCAGGAAACTTTTCCGTAGTGGCGCCTGGGTCGTTTTGTTCGATACTGTCGCGCTGACAGCATCTAGTCTGGTTTGATAGTGGATTGGGAGCAACATAAGTTAAACTTCTTTTTCTTCTTTTGATGGCGCTACAGCCCGGTGAGGGCTTGGGTCTCAATCAACAAGCGTCTCCAGCCGGCGCGATCTCCTGCCAGCCTTCTCCAATTTCACACGAAGTTGGTTGAGGTCCTTTTCCACTTGTGTTGTGTCCTTTTCCTGTTGTGTTGTCCCACTGGCTCGGATTAAAAACTTTTCGGGCCGGAGCTGTGTTGTCCATACGCTCTACATGGCCTAGCCATCTTAATCGTTGTATCCGTAGACGCTTAATCAGGCACATGCCGCCGTACAGCCCATATAGTTCGTGATTGAATCTTCTTCTCCAGATGCCATCAATGCAAAACGGACCAAAGATCGCACGCAGTACTTTTCTCTCGAAAAGACTATAGACTATAGAGTACTATAGAAAGCCAACTTGGTCTTTCGAGAGAGGGTTCTATATTAAATTGCCTCTTGAGCCCAAAGAAACAGCGATTGGCAAGAGTGATTATTCGTTTGATCTCTGTACCGATGATGTTGTCTCTATTTACTGCGGAGTCGAGGTAGACGAAGTCCTTGATTACCCCGAAGTTCATGCTGCCCATTGTTATGCTCTGTCGGAGACGTCGATATTGTGCGTCCTTTCTTGATGACAACCTGAACTTCTTCTTGCCGTCATTTACCGGTAGACCCATTTTAGCCACTTCCACTTCAATGCCAGCAAACGCCTCATTGACGGCTCGCTGTATTCGCTCAATCACGTCAATATTATCCGCGTAGATCAGCAGTTGAATGGACTTTTGGAAGATCGTGCCTCGCATGATCTTCCCGAGTATTAAGTTAAAAAAGTGACATGACAGTGCGTCGCTTTGCCTAAACCCTTTTTGGCATTGAAAGTCTCGGTACGTTCGTTGCCGACTTTGATGGAGCAGCGAGAGTTCTCCATTGTCATCCTACACAATCTGACGAGCTTGGTAGGGATGTCGAAACTAGACATGGCTTTGTATAGCTCTTCTCTATGCACGCTGTCATATGTGGCCTTGAAGTCGAGGATGAATGTCGATCTGCATCTCTTGTGTGTTTTCCAGGATCTGCTGCGGTGTGAAGATTTGGTCTGGTCTGAAACTACACTGATATGGACCTATCAGGTTGTTGCCGAACGGTTTCAGGCGTGCACACTGATGTACATATGTATTTGTTATATGACACTTTACTGATTTCTTTATTCTTCTTTACAACTTTACTAGTCCGCAGTCACAATACCACTGCCTGACTTCCTTCCACACTGAGTTAAGGAGAGGAGACCAGTAAGTTCGTCACGGTGTTGTCAGCATATATATATCACACACAAAATTAAGATTTTGTAGGCGATGTTAAAGAGACTTATCTCTCTATAGTTGGCACAGTCAAAGGGGTCTCCTTTCTTATGGATCGGGCAAACGACACTGAGATTCCATTCATAGGGCATGCTTTACTCCGACCATATCATCCCCAGCTGCTTTAAATAGTTCCGCGGACAGTCCGACCGCTCCAGCAGCTTTGTTCGACTTAAGTCTCGATATTGCTATCTTGACTTCTACTACTATCTTGAGAGCAACGACAAGAGTAAGATGCACCGCAGGAGTCACCGAAGAGTTCGCAATCAAAGTCGGTGTACACCAAGGGAGCGTCCTCAGCCCACTGCTTTTTATAGCAGTCCTTGATTGCTTGCTTGAAGGAAAAGTGACGGACCCCAATGTGCACCAGCTATTCTTTGCTGACGATGGGGCCATTATAAGTGATGATCAGGCGTCCCTACAACGAGCACTTGATGTGTGGGTGGACATTTTTGATGGACACGCGTATCGTATTAGTTCAAAGAAGACAGAGTATCTGTGCTGCCCGTTCTCTGACCCTCATCAGCCTATTCCAGACATTTACTTGAATGGAAGAGTGCTTCCCAAGTGTGAAAAGTTTAAATATCTGGGATCTATGATTAATAGAGAAGCAACTTGTGATGACGACATCAAACATCGCGTAAGCGTAGGGTGGATGAAGTGGCGGGAAAACTCCGCCATCTTCTGTGATCGAAAAATGCCCCCTAAGCTGAAAGGAAGGCTCTACACTTCAGTTGTACGTCCGGCGCTCACATACGGTTCACAATGCTGGACAATGCACAAAGAGTATGAGAGCAAATTAACGGCAACTGAGATGAAGATGCTTCGCATGACAGCGGGAGTAACAAAGCGTGACAGAATTAGAAGTTCAAAGATCCGAGGAAGCCTCCACGTAAAAGAAACCATCACAAGAAATATAGAGCGCGACCGACTCAGTTGGTATTGCCATGTTCAAAGGAGAGATCCTTTGAACCCCGTCCAAAAGGCGTTATCAATCAACATTCCAATTTCAACACGCAAAAAAGGCAGGCCGAAAAACAATTGGTGCAAACAAATGCAAAAACACCAGCATTTGATTGGCCTCAGCGATGAAGTAATCCCAAACCGGGAAGCCTGCCGCTACTTTCTGAGGTCAAACCGGCGGACCCCACAAGCGGACCAGTAGGAATGCAGTTAAGTGGGAAGGTTATGGTCCTACACTTCTGACCATAACGACGCCGGGATAAAAAGGAAAAGAAGAAGAAGAAGATTGCTATCTTGACTTCGTCAGAGTCGGGGGGACGGAATTCTTGGCTATGGTCGTCAAGATTGAGTAGGGTATTCTGCCTGACAGTGATATTTGGCTCTTCGTCGCTGTTTAACAGTCTGCAGAAATGATTCTTCCAAATTCTCAACATCGACTGCGATTCTACTACCAGTTGTCCATTTTCGTCCCGACAGGCTTCAGTCCGAAATTTTTTTTTTTACCTTCGATAAAACTTTCGGAGTTCATTCCTGCTGTGGCACCTTTCCATCGCCTCGAACGCGCCTTTCTCATGCTCTTTCTTTTTCTTTCTGAGAAGCCGGCTCTCTGCCCTCCTTTTTTTCTTCGTAGAGCTCACCAGCAGCTCTCGTTGTTCGAAGCAGCATTGCCTTGTAGGCGTCTTGTTTGGCTGCATGGGCCTGTCTCCACTCCCACTCAAACCTCGGGTTTTTCCTGGGTTGTATGGTAAAACCCAGCACATCAGTGGCAGCTTCTTTGATGACTTTTTAACAACGTTTCCAGTCTTCTTCTATTGTCAGTGCAGGCGGCGTCGAACTTTCAGAGAGTTTTTGGGAGACTCGGTCGGCAAAGTTCTTAGCGGTCTATTTGACATCAGTCCGCATACCAGTATGCATACAGCACTACAGAGAAAATATTGCTGCTGTATCCGCCAGCGTTAATGAAAATAATGACTCGTACATTCGTAGCCGTTCGCAGCAATTGGGATTGTTACTCGATTGTACTAAAGGGTCTTGATCAGGCAGGACATGACCTGCCAAAATGTCGCATTTTCGGTGAGTGGGCCGTAGAAAAACTGGAAGAAGATCCACAGGAAGCTAGAAGCGAAAATCAGTGACGAAGCTCTATTGAGGTTGAATGGGTTTGTTGATAAACAAAACTGCTGTATTTGGTCCGGTGAGCAACCTCAAGCCCCGCCTAAGCTCAAAACTAATCAATCGGTGGAGGATGCAGTTCATAACCTGAACAGCGCCATCACCAAGTGTTTTGAACTCGCATGTCCTGTCAAAAACCTCCCAACAGGAAGCCGGTTCCCTGGTGGAATGCTGAGCTCCAATGGCTTCGTAGGGAAGCCAGAAGTCTTCTGAACAGATCGCTTAAATCGAACTCGGAAGATGACTGGAATAAATATCGATCGAAGCAGAAGGAATATAAGAAGCTTATTCGAAAATCGAAGAATGATTCCTATAAGTCCTTCTGCGAAGAGATCAAATCCCTGAGCGCGACCAGCAAGTTGGTTAAAGTCCTCAAACGAGGAAAATCGACAAGGCTGGAGGTACTCAGAAAGTCTGATGGTACCTTTACCGAGTCTAAAGCAGAAACTCTTAGTTTACTGTTTCAGACCCATTTTCCGGGAAATCAGACTGTCATCGGCTCGTTGCACACTCCCTCATTGGATACTGCGGCTGTAGCGATGAAAACAACTCGGCGTAGCTGGTATGTTGCGTCACGCGTGGCAACTACTGAGGCCATTGAATTTGCCGTGGCATCCTTCGATGGCTTTAAGTCGCCGGGCACTGATGGGATATACCCCGTTATGCTGCAAAAAGGTATAAGACAGCTGCTTCCTACACTGAAAAGAATTTTCACTGCTAGCCTGGCACTTGCCTACATACCTATCCCTTGGCGCGCGGTGAAAGTGGTCTTTATTCCCAAAATAGGGAAAGAGGATTACTCACTAGCCAAGAGTTTCAGACCAATAAGTCTAACATCATTCCTGCTGAAAAGCATGGAAAGACTAGTAGAGTTGCACGTGCGCAAAGTTGCCCTTCGAATGCATCCTCTGTCGGACATGCAACATGCTTATCAGCGCGGAAAATCCTGCGAGACTGCGCTTCAAAACCTAGTTGGGAGAATTGAATGCGCTCTCGAAAGGAAAGAGTACGTACTAGGCATTTTTGTCGACATTGAGGGAGCTTTTGATAACGCTACTTTTGACAGCATGTGTAACGCTGCTAGACGGCATGGCGTAGATGAAGCACTGGTTTTGTGGATCAAAGCAATGCTTGTGCACAGGACATTGATCGCTGATACAGGCCTCGAACAATGTGTCAAGTCTGGAGTAAACAGGGGCTGCCCGCAAGGTGGCGTCTTGTCTCCGCTGCTATGGTGCATGGTGGTCGACTCTCTGCTAGATGCTCTCAATGCCTCTGGAATCTATGCCCAGGCCTATGCGGATGATGTTGCTGTTCTCTCTGTCGGCTCATGTTTAGCGAATGTCTGTCTCAAAGCGCAGGCGGCGCTAAACGTGATCGATGACTGGTGCACGAGAAATGGGCTGTCGGTTAATCCTCTTAAGACCGATGTCGTTCTCTTCACGAGAAGGAGGAAAACAACTGGCATTGCTCAGCTGGTGCTAAAAGGCATTCCCATCCCTATATCCAAGGAAGCTAAGTATCTGGGAGTCATTCTAGATAACAAACTTCTCTGGTCAAAACATGTTGAGCCCAAAACCACCAAAGCGCTGTCAGCTTTCTGGCAATGCAAAGGTGCCTTTGGCAAAACATGGGGCTTATCGCCGAAAAAGGTCCTTTGGATCTACACGGCAATGGTAAGACCGATAATCTCATATGCATCGGTTGTTTGGTGGAGCAGGCTGACACGAAAACACGCTGTGGGTTCACTCACCAAACTCCAAAGAGCGGTCTGCCTCAGTTGCACGGGGGCTTTCCCCAGCACACCGGGAGCTGCTTTAGATGCTATGATGAACCTTCCACCCCTTGACATATATATCAGAGGGTGTGCACTGAAAACTATTTCTCGCCTAAAGAGGAATGGTCTTTGGTACAACTCGCAGTGGAGTGAAAGTGTACTTGAGAGAGAAATATCCTACGACCACTGTCTCATGGATATGCCCTCTGACGCAATGACACCTGCCATCCTACTGCGCTGTAACTACACAGTCACATTTCCTTGGCGTCAGGACTGGCTTTGGCCAGACACTGAACCTGGAATAGAATGTCTTCGCATCTTCACAGATGGCTCCAGGACTGGTCAGGGATCCGGCGCTGGAGTTTTCTTCGAGCGCGAAAACATTCGACTGCACTTCTCGTTAGGAAAATATGCGTCTGTCTTCCAGGCGGAGATTTACGCAATCCTAATGGCCATGCACTATGTTGTGAAACACAGATGGAGGGGAAAGAGCATATGTGTCTGCAGTGACAGCCAAGCTGCACTCAAAGCTGTATCCAATCCTCTGTCCAACTCCAAACTAGTGCATGAACTCAAAACCTTTTTGAACAAAGTCGGAAGACTAAATTCACTTAGGCTTGTATGGGTTCCAGGTCACTCTGGAATCCCAGGAAACGAGATCTCCGATGAACTCGCTAGAAAAGGCTCAGAGGAGAGTTTCTCAGGGCCTGAACCCGCCTTAGGTCTACCAGCTTCAACGGTTAAATCTGACATCAATGACTGGGTCTTTAACGTACACAGTCGCAGATGGAGGGATTATCCAGGATGCAGGATGACTAAGCGCGTACGCCCTGACGTCTGTAAAAAGTCCGCAACATTCTTCTTATCCTTAAGGAGAAATGACTGCAGAAGGCTAACGGGCGTCATTACGGGCCATTACACTTTTGCCAGGCATCTCTACGTGCTTGGCATCAGTGAGACGCCTACCTGTGCTGCTTGTTGCGAGGAGGACGACACAGCGGAACACTTTCTCTGCGACTGTCCCGCCTTCGCTCGTGCACGGTGGCGCACCCTTGGGGCCGACGTGGTGGGTGCCGAATCTCTTAGCTCAACATCACTGAAGCCCCTCCTCACTTTTCTCCGGACAACGGGGAAAATACAATAAAGACAAGGCGTCTGTCTGGTAGTACAATGGACCAGTACTTGTGTCTGAGTGCTCCAGCAGATAGTAGAAGCCTCCAACAAAAAAAAAAAAAAAAAAAAAAAACCTCAGGCAAGACAAGAGCTGCCAATGCACTGTTTGATGCATATTTTTTCAAAGATAACTGTGAGAATATCGTTACCATCAATGACACTAGTTATCGTCTATCGTCTAATCCCGTGCAGGGACGGGTTAAGAATATCCCTGCAGCGATACCTCTCGCTTGTCGTAAAAGGCGACTAAAACAAAGGTGAACAAAAATCACATCTAGGCAATTTAGAAAACACCAAGGTGAGCCTAGGGACACATATACCACCATTAAACTGCCCCACAAGTGTACATGCAAATCAGTGGGTTGACACGACTGGAGATCACCGGTGTTGTAAGAGTAAGATCAAACAAAAAAAATCTGGAGCATGCCCGTGTCACAAAAAAAAAAAAAAAAAAAGGCAGGCCGAAAAACAATTGGTGCAAACAAATGCAAAAACACCAGCATTTGATTGGCCTCAGCGATGAAGTAATCCCAATCCGGGAGGCCTGCCGTTACTTTCTGAGGTCAAACCGGCGGACCCCACAAGCAGACCAGTAGGAATGCGGTTAAGTGGGAAGGTTATGGTCCTACACTTCTGACCATAACAACGCCGGAAAAAGGAAAAGAAGAAGAAGAAGAAGACACTAGCTATCGTCTAACTTTTTTTTTTGCCCAAAATGCACGAGCGAACCTGAACGACATGTTGTTCCAGCAAGACGGCGCTACAAGCCACATAACAAGTGAAGTTGAGAAATGATTTGGCTAAACTATTTATCTTTCGTTTGGGACCTATTCCGATATGCCAGCATCGTGTTATGTGTTATATTTACCTACATATGTCTTGAAAAAAGTGACTCAAAATTGGACAAGTCGTATGGAACAGAATAAACGTATTCTTGGTCAATATTTACATAATATTTACACGAAATCATCTTTAAAAAAGTGATTTATCAACTCAAATAGTTTTTTTTAATTCTTCTGGATTCTTTTTCACCATTACAAATCAAACGATTAAAAAATCAAATATTAGTTTTATAAGCTACCGGACTTCAATTGGCTGTAACTCATCCCATTTCAAATTGGATATGATCTTAACTTTTATAAAGGTTATGTAACTTGAACATCGTAATGTGCTACTATCACTGCGTTTATAAAAATAAACACGTAACTTCGATGCCAGAGAACTGGGCGCAAGCCATATAATTCTTTTAAGCTACGTGAAAGTCTAATCCAATTTTTTTAGCAAGACCTTGTTCATCGCTGAAGCTAATCAATCAACTAATGCATATCAACAGCTTTGGTATAGTAAGGAAAAATCATCGTTATTCTCAAATTAAGCTCACATGGTACGATCAAAAATCCAATCAAGAATCTTACTATTAAATCATCAGACACACAGATTAGCGAACGGTCTTTAGAACTCACCCTGCGGGTGAGAATGTATGACCTTAGTATTGCGCTAGATTGAATCAAAAATAATTGTACAAGGTTACTCTCATGCCAATCATTTATCAATTGGCAGCTTTCAGTCGGTGGTTCGAAAACCTTTAGGCTAATAGGTAGCCAAAAGGAATGACATGCATTTATTGTAATCAAGTTCTCGGGAGGTTCTAGTCCATGTCATGACCTCGGACTCATAGCCATGGTCCCTTTAAATATATTTTCTGAAAAAAGTGGCTGCTATCGTTTACCTCATTTATTCCACTCCTCTTTTCGCCATTCATGATTTTTAAAATCATCAAAGGTCCAACCGTGCTTTACAATAAATTGCAGAGGATGTGAACCTCTTTTGATCTCAGGCGTGAACAAAAGCTGGAAAATAGACATTTAGCGGTGGTTTTTGTGTTTTTCCAAAACTCATCTCAACTCTCATTTATGAGGGGCTAATTCTTATATTTTAATCAATTCTGAATCACGTGAAATCGCAATGAATTATTGTCTGAAAATCCAAAATATACTTCTTTTCCATTAAAGCAACATCAACTTCCCCATCGACACGTTACCACGTTGCAAGCTAATTGAATACCAATCATAAGTTCCCAAAAACCTCTTTCGACCCTACTTTATCACAGTGACCTAATCTCCTAGGGCACTAGCTCAACCAAAATAGCCAACACGAATAATAATTCAAACGGTGACCTAAAATTTTCAGCGAAATACAACAATTTCCCAGAAAGACCAAATTGAAAAGGAAAATACGAAGCAACAAAACAAAAATTAAACGAAAAACCCCAATTCGACGTCTGACGTCGGGTACAAGCTAAGCGAAGTCACACCGGCCGGGCCTTGTTGGAGCTGATGGACGGGCTTATGAATGAAACTTGCAAATGATATCCATTACCATAAATTATCGGCTAATTCGGGAGTGTTGCCAAAAACAATTATACGCACGTAGATATTGTACTGCATGGCATGGATTCGGTAATACATATTAACGTCTGACGGCAAATTGTGTTTTCTTTCAACACGTTCCGGGGCTGGTGCCATTCTTTTGCAACACATGTCCGAGCGATCGAATGTTCGACTGCCAGACTTTGTGCTCTGTAGTTTCGTCGCTCGACCGGCAGCGAAGCGCTGGTCACTTCTTGGCTTTTGCGGTTCGCGTTTCGCTTTGCTTCCGAATGGCGGGTACGATTGCTTTAGTTTCATCAATATTCATATTGATGTGGCGGTTGGTAAAACATGTTTTGAATGGTTGTATTCATTTTCCCCGTTTTGGGTTTTTAGATTTCTCGATCGTTTTCTGGTTTCTTTGGCGGTAATTGATTAATGAATCTGAAAGAACATTATCGTCGACAGTGTTGGATGTTTTGTGTTAGAATTTAGATTTAACTGAGCTAGCGTGATTGGACGGCAGCTGTTGTCAAGGTTCGTGGTAGTTTCCTCACCATCAATCAAATCAATGAATTGGGACTTGGGGAACTAAATAAATGTGAAAGAATCTTAGGATGTTGGAGCTTTTGATTACTGAGCCAATATAAAAATGACGGAAAGGGAGGATTGTGGTTGAGATGATGATGAACGGCGATAATTAATGCTTATTAAGATGAAATTAATTCTTCTTAGCCAGTCATAAATGGAGCGCCATAGGATAGGTTAGGTTACGTAGCTTCCCTCGGTAAAAGCGGTGGGGATCAATTAGACCAAGAACGGTCCATTGTGCTATCACTTGAGTCGGCTTGGTCACCGTTACTCTTGTAACCATTTTGAGTGCTGAATAAAATTCGATATCTTGCAGATCTCCGTATCGGATAGATCCTTTAGTTCTTCTTGAGGCGGCTAGAGCGGGGCAATTACATAGGAGAGATGGGATGGAGATTCTCCCTCTTCCTCATCACAACACCTACTGCAGTATTCGTTAGATGGCAGTCCTAATCTTACGCCATGTTTTCCTAAAGCACATTGTCCTGTTAGGACTCCAATTAGGCTGTATAGAATAGACCTCAGTCTCAATCTCGAGGGATAACGTGGCGAAGGACAACCGCATCTAAGTTGGAAGACACAAGTTGAAAGGAATCACAGCAAACTGGACGTTCGGCACTAAATGCGATCAAAACTCATTATAAGAACCAAACGGATGTAAATTTGAATTTGGATGAGAGTTAAAATCATGCCCCTTTTATTGTGGCTATTTTTTTTATATTTAGTTATTCATCAATATGTTATCACCCTTGGATATTTAACAGCTGCGTCAGGTCTTTCCTTAATCTTGGCAAATATCAACCCTTTCAAGAATCTTTTCAGATTTGGGCATGATTAAGGTTTTGTTTCTGGCCAAAAGATACGCACAAGCACCGAATAGTGAGCAGGGGCAGTATTGTATCATGGCAATAGCCATAGATCTTTTTCCCACAAATCTTTAGGTTTTTTTCGTCTAGCTTCAAGGTGATATCCCTTATTAACCCCACGATATTCCGGCAGGAACCCATGATGAACCACGTCATTGTAATCGAAGAAAACAGTGACCAACATTTTCACATTTGACCGAATCTGGTTTCGGAACAAACTTCGCTGAAACACGTTTCATGCCCAAAATATCTATAAACATTTCATGGTATGAGCCAACCGATATGCAAAAGATAACGTGAAAATAGTCGAAAATGTGACTATCAAACATATACTCCGTGTCACAAAAGTCTACAAACGAAGCGAAGTTACTTGATCCTTCCATTAAAATAAGAAAAATCTAATATAAATTTAAAGTTTTGCATATGTATGATATCTCATTGTGAATTCTTATATTCATTAACAACAACAAATATTAGCATTGACGTACACATCCTTGGTAAAGAAGAAGAAGACGTAAACAAGAAAAAAACAAATCTAACAAAAGTCTACATACGAACGTAAGACGATCGAAAATACTGTTATCGGAGTCGAATGGAAGCAACTACGGAATTATTTGTAGTTGAGTCGTGCACAGGAAGGTTAGAGAGTAGAAAATTTTATTTATTTTTATTTGTTGATAAAGTTACTGGCAGAAAGGAAATGAGGGTGAGTCGATGGCCGAAATTGGCAAAATTCTAAATTTGCATAAGGCAGTACAGACTACGAGTATTATAAAAAACCATAAAAACACGGAAAATTATGACAGTAAGCCAAGAAGCGGACGACCGAAGAAGCTTGACAATAGGATCCAAAGAAAGATTGTGCGGAAATTTGCGGAAAATCTAAAACAGAGCGCTAGCTTACTTGCCGCTGAACTACAAACGTTTGAAAATATAACTGTACATCCTGAAACTATTCGTTGTGCACTAAAACACTTTGGTTTAAGCTCTCATATACGAGTAGCTAGGAAAAAGCCGCTGATAAGCTTAACCAACAAGAGTAAAGGGTTTGACTAGGCCAAAAAGTATGAGAAAGTGCATATTGACGACCCTAGATTCTGGGAACGGGTAAAAAAGGGTTTTCCAAAAAGGACTTGACAACTTTTTTTTTAAATAAAACGCAAACCATTTGAGATGTTTCAAAAACTTTATTATCGGCTTGAAGTACAATCAAAACATTTATGAATGGAACTCGACTTCGTTCATATGGCCACCGCGAGCACGTTTGCAGTGGTCGATTCGTTGGACCCAATTTTCGATGACTCGGCCAAACATTTCGGCCGCTATTTCGCGTTCAATGTTGGCTCTGAGCTCTTCCAACGTCGTCGGCTTGTTGGCATAAACCAATGACTTAACGTAGCCCCAAAGAACTTAGTCTAGAGGCGTTAAATCGCACGAACGAGGCGGCCAATCGACTGGCCCATTTCTTGAGATAACACGCTCATCAAACTTACTCTTCAATAAATCGATTGTAACGTGTGCTGTGTGGCTTGTGGCACCATCCTGTTGAAACCACATGTCGTCCAAGTTCATATCTTCCAATTCGGGCCAAAAATAATCGGTAATCATGGCGCGATAACGTTGGCCATTCACATTAACGTGACGATCGTTATCGTCGACGAAAAAATATGGCCCAATGACGCCGCCGGCATGCAAACCGCACCAAACAGTTATTTTTTGTGGATGAAGTGGTGATTCATGAAGCACATGTGAATTTTCACCCGACCAATAACGCATATTTTGCTTATTGACGAACCCATCACGCCAAAAATGAGCTTCGTCACTGAAGATGATTTTGCGATGAAATTCATCATCTTGGCGCATCTTCTCCAGAGCCCAATCGGAGAACGTACGTCGCTTCAAATGGTCCATCGGCTTAAATTCTTGAGTCAGCTTGATCTTGTATGGGTGTAAACCAAGATCCTTACGCAAAATACGCCATAATGTGGTCTGAGCGATGCCCAATTCTTGAGAACGCCGTGGAAATGACTGATTTGGATCGTTTGCTACGGTCGCCTGAACCTCAGCGATATTTTCGACACTTCGACCAACCCGTTGTCTCACTGACACGGCAACATCACACAACGAATATGTAGACTCAAATTTTTGCACCAAGCTTGTTATTGCCTGTCTACTAGGTCGAGAATTACGTCCGAAAATTGGAGTTAACGCTCTTAAAGTTGCGGTCACCGACTCCGAATTTCGGTAGAAAATTTTTATAATTTGCAGACGTTGCTCGTTCGTGTACTTTACCGTGATGAAACTGTTGAGTTTACTGAATAAATTGACAATGACAGTTCGATGATTAGTGAAAGGGTGCGTCCACAAATTAAATTCAAAGCTGTCAAGTCCCCATTGGAAAAAACCCTATATTTACGGATGAGTGCAAATTTAATGCTTTTGGGAGAGATGGACAGACAAAAGTCTGGCGAAAGCCGAATACAGCACTCCATGTAAAAAACATTTATCCCAATATTAAGCACGCAGGGGGAGCAGTTATGATGTGGGGATGCACTTCATTGACGGAATAATGTATCGGCATAAATATTTTAATATTTTAAGAACAAATCTTCTCAGAAGCACTAAAAAATTAAACCTTGAGTCAGATTTCGTGTTTACGCAGGACAACGATCCAAAGCATACCTCGCTTCTCGTCAAAGAGTGGTTGCTTTACAACGTTTGTTCCAAGCGTGAACATCCTCGACAATCCCCCGACCTTTATGCAATTGAGCTTTTATGGGCTCATCTTAAGCAAAAACTCGGAGAAAAGACAGCTATATCAGTTACAATGCTTAATTGTGTCTTGGCTGAAAAATGAAGCAAAATTTCACCCGAAGTAACCCGAAAACTGGCCCTTTCTATGTCCTCAAGATTAGGAGAGGTAATCAAGGCAAATGGTGGCCCAACACGTTACTGATGATTACAATGGTATGTAGACTTTTGTTAATACATATATTGTAAAAAACAGATAATTATGCATTTTCTACTGCAGGATTCCAGTTTCCCATAACTTTACGTCTATATGTTATTATATTTTTGTATAAGATAAGTGAATTATTTTTTAAACAACTTTTGTTTTTGTCTTGCGTTTGAATAAAAAGAAATATCATTATTTGCAGTCGTATGTAGAATTTTGTGACATGGTGTAGCTTAGATAACAGAGATCTCATATGGCAGTGTTCAAAGAATCCTTGCGAACGAATTGCATATTGTGCGAATTGGTATCTGCGTGTTGGGTATCGAGAATGTTATTCCGACGAGAAAAAGAAGAAACTGGTTGACATTTTGAAGGTAAATCTAGAGAACTTCCAGCATCAGGAAATGTTTTTATTACGTTTCGTGACCAGAGGAAAACACCTGGATCCACCATTTTGATCCTGAAACCAAACAACAATCGATGACGAGCCTCCTCATCGACCTCAAAGAAAGACGCGAAAGATTATAGCGATTTACGATTTTTTGGACGCTGAAGGAATAATTATGCTGGAATATTTCGAAAAGAGAGCCACTATTTTGGGATCTTATTCAGAAGACCAAATAAGAAGATTGCGGGAGGTCATTTGAGAAAAACGACGCGGCAAACTGCGAGCTAGAATGCTGGTTCACCTAGACAACCGGTTCACAAAGCCGCAGTTGCGATAGTTGTCATCCGCCCTATTCGTCAAATCTAGCTCCTAGTGACTTTTACCTCTTTCTTGGGCCCTGAGAACACATCCGAGGCATTTAAAGAAATCTTTGCTTAGACAAGCGTACTAGACATTTAAAGACGAAAGCGAAGTTATGGTTTTTGAGGCGTTTTCGAAGGGTCAAGGCAAAGAACTTTTTTCTAAGGTAATCCTGGGTTAAAAATAAGATGGACCAAATGTATTGACTTGTTAGGAGAAATGTAGAAAAATATATTATTTTTTTAACTATAATCACTGTGCTTTATTTTCATTATACATAATTAATTTTGGATCATTCCTCGTATTTCGCTCGCGAAATAAAAAAAGTTACATTTTTTTTCAAACAAACCTCGTATGTCTACAATTTTAGCAGCGGTCTGGTTATACACTGGTCTAAGCAAAGCTTCTCGAAAGTCACCGCTTGGTGACGGTATTGAACACTAGTTCTTTTCATCTATAGAAACAATGAGTCACACGCAGAAAAGTTTCAGCTCTGGTAGCTAGCTATTTATACATACGATTGATGTAGGTAAATGAATAAAATTATATTCCTGAATCCAAAATTCTCGTTATATTTTGCATACGCATGCTAAAGTATGATAAGAGTATGTATGACTCACCCACTTATGATGGCACCAAATTTATCGCATTCTAGTTACATATATAAAGCCAAACCACAATAGAAATCTCAAAAAGAATGGGTTGTTGTGATTGTTTTAATTTCCCGCCTAATTACGTACAATGTATTTAAACCAACAACATAGGTCCAGTAGGAAAAGAGAATGCTTTTATTTATCATGCTTTTTAACGTAAACCATTACATGGACTGCAAAGTAAAGAATAAATTCACTGTCGCTTCGTTATTTTATTCTCTAATTTGCAATTAAAAACGAGATCATGCAAAACGTTTTTGAGTCAGACACTTGCAGCTCTTTGCCGGTTTCCACTTATTGAATTATAACGGGCTATTGTGCTGCAAAACTAAAATTCAAAGCAAACACGTAAAACCATAAAAAAAAAAGGAACTAGAACCACCCCACATGGCTTCCAGCGGAAATCTATTATTTCACACATCAAACACGCGAATCTGAGGAAACAAGTTTATCATAACGATTATATAAATCTTCGATGCTAACCTAATTGAAGGCACACGGGTCTCAGCTTTGATTTTAAACTTTTCGGTCTCTTGTGTTAGTTTTCGTTTATATGTCGAATCTTTCATTATTTCTATTCGGTTGTATCTTTTATGAGTTTTATGCCAATCAAAAACGAACTACAACTTTCTAAGAACAATAATAAATTTATGCAAGGAACACGCTTTTTACACGTTCGACTAGTTAGCAACCGGTCGAAATTTTGTCAACGATCTATAATGTATCGAATTCAATCAGACAAAAGATCCATGTACTTAAAATAGATGCGACGGTCTAAAAGACACTTGTCGATATTATTTTAAATGCAAACTCGTGCTTCTACTCTTAGAAGCATTTCGACTTTCTAAATATGAATAGTCGTCATTGACCATGAATACGGTTTAGTGCAAAATAGAATGGAAAAGTATCCTAACAATCAAAATAAATAAAAGCTTGGATGAAGATGAATGAAAGCAACCTGTGAAGCTGGATCGTGCGTTATTCCGTCGCATAATATACAATAATAGCGTTGGCCTTTCGTTAGAACATTTCAAGGGATTAGTTTGATTTTAAAAGTTCATCTCAATTCAATGATAATTTTTAGCAGTGGATTTTATGACTGGACAACATTTGATGGATAGGCTCGTCGCAAATTGTTAATTGATGGATTTTATCACTTTTAGGAAACTTCTATTAGAAGACCGTCCGAATTAACTATAACTAGAAGATTCTTGTTTAGAGTAACCTTGGCACTTGGGAGTTCAAACTTTTTGTGACTTATGATTTATCATAGTACGCGTATATTAAGAACAAGTTCTTCTGCTTTTTTTGAATAAACGTGAAGAGAACGTTTTCTGCGTCAAGGTAGAGATAAGTGACGGAAGAGATTTGGTGTGCCGGCTACGCCAATAGATCTTTGTCAGGTTTAAGTGAAATATCTTTTCTGTTACTTAATTTCTTTTTTGCTCGTTAGACTGGATGAAATCTTTATTTTTATTCTTGACTTCGGCGGTAATAGATAGAACAGATTTCCTAGATGACCTCTTCTCTTTTCAAATTACTTTGGAGTCGATTTCCTTTTCTTTGCGAAATTAAAGCCTTGACTCACTCATCGATGACTATAATTGGTTTGGTCGATGGCAGATAGGTTTAAAGAATATATTAACGACAGGTGTTTGGTTATTTGATTGATCTCTTCACGAATTGTTCGATTAGGTTCTGGGAGCTTTGAACGAATAAACTTTTATAGAGATTGATCAATCAACTCAACCTATACAGCAAAATGAGCTTCGTCAAACACCTTAAAATATTTATATTGATTGCGCCACGTGTTTTGAAATATGCCCTGGGCTTTTTTAGACATCTTGAAATGCTTTGCAGACTTTACCAAACCTTTTAGAAATCGATTTAAACGGTTTCATCTCCGGTATAAGACTCCAACCAACATTTTGAGTTGCGTTATACAACTCAATATACTTTTTACTTTTACAAGTATAATGTTTGCCAATACAGTCTTCGCCAAGCATATTGATTTCGCACTTGTCATAGACGTCGACATTGATTTGATAAAATGTCTTAAACGTCTTGAACAAACATCTTACACTCTGACATGAAATGGGTTAAGAATTCAAGCACCTCAGAATGATATCTTAGGCTCTAATATAGACTTTCATGTACTGTATCTGAAGTCTTCGAAATTTCTTATAGTCTTCAAAGTTTTGAGAGCACTTGTTTCAATCAATTTTATGTTGCCCACTGACCAAAAATCAAGTCGAGTCGCAACTACATAAGTCATTAAATTATTTGGAAACTTCCTCTTAAAACACTCGGGGTTCCTTAAATACCTACATAAGACATTTGTAAAATGCTTTACGCTACCTACATATTCCAGAGAACGCGGAAGATTTGACAGTGCGATTCCAAAACTAATTTACATTTAAAACATTCTTTTCTGAATAATGCCACTAATAAAAACTAATAAAAACCAAATTAAACATGACAAAAAACCAAATTAACCAAATTAACCCGACAAAACAAAAAAACTTTAAAAAGTAAAAAAATAAAATTTATCTCTCGGCTTTTTGACTTCATTAAAATAACCTATTAATATTTTTAATATAAGCGCCGCCGCTAAGTGAAGAAGTATAACTAGTTATATCTACTTAGGTGTAATGTTTTAAAAAATATCTACTAATTTCAAATTGTACGTATGAACTTTTTTTTTTACATCAATTTATCTTAGGCTTACTAAGTTCCTGCAATGGTTTGATACTGTACCACTTCTATATGACGCTTTCGCGTGAGAGCCGTGTGCGTTGCGATAAAATATTGGAAATGGTTGTTTCGGTACTTACTTAAGTTGCTTACATAGAGTAGGTTTTTGTATAATCCATATTTTATCATTATCAATATTTTTTCTATTTGTATTTTGTTTTTTTTTTTATTTACTTAGCAGTTCCCCGATGCGGCGGCGCTTATATTAAAAATATTAATAGGTTCTTTTAATGAAGTCAAAAAGCCGAAAAATTTTTTTTTTTTACTTTTTAAAGTTTTTTTTTGTGTCGGGGGTTACTTAAAGTTTTTAATTTTATTTTTATTTTATTCTTTTTAAATTACTCGCGGATCTTAATTGCGATAGGTATCTACTTAAATTACATTTTACTTAATTATTATGCAACAACGCATTGGGCTTCTTGTATGTACAAAGTGGCGCAAAATGTATCATCCAATTTTGTTTTTGAATAATTTTTTTATGGATGGAAATCTTTATTTTGACCTTTACAATTTTTTCTGTTGTGTGGAAAAGATGATATCTGTCCAGTGGCTACCGACAGTGCTGATACACATTTGTACCTGTTTTATCGTATTTTCCATGACTTTCCGCAAGATTTCCGGTGATAAATGTTCGCATTTCTGTGGAATATTCTCCTTAAGGGCTGCAAACGCGAACGTCCGAAGCTTATTGGCATAAGTCCGCGACTTCAAGTAGCCCCAAAGAAAGAAGGCTGGAATGGTTAAATCTGACGATCTTACTGGCCATACCGAATCGCCAAAACAGGAGATTACGCGCCCAGGAAACGCTTCTTTCACAATATCCATTGTGGCTCGTGCTGTGTTGCACCGTCTTGTTGAAACCAAATGTTCACCGCTCACCCAATTCCGGCAGTAAGAAGTCGTTTATCATGGCCCTGTAGCGTTCACCAGCAACAGTTACCGTATTGTCGATGGCGTCCTCAAAAAAATACCGCCCAATCACTCCTCCCGGCGTGAATGGCTCTTCGCGCATCACACCCGGATTTTCAGTACCCCAGAAACGAAGATTTTGCTTATTGACGTAAGCGCTTAAGTTAAAATGCGTCCCGTCGCTCATGATGATTTTCTGCACAAAATCGTCCTATTCATTGTTGAGATGAAGGATGGCTTGACAGTAATTCACACGCGACTGACGGTCAGCAGGCATTAACTGATGCACTGTTTGCATTTTGTAAGGGACATGTGTACGTCTTTCACTAAAATTCGCTGTAGGGTCCCTTTGGTGATGCCCAATTGCGTGGCCCGTGGTCTGGTTAATGTTTCTTCGTTCTCAGCAACATCGGTAGCCACAGCCGCGATATTCTCGACCGCACGACCAGTCCGGTGGTGCCCACGTCTTGCATGGTCTCCTATGGTTCCAATTTGTTCAAGTCGAGTAGCTAAGCGAAATGTTTGCGCAGGTGGCGAATAGAAAATCGACGTCAAAATTCACGAAATTCCACCGAACGATTATTGGTCAATAAAATCAACATAATTATTCCACGCTCTTGCTAAGTATAGCGCTCTATTGCTTATATGTTTGTATACTGCAATTGCCTAGTTCACTTATGTCAAATATGATTGAGGTACGACGCCATTTGCAAAAATTATAACACCTTCCGATAGGGTGATTAATATTGTGCCACTTTAAAGAGCTGATGGCCTTAAAACGCCTGAGAAGATCTTCATAAAATGTAGCTAAGAACATCTCGATTACGTTAGCTTTCAAACAAAAAAATCATCAAAATCGGTCCATTCGTTCAGGAGCTACGATGCCACAGCCAGACACACAGACACGTCAAACTTATAACACCCCTCTTTTTGCGTCGGGGGTTAACATTTTTCTCTTCTATTCTTTCCATAGGTCTAAGAGTGAATTGGAATCCTTCATCTTATAAAAAGAAACATATCGAATTTATTTTGCCGGAGCAAACTTTAAATCTATCCTCATTATCTTTCGCTCTTTTGAACATTTATAGCATTAGATCTTACCATATGAGAAAGGCTGAGTAGTCCATGTCTAGGAATCACAGAATTTTTTGAACCATTTTTTTTAAATAGCACAGATAATAAGTATGTACTTGATCTGAAGTTATTCCCCAAGTCAGTACATATGTATGTAAATACATCTGTTGTAAATTCGTCAGATAAATTCTTTAAATATTGCCCCAAATGACCGAAAACTAGTGGATCATGGAAAACATATAAAACATTGTGACTTCCTGGCGGATAATGGTTAATGAAACATTAAAGTATCGATTTCTTTTATTCGAACTTGTATACCCATATGCACGGATAAGACTTATTCTTATCAATTTGATCCATGATATAAGGTCATCAGTTCAAAGCTGACAGGATTCCAGGAGCGATCGACACTTTCAATATACATCATTATCTTTCTTATTATTTTTCTAATTCGATAGAAGAAATGGAGCCTAAGAACATACAGTGAGTTTTGGAAGAGACAACTTGTTTCCAACTTATAGAAAGATGCCACTCTAGTTTACAAACAAACTTGATCCCCTTCCTAGCGTTTATTATAGATTTTTTTTTTTTATTTGATCAAACCATACACTTTGTCAGTTTAGCTTCTCATGTTCCAATATTATGTAGATATTTATAGTTATGTTTTTCTTCACCTAGTGCCAACCATATTTTTGAATCTCACAGAGGTAAATAAAGTTTCCCCAAATATCTATTGTAGTTATATGCATATGTTTCACATACAAGAAACTGGCTTTGAACCGGCGGCTTTTACAGCTCAAAAACAATTCGCACATCTAATGTGTGTTTATAGCTCACGTTGCTCTGTTGTAATTAACGAGAAAAAAGGATACAAAAAGGGTCATTGGCACCTGTTTAATTTTATCGATAAATATTGAGATATTGAGATACAATTTAATATAGCGAACTAACCGGATATCTTACTTTGGTGACATGACATATATCAATTTTTACGGGAATTTAATCCGATTTTTATGGCTTCTAAGCGGAAAATTTGCGTGATAAACAATCAGCAAGAATATAAAACAGAATCATAAAATTTGTCAGGCTTAAAATTAATCGCATGACACATCTCTTTCCACTTAGAAGAAATAAAAACGACACTAATCGCAACGCATTTCATTTCATTAGAAATTTATCTTAATTGGACATGACTGACTATTTACAGATTTGAGATATTGTGACTATGATCTGAATAAATGTGGATATGGATTATTGATGTAAATTGTGAGCGATAAATAGTAAAGTTTATTCTGCACCTACACCTGATAACCTCTGGCAAGTTTTACTTAGCTAATTGAATGCTAAGAAAAAGATGAATTTTGCTGCCTTAAGCAGGAAATTTTTTGTATTTGTACGTGCATTATTCGATATTAAAAAAGGCAGTTAGGGCTTCTCTATATGATCATGTCTAAACTTGACAAACATAGGTACATTTTGTTTTTCATGCAACACAACGAAGCAGCATAAGCGGGTTAAGAACATATTAAGGGAGACAACAATGGAGTTCTTCTATTCTACCTTTAAGGCCAAGAAGTTGCAGTCAATGACCTTCTAAGGCATATCGATCACCGGCCCTGAGGAAATGCTTTCAGAGCTTAAAGATTACAAGAGCGACGATCCCAACGATGCAAAGGCTCACAAGAATGAGGAATGCCACCAGAGACAAGATAAGGTCGCGGACAAAGCACAGCTCGACTGCGTGTTCTGTAGGAAACGGGGACGCCCTGCAAATTATCAGGTATGTCTTGAGTTCCGGTTGGTTAGCTCGTTAAAGGCCGATTACAATTGCTCACTTACAATTGCTAATACCCCCAAATGACTTTCAGTGGTTCGATCCTACTTGCCATCCAAGGGCAGATCGGCGAGCTACCAGAGCAGATCGATGAGTAGACAGAATCTACTCGTTTATACCGGACCCACATAAAGTCATTAGATAGTCCGTTAAAGACCTTAGGCAATTTCCAGCAAAAACAATTTTAAGTATAAAATTATATATCATTGTAAAGTTAAAGGGTTCTAGGTGCTAGAGGCCGAATCGGAAAGAGAATGTATGTATGTATATATATTATGTACCTGAAGCATATCAACCCAATATTATCATCGAGGTGCTCGAAACACTTGGTAGAAAACTTCCACATTCTGACCGCCGATTTAAACGCCAAACATAGTGATTGGGGAAATGACATACCCAACATTAGGAGGAGCAGAGTCAAGTTATATGCAACTGACAGAGGAGACATAGGAGAGGAACCTATCTTCACGAGTATCTCATGGTGCTTGACTCTTGATTTAGACTCACTGACATAAACGAATGGTCCACTAACTATTTGGGGACATTCGTATACGACGGTGACAATTGTCGTTGACTCAGCGTCGTGATCACATTACCAAACGAGTTGGCGGAGATGACAGAGCATGTCCAAACGCATTATAGTAGAGCTCATTTCAAGTGCTTCCACTCCACTACCCAATACGAACGTGTCAAGCGACGATATTGATAGGTACCTTAAACAAATGGAAGATATGATTAAACAGTCGAGGACAAGTACAATATCACGCCAACGACATCACGATACCTCAACGTGTACCTCAACGCGACAATCGACTTAATGTAGACAATCGACAGAAAGTAGACTCTTTTCAACAGTCAATAAAACTCATAGGTCGAAACTTTGAAGTAACTGAATAAAAATCTCCAACAGTTAATCAAAGAAATCCATAGAACTTCTGTAAGTTTGCCTTGGAACAACAGCATTTGTGCTATAAATTCCGATAGCGCCATTATGTTTCCGGAACCAATGTTTCGAAGCAACAGATAGAATCACATCTAGGATTTGAAGTTTCCGAGAACATCAGACATTTCTACTTTTGAAATGATAACGATAATTGGCAATCAGAGAACCTTGGTTTTCCCAGGTTTCAGTGGATGTAGTGATGTACACCATCCCGTTCAACAATGCATATTATCCAGTGCATAGGAAGATGGCGGTGGTGCAACCAGCCCCCAAAACGGGTAGAGACACTAGACGGGCGCCCTCTGAGGTAAATAAATTAAAGATTAAAAAAACAACTAAAACTAGAAGCCTGGTGTTGAATAGCCTTATGTTTGATTTTCCGCGTAATATCGATTAATATCTGATGGTCTTGACACGGCCCGTAGGCGTTACTTTGGTAAGAAAGTTTTCTAGAAGATATGTATATAGTAAAGGGTAGTTGAATGTTTGGTTTCCTTTTGATTAACATGTTACTTGGTCATAATCAACATTTTCTTTAAAAATGTTATTTAGTGTCAAACCTAGCGGTACGAATTTAGCTAATTTACACCTGGTCCAGCGCCTGCTGCAAGCAACTTTGTAGAGAGATTTCGTGAGATTTGCATGCAAATTGATATTAACGTATGTTACACGCGCTCTCTGAAGAATTTAGCCGCTAGAGCTACAAGTATGCGCCTGAACTAGAACCTAAACTCGTCAAGGATCTCAGCAACTGGACAGGAACTCAGTATGAAGGCATTGGGTTATTCCCACGCGTTAAAAAAGAGCTTTATCCGGTTTCACGTAAACCATTGTTGTAAATAACGACTTTTCCACCTTCGCTGCCATGTCAGTTCAAAGCGCATCGCGCACTTGCAAAGTACCCACTCTGATTTCAAAAACTTTTTTATATGTAGGTAAATCTTAACCTAAGCACCATCTCCACACTCATCGAATATTTCTTACAAAACATATCCTTGTACTATCAGAACGTCAGACGACTCCTAAAACCTACCCTACGACATATTTGCCCCAAGTGAAACGAATCTATGCTCCAGCATTGGAGACAGTGAGTTATTTACAACAACATTTACGACAACTCTACCGATTCGGATGGCGCCGCAATTCTCTTGGCAATCCAAAGCCGCAAAGGCTTGAACTTCACTAGTGCCTCAATAAGGCTCCTTAAACGGTAACTTTATCTTGCCTGCTGTTATTTACAATGTGGATCACAGCCCACACATTGCTACCAACTTGCCATTGATCCCGTCGACGCCAAATCGCCGAACCCAATGACATTATCATCATCTGTGGCGATTTCAATCTCCCACACCTGAAATGGGTTCAATTCGATGATGAGATATATTATATCGCCGCTAACACCTCCTCAGGTAAAGAAATCCTTTTCGCAGATCATATCTCTGCCTCCAGCCTTCTGCAACTCAGTAACATCAACACGGACAGACAACTCGACCTGTTTTGCTAATTTGCGTTGTTACCCCAAGTAACCATTTTCTCTCTACCTAAGACCCTCTTCATGGACCTTTATCGATAAAACTTTCACTCAACACTCAATTCACTATTCTTCCCTCCGAAAATACGTACTGTTTCAATTTCCGAAAAGCTGACTTCGCGAAACTAAATAATCTGCTCAACAGTGTTCATTTTTACTTCCTTCTTTACCCTAACTCACACATATCCTTAAACGAAACCCTTGCGCTATTTTGCTCAAAAATCTTCAGTTGCTTTATTTTTTTAGTCGATTTTTTATTCTTTCAATCGAAAAACGATTTACACTTCATCTCCGCCCTGGCAATAAAAGAAACAAAAATTGGAACGCCTATTATAGATCCTCCTCTGCTTCTGGCATTTTTAATTACATGCTACATGCTACTACCCCGCTACATTTAATTTTCTTAATAACTCCACGAAAGAAATAATCGCCAATTTCCTTGCTCAATTTTCAGCCAATCATTCACCGACCAGGATCTTCAACCCGATCACAACTATTTTCGATATTTGAAAGACTGCCCCCCAGATATCTCTTGTCTCACTGAAAATAATCTAAAGGACGACTACTCCCCGGTCCCGACTGTCTGCCATTTTTTTTAGCCCTTAGTGCTTTATTTCAAAGCTCTATCTCTCAAGGACTCTTTCCTCAGCTTTGGAAATATGCTTAGATCATTCAGGTCAACAAAAAAATACTGAAAAATGATGTGTCCAACTATCGTCCCATTGCCAAGTTCTCATTCATACCCAAACTTTTCGAGAGCATCATTTATGATGCACTATTCTTTCTCTGCAAACCCATATTTTCTCCTAACCAACATGACCAACATGGGTTCCTAAAAGGTCGATCGACAGCCACTAATCTAGTTGAATTTGTTTCACAACCTTTGTGTGCCCTCGAAGCTCGCGAAGAAGTAGACGTTGTTGCCACTGACTTTAGCACGGCCTTTGTCAAAATGTCTCATCAAATTATTCTCCTCAAACTCACTGCCCTCGGTTTCTCTCCCGGTTTTATATCAGGGATCAAATCTTATCTAAGTTATCGTTAATAAAACGTTATTTTCAGATCTTCTATCTCTGATCCAATTAATGCTACCCCGGTGTCCCACCGTCATCTCGGCCCATTGATATTTATTCTAACCATTAATGGTGTTGACAACGTTATTCTGAAGTCTCAGCACTCCATATATGCCGATGATATGTAAATATTTAAATTTAACAGGTTCACTACTTGGTATCAAAAACAAATACCATCTCGAGCTCAATCTTAGTAAATGCCAAGCCATCACTTACTCCCGCAAGCGCTCTTCCTCACCACCCAGAATTCGTAATGAAACCGTTCCCCCTGTCACTCCTTGGTTGATGTTGGAGTCATATGTGACCGTGAACTTAACTTTCGCCTCCATATCGATAACGTTATCAAAAATGCCAACTTTGCCCTCGGTTTCGTGAAACGTTGGTCCAAAGAATTCTTACGTTACGAAATCATTATACATTACTTTCGTTAGGCCCCTTGGCCCCTTCTCGAATATGCTAGTCAAGTCTGGTCACCCTCTTACGAATCTCACACTACGCGTATTGAGACCATTCAACGTAGGCTTATCCGTTTTGCCCTTCGTGGCCTTCCCTGGGCTGACCCCCTTAATTTACCGACTTATGCGGATTGCCTAAAGTTAATCAACCTCCAACCCTTTGAAGGACGATGTTGCAGATATTAGTTTTATTCACGACCTTCTCAGCGGTAACATTGATGTCCCCGCATTATTGCACATGATTCCCCTTAACACCAACTCACGTAACCTTCGGTCCATGTCCCTTTTCCGTATAAACACTCATCGCACAAATTATGGCTAATAGAACTAATGTCCAGAATGCTGCGCGAACACCAGTCTTTTCGAGCTTTACATCAAAAAGTCAAGTCTTAGAATTGCCCTTTACCACATCCATTTCTTAACCAACCCTCTCCTTAATCATTTTCGCCCTGTCACCTAGTTATAAGTTAATTAAGTTATTTTTTTATTACGGCTTGCCGATAGAGGCGATAGTTGGAAAAGAGCTGAGGGCTATTCCAACGATCAAGCTTCAAGAGTGCTTCGCAGATTGAATGGCGGCATAATTCATGAAAACAGACATAAGACATACATATCTTATGGAAACTGTATCATAATGAGATCAGTAATATTGATGTAGACCAACAAATAAAATAACATTTATTCAACAAATCGAGATTCCTGTAATTGTTTGGACGTATCCATTTCTTCCAGATCTCATTTTTGTTGTAAATTGCACCAATATTTCGTATTTGAATTTTCATGGAATTCTTGTCACAGGAATATAAGTCATTCCAACATACTCAACGATACTGACAGCGCGACTTCATTAAAATATCAAAGCTTATCGTAAGATAAATTTTGTCGCGGGTTCTGATTCTTAAATTCTAATACTTTTTTGAGTGAACTGTGTAGGTACCGCGTATATGTGTGCCGTACGACTAATTATGTCGGCTTGTGCATATGACAACAACATTTTTACCACTCCAAAACTACGCCGTCCACATAATCAATGTATCATTCTCGAAACAATAAAATTGGTCAAAGAGGAAATTTAAGTATGTATTTGGTTTTTAATAGAATTTATTTCTTAACTTTAAATTAATTTAGTTATCCAATATTGAATTGCACATATCTCCCAGACTACGTGAAGAAGCATCACGAGATCTCTGTAAAGTGATGGTAAATCAAAACTACCCAACATCACACTCGCACGTACGAGTAGTTCCAGAGTGTCTACACAGCTTACCCAGAGCATAATATAGTTGAAAATAAAGCTTTAAGTGATTTGAAAGTCCGTAGCCGGTGCGTATATCACTGACCACTGGAAATCTGGAAAGATGGCTAAAAAGAGCTTAAGTTTCAGGCAAGAGTTAATTCTCTCAATTTCTCTTTCTCACTCTTAAGGTGCCGATCTCATTATTTGTTGGGAAGCAATGTCCGTAGTAGCTTTCTCTTCTGGTTATTATTGGATTGCTTCAACCGCGTTTAGTTTGTAACGACAGGATCACTGGTGGTCACTGCTATCAACAACGACAACCGCTACCATAAAGATACATAGAGATAGTAAAAGAGGGCCACATGGCGGGGGAGTGGTGAGTGAAGAGTTCTGTAGAGGACCGCAGACAGGTGTGGTAAGACCGGGTGTAGCATATGCAAAATCTCAGTCAGCCAAAGTATCTGAGATGTCGTCGAAAGGTATCTGCTTCTTGTTTAATTTTTTTTTTCTGCTTTCCGTTTAGTATTATAAAAGCGACTGTCGTTATGGTTCGCATTACCATAAGACGCCTTCAAGTCTAGCTGACTGGACATACACGTCGGAGTGAGGTTAAACGCTACCTAAGCAGTAGTAACTACGAGTTGTGGCGTAGAGTTGAAACCTGAAGTCTTGTGTTAGTTCTACAAATTCGTTCTTTATTATTCTTTTCTTAATATCGTGTTAAAATAATTTTTGGCAAGGATTTCAAGAATTAGTTGAAAAAAGAAATAAAAAATTGATTAGAACACAAGAAATTCATTGAAGGCTTCGTGTGAATTAATATAAAATAAAAGTTGTTTGAAGTGTGGAAAATATTGTGAAAATCCCGTGAGAATATAAAAGATACAAACGCACACATTTTCTGTTAGTGACAAACGCAAAGAGGATACAGTTTAAAGGATATCAATACGTACAAAAAATATATATAAAATGGTAGAAATGGTTCAGCAGAAATTCATTGGGATTTTCATTTTCCTGGCATCCTGTAACGTTGCGTTATCCTGTCGGGGTACATTGCTAGGTAAGGATTTTTTTCTCATTTCCTCTTTTTTTCGAAGTCCTTTTTTTCGTACTTCTGCCTAACAAATCACTGTGAACGGGATACTTATTTGACTGCGCCAATGCAGATAAGAAAATGCCATTAATCATCGGATCAATTTTTTATTTGCTATTCGTAATGCCCTAAAGTATGATACAAAAAAAAAGTGCTATGAGTGTGTTAATATTTTTTTAGATGGAAACGTAAACGTCGAGTGTACATATTGATCAACTATGGTATTGATGGAATACTTGTTGTAGATAACTTTTTTTTTTTATTATTTGAGTGAATACCGGCTCCGTCTAGTGGGTAAAGTAAAGACGTCGATTTGTAAATAAAATTAGCAGATGCATTGCAAAATGTGCAAACTACCTTATTGGATAAGTAAGCAGAACTGAGGTTAATTTAGTCGCGTGTGAAGGCTGCTAAAAGTTTAACCTATTTGTGAATTGCGAAAGTTGCATAATCTCTGACGGAGCAAAAAATGTCTCAAATCAGATATTTATCAATGAAATGTGCTTTTATTTTAATTTAAACATGAATTTTCGAAAAAATAAAAATACTGGCTTATCTTATACTATGGGAGAGATAAATCGTAAAATTTTAAAGAGATTTGAATGTCCTTGCGGTGTGTGTATATTTTAAGGCGTGAATATCTTTTTAAAGTTTTTTTTAATTCTTTAAATTAAAAAAAAAAAAACTTGAGAAAATATAATCTTAACTTATGTAAGGCAATCTTTTCGAAAATCATCCGAGGCGAGGCTTAAAAGTGTAATAGACTATCCACAGATCATAAAAATACCGACAACGTAGTACCCGCCGTATTTTAATAAACGACCCAATAATATCGCGCTACCAAGTGATCTAAATTACTGTGAACTATAATCCCATGTAAAATAAACACTTTTTCACTCAAATGTGGGACTTAGAATTTGTGCATGAAGCCTAAAAAGATTTCAAGAATATTAAAAAAAAATAATAATAATAATAATAAGATGTCATAAGCAGTTGATGTATTTAAGCGAAATCTAAGTGATTGATTTCTTACAGTTCAAGCTTGTCAAAACCCGTTTGGTATTGGGGTAGGAATGCTATATTGTTGTTTACTTTGAGTGTGTGAATGAAAACAATTTGGAAAGTTCGTTAACCTTATCAATTTCATAAACATTTGCATATTAAGGAGAGTGCATTTTAGATAGTAGGGTGCAATTCAAGAGTGAAAATGGCTTTTTAGGTGTTGCTAATGAGGATAGATACATGTATTGATAGAGGCCTTCCTTCGTGCTAGTGTTGAAATTAATAATGAAATATTGAAAAGCTCGACATATTCCGACTTCCTTTTTAAATCTCTCACTGCTTGTTTTTCCAAATTTTTGGATAAAACGGTTATTTGACCTAGGTGTTAGCAGTCTAGTGTAATACTAAGGCCAGAGTTATTTATAGACACTTGGCTCTATGAAAAATACCATAATCCCGAGTGGTTTTTAGCAGAACACACTATTCTTTAATATAAGATTTTATTATTATTATTGCCGGCGTAATTATCGTATTATCTTTGGAACTTGAAAGTTCAGAGTCTCGTTGGCCATCCTTCGGCAAACCTCCTGTCATGAATTCTTACATGTTTTGTTGCCGCATCTGTTTTAGACGACGCGGCCGTTGTGGTGGTATTTTTCCTACAGGTTTTCTAATCATCATTCGTTTGACTGTTCGTCCATTGTCCATTCGTTCTAGGTGTCTTGCCTGACTTAGTTTTCGCGATTTAACTACGCGCACAATGCTTAGTGGATAAAGTCACTTGAGTTATTGATTGTGTAGTTTTCTTAAAGGTTCTCCTTAAGATCTTATTATCAAAGACTCGAAATCTATTTTCCTCCTTCTTAGAGAAAGACCAGGTTTCAGATCCGCAAAGTGTCACTGGGATTTGTATGGCTTTATAAATGCGGATTTTAACATTGCGGGACAAAAGAATTACTCATTTATCGCAAAGAAGCACGAGTCGCCCATATGAAGCCTTTTATTTATTTCGATCTTTATGTCGTTCTTGGCAGTCAATTTGGTCACTAGCAGATGGTTCATTTGGTTTTCTGTTCATATATTTCTTAGCTTACTTTCTTTCCTGCCATTATTAGACTTTCTACATGTATTTTAACCGTTTCCTCACCATCTTCCAGCAGATTCAGATCGTCAACATATGCTCGAACGGATGTGTTCCATAAAAGGTTATTCCCTTCGCCTTTTCTTGACGGAATTTCGTTACGAATTTCAGCACCAAATTAAAATGAAGTGACGACAAAGCATATCCATATTTTACTCTTCACATACCTCGAATGATTCCGATAAGACATTTCTTACTTTAGCTTGTCCTTGGTTTCCCTTTAGGCATACTTATGTATATCAGTTACACCAACTTCTATGGGATTCCCAGCCTTACAAGGCCAGTGACGCATTTGCTAACGGTTTATAGTCATATGCCTTTTTAAAATCTTTGAAGAGTGGAATTCCCATTTCTTTTCTAAAAGCTGCCGTATAGTGAAAATCTGGTCACACACCGAGCGATTCCCCCTGAAGCCACCTTTACACCATGATAGCACCTTGTAACAACTTGGTGGCATACATATATATTTCTCGGTGATTGTTGCTTTTTTAACGAAAAAAATAAATAATCAAAATCGACTATATTAACATAAATTCATGGAGTGTGTGTTGGCTTTTAGAATTTAACATAATTAGAATCGGAGAATTGATAATTGTTCGTGTAATAGACAATGGACCATGGAAGTAAATCAATGTTCCAATCCTTCAGTTGTCTGCATGGTTATCTCACAGTTCAATTAATATCAATATGGGTAATTGAGATCGCAATAATGGAAGGTGCACTGGAAACCATATTCAAATACAAAGCTCAAAAATGTCTGATATCGATCTACGCTTTAATATTTGGCCTATCTCCTATAGCTCCATATTTATATAAATAAATGTATTTTTATTACGTCGGCGTGTCTGCATTGTCTGATTAGTCACACTCCAGAAACTATATTACGCACTTCATAGATTTTAATAAAATTCGATATTTGTCTGCAACACTTATGCAAAAAGGTACCAAAAGCCAAAACTCAACTCTAAATAAGATGTTAAAATTCTATACATCTCCATCAATTTAAAATTGATAAGCCCATTAAAATTCACATATTTATTGTAGTATATAGGACTAAAAGCACTTTACAGATTTTAAAACGCCTTCTACATCGTATAAGTTATGATTCTCGAAATTAATTCCGATTTTGGAATATATCGAATATACCATCCGTGTGTCCATTCTAATCATGGTCGTGAAAGTGACTAAGCTAGTTGATAGTTTAGTGGCTCTACACGTGTTCAAGAAAATCGAATAGTGGTAACGCCTTTAAACGCTTTTAGGAACGTGCAGTCCGGTTTTCTATTTCGTATAATTTTGCCGCGATGTGTACTGGAAACATGATCGTTTTATGCGAGTAAAACTATCATATCAATGGTATTGTAGTTGCCTGATGTGAAGTTCACCTTCCACCTACTATGTTGAGTTAATTGTCTAAAAATAGTGATTATCGGTCTTAATCCGTTTACCAGGCAAAGCCGATTAGCACAAATTAAGTAAAGATATGTATCAAACAAACCGAATATATAAGAACCTTATTAGTAGGAGGATGAAACTGTCGAAAAGTTAGGTTTGGGGAGAACTGAAATGTTGATTTGAAACATATGGCATAACTATTATGATACATATTTTAGAGGGTAAACATCTGTCAATAAAATCTACTACGTCATAAGTTGTGATTGTTAAAAAATCGATTTTCTTGTCGCCTTCAGATCACTATAACTCTTCAATTGTTAATGGAAGTTTATGGTAAACATACTCCTACTCGAAGGCGTGTGAATGTTTGCTTTTTGATTTCAAAAGTAGTGATTTTGACATCGTCAGCAAAGACCAGGAAAGACGAGGGAATAAATTCGAAGACGAAGGATTGCAAGCATAATTCCATGATTACTCGACTAAAACACCTAAAACAGCTAGCATTTTTTTTTTATAGGGTTCGCGCAAGTTTAAGCGTTACGCTCTTATAGTGTTTGCCACATAACCTGGACGGAGTGCAGATGGTTTGTGTCGAAGAGGTTCGTTCATTAATCTCTGGGGTTGTCCTAGATAGAATTCGAGCGATTCGACTGAATTTATTGCGCTGGATGTAGTTCATAATAACTTGTTTTTTGTTTCCATGTCATTAAGGTGTTATATATATTGGAAATGCACACACAGAGTATGAATTTTGAAGTGATCTTATATTGCGAGTGTTATTCCTTCATTAGAATTTTTTAATCATCTCTCATTCACAACTGATGTTGTAGCACAGTTTTTCCGTATAGGAATTATTCTTGGCTATGGACAGCTTGAACTACAGATCTTTCCTTCAACAGTTGGTGATGGTTACCATTACACCACGACCACCCCCAAGATGCATTGAAAATTGAAGGAAAGTGGCATCGACCAAACCATTCTAGAAATGTTGTAGATTGGTAAAAAATCGAGTGTTGGCCTAGCGCCCAATATGCAATATAAGACCAGAAGAAAATGGTGTAACTGCCGAAATCTGGTAAAACGATTAGTGGAAATCGCTCCCATCAACATTTGATACAACTGAAAAACGACCAAAACATGCCCAAAAAATATATTAGTTAGCACTAATATGCAGGTTGGCCAGTTCTGATTACTACTTTGATCGACGCAGCATGATCGAAGCAGCAATTTTATTAAGTGAAAAATCGGCTTGACGGATTGTTGGCCTCAAAAAAAGAGCGGTCGTTCTGGAGCTGTATCTATCAATAACAAGAAGGATGGGAAAAGGTTATAGCTAACGATAGCACCTTTGTTATTATACTCATACATACATTATGAGCAAACAATTTCATGTTACCACACCCATTAATATAGTAAGAAAAAGAAACCGATAGAGCAACTGATTTCTGCTACAGGTAAAATTATGGTCTCATTCTCATGGAATCTCACACTGAGAAGTTAATGATTTCTGAAAGAAAGTTATCGAGTGGTATTAATTCCACTCGGTGAAAGCCGAGCATCTTCTTGGAGGCCCTGTAAAAAATAATCAATTACAAGCCATTAACGATGAAGATGCCAAACCCGGTTCATCAGAACATCATGGGGGGCCTCAACTTGAGTCGAGCATCCAATTAAAAATATTTTAATAAACCCCAATACTACCTCTTATCCACAGTTGTATCTTTCAATTGCCTCCTGTTTTCCTATCTGAACTGCACAATTGAGTTATCAATAAAATAAATTCGAATTAAATTGTACATCGTGCCTGTACTGAGATAAGTGTGCTACTATATTTATGCCGATGTGATCCGGATTTTCACGGACGAAGAGGACTAAAGCCAGTCCGAGATAATGGTGATGTGTGGCGGGGCTCTTCACACCATGTACCGCGCTGCATATACATATGTATGTAAGTAATTATCGGTATTAAAATGCCGCGTCAGTTGTTTTGCAATAAATTGTGTCATCGGCTGTTGTATACCGCTTTCCTTCGATGGTATTGACGTCCTTTTGGTGGCTTTGCGATAAACCTTGGAGCTTGACGAGATAATGACATGTAATTTACCCTGATGGAAGAATGACACAAGAATACGTGCGAATGTAAATAAGTACATCCTAGAATAGTCCCCGAATATTTGTTCGCCCTCACGGAATATCAATTCGCACCTAAACCCGTACAAGCTGATCGGGTTGCCTTCGGCCAGAATGGCAATAAACATTTCCGGGAACTAAAATCAACAAAAGCTCGATTGTACAATATTTTCCTGTTAATCATAATCCCACCTCACATCAGGCAAACATGTTAGCATTAGTATCTTCTTCGTGTTTTTTTTCAGATTTTTTCCTGAGTTTACATATGTACATACATATGTAGGTAGACAGTCTACCGTAGATATGATTTGTAGACTTTTACTTCAAATCAATTTAAATGCGAAGTGAGGTGCGTTGGAGATGAATTACGAATTAGCCGTGCTTTATGTTTCGAGATTACAGACGGTCATTTGTCTTTGCTGTTTGTGATTGTAGCGGATTGGATAGTTGTTTCACAAGTCTAAATACAAGCGATCGCTCGTACATTCGTATACACACACGTTAATGTTCGTACGTTTTTTTTACGATTAAATGTCAAATGGGCATGAGCTCTGCTCATACGTGATAAAAGTAATTTTTGACACAATTGCTCCGACAGCTTTTATAGCTTCTACAGCTTTTATTGTGGTTATTGAGTGATGGTTATTGACTCATTACTGCGACACGTCTGGCGTACCGCCCCCATGATTGATGTTGAACAAGTCAGAATCTTTAAAATTCCTACGTCACTAAGTCCGAATCTGAATTGTAATGGCTTTCATTTGTCTGACATCGAATACTTGAACATTACTCATAAATTCACTTTTTTACCATATATTCGCTTTGTTGAAAGTGAAATTGAACTAAGCCGTTAGATGGTAGGTCAATGAATTTCGGGCGCCAGTGAAGAGAGAGGATGCGGGAATATTAATTGTCTCCATTGTTATTGTAGACATATTATTTAACTTTATTTATTTTGATGAATATAAACATACCATATAGACGACATATTGAGTTTTTGACGTATTTGTTATATTATTTGAACTGATCGCTTGGTGTATAATGTACTGCCTGCGTCAATGAGGCGATTGAAGTGTGAATATACTTCACTAGGAGCTATTTGAATGTTTTTTTTTTTTAATTTAAATATGGTTTTAAATATGTGGAGATATTATTTTCTCTATAATGTGCTCTGCTGTAGATTTTTAACCTTGATCTTAATTCTATTATTGAAATTTAGTTTTAGTCAAGGAGGTGAATTTCTTCCGGAATTATTGTAATGCTTTCTTCATATCCAGACAGACAAAGTTCTGATTGCTTCAAAAAAACGAGTACGTTCTCTCTCAAGTAAGAGATTAAATTGTAGAAAGTTTCTTTATAGCCGAAAAAGCTATATTTCATAGCAAAATATAGGGCATTTTCCTTTTAACAGATTTTTATTCTTACCTACTTAGACCTGCCTGTAATCCAGGCAAAAATGCTTAGATGTAGCCTAATTACGTAAATATTAAAGTAACTTATTGCTCCTATGAGAAATTCCTAAAAGTGTGTCTTTCGACTATATAGTTTAATGAATTAAGTAAATTGAGCTGCGAAGCCAGCTTAGCACATGGAAGGTAGTTTCTCTGCGTTCTTCGTTATAATCCTTTCCACCTTCACTATATTATTTCGTAATTATACTATTGATTTCATTTAGCACTTTCTCAATAGCTTCCGTTCGTCGCTGATTTATCGAAATTGCCACATATGTATACTCAAATATGTATATGCGCAACGCTTGAAAAAGTGTTAATACCATAAGTCAGCAACTTCCATTCATAGTCTTCTCATTTATTTTTCCACGTTTTTTTAAAGGCGGTTGTCAACTTCAGCTTCTTCACTGCTTAGCAGTGAAAAGTTAATTCGAGAACATTAATCAATTTTTTTTGTAAAGGATGGGCCAAATACAAGTTTCTTTTTAAGAATGAAATAAAATGAACAAAATTAATTTTTTTCCATATATTATGACTTTATTAGTAAGAACAAACATTCCTATTAACTACGAAATATAATGGCATTCAAGCGTCTGCCTCGGTTGGTTTCACAATAGCGCATTCTGTCACCCCAATTTTCCAAGACCTTGTTGATGGTTTCGGGCTGCAGCTCGCGGATTGCTTAGATGATATTTGCCTTAAGTGCTTGAATCGTTTCCAGATTGTGACATAATACCGGTTCTTCACGGTTCCCCACAAAAAAAAAGTCCAAAGGGGTCAAATCGCAGCTCCCAGGCGGCCAATCGACATCGCCAAGATGGCTGATAACACGATTTGAGAAATTGGTGCGCAAAAGATCGATTGTGGCATCGGGCTGTATGGAATGGCGCGCCATTCTGCATGAACCAGAGGTCGTCCAAATGCATGTCTTCAATTTCAGTAAAAAAAAAGTCGGTTAGCATGGCTCTGTAACGCCCACCGTTGACCGAAACGTTGTTCCCAGCCTCATTTTCGAAGAAAAATGGTCCAATGATGCCACCACTCCACAATCCGTACCAAACTGTCACTCTCTGTGAATGCATGGCTTCTCGACATTAACGTGCGGGTTTTTCTGAGTCAATTTGCGACAATTTTGTTTGTTAACGTAGCTGTCGAGATGAAAATGCGCCTCGTCAGAAAATATGATTTTTTCGCCCAAAATCGTTGTTCAATTCAAACTGCTCTAAGGCCCAAACTGCGAAACGATCAATTGCTGAGTCAATTAGACCTTGTAAGCAAATAATCCGAGAATTGTTGAGCTATTGAGATCGATGGCGAGTTAATGTCCGTGAATTGAATCTCACACTCTCGGCCATAGCAGCCTTCTCATCTGTGCACCGTACGACGACGGGGATCATGAATGTTATCCACTAGCACACCAGTCTCACGAACTTTTTGCACAAACTTGCGTATAGCAGTCGCGGTGGGTGTTACATTTCTGGCAAATCTTCTTTTTAAAAACGCACTGTTTGGGCTACACGGCACTCACTTTTGAAATAAGTTTTCAATATTTCCCAATGTTGTTCAAGCGTAAAGCGACTCATTTCGTTCCGCGGAGGTATGATACTGCCGTTCTGTTAGGAATTCGAGGAAGTACAAGTGTCAGTGTCAAAATAACCGTGATTTAAAAAAAAAAATCTTATTCATTTCGGCCCAATATCTACAATATTTCTTGCACAAATCTGGGTATACAATTTTCCCATTCTTGTTGGAGAGCTTTTTTAGGACAAACTTTCCTGCTGATATTTCGAGTTGCTTCAGGTGACTGTGTGGACGTTTTGAGCGATGTGTTTGGGTCGTTGTCTTGTCGAAAGATATATGGTACATAATTCGATCCTATACAGATTTTCGTAAAATTTCTCTGGAGATATCTTTTTAAAATGTTGAGGTAGTCATATTATTTCATTCTATGGTCAAAAAACTGCATTTGACACCACCACGTTTGCAGACATAAACTAGCACATCCTGACAATATCAAAGCGATATGTCACATCAATGTTTAATTTTCGCCAAACTCTTTGTTTCCCGTCATTTGGTAAAAAGTTAAACTTGAATTCATCACTAAAACTGACAGTGTTTCAAAGTTTAGACTCTTGGCGAATACTTTTAGGTGAATGAGAGTAGTTTTTCGTTGTTAACTCTAGAAATAAATTTTTAAGGGCATGTAACTCTATCTATTGACATCTTTTTGGTCAATAATTTTACAGGCGACTTGGAGTTTTGCTTGCCTTTTTCAACAGTATAACATAGCTCTCATTTACTTCTGATAATATTTTTCTCGACCCCTACATTTCTTATTTTCTAAATATCCCTCATTTCTCAACTTACGGAAAACATCCCTAATACGGTAGAGGATTGCCCAACAAGCCAGACTCTCCATAAGTATTGCCTTCGAAACTCTGTAAAAAGTTTGCTTTTGTTTTATTTTCTATGAAATATCTTCTGTCCCACTGTTTGTTGCCGATCACAGCATTCAACAGAATGAGTGGATATTATAAAATAACATTTTGTCTGCTTTCCTCTGTTCTCTTGTTATTTTGTAGGAAACAAACTACCCTTTAAGCAAGCCATCTACCACGAATTAGTTCGTCGAATTTATTCAGTTCAACAAAATGTTCGACGTTAGTGAAATTGGACTGTAGCCTCTGTGCGAATAATTTTGTGTGGATGTGTTTGAGGCAGTTGATTATACAGCTGGATGTTTATCAATGGCTATCTATGTTTGAGTATGTATTTGATATAGCACCACAACAAAAATGTCACGGCAATCGTACTAATATGAATGATTTCAAGAATTCCAACAGGTTTTAAGCACACCTTTTGATATGCATATTCCCACTGAAAATAGGTGAAATGTGAAGTATTGGTGCTCATAAGAAGATAGCTAATATACAATTCATCTAACGACCCTTTACTCCAAAACAAAATGGGAAAGACATAAACTAGAAACTCTCTACATAAGCCATTTGAGTAAAAACCACTTATTGAGGATCGCTACAAGCCGCACTTTTACACGTCTAAAGCCAAACAACATGCTCGCCGACCTCTACTAGCAGATATATTGATAGATGTCCACATCCATTTGATTTCAACAAAATATTCGACGTTAGTCCACTGATTGTCGTAGTATAGATTTTAATCATATCGCAGCTACGTAAAATAAGTTTTTGTAGACAATTTAGATGAATATTCCCATTCATATTAAGTACAATTTTTTTTGTCAGCGAACATCATTACTCAGACAGCAATTAGCACTTGAATTGATTCAGTCAAGTTGCTCGCCTTTTTTTTTCATTAAAATGATCCGAGGCCTTCCAGCTATTGTTGTATTTTTTTTCGGGGCTTGTTTCATAAACGATTTATATTTATTGAATAAAAAAAGATACAAATACTCCGTCGTCGCCTAATTGTCTGGCGATCCCGAAGGCTATAAATACTCGTAAACGTGGTAACAATAATAAAACGACCTGCGGGGTAGCAGTGGGGCATCATCAGATATCTGTGTGATATGTTCAAGGTTTCCTATAAACTATCTCAGTGTGTTTTTGGCGCATCTCATGCATTCGCCTCGCCACTCAGTTCACGGTTAAGTTTGTCATACTAAGTCATCATCTTCATCACTCACGTCGATAAGTGCATCGTGAATTTATATGACTTCGAACCATAGGGTCATAAAGAATACATGAATTAACAGCTTCGTCTGGAGTGCTTGGAGTGCTTTTTTGCGCTGATTTAACCCTGGCGTACTTGGATCCCTATGATCCCCTTGATGAGATTCAGCTTGCTCTTGACCTCGCTTTGGAGGATACCAAATTAATTAGCATCAAGTCACCGTTTATATGTAAGTCACTAGACACAAGGTCATTAGACGACAGGTGTTGTTAGCCGTGACAGTGATCACGGCCAACTGGTACATATTTGTATACGAGTGCCTTAAAATATATCTAAATACAAACGAATGTTGTCGATTTTTATAGCTCTAATAATAGCTACTTCTAGGGGAGAACAGTGAGGCAAACTTGTTTATCGTATTATAATATTCTTTCTTCCAAACTTTTCTACTTGCCACCTGACGTTGTCGACGTACGCGTATTTTTTTTATTTTTATTTTTTGATCTAGTGCTTGAAAGATGGATTTCCCATAGTGTACTCATAAACTTGGTAAAAACAAAAGTCAACTTTTCTATATTTGCAAAGTTATGCTAGCCGAATAGGGTGGAGAAAGAAAAATAAGCACACACCAGTCAATTGATGGTCATGAGGTGTCAATAAAGTCGAACAAACAGCTAGTATCGGAAAGATGTTGACCTTGAATAATAAAGTTTTATTATCGCTATGAATGTGTACGTTTCCTTTAGAGCTATAATTCGATAGCAAACAAAGTCAAACAGAGGTTTATTGTTACTGAAACGTTCATCACAAATATTGCTTGGGTTCTTCTATTGTTTACAACTAAGTGCATTTCAATGTGGAATAAACCGGTTTTTACAGGAGTTCAGCAATCGGTCTCGCCCTATCACATTCACATGTTATACTAGACATCAATAAGATGTCAGAAACAGAGATCCGACAAAAAAATCTCTTGCTTAACTGACATCTAACCTGATCTATAGGCTATAAATCTCGTTTAGCTTAATCCTTTGGAATATGAAATGACTTAATAAGCGGTTAGCATATCGTATAATTATGGCCGAAGAACCATTGAGTCTTTCTTGTGTGTTTGTATCCCGACAGACAACCAGGCGTACATGCAAAATCCATTCTGTTTAACTGTCAACCCCGCAGCGACCAATTATCGAAATCAAAACTTTCAAATTCGCCTCCTACCCCTCAGCGAAATAAATATGAAAAAGAACAGAATTGCCGCAAAAAAACTAGTTTCGCCGGCGAGTATCGCACCGAATCAAACAGTATAAGCTACCCCCGAAATTTAAGATTAAATATTCAGTGAATAATCAATTGCTTTTATGAACGTTTTTTTTTTTTTCTTTTTTCTTGCTGTTGGTATCTATCTATATTTATAACTTTTAAAATTGCCAAATTTATATGGAATATGGGATATAACATATATAAAATATATTGTATTTTGGACCACACGATATCCATCTATCCGGTCGTCGAAGATTCATTTTTTTTTTTTGCTTTTTAAACGATTTCAATATAATTAGCATTAAAGTCTTGTGGTCTTTTATTTTACTTTCCTCGTATGCTTCAAAACTGGTTGGTTTGATTAAAGTTTATTCAACCGATCATCATTGGGTTTGATGTTTCTTTTCGTTTTATTTGTATCTTAATAAATGGCACGTGTAAGACAAAAGACAAAAAACACTTTTCGAATATTTAATTGGCGACAAATTATTTTTTGATTAATTCAACCATTGAGAAGCATTTAATCAAAAAATCGGGGAAATAAAAATATAAATTGTATAATACCATACTAACTGGGTCTAGTTTCGTTTCGTTGTCTAATTGACCTCCAATCGTGACGATGACGGTAGTGCGAGTCATCGTGCTAGTGGTTGTGATGGTTTTACTCATATTTCAAATAATGAAATTCTTAACTATGCGGATATGCTGCTGTGGGTGGGAGGATTTGCATAATTATTTGGGCTTCCGAAAACTTAAATAGATGATGGTGCTTGGCAGATTTGGCACAGTACAGAATTAAGTTGAGTTTGATGTATCTGCTCTTAAATGGATTATAGTGTTTTGAACATTTTGAGATATTATGTAGGATACCGTTAGGCGGGTAGAGCTTATCGCTATTCTGCAATTATGAAGATCAATTTGTATGTGTTTTGAAAATATCATCAGTAGGCATGTGTTAATATTTCCGTGGGCTTTACATATCAGAGTTTGGAGCTCAGAAAAGCTCAACCTCACTGTACACATAGTTACGAAATACTTTTGAACGTTCTATACCACTGGTTTTCCATGTTGCTGTTTTTTAGATTCTTTTTTTTGCTTTTCCTTGGGCATAGCTTTTAAGATGAAACTAGAAACCTGAGTTTGACACCAACAAGGCCCTTCGATTATCTTGAATGTAAATTTATTTCAAACCTGCCAAGTTTGGCAAGCCTTAAAGTCACAATCCATACCTGAACTTCACTGGACATCTTCAAGAAATGTTCAAATATAAATGAAGGTGATAGGCAACATTATCGGATTGCTACGAGATCCAATCTACTAAACATCGGTTTCTGTGTTACTAAGCGAGTTACGTTAGAAGCGTTTATAGACTGATAATTTTATGCAAAATAACCTTCAATATATTCCTCCAGTGAGAGAACGTAAACGAAAGACAGTTGAGAGTTAAGGTGGTCATCAAAAGTAACTATCGGGACATTATTACTCGTATAGATATTCAGTTGCAATCGGTTCAAGTTTGCTTTTATCGATTTTTGGAAACTTGATTCAATTACTTTCAGCTCACTCTGTTGGATACAGAGGCAACGCAACAGAAGTGTCAAAAAAAGAAACTGGTTTATTAGAATAATGAAGCAAAAATAAATCAAGCCATCTGGTCTGAGTCATCCTCTATTGGATAGGCAAATCCCATTCATTAATCAATTAACCAATCAAATCGGCAAAAAAAAAAAATATAATTATAGATATCTGAATGTCTGATTGAAGGTTTTCAACCTTGATTAATGGATGTGTCGATTTGAAAGTTTAGCTTTCATTTTCCTCTCGCCTAAAGTAGGCTAGTTCAATAACCTAACACTCGATAGCTGACACAAATGATTCAGTTGGCAGAATCTAGAAAATCTTGAATAAGATTTTGGATAAATTCAAATCCATTGTCTATCTATAGGCAAAATCAAGTGGAAATAACAAGACCTGTCCAAGCAACCGTTGTTTGTGTTTAAACTTGATTCACCTTCCGTAGCCCCTTAACATTCGTTTAATGTTATCACAGCTCAACCAAAAAAAGAACAGAAAAACACCGTCAAACGGGGGAGAAGGGAAAGAAGATCCGAAACACCTAGTGATAGGTTATATAATAAAGGCTTGTGTGGCATGCAAATGAGTCAAAATGCTGGATACAATTTGCTATACTCCGCAATATTTCAACGATGTATCGAGTTGGAGTCGATAAACATTGAAGACGGTTTTCTCACACTTGACAGGCTTAGCATTTTATTCATTAAATATTCAGTAGTTCTGTAATCCAAGGAAAGAATTAAAGACATATCACCAGAAATCCTTTGGTTAATAGCGGATACATCAAAAGTCAATTGCTACCAATTTAGTTGAGAGTTTAATGAATTTTATAGAAAACAAGAAAAAACAATCTCCACACCCGTCGCATGGTTTGAATATCTTAATGTCGCCGAAAATAACCATGATATAACCATGAATGGAGAATACTAATTTGATCTCCTCGGGGTTTTGGTTCTTTGCTTTTGCCTCTTCCGATACATATGACATAGTTTAAGATACTTTTTTGTTTCTAGTTTTGGTTTTGCATTCTGTTATTTTGATTCTACCTTTTCTATGCAGCTACTGGAATCACAGCCGACGAGAAAAGACTTATCCTACTGGAGCACAATAAGTTGAGACAACTAGTAGCCACAGGTGGTTTTCCTGGTCAACCGGCCGCAGAGAACATGCAGGAGATAGTGTGGGACGATGAGTTGGCTGCTCGTGCCCAGGAATGGGCAAATAATTGCGAATTCAGGCATGATCCACATAGAACAATAAGTGAGTATATAGTTTCCTTTTTGTCGTGGGGTAGTGGACACAACATTCAATTACGATTGCACTGTATACGAGGTTCTGTTTTTCTTTCTTTAATGTAGAACGTTTTACGATGGGACAGAATTTAGCAGTTATTTGGAGCACGGCCCCGTTAGAACCAGACGATGGCGATTTCCCCTCTCGCATTAACAATTGGTTCAACGAAGTGCAAAAGTATACGTTTGGAGCGTCCTGGTCCCCGAAAACTGGTCACTATTCACAGGTTGGATAATCGGTTTAATTATTCAGCGGGATTTTAATGAATTTTTCTATACTGAAGCTGGTCTGGGGTGAAACCAATCTGATTGGATGTGGATACTCGGAGTACAAGGACAGATCCAAATACAACAAACTCTATGTATGCAACTACGGCCCTGGGTGAGAATATAACAATGACATAATTATAGTCACTTTTACTTATTTGTATTCTTGTATTCTAGTGGCAATGTCGTTGGTTACAATCCCTACGAAGTTGGTAGGCCCTCGTGCAGGACGTACGGAATGAAGCCCTCGCCACGTTATAAGGGACTATGCATGGATCCGTCATTAGCTCCAATAAGTGGTGCTTTAGTCAACAAGATCGAAACGTATGAATACAAGCAAAACACATTTAACACGAAAACGTCGTACACAGGTTCACAATTTAATAATCAACAACCCCAACAGGCGAAGACTCAGCAACAATCCCGCACACCACCAATACTATCACCATCGCAGTCAACCACGCTACCAGCTCTCATATCGTCCCTACTCCAGCATGAGCCACTACAGTCAAAGATACTACCCCAACATTTACACTTACGCCAACTCCAATCAGTTGAGGATAATAAGGGACAGGTATCCCTCGCTAAGAATTCCATTGGTGAACAGTCAATTTTGAGGGCGATTTTAAATCCTACACCCATCCCATCATCTCCACCCGTAGTAGAGGAGCTACTGTCGACACAAGAAGAGCAACAAGAAATACAATTAGATGTGCAACAAGGAGACGAGCGTCAGGAACAGCTACAAGAATTACAGGGTCAAGAACAAAACAAGCAAGAGGATGAAGTGAAAACAGAAAACCAAGACGTAGAAGAAAAAGAAGTTCAAGTTATACAGCAGACAACACCAAGCGAAATCCTTACATCACTACCACCAACACGAAAAACCGGCTGGAACCTACTAACATGGCGCGGTTAACAAGCTATTTAGCACAATCCCTATTGCAATACTTCAGATAATCGCATAAACTTCATTTGATCTATCGCCATGTAAGATATTCGTACATCACATCCATGACCCCAATTTTCACTTACTGAGCACTTCCGAATTCCTTTTTAAACACATACCCCAAATCATCGAGGCGAGGACAAACCTAAAAGAATGAAAAATGAACACTATTTGAACCATTGTGTAAGTCTGGCCATATTCAGATGGAAAAGAACAGCCTCACTTCCTCTTTTATCATTTGAAAATACTCGTACAATGCAAATGCACTTCGTCGTGATCACTCATTAACCATGCTCGCTCGCTCACACACCACACTCTATGCACTGTGCCCACAGATACACCACTTCCACGCTATGCACACTCAAAAAAAACCGCGTCACGTCATCTGTTAAGGAAATATTATAGTTGAATTTCGTAGATTTTTTTTTAGAATATAGAATGAAAAGTACTGAAAGACTTAGATTGTAAAGATTTCGTTAGGTTAATAGATTTATATTGTGTATGTATCTTAAATAGATTATTTTTGAAGATACTTTAGTAAATGAATGGTAGGGAACTTAATACATATCTCTAATGGGTCAGAAATCCTATTTAGTATCATGTAAGGACGTTACTTTTGATGCATCATGTTCGGTGGTGTTCATAATCGCCTAACAAAACTGACAAACCAAAAAAAAAAAAAAAAACAAAAATACATTAATTAATACCAACTAATACTTGTAAATTTTTGTTGAGCAAAGAGTTACTAAGCGTATATTATATACACTTTTTTATAATCCATGTACATATTATATAGCCACCGAACGAATCCTGTCCCAAATTATTTTTACATAGATACATTTTTGTATATTTTTCTTCTTTTGGATCTGATGTCGAATTTTGTTCTCGTATTTTAGTTTTAATTGTAAAAACATTTTTTTAATTATTTTTATTTTGTATTTTCTTGATTCGCAATATTGACGCATGCCTGTGGCGAATGTTTGTATCAAATATTTGTTTCCTGGTTTACTATTGTGTTCTGAACCAAAATATAATAAAAACAAGAAGATTCCTTTGAAAAAATAAAAGTTTTTTTTATTTTTTTTCTCTATAGATACAGATACATACCTGAAGTAAGTACCTGAACCTTGTTTGCGTATTGTCATTTTAAGATAAAAAATGAAAAATGTGCGGAATGTTTTTGTTAATCAACACAATTGCATACTCTCTATGGAACTGTGTTTTGCTTAGATTAGTTCAGTGTTATGATTTTGTTGTATAAGAGTTAAATGCCTGAGCGAATTGTTTATGATTTGCCAATTTTTTAGTAAACATTGATCATGGTGATGAGGCATGTTTTGAGGGAAAATTGCATTCTCCTAAAGTCAAATGTCAGTTGCAAGAATATTTAAGGACCTCTACGTGCACAAATCCGCTGGCCCTAGTGGTATTCCCCCAATACTTCTGAAGAAGTGTTCTGCGTAAGCTTTTTCATCTTTCCTACTCTTCTGGTCTCTGTCCGAGTAGATGGAAAACAGCATTTGTCCAGCCCGTCCCTAAAAAGGACGAATCTTCGTCTCCCATCTCATACCGACCCATAGCACTAACGTCCCTTCTTTCTAAGGTCATGGAAACGCTGATAAATCGCCAGCTCCTGAAATATCTTAAATCGCGGAAACTTCTTAATGACCATCCGTATGGTTTCCGTAGCGACAGATGATTTGATGGCATATCTCACCGAAAAGTGGTTGCACCATTTCGGCGATAGCCAGATGGTTGCGCTCGATATTTAAAAGGCATTTGATAGAGTTTGGCATCAGACTCTTTTGTCGAAAATGCGTGCCTATGGTATCGATGAGTATCTTCTTATATGGATCAGAAATCACCTTTCGGGCAGTTCAATTCAAGTTGTTTTGGACGGTTTCAAGTCTGATATTGACCAAATAAACGCTGGTGTGCCTCAAGGTTCTATTTTGTCGCCGATACTCTTCCTCATTTTTATAAATTTTCTCTTAACTGCTACTTATAATCCAAAACACTCTTTCGCTCATGACAATACTCTTAGCTTTTCATACTCATCCCAGGATTCACGTACTTGCTCTTCGGCCGTAGAACTGGAACGGCAGCGTATGTTAAGCACATTAAATTCCGAACTTATAATTAAATAGAGTATAAACAATAGAGTGACATTTAATGCTTTCAAAACACAATACTGTCTACTGTCACATCAAAAATCAGCCATTATCTTTAAATGGCGCTTGTGTCGATGAAATCGAAATACTTTCCTTCATTAGTATGTGTGTTAATAAATTTTAATTGCAATGACAATTGCAATGCTGCAAAATGTCTAGGTTTCCTCAAACTATGCTATTTACTTTGCATCGTTTTTGCCTTTGGTCCCAAGCTTGAGTACAACAATCTGGTCTGGTGTTCCCAAGACCTCTCTGCACTTTCTGGATAGAATACAAAAAGCGATAAAATTCATAGGAGACAAAATACCGCGAAGTCGATCGACTCACTCGAACTTAGCCGCAATTTCTCCGCTCTCTCTCTGTTTTATTGTTATTTTAACAAACAATGCTCAAGTGAGCTAGCCAGTTGCATTCTTTCCCGTCAAGAAATTTGCCGCTCAATTTACCCTCAAGCCTGCCTTCGTACTCGCAGTCAATTTTAGAGACTCGTTTTTTAGCCGAACTACACGAATGTGGAATGCTCTTCCCAGCTCAACCTTTCCCACTCATTACAATCCATAATTCCACAAACATTTAAAACCAATGTGCACCGATACCTCCTTTCCCTCTTTCCCCACTTAGCTGGGCTCACCGCGATTCGACCACCACCTTTTTCGTTTGAAGTTGTCATAAGTAGTCCACTTTTCATCACCAGGGTCGACTTTTTTGCGATTCAGCACTGATTCGCAGATGGAAATTTAGCCCATGAAGAATGCAAGGAAAAAGTAAAGGCCCGTATTGTTCTAAGCCTTAAAAAAGGGGAATAACAATTTATTTAATTTATTTATTGATTTCATGATAAAACGTTACAGATTATAAGATTTGAAAAAAAATATGTAATTCAATATCTGGTATTAACAAACGTTTTAGCACGAATAGGAGCATGCTATTGTCAGAAGGACAAGTGGCGAATGCAACATTAATCTAAAATTACAAAAATTTCATATGCACATATGTAAAGGGTCCGCCAAATAACTCTTTTTTTTTTTTTGAAAATGCTATAAAAAAAACTACTGAATATTTTCTCAAATTTCTTTTTTTATTTGAAAGTACAATCCTTCCGGTTAATAATGGAAAATAATTTCATTCAAATGGCTGCCTCGGCTGACCATGCAGTAGCCTACACGATCGGTCCAATTTTTAAGCACATTATCGATTGTGTGCAGCTGTATTTCACCAATGGCTTCACGAATATTGTCCTTTAAAGCGTCAATTGTCTCTGGCTTGTCGGCGTAACACTTATCTTTGACGGCACCCCACAAATAATAGTCCAACGGTGTCAAATCGCAGCTCCGAGGTGGCCAAACGACATCAGCTCTGCGGCTGATAATGCGATCTTCAAAAACAGGGCACAAAACATCGAGTGTAGCTTCGGCTGTGTGGCACGTAGCGCCGTCCTGTTGAAACCAAATGTTGCCAATATCCTCCTCTTCAATTTTTGTGAACAAAAATTCGTTCAACATGGCCCGATAACGATCGCCATTGACTGTAACGGCCACTCCTTGCTCATTTTCGAAGAAAAATGGCCCAATTATGCCTCTGGACCAAAATCCGCACCAAACAGTGGCTCGTTTTGGGTGCACCGGCTTTTCAATGTATGCGTGCGGGTTTTATGTGCCCCAAATGCGACAATTTTGCTTGTTTACATACCCGCCAAGATCAAAATGAGCTTCATCTGAAAAGATGATTTTTTTGGCAAAATCGGCATCTTCTGTAAGTCAATCGCAGGCCCACTTAGCGAAGCGTTGTTCAAGCAATAACAATTATAATAACTCATGTGGGACCAACGAGTTTCTTTTTTTATCCAGCTTCCAAACGGATTTTTTAGGCAACGTGCAATAATTGGAATAGTGCATTTTTGACATCATGACATCGAAATTGCCGGAACCGAATCTATCGAATCAAAACAGAACAATATCAGTTCTATTCACATTTTCAGTCGTGCCCATCTTTTATGCGAACTCACACAAAAGTTTTTTTTTACTGAAAAACTTCATCTTTCCAATGACATTCAATGTACGAGTACGTCGAATAGGATATTACAAAAGCTATCTGTTGGAAAAATAATGGATTTCTTTTTACCACTCGTACACCTTATATGAGTATGTATATGGAAAGATCGGTAGCTCAAGGTAATTGGAAAACTTGACCGAATAGTTACCGGCTTCACCCATTACAGACAGTGTCTATGGATTTGTAGATCTTTCTTTTTTCTGTTTAATCACTTCAATATCTCATTTATGAATATAACTTGAGTCAAAATGGTTTGTTCATAATACCATTCTATATGTATAGTATTGCTAAATGCCTGGATAAATGTGATCAATCAGTAGATCAGTGATCGTTCAACAGATACCCACAGTGGTTTGAAAGAATAATCGAACAAAGATCACTTCTAAAAAAGACAAACTATAAATGAATGTGAAAGAAGTGGATTTTGGAAAAACGTTGTATGTCACTTCACACTGTCTTTCTTCTTTACTATTGAAAAGTATGAAATAAACACTAATATTCGTGCTCAATGAATAATTGGACAAAACTGGCAAGCCCCCTTATATTCGCATGGTACAATATAACAGTACAAAAGACAAGCAAAAAAATGTAATTTTTTTTAGGAATCTGTTAACTTGTAGCATTGCCTGGCACACGTAGGGTTCAATCGAATTCCATACTTGTAATAAGGCTTTCTTCACTTCATTACGCCTGTTACAACTCTTAGTGTAAACTCTTTTCGCAAACTCTTCCGTCCGGAGGTGTCTGTAATAATTGGCGGCAGTTGCTCCAAAGCTTTGCACTTTTCGATATGTGCTAAGGATAAGGTTAAATACAAATTTATTTACCATATGCAGTATTTCTACACGCTACTTTTGCATTTTCTTTTAATAAGATAAGGTAAACAAATCTATCTATTGTCCATACGAGATAAGTAAGTACATAGATACTGAATTCGACAAAACGAATACCGTTTCTCATTCTGAATACCGAATACTCATTTCTGATAAAAGTTGTTTCGTATGTGAAATCATTATATAATAATGGCATGCAAAAATAACTTGCGTTGTTCAGTAGATATTATTCGACATCAGAGACTTGATCCTTTAACTTGCCTTGCCAAAACATTTCCAAAAACAATACCATTGTAAGAAAACTGACTGGGACTCAACCATAACATATTATAGTACACGAGTAGACTTTGCCAGTGATAACGAAAAAGATATTGCTTTTTAAATATGGATAATCCCCATGTTCGACTAAACATTTTGTGTGTTGTCACAGAACGCGAAAATTCGATAGTATTTTGAATTTATTGTCCCATGCCCCATTTAAGAGTATAGACTTTTCTATTTTTGGGATTTAGATTTAATTGGTACTGATGCTGACATTTTTCCCTCCGAGTGAGTGGATCGTTTGCTACATATCCTCCGTCACATATTTATAAGTCGTATTTTAGCTTTGTCAAATTTCCTTCATGACTATTCATCTGCTCTTTGTGCAGCATATTGGTAACGTTTTCATGACTGCTGCCCAAGATACTCAATGAAATTCGTAGCTTGTTGTCATCTCGTGTTATTTTTATTTCGACTAGCGATAACACGTTCCATATTTTCTCCACCAGGTGCACATCATTTACTTTCTCTAACGGTTGACATGAGCATTTAATGTGTCTTACTGGCCTTGTGCAGGCATTCAAAGTCTTACCATATTTATTAACTTCTTAGACTTAACTTGATTTTCTAGGACAATTTTCGTACTAAACCTAAATTCATACTTTATTTTCTTTATTTTTCTAATATTAACCTACCCTAAACATAATCAATTAGGCTTGCACTCCTGTATATTATTCCGAGTGATCACTCTCTTTCAGTGACTGGGCTTTGTCATCTCGCTAGCTCTGCATGTCCGAAAGCTCACCAAGGCTAACAGGTAGCGAGTTTTCAGGTTTATCTCAACATTCCCAACCTCCAAAGTATCCCCTTACGAACCTTTACGTATCTTACAAACTATGGAACGAAGAAGATCGGAGTAACGTATCGTTCTGGGAAGCATTTCACCCGACAACCACCGAAAATCGGGGAACTGTGTTGCAAAATCGGCCATATACCAGTTCACCATTGATGTTACTGTTTTAAGTCGTAGCCATTGCAATGTGAGTCATTTTATCAAAAAAATTGTCGCTTCTGCTTAGGATTGCCCCGGACGTTATTAGGGTAATATCATATTAATGAACTGGGACTCGATCGTTCCTACGTTCCTTGACATTAAGACATAAGACAGGTCCTAAGCCATTGCCTCTTGAACACACGAATATTTTCCATATAAAATTAGAAGATTAAACCACACCGGGCAACCATGCGCGATGATGGGCTTTATTATGAGCTGAGCTCCAAAACGCAGTATAAGCGCAGTACTGCAACGTCAAGAGTTCTAAATCGCAAATATTGGGCAGCGATGCAATGCATGCATTTCATTTGAAATGTTTCATACCATCAAAAATGAAAGCAGCATTTACAGAATTGTAAGAATTTAATTAAAAATTATTTTCTACTATTTTTTCTGTTTACACAGAAACAAAAGATGGACAAACTATTATACAAAGTTGTTAATAGACACCAGGCTGCGATATGAAAATGAATTTGCATCACAAAAAAAAAAGGTAATATGGCGGGAAGTATTGCGGGAAGCGCAAGAAGTAGTTCCCGAATTTCCTTTTTCGGTTGACGAAATAATAAGAAAAATCAATACAAAAGAATAAAGTCCAGGAATAATACGATTGGAGAACTGCTTGAGAATTTTTTGACGTTTTAGATGCCTCGTATGGACATAAGCATTCTCTCGTCATGCCGTCTACAAATACAGGTGCATCAATGGACAGCGAAGAACTTTTGAACGACACCAATGGTTTGGATAGTCCTACCGAGGCTTCTGAACCACCAAACAAAAAAAGGAAGCTGAAAGGTGAACTATTAGATTTCCTAAGGGAGCAATCGGAAAAAGATAGGGATTGTTTAAAGAGGCTTATTGAAATTGAGAACGCAAGGCTTAGACTGGACTAGGAGAGAGTGGAAGAAATGAGGGGAATTAAGCAACTTTAAAAAATCTCTTTTGGAATAAAACTGGTTGAAGCGTTTTAAATGAATAATAAACTATTTCTGTTTCTTTTTAAATAAAAAATAATTATGTACATATATGTAATTAATTTTACAAATTTTATTTTGGGAAAATACATTTCAAGCGGAAAACAGGGTCAACCGTTCCCTTTTTAATTTTGCCTCGTCGTTGGCAATGGGGATATCTTCTGGTGATATCTGATCTAATTGCAAATCTATTGAACTTTGATCTCTGTAATCAGGTGCTTCATGTACGATGGTAAAATTATGAAGAATCATACAAACCATGATGATATTGTTTGCTATCGAAAGGTTTTCCACAGGTATAAAATTGAGGATTCTTGATTTTTTTTTTAATATAGATACTAAAGGCATGTTCAATGAAAACTCGTGTAGAACTATGACAATAGTCGAATCGCTTTTGTTCTGGTGTTAAAGTAGCCATTATATCTATATGGAACCATAGGATGTGTTTCAAGGGGATAAGCTGAATCTCCAAGTAGATGATATTCCGGCGGTATATCCAACTTTCGATTGATTAAGGCTTTTCGCAATGGGCGAAATTTTAAATTAGCTGCCAAGGTTTTACAAAAAATTCTGTACACTGTACCCTTTTCCATTCTAAAACGATCACATATTTTCCGAAAGCTACATTGATTGCCATGTTTCCAAAGAGTAACGTACAAATATTACGCTACAGAATGTGAAGGTCTACCAGTCTTTATCGGTCACCGGTTTAGATCGACATGTTTCTTTTCAGAGCCTGCAAATAAATTATCATATGAATGTGTATATACGAATATTAATGTTAGGGTATGAAAAGCTTACGAAAAATATGCTTCTCTTCATTCGAAAGTGACTGAAGAATATATCGTCGGGGTAAGATTTTATCACGTTAAGAAAGTTTTCATATTTTGGTACATTTCTTTTTAAAGTGCACATATTTTACGTTTTAGTTGATTTTTTCACATTTAAAATATTTTTGAATAAAAAACCATTGTACGAAGCAGAATTATTTAGAAAAGTATTGACAAGTACGGTTGTTGCTAATTTTTTATCCATTCTATTGCGGTTCAGCTGTTGTGTCATCCAGGGTCAATAATTTTCAAATGAATCGTTCCAAAACGTCAACAATTGCAATGCATCATCAAAGCATCGGTAAATGAAAGCGTCAGAACATCGCATCACAACGGCAGTGTTGCGGTCACGATGCGCATTTATTTAACGTTTTGGAACTCAGCTATGATCACGAAGCATACGATTTTACCCTGTTGACTGCTGTGAAACAGATTCTTCGTTATACCGAATGTTTTCTTAGCTACAGTCGGGGGCCTATGTACATATACAGCTGTGTTCATAATAATAGGTGCAATTCCCATAAATGGAAAAAAATTACGTTATTTTTATATGTTTATCTTTTTTTAATTCTTTCTTTTTTCATAAAACAGAATACAAGTTATTTAACAAATTTAGGCAAAAAACAATAACAAAACATAAAAGAGATATTAAAGAAAAACTGAATATGTACGTGGTTTTTAAGCTGTTCATAATATCGCATAGGAGCGCATATAGGAACATAAATATTTTTTGGTTAGTTTTGAAAAAAAAAAAATAGTTAATATTTGGTATTATATCCCTTATTTGTTAATGCCGCCAAACACCGACGTGGAATAGAGTCAACAAGGTGCTGGCTGTTTGTTGGTTTCGCATCGGCAACATATTTTATGACATCACACCATACATTTTTGATGGTTTTCAAGTCGGTGGACTGTGGTGGCCACTCCAAAACCTCAATATCTTTGGCACGAAGCCAATCTTTTGCCTTCTTGCTGGTGTACTTTGAGTTGTTGTCTTGTTGAAATACTCATTTTAGCGGTATATTATATTCGACATAACGGTACATAACCTCTTCTAGTATTTTGGTATAGAAATTTTGATCCATAATACTATCTATCAAATATATAGGCCCCACTCAATGGTTAAAGAAATATGCCCAAAACATGACTTTAGCACCACCATGTTTAATGGTTTTTTGGGTGTATTAAGGCAAATATTCCGTATTGGGCGGACGACGAACATATTGCCGGGAACCAGTTCCGTCAAACAAGATGACCTTCTATTCATCCGACCAAAGAATATTGCGCCATTTCGCAGCAGGCCAATCGGCATGGTTTTTGGCAAATTTAATGCGTGCTTGTAGGTGCTTCCTTGTCAAGCGTGGGACCCTGCGTGGGCTTCTAGCGAATAGTTTGTGTTCCATATTCTTCTTCTAGCGGTAACAACACTTATTGGGAGTTGAAGTTCATTTAGCATGACCTTGGAAGATGCACCTGATTGTTTTTTAGAAATTCATACAATCAACCTATCATCCTTTTTGGTGGTTTTGCGTTTTGGACCCCGTGTTTCTGGCTTTTCTTCAAAATTCAGTGCATTCGCTATTGTAGAAATACCATACCAAAGAGTTTTTTGTATCACTTTATATGTTTTTCTCATTTTGCGCAGATCAATAATAAGCTCTCGATTTTCTGAGCTAGTGTGTTTTCCTCGGCCCATCTGAAATCAGTACTTGAAAAAAATGACCAGAGAATCATTCAATAATATTCCACAAATAAAATAGATATGTTTTCCCAACCTTTGACAATGATAACTTATATTTTTTCACTTTTAATGCAAGCACTCCTATTATTGTGAACACAACTTGTTAGCAGGCAGTCCCTTCACGAATGAAATACAGAAGCATGCAGATACAGCTGCGCTTCTTTTTTTACCGAAATCGCTTCTCTAGAACCGTTAGAATACATGCTTATGAGTAAACACAGGCTATGGGAACAAATGTTCACCAAAAAGGACTATTATTATGAACACAACTGTATGTCTTTGTAGATAATGGGCAAGTCAGAAACCAAGATATCTAAACGCGTCTAATGACCAGATCTTTTGGTCTTTTGGACCTGATCTGTTCGCTACTAAATCATCTGTTTTTTTTTTTTTTTGTTATTCATTTTTGTTTTTATTATTTTGTAGAACACACTTATCCTAGACAAAAATGCTTAAAACTAGCTTAAACAACAACTGATATAAAATACCTTACTGGCCCTATACGGACACTCTAAAGCAAATAGAACTACTTAAGGCTATGCCTTTCGGCCTTTCGATTAATTTGTAATAATTAAAACAATTAAAATAAATAAACAATTTAGGCCAAGAAAAGTGATATTTTAAAAAAACTTAGCATCAGATCCTCTTTTTTTTTTTTTATAAAGAAACTTATAACTAAGAATTACTTAACCCTACCTTAACTAAAATATATATATATACATCTTTTTTTTGTTTTCATTATTGTTTAGTATTTTTTTTTTAATTTTTTTTCAATTTTTATTTATTTTTTTTTTATTTATTTTTTTTTTAATTAAAGCTAAAACTAAACTAAACCTACGTGCCACCCTGGTCTGGCGTAGCATTCCCTTAACTACTCTAACCTCTTCTAACCTACCCTAGTCTATGTAAGGCTGCCATTGGCATGTGGCAGGCTTTGCCTTAAATAGGCCGACCTATTAAAATTAACCACTGACGCAGATCGCTCCAGCCACCAGAAGCGTTGATGCTGTCGGGCGACGTCTCTCCGATCTTGGCGTGACACCGATTTACTGAACCTGAGGCGCTCGGGCTCACGGAGCGCAACATCACGTTCGTAGAGAAGTCGTCGCTCCACGGACTTACGTGCCACGTGGAAGATTAACGGGATCGCCAATTCATCCTGGATCAACCCACATTGATCTAAATAGAGGAATGCCTCTGGGGGGACAAAGCCGCTAAGGCGCACTTTCTCGTGGTACATGTAGTTAGGGAAGTAAGCCCCAGAGATCAGATTATTAACCGAAGTCATTGCCCTCGAAACGTGACCTCGGATCAGTTTTATTAGAAAATTATCCACCCGTACAATCCTAGCCCTATTGTATAGGACCTCATTCGAGTAAAATTTCATGTACCCAGATTCAGGTGTTCTATGTAATCCGAGAGAAGTTCTGAGACATTGTCTCTCAAACACCCGAATCCTTTCCATTAAGCTGGCTCTCACATTGAACCACACGGGACATCCATAGGCAACCATTGGCCTGATTAAGGCCATGTAGCAGATTACCTTCACCCTGGAATCAAGTTGGCTGCTATGAAACAGCCATCTTGTTAGAGCGAAAGCGCCCCGGGCTCTTGCCAGAGCAGTATCTACATGTTTGTCAAAATATAGATACTGATCCAGCACGATCCCAAGGTATCTGACTACACTTTGTTTTGCCAGTGGACACCCGTCCGGTCCAAAGACTGAGAACCTGCGCCAATTTTTTCTAGTGTCCCGAGAGGCCCTAGACAAAGGTGTTCTGAACAAAATAGTTTCTGATTTCTGGAAGTTGATTTTTAACTTCCAGTCATTACAATACTGCTGAATTTTTTCGAAGTCACGCTGCAGAAGATTAACAATGACGTCAATCGTTGGACCTGATCTGTACGCGATTAAATTGTCCGCATACGCTATTGAATGGCGAAGAGAAGCTATCAAATCACTGAGGTAAATGTTAAAAAGGATCGGCGAGTTTACTGTACCCTGTTGCAGTCCGTTGTTAATATCAAATGTTTGTGTAGAAGTCACGTTGGCAATTTTCACTACGAACTTTCTACCTGTTAACATGTCAGAAATCATATATAGCAGTGGTTTACTTATGCCCAACCGACTGAGTTTGTAATAAAGACCTTCTAACCATACGGTGTCGAAAGCCTTTTCCAAGTCAATCAGACAGGCACCCGTGCATTGGTTCTTGCATTTGTTCCATTGGATATCTGATACGAGTTTCGACGCAGCATGAACAGTATTATGCCCCGCTCTGAAACCGAATTGGTTATCCGGGATGATTTTATTGTCCTCAACCCATCTAGACAGGGCTCTATGAACCACCTTCTCGAAAACCTTGCTAATACTTGGAAGGAGACTTATCGACCGAAGATTTGATGGGTTAGAGGCATCTTTGCCCTCTTGGGTATTGGTTGCACCACCGCTGTTTTCCAATCCACTGGATAATATGCATTATTCAGTGTATTGTTGAACAGAATGGTGTACGTCTCTACAGCCACTGGAGGGAGATGCCTGAGCACAACATTAGATATTCCGTCGATTCCCGCGGATTTTTTTCTCTTCAGTGACTCGAAGATCATCTGGAGATCCCCCGTCGAAATAAACAGGGTATTCGCCCCTTCATTGGTGACAGCGTTATTTGCTATGTAATCGTCATCGAACCTGGTAAAACCAAGATTCTCGGATCGCCAATGATCGATATCATTTCGAAGGCATAAGTGATGAAGTAGAACTCTATTTTCCAATTCGTGGTTTGGGCGAATGCTGTCATTCACCTTATACACTTCCTGGAAAACAGCTCCCACTGTCGCCACTTTCTCCTGAGGATCCTCGATCACGAAGAAATCATCATCCAAGACGGCGCTCTCCGGATCAATGCTGACTGTTCGTAAAAGACGTTCGTTGTCTGACGTTCTCGAAAGCTTCAGATCCTGAATGTCATTCTGATTGTTTCTCCGAAATATTTTATTAATTTGCGGAAACATACTCGCGCTGTTGGAATTTACAGCACGAATTCTGTCGTTCCAATACAAACTTATAGATATTCTGTAATTTTCCTTGATCAACTGTTGGATATTTTTAATCAGTGACTTCAGTATCCTGACCTCCGAGTTTTGTCTGTCGGTAAACCGCCTGTACAAGAGTTTGAGTCTTGTTAGGAGTCTACTTTTTTGTCTGTGCAGAGCGTCGATTGTCGCGTTTTGGTATACGTTTGTGGTATCGTGCTGTTGTTGGCGTGGTATCGTACTGTCCATCGTCTGCTTTATTTTATCATCCATTTGTCTGAGGTACTTGTCGATTTCGTCATTTGACAGGTTCCTATTGGATGGTGGGAATGAATCACTCGAAGTGAGCGATCTCGTAAGATTATTGGCAAAACGTGGCCAACGCGCCCTACTATAATCGTAGGGGCGTGTTTGGACATACTCTGTCATCTCCGCAAATTCGTCTGGTATTGTGATCACAGCACTAAGTCCGCAATGGTCACTGTCGTATACAAAAGTCCGTAGACAGTTAGTAGACTCTTCGTTCGTGTCAGCTAGTCTCAGTCTAGAGTCAAGCAGCATGAGATCCAGATAAGAGCCGCTCCTAGGATATGACGGACTATCCGTTGCGAGTAATTTGAGTCTGTACTCTATGTTCCGCAAAACCCACCAATGGCTTAGTAGGCTTCCCCTAGTGTTGGGTATGTTGTTTCCCCAGTCACTATGTTTGGCATTTAAATCGCCGGTCAGGATGTAGTAGTTTTCCACCAAGTTTAAGCGCAGAGATCGAAAAAGTGTCTCGAGCTCTGCGATGAAAATGTTGGGTTGAGGTGCTTCAGGTGCATAGGCTGATACAATGTACATTCTCTTTCCATTTCGGAGAGGAATGCACACAATGCAGGCCTCTAGCACCTGGAACCTCCGCACTTCACCGCTATATGCTTTATAGCTTTATGCTTTAAATTATTTTTAATGAAGATCGCAACTCCCCCGCCACGAGTGGCGTTGGGTCGGTCTCTTCGAATGATTTTGTAAAAAATGTGCCGGATTTTGTGCTTCTGGTTTAGCTTTGTTTCGCTAACCAAGAGTACATCGGGGCTTTCGTCCTGCAACAGGTTGAAAAGTACGGCTCTTCGCTCAATCCTAATCAGTGAATTCACATTCACCGACAGGATCTTTAAGGGACTCTCTACCAGCGTACCCATTACGATTGTAGTTGCGCTAGGCTCGGCAGAAGCGAGTAGATTCTGTCCACTCGGGTCGCCGTCTCATGGATCTGCTGTTGGAGCTGGCCGATCTGCCCTTGGATGGCGAGCAGGATCGAACGCAGGTCCACCTCGGCCTCCGGTGCCTTAGAAACAAGCACTGGGACTTTGGGAACAGCCATGGGTTTTTGTACCGTCGGCCCCAGACCTGCCGCCATTTGGGCGTAGGTCATCTGGGTTGTGACGCCTGGTGTTTCTAAGCGACTCGAGGGATGTTTCCCTTCAGGCTTCTGCTTCCGAGCCAGATTTGCTTTCTTTATTTCTTGGAACTTAGGACATCCCCGATAGTTTGCAGGGTGTCCTCGGTTCCTACAAAGCACGCACTCGAGCTGTTCCCTGTTTGCGACCTTGTCCTGGGTCAGATCGCATTCCTCGTTCCTGTGGTTCTTTGCACATTTTACACATCGAGGCTGCATCTTGCAGTTCGACGCGGCGTGCCCGAACCTTTGGCAGCGGATGCATTGTAAAATGTTTCCGTGCCTTTTTACTTTTTCCCATGTTACACGCTGGGAAGCCAAGGAAGTAATGGACCTTAACCTCTCCAGCTTGCTGTTGGGTGCGAGTTGAACCAAGAAGAAGGGCAATACCCGGTTCTCCCGTTTGGCTCGCGCCGTGGTAAACGACTTGACCCCCACGAACCTGAGGTCGTCGCTCTCGAACGCCTTCAGCTCTGAGAGCATTTCCTCGGGATCAGTGATCGAATGCACGCCTTTGAGAAGCATCGACCGCAGCCTCTCGATCTTGGGAGTAAAAGAGAAGAACTCCGTCGTAGTCTCTTTTAAAAGGTCCTTTACTCGCTTGTACTGATCCAGTGTGGTACACTGGATAGCATAGCGGTTTTCACCTATATTTTTAAAGACAAAGTTATCAACACCAATGACATACTTACATAGATCGATTGTTTCTCGAAGTGCCGTAGTATGGGTGAAGATGGGTGGTACCTTGTCCTTAGTAGGACGATGTTCTTGCGGCTGTTGTTGTTTCTGCGGCTGTTGTTGCTGCTGTTGCTGTTTCCGTTGCGGCTGTTGTAATTGTTGCTGCTGTTTCCGTTGCAGTTGTTTCTGTTGCGACTGCTTCTGTTGCGGTTGCTTTTGTCGCAGCTGCTTCTGTTGCGATTGCTGTTGTTGTGGCGGCTGTAGTTGTGTTTGTTTTTGCGGCTGCTGAAGTTGGAGTTGTTGTTGCGAGTGTAGTGGGGTGGTTGTAGCCCGCTCTCTTTCCTTTTGGCGCATTTCGGAGAGCCTGTCTACTACGGCCTTCAACTTAGCGCGTAGAATGCGTTCCTCTTCTTCGAGTTTACGTTCTTCTTCCGCTACCGAACTTGAAAGAGCGGCGAAGTAGTTGTTTTCTCCGGTGTAGCGATCCCCGGAGAGGTTGGCAATGTCAATTTCCACGGGGAGTGGTTGCGGTATCTGTTGCTGTACTGCTGTTGACTGCGCCCCTTCCCTCATTTCGACCTGCAGTCTTTCTGTCGATGCGGAGAGGGAGGGGCGTTTAAGTATAGTACTCCGCGGATTGAGCTTCCTCCTTTTTTTCATTACATCGGCCATTGAAACGGTGGATGGAGTTGGAAAATCAGACAGGTCATCTGACTCCGATTCCGTTAGACGAACGGGATTCGTCCCGACGTCTTTAGACATTTTTGTTTCCTGCTACTGCTAATGAGTGAATAGCAGGAAACACACACTAAAAATTTCTTCCACTTGGAAGTATATTATTTTTTATCACTACTTTTTTTTTTTTTTGATTTTTAGTTTTAAATTTTTTCTTTTGATTTCTGATTTTTTTTTTTATTTACAATTATTCTATTTGTTCTTAATCGCCCAGCCTACTGAGCGAGAATGACTAAATCATCTGTATACGCTATTGAGTGGCTGAGAAACCCTTTAAGATCGCTTATCGTTATTAAATCGTTTTTAATATAAATGATTAAAGACCCCCAAAGAAACTTCTTGCCTATAGTGTAAAACTTGTATAGAAAGTGATTTGGCATGCCTAGCATGGTAAGCTTGTAGAACAGACCTTTTAACCATACTTTATCGAAGGCCTATTTAGAGTCGACCAGACAAGCACCCACACATTAGTCTTTCGCTTAATTTCACTGAATGTGGTAAACCAGTTTTGACGCAGCGTGAATAGTATCATGCCTCGCCTTAAAACTAAACTGCTTGTCCGCAATTATTTTAGAGCTTTGTTTACTTTTTTGCTAATATTCAGAAACAAACTACATAATTGGTTCGAGATTAACAGGATTTTTAGGGATGTAGTGGACCATTGTTGTTTTCCACTGAGCTGAATAATGAGTATTATTCAGAGCGTTGTTGAACAGCGCGGTTAGAATATACACTGCTTCAGTTGTAGGTGTCTTAAAACCACGTTTGGGATAACATCTATTTCTTTTGACTTTTTATTTTGAAGTTTTTCTAGGATGCACAGGAGTTCATCCTTCCTCACAAGCAAACTGGTAGACATTCAGCCTTTGGCGATAAAGCCATTCGCAAGGTTATCATCATTGAATACGTTGGAAACGTTGCCTATTTCTGCACGAAGCTGTGAACAGGTCGCATTTTCAAGATCGTGATTCCGATGAGCAGAATTCTTCATCGTATACTCAGACTCGCCTATTGGATTGATTTTCTCGTGTGGATCCCCGACCATAAAAAAGCAGTTACTAGTGTCGACACTCTCTGGACTTATGACTGGGTTCTGTGATGACGCTGTATTTAGTTGCGGAAGCATGCTCGGAATATTGGTATATTCCTTGCATGTATGTTTACATTTTCTTAGTTTATTGTGGTTAGCTATGTATGTGCTCAACTCTATTTTCGTTTTCCATCTCCAGAATGTACACCGTTTGATGGCCAATTTCTGTTGGTACAGAAGTAAAAGAAAATGGAAAAGCAAATGTCAAACCACGACGGCATGAGATTTAGAGGCTAACAGAGAAATTGTACACGCATCCAACGTGTGAAACGCGACTAAACAAATGACCGCTTCGATAAATGTCGCCAAGAATTTAAGGGTCATTTTTCCTCCCCGGACGTGCGTTGATAAGCATTGACAGAGTATCATATGACTAGTTTCATTGCATTCAAACTTTGTGAAACCCGTCATAAGTCTCCCTGTTTTCATTTATCAAAATAATTTACAAGTAGATTGGTAAATATTTGATCCATCTTTTCGTTTTTTGTAAACGTTGCATTTCCGGGAGCATCAATTTCTGCTAAACATTAAGAGCCCATGAAACAACATAGTGATCTCATTTTAAGAATGCTTTCTCAGCTTTAGATAAATCCTTAAATAATTATTGCCATCTAAAACATTAATACTATTCATTAAAAAAACTTGTTGAGTACATATCTGTGGCGAGTTGTTAATTGTACTGAAATTCATTAAAAACAGCAATGAAACATGACGCTAGTGGTTAAAACTGGATTACCCCTTAAACTTTATGTCCTCTGGCTAATACTTGTACAGCTGCACCCCTTTTGTTATTGCACCAAAGTATCCGACTTTTATGGACCAGCAAAGTCACAAAACCACCGCCTTGCCATAAACAAGAAAAACAATTCTATTCAAATGAACTTTGTTTTTATTTTTATTTCACACATAAAATAACGGTATTACAAGAGAACCCCATAAACGGGATACGTAAAAAGTGAAAAGCAAAGAAGAAAAATAGAAAGTAAAAACCCTCGAGCAAGGCATCAAAGGGTGTGACGATAATTGACGTCGGCACTTAACTTTGTTTGTCCTCCAAGCGGGTGTTCCCGGAATTGTTGGGTTCGCGATTGGCTATTAAATTAAGGCACAACTAATTACGGTATTGGCTCGTGTACATCAGAAATCAGGTGCATCTTCGTCGTCATCGATGACAGCGATACGACGGCGTTTCGGCTCCTCACCTAACTTGGTTTTTCCCGTTGGAAGTTTCTTTCTCCTGAGAAACAGTTCATCGTCGTTGTCATCAGCGTCGGTTGCCGATGATGGGGGTATAGCGTCACGATTATCATCACCTTCATTGTCAGATGAACGAACACGTTTCCTCGTTCCACCGGAATTCTGCGCAACAACACCAGCATCGGTTTTATCTCCGTCGATGGCATCGTCGTCGGAATCAGAATCTATTCGATTTGCACGGACACGGGTACGATTAACTCTCTTGCTTGTGGAAATGGTGGTATTACCATCAGTTACGGTCGTCTCTGCTTCGTTGTTGTCCGCCTCGGAATCCGTGGATTCGAGTTCAGCGAGGCGCTTTAGGTAGTCCTCGGAATTGAAATCGAGTTCATCGTCATCTTTGGCTGATTTCGTCTGCTTCCTGATGTTGCCGTCTCCGCCCTTAACAATGTCAAAGAGACTCATTTCATCTGCTTTTTGTTTATCTGCATGTGCTCTATCTGTATCAGATTTCGACGAAGGCTTTTGAGTTGTTTTTTCTTTAGCGATCAATGGGACACGTTGCTCATCCTCATCGTCGCTCTTGCTGTAGAGCAGGCTATTCATATGCTCGCGACGTTTATTTATGAACGTGTCGAGATAGTCTTCTTCGCTTTCCTCTCCTGATTCTTCATCCAACGAGGCTTGCTTGTTATCTTCATCTTCATTTCCAACCGTCGATGTCAGTCCTTCATCGTTTTCGATTTCTTCGCCGTTGAGAATTTTTACACGCAGTAGCAAATCAGCGGCTGTTAAGTAGGTTGGTATTCGCCAGTATTGCTCCATCTCAGCAATTGGCGGCTGGACACCTAGCGCCAGGAGTAACTTTTGAAAATTGTTGTTGTCCAGGGCTTCAATCTGATCTTCGGTGAGTGGAAGTAATGGGACACCACCGTCGTCTTCAATCGGGGTTTCTTCCTGGTCTTCAGCTGCGTCACTAAGTGATTCTTTCACCCATTCCACAGCAGCTTCGAATTTTTCATCTATATTCTTCGCTAAAAGCTGTACTGTACCAATGTCCAGAGGAGTACGAAGTCGTTTCTTCCTAGGCTGTTTCGAACCCTTCCTCGCATTACTTTTCTTCACTGGATTGGACTTACCACCATCAGTTTGACGATTACCCTCGCCATTCTCTTCATGTTCGTCATTGTTCATCTTCTTTGATTTCCTCTTCCTCGGCTTCGTTGGAAGTATTTCCGATTTGTCCGCAATTAAATGCAATTGTATCATTCTCTTAATGATGTGATTTTTCGAACGACGCTCGCCAAATGCGTCCAGAATCCTCTGTAGGCAGTCTTTTGTAACAAGAACAAAACAGAGGAAATGAATATTCGAAGCGTCAGTAGGAGGCACATAAAGTGATGGACAAGTACTCGTATATTGAATGAACTTACCATCATTCAGACGATGTTCCTCGTACAGCGCCTTCAGTTGGTCGTCCTCTTCGTTATGCCATAGATTTTTGTTGGACGCTGCTGCTGAGGATTTCTTTGTTGGCGCCTTGAATTGCAACCCAAGATCTCGAAGCTTTTTCAGGACGCCACGTCTGGTACGGGTTTTATCGATTAAATTCTCCAAAATCCAATCAATCACATCTGGAAGGGTATGAAAGGAAGAGACGACAATTCGTTGTATGTGAATGGAAAGTGAATACAATCATCCAGATATACGTGTACTTACCCTGATCTGTTTGAGGATTTTTCTGATTTTCCTCGAAGAGGAAACGTAATTCGTTCTCTTGTTCTTCCGTCCAGGTACCTTTGGTTCCACTGTGGTTGATTGGATGCGATATAATTGAAGGAAAATTGGTTAGGGTTTGATAGGATTGACTTACGTTTCGTAGTCGTCACAATAGCCGCTTTCAACTTCGTTGGCATCCCGAATTGTTTTGTAAAAAAAGAGTTCGGCATAGATTTTTGGATTCTTCGGAGCGGTCTCGACGAATTTTCGAATAACGAACGTACCAAGTCGGCGTAGTTCTTCGGAATGCGGGTCTCTTGGCGCGTCGAATACTTGCTGGAATATCTTGAAGAGAACAGCCTATAATGGAAAAGAGAGCAAGATTTCAACTTGGGAACAACTTTAGGTCCCTAAAAAGACTGTGAACCGATGAAAAAGACATCTAGCGTCTAACATCATGTTTCCGTGCTCTGTAGAAATATCGGGGGAGATAAGTTATTTTATGTGATTTGAATCTACAACTGGGAACCCTTGCCATAGAGGCACCGTCTTCCGCAGAGAAAAGGAAACGATTGCGAATAAGAGGGAAAAGAAGAAATTGATAAAAAACTAGAAAACTGTTCAGAGAGAGGACTTAGTCCTGGCGTACACAACTTGTATTAATCGTCTACTCAAGAAGCTCGCAATCCTTTTGAAGAAAATATCATTAACATTATAAGCGTGATGTTTGTTTACCAGGGCAATATGCCATACCTTCTCGAAAGCCTTCGAGGTACATAGAGCAACTATTCTGTACTCACTGTGCTGATGAGTTTCATTGTTCTGTAAGAGAAGGCTGGTATAACGCTGTTGCCTGAAGCAATAGTAAAGGTAAATCAGAAGATGGTTTCCTTTCAAGCCCATACGTAATAAAAAGTCACACTCTCTATGACCTTAAAAAGCACTCATAATTAAAACTATGGGTCGATAGTTAGAAAACAAGGTTTTACAAGACCCAATTTTTGTCATCCGTCATCGATTGGAACATGAGGTAGTAATATGGGACGATGGAAATTGTTAGGATTGGTATAATTTCAATATTTCCAGGTTCTAACAACCTAAGCAACATATTGAATTGCGTTGTCGTGCTGCAAAATCAGTTTGTGGTCTTTGTTCGTATTGAGAACGTTGTCCTTCATTGCTCGGATTCATGTGGTGCTTGCATCCGGTCTCAACAACTGAAAATATACTAGTGTCACCAAATAAACGATACAGAAAAGGTTTTTTTTTTTGATGCTGGAATAGCAGTTTGTTCCTCCCTTTTACCCACACCTCGTTTTCAACCCACAGCTATTGGACCGTTCCCAACGGTTTCAAATAATGGGAATAAAGGCTTTTGTTGCGTTTGACAAGGATCTTGATCCAATAACGTCTCCAATACTGCGTCTGTAACTTTTTTCATGATTTCGGGACGCTTTTTGGCTTCCATGACAAAATCACCGTTTTTGAAGCGTTGAAACCAGGATACGTCCTTTTACTAATAGAAGCTTCATTAAAATGTTGTCCTAAGAAATATTAAAAATGGTAAAAAGCGGACAAAGTTTTCGGGAACATGGTAACAAATATAAATAAAATTTTATCGATTGCGGGAGGCTGCATGTTGTCTGATCGTGAAGATTCTGCTGGACTTTGCTCAGTTAAGGTGCAAATTGGAGATAAGCGTGCCGGTGTCGAGGTTATATAGCCAAGTGTATTCCATGAAAGTGTCAAAGGAAGCACATTGAAGGGTGCTGTAAGAAGTTCGTTTGTAGTATTTATTTAGAGGACACATGGAAAGAATTTCTTCCCAATCAAAATGAGTTTTACCATTTCACAGGGTTAATGGGTAAAGCGAACCTGAATCAGATTTTGATATTTGAAAGTAAGTACATTACTGCAAAAGGTGTACTTTTAAATGCTATACATTCTGGGCGCGTGGAAGCTACGGTATCCCCGATTTAAATTACTTGTATGAGCAGGCGTGGGAAAAGCTTGGCGTTGGTATGATAGGTCATTGTATTTTCATATATCGAAAGCTTCTTGAAATCCCTATTGTCACAATCGCGGATAGTGCACACTTGCGTATATGTACTTGCCAATGGGACTGATGAGGCCAATCGGGGACTAACAGCTCTTAAATCAGAAAGCAGGATTCCGTGGCTTATTTATTTGTTAATCCAAAAGATCGATGTCAAAATGTGTAAAGCTTGGGCATAATAAGAATTCAGAAGCCTCCACGGTGCATCGTTGCTTGGGTTTTTAGATAATTGGTGTAGTGCTTTAGAAACCAGTGAACCCATAAGCCATGATAAAATCCCCTTGAGTTCAAATATTAATTCGAAAGTTAAAAGATTTGCGGTATTAATATCATCGTGCCCTAAGTACAAAGACTTCGTTTTTTCAGTGCTTAGAGTTTTTAGCGTTGCCTATTGTTATGAATCGCAGTTTCGTGAGATATCATAGACTTTCTTGTCGAGTAGCGGCGGTTGTTCTCATTGTGGATCTCATCACAAGAGGCGTGATGTTATCGCTACAATTAATCTATATCCTCCGAAGCCTCGTCAGCCTACGTGTTCAACCATCACATCGTTCCTAGGACACCAACGTCGGCTATTTTGCCAACAAAGCGATGAGAGTGAAGACTTCTCTTGGAAATTTTCATTGTTGTGCTTTGGATACCGGATAACAAGCCTCTTTTATAAATAGTCGTATGTTTAAGAGCCTTCAGCGTAGTCGTGCTCGTTTACATATCTCAGGGAATTCTGCATTGGAAGCTAGAGTAACTCATGGTATCGCATCATTTGGTTTGCCTCGTCGACTTGATTTACATATCTGCCGTTGTTGAAGTTAACGCTAAAATTCTGAAAACTATTACTTCCTCATTCCGTCTTCGCCTGTCGATGTTACTAGTTTATTTAATATGGAAGTATAAGCCGATCCTAGGTTCAATGTTCCTGGACCTTTGGATATGTTACTCGGATCGGATAAAAATTAGAGTATTTTGCGTAATAAGCACCGTTCTAACCTCGAGGGAAATCTATTTGCTCAGAAAACCATTTTTGGGTGGGACCAGAAAAAATAGATTTGGACGTAATCTTCAAATCGGTCTGGGAGATAGAGAAGGACATCTTCACACTGTTAGGTCTCAAGATGAAGATTCTGCAGATCAACACTTCATTAACACTTTTACTCGTGCCGCAGATATAAGATATATCGTTTAATTGCTGTTTCGACAAGGCGAATGTAACTTCAGTAATATTCTCTCTGGGACCTTATCCCAGAGCTATGTAAATCTGCGCGCTGACTACTGTTAGGAAGATGGTCCTGTAGAGGTTGATCCCGTAGTTACCAAGGCTTGTGATGTTGCGGTAAAACAGAATTCGATCCCTCGGCATTGAACTGTGTGCGGCTTAGTTAAACACATTGCTAGTCGTTGGATACAAAGCCCAATAGAATAATAGCTTTTACGGATTCGAACATAGCTTTCCTCTTTACCTAATAGATCAGATACGTACAGTTGAAATTGGATACCTTACGTCGCTCCGCCTGGTATGGTTGATTGAAAATCCTGCCCACTTTGCTTGAAGAGAAGTTATTGAAGCTGGAAACCTGGTAAGAACGGCCTTCATGGAAGACTACAGATTTAGAACACCCGAAGTACTTTTAGCAACGAGTGTTAACGTCACAACTTATCAGTCACTTTTTGGATTGTATAAATCATCAACGGCAAATTTGTAGATTTATTCGATTGCATCTACTGATTCTATTCATAATTCGTTTTCATTGTCTGAGAATACGTTTCGACATGGTCAAAGTTATGTGCGTGCGTTGTCTCCTTTTATTGACGAAGCAGGATTCTTGCGTGTGCGAGGATCTTAAATGCCAATATTCCATCATTTAGCCAAAGTATTATAGGATGACGCAACTTGTTCTCCAGGATGTCCACATAAAGTTCTTATATCCGGGTGTGTCGGATGTGCTTTTTCTAGTTCGGCGGAGGTTCTGGATAATATGAAGTCGCAATTGTATACGGAAGATGGTTCACATTGCATTAACTATCATTCATTTGCGGCAAACTCTTTTCATTTCACGATGCTACTACGCTTGTCCGATCACTCTTTGTCCCTTGAGAGAAAGGACATGTTTATGGTCACGAAAACCCTGCATTTGGAAGTTGTCAGCGACCTTTCAAAAGAGGATTATTTATCTGCTTAGAAGCAGTTTATTGCAAGGCGCGGTAAATGTGGAGTCATGTATTTGGACAATAGCAACAACATTCGTGGAACTGTTCGTCTGCCAACCAAGATGTACAAGTTGTTAAGGTCCAAGAAACACAACCAGTTGTTCTCAACGACATTGGTTTCCAATAACATAAAATGAGAATTCATACCTCCCCACAATCCGCATTTTGGCGATATATAGGAAGCTGGAATTTAGTGTATCAAACGACATCGAAAATAGTATTCTTACAATTGAGGAAATATATACATACGTCGCTGATCCAAATCGCGGCGAGCTATTTGGGCGTTGCAACAAGTCGCTTAGGTACAATATATGGGAGCTCGTGCAAAACAAGCTACAAGAGTTCTGAAAGAGATGGCATCAAACCTACCTAACGTCGCTACCGCAACGGCCTAAATGGAGGCGGATTGAGCGAAATATTCAAGTTGCTGATATGATCGTCGTCCACGAAAAAGATGCACCTCCTTCGTTGCTGATAATAAGTAACGCGCAATCAAATTGATCATTTTCTGATAGATAGAAGACATACCAATGTACTAGACGTTGAAGGATGGATACAGAGGAGAAGATTGGGATTCAGACCACATCCCAATCATCGCCTAAATTAAAAGACGAATCCAAATTCGCAGAAGCGGAACACAGCAATGGATAAAAAAAAACCTTGAAAAGTAAAAGAACCTTCGTATCCAGCATCAATACCAGGATGAAATTAATAACCGGTTCGCCCAACTAAATGGTATAGAAACTAACGGCGAAAAAAGACAGGTAAAAGCTGTATGGTCAACAATAAAAAGTGTTGTTTGCTCATTGCAAAGGCCCTGAAGTGCCTTGGTTCAACGAAGAATGCGATGTAAAAGTACTCGTAAAAGACCGTAACGTTCTAAGGCTTCAAGTCCTGGAAATTAGTGAAGAGATTATGCGTACCGGATATCAAACCCTACGAAAGAAAAAACGACAAAGACAAATATAAAAGTTAGCAAACATTCAGACAGAATGTGCTGCTAAAAACAAGAAAGCAATGTATGCCTCGTTTTGGACAACGAAAGAGTTTCCGGGCAAATATTTCGATAAACTGTTTAATGTAGATGGAGAGTATGCAGTAATGGAAAACGGTGTTATCCACACAGCAGAAGTTCCGGTAGAACTACCAACCATTGAGAAAGTAAATGAAGCATCGGCCCATGAATAACAAGGCCACGGAAATCGACTTAATATCATAGGGATTAGTAAAATAAGCAGGAGAAAAATAAACAAAGAACTGAGAGCTCAGCAAATCTATATGAAAAAAATGAAATAATCTCTGAGGAATGGCAAAACTCGGCCATCATTCCCATATTTAAAAAGCTCGACCGAACACAATGCAACAATAAACGAGAAATATCGCTGTTATCATCAAGTTGCTATAAGGTGCTGTTAATATTTTCTTAAAGAGACGACATCATAGGCCAAGGAAATGTTCCAAGAAGGCACATGACTCTATAAAACGATCGCAAACGTATCAGGTGCTTGTAAAGCTGGGAGTCCCGAAAAAGTGGGTCAAACTAGCGTAAGTATAAGATAAAGTAGGAAACGTCTTATCTGAAACATTCGAGATATATGAAGGATTTAAACAGGAAGACGCTTTATCACGTTCCTTTTAATTTGGTACTGGAATTCACGTCTGCTTTAGCTTACGTTGACGATCTGGACCTGCTAGAAGATAGTGAGAAAACAGTTGAAAGAAATGTAGAAAGCCTCATAATAGCAGGTACTGAAATAAGTTAAGAAGTATTCGTACATCGCAAACTTTTTCACCACCTTTTATCAAAAGTCTTTCCCCGACGACTCCCTTGTTCCGGACTTCGCTTACTTTGATTGTTTACTGAATTTCTCCCTTGGACAATTTCGTCCTCGTACAGTCGATTCCCATGTCATCGAAAACAAATTAAATTTACTTAATGATGAATTCGATCCTGGACCTGACGGTCTCCCTTACATATTTCTAAAAAAAATGCTGCTCAACCCTCTCTCAAAAATCTTGTGTTTATTCCTATCTTTAGATAAATTCCCCTATACACAAAAAAGGTCCGAACATCGATTTTAACAACTAATATCCCACCTTGTTGAATTTGTGTCCTTTACCCTATCAGCCTTAGAGAATGACAAGGAAGTCGACGCTATTTCAACCGATTTCAGTAGAGCTTTCGATGAAATCACCCACAGTCTGATACTCTTCAAATTGTCCTCCCTTTGCTGCGACCCCATTTCTCTGAAGTGGCTATCCTCTAACCTGGAATTGCTATGTGCTAGTGTTCGTTTCAGATCTGCCTTTTCTATACCCTTTTCAGACCCTCCGGCGTCCCCCAAGGCTGCCACCAAGGTTCACTTCTTTTCGTTTTTACCATAAACGATATTGAAATGGTGATCAAACATTGCCACATCTCGTTATATGCCGACGACACCAAGTTCTACGGGAGCATTTCCTCCAGTCATGACTCTTTCCTTATTAAATCAGATCTCAATAGTTTTTCCATCTGGTGTTCCAAAAATTGCTTTTAGCTTAATATTTCCAAATGCCAATCAATCTATGTACTTTTTCAATCAATTTTTCACGTCAACGAATCAAACCTCCTCCTCGTCTCTACTTCCTCAATAATCAACCCATCTCCACCGTTCAGGCCATTCATGATCTTGGCATATTATATGACAAGGAGCTAAATTTTCGCGCACACATCGATGAGATAATCCTTAAAGCTAATTCTGTACTCGGTTTCGTGAAGCGATGGTGTAAAGAATTCTCCAACTCTTACGTTAATCGATCTCTCTGCATAGCTTTTATCCGGCCCCTTATCAACAAACCCACATTTTTTAGAATTGAGGGCATTTAACGTCGGTTCCTAAGTTTCGGTCTTCGAAGTCCTGCCTTGGAACAATCCTTTCTTAGCGTGCTATCAAGACCGTAATCCACATGAACAGAAGAACTGTTTTTGACATTATTTTCATCTATCGACTCCTTTCAGGTACCATTGACTGCGCGAACCTCTAGAAATCTGTCTCTCTTAACACTAACCCTCGCAATGTACGAAATCCCCATCTCTTCTATCTACCCACCCCCCGTAGCGCCTAGAGCTCCAATGAACCTATTTCTCGTATGCTGGAATGCTTACTTCGATTTCAACCTCAGCACTCCATGCCTAAAAATCCGTACCGTAACGTATTGCCTGCCAAAAACGACATAAGGATCAAATACTCGTAAAACGCTGTGTACACGTGCTTCTTCGCAATGAAGGGACTGTTGAAAACAATTATTTTATCCCGCAATATCAAAATCCGTTTTATTTTAATTAATAAGTAATTAATAATCCGATTTATTATAATGCAAATTGTTCCTAATAACAGGGATCATATGTTTCATGAAATTGACCAATGTACCACATCCCGTAATTACGAGTACAGAATACTACAACTGATCTTGGGGAAACTTGTCACTTCCTCTCTAGCAACCACCTCATGAAGTACTTCGGTCGCAAACGGCTTTTCACAAAATATATGCACGCACATGTAAATATTATACAGGGTGTCCCACGAGCAGTGTGCCAAAAAGCTAGAGCGTGTAGGTCTCGTATTGTTGGACAAACTGTAATCGGGCCCCGGTTTTTGAATGCCGTTATTAATGGAGAATCATACATGCTTCCTACAGACCTTTTGCCCGATTTGATCGACAACGTTCCTTTGGCCATAGCAGATAATTTAATCTACCAGCAAGATGGAGCACCAACACACTACAGCTTACGGGTTAGAATTACGAAGTGGAAATAGTATCTTTGGAACAACTGAAAGAACGGATTGAAGTCGCTGGAGTCAAATTGCAAGAAAATTTGTCAAGCATAGACTTATGTGCAGCCATTAGAAGGAGATATAATCTTTGCCTTCTAAAAAATGGGGATCATATTGAAAATTTATTATAATAAAACTCCGATTTTTTTAAAAATAATAAAAAAGAGGTCAATGTTTCATACATTAATTTGCCTACAAGTCCAGCCGCGTTAAAACCAAAAAAAAGGTTTTTCTTAGAAAAAAATGGTTCGGGTTTTTTTTAATTTCTCAAAAACTACAAGACATTTTTGTATCCGGTTTTCTGTTTTTAACTAAAACTAAAACTAATAAGAGAATTGAATTTTTGAAAAAAAAATAGTGCTTAATTACATACATTTTGTAATTTGTTGTTTTTTATTTTTTTTTTCAAAATTTTGAGTTTGAAAATTAATTTCTCAAAAAGTATTTCTTAAAACAGATTCCTTTAAAAACAAGATGAAAGAAGAGGTTTCTGGCTTTACAAAAAAGTATATCACAGCATTGTGGATGAAACTGTTGATTTTTAATATTTTTTTTCCAAATTAAGTCAATTTTTTAGAAAATTGCCCCTCCCGACTAAACGGGGGGGAATAGACCCCCTAGCTTTTTGGCACACTGCTCGTGGGACACCCTGTAAATTGATGAGATTTATATTCGCGGATAAATAAAGGGTGAGCCAAATACATATATGTTTCTTTTTAAAATGAACAGAATTCATCTTTTTGCATGTATTATTATGGCTTTATTAGTAAGAACAAACATTCCTATTAATTATGAAATACAACGTCGTTCAAGTGGCTGCTTCGGCTTCGCAGTAGCGCATTCTGTAACCTCAATTCTCGAAGACCTTGTTGATGGCTTCGGGCTGTAGCTCACGGATTGCTTGGATGATATTGGCCTTAAGTGCTTGAATCGTTTCCGTATTGTTGGCAAGGCATCGGTCCTTCACGGTTTCAGTACAAAAAAAGGTCGGTTGGTCCATTCCACAATCCGCACCAAACTGTCACTCTCTGTGTCACACTCTTCTGGACAATACGAGCGGGTTTTCCGACGCGGCAATTTTGTTTGTTAACGTAGCCGCCGAGATGAAAATGCGCCTCGTCAGAAAAGATGATTTTCGCCCAAAATCGTTGTCCAATTCAAGCAGCTCTAAGGCCCAAACTGCGAAGCAATAACGAAGAGAATGATCGCACGCTTTCAATTGCTGAGTCAATTAGAACTTGTAAGCGAATAATCCGAGATCTTTTTGCAGAATTCTCCTCAGGCTAGTGCGTGAAATGTTGAGCTGTTGAGATCGATGGCGAGTTAATGTTCGTGAATTGAGTCTCACACTCTCGGTCACAGCAGCCACATTCTCTTCTGTGGACACTGTACGACGACGGGGACCATGTTTGTTTTCCACTAGCATGCCAGTTTCACTTTTTGCACAAACTTGCGTACAGCAGTGGTGGTGGTTGCTTCGTTTCGGCTAAAACTTCTTTTTAAAAAACGCAATGTTTGGGCTACACAGCACTCACTTTGGAAATAAGTTTTTAATATTTACCAACATTGTTCAAGCATAAAGCGACTCATTTCGTTCGAAGGAGGTATGATTCTAACTTTCTTTCAAGATTTCGAGCGTAAACAGCTGTCAGTGTCAAAATAACCTATGATTTAAAAAAAAACCACTAGATGGCCCACCTTTTATAGTCCTCTTCATATGCGAGCAATTCGATTTAATTTATTAATATCCATCACTTTGTACTCGTATTAAAATACCTAACAAACCTTGTACTACCCGATGTCACACCGCTGCTCTTAAATTTATTTTCATTTCTCAACATTCCAGTTTGAATATTTAATTTTAAAACCTTTTAAGCGGATCCTCAAATGAGGTGTGATTTGGCGAAAACCTCTCAAATATTGCACAGATCATTAGCATAAATGCAAACCACTGACTGCATACCTCTAAAACGTCAACGAAAGTGCTCTGCCCCATTGTGAATTCCAAAAAGTGGCTACCAGCCGATCATGATATTCAGCAAGTTTCTTTCAAATAATGTGAATGTCGATAACAGAGGGTGTTTTGTTGCGTGTTTTCATCCAGTTAATGTAGAGTGAAACTTTTAATGGAAATTTCAAATAATAGTTAAAGTGACGTGTCATTCAGAGTTTCAGTTGCAGTTACGCCGAAAATTGTTTTTCTAAATGAATGAATGAATTGATATTTCGAATTTGATTCTACTCGCGATTATGTCGCGTCTGTCTATTCATCGCGTTGATTTTTTTTAAAAATTGTCGTTTCCCATTAAAATAAATTTTTATCTTATACCTGGCAATCGCAAATGCAAATCACTAATGAAACGAATAATTTCTACGCGCCCCATACCACACTCATTTCTGTCTCTATCTGAGATTTAATTTCCCGCTTTGATGAAAGCTTAGCATTCTGTCTCGACAAAGTCAGGTGTCTTTGTACTTCATCAGCGGTCAGAATCACGTTGAGACATTTTCTCCCTGTTTGTGTCCGACGAGACATCCTCAATCAGTAATACACCTAGACGAGAGAAAGAACCTCAATGAAAGCTTAACCGTGATTAAACATTAGACAATTTCATTTGCATTACCAAGCGCGCTCAACGCGTACCGGTCCGAGTAGTTGCCACGTGGGTAACCCAAGATGTTCAGATATACACCATCGTGCCAGTGGCAGTCTCTTTCCTTTACCATCCCGCGTAGCTCGGCGTGTGTTTTTTTTTGTAATTTTCTTAAGTAGCAAAAAAAGATTAATTTTTCCGACCTCGTGGAGCGAGTTTGTCGTGTTGCCTGCCATCTTCATAACTCTAACCTGCAATCCCCATAAACCCCCCGCTGACTTTGATTTATGCTTATTTTGCGAGATGAATGAGAAGCGAAAATCGCGGCGCTACTGAACGACAAATTAATTGCCGGAAAAACAGTAGTAGAAGATGAACGAAGAAACAAGTACACGAAGGACTTGAGAGAAAGGACGATGAAAACGAGAAAAGAAAATGCAGTCGACTCTCAGTAGAATATATGCGCACCTGTTCGGATGTTAAAAAAAAAAACTTTACACACTTACCTGATAGAGCATAGCCGGGCTGGAGCAGCCGTACGCGATACGATGAAGAATGGTTACGGCGCTCTTCAATGACTTGGTTGGAATTTTTTCCCAGTCGACGAGTACGATGCTGCAGGCACGAATGATTTTCGGATGTAAGAGCCTGCAATTGAAAATGAGAAGATAATATGAAAGATGTAAGATGTATCTATGTACATATATACTTGAGGTGAGAGAGATGTATTAAGAAGGACGGGAGGAAATGCACATTAATTAAGATCTGGAAGTAAGATGAGGAGATAGAAGACATTGAGCAAAGTGTAGTTACCTTCGAAGCTTCACGATATCAGCGACTGTTTCAAAGAGGAGCTATTAGCGTGCTAAAAGGACGTTTTGCAGTTATGACGTGATTAAAATTTATGAGGTGTACCTGATTTAATTACGAACCAAAACAGAATGTTGGTGTTTCGGCAAGATGCATATGCATCATGTCTGTTTTAATTAAAAACGAGTAATCACCGGAATTTAGGAATGGACGTGAGATTCCGTTCAAGGGGACGTATTTACGGTTACATGGAGTAGATTTGCCGCGATAATTATTATCGTGAACAGTTCGTGTCTTCAAATAGGAATATAAAAAGTGAATGGCAGGAAGTTAATAGCATCCTGAACCAGGGTTCTTCTAACAAAAGACCTACTGCTATTTTTGTAAATGATTCAAATTAACTTGTCATTGCAAACGTTTTCAACAAGTGCGAGCAATTCAACTAGTCAAAATAACCATCCTATTTGTTACCTGTGATTGTTTACTTAAAACTCTTGTGGGATAGTTAAGGGGTATAGTTTTGCCTATAACCTCTTTAAAAGTTTTAAGGGCAATTGGATGCCTTAAGATTTCAAATGCATGTGGATTTGATGGCATTTCCAACAGAATTGTAAAGCACGTTGGTTACTATGTAGCTGATGTTCTAGCTGTTATTTTTAATGGCAGGATTTTTGTCGGAGTTTTTCCTGACAAATTTAAATGCGTTGACGTTGTTTCTTTGTTCAAAAAGGTTTTAAAGATATGGGCAATTACAGGCCAATCTCTCTTCTTCCTGTTTTTAGTAAAGTTTTTGAAAAAAAATCGTTAAGGAGAGCATAGTGTCCTTTCTAAATAAAATAAATTATTCAGCTCAAGGCAATTAGGTTTTCAGTGGGGTAAGTCCACTAAAGACGCTCTTCTAAATTTTGCTCCCATATTTTTTCCAGCATTGATGCGAGAAAGTTCATTGCAGGCCTATTCGTAGATATTGCGAAAGCATTTGACATGGTTAACCACGTCATCTTATTGACGAAATTAGTAAAAGCAGGGTTCCGTGGATTCATGCTCGACTGGTTTAGGTTATACCTCTCTGACCGATCTCAAAGAGTAAAGATTGAAGAAGAGAGAAGCGAAATGCTCTTTTTTTTTAAATTTAGGAGTGCCACAAGGTTCTGTGGGGACCTATTCTGTTTCTGATATACATTGACTCTCTATTTAAACTTAGTTTTAGAGCTAAAATTACTACCGTCGCTGATGACGTGGGCTCTTTTGATCGGACAGACCTCTAAGTCTCGTATCTGACATCAATTGGGATTTAAATTTATTGAGGATGTTGTGCGTCAGATACCGTGCTTTCCCTTTTATTGGGAGAAGAGTATCTAACGGAGCGAATAAAAATACGGTTTTATGGTACTTATTACGTTTTATTTGAGTAACACTCTTACTCTGCCGTATTTTGTACTGCTACTCCTTCCTTTCAATCCTTTTCTTTTATACAATTTGTCGCAGGAATATTATCCCCTCTATCACGTACATGCATTGCGAAATTCCCATAACCATAGATCAGCTATTTTGAATATTTAGTCCAATGCATTGTGCAATCGGTCAAAGGTACAAGCGCACAATGCATTGGGCAACCGGTCAAAGGCACAAGCGCATCATCGGCATTGTACCTATTCGACTGACTCGGTTTGTTTACATTTGGTTTTCACCGTTTGTTTACATCGCATTTGTTTTGCTTTTAAGTGCACGTGATTTAGGGTGTCACTGCTAAGCAAAGCGATGAGTAATGTAGGTCAAGCTCGATCCAAGTGGTGAGGCACTGAGCGTAATGCTGAGCATAGACATTTGGCTTGATCGTGGTTATGGAATGGCTAATCGTGGTGTTGGTACGTGATATAATAGGTGCATGTAGTGTATTCACTACATCCCGCTCTCCTTAAAGGGAGGAAATTATGCCTTGAAGAGGTTGAATTTCCGACAAAAGGGGGGGGAGGATTGAAAGGAGAAGTTTACAAAATTTTAACTGAGATTTAACTATAGATAGATACATATAGGTTACATTAAACATATTGAAGTTATAAAAGTATTATATTAGAGAACATAAAAAGTTATACATATTATTATAATTTCCTTCTTCTTTTTTTTTATTGTAACTGTTTTTTTATATATATAGGAAATATTTGAATAATTAGCGATTTATATGCGTACATATGTTTAATTGTTTAGCTTTTTTTTTTTTATTGGTAAGATTTCACATTATTATATTATATAGGTTGTATAAGAATATATTTATTGTCACAAAATATTTAAAATAAACAATTTACTTTTATTTCTTATTTTTAGGTGTATGCGTATCTTTTGTACTCCTAACCGTCTGTTGAAATACTCAACCTAAATTCGGGAGTTGCAGGTTTTTTGTCTACTTGCAAGGTCTGATCAGTGTTGTTCGTGACTTTGTGGGTTTTGTTTTTGTTGACAGTGTAGATTTGATAGCGTTTAATGCAAAATAGGACTAGTGTTAATGCTACTATCGTATAGATCAACAAGTGTTTACATATAGTTATGGTTATCTTGTGGCAAATTTGGTGTGTACAGTGTAAAGGGCGAGAGGGTGTTAGTGAACTGCATGGATAGATTGTTGTTTTTGATCGTATTATTCTTGAAGAAGTTGTAAGTTGTTGTTGTGCATGAGCTTGGACTTTCTGCCGACTTGTATTACTGTATTTTCGTCCGATAGAACTTTGATTACTTCGTATGGTCCTTCCCATAAAGTGGAAAACTTGTTTCGTCTTGTCTGATTTTTCATCAAAACTTTGTCACCTACATTAAAAATCTTTGTTTTGCTTGTTTTGTCGTAGTGTAGCTTCATCTTTTGTTTTTTGTCGTACAGTTGTTCTCGGGCAATTTTATAGCCATGCTGTAGTCGAGCTTTAAGTTCGTTGGCGTAATTGTCATAGTTGTACGAAATTTGAGGGTTTCTGGTGAGTGAACTGGGTATTTTTGCGGGATAACCATACAAAAGTTCGTGTGGGCTATAAGATGTGCTGGTGTGCGGGGTTGTGTTGTAAACGAACATGGAATAGGGGAGCCATGTGTCCCAAGTGAGCGGGTCCTGGTTCACATAGTGTCTTAAATATTCTGCTAATGTCTTATGGCTACGTTCAAGTGCACCGTTAGTTTGAGGATGATACGGGGAGGTTTGTAACTTTTTTGTTTTCAATATTTTACACACTTCTTTGAAGAGGTTACTGAGGAAGTTTGTACCTTGATCTGTTAATATTGAATCAGGAATTCCGAATCGACAAACTATTCTTTCTATTAGCATACGAGCTATTGTGTTGGCTTCTGCATTGGGTATTGCGATGGCCGCGCTAAATTTTGTTAGGTCGTCCTGGAAAGTTAATATGTACTTATTGTTGTCGTAACTGACAGGTAGTGGACCCACAATGTCCAAAGCTATTCGCTCGAAAGGTGTCTTACTTGTGGTTGTCATTTGTAAAGGTATTCTCGTATTTCTGAATGACTTATTCTTCTGGCATGATTCGCATTTTCGTATGTATTCTGTCGTATCCCGTGTGATGGTTGGCCAGTAGTATGTTTGCTTTATACGTTTTATAGTGCGTGTTATTCCTTGGTGCCCGCCGAAAGCGGACTCGTGGTTTTCGTGCAGTATTCGCGCTATGTCTTCTGGTTTGTCTATTATTATTCGTGTATCGATGTGTATGTATATGGTAATATGTTCTTGTTTAAAAGTATTGCGTATTGTCGTTTTTATTTCGCCTTGGTTGTTTCCGCTAGGCGGCAAAGAAATTGCTAATGAGTTGAATCCTTTCTCTCTGCAATATTTGAGGGATGTTCGTAGACAGTTGGTTAAGATTTGCTGATCAGAGGTACTTCTTAAAGGGATCGGTAAAGTGGCTACATTATAACGACAATTTGCTTGCAGAAGGTTTAAAATTTGTCCTATTTCGGGTTTTAAGAAATCTTGAAATTGTTTTCGTAACATTTCTTCATCAGGACATTCTATGAGAGGAAGGAGTATAATTTTGAATGAGGCCTTATTGTTTGAAAATATTGAATCGTTTTTTTCTATAATATTCAAGCTTGAAGTGAGTTGAGTATTCGTATTTAATGTCACGTTAGGGACTTCGCCTGCCGCGTTGAGAGCCTGTTGTTGACTTCTAGTTGTTACCAGTATCTTGCTCTCCTCTCCATCTGCCAATCGTACGCGACTAAGAGCGTCGGCTATGGCGTTACTTTTGCCTGATTTGTGCACAATTTTAAACTCATATTCCTCCATCAAGATACGCCAGCGTAAAAGTCTTGAAGTTGGATTTTTTTGTCCTATTAACCATAATAAGTTCTTATGGTCAGTGCATATTGTAAATTTTTTCCCGAAAACGTACGGCCGGAATTGTTTTAGGGCATAAACAATGGCAAGTAACTCCTTTTCGGAAGTGGTGTACCGCGTCTCTGCATCATTTAAGGTGCGGCTGGCGAAAGAGATCGGTTTGTCTTCTCCTATTGGACCTTGGGAGAGTACTGCTCCTAATGCTATGTCGCTCGCATCGGTTGTGATAATGAATTCTTTGCTGAAGTCAGGGTAAGTGAGAATAGGGGGTGTTATAATTTGTTCTTTTAGTTTCCTGAACGACTCATCGCAGAAAGCATCCCACTTAAAAATAACGTTTTTCTTCAGTAGTTTTGTTAGGGGTTTGGCCAGATCTGCGAAATTAGGAATAAATTTTCTGTAGTAACCCACGAAACCGAGGAATGATTTAATGTCCTTTGGCTTCTTTGGTACCGGGAATGTTTTTACTGCCTTGATTTTTCCGGGATCTGGTTTAATTCCCTCTTCGGAAATGACGTGCCCAAGGTAGGTAAGTTCCTTTCGGATGAAATGACACTTCTCAGGCTGCAATTTCAAATGGTGTTCTCGAAGGCGGTTAAGAACCTTAATTAGTCGGGTGTTGTGATCGTGCAGATCGTATCCATAGATGACGATGTCATCTACGTATACAAAACATTCAATGCCTTGTAATCCCATTAATACATTGTTCATTAACCTCTGGAATGTAGCCGGGGCGTTTTTAAGTCCGAACGGCATACGATTGTACTCGTAATGTCCAAATGGGGTACTGAATGCCGTCTTACTTTTGTCTTCTTCGTCCATTAGGATTTGATGAAACCCTTTGGCTAGGTCGAGGGTACTAAAGTATTTTGAATTTCCTAATTGATCCAAAATATCCGTTATGTTTGGTAATGGATAGGCATCTCCAAGAGTCAATTCGTTTAGTTTCCTAAAATCGACGACTACTCTCCAACGTTTTGATCCATCTTTGGCAGAATTTTTTGGGACTAAAAGCAGGGGCGAATTCCATGGACTATAACTTGGTCGTACTATACCGTCTTCCAACATTTCATTAACCTGTTTATGGATTTCCTCCTTTTGGCTTTCTGGGAGCCGATAGGGTCTTGTGAACAGGGGTGGCTTACCTTCTTCAGTTATTACCTTGTGTCGCACTGAGTTTGTATATGACAGATGATCCCCTTCAATATGGAACAAGTCATTATATTCACGACAGATTTTAAGGATCGATCTTTTTTCTTCAGCGTTGCAGTGGTCTAATTCAATTAGGGACTCTAGTTTACTTAATCGGGTTTTTACGGAGTTTTCTTGTTTTTCGTCTCTGATTATCTCGAAATCATTAAGATCGTCCCAATCTAAATTGATTGTGTTAATATTGATTCTTTGATCCGTTTCTAATGTGTTCATAAGAAGTACCTTAATTTTTTCGTTATTGGGTTTGGTTAATGTCTCGCCTAGGTAAACTCCTGGAATTATTTGTTGTTTCTTTGTTATTATTTCAGACGGGGTTAATTGGTTAAATGGAATTTCGACTACCTGTTGGCTCCTTTGTTTTAAAAGAATGAAAGATTTATTTATTTTCCTTTGTTTGTTATTATTGATCTCGGTCTTATGCTCTGCTAAGGTTTCTTTTGCCTTAGTCTCGTAGTCTGCCGGATTTTGTGTAACCTCAGTCTTATTTTCCGCTAAGCTTTTGCTTGACTTAGTCTTACGCTTCGCTGGGCTTTCTAATATAGTTTCCTCAGGTGATACGAGAGTTATACCGTCTAGGTTATCCGTCAAATTTTGAAGCTTACTGAAAATTGGCTTACTCCTTGTTTGTTCAGGGTACCTTTGTTCGATTACTGGTCCGTTTTGAGTTGCGGAGTCAGATGTCGGTTCCCACTTTGATTTTGTTTCTCCTCCAGTGCCGTTATGGTACACTGTGTTGATTGTAGAGGAACAAAAATCTGTTAGGTTGGACCCGTCGGTTGTAAACTGGAGTTTGCCGGTAAATGAATTAGTGCTCGGTCGCCTTAGGTCGCACCGTTTAGTACTAATATCATATTTTCCAGCATTACCCGTAGGTACTACCTCGGAAGGTATGGCTTCTTGACGTTTTTCTAAAAGGTTAACTTTGTCATATGACTTAGAGGTTATAAGTTGCCTTCTGATATTTTGAGGGGGTGGATATTCATTGAATACCTTTCCTAGTCCAGAAATAATGGCAGTGGAATTTGGTACAAAGGGATTAATTTTTAAGAGATGTTCGCAGTAGTTGATGGAGCATTCGTATTTTATTAGAAAGTCGTTTCCTATTATACCATCGAAGTTTTGTTGGGCCTGATGGTCCAAGATGTGGAAGGGGTGCGATATTTTAATTGAATCTCCTTTCATTTGGAAAAGCAAGGTTTCAGTGGTCTTGTTGGAACTTATCACCTTTTCGCCGCTCATAGTGGATATTATCATACCTCTATTTAGTAAAGGGGAATTGGTGGGGCCCCGCATGATACTGATTTCAGCTCCAGTGTCTATTATTAGATCCCTGTATTTTCCATCCTCGAAAGGGACTCGTATCATTGATAAATTATTATTAGGGACGAGGGGAATTTTTATTGAGAATGTAGTTGGGGGTGTACATCGGCTTGGATTGTTAGTCGGGGAGAGTTGCCGTTTTCCTCCTCCCGACGGAGTTCGTTTCCCGTATTATTGTTTTGTGGTTTGGGATGTTGTTGTACATGATGTAGGTTAACCTGTCGATTTATGTAATCGGGATATTGGTTACTGCGGTTTCGAAAGTGAGGTTGGTGGTTATTAGGGTACCGGGGGACCTGGTGGTTCTGTCTTGAGTGAGACATCTTGAGCCGGCACTCGTTTTCTGTGTGATGGGGTTTGTTGCAATAGCTACATCGAATTATTTGCAGGTTGCACTGCGCTTCATGCTTAATAGAACGGGGAATGAAGTTTGGCAAATCGGTGTTCCGATAACAAGTTGCCGAAGTGTGGCCTGTTTTATTGCAGGTCCGACACATGAGTCGAGGTGTGTGAGTATTTCTTGCTGAGGATGTGGGAAGAGGGTTGTCGTGACTTATGCGAAGAGATTGATCGATGGCGTAAGATATAGCCTCTTTTAATTGATTCGCATTGTGGACTTTTACTAGCAATTTTAAACTAGGATTCGTAATTCCATCTTCAAATGTTTGCAAAGCAAGTCTGTGGTTTTCTTGGATAAGGAAGTCTTGGACGGCCTTTTCATTGGAACTATCATATGTGGCTGAGTCAAGCGCGAGAAGTAACAAAGAAAGTCTGTCACCATATTCTTTTATCGTTTCTCTGGTGTTTTGCTTGGCTGCCAGAAGCTGGTTCTGCGCCGAAGTGCGGGATCTGTGTTCCTTAAACTGGGATTGCAGTTCAGTTACCAGATCCTTCCATGTTGCCAATTCTTTGTGCCTTATCAGCTCAAAGGCGGGGCCTTGGAGCCGAGTCCTAACAATGCTGAGGAACAACTTGTGCTGCATTTCCTCTTTTATATAGGAGAATAGGGTGTTACCGCACTCAATGAATTTTGATAGTTCTGCGGGCTTGCCATCAAAAGCAGGAATGAAGCTATTGACGTCAGTCAGAGAAATTTTGGTTTCCATGGTGGATGCTTTGGAAAGTGTTATGGGGTCAGTGTATTGGAGAAAGAAAGGTAGGGCTTTGAATAGCTCTAAAGTTTGGGCGTTGCGTCGGGTAAAAATGTTTAAAAATGTTTGCGCAGACGGTGAAGAGTCAAAAGTAACAATAAGATATTAAGAGTGTAAGAGTCAAAAAATAACAAAAACAATATAAACTATGTATATAAAACTAAAGGATAATATTTACGTTTATTATTGTTACTATTTCTGCTGCTGTTGTCGCTGATATTTTTTTTTTTGCTGCTGTTGTTGTTGATATTTTTTTGCTGCTGTTGTCGTTGATATTTTTTCTGCTGCTGTTGTTGTTATTGCCAGGTAGGCTTCACGCCCTAGAGATGGTTGTTACCCCTGGTCTTTTTCCACTGCCCAAACTTTGCCTCCGGCGTCCTCTTAGGAATTCGCCAGGTCTTATTTTCTTGGGTCTTTGCACTTTTATCACTTTTCACTTTTCACTTTAAACTTTCTGGTGTATAGCCCCAGAAACGCATCGAGTTTTGAACACGTATATGTTGGTAGCGGAATCCTTTTCCGTGGATCCCACCGCTGCCACCAAATGTTGTGCGTCAGATACCGTGCTTTCCCTTTTATTGGGAGAAGAGTATCTAACGGAGCGAATAAAAATACGGTTTTATGGTACTTATTACGTTTTATTTGAGTAACACTCTTACTCTGCCGTATTTTGTACTGCTACTCCTTCCTTTCAATCCTTTTCTTTTATACAATTTGTCGCAGGAATATTATCCCCTCTATCACGTACATGCATTGCGAAATTCCCATAACCATAGATCAGCTATTTTGAATATTTAGTCCAATGCATTGTGCAATCGGTCAAAGGTACAAGCGCACAATGCATTGGGCAACCGGTCAAAGGCACAAGCGCATCATCGGCATTGTACCTATTCGACTGACTCGGTTTGTTTACATTTGGTTTTCACCGTTTGTTTACATCGCATTTGTTTTGCTTTTAAGTGCACGTGATTTAGGGTGTCACTGCTAAGCAAAGCGATGAGTAATGTAGGTCAAGCTCGATCCAAGTGGTGAGGCACTGAGCGTAATGCTGAGCATAGACATTTGGCTTGATCGTGGTTATGGAATGGCTAATCGTGGTGTTGGTACGTGATATAATAGGTGCATGTAGTGTATTCACTACAAGGATCTGGTTCGCTGAACACAAGTTAAATATTAGATAATTCAAGTTGCAGCAATAATTGTTTTTCAGTTGAGAAAGTAGACGAATTCAACTACTTGGGCCTTATCATAGATTCTAGGATGAGCTTTATAAGCCAGACTGAGTCGTTAAGAAAGTATTTTCGCAGCACTCTTCGCAACTTCTACTATCTAAAAAATGGATGTTCTACAAAATAACTTAAAGTAATTTATTATGGTATCTTCCATTCCAAGCTCCAATATGGTATTACGTGTTGCGGAGGTACAAATTTGTATCAAATTATGCCTCTTTTAATTCCACAAATAATGGTTTAAGAAAAATATGCCGTAAAAATCGTCGTCATCCAAGCTATCCTTTGCTTCGTGATATGAATATTCTTCCTGTTCGCAATTTATACTGTTTTAAAGGCCGGTCAACATTAACTGTTGATTAATTTCAGATTACAATTCACGTAGAAACTTCTCTAATGTTGTATCTGTTTCAACTTTTCGCACTGCTGCATTTCGTAATTTTTATTTTGTTTCTTCGTGCCGTCTCTTCAGTGGACTATCGCCTTCAATCAGAGCAATGGCATTTTCTAGCCGGCTTGTGAATCGTTTAAAACAGTGGCTTTGATCTTGCGACACTAGAAACTAGAAAATGTTTTCTCTAACGTTCTGCTATAACCAGAAGTTTGTCTTCTTTTTCTTTTATGATTCCCATTATCTCTGTAAAATATGTATTTTTTTTTATAATTCGTGCAGGCTCAAGAATTACGCTCTTATGGTGTTTTTTTCACACAACCTGAACGGGATTCAGATGGTTTGTGTCGAATATGTCCTAGATAGGATTTGAGAGATTCGACTGAATTTTAATGTCATTAAGGTGTTAAACTGGAAATGCCTTCATCAGCACTTTCTGATCGTCTCTCGTCGTCATCTTGAAGCGACATTTTAAATTATTTTAATACCTTGTGTAGTACATCTCTTATAAAATAGAGAGTCGCAAAAATGTTAAAACGACTTCAACCAGTCAAGGCATCATTTAAGGCTATTACAATCACTAATTTGGATTCAGATACAGTTCAGTGACATACAACTCACTCGACTATGATATCATTGACGACATAGTCTGGTTTACATAAGAAACCGTGGCTAGAGTGGACTACGTCAGTGGTTAATCTTAATAAGCCAGTATCTTTAAGGCAAGTGTTAGGTTTGGATAGATAGGGGTAGACTAAGGCATACTAGTACGTTTAGTCTAGTTTTATTAACATAAAAGTTATGCTAAAAAAAAATAAAATATGACAAAAAGGAAGGGTTAAGCTAGTTTTAGTTGATTATAACTAAAAGTTATAAGTCTTTTCAAAAAAAAAAATCTGATGCTTAGTTTTTTAAAATATAAATTTTCCTAACCTTAATTGTTAATTTTCTTAGATTAGATATCATGAATTAATCGTACGGCTGAAAGCCATAATTTTAAGTTGTCGTGCTTGTTTCAGAGTGTCCGTATAGTGCCACTAACGTATTTTAAGTATGTTATTAACTAAGTTATTATTTAGGCTAATGTTAAGTATTTTTGTCTAGGGTAAATAACACCCTAGGTATGATGACTAGCACAATATAATAAATAAAAAAAGTAAAAAAGAAAATAATATAATTCAAGTACAATACATTACAACCCAACAGGTCCTACCAATTGGAAATTCTGTGAAAACTCAAGCCTTAACATACATATCTATGTATGTATGTTAATTAAAAAAAAAAAATATACAATGCTGAGAACAATTAACAAATTAGACATATAAGGACATTTAAAGTAAGTAGTAAAACACATGCCAAACATATTATCGCCATTCATCACTTTTTGGCTGTATATGAACTTCATGTCGGAAAGCAATACGGTTATTCAACACGGCTATACAACAATCCTCTCATTTTTTCTTCATAAGAGAAGTGCTGCTCAGCCAGTCCATTTGTTAGACAGGCCTTTGAGCGACAAGTCTGAGCGATGAGTGGCCATTTACTGAGCGTCCTCGTTAAGCGATTAGTTTTAAAAATGCCATTGTCAAATGTTGTTCGTCATAGCTTTTTACTTGAAAGTCATGCTCATATTATAGATTTATTCGATCGAGAAGAAGAAGATTTGATATAAATTAAGAAAGGTTAAAAGTCAAGGTTATGGTGAATTTTATCACTTAGGTATGTATGTATATACAAATCTTTCCAAATATCCAGACCGATTTTGGCAATACCTTCGTATGTCAGTTCGACCAAGATTAACGAAACCAAGGAAATCACGTAGTCGCTCAGCGAAATACTAAAAAAATTAAGACATATTTGATTGCTTGATTGATTCGTTGATTCTTTATGATTCTTTATGAAGCCTCTAATTCTTCGTGTTCAAACTTTTACGGAGTGCAAACTATGATAAAGATTGCTTACACTTTAACGAACTAACATACACTGAAGTTCAGGCTCGCCTAAAGTACTTCCTTGCAGATGCGTTATCATCCTCAATTACATAGACGTAATTCTGAAAATGCATTCAAGGTTCCATCAACATCATTCCACTTTACTTTTTTTTTGTTTTTTTTGGGATTCATATTCAACTTAAAACTATTCTAATTATCACAATATCTTTTAATATGATCGAAGTTATACTGTTGCATTGTACTGGTATTATAGACCTCAAATCTTGTGACTGAGAAAACCAATAAGATCATTTAAATTTAACCGCTCCCCGTTGTAAACCGTTTTTAATATCCATTCAACAAACTTCTTTCTATTGTTATTACGTTAACCACGTGATTCGACATGCCTAGCCTGGTGAGCTTGTGCAACAGACCTTCTAACTATATGGCGATAAAGGTTTTTTAAAAGTATACCACACAAGCACCCGGTTTTTTGTTTGGGGGTTTTTTTTTTCTTATTCCACTGAATGATGGAAACCAGTTTTAACACGTGAAGAGTTAAGCCTTAAAACAAAACTGGTTGTTCGGTATTATTTTCTGTTCCTCAAATCATTTGATCAAAGCTCCTTTTACTGCTGTTTTAAAAACCCTGCTAACATTCAGTCGCAAACTCACTAATCGGATGTTAGCAGGGTTTGTTCTATCTTTATCCATTTAGGGACGGGGTTGGCCATCGCTGTTTCCACTGCACTGGATAATAAATATTATTCAGAGAGTTGTCGAACAGCGTGGTGAGAATATCGACTGCTTCAATTGGCAGGCGTCTTAAAACGACATTTGGGGTGCCATCTACCACATTCTCGTCGACTTCTTATTTTTAAGTGTGTCCAGAATGCTAGGAGTTCATTGTTCAAGCTTATGAATGTGGTGAGCAGCGCGACTCACCATGAATACAGTCTCACAAAAAGCGCCGATGGCGACAGTGTGGACACTCTCTGGACTTGTGCCTATCGTCCATAACATCGCTCTATTATTTATCGTATGGAAGATTCGGACGTACGGAATATCGTTATGATCTTTTCTCCTGAATATTTTATTTATTTATGGGGACATGCCCGGATTGTTGGATTTTATAACAAACTTGATTGCCCTATGCAAACTTGTCCTTGTTTCCGGATCATATGAGTCTGTAAGCTGACTATATAGCCGTTTAAGTCAGGAGAAAACTCTACTTTTTTCTCTGTGAAACGCGTCGATTGTTGGTGTCCTGTAATTGACGGTGTGATCACTGTTATGGATTATTGGTCCATCTGGTTATTTTTGTCGTTTATCAAGTTGTGGTTTTAAAATTAACTTGAGGCTGTTTTATGATTCATGCGAATAAAGTACCAATTATGAAAAAACGTGATGAAAAATTTCATTAAAAGATATAGAATTTAGAGTAAAATAAAAATGTCAACAGTTTTTATTATGCTTTTTTCAAATTTTAAATAACATCTCTCGCTGGATGATTACGTATTCAAGTATTATAAACACACCTAGCGGCGCTTAGTAGTAATAAAACTCCCAACGCTTGGGGTGGATTAAAATCGGCATGTGCCATGAGTGCCACAAGTGTCATTACTTTTCGAATGAGTCCTGACTCATGGTTAATTCCAACAATATAAAAACATAAAAACCTGATATACTGGTATAGGGTTTTCCAAAAAGGACTTGACAACTTTTTTTTTAAATAAAACGAAAACCATTTGAGATATTTCAAAAACTTTATTATCGGCTTGAAGTACAATCAAAACATTTACGAATGGAACTCGACTTCGTTCATATGGCCACCGCGAGCACGTTTGCAGTGGTCGATTCGTGGGACCCAATTTTCGATGACTCGGCGACACATTTCGTAGCCCCAAAGAAAGAAAATCGTCTAGAGGCGTTAAATCGCACGAACGAGGCGGCCAATCGACTGGCCCATTTCTTGAGATAACACGCTCATCAAACTTACTCTTCAATAAATCGATTGTAACGTGTGCTGTGTGGCTTGTGGCACCATCCTGTTGAAACCACATGTCTTCCAAGTCCATATCTTCCAATTCGGGCCAAAAATAATCGTAATCATGGCGCGATAACGCTGGCCATTCACAGTAACGTGACGATCGTTATCGTCGACGAAAAAATATGGCCCAATAACGCCGCCGGCATGCAAACCGCACCAAACAGTTATTTTTTGTGGATGAAGTGGTGATTCATGAAGCACATGTGGATTTTCACCCGACCAATAACGCATATTTTGCTTATTGACGAACCCATCGAGCCAGAAATGAGCTTCGTCACTGAAGATGATTTTGCGATGAAATTCATCATCTTGGCGCATCTTCTCCAGAGCCCAATCGGAGAACGTACGTCGCTTCAAATGGTCCATCGGCTTAAATTCTTGAGTCAGCTTGATCTTGTATGGGTGTTAACCAAGATCCTTACGCAAAATACGCCATAATGTGGTCTGAGCGATGCCCAATTCTTGAGAACGCCGTGGAATTGACTGATTTGGATCATTTGCTGCGGACGCCCGAACGGCAGCGATATTTTCGACACTTCGACCAACCCGTTGTCTCACTGACACGGCAACATCACACAACGAATACTGAGACTCAAATTTTTTGCACTAAGCTTTTTATTGCCTGTCTACTAGGGTGAGAATTACGACCGAAAATTGGAGTTAACGCTCTTAAATTTGCAGACGTTGCTCGTTCGTGTACTTTACCATGATGAAAATGTTGAGTTTACTGAATAAATTGACAATGACAATTCGATGATTAGTGAAAGGGTGCGTTCACAAATTGAATTCAAAGCTGTCAAGTTCCCATTGGAAAATATTGATAAATAATAATAGGCAACCTATAGTCTGACGAATAGTCCGAGGAATCTTTCCAAATTGCTATGATTGAAAAAATAATACCAATATTACTCGGGCCATACATTTAACGTTGGCTAAAATGAAAGGTCTTCCAGGTAGTAGACCTGAGCCTACAACCTTAACATCATTTGATCCATCCTCTCAAATAACAGAGTGCAATATTTTTATTCAGGATATGGTGTATTATGACGTCATAGATGGTGGTTAATAGAGAATTAAGGGACGACGAGAATGAGCGTTTTGCTTTCCTATAGTATTGTAATATGTAAACTCCGAAATGAGAAATTTCGATAGTTTTCGGAATATAGTGACGTTTCCAATTACTCGTATGTCTCTGAAAAGAATAATATAAGTAAACAGGGTTGTGATCTTTAAGAACCGAGACACCTTTAGCGTCTTCTCTCGATAGTGATATGAAACGTTGAACTTTCAAAATGCAATTGAAAATGCATTTATGCCCACTAGGCATATGAAGCTATTGTTTCCGGGCTCTAATGGACACCGGGTAGCTTGACCGTCAACTTTTCTGTTACTCACAACATATAACGAAACACACTCGTAGTTACCGATCCTGTAACAAACAATACTTATTTGAATTTTTTATGTCGAGGTTCCTCGCCTTACTATAACCTTTTGAAAGTGCAGAATGTAATATGATTTTTTTATGTAACCTTGTGAAAACAGTGCTAGGACGAAGTTCCTTTTTTATTTCTCCGGCGGGAACACAACTTTGTTAAATATAATTACTACCGTGGTCTCCCATTTCCTCTTTCGCTTTTATTTCTACTCCAGCACAAGAGTGCAATATCTGCGTCCATCTGTGTTGGGTTGGTTAACTATTTATACCAATATTTTCCACGAAGTTCATGGGCATTTTATAGAATGCGTACTCGAGGGAGGAGGGTAGAGGAAGCTTTTATCGATTTTCACTTACATATCTCCTCCGTTTTCAGTACTAGCCGTGGTAATTGGTTGGTTTTCGGTTTGCTAGGTATTGTTTTTTTTTTTTTTTTTGATTAATTTAAAGTAGAATATGAGAGTAAAAGCTATATAAAGTAACGAGTGTGGTGTTGCCTACAGGGCTTGGAAGTATGCACAGTTGCAAGTGGACATCATGCAATAGAATAGCAGCTTATGCGGCGAATATGCTATTCGTAGATTTTATTACAGCGATAATAGTTACACCAATTCCGATGTCAGGCTGCTCTAGAATTCCACTCTCCACATAGCTGTTAAAAACGGTGCTCCACAAAGCAGTATTCACAATATTAAATATGGATTATCACAGCAACAGTGGGGAGAGAGTAAACGAATATGGAAGCTGGGTATTGAAAATGTGGATAAAGCAGTCACTGACTGGTTCAAAGGAACTAGAAATCAAAACATGTGTATATCTGGAGGAATAGTAAAAGAAAAAGCCTTAAAATTCGCGATGCGACTAAGCGCACCATTTTTTAAGGCCGTCCTATAGTGTCTATCATATTTACTTTTTTTTCATAGATCACATCTAAAACATGTGTAGAAGACGTGGGTAAGACGATTTTTCGCAATTCAAAGCAATTGCACAATTACAGCCGTAAACCGGGGCGGAGCAGCGCTGGCTTTCACCATGAATATTCCCGAGTCCAGCTGCTACCTGACTCGTCTGTGTACTATACTCAAATATTTGGGACCCAGGACTTTTTACGAATCCGTTCCAACATCTGTGTATAGCGTAGGGCGATCAGTTTCGGCGTAGTATCGACACAGTAGACATCGTAATTTTCCTTACTCGAAAATGTTTTGAAAAATAAAGTCACTCTAAGCCAGTCTATAGAAATCGGACAAGAAAACGTCATTCACATCTACGTCAGCGAAGAAACTTGGCGCAAAGAAAAATTTTGAAACGACCAATAGGTAAAAATAGTTATCTTTGAGATTTATTGAGAGACGATTGTAAAAGGGCAAGTGCATTAGCCTTTTCAACATCCGTCAAATAAGTATTTAACGGGTCTCTAAGGTATGGTATTGCCTGTTCATAGTTTTGACTATTTTAATTGTGTATTTTTATCTAAGTCTTTTGCCTTCTTATTCCAAGAATTATTACGCAAACGAACTATACCCTCCTTGATGAATTCACTCTGAACCCAATGGTTTCCTTGCCATATTATTAAAAAAAAATGTTCCTCAATTTTTCTATCCCGCTCTCAAAAAATATTCAACTCATCCCTGTCACTTAGGGAATTTCCCCAGATATGTAGAGCCGCTTTTATAACTCCTAGTAACAAAAAGGTCATAAGAGTGATGTTAACAACTACCGCCCCATCGCCTTACTGTCGCATACACCCAAACTTTTCGAAAGTATCTTGTATGACACTCTTAGTTTCCACTACAAATCTCTAATCGCTAATCTCCTCTTAACCATAAGGCTTCCCCAAATGCAGGTATATAATCACAAACCTTATCCAATTTGTGTCCTTCATCCCTTTCCTTTCCTTGGCTTTGAAGCCACTGCGTTGAAGTGAATATCTACTTATTTGAAAAACCGTTACTACAGTGTTCGTTTTAGATCTGCCTCTTCCAATGCTTTCTTAGCTTCTTCCGACATTCCACAAGGTAGCCATCTAGGTCCACTTCTTTTCATTCTCACCATTAACGACATTCAGTTTGTCGTCAAACATTCCCACCACCAAGTTCCTCAAGACCATTTCCTCGTAACAAGATTCTTCCCTTGTTCAATTCCCTATGTGACCAAGAGCTCAATTTTCGTACCCACATTAATGATATAATTTTTAAAGCCAACTCTGAACTAGGTTTCATGAAGCGTTGGTCTAAAGAATTCTTCAATCTCCACGTTACTCGATCCCTCTATATTACCTTTGTTCACCCCCTTCTTGAATACGCATATCAAGTGTGGTCTCCCAATCAACAAACCCACATTTGAATAGTATGTAACCTCGGTTCCTACGTTTCGCTCTGGAATGATCCGTTGTTCTTACCGCGCTATCAAGACCGTCTTAAACTAATCAATTTCAGTACATTGGAGAAAAGAGGAAGGGTACCAGACATCCCCTTCATTCATAGACTTCTAACCGGTACCATTGACTGCGCCATCCTTTATAACTCCATACACGCAGTCCTCATCTCTTCTATCTATCAACCCCCGCAGCTCATATGACTCCTCTGAACCCATTTTCCGTATACTGGGAAATGTTGATAAGAGTATTAACTTCGATTTCAACTTCAGCACTCCATGCCTACAACTCCGTCTTCTCAATAGCCTTACTCTCTCCCAATCATAGTTTCTAAGGTTCGCGCTCCCCCCTCACCTGTTCTTCTTAGTTATTAAGTTAGATTAAGCAAGATTAAATTAGATTAAGTTTGAATTAAGCTCAATAAATGGGGGTCTTTGCCCCACGAAAATGAAATAAGATTTAAAATAAATATAAGAAGATAGTTTAATACAATACTTATTTTTAGCCACATTTGGTATATTTTCATTTGCTGACTCTACAATTTGCTTGTAGAGTCTGGTAAGAGATGATCAGCATCCTGTTTACAGATTATATAGTCTAGTCAGAATTGACCTTTCGAAATTTCCGACTTACCTTTGCTCTATAAGGTTTCCAGTAAGCGTTTTTTAGGCCTTGGATATATAGGACAATTACAATTATGCTTGCAAGATACAGGGTTATGATCTGAGCTCAGCTCAGTTCATTAAGTGACACGGGTTGAGTTACATAGCCAGGACAGATTTGTAAAAAAAAATATAAAGTACTGACTACATGAACTAGCAGCATAAGTTGGACCCATGCATTTGCACATGTACGAGTACAACCCCAATCTCTATGCCTTCACCTCCAATTAAATAGTAAACATGCAAAGAATAAATTTTTTGTAGAAAGTTTCTTATACTGTTTCTATTAATGTCACCAGGAAAATAGGCACACAAGACTTCTATTGATTTTTCATTTGTTAACACACATTTGTTCACAACTGGTAGGTGAACTAGTAGTGAATAAGAGCGAGCGTTATGCCGATCTCACAAAAATTGTCCACCACCAACAGTTCTCTCAAATCGATAGTATTTGGAGTGGATAAACGATACGTTTGCTTTGGCCAAGTTTCAGTTACTAAGGCTATATGAATGCGTTTTCTTGGTCCATGGTCCATATGGCTTTCGGTGCGCACCATCTGATATACCTATACATCAAGGAGTGATATATTCATCATAGCTTCTAGAGCAGCGCCCGGTGGGCTGGGGGAAGCCCCCGTACAGCTAAGACAAACCGCTCCTTGGAATTTAGTGAAAGAAGCCACGACGTGTTTGCGTTTTAGCCTGTTTTGCCTGTTCCAGCCGATGCATATGAGATTATCTGTCTTATCATTGACGTGTATATCCTTTTTCTTTTTCGGCGATAAGCGCCTGGTTTTGCCAAGGACACCTTTGTATAGCCAAGCGCTTTGGTGGTTTTTGACTCAACATACTTTGACCAGAGGAGCTTGCTATCTAAGATGACCCCCAGGATATCGGAATGGGAATACCTTTTAGTACGAGCTGAGTAACGCCAATATTTTTCCTCCTTCTCGTGAAGAAAACAACATCAGTCTTAAGAGGATTAATCGACAAGCCATTACTCGCTCACCAATCCTCGATCACATTTAGCGCCGCCTATGTTTTGAGGCAGACCGGTCGCTAAAGGACAGGACAGAGAGAACAACAACATCATCCGCATACGCCTAGGCATAGATTCTAGAGAAATTGAGAGCATCGAACAGAGAGTCGACCACCATGCACCATAACAGGGGAGACAAGACGCCACCTTGCGGGCAGCCCCTGTTTACGCCAGATTTGACACATTATTGTTCGAGGTTAGCATCAGCGACCAATGTCCTGTGCATAAGCATTGCTTTGATCCACATAACCAGTGCTTCATCTACGCCATGCCGGGCATTTAGGTTACTAGCTTCTATACCATTAGAATACAAAGATTTAGCAGCTAATTGTGCGATAATTTGAAATTAATCTGCTCTTGATTTACAAGTAGATAAATTAGCTATCATTTTTTTTTAACTAAAACATTTGATTAATCCAAAGAAAAAGAATTTTATTGTTGCTGATCAAACTTCATAATGAACCACGTCATTATAATCGAAGAAAACATTGATCAAAACTTTCATGCTTGACCGCGTTTGGTGTGTTTTTTTCGACGTCATAACTACATATGTACCCATGTTTCGTCACCAGTGATGACCCTTTTCAGCAAATCTGGATCATCTTTCAGTCAAAATTTAGCAATTTTGGAGCAAACTTTGCTGACATATATTTCATGCCTATAACATCTGACAAAATTTCATGGCATGAGCTAATCGATGTGTCAATATCCTCACCAACTCAATAGTGATTAGACGAACGTTTCGATTACGTTCCAAATGATGCTCTTTAATTGTCCTCTACACCAATGCCTTTGGTTCCCAATTAAGAGTTACTGACGCTTGTGGAGTTTGTTTAGGTATTCCCATACAAGTCGAGAGCTGAGAGCTTCGATGACTACAAGACTATCCTTTAGTTTAGCTAATTAACAAATATTTTATTAACTTCATTTTCATTATTTCAGAAGACGTAAGGCAATTCGAAAAATTGTTTCTCCAAAAGACTTATAGCATTATCAAATATTTTCGAATCCATATAACACTGAGTTTTCTGACAATAAAGGTTTAGAGATTTAAGAACAACGTTTTGAAAAGACTTATATAGTAAAGCCATGCTTCTGGCTGCAATTTTAAAGGCTAGTCGTATGTGTATTGTACCGAACGTAAAACTTGGTTTCGTCTGATATAAAATTAAAAAAGAAAAATAAAATTAATTATGTTTAGAACTATCACATCAAAGTTAATGACGACTTTTATTATTTTTTTATTGATTTGCTATTATGGAATAACGATACGTGTCGCAGTCATTGCATCATCAGTGCCATAATCATTATAAGAATCACTCACCCAACATGTGTGCTCTTTAAAGGCCTTTCTTAGAAAAGGAAAACATATCCCACCCCACACACATTTATCAGGTCATTAATCTAATAAACCGACAAAGGTAGCCTATCTGTCTACACCAACCGGCGCTATCCTGTCATTCATTTATCTAGAATCACAGGTTAAAGCTATTAAATACAAAGCAATTTAACTTGTCCGCTTTAACAGCCCCCCTTCACCCGGGGGAAGATAAAATTCAATTAAAGGAAATGTGTTTAAGATAAAAGCCAGTGGCGTGGCCTTATTAAAGACCTAAGCGGAATTAATGCATTTCTGCACCTAAGACGAGCGAGTATTCCCGTAGTTCGATTCCGTTCGAAGGCGATGAATGGGACAGTAAAAGCCTACGTCGCTTTATTCTTTTGCCTGCTTTTGAATTCCCATTCTTTTTTCTTGCTTTTGTAATGGCTTTGCAATGTAAATTTTTATTAAACTCGAGGGTCATTAAATCCGGAAGCAATTTACACCGGCCTTAGTGTAGCCACAGTAGCAGCAGCCAAATATGGGTCTAGATCCACTTCTCGAGAGAATGTCGGAAGCATCATTTCAGCATCCACTTACATAGGTATCTATAGGACACATTAACGTGGGATGGCAGTTAAAAGCGTTTCATCGTTTTCCCGGTCTATACAAGTCGCTTTTTAATGGTGCAACGAGGCTACCAACCCCTGCGTGGTTGAGAGATGAGGTTTACGGGGTAAATCAAGTGGACTTAATTGCCTTTATATTTGCAACGAACAGAATTTATAGCGCAGTTAAGAAGCAGCTCAACATGATAACTTATTTCATCACGGATTCTAATTTATAAAGGTTAAGCCATATCGGTAGAAGAGGGAAAGCAGATGATTGAGATGTATGGCAGTTGGACGTTAAGATTCAGGATGATGGACTGAATATTGGTTGAAAGACAATTTAATTTTATGACAAGCTCAGAATGGTGGATGGTCCTAAGAACTGACAGACAGCTTTAAAAGGGATTTAAAGGTTGGATTTTATTGTATTGTTTACGGGGCAAGGGCAGTAAAGGCATTTGATAATCATTGCATAGGCGGTTATTGCCCTCTCTATCACTTGTGAGTGACAAGGAATATAAGTTTACTAAAATGATATCAAAAAAGGACATTTACTCGTACAAACCTGTGTTAGATATAAAATTGAGTGGACATAGGAATTGATTTTCTTATTTAGAGGAATGCTTAGTGCTCTAGTCACTTTGGATGTTATTGAGGACTAGGGTTAAAAGTTATGTAGCAAATCGACACCTCGTCCATTCTCTTAAATTAGAAATACAGTGGCATATTCGATCATATTTATATATGTAGGTTTTAGAACGATTTCAATGGAACGATTGGATCTGGTTTCGATATCGTATCCTTGTCTTGTACATATATGTACATGCCAGGAGTCATATGATATCCTAACATCATCAGTTATTTTTCTAATTGTGATCGGGCGAGCTTTCATATCATTACGTCCACTTTCAAAATGTTTTCATGGTTGTTGGTGTATATGGCCCGCTCTTCATCTTCAGTCAGAGATCAGATTCAAAGCTCTTCCCCAATCCTACTTCTTTTATGAATTTGAGAAGGAAATTAAGATTTAGTGATTGGGTTCAATATGTTTAGTCTATTAGTCCATATCTCATGAACAAATGTTATCTCATGAAACAATCCTTGTTTGATTATTTCCATTTACTTGTAATGCCAGTATCCGAAGGAGACTTTTGTTGAAGCCTATTCACATGTTTAGTGTTTCTTTTTTATATTAGCTCAGAAGTTATTTGGTCTATTTTTGACCATTGATGCTTCTTCAGGACTATTCCCTGTTTGCGTTTTCTAAATTTTAGTTTTTTACCTTGCAAAGCTGATGCAGGGAAGACCTATGCAAATACTTTCTGTATGCATATATCATAGTATATCTACAAACTTGCGCGAAGTGAATGTGTATGTGACAAAAAAAATTACCAGAGTTAGAAAGTTACAAAGGTTAGAATATTTTTTTTGTTATAATAAACTGGATTCCTTTTACCTTTTTGAAACATAGTTTATATATTTTCTTATTGATTGAAACACTTCATGAATTGATATAATTACTGTGTTAATTGTTACAGCGATTTTAACAATAAGAAAAGTTTTTAGGATCTGTTAATTTTGTGATATTGAAAAAAAAATTGGGGAATAAATAAATTTTATTGCATAATTTGCATAATTACGTCGAGATTGGATAGCAAAAGATGCTAAAGCATTGCAGATATTCTAGAAAAATTTCCACAACTTCAGCTTTTACCTTTGGTAATACAATTACAATAACCTAATTTAAAATTCTCTAATTCAAAGTTTTTCAAGCTGTGAATAATCTTTGTTGATAACTTATTTTCTAAAATAGATTTCACTTGAATTTCAATTACTTAAACAAAACTTAAGCAAAATAGATGTAATGATCAAGGGTATCATATCATTTTATGATATTGTTGGGGAAACTGAAGAATCAAAATTAATTGCACTTTCTAAAATTCAAAAAGCTTTAACTCCAGAAAAATATAAAAAAATAAATACATTACTTTTTACAATAGAAAAATTAAGCAAATATCATATTATGTGATTGTCTTAATATATCAATCAATATTTTATTCTCATAGTTTTTTTTATTGATTCTTAGAGTATGTCAGCAATCGAAAATTTATCTTCAGTGGCAATTGATGCACCGAAATCAGTAATTTATACCTATGATAAGAAAATTACTACAGCTTTTATCATTGATCTCCAGTCGTGTCAACCCACTGATTTGCATGTACACTTGTGGGGCAGTTTAAAGGTGGTATATGTGTCCCTAGGCTCACCTTGGTGTTTTCTAAATTGCCTAAATGTGATTTTTGTTTACCTTTGTTTTAGTCGCCTTTTACGACAAGCGAGAGGTATCGCTGCAGGGATATTCTTAATCGGTCCCTGCACGGAAAAATCTTTATTAATCATTTAAATTAAATTTTGTTTTATTTAGGAATAAATTTTTGCGAAATAAGAATTTTTCGACCGCATAATTCTTTTTTATAGTAGCCCCTAGAATTTCAAAATCCAAAAATTGTAACATATTCATGAAGGCACTGGGATACTTAATATCCCAAACGTAGTAACATGCTAATAATGCTATCAATATTTTTTCGATGTTTAGATTGTCGACCTTTATTTTAAGACTTCCACCAATGATAAAAGCTGTAGTAATTTTCTTATCATAGGTATACATTACTGCTTTCGGTGCATCAATTGCCACTGAATATAAATTTTCGATTGCTGACATACTCTAAGAATCAATAAAAAAACTATGAGAATAAAATATTGATTGATATATAGGGTCCGCCAAATAACTTTTTTTTTTTGAAAATGCTATAAAAAAAACTACTGAATATTTTCTCAAATTTCTTTTTTTATTTGAAAGTACAATCCTTCCGGTTAATAATGGAAAATAATTTCATTCAAATGGCTGCCTCGGCTGGCCATGCAGTAGCCTACACGATCGGTCCAATTTTTAAGCACATTATCGATTGTGTGCAGCTGTATTTCACCAATGGCTTCACGAATATTGTCCTTTAAAGCGTCAATTGTCTCTGGCTTGTCGGCGTAACACTTATCTTTGACGGCACCCCACAAATAATAGTCCAACGGTGTCAAATCGCAGCTCCCAGGTGGCCAAACGACATCAGCTCTGCGGCTGATAATGCGATCTTCAAAAACAGGGCGCAAAACATCGAGTGTAGCTTCGGCTGTGTGGCACGTAGCGCCGTCCTGTTGAAACCAAATGTTGCCAATATCCTCCTCTTCAATTTTTGTGAACGAAAATTCGTTCAACATGGCCCGATAACGATCGCCATTGACTGTAACGGCCACTCCTTGCTCATTTTCGAAGAAAAATGGCCCAATTATGCCTCTGGACCAAAATCCGCACCAAACAGTGGCTCGTTTTGAGTGCACCGGCTTTTCAATGTATGCGTGCGGGTTTTCTGTGCCCCAAATGCGACAATTTTGCTTGTTTACATACCCGCCAAGATCAAAATGAGCTTCATCTGAAAAGATGATTTTTTTGGCAAAATCGGCATCTTCTGTAAGTCGTTCGCAGGCCCACTTAGCGAAGCGTTGCTCAAGCGTATACACAACCATATTCGTTCAGCGGAAGGATAAAACTAATTATCTGTCAAATCAGACATGAGCTAGGTGTTACCATTCACGAAATAAGCACTACTTGAAAAAAAAAACGTTAGATGGCGGACCCTTTATATGCTCCATTAATAATTCTTTCAATGATTTAATTTTTCTTTAATAATTCTTTCAAAGATTTTACTAACACTACTTAGAAGGCTAATAGGTCTATAGCTGGAGGGTGCTGTATTTAGTTTCCCAGGTTTCAGAATAGGGATTACCTTTGCAGTTTTCCAATCTATTGGGAAGTATTGTATTTTAAGGCAGGCATTAAAAATAAAGCATAGTGCTTTAATACCAACATTAGGTAAATGCTTCATATAGAGATTCTTTATCTTTATAAGGAAAAGTGACGGACCCCAATGTGCACCAGCTATTCTTTGCTGACGATGGAGCCATTATAAGTGATGATCAGGCGTCCCTACAACGAGCACTTGATGTGTGGGTGGACATTTTTGAGGAACACGGGTATCGTATTAGTTCAAAGAAGACAGAGTATCTGTGCTGCCCGTTCTCTGACCCTCATCAGCCTATTCCAGACATTTACTTGAATGGAAGAGTGCTTCCCAAGTGTGAAAAGTTTAAATATCTAGGATCTATGATTAATAAAGAAGCAACTTGTGATGACGACATCAACCATCGCGTAAGCGTAGGGTGGATGAAGTGGCGGGAAAACTCCGCCATCTTCTGTGATCGATAAATGCCCCCTAAGCTGAAAGGAAGGCTCTACACTTCAGTTGTACGTCCGGCGCTCACATACGGTTCACAATGCTGGACAATGAGCAAAAAGTATGAGAGCAAATTAACGGCAGCTGAGATGAAGATGCTTCGCATGACAGCGGGAGTAACAAAGCGTGACAGAATTAGAAGTTCAAAGATCCGAGGAAGCCTCCACGTAAAAGAAACCATCACAAGAAAGATAGAGCGCGACCGACTCAGTTGGTATTGCCATGTTCAAAGGAGAGATCCTTTGAACCCCGTCCAAAAGGCAATATCCATCAACGTTCCAATTTCAACACGCAAAAAAGGCAGGCCGAAAAACAATTGGTGCAAACAAATGCAAAAACACCAGCATTTGATTGGCCTCAGCGATGAAGTAATCCCAAACCAAGAAGCCTGCCGCTACTTTCTGAGGTCAAACCGGCGGACCCCACAAGCGGACTAGTAGGAATGCAGTTAAGTGGGAAGGTTATGGTCCTACACTTCTGACCATAATGACGCCGGGAAAAAAAAAAGGAAAAGAAGAAGAAGAGATTCTTTATACGGTCACAGCCGTCAGCTTTCCTCGGACGCAGATTATGCATTGTTTCAGCTACTTTTTCAGGGGAAATGTATATTTCTTGAGGAATATTAACATGACTAGATGAAATATGTGTTTAAGTCCCCTAAATGCTGTGAAACAGAATGGTTGCTTAGAAAGGTATATGCAAAGCAATTGGCTTTTTCACTATCACTATACAGGGTTTTTCCAGACCAGTGTATTAATGCGTCTATTTTTGTTTTTAATAACCTTGACGATGTTTCAAAATGGTTTGGATCCTTTGTCAAGTCCACTGAGTTTTTGATTCCACAGATTATTGCGATATGTGGAAATTTCTGTAGAGATTAGTTTTGTATAACGATATCTTTGCCATTGTCTTTTTAAGGAATTTCGTATACGGATTAACTCTAAAATCTGATTTGGCAATTTGGATAAGTAAACTTTTTTAGGAATTTTCGGAACACTGATGTCCACAGCGCTCTGCATGTGGCTTGAGAATGTTAACATTAGGTGGTCAATATTTTCAGTGCTTTCAATGTCGTCTAGAGAGGTGTATGTATGTATGTATGTATATGTTTATTTAGTAATCGTGTACTATTCCAATAACACAGGTATAATAATTAAGATCTCATCTACACATTTTTTTTTTTTTTTTTTTTTTTTTTGTTTTTCTAGTTACACTAATTTACTACATATTATGTTTACAATACATTATTTTTTATATAGGGAATAACTAGTCTTCTAAATCTTGGCATTGAACTTTCGGTTTTGATTTCATTAGGAAGTTCATTGAATAACTTTAACCCACGATAAAAAAGCATATTCTGAGTTCTGGAATCTCTGTATAGTTGTAGTCTAAAATCCGAGTTTGATCGTAGATTATATGGCTGTACTTCTCCCACATACGTTATATTTGATATCAAGTATTCCGGCAACATGTTGTGTTTAATTTTAAAGACGAACAATAAAACATTATAAGTTATGCGTTGGTTGATATTTAGCCATTTTAGGTAGGATAACATCCATCTACTTGGTGTAAAAATACTACATTTAATTATTGTTCTCATTGCTCTATTTTGTAGCACTTGAAGTCTGTTTATATGTTGATTATTACCCATAAACAAAATAGTCGAACAAAACTCAAAGTGAGGTTTAATTATTGTGTTATATATATTGACAGCACATAATACGGATATATTTTTCCTTATACGTTTTAGGAATGCTATTTTCTTCGATATTTTCTTGGTAGTGTATAACATATGATTATTGAAGTTCAATTTATTGTCCAATATGACACCTAGATATTTTATTTCTTCTACCTGTTCTATGATTTCATTGTTTATTTTTAAATTTATCCTATCGTCGCAGTTCAGGACCATGCACTTAGTTTTCTTGGTGTTAATTTTGAGCTTATTTAATTGAAGCCACTCACAGAGGTACTTTATGTCACATTCCATTTTTTCTCTAAGTTCATTTATGTTTTTTCCATTCACAAACATTAATGCATCATCAGCAAACAGGGAGATTTTACAATTTTTTACAACATTACACACATCATTTATATAAATTAAAAACAATAATGGACCAAGTATAGTTCCTTGTGGGACACCAAAACATGTCTTCATACTATTCGATGTTGCACCATTTACACTTGTTTTTTGTGTTCGATTACATAAATAAGATCTAAACCAATTAAGATCAGTACCCTTTACACCATGGTTATGTAATTTCTTCAGTAAAACTTCCCGATCAATTGTCTCGAAGGCTCTTTGAAAGTCTAAAAACAAAGCTATGGTTTTGCATCCATTATGACGTTGTTCTTTTAGCATCATTATTAACCAATTCAGAGATGACTCACATGAGTGGTTAGGGCGAAATCCAGATTGATTTTCGATTAACAATTTATTAACACACACATATTTATAGAATTGATCATAAGCGCACTTTTCAACAATTTTTTCAAGAATTGGCATCATGTTCACTGGTCTAAATTTCTCGCAATCCGTCACTCTTGGTTCTTTGGGTATAGGGATCACTGTTGACTCTTTTAGGTTTTTCGGAAACTCTCCGCACATAAATGAATCATTTATGATCTTTAAAATAATTGGACCAATTAAGTCAAAGCAGTCAAGGATCATTTTGATATTAATGCTGAACGCACTTTTAGTGTTTATCTTCTTACATATTATTTTTAACGAGCTCATATTCAACCGTCTAAATTGGAAATTCGTCGCTGTTTCGGCAACAACATACCTATAGTTACACGATGTGCCTTGAATGCACGGAATTGAGCTACTTATTTCATTTATACTCTCGATGAAATATGAATTGAATTTATTGGCAATTATATGAATATCATTTTCTAGTATATAATTGAATCTAATTTCACTAATTTCGTACTTTGGTTCTTTAAGTACTAGGTTCTTAATTGTTTTCCACATACACTTTTGATTATACGAAGATTCAATTTTGATCGTATTTCGTGGTCACTAATTTTTAAATCCTGTACTGTATCTGCCCAAACAATCTTTTCTGAGGGAGTTATAACTAAATCGATCAATGTCCTTGAGCTTTCTGTGATTCTTGTTGGCCTTTTGATTATTTGTTTGCAATTAGATTTCGCAAGTAGGTCATTAAATACTCTTGTGTAGGTATAATTTTCATCTAATAAATTTATATTAAAGTCACCAAAGATAACTAAGTTATAGTTATTGTGTAATATTCTTTCAATCCATTCTTCAAATAAATTACAAAACTCGCGCTCAGGACTACTCGGAGATCTATAACATATTGCAACCGTTTCGCTGAATGAGTTTGTAAAAATTTCAACACATAAGAACCACATTTTCATTTCAATTATTGCTTGTCGATTATCCTGTATTGGATATTGTCTTTAACATACAAAATAACACCACCAGTATGACTGCTTGTTGAATCGCATCTTACTATAGAGTATTTGGGGAGATTTATTTCACTATCTAGTATGTCTTCTCTTAAATGGGTTTCAGAAAAAGCAAGCACTTCCAACATGTTTTTTTCCACTAATTCTTCTATCTCGTTAAAATTATTGATAAGACCTTGGACATTGGATACCCAGTAAGAAAGTTGGTTTAGTTGCTAATACTGAACTTTTTCTTTCTGAACCTGCAATTTCCGAAAAAACACGGGACAACATTTATCACCGGCTTCATGAGCACAGTCCATATTCAAACCCTGGGATTCGTTAATTCTTGAACAGTTTGGACACCTAATTTCGTCAGATTTGCACTCTTGTATCGGATGTTCACCCCCACATTTTCTGCATGATAATTTATTCCTACATACACTTGCTTTATGGTTAAAACCTTGACACTTATAACATCTCTTTAAGTCGACATATTCTTTAGCTGGACATTTCACCCAGCCCACCTTAATACTTTCTAGCTTCATTATTTTATGATAACTTTCACTATCAACTTCTATGATTATGTTTAAATTTCTCCACTTGTTTTTATTTTTGTACGAGTGAACAAGTTTCATATTACATTCTTTTAATTCTGAATTTTGGTTTTTTATTTTATTTACAATTCCATCTTCTACTTCATCATTTTCTAAATTCATGATGCACACTTTAGGACTAAGCATTTTAGGTACTATCACTTCATATTCCTCTTTTAATTTACTATCAATTTCATTTTTAAGCTTTACTGAAGATGCTTTATCACCACATTTGATGGCAATGCCTCCCCTTTTTTTATTCACCACATTGTTTATGTTTATACTAGTTGGGTCGATCTTTGATTTTATTTGTTTTCTTGTTTCATTTGCTTCTTGTTTCTTTTTTGGATAGACAAGGACAGATGATTCACCTTTCTTTAAGACTTCTGAGAACAGTCTTGTGCTACTCGCTCCCTGTTTCTCCAGCCTAGTCTTATTGTCATTTAGACTTTTGATGTCCTCTTTTATCTCCTTCACACTTTTTATTACCATTTTATTGCTATCCGCTATTTTTTTGACGTCTCCAGAGATTTGGTCACTTTGTGTTATGAAACATTCGCTAAATTCACTCATTTTTTTAATTTCGTTTACGCTTCTCTCACAGGTCTCTTGAGCAATTTTCATTGCTCTCAATCTCGCTGTATACCGTTCTTCAATTGCCTCAAGTAATGACTTAATTTCACTTTCATTTTTTTTAAGGGACTCATCAAATTCACGTTTGTATTCTCTAAGATAATTTCCATTCTTTTTAACAATCTCCTGAACATCTTTTAGTACTATGTCCACATTTTGAATATATGTAATGCAATCTTCACAAATAAACCTCAACATAGGACTTGTGTTCAAGGCCCCACAAGAGTATTGGTCAAGACCGCTGCATTTCACCGAAATATGGAAATTCTTGCCGCAAACGCCTGCACATTTTATCCCCGATTCACCACGTATACTACTTTTGCATTTTGCGCATTTAACGCACTCCATCACGCGGAACTTCCCAGTAATTTGCTATATATCGTATGTATTTTACGCACTAAGTGAAAAACACGTCCGGTAATCTCTCTTCCACCCTCAAAACAAAAAGAGGTTGGGAAAGTCCTCAGTTTACTCTTCATTGCCGACCGGAAACAGTTCCAGTTAGCCCTTTTGAAATCAAACATATGCTCTACTTTTACAACTCCGGTCTTAAGAAACCTGCATGAGACAGGATAATGGTCGGAACTAAGCACATAAGATACTTCCGATTGGGTTAATAAATGGGGGTTATTTGTTATAAACAAATCAAGGACGGACGGCAAACCTCTGGAACCATGCGGTACAAAGGTAGGACTTAACGGAGACAAAACAGTAAACGGATAATTGCATGCAAGATTGTACAAAATATTACCACTCGCATTGGCCCTAGCACAGCCCCAATCACTGTGTCTGCAATTTAAATCACCTGCAATAATATAGTCCTCATTTCTAAGAAGCAGCTTACGTAAATCATTTTTTAAATAAAGTCTTTTTTCAGGGGAAGACGAGCCGCCCGGAAAATATGCGCAATAAATTTTAAATGTTTTGTAATCATTTAAGCGAACCTCAATACCTACATTTTCAACACAGCGAGTGTCGACCATAGGAAGTAGCGAATGTTGAATACATCTTCGTACCAATATGGCAACACCTCCACCGCGCCTCTCACTTCTATCAACACGATAGCATTTGAAACCAGAAGTCGAGAGATGTATGGCTTGGTTTAACGTATGGTTTTAAATAATTTAAGAACTAGGTATGTTTATTTCGTAACCCTCTAGCGTTCCATGTTAAAATGTTTAAATTATTATGAGACATATTACTTAACATTATTATACAAAAACTTAGTAGCTAATTGTACGATAGCGTTAAATAAATAAATAATAAATAATAAAAAGGCTTAATTGTCTGTTTATTTGTTTCATGTATATAAAAATACTTATTTCTGCTGTTTAAAAATCACACAGGTTGAGTGTATTATTTGATTCACACATTTTGTAAACTAGAAATTATTGACAGATATTCACACATTACAAAAGTATTACAATCACACACATTTGATATATGTAACTCACACGTTTCTTAGTGTGTAAAAACTGTCTACAACTATTTACACGCGTAAAGTAATTGAAATTCACACACTTGGGTTTGCAGTGTGGACACCATTTTAGCTGCCGATACTGTCACAGAGACCTTACCGGATGTAGCTGATATAATACGGCTCACAATCATCGCCCTAACCCAATGGTTAGTGGGCTGGTTTACACCTCTCCGAGACAGTGTAGTGATGATTGAGTTGTAGTCAGTATTATCAAATGCCCCCGCAATATCGAGGAAGGTGCAAATTGCGATCTCCTTGCGTGTGAAACTATTTTCCACATGCGCTATCAAGCGATGCAGTTCATTCTCAGTATATCGTTCTTTGCGGTACGCATATTGATTTGGATGCAGAGGTGTTTGATTTTCTAATATACCTCTAATATGAAGCTCTATCTATCTATCTAAATATTAGACTGATAGGGCGAAAGGATGTAGATTGTTCATTTGGTTCATCTTAGGAATGAAGACAAGGTTGAATTCCCTCCAGATTTAAGGGATGTATCCCAACTTGGATATCCGTGGTGCTGGAATGATGTCTAGGCCTCTCTGGAAGATAGCAGGAAAGACAACGTATTTACCTGCAGCTTTCCCAATTGTCCATTTTACTCTGTCAGGGCTGAAGAGTCTACCAGAAAGGGTAATTGTTCTACTATCGATGTAATTTATGACGCTCATTAGAGCATCGAGAGGTGTTAGCTCGGTAGTAGAGCCAGGGAAATGTACCTTAAGCAAAGCCTCCAGGGTTTCCCCGCGATTGACAAAAATGGACAACTCAAAAAAGGTAACAAAAATTATAGAAAAACTGTAGGTCAATTTCCCTATAATATGAACTTTTGTGAATACTCGCAGTTTCAACTTTTTTTGTCCCGTGCAGTTTGGATATATACAGTTTTCATTGAAGATGCTCTTTTAACATTTAGTTCTTTTATAAACAAAGGAATGGACAACAAAAAACATTGCACCTGTATTACTATAGCTTTTGACATAGTAAATCACAAAATTCTTTGGAATAATCCTTATGTTACGGTAACCTTAAAGGCAGAACACAATAAGTTCTGTTGTCGAAATACCCTGTACTACTCATTCCTTTTTTTGTGTAGTATCATGTAAATTCTTCAATTGACTCCCTACAATGCATTAAAACATTGAATGCGCTACTAAAAAAAAAATGAATTATGTGTATTTACTTTTAATCTTTTTTTTTGTAGGAGGCTTCTACTATCTGCTAGAGTCCTCATGGCTTTGTAACGCCTACCGTTTACCGAAACGTTGTTCCCAGCCTCGTTTTCCAAGAAAAATGGTCCAATTATGCCACCACTCCATAATCCGCACCAAACTGTCACTCTCTGTGGATGTATTGGCTTCTCGACAATCACGTGCGGGTTTTCCGAGCCTCAGATGCGATAATTTCGTTTGTTAACGTAGCCGCTAAAATGAAAATGCCCCTCGTCAGAAAAGATGTGTTTTCGTCCAAATTCGTTGTCAAATTCAAGCTGCTATAAGGCCCAAACTGCGAAGCGGATGGTCGCGCGCCTTCAATTGCTGAGTTGATTGGACCTTGTAACCGAATAATCTGAGATCTTTGTGAAGAATTCTCCTCAGGCTAGTGCGTGACATTTTAAGTTGTTGAGATCGGTAGATCGATGGCGAGTTGATGATCGTGATTTGAATCCCATACTCTCGGCCACAGCAGTCACATTCTCATCTGTGCGTACTGTACGACGACGGGGACCATGAGTGTTGTTCACTAGCTTCATTTCGGCCAAAAGTTATTTTAAAAAAACGCACTGTTTGGGCTACATAGCCCTCACTTTGGAAATAAGTTTATAATATTTCGCAACGTTGTTCAAGCGTAAAGCGACTCATTTCGTTCCGCGGAGGTATGATACTGATTTTCTGTCAAGATTTCGGGCGGGAAACAGCTGTCAGTGTCAAAATAACCTATGATTAAAAAAAAAAAAACACTTTATACCATTTTACAGTGAAACAAGTTTTCATTGCCTATAGGCTAACAGATATTAATCTTTGGACCTCGCCAAGTGCTTCCTTATCCGTGCTATGTTAGGAACATTGACAGACATTCACTGGGTATATAAATTAATACGAGTTGTCACCAATCTATAATTTCCTCTTTCCATACTTGTTCCATACAATTCCAAGAAATGCTTACTTCAATTATTTCAATATCATTTTAATTGATTGCGAAATTGCATTTCCCATTTTTAATTGGAAACATACAAATTACAAACTTGCAAATGTGCTTCTGAGAATTTCGTTACCCACATTTTGTCATTTTATCTTTAAGCAAATACATTGTAATAAATTTGTAATTATTAAAGAGAAAAAAATCAATTAAAAAGCATTCAGTTGTTTATCAAGATTGGTACGTGGGTTTTTCCCCCTCAATCCCGAACTCATTGCGATAACTTAAGTATATTGAGCCATTATATCATTATGTACTTCGATACTTTAAGGGTCTCATGGACATTTCCCTAAGAGGTTTCCTCGTATTTATCCCCCTGGGTTATCGCCATATGCCGAATGCCTGCCATTTCACCTTTGGAAGTGCATTCAAATACTCGTAGATCAAATGGCTGATCGTTTATGTTTTCCTTGGAAGAACCCTTACCCCCTTCAAGTTATATTCATCCTTGAAATAGTCGTATGTCATTTACACCTTAAGCGAAGGCTTTTATTAATTCGCCCACGTTTTATGGCGAAACCCTTTCCTACGAATTGATATCGAGAGTTTTGTTTAATAGCAAACCGCCTATCCGGGCTGACAAAAGTTCAATTTCCCTTTCGGCGAACTTATCGACAGATTAAGCCTTCATCAGATATTGATTTAATTAATCTCGTATGGCACTACATACATATGTATGTATGTCCTTTAGGCTATTGCCACATTCCGCTCGAATAATATAATACTACACGCATGATACGTCCTACGTACGAGTATTAATATCTCAAAGCATACAAGCACTAACTCAGTTAATCTCACTCTACCTTGCGCACTTCTAGACATGACATCGGAGTCGTCCCTGTCCCTACACAGCAGATAAATTAAAAATCAACACAGCCCCAATCACATCGGATGCAGATCGGATATGAAAACGCAATAAGGACGTGAATATGCACGTATCTATGCAGATTTGCGACATTATGAAATTACATTGTCTCGGATATTTGCATAAAGGATATGCAGCACAGTGTTTCCTTTCACAGTTCAGTTGATTTTCTTTGCGCTGCTTGTGTATGTAATCGTGCTTTCCGAAGGGACAGGTTAGATGGCGTTCAGGTGGTTAGAACATCTCCTTAACCTCATCTGCATAACAATGTTTGTCTACATATCCTCTGCGAAATTGTATTTATAATTCTGACGATGGAAGGCGGTATGTGTACTCGTATACTGTAGACGACCTGTCTGACAAAATGACAATAGGCAGTTGAAAGGCCTTGTTTACACATAATGACGTTTATTGAGCGAGTAAACGCATACTGTTTGAGCAAAGCTGTCAGGACAGTGTCGTTTGGCTACGTGAGCCGTGTTTGCGTCGATTCAGATAATGATACTTGAGACTAATTACCATCACTTGTGCTTAACGTCATGAAGTGAAACGATTGTTGCCGGACGTGTGGACATTATTTCGGTGTTTATGTATCTTCGGCCTTTGAAACGTGCTTATTGTCTATACAGTGTGGCGTGACGTACTAATTCAATGAATGATTGCTGATTAGGTTTAACGTCTTTATAGGCGTTATTGCACCTTGAATGGGATATAACATGGTTTGGACCGTAAGCGCTTCGCTTTTTTTTTCTCATTTCAGTTAGCTGATGCAATCTCAATATTGAAATATTACTTTGTCTCAAAATATAGAATATATGTATTATAACAGTTCCAATGGCGCTAGCGAAAGATGGAAAGTTGGGTTTTGTCATCTCAAGCTTATGGATTAAGTTTAGTCAATTGGTTACCTCAAAGAAACCAGGTTGTAGTTGCCTGTCAAATTCGCGGGTCAGCATGAATCCGCCGTCGATGCTAAAATGGCTAATGTTGCTTCATGGTGTGTAAAACGAATTTATTTTTGTTTTTATTAACCGAGATGGTCTATAGTTCGGGGTAAACATAGATTTGAGTCAAGAAACATAAACTGTTGGAATGATCTCTAGTTAGTTGCTTCTAGTAACACACGATCTTAGGCGCCGCCTCTGACTGTGCATCCTGCCACGAGGTTAGAAGCGAAAACAATTCAGACTGAAGTTTTTCTATCCTTCGCTCTATATGTTCCAGCCATTTTCATCAGTAATGTAGAAAGTAAAATTTCACCCAAAATTGTCTTCTTAAAATTACCATTCGTTTCTTCCTCTGCCTTAGATTATTTTCATTTCTCTGTGTTATAAAGAAGGATCAGGTTTCCGTGCATGGACGCGTTAAGAATATCTTGCAGCGATACCTCTCGCTTGTCGTAAAAGGCGACTAAAACAAAGGTAAACAAAAATCACATCTAGGCAATTTAGAAAACACCAAGGTGAGCCTAGGGACGCATATACCACCATTAAATTGCCCCACAAGTGTACATGCAAATCAGTGGGTTGACACGACTGGAGATCACCGGTGTTGTAAGAGTAAGATCAAACAAAAAAATCTGGAGTATGCCCGTGTCACTCCACAAGCGGACCAGTAGGAATGGAGTTAAGTGGGAAGGTTATGGTCCTACACTTCTGACCATAACAACGCCGGAAAAAGGAAAAGAAGAAGAAGAAGAAGAAGAAGATAAAGAAGGATCAGGAAAGAGATATTACGAAAAGGGGCTCTACATTGAAGAGAATGCTCGATGTGTTAGATGTCAAAGTTTATGTTCTAAATAAGTTTTTCTTTTATGACAATGTCGGGCGTTAAAGAATAATGTCACGTATAGTATATGAAAACCGAAAAACTCGCAGGTATTAGACATTTTGTAAAGGTGTTAGGCTCAGCAAACGAGAGGGGAACAATTTATTTTGCTACTTCATCATCGGTTCGACCCCTTCATTAGAACGGAGGCGGAAGAACTCTTAAGATGCTGTCCGAGACGTAAGACTGGCAAAGGTGGCCAGTTTTCGGGGTAAAAAAAAGGCAATAATCTTGAGAGTTGTATGCTACTATGGATAACGTTCGAGAGGAACAGATTTACATACATACCTGCTAAGGCTTTTCAGCGTACGCTAAAATATTGCAATTAAAGAAGAGCATCATGCGTCACAATCGGCATATTAAAGGGAACATTGGATCTCTTGACATATAGTGAATTTTACGAACAATCGAAGACAGCGAATCAAAATTTCCGCTCTAAAATTTCTCCAACAAAATATATACATATATACCTACATATTTTTTTGTAAATTGGGGGTTAGTGCTAGCAGATAGCATAGAGCACTACGACCAGAGTAGGCCTATTGTGCCTGCTAGCCAATTGGACGAGGAGTCCCTCTACTTTCTAAATAAAGCTGAGGATGTCCCCCGCCGGAGCTGAGGGACATAGGAGCACCTATGTACCTTTCTCTGGAACCTTTTCTAGCGAGTTCGTCGGCGATTTCGTTGCCTTTAATGCCCTTGTGACCTGGCACCCACTAGAGTTTGACCTTATTTCTTTTGTCTTGGTCTTGCAGGGCATCGTGGCGGATTTCGAGTTCATACTATACGAGCCCAACGCTTTGAACGCTGCCTGACTGTCTGAGAGTATATTGACGCCAGTCTCTAAGTATAGGTAGACGCACGTTAGGATGGCGTATAATTCGGCTTGGAAGACACTAGTACTAGTACTAGTTCCAATGGCCTTTGATATCTTCGGATTTGATCCAAAGATGCCAGCGCCAGCACCGGAATCCATCGTGAAGCCATCTTTGTACCACCTGAGGCCTTTGACATTTAGCAAAGGATCACCGCTTTCCCAAGCTGTACGGTTTGTGATCAATATTTCAAATCTTTTGTCAACGATGGTCGTGTGTGATAATGCGTCGGAAACTGTGGTAATCATATCCAGCTCAGGAAGGTGTTGTAGGATGGACATGTGACTCAATGGTCTACATGGATGGTCTGTTTCTGAACGAGTCTGATTGCACTGCGTATTGCGCCTTTTTTAATAAAAACGTGCAGTGGAGTAATTCCGATCAGTGCCTCTTGGGCTGCCGTAGGGCAAGTTGGCATGGCGCCTGTAATGCCGAGACATGCTAGCCTTTGAAGGCGTTGATGTTTAACTATTGTAGTTTTCTGTTCAACTTTTATGATGATAGAATATATTGAACATTTATATTTTAGTTTTAGCATCATTGCATTTTATTCAACACAAATGAACTGTCATTCATTCAATATACTGCCAATCGGCCGCATCTTGTCAAGCATGGTTCGAAATTTCATAATAATTCAACCATTTGTCACTAGATGGCATGGATTTCAATGTATAAATTCGGAAAAAAATGTGGTTAGTGACACTGACAAAATGTATATGGGGTGTAGCAATTAACCACTGATTCATTTAAAAGCAAACCTTAAGTTTATTGTAATTAAGTTGATACAATGACTTTAAAATTAAAAAAAAAAAAAAAATAGAGGGAAAACAAAAACAACTCGACAATTCTACTTCCCACACATTATCGGACATTTGCTACTGATGCACTGTAGTGTGCTCAGTAACTGTAGTTTTCCCATAAAAAAATTATAGGCTGTAGTACAAATTTTGTCGCGATGTGTTTTTGAACTTTTTGACTACTACGCATTGAAATAGTACCAAATGTTAAATAAACGTGTGTGGAAATAAGAAAATTAGTTTCATCGCATAGATAGGATGGAAAATGAGTTCGTGAAATAGCTAAAATTGTGCAACGGAGCCATTCCGCAGTTCAAGACATATGTAATTTCACGCTTTAAAAATGAAAATAGGATCCATAATATGAGCAGAAAAGGACAAGGAAAAAAATTTAAAAAGTAAGATGAGAAGCTACTCGTCCGGCAAATCAAGGACAACCTTTTCTTATCCACGGAATCTCTAAAAGTTTTTTTTTCTTTTTTAACCGAGACCAGGAATAAGTAAGTAAGCAACGAAACAATCCGAAGAATTCTCCGAAAACATGATCTGAATGTCCGCGTAGGTGCCGTGAAATAACGCCGAATTCTCAAATTCGGTCATGGTAGTCGTCCGCAAAGATAATAAAATAAGAATCTGTATGGACCCATCAAAAATATAATGCGCCGTCACCACCCAATGCAAACTTTCGAAGAGATATCCGCACAATTAAATTGATCTAAGTACTTCATTCTTCTGGACTGCAAAAGAGGTTTCTGGCAAGTGCAAGTTACTGCACTCCGTGGGGGAGATATGCCTGCAAGAGGTTACCCTTAGGCATATCATCAGCACCGGAAGTATTCCAGAGCATCACGGAATCAGTCCTTTCTCATTTCAATTGACGACATCTTAATTCATTCCAGGACCATAGACGGACTTCGCAAAACAACTTCGGACGTGATCAAAATTCTAAACGCCAAAGGACTGAAACTGAACAAACAAAAATGCATCTTCGAACAGAAGCGAATCAAATATCTAGGCCACATAATAAGCGAGCATGGAATAGTAGCCGATCCAGACAAAACAGAAGCGATTCAACGCTTGAAGTCACCGAAAAACAGAAAAGAATTACAAAGAATCCTCGGGAAATTCACCTACCTGAGTAAGTTTATACCTAACTTTTCAACATTAACAGCACCACTACGAGCACTACTAGAAAAATTAACCCCTTGGAATTGGAGCAGCGAACAAGAGCAATTGGATAAATGAATTTGAACGTGGCCGTACATCAACAGAACCTATCGTTCAGGACGTCGCTCGTGAGGACGTAAACGTGAGTACTCCGAAAGTGGTCGATAAAATTCACAATATGGTGTTAAGCGACAAAAGAATAAAATTGCGCGACAAAGTTGAGGACAGAGAGGTTTGCATGGTAAATTGGGTATGAAAAAAATATGATGGGTCCCTTAAAGGGACACTGCCATCGTAACTAACATCATCGAACGCCTCGGGGTTTGCTTTGAACATATTTTTCTTTTCGGTGATCTCAACATTAATCTGCTAAGCCGTACTGATTCACAAGTAAATCGTTTCAAAAAATTCTTAAACTCCGTCAAACTATCTGCAGTCTGCAAGCCTTAACCTCATCGACCTGTTTATTGTCAATAGAACTGATCTCATTACCTTCTATAGCTATCTTATGTTCCCGGCTTCTCAGAGCACGATCTCATACTCTTTTATGACCTCAGTCTTAATAAATAATTCATTCCGACTACAATTAGCCACCGAGTATGTAAATCTAGCAATATCGCTGATTCTCTCAACTCTAATTGGCATAACGTAAACTAGCAGGCTGAGTTTTTTTACAACCACCATTAATAATCTCTTTGAGAATCTCGTCCCAACCAAGAACCTCACCATTCATTATACCAAATGTCAATGGTTAACTAGTCGAATTGGAAAAACCAATTATAAATCGAGGCAAGGCCCACAAAGGATGGAAGAAGTTTAAACTCTGCGAGTCTCTGTGCAATTTCAAATGCCTCAGGACCAATTTTATAGAGGAAATCAGGAGATAGAAAACATCTAAATTCGAACTCGGCTCAAACTTTAAGCAAACGTGGAAGATCATTAAGACGCTAAGTATGGGTAAACAAATTAAAGCTAATTGCTAATTAATAATTTCACAGTCTCTTCAAAACACTTGCACCTTTTTTTCATCCATTCTGTAAAACCCATCAGATCCGTTTCACAAATCGCACCAAACCCACTTACTTTCGTTCGTTTTTGATTGTTGAAAGTCGACACGTATGTATACTTTTCAAACATAATTGTCCACAAGTGTTCTTGAACACACCTCGAATAGTGAAAATAAAACGCCAAACGAAGAGGCAAGGATTCATTGCGATTACAAGACGGTCTAGTTCACTCTCCCAACAGCCTAAGACTTTAGTATTGGCTATTATCAAATCAAACAAATCGGCAAGCAACCACTATAAAATCAAAAGCCAAAACGATTTCCGGAATACGCCAAAAATCACAGAAACCATCGATCAAACACTTCAACACCAATCCCGTCCAGACCTCAATCACTCAAAACAAGAATATAAGATCCCCTCCAGCTGGTTGTCCATCTACAGTAATTCCCCCTGGCTTTATCCTGACAGTGTGATTAATCCTTTTATATTATTTCCTGCAAAATTACCAATTCCAATTCACCCTATCCTTCAACCTTAACCACAACTTCTGTCGACTAGCTTTTAATCGTTGCTCATTCCTTCATCAAATCCTTTCCTCTTGGATTTCATTAGCTTCACTCAACAGCTGCCGACTTTTGATAGATCTTCCTTCCCATCCCGGAGCCTTTGTCTTCGTCAGAGCGGTACGTCCTCAATTGCATGTCTTGCGGACAGAAACATAATAAGTAATGGAAACATTTGCCCACCATGTACCACTTCACATACATTTCCCTCTAGCCACTGAACGACTAGGACCACATGAAAGGGGTTGTTTCACATTGAGAGGAACGGGAAACGGTTAATCTCTAATTAGCTCCCCAGGGGCAACAAATAGGAACGAAATTATAATCAAGACCAGATGGGAATGAAATCAAAACTTTTGCTCGGGTTTTGTTGTTGTTTTGTTTTTCCTCCTTGCTGAAAGACGTTGGTAGAAAGGCTTAGGACGGATAATTCCTGCAGGCAGCGGACGATGAGCTGCTGAGTGGTGTTGGATCACTGAATCACGGAAAGAGAGAATCACAGAAATACTAAACCTTTCTATAGACGGAAGCCGAACTACGGGAATGGAAGAGAAGTGGATGTAGAAGCAGCAGAAGGAGCAGCGGCGCAAATGAATAAGATTGGAGTCCTTGTGCTGGCATTAACTTTATTTGCTGAGCCTCAAAACAAACAAATGCCATCATCATAAATGAACTTTTAAAGGCTCAGTTAATTGCGGAGTGCTTAGGTACTTAAGCCTTTATGATTTTTTCTTTGTTTTTCTCTCATTTCCCTTTTACTTTTTCCACTTCCCCTTTCGTTATTTTGACGTCTATTTACTTACTTCCCGTTGTCCTCATCTCAATCTATTTAATTTAAGGGTTTAGAGGGAGTTGTGTTCTGATGATGATGATGGTGGGGCGCAATGTGGGACGGTCGTCATGTTGCTCCAGGTGGCCCTTGTACCAGGGTAAAAAGCGTCACATGTGGGTGTAAAGCATGAGCAAATAATAGCGCCAAGCTCATTATAGTACATTAAGCGTCGTAAGCTTTTAAAGAATTTGTTTTGGTTTTTTCAATTATAACGATATAACAATAACGACCAGAAAATAGTTGAAAGATGGATGAATCATTACACTGGTATAACAAATAAAAAAAGTGTTTCCTAGTATTACATCCGACAGAATGAAGAATGATGGAACCGGGAGCATGTCTTCAGGACGGGCTACTGATTGCTATTAGCCCATGTCGTGTCTTCAGGTTGTGACACTTATCACGGGGACAATAGCGGAGGTTATTGGTACCATTGGATCTAATCTATTACAACTCGCTAGGGGCTATTTAAGGTAGTGAGGGAGCGAGCAAACGGAGCAAAGAAATTGATCGTGTTTAACATGGCAAACACCAGGTTCGATCTCTGCTCAATCCAAGCTGACACACAGCCTCCACGCGGCCTCTTCCGGATAGCTGGCCTGGCATCCGCCAGATAGTGTGCAACGAACCTGACCCTCCAGGCTGGGGGTTGTACTTAGGGTTAACATGCCTGTCGCGGAAAACAAATCTTGTTACGAAGCAACAACAAGCCTCGGATACGGACGGATACAATTTTGACGACCCATATAAACAAAAATATCTGCGAGTCTGCACTTGGAATATGCGATCCCTTAACAGACCAGTTGCAGACAACCGCACTCCAAGACGGTTACCTATTACGGTAACACTGGATTTGTTATTCGAGGAAGATTCCGACAAAAAGTCTTGAGTTTCCTGCATGTAAGCGACATAACAATCCGCATCAAAGGCATCCTCGGGAATAAACGCCTTATATGCGTTTATGCCCCTACGGAAGAAAAGATGATCGACTCAAGGATGACTTCTATGATCTACTGGACCGAACGTACGCCCAATGCCCCAGTTGTGACACCAAAATTGTAATTGAAGGGCGTAACCTCCTTGTAGCAAGCACACGATTCCTGCATATCATCATCCATGAAGGAACCTCGTCACCAGATCAACCAGATTGATCACGTTGCGATCGACGCCAGACAGTTCTCCAGCATCCTAGATGTATGTATGAACCTTCCGAAGAGCCAATAGCGACTCGGATCACTACCTTGCTGTAGCCAAGGAACGAATGAGGATATCAAGGATGCTATGGAGTCGAGCAAGACAACACGAGTTTGACGTCGGAAAGCAGGTGACCGCTAGGATCTTCGCGAATCGAGTTTTACTCAACCTCTCATAAAGTCCGGTTGCACCGGCACAATCCACAGAACAACAGTGGAACCATTGCCAGCGTGCAATCAGAAATGCTGCGTCTGATGTGCTAGGTTTCAAACCGCCACCAGCTAGAAACCCCTGGTTTAATGAGCAATGCAAACAAGCTCACGTAGCAAAGCAAACCGCCTACAAAGCCATGTTCCATAGACGGACGAGAGCCGAGAGAGAAGGAGGAAGAAAACAGAGCATAAAAGCGTGAGATCGAGAAGATGGAGAGATACTACCACAGGAATGACGCTTGCAAGTTTTAAGAAAATGTAAAACGAACATGCCAGGGCTATAAAGCCAGAGCGGAAGCGCGGAGGAATGAAAACGGACAAATATTAGTAGAGTCACAGTCGAGGCTGAAAATATCGAAAAACCACTTCCGTAGACTGTATAACGGTGATGATAGATCTGATACTGTTGTCAAGCAGAATGATCAATTCGCAACGCACGAAGATACAAGAGAATTTAGTCCAGCTGACCTAGATGAAATTAAGCTTGTTATTTCGAAGCTTTAAACTAACAAGGCCGCGGGCGCAGACTATTTAAAGCGGCTGGAGATGACTTGGCAGGGCGCATGCACCAGCTCATCTGTAAAATATACATAGTTGAAGGAAAGCATGCCCGACGAATGGAATCTCAGCATCGTTTGCCCAGTCGATAAGAAAGGAGACCCCTATTACCTCGCCGACTACAGAGGCATAGGTCTACTTAACATCACGTACAAGATCTTCTCTGCCATACTGTGTGAACGCCTGAAGATCTTTGTGGATAATTTGATAGGTTCATATCAGTGTGGTTTCAGGCCAGGTAAATCCACAATAGACCAAATTTTCACACTGCGGCAGATCTTGGAAAAGACCCAAGAATTCCAAATCAGCACACACCATATTTTTGTCGATTTTAAAGCCGCATATGACATGCTATACCGTGCATAGAGACGAGCTATACCGAGCCATGTCTAGTTTTAACATCCCTGCCAAACTCGTCCGATTTTGTAGAATGACAATGGAGAATTCTCGCTGCTCCATTAAGGTCGGTAGTGAATTAACCGATACCTTCGTTGTTAGAAAAAGATTTAGGCAAAGTGACGCACTGTCATTTACATTTTTCAACATCGTGCTTAAAAATATCATACAAGACTCACTGGCCAACACAAGGGGCACGATCGCGGATGACATTGATTTAATTGGGCGAGCACAGTGAGATGTCAATGAAGTGTTCAAAAGTATTGAAGCAGAAGCGAATATACATATGCTGTCATTCAAAAAAGACGCACAATACCGACGTCTTGCTCAGTACGTCACAATTGACGGCTACAAATTTGTAGTAGTCGAGGACTTTGTCTACCTTGGCGCTGTGACCAGCGATAACAGTAACAGAGATCAAACGCTTACCGCTGCTTCTTTGGGCTCAAGAGGCAATTGAGATGTCGAGCCCTCTCTCGAATAACCAAGGTAGCACTATACATATAAATCATTGATCATCCCAGTCCTCTTTTACGGCGCAGAGGCCTTTGGTCGATTCGAGAGGAAAATTATGCGTTCAATCTATGGTCCCGTTTATATAAACGGAAGATGAAGGAAAAGATACAACGAAGAACTGTACAGGCTATACAGCGACATCGGCCTAGTACGACGTCTCCGGATCCAACGTCTACGATGGCTAGGCCATGTAGAGCGAATGGACATCACAGCTCCGGCCCGAACAGTCTTCGAATCCAATCTTGACGTAGCAGAGGACGACCGAATCTAAGGTGGCGCACACAGATGGAAGGGGAACTTAACCAACTGGCAGTGCGGCACTGGAAATAACTGGCAAAAGATCGTGCCAGCTGGAGGCCCTGACTCACACCGGACTGTGTGGGGCTACTTAATTAATTGGCTGAAAGAAATGACTTCACTTATTGCACATGTTTCCCGAATTTGAAAATCACTCTCGCCCCTCGCAGAAAAGGAAGATTTTTAAGTCTACAGTATTCGACAAAGGTTTAAAGGAAAAAAAGCTATGGAGCATTGAAGGGCTTTTGTCGCTAAGTAGCAGTTTTGATACCCTTTCGAATGAAGTATGGGATCTAGCATAATGATAATAGGTCATGATCCATTTTCAACAAGATGATCCATTTTAAATTTCATAATATTGTTGAACTGCCAACCGCCAATGCGATGACCTTTGATAAGTAAATACGGGAGATTATTTAATGTTATGTTATGTTTGTACCTGAAGACCAGGTTTGTCTATTTCGAGAAGATCGCAGTTTTTTTTTTTTCCAAACAAAATTATTTCGAGTGATGGGGCGTATATCTATTAGTCTGAGTACGTGAACAAACAAAATTGAGGCATCTGTGACTCCGAAAGAAAGAGTGAAAGAGCTTTCCCATTCAGAACGAATGAGGGTGAGGCAGCCGTTTCAAAGAATGGAATGTGTTACTTTCCGTAGGACAGCTCAACTTGGCGTACAGTTGATGTTGTTCTATTGCGTGGCAATTTTCCTAGGCGGTTATGCTAAATATAAAGTAAGCGTCCACGCTCCACTAACGATTTATGCTACAATTATGCGAAAACATGATAGGGAATTTTATCCAAAACCACTTTTCCTGAAATTTCAGATACTTTATAGTTTTGTATATAAAAAAAGTTCTCTAGCAAAGCCATAAGCTTCTTATACACAATTGCATATTTGTTTTTAATTCCGTGGCTAGGCAGAGTTCTTCTAAAAAAAAAGTTTCAAAAAACTAAAATCTTTCTTAATTTGTACCATTATGTCATATACAGTTACGGAAAAACTATATCACCTATATGACCTACATACGTATACATACCTTTTGACGAAATCTTCAAATTTGAACATTTTTTCAACCACTCCATCGTCACCTACAAATAGATAAATATAAAAATATCAAATTGTTTCTGCCTATCGAAGGTAAGGGACATACCGGCCTCTTCATCGTCAAGATAGGCTGCAGTGTCAGCCTCATTTTCTGCCTCTGAGTCATTCTTTTCATCTAAAAAGAGATACAAAAATGGTGTAATAAAAAGAGAACGAAACAAAGCACTTTTCTTTCTTAATTAAAAATTTACCCTGCTGTTTGTAGTACGAAGTCTTTAAACTTGCAGGTTATCCCTAACGAAAGACCCGAATTTATCAATATAAAGGGCTTGTCAAATAAAAGAACCATTATTATCAAAGAAAGAATAGTGACTTCACATTTTCACCTGAAATTCCAAGCATATTCACACAACTTTAGAACTTATGCGTCGCCCGATAATGTGAACATACATTATCACGGTCATCAACTAAAGCACCCACGTCCAAGTGCGAAAACAATGCAATTTGCTACCAACAGTCATCCGACCACAACATTACTCTGAGCATATCTCCACCCCTATGCCCATTCAACCATCGATATCCTTCACCGGCATCCAGCTGATGATTCAATTTAAGTCATCGTCTCTTATTTATTCCCCATTTTTGCCCATTCTACTGCACAACTAGTTCTTACTGTCTCTAATGTTCCTGTTTCACGGTCCATTGCAGTATTAAAAAGTCTCATATGGTCTGAAGCGCCCTATTCCCCATTCCACAAATGATAGAGATAAAACTGTGTATGTTTTGTCTGGCCGGATGGAGGATAAAAATGACGACAGACAATAGGGAACACCCACACATGTATATGAGCCATGTAACAGTATATCACCACTAATTCATTTGAAGGCACATCTAACAGATTCACCGCTTCCTCCATACATCCAATTCCTTGATTCTTTTCCCCCTTTAGATTTATCCAAGGGTGATAAATTAGATCCGGACAAGAAGTTCCATAGCTCCCGCTCTACAGTCTCGTTGAAGAATTCCAACAGAGAGTAATACAACAAGGGAACAGAAGGAGGGAAACAGAAATAGATTGAAATAGAAATAAGAAAATAATGAAACGAAGGGATCACAAGGGAGCGAGAATCTTCCATTGTTCGAGTACAGTTCTATAGAATAGTAAATGGCTGCGTTGGCAGCTGCAGATGTCTGTTGGTATCTGGCGTTTGGTATGTGCGACGCGCAGCACCACATTGGAAATATGTGGCATTGATGTCCCGGTGGCATCACAATCCACCATCGGACAGCAAATGTAACAAGTGGGCTTTGTTAAACGGTCGGATTATTTGCTTTTCCTCTTCTACGAACAATCTCAAATGAATCGGAGTAAGGTGACCCTATACAAAGACTGTTTTACTGGGACTCGAAATTGAAAGTGGGATTCGAGTAATTAAATTTTACTGGACAAAAGACTGATTAGGGTGGTGAAGCCCTTTGTCGCGTTCTTTTTCGAATCTTCTTGACTGCCAAAGTCAGTAATATAATGAAATTCCTCTTGAAATTTATTTGCTGGATCGAAACATATACAAAACTGATAAGCTTCCTTAGAGTTGAAACGCACATGCAAGAAGATAAAAAATCAAATAGCCGCAACCTAGGCCAGTCCTGAATTATTAATGCAATTTTTTTTTGGTTTTGATCTTGCTGATCGCCTAATGGTTGTCGTTCTGTGAAGTATCAGCATAATACCGAAAAGCAATAAATTCTCTCAACTCTTAAGTTGATTTCCTTAGAAAGCACTCAGTTTACAAATGTACAATCCATATTTAATGCTAATCTCGATCAGGAGGAGGGCAGGACCAAGAACTATTGATATCTTGGTCTGAGCAACGTCCCTAAGAGTATTGGGAAACAGATAATCTGATCCCCTTATTCAACTTCAATTTCCTGTAGGGAGAAATGTCAGAGATCTGACACTAATTTCAGCAAGGCAATCCACATTGGTGGGGGAGCTAAACTATCCGTTTAACTGGTATAGCTTCCAGACAGAAAGTCTATGATAACAGAGATTTTTGGGATTTTGGACTAATACCTCTGGTGGTATTGCCACCTTTTCTGGCAGTCAGGTTTTCTATGACTAGTTACTTTATCTACTTGCGAATTGTTCAAGAAAATCGAACAGTTTATGCGAACCACTTTGGAGAACTGGTTTAATTCCTGAACTCGATCAACTGGACTTAATTCCATGACCCGATTTGTAGCTTCCTAGGTTTTGTAGTTCTAAAACGCCGAAATGTGGTCCTCTTTGCATAAACAGAAAATATATACATTTGGCGTAGCAGCCCATAGAAGAATGGAGTCAAGGTTTCTTTCAATATTTTTTAGTCAACAGATAAAGAGAACCTAAACTTCCCAATTTCAATACACTAGTTCCAGTGATCTTACAATTTATGGATCCCATCTCTTCCACGGCGGCTATTACCTCTTCACTTGATGAATAAGGTGAATGTTACAACACTTCATACTTTAATTCACTGATTTTCGTGGTGATTTTTTGAGCTGTGTGAGAAAGTGCATTATCTCGATGAAACAAAATTGATTTTGATTTTTACATCCAGTTGGCCAAAAGGTTACAATAATGATCTGCGTTAACTGTTTTACTGGCTTAGAGGTAATCCACCAATAAAACTCCTTTTGCATCCTATAAGACTGATGCTAAAACCTTCTTGGCCGATTTCTGGACTCGAACCCGCTTTGGAGCCAAAGTACCGGATTTACACCACTCCTTAGCGTCTTATTTTGATTCAGGATCGTGGTGGTAGATCCAAGCCTCACCTACAGTCTACAAAATCGCTTTTATCTTTTCTTAAAAGCTCCAAATGTTGTTGAGAAAATCGCATATGAGTTGTTGTTATTTCATTGTTAGCCAATGCGGTATCCATTTTTCGTAAGTATATACATATTTCTATGACCCAAAACGTCAGTCAAAACATTGTTCACACTGCCTAATGAGGTGCTAAGGTTTTTAAAAAAAATATCTAAATTAAAGCGTGAAGGTTAAGCGACGATCTTTAAACAAAACTTTTTGAACAACCCCGTATACTATCGTGCGCTGCGATTCGATCGTCGTGTCATCGGTGGCGGAGGTCAGTATCAATTTCAAAAATAGGGTAAAGAGAGTCAAAAAGGCCTCTGGAAATGGTTTGACTCTAAAACCCCCAAAACAACACGCGTTAATTAGATATTCCTTACATGGTGAGTGCTGGGGTGTCCGAACAAGGACGGGGCAAAAATGATTGCAACTTGTATCTCAGTTTTTACATCTCACAATTTCGACCGACATCTTAAAGGTTTGCCTCAACATCAATTATGCAAAAACCGCATTACTCCATCACACTTACCCATATACAAAAATCCTGTGAACAGAGATAAACTTGTCTAGAGTCATGTGATAAATTTCAATTATTTTTCCCAACTTGTAAATGCCTTCCCATTTAAATTGCAATTTCCCTTCCACCAAGCAATGAGACCGAAGAACTTCATTCCATCCCCGCACCATATCCTTTCACAGTATAATAGTAACAATAGTTATAGTGGTTCCACAACCACTCATTCATTCATCCTTGCCCATTCGTAGGCAACAGTCCGACAATAAATTATCATGTCCAATGGTGGTCGGCTAGGGTCAGAGAATTAAATGTGAACCGCAGAAACTTTAAACTTTATTGCTATCATAATTGGGATACATGAAGGCCATTAACGTAGGCCGAGTGAGATGGGCGGGCGGGCGGGCTTGACAGTTCATTGCTATTATTACCGTGTAATGACCGGAACCGTTGACGCACTGACATACATACATATGCACACGAGCAACCTGACTCGAGAGAGAGAAAGAGAGAATGCATGTGTGATAGCTTGCACGTACTACTACGCTTAATTTCATAGCAAATTGAGTTTGGTGTCGTAATGTGAACCGCATTTTGTGACGTGTGCCCATAATGGTTGGGGATTTTAGGGTAAGGTGAGCAGGATTAAGGGTGTCGGTGACGAAGGCGATGGTTACGCAATTGATTGCAATTAATATGCAGCAGGAGCAACAGATGGATAGAGGTAATGGGTGTTGGATTGTTATCCTTTGGCGTATTTCTGGCGGGCCTACACAATCTCCCTTATTAGAACGTACATATTCATAAATTAATTATCAGCTTATGTAGGCGGGCATACCGCGGCCGGGCCTTTGGCCAGCCCAAAGGGTTGAGGTCTCTGTTGTGCGAGCGATAATTTCCATTTTCACGCTCCATGCCGTAATTAGTGGTAAGAATTTGTATTCTTCAATTAAATCCCTTTAATGAAAAATATGTTTATATGCGGATGTGAACCTTACTGATAATAACCGATAAATGGGAAATCGTAACCTTTGGAATATGGCTGGATTTAAAGGTGTCTAGAATGAGATAAGTTATGATGCGGGCGATATGATTCCGGCCTAATTATGTCTTTTGCGCCTATGTTATTAGAATCAGAATGGCTTAAGGGGTTTAATTAACGAACTTGTAAGTGCTGTATCGATGGCTTGTCGTAGTTGAGTCAGAAAGTCGTAAATATGTACGTGCTTGGGATGTATGTTTATAAATTTGTTGGTCGTATACCCTTTAAACCTCTAGGGAATGTGGTGAAACCTAAGAATACAGTTTTAAGAGGGTATTCAGTTTAAGGTTTAGTGAATATTATGAAACAACATACGCCATTGGTGGAGATGTATCGATCGTCGTTATATTATAAAGATACCTCAGATAATAAGGCCGGGTATTAAATGACAGGGGGTATAACAAAACTTTGTCTAATGCCCACGGCTGCTCATTGCTCTTTCAAAAGTCAGGTTACTTATTACATAAGTGAGAGTTTGGGATTAAAAAAAAAAGGGGAAATGAGTGTCTATAGAATTTTTCATCACAAGTTAAGAATTGTGTTAAACTATAAGGACGCACAAAAAAAGAAGTACGGGAATTAAGAATAAGGAAACTCAAATTAGATTAGTCTTCTGGCCCCATTTGGTGGTCAAATTGGTGATGCAAAGTACTAGATTCTTTCGAGCTCGGAATCCCTGACCAAGCTTATAGATTATACAAACATATATGAATCTAATAGTAATCGAGCACTTATATTATATTTTTATAATATAGGAAAATCCAAAAACAAAAAACCTTCATTAAACATTCGATGCTGTCTTTATAGATGGGAGAAGTGTGGAAGTTTATTATAGGACTTGATTTCTTTTTAAAAGTCATTCAGTAAATGAATAAAAAATAAATACAAATCTTAATAAATAAAAGGACAAATGAATAAGAAAAACAAATAAATAAATAATTAAAAAAAAAACAAAAAAAAAAAAAAATAAGTAAATAATTAAATATTTAATTGAAAAATTAATGTAAATATTTATATGTACACGACTAGGAAAGTAAATATATAAAAAGCGAAGAAATAATATCATATCACCATGTTACACAGCCAGATTAGAAATCAAATCGTTGGATGTTTGACATGAAGTGGAATAACACTGATTGAGTCTAATTATTATGTCGATGGCTGTATGAACATTAGCTAACTCGTTATGTTCGTCAGTAAAAAAACACCACGTTTAATCAAAAATCGTTTTTTAAACTTTATTTTGGGCAATTTTAATTGAATTGATGGACTCAGGGTGCGTCACATGAAGACAATAGTACTGCGACCATAAAGATCTATTGTACCCCCTTATTTGGTGTAGGATTTGAGTGCTGCCTTTAAGAATTTGACAACTTATCTAGATATGATATCTTGAAAGTCTTTGTTATGGTTGCATTGCTTGTCATTTTGTATCTTTCTCGGGGAAGGCTTGAGCAGACGGTCAGCATGTGTTCCATAGTTTCCTTAGCCTGCCCACATTGCCTACAGATTTCTGTGCTGCTGAGACTTACCCCTGGGGACTCAAAGAAGATGCTGGCTTGAAAGACTCAAAGATAAATAATCTATTATCCGTGCTCAATTTTGATTTTCTGCAAATGAATGTATAAAGTGTTTTAATGTTGGGTGAAACAGACTATTCTTATAGTGTGAGTTATGTGAAGGTTAAGGCCCTTTTCTAAGTGTATCCCAATTGCATCCAACGAATAGCTGCACGTATCATCTGCTTATAAATCATATAGAAATGGACCGAGTGCTGACCCTTACGGGACTGCAGCACTAAGATGAGGGACAGTTGAAGACACATTATTAATGAAAACCTTAAAGTTGTCGTCCGACTGAAAGAAATGGACATTTTTCACTAAATTCAGTGGGACATTTAGTCTTTTCATTTTGCGTAAAAACCTTACTTGGTGAGTATTACCACCATCAATGCTTTAAAGCCGAATTGTTTTTTTGGTAATACGAGTATGGTATTAAAATATATAAAAGTTGTTTTAATAAGACTTTTCAAGCATTTACTGAGTGAATTCAACAAGCTTATCGATCTTGATGGTACATTTGCATTTTGCCTCGGCTTTAGGTATGATTTTATAAGCCTTCCACACCTTAGGAAAGCATTCCATTCTGAGGTAGGTGTTGAAAACATGTTGAAGGTACAATATATTATATCTGACTGTGGGAGGTGCTTGAGGCATTTATTTCTAATTTCATCAAGATTAGGTGCCTTACGAGTTTTTAATTTTTTTAATATACCTTTCAATTCGTTTGCGAGTTTCAATATATGTATGCATTGAACGCTCGACAAGTTGCCCAATTTCTAACGAAGTACTTATGCTACTGGTAATTAACTGTACATTGGAAAAAATAATCGCAGGAATGTTGTCTTTTTAGTATTTGAGAAGAGTACGGAACTACCAATCTTAAGTGCAGGAATGAATGTGTGCTTATTTAAAAATATTTTTGTAATGTTCCGAATAAAAAGATTCCGCAGCCTCCGATTTAATTTCATTAGTTAATAGTCAATTTTTTTACAAGAGTAATGGCATTTAAAATCAAAAAATTATGTTCTATATCTCGTTCATTTCCATAAGGATCTTTGGAAATTCCTTAGCTTAATTATGTGAAAGAGAATATCTGAATTATCTCTGGAGATAATTTTATATGTATGAAGGTATCGAAAACTAATTCTTCTTATTCTGCATTAGAGAAATTTTCAATAATTTGATCGACTTGGGAGTGACTAGTTTTGTTGTTTTCTATAAGACTAAGTAGTTTTCAACGTATTAAGTTCTCAAAACCTTGGTCATAGATTTTATTTTGACGCTCCAGGGGTGAAATAAGGACACTACACATTACAGGGAGGTGGTTAGAATTAGGCCTGTTAAGTGCAGCATGCTGAGTAAGAAGCTTAGGTGTATTGGATACAAAAAAATTCGACGCAGATCAATCGGATTGTTAGAAATATATATACGTAGGTCGGATGGGGAGGTAATAAAATGTAAAAGTTTGGGCGTAGGCACCCTTAGTTATATATCATTCTGCTTATACGTTTTGGTATGTCGTTATGGTAGTTGTTGCTCTTCAGCGAAAGGTGATTACTAAATGGCACATTTATTCCGATGGATCCAATCCTCCTCGTATCAATAAACAGAAGAGCATTATATTTTATTTTGCATTTTTACCACGGCGACACCTCCACTACTTCTCTCTATCTTATAAATATAAAAATATTCCAAAAACTTATATTTTGATAACAATCATTCATTTTGATGTGTATAAATATTTTCAAGTTAATTGAGTAATCACGTTAACTCGCCCAACTCAAGCAACTCAAGCTGTACAATTATCCAAACAGTACAGTTCAGATGGGCGAGTGGATTTCATTGCGATGTAAGAACGAGGAAATCCATCGTTGGTCCCGAATTTTGAAGATTATTTGTGCGCATCATGTTGTTTATGGAGGAAAGCTACTTTCTGCAAAAGCTGTGGCGACTAATACATGTTGGATTAGTTGATTCGTGTGTTTCCTTGTAGTCGGCGCAGTTTATAAATTTTGAATGGTTTTATGATATTTTGCACAGAAAGCACAATGGGTTTTTATATGACATTTTTTCCCGGTGGCCAAATATTTGACAGTTGTAACACTGGATTCTAGCAAAATCCCATCTAAGTTGTAAACACTGATTTAAAGGTTTTTTTTTTCAAATCAAAAAGTCTTTCAGCTCTGCTTTCGATAAGAACACCTCTGTGTAGCGATCGTACGTATTTGTTTTAAATTATTTTAACATTCGAGTATTCAAACGGTCGTTTCATCTAATCTATTTAAAATTATTTTCAAATTTTTACATAGATGTGGGACGTGGGTAAATCATGTGTAAAATATTGCAAATATTTTTAACGTTGCACTACACATACTCGGGTATGAGACTCTGCACTCTCACATTTTTTAATTGAATAACAATTGCCAGCTCGTGAAGTCAGTAGTTGATTTTTGCAGAACACACACTAAAGGCAGGTCAAATTTTGGAGGAGTTATTTCCATATCGCAATCACCTTCTTAGTTATCAGAGTCCGGTGGACATTGCAAAAGGGCGAAATAGTTGTGTTTGAGTAGATACCATTACGCGGAATTCATTAGGTGATCGACTTCGTTTAATTTTGCTTGTTTTTGTACTTCGGGCAACAGGAATGGATCTCACACGGCTGGCAATGATGCATTTGATCAGAGTCCTAATATTGCTCCAACTCATGAGCATTTTATCTATGCTCAAAGAGTTAAAAGTTGCTTAAGTCCCTCACTGTAAACGGATCTTCCATGATCTGAATGGAATGTAGTATTAAAGAGGTAATACTAAAATAAGGAGGAGGGGGAATAAGATCGTTTTTACCACATACATACATAGATGTAAGTTAAGTAAAACATCGTATTGTGATTAAATGGTCTCTAATCAATCTTATATTTTGGTTGCAGGCCTGCCGTACATAAGTTTAGGGTTTGGTATTTTTTAATGCCTTTTGTCGAATGGGAACCTATTGATGCCTAAAATAATTTCAACTTTTCACTGCAGTCCGCGTCACAATACGCAGTAAGAGCGTGCTATTATGTGCGATTAAGTTATGTATTAATAACTTTTTGAACATCATTCGGAATTATTTTTCTGACTTTGGAAAAAAAATTCAATCAAGAGAGCTCTCTTTTCGGCAACAAATGCGCTTAATGTCACCAATGGTATACATTTCTTTGGTGTCAGGTTTTTGGAGTCAGCGAATAGTAGCATTGTCGAATATGTCGATAAAATTATGGATTTTGTAAGCACTGTTTCGAACCAGGAGCGAAACATTGCATAAAAAATCGTTTGATGCCATTTGAATAAGACACAAAAAGGAGTTCGGTGTATGGGTGACAGACGAATTACCGTAAAAAGGTGTCATGGACCGGTTGATGATTTACAACAATATTACATACAAGAACATCAAGTGAAAACGGTTGTGGCCGATTCACGGTGAGACGCGCAAATAGTTGTCAAGTCTGAATTGACAGCCAGGAAGACCTAGCTGTGTGTTTGGTGGGATTGCTAGGGAATTACCTACTCTACCTACAATCGCCTTAAAGCGGCCAGCTTAAGCCAATAGGAAAGGATTAGTGTTCCATCAGAACAACGCACACACATCGAAAGAGACTCGCCAGGAGCTCCGAGAGCTTTGTTTTATTGTTATAATTTATCCACCTAATACGAGTAGTCCGGAACTGAACCCAAGTGATTATCACCTGTCAATAGCTAACGATTTTCCTGATGAAAAATTTGTCTCAAGAGAGCCTTGTGAAAAACTGAGGCAGTAGTAACAGGAACGAGGGCTTTTATGAGAGAGGCATAATGGAATTACTTTCAAAATGACAACATGAAATCGAATAAAAAAGCGCATATTTGACCTAAATTGGTCTTATGGTTTAGCTACGGTAGGAAGCTAAAAGTTCTCATCTTACTGTGACATAGAAGGTTTGTTATTTGGAATAACGATTTTTATTATTAAATTCATTAGTCGCATAACTAAAACGGCCTATAAAATAGTGGCCGCAGTTCTACGCTTAAAGATCTCTAAATTTTCCAGATTACTAGGACCAACAGAAACAGCATACTTCATACAAAATGGAATCACGATGATAAATAGATGATAGACTTGGCCAAAACTTCTATGATAACATGTATAGTTGTTGATTGTGTATGGAAATAAGCTCTTTATAAATACTCCATTGGCAAGTCCATTGAAATCTCTTCAATACTTACCAGACATAATGCGCTGTTTGAAAACCTAGAAAGCTTCTGCCAATTTTTACTCCCGAATAACTACACATTTGAGGTGAAACTCTCAGCAGGCCCGGCTAAGAGACCCAAATTGTTTCTCGTTTCGTTGAAGAGCAACCATTAAATCTATTCAATATTTGAGTTGTATTCAATAAGCTCCACGTGCCTATCATAAGAGCTCTTCAATGCCATTCTTGGGAACTGAAATTATCTTTAATGTGAAAAATAATCTACAATTACCCTCTTAGTAATCCTTCAAGGGATACATTCCTAAGCACTGAAATAACTTCCTTAAAAGAAAACTTTTTCCCAGTTCCAGTTCGATTTAAAAACAGGTGCAATTGATAGCCTCGGGCCTTGAGCCGTCCAGTACCCACATACCAACGGAATATTATAATAAAAACCAATCCAGAAGATTTAATTAACTTTCTCGCATAACTCATCCAACCCATCCCTAGGCAGTTCATTTTCTCTGCAACTTATTTCAATTTTTGAAACAATTCTAGCAACCATCTACTTCGTGCGGCAGCCTTACCCTTCAAAGTTATCTTTCTTAATTGCACATGAAGTGAATGAAATTCCCACCCTCCTTTAATCTCTATCTATTCTTTCATTTTTTTTCCATTACCCAAAATCGGAAACTCTAGGAAAAGTTCGTAAGACCCTCCGGGGTCAACTATTTTGCCATCAATCACTTCGTTTCCTTGCCGATGAATATTCATTTTCGCAAAATCAGCTCCCTCAGTCCCAGCTACCGGATATAATACGTCCGAGTACCAAACACTGAAACTTACAAGTTAACACTATCTTTAAAAATAAAAAAAAATTACCAAAATAAGGACGAAGAGACGAAAAAAAAGCTTCTTAGGCCGGTACTACGCCAACTGACTACATCTATTGGATATTTGATTAATGGATACTTTCGTAGATTTTGATGCTTAAATGGAACTTATAAATGGCGGAGATATCGGCAAGCGAAGTGGTCGTTTGTTGACTCGGGATGGGATCGGACATGATGGGTCTGAGGGTGTGTTAGCTTGATGGCATGTGACCGAGATTTGGCATTCCCTGGCCGGCTTTTTGACAATCCGTTGATATATAGTTTACGAGTTGGCAAGCGGGGTGAGCGATGGTTCGCGGTAATGGGGGAGATTTGAATATACATACTACGCGAATAGTTTTCGATACATTGTTTGGGAGGTACCGAAATGCCGGAAAGCAAATCTGAATACTCTTAAAATGCATAGATGACTTTATATAGAGACTTTACGTCTCTCTTTCAATCAGCAGAACGATTGATAACAATGCAATCGTTCATTCTAGGGCGTTATATATTACATATATCCTTAAACACGAATCTTCCTTCTTAGAAGCAAATTCCGCGTTTGGGAAGGGTCTAATCCACAGAGCAACAATGATCAATTCGGAAGAGATAAGAGCCGGAGGAAAGACATCAGAATCCGAATATGAAAAGTGGGTGAATACGACTAAGACGACTCAGATTAAGGCTACGATGCGAGCGCCGTGACACAGTGGATGATGTATCGGCCGCTGACGTGCGCCGTGCGAGTTCAGATCGTCGAATGTTCATTTCGCGACTTCTCTCTTCGGCAGGGTACTGGTAAGGCCCACCGCAGTACACTTACCTTGAAAATGCTCTCAGCTCGGTTCACGAAGAAGATACGCTACTAAATGTTGACCATTGTTGAGTATTTAAGGAGATCTGGAAATGCTACTCTATTGGCAGCGAATCTACTTGTCATTTTTTCGATGACATACATACATCACTATGAAACACAGACGAAGCATTTGCCTTGCATTGTTAAATACTTATTTTGAAATAAATAAATACTGAAGTAATTATACAAAGCAAACCAGAGCCTATACGAGTACACTACAAATTGGCGACGAGTACTGAAGCGCACCAAATTCTGGTACTTTAAACTAAATTGCAAGAGATAAATCACACATGGAGCACCGGAGCACATGGTCAGGTAGGTGACTTACTTTACGTGAAGTAAACTTATAACAAACCTACAAGTGCAATAAATAACTAGACAAATTGGTTGCATTATATCAAAAAATATATAAAAACATGTCTCAATTGGAACACCAATAAAGGTGATTGAAGAGGGCTGCAACTAGTGGCTATTGAGAAACAAATGAGTGTATTGAATTGTACCTTAAAAGAATATAAAATTATTAAGAGATCCGCGAACTAAAAACTGAACTTCCAGAAAAAAACGTGCACATTCCTTAACTGCTAAGGGTCAAAACTGTACCACACTTTAACATGTTTTACTACACCTGAAGAACAAAAAAACATTTACAAACGAGGGTGGTCCGATAACTACTTAGCCTCACCGCCAGATGGCGGCACTATCGCAAGAGCAACTTACTATCATGTAGTACATTCTAGTAGACGGCTTCAGCCGGATCGGACTCGTAGTTTTGTTTTGACCGCGTGTGGAAGCGGGAGTGTCCGCGGATTTTAGAAAAATGGAAAAAGAGCAATATCGGTCGGTTATTCGATTCTTATTTTTGGAAGGGAAATCGCGCAGCGAAATCAAAGAGCGTTTGGATGCTGTATACGGTGACTCTTCTCCTTCGATGGCGACCATCAAAAATTGGTTTAACGAGTTTCAACGTAGTCGCACGTCGGTTTTTGATGAGCCACGTCCAGGTGCCCCGAAAACGGCTACCACGGAGGATAGCGTGACAAAAATCCACGATCTCGTATTGGCAGACCGCCGATTGAAGGTGCGCGAGATAGCTGAGGCAGTAGGCATTTCAAAAGATCGCGTGGGTCATATCCTGCATGAAATTTTGGGCAGGAGAAAGCTATCGGCGCGATGGGTGCCGCGTTTGCTCACTCCGGACAACAAGCGCAACCGTGAGACCACTTCAGAGCAGTGTTTGACGCTGTTTAAGCGCAGTCCGAAGGAGTTTCCAAGATACCAAGGAATAGTTGAAACAGTGGACTTCACCCGGCGAACGTGCTCCGAAGAAGGCGAAGACTGTCCCATCGGCCGGAAAGGTGATGGCCACCGTTTTCTGGGATTCACAAGGTGTGATCAACATCGACTACCTGGAGAAGGGCAAACGGTCACAGGGCACAAATTATTCGACGACGAATTGAAGAAAAAACGGCCCCACTAGGCGAAGAAAAAAGTGCTCTTCCACCATGATAACGCACCGGCTCACACCTCAGCCCTCGCAACGGCCCAATTGGTCGAATTGGGCTACGAATTACTGCCCCATCCACCGTATTCTCCAGATTTGGCCCCATGCGACTTCTTTTTGTTTCCAAACTTGAAAAAGTCACTCGCCGGGCAGAAATTTCAGTCGAATGAGGAGGTCATCGCCGCCACGGAGGCCTACTTTGCAGACCTCGAGAAAACGTATTTTTCAGACCGGTTAAAGAAGTTGGAGCATCATTGGGTCGAGCTAAAAGGAGACCATATTCGAAGTCCAAATATTAGGCAGATGTACATAGATATGATTTTTGCAGATATATCGAATGTTACTTATTTTTTTGATGATATTCTGATACGGGGCTGTACCCTCAATGGGATAAGCTGTACATTGAGAACTGTTCTTAAAATCGTACGCGGAAAAGATCTGCATATCAATAGAGCCAAATTTCAATTTCTTTTTAAGTCTGTGTCACATTTCGGTCAAGACGGTATAAAACCAAAACCCAACGAGGCTCAGGCCATAGCGGATTGCAAAACCCCAAGCAATATCTTGGAACTACGAACCTCTTAGCTATAGACGCGTCCCCTACAGATCTTGGTGCCGTTATATCGCATGTAGTGCCAAATGATGAAGAAAGACCCATAGCATTTGCCTCGAGATCACTTACAAAAGCCAAAAAGAAATAATCACCATTAGACAAAGAGGCCACGGCTATCTATTGGGGTCTACATAAATTCTTTCAGTACTGTTACTGCTGAAAGATTACGCTTAAAACAGACCATCAACCCCTTGCCAGGATTTTACACCCACACAAAGATTTACCGGCTTTATCAGCAATACGCTTACTGCACTTTTATGTCCGGATCAAATATAGAAATGCGAAGTTGCATGCAAACGCCAAATTTTTCTCTCGATTTCCTGTTGAAAAGCCTCAGAATGAAGACGACGATCATCATTATGATCACATTTTAGTTCTTAATTTCAGAGACGAAATTAAGAAAGCAACATAAAAAGATTCGGAATGCATTCGATATTACACTGCTCTACCTAACGATGACAATGTTACCGAATTTTCTTTACAAAATGGATGCATTTTCAAAGGCATATGCATTATGATTCCGATGCCCTTACGAAAACGCGTAGAACTTTACGAACTTGATATACAGCACATACGGGCATGATACGCATGAAAGCAGTGGCCTCCTGCCCTATGGTGCTGGAAGAATATAGACAAAGACATTGAAAGCCTACGAGTATGTAGAGGCTGTATCAACTGCGCAAAAATTAAGCCAGATGTGAAGAAAGTACAAGTTCATCCATAGGAATATCCAAAAAGACCATGGCAGGGACTGCATTTGGACTATGCTAGTCCATTCATGAAAATAATCGTTTTTGATAGTTGTAGGCGCATTTTCCATGTGGGTAGAAGTAATACCGCAAGACAATACGACCAGTACTTCGACCATAGATGCCCAACGAGGAATTTTTTCAATATTTGGATTTCCTTTAAAAATTACAGATAACAGATAAATGGCAGTTTCGTTAATTCGAATCTAAGAAATGTTTAACGACGAATGGAATCATTCAGCACTTCTCTGCTCCTTATCATTTAGCTACTAATTGGCAGGCAGAAAGATTCCTTCATACAATAAAACAATGCCTGAGGGCTACGGAAGCGGAGTCCGGAAATTGTAATGACAAACAATGTACCTTATTGATGCAGTACACAAAATTACCAGCACTACAGGAATAAGCCTATCTGGATTAATGTTTAATCGACCAATAAGAACGAAAATAAATATTATTAAAAGAGGACCATTTATAAAAATTAAAGACGACAGCCACTGCGTACAAATTCCAGAGTATAATATTGGTTAATTGGTCCGAATTCGGACGTATACAAACAAAGCCTGTAAATGGAAATTCGAAGTTATTTGGTCACGGGGAGGAAAATCCTACTATGAAATCATGATAGACGGCGAAAAAGTCATGCAGTATGTTGACCAGATATGCCAAACAAAATGCAAACCTATTATACAAATCATGTAGTCAAGCCATCAAACAGCTTGAATAACAACAAACTAAACTGAATATTCCGAGTGAAGTGAGTCAGAACGTGCAAAATGAATCAGTACAGTCCAAGTCAGACATTCGGGTTTCTGGATCTGATTCACCATCAGGCGATAGCCAAGTTGAACTTCGGCGTTCCACACGAAATAGAAGGGCTCCGGAAAGGTCGCAGTACACAATATTTTCTTCGCGTGAGGAAAGGTGTTGAGTACTTATTGGAGGGAGAATTGGCAATGCTACTCTACTGGTGCCGGATCTTCTTGTAATTTTTTCGATGACACACATCACACAGACGAAGCAGCAGACGAAGCAAATAAATAAATACTGAAGTAATTATATAAAGCAAACCAAAATCTACACGAGTATTTATTTGGGAGTATGTATTTATTATCTCGAACTACTACTACGAGGCACTACAACCATCATCTCTTCTTTTGGATAAATGAGTTAGGGAATACCTGGGAATTGGCTTGAAATGACAGAAATTTAACTCGAAACTGGGCCATGATAGAACCTGTGAAAATGGGTGATATGTTGATTTAGACGCATTCTGAATTATTAAATTGGTGGGCAGATAGTACAAGCCAACGGAATGCTCGAATTTGTTAAAAGTTCTGGTCGACGGATTCGTTAGCAAATCAATGAGTTGATTCTTTTCAATAAGGTAGACCTGAAAATGAGCCTATGGAGAAACGGATTAGAATGTCTATGTAGGAACAGGTTATCATGATCTATAGCACGATGCAAAAAAGACACAATTTGTGGAAGTATTTTCTGTCAATAAATACTCTACTCCGTTATTAGACAATACTCGTATACATAAGAACCTATGTGCACAATTAAAATCCATGCCTCGTTCCTGCTTGTCAATTTAAAAACGTATTCGACAGTGTTAAATGAGATGTTTTTATTTTTCTCCAAAAACATTATTTTATTCATGTTTATTTATTTTGTCCCCTTCGAAGTAATCCCCCTCGGATATAATACACAAGCACCAGCGCTTTTTCCAATCCAGGAAGCGCTTTTTGGTATAGAACTGAGCTCTTCAAGTGACGCGGTTTTAATCTCCCCGATCGTGACAAATCTCCGTCCTTTCATGGGCATTTTCAGTTTTGGGAAAAAAAAGTCGCAGGAGGCTAAGTCTGGTGAATATGGTGGCTGAGCCGTGATTACAGTATTGTTTTCGGCCAAAAAATTTACGGACGGATGAGGGAGGAGGTGCATTGTCGTGATGCAGCAGCCATGCACTTTTTCCCCGGAAAAATCCGGACTTTTTCTTGGTATTGAATCATGAAAACGCCGAATATCTTCAAGGTAATATTCCTTATTGACAATTTTCCGAGAGAACTTACGATGAATCACAACAATGTAATCGCAGAAAACGAGTCTCATATTTAACTGAACTTCAAGCACTTTTTTCGCATTTGGCTCTTCTGATCGCTTCCACGGGGACCATTACTCATGTTTCGTCACCTGTGATTACTCCCTTCAGCAAATCTGGATTGAGAATTACGTCATTTAACAGCTGACAGTTTTTTTTTTATCAAAATTTCGGAACAAACTTCGGTGAAACAGGTTGCATGCCCAAAATATTTGGAAAAACTTCATGGCTTGAGCCAACCGATACGACAACATCACAAGCAAATTCTTAGCTATCCGTGAAGAGCTTGTACAACTTATAGACTCGCCAAATGCCATAGTCAATATTTCAAGTACGTTGGAGCACTTCATTTTATTTTCCACATAAATTTTCAATAGCAACAAATTGCCGAGCAAATCGAACCAAGCCCAACCTTCATATGTATCTGTAAAAAAAACAATCAAAATATCCAAAAGAGCTGATAAACTCAACATAAATTAGGAAACATGTGTACAAAAAAACTCACGAAATTTAAAAAGTCTCGTAATTTCTGAACAAATCTCGCATATTAAGGTGATTGAGGGATTCAATTCAAATTATTTGAGAATTATGAAATTTCCGTTTCGAAAGCGAATGGGTCTTTAAGCACATTGGATAAAATCGTAGAGCGAGAAAATTTATTTGAGCAATATTTCCAAAGTTAGTTATCAAGTGTGCAAATGGTAGATTCCGAAGATATTAAAACAGGGTAAGAATTTAGCAGCAGAAGGAACTTCAATGACTTCATCATCAATTCAATCGTTGAGGCCTTTAATGTGGTTAGGACCCCCTCATCTATGAAACACCGGGAGAGGAAAGTACTTATTTTGAATAAGTCGGCTCGGAATTACGGTTGCATGTGACAACGAGCACAGAGGATCGTAACAGAGGAACTCTTCATGATCGCGGCAAAAAAAAGCCATTAACGAAAATGGAGGAACACCACCAAGATTTATTATTTTTGGGGAAAGCCTATCAGTAGAAAATTGAGAAAGAATGATCTTCAGTTCTTATTAGAATGTTAGGAGCAAGTTCCATGCTGATCTGGATGAGTAGTAAAGCGAATTCAGTTCACTTTTCAGGGTTCATTTCATCTAATATAGAACTTCAAATAAATTTAGCTAGGGGGATGTTGATTGTTGATTATATTTATAGAGATTTGCTAGTGAATTTTAGAGAATTCACGTCGGGTGAAGGTACCAGATATTTGATGGCTCTTCATACCTAAACCAGCTCAAAGTAAATTGTTGGTTCGTAACATGAACAACACTATTATAAGTATAATATATTTCACGGTGTTGTGGTTCGATTAACCAGGCTCGAATCATTCTTTGACATATGGCGCATGATAACTAAATCCCCTCCTGGAAACAACAAGTAATCCTAGTTATGCCAAATTGATGTCTTGTTTTCGGTCACATCACTTGCTAGGGTCAATAAACCAACAATTCTATCCACCCTGTCTAAAGCATTTCGTCCTAAGACATTTCATATAATGCTGACAACGATGCTGTCTTATATTCGTTTACATCTATCACCCCATTGTCCTTGCCAATACCTCAAGGATTTGTCTGCGTCTGATGTCGACAAGGAAGTTATAAATAGTTCAAATGGGTGGACATTTCTTTTAACGCATTTTCATAAATAACCATTAAATAATCTAGGTCCGGTACAGCATTACCTTCCCACACACATGCATATACATCTAACGGTCATTGATGTCCTGCGATTCAGAGAAAAAAAACGAGTAAAACTCCCCCGTAGACGGAGGAAGACCAAGAAATATCAAAAAAGAATATGTTGGCAATTTGAATGTCGCCTTCTGGGCATCACTTCTCGTATGTTCACATGTGCACGCCAAGTACCACTAAAGAACAAGAAAATATAAAAAAGAAAACAGAACGACACAAACGCATGCGGACCTATAGAGCATACATCAGCAACTTTTAGTACTAATCCACCAGTCATTTTCATCCTTTTGGTTCATGCAACAAAAGATATCGAAAGTAGTTTCCTATTGTTGGACGAACCAGGGGCGATTACTATGGCATGCCCTGGACAAGAAAGGAAGTAGATTCGCACATTCGGATGTTCATTTTCCTAAATGCCTAATGGCATACGTCGTTTCTGGTCCGATTGGGCCCGGTTCGTCCTTTTGTGTGATTTATGATTTTAATGGACTTTTGGGCGATTCCTCGTGCGCAAAGCGAAAAAGTTTCCAGACGATTTTCTTTATTTGTTTAGTTTGGGTTGACGACGTCTTGTTTGAGAGGCGTGCTACGGGTACATCGGTGTGACAATATTTCAAGCTTTTATTGGCAATTATCGGTGACGTAAGTATTAACTGATCAAAGGAATAAGGGGCAGTAACGATATTGTATTCGAGAAACTGCATCGACTTTCCCGTCGGGGTAAGAAACTTTTTATTCGTCCTTTGTATGATCTTTCCCTCAAAGTAATTTTATCCTCAATTTTAATAGAGTTTCCTGGTATTTATATGTAATTCAAAAAGACACTTGTATACTCGTAAAGTATTCAACTTTGTATACAATTCCTATTTGGATATTATATCCCTCATATATGCAAATAAGACCTCGTCCCAGGCAAACGTATTGCTTGATATGAATTTTGATTGATCGCAAACAATAGTGTTTACTAATTCGATTTGTGTCCATATCCTCCGTCACACCGTACATCATACTTTCGAAAGCACTTGAAATTGGAAGGGGAATCGTTGAACGCTTGTGCAACTTCCACACCCGACTGACAAGACGCCACACCCATAGTCGTCGTCAGTTGTATCCTTTCAAATGCATTTTTAATGTCGACCGTACGATTTCGATACCAACACACTCCTGCCAGCAAGGGTACAAAGCACCAGACAGAAAGTTTGGAACTAGAGACAGCAAGTGCCAACATCAGTTTTTTTTCAGTGACTGTAAGGATATGGGATGAAATCGAACATAGAGTAGGAGTACGGCGGATGGGAAGTCATCAATAACTCATGCACTCGTAATGGCGAAAGAAGGCATTTTAATTTTAAAGCCTATTACTGCCATATCATCATTATGTTGGCGCTAGTCGACAGGGTGACGCCATTTAGGGATGCAAACGCTCATGTTCAGATATACGCGTTTGGGTTTTATTCAATCGTATTTCGTGTGTTTGGGGAGGGGATTAAGTGTTTTAGAATGTAATGACTTGTTTATGCTACGACAAAGGCTGTTGGGAGGGTGTAGACTTAATCGATTGCAGGAGCGGAAAATTGCTTATAAAGAACTGAATGTCGATTTGGTGTTGGGCGTAGTCGCTGTTTTCAAATAAATATTAGAGTCGAAATTTGCAAAAAGTTTTTACACACTTAGGCCATGTGTCTCATGTTAAATTCGACATGAAAGGGCGCCGAAAAAGCATGCAGGAGATCTGCTCTAAAAACAATTGGCAACAGTGATAAATAAGGACTTAATCACCAAATTAAAGTAGCATTATTCAAACTGAATGTGGCTACAAATACGATCGTTTGGTGCAGAGTGAAGAAGGAAATTACGTTACTTTCAGATTAATCGCTGTTTGCATCGAAAGGAAGAAATATGAGTAAGTTTTGATTAGAAAGTGTTGTGTCTTGTAGTGCGCGTTTGACACACTCTCTATCTCGGACATTGTCATTGGAAGAGAAATTTGGGGGATTAGAGAGAGGCGAACTGCATAAAGATAAAGGCTTTACAGGTCATGTAAATTGGGTTAAAGAAAAAAAATAAAAAGACACAAAGTACGGAGGGGACGGGCTTAACAGCCTCAAAGTCATTCAGACAGGCAGCAGCAATAAAGCTTACAGCAAATAAAAGTAGATTTGTAAACAGGCTCTACTCATACTGCAATAGCAAAGGACACCTGCAACGGACACGTTTTAAAGCAAAATGTGACAAACGAGGATTCACTAACATATTCTAGGAAACAGCGGAGACAGAAGATATTCAAGTTGAGTAAAGTTACAAATCGATGATCTTGCTAAGGTAACACTTCATTACATGATTTTCCTTTCACTTTTCTAATAGATACTGGATCTTCTGTGACCGTTGTCGGTTTGGCGGGCACGCAAAAACATTTTGGGAAATTGCATTTACAAAAAAATTATACGGAACTAGTTAATTCTTGTTTGTTTCGCTTTGCTGCTGCAAACTACGCAAAAAGAAAATTGTACATAGTTCGATCGCAATGAAACCCACTTCTGGATCCGGAATGGCTCCGAAAAATTAAACTAAATTGGAAAGAAATATTTAAAAAACAGTAAAGTACTGTCATGCATATATGTACATGTTGATGAATTTGAACAAATTAACGTAAAATAAATTTTAACCCTTCTGTCAATGAGTAGGTCTGGCCAGGCTTTTTCCATGTTCGAAACTATTTTTTCCTAATTACATCTTTACCAAATTTCCTAACTTTGTCAGCGTCCATATTACAAGTTTTGAAGGTGCGGAAAAATGTCGAGGAACACTGGCCTTTGTTGGAACTATTAGAACGGAATAAGAAGTTCAATTCTAAAGAAATGCTTCTGGACCGTAGTCGCTTAACACAATCCACTATCTTCGAATTTACGGATAATGTCGCAGCAGTGTCTTAAGTGCCAAAAAATCTAAGGCAGTCATGTTACTGTCAAATGTTCACTATGGCCGAATTGATTGGAACAACAAAAAATCCACAAGCAAATCTGTTTTATAACAAACATAAAGTTGCCATGGATCACATGTTGGGAGAACATATATACATATAAACGACAGACGAAGCGATGACCATAGATGTCACAGTAATTTATAAAAAAGTAAATGATATGAATGCAACAAACAAAATCAATGCACGTCGACAATTTTTGCATTCTTTGATTGAATAGTTAGTGACCCCTCAGATTGAAGTAAGGATGAACGATCCAATCTTTCTTTGGACTAGAAAAGTCTTCTAAAATTTGAGAATAAACGTTAAAAAAACAGATTTGCATGCCTTGCTTGACAAGAGCCTGTCCGTTTACAACACAGTATTCAGTTATATAAACGCCAAAAATGTGTAAATCAAGAAAATACTTCGTAATATCAATGTTATGTAAAAATAAGACTTTAAAGTAATAAAAAAATAATAACAATATGTCAAAAATAACTTCAATCTTTTCATTGAGTTCCATTAATTTTATGTATGAAAGTCCAGTCAGACATGGAAAGGACCATATTGACAGAAGGGTTAAAAAAAGGACAATAAAATAATTTCGTCTGCAACGGGTAAGATCAAAGGCATGGTGGCTAGACTATTGTACAAGTGAGGAAGACAACGCCAATTTCTATTAAAGTTCGTAAGGTCGCATTATCATTGGAAAAATTATAGATACATGTCAGTGGGCTACACCAAAAGGTGCGATACGTAAAAAAAAACGATCATGTGAGAATTTGTGTTTACTACTCGTATAAGGCCACAATAAATCAGCTTCTTCAGATTTAGAAATACCCTTTACCATCTGTTTGATCCTATTGGCAACGCAGTTTGAGCACCAGGAAGATGTCAGAATCACTGCTGTACAATCGTGTTAACCGCTATACAATTGTTTTTCAATGCTTACAATCGTTTGACAATTGTTTTTTTTTTTTTGGACTGGGTTAAGGCTTCGTTGGGACAAGAGATTCTTATTTTGGCATTCAGCCGCGACAGTCGCATTCTATTTTTGCTGTGTGAACTCGGTTTAATCACTATAATATGCAAGTCAATCTCGATAAGCCAGAATTGTTGGCAGATTGTAAATTATTATGAAAGATTTTTTTAATAATTTAGGTACGCCCTTATACCCTGTTAATAATCTCGTTAAGGAAAAGAGACAAGACTTTTCAGGCAGTCAGACATCGGCATTATGATCCAACATTACCCTTGATGGTAATGTCCACATGGGGGGATGCATCACAAGAGCAGATGACCAATTCAGTACAACGTATAGGGTTTTCCAAAAAGGACTTGACAACTTATTTTTTAAATAAAACGCAACCCTTTCGAGATATTTCAAAAACTTTATTATCGAAGTACTATCAAAACATTTACGAATGGAACTCGACTTCGTTCATATGGTCACCGTGAGCACGTTTGCAGTGGTCGATTCGTTGGACCCAATTTTCGATGACTCGGCCACACATTTCGGCCGAAACGGCCGCTATTTCGCGTTCAATGTTGGCTCTGAGCTCTTCCAACGTCGTCAGCTTGTTGGCATAAACCAATGACTTAACAAGGCCCCAAAGAAAATAGCCTAGAGGCGTTAAATCGCACGAACGAGGCGGCCAATCGACTGGCCCATTTATTGAGATAACACGCTCATCAAACTTACTCTTCAATAAATCGATTGTAACGTGTGCTGGTGGCTTGTGGCACCATCCTGTTGAAACCACATGTCGTCCAAGTCCATATCTTTCAATTCGGGGCAAAAATAATCGGTAATCATGGCGCGATAACGCTGGCCATTCACAGTAACGTGACGATCGTTATCGTCGACGAAAAAATATGGCCCAATAACGCCGCCGGCATGCAAACCGCAGCAAACAGTTATTTTTTGCGGATGAAGTGGTGATTCATGAAGCACATGTGGATTTTCACCCGACCAATAAAGCATATTTTGCTTATTGACGAACCCATCGAGCCAAAAATTAGCTTCGTCACTGAAGATGATTTTGCGATGAAATTCATCATCTTGGCGCATCTTCTCCAGAGCCCAATCGGAGAACGTACGTCGCTTCAAATGGTCCATCGGCTTCAATTCTTGAGTCAGCTTGATCTTGTATGGGTGTAAACCAAGATCCTTACGCAAAATACGCCATAATGTGGTCTGAGCGATGCCCAATTCTTGAGAACGCCGTGAAATCGACGGATTTGGATCGTTTGCTACGGACGCCTGAACGGCAGCGATATTTTCGACATTTCGACCAACCCGTTGTCTCACTGACACGGCAACATCACACAATGAATATGTAGACTCAAATTTTTGCACTAAGCTTGTTATTGCCTGTCTACTAGGGCGAGAATTACGACCGAAAATTGGAGTTAACGCTCTTAAAGTTGCGGTCACCGACTCCGAATTTCGGTAGAAAATTTTTATAATTTGCAGACGTTGCTCGTTCGTGTACTTTACCATGATGAAAATGTTGAGTTTACTGAATAAATTGGAATAAATTGACAATGACAGTTCGATGATTAGTGAAAGGGTGCGTTCACAAATTAAATTCAAAGCTGTCAAGTCCCGTTTAGAAAACCCTTTACAAACACTTTCTAGCGTAGAGTATATCAACGCAAGCTTAGGTGCAGGGACGGGTTAAGAATATCCCTGCAACGATAACTCTCGCTTGTCGTAAAAGGCGACTAAAACAAAGGTAAACAAAAATCACATCTAGGCAATTTAGAAAACACCAAGGTGAGCCTAGGGACACATATACCACCATTAAACTGCCCCACAAGTGTACATGCAAATCAGTGGGTTGACACGACTGGAGATCACCAGTGTTGTAAGAGTAAGATCAAACAAAAAAAATCTGGAGCATGCCCGTGTCACAAAAAAAAAAAAAAAAAAAGGCAGGCCAAAAAACAATTGGTGCAAACAAATGCAAAAACAACAGCATTTGATTGGCCTCAGCGATGAAGTAATCCCAAACCGGGAAGCCTGTCGCTACTTTCTGAGGTCAAACCGGCGGATCCCACAAGCGGACCAGTAGGAATGCAGTTAAGTGGGAAGATTATGGTCCTACACTTCTGACCATAACAACGCCGGAAAAAGGAAAAGAAGAAGAAGAAGAAGTATATCAACGCAAGGTGGTTTGTTTTGGTTACTGATATGAAGCCTATCTCACCTAACGAAGGATTACCGGCATTAACAGTGACAAGCTTTTCGACATTTCTGAGATCATTTAATTACGAAATTCGGTATAAAAGGTCTAAAGAAAATGGAAATACGGAGCCCATGTCTCGTTTACTAGTAGCAGAAAAATGCGATGTCGTTGAAGAAATGGATTTAGTTGAAATCAACGCTAATAACAGAATGCCAGTTACTAGGAACGAACTAGGTAAAGTTCAGCGCGAAATCTTCGAATTAAAATATTGGTAGAGGCGTTGTAGACGCGAACATCAGAAAAAAGATCGATTTGGCGTTAAGCGAACTGAATCCACGTTGCGACAAGGATGTTTAATGAAAAATATACGGCTCTTTTGGGGATGACAAGGATGAAGCCCCTCATCAGAGGAAATTCGTGATTAGAAAATACGGATCGTGATACGAGTATTGACAGTTTATGGCAGAGAATATTCAACAGTTCCTAAAAACAATCGCATCCAATCGCGCCATACGATCCAATAATCAATGCCCAAATGATATTGGCCAAGACCTATTAAATACTTTATTATCATACAATACCCCCGCCACTGGAAAATCGCCACCAATGCTTTGGACGTTAAATCCAATCGCGGCTGGATTTAATGATGAAAAAACACCCGTTTGAAGAAAATGCAAGAATAACATGCAAATTTGGAATTAGGGTTAGAGTTGCCGTACGAGACTGTTCATCGGAGGTTAAGTGGCGTTTTGGGGAAGTGGTTGACATAGATGGAAAATAACATTACATTGTTAAGCCAAACTTGGAAGAGGCATCAGGACCAAGTAGAAAAAGTGGGCAATGAAATCAAATCTAAATAAAGTATATGCAATTTCTATAAGACCAGAGAATGAAAACAGTGACCTAAGTGTATTTGCGCCACCCGAAGGAACGACATTAGGTATGGGTGATCCAGATAAGAAAGTGGAATCAACGATGCTTGTAGCCAATGATTTCGGGGATTTACAAACTTTCTGTTTTAGGTAGTCTGTTTAAAGTCTAGACATTAATTTGGGGCCACTGTCATGTCATGTCAGCTCACAGGCCAAGCCTCCTTATTGATTTTCCGAATCCCTCCTACTCCACTTAAAGAAAAACATCCCTAGCTCATAAAAATACGTCGAAATTATTAACCAGTCTCTATTTATTTTGGCCCTTCTCACCTTTTTGGCTTGTTTCATGTTCGCAGTAACAGTTTTTAAAAAGCAATAATCCCGAATGTCCTAACCATCAGTTGGCTGTTCTCAAAGATAGCGGTTTATTCCATGTGCCTTTTCCGGACACTGTTTTTGTATACTACGTTTGCTTGCCATGATTATCAATGATCGCACAATGCCCTTCTGACAGTAGTTTAACCTCAAGACTCGTCTTGGAATTTTAGTAACATTTGGATATGTAGATTATTAAAAATTTCTGTGAGAACCTTATTTGACACTCTTATTTTAAGGGCCAAGATAGACTACATTACATCGAATAGGATTTGCATCAATATGACTTTGGTTGGTTTTTCAGACTATTTTTTATGGGGATACGTTAAATCATTTGTCAAACCTCAATCGCAGCCTTGGAAGACAATATTACACATGTTAATTTGATTTGACGCCCCCCACAGGGGCACTTTATTAGCTTAATACGAGCCTTAACAAAAAAAAATTACTTAATTAACAATTAACTGTAATTAGCAGAGATACATGCCTAAATGCTAAAAAAACTGACTCAAAATTGGACTCTCCGTATAGATCATATAAACAAATAAACTGGATTCTGAATCTTATTTACAACTCTAACGAATCCTTTTACTGCTCAAATGGATAGCTACAATTGCCCTATGTCTGATTCTTGGTGTATGATACCTTTCAGTTACCTATTTGGTCTGAGTTTTACATTTATAAGAGGAGCGATAACAGATGGTGTAGATGTTGCCTACCAATTATTGTCATTTATTTTATGCAATATGATAGATCTTATTGACAGACGTGAGTAGGGTTTTTGGCAATTTTAGTCATGGTTTAATCATGGAGTCCACTACCACACAACAACGAATTTTTGTTACTGAAACTTGAAATGGGCGACCTGCAAAAGATTTCGTAAAAAGTAATCGCCTTAGCAAGTCCGGAATACATGTAGTGGTGAAACATTTTGAAACTGATTCGGCACCGGGTCAAATATCATGTCTATTTATAGCTTCTTAGATCTATCTTATCCTAGACAAAAATGCTCAAAACTAGCTTAACTATCTTTACAAATGTAAACAAACACTTACAATTAACATTATTTTAATTAACTTAAGCTAAATTTTTTTTTTCAAAAAACTTAGCATATTATCATATTTTTTATATATCTATATATATAAAAGAGAGTGACGTTAGTTACTACGCTTATAACTCAAGAATGCCTGGACCGATTTCAATGATTCGCACCAATTCGGACTGATCTCCGGCCAAACAAGACGAATACCCAAGAAAATTCCCGAAAGATCCCCGAAAAAAATAATTATGAAGAAAATTCATTTTCCCCTACATTTTCCATACACTTCATGATAGATGTTACGTTACGTTGTGAACAATTTTTTGCGACAATTGTTTTTGCACCAAATTTGTGTTGCAATTGTTTTTGTAGCAATTTTTTTTGTCACACATTAAAAACGAACATGATTTCAACTGCTGGTTCCGGTATTGCCAGTAGATGGCGTTGTGTGCATCAATTTTTGACAGCTGATTCATTTGCACAGTCTTTCCATCGCATACTATTGTGCTGTGGAGACATGTGTTTATCAGCATTTTTTCAAGTTTTATCAAATTTTACTTAGCTTTCGACAGTTATTGTAATTCAATTTGATTTAATACATTGTTTTGAAACGATTTTTTGTGAAAATTACCAGCGAAAAATGATAGTCATAGAGGTAAGTTCAGTTTGATGAAGTGCACATTGTGAATGATTATGTTCTTTGTGATTGCGTCGACAATAAACCCAAACGTTAATTTCGGATTGTGCAATTAATTTTTAGGTGGATTGCTATGAAAATCAATTCGAATTCGCTGTTCATTTCATTCTGATCGATCATTTTGTTGTGGAATTCTATTTTCAAATGGTAAGTTACCAACGAAAATGTTTATTTTGTGAGGTTATGACATTTGCGTATCGATAATTCCTTAATTGCTTTTGTGACATTTATTTCTCAGTTTTATTCACAATGCCGCAAGCGAGAAGATCTAATCTTTCACATCGAACCCGTAATGCAAGTAGAGTTCGGAATATCGCCAATCAATTGAATTCGGATGAGCAAGAAATCGCACGAGAATAGCGTCGTGTTAGTATGGCCCGACTTCATGCATCACAAACACAAGAAGAAAGACAGGCGGCAAATGAAACGGCTCAGTCAACAATGAGAAATCGTCGAGCAAATCAAACAACTCAACGAAATCAACGCGTAAGAAAAAGTGCTTCAAGTGTTGATTTGAATCGAGTTTTCATTCCGATTGCACAATTAACTACAGCTCGCATCCTTCCGTTCAAATTGGTCCAACGGAGGTTGTGTGCTGGAGAAACGCCTGGTGAAACACCAGAATCACGTCATTTTCTATCGAACACTAAGAAATATAACGGATGCTTTCAATGACTTCATTTGGAGCAGATATTATTGATGAATGCGGATTCAATCCGACATTCAAGGTGATAAAAGATTAAAGAAATAAAATTTAATTAAAGAAATAAAGATTAAATAAATGCAAGAAAATCATTGATTCTAATTTCGTCATCGACTCTACAGATCCAAGGAAAAATTCACCATCGAATTGGGTTATTGCTACCGCTTGAAGATGCACAATATAAATTCCTACAAATCTACTTCATGGGCAATGTGGAAAATCAACTTGATCAGCGCCAAACAATCAATATGGCAATGAGAAGAGAAATTCTTCGAAGTCTGCAGCAGCTACTTCATGAACATCATGTATTGGTTCGGTTATTCAAAACTGCGTTGGATCGCATTCCAAGTGATGACTATAAAGTCGTGCGGATAAACGCATTCGCCATGACAATCAATAAATCACAAGGCCAATCATTGAGTGCCCTGAATCTGGTAAATGGATGTTTTTCACACGGTCAACTGTATGTTGCATGTTCCCGTGTCGGAAAACCATCCGTTTTGATCGTTTTCTCACCTGATAACAAGATGGAAAATATCGTTTATCACAGAGTGCTTCAATGAGGGGAAATACAATTCAAAATCGACCCGACCGCAGCCTATCCAGCAAAAATTTCAACACAAAGCATCAATTGTAATGGACAATTGTCCACAGGATTTCTGCAATTTGAAATGACGCAGGGCAACGCCTGCGGGGTCAGCTATTTGTAATATTACAAGTTCCATATACAAAAAAAAAAAACTTGAATTTGTTAACGTGGAATTTTTGTTTATCGTTAGACCGTATTTTTAATTTTTCTTTTCGTCCTAAGATATGTTTTGAAAATCTACAATTAAGTATCTTTCATAAGACAACTAAAAATTAAACAAATAAAACTATTTTCTTACATTTATAACAACTTCGTCAGCAAAAGAATATAAATAAATTTTCTCAAAAAAATGTGTTCCGACAGCCTAACGGTACTTTTGAGTACCACCATCATTATTTGACCTTGAGAGTCCTTGAGAAATCAAAACATAAATTTTCCTTCTAATAACACTCTTAAATCAAAAATTTTCAAAAAAAGTTAATCTTATACTGCTTTTTTAATTGCTTGGTCAACAAGGGGTTAAATTATTGATCGACAATATATTGGTTCATTTTTTTATATTCCAGATAGATGAGTTTGTTTAAAATTATATTATATATTTTCACTTAATTTTTAAATTCTACTTTTTTTTCTACTTCTTCTTACCTCATCCAATTGAACATTTTTGGCTAAGACAGAACGACGCGACGTCTGTAGGGACAGCTAGTATTTATATAAACCTCAAACCTAACTAAACCTATCTTATCTATTCTAAATTAACATACATATATGTGCATGCATATAAATATATACTTTATATATATTTTATATATGTATATGTATATACATATCTTTTATTTTTAGTTTTAATATATTTATTTTATTTTGTTTTTGGTGTATATTCTTTTTTGTTCTATCCTACCCTAACCTAAGCTACCCTACTCTAGTCTATGTAAGTTCGTTGAAAGCATTTTATATCGCCGAGACCATTTGTCATCAAATTTGCTCTTTTCCTCTGAATCACTTTTTTTGGATGAATGGGCACTCAAATAAACAAAATTGTCATATTTGGGGACCGGAAAACCCTGACTAGGTTCACCAAAAGGTAATGTATTCCCCAAAAGCCACTGTGTGGTGGGAATTTCAGGTAGACGGCATTACTAGATCCCACCTTTTCGAAGATGAGATAAGAGAGGTACTTGTAGCGATTGGATAGAGTTATCAATATATTCGTATATCGACCGATTTTTTTTTTCAAATTTAAATGAAAAGACGACGCTACTGTTCACTGTACACAAGCCTTCAAACAATCAATTATTGTGTAAGAAATTCTACGATTTCATTATTTCTGTTAGAGGGGAAGTTGATTGGCCTCCGAGATAAAGCAATTTGATACCTTTAGACATCTTCATGTGGGGTTGAAAGATAAGAGCTATGTTAATAACCCAGCGATAATTCGGAGCCTTGAAGATATATTAACATCCATAATTAACATGAGAACTGTAGCCATTGACCCAAATATTCTTGAAAAAAGTCGTTGATAATTGTGATTGGAAATGGTATTACATGAAGATAATGATCCCAAGCACTGTATTCGGAAATGTAGAGCTTGGAAATCTGGAAATGGTGTCTGGCGTTTATCATGGCCGTCTTAATCTCCCGACGCTAACCCGTTCGAAAACATGTGGCGGTTTATAAAGCACAGGCTTCAGGGAAAGCGTATCTTCATATTAGAGCAACTGTTTTGGCAGATAAAAGCAATATGGCGATCACTTCCTGAATTATATGCGGAGACTATTGTAGCAAGCATATGTCATCGGTGTCAAGCCATACTTGAGAACAATGGCGACTGAACAGTGTTTTAAATATAATGTATCGCTCATTTAAATTAGTTTCAATCCACACTTTCGTTTTTTTTTCATGTTACTTTTTTTGAGATATTCTCGCCATGCTTTTGTGATTATAACTATATATAAAGGGGAGGAAGGTTCATCATAACATCTGGAGCAGTGCTGGCGAAAGCCCCCGTACAGCTGAAACAAATCTCTCTTTGGAGTTTGATGAAAGAGGCAACGACATGTTTGCGTGTTAGAATGTTCCAACAGACCACTGATGCATATGAGATTATCGGTCTCATTATTGCCGTATCCGAGGACTTTTATCGGCCATAAGCCCAATGTTGCCTAGCGTCGTTGGGCCAAAAATTCTTTACAGAGATTGCGGATGTGGCAAATGCAGATATATCGGATCTTCTAAAATTCATAAAGAGCACGGGGTGGTTTAATTAACCACAGGTTAATTATATGTGTACCCCTACAAATGAAGGGAATCACAATGGGCCTTTTGGCCTCCGAGTGGAAGTGATGCTTAACCATCACACTCCCCTTCTTTAACCTAACCTAATCTAACCTACTATTTATTTCGAGTGCGCATTCAATTCTGCCAAATAGGTTTTGAAGCGCAATCTCGCAAGATTTCCCGCGCTGATAACCATGTTGCATCTCCGAAAGAGGATGCATTCGAATGGGCATTTTGCGCACGTGTAACTCTACTAGTCTCTCCATGCTTTTTAACAAGAAGGATATTAGACTGATTGGTCTAAAGCTCTTGGCGTGTGAGTAATCTTCTTTCCCTTTTTTGGTAATAAAGAACACTTTCACCGCGCGCCAAGGAATAAGTATGTGGGGGAGTTCCAGGCTAGCAGTGAAAATTCTTTTCAAAGTAAGAAGCAGCTGCCTTAATGTATCTTTTTGTAGCATAATAGGGTGTTGTATATCCCACCAGTGCATGGCAACTCAAAGCCATCAAAAGATGACTTCAATCATTGCCAGCGCTACGCAATATACAACTACGCCAAGTTGTTTTCGCCGTTTCAGTCGCAGTTACCGTCGAAGGAGTATGCAACGAGCCGATGGCAGTTTGATTTCCCGGGTCTGAAGTAGTAAACTGAGAGTTTCCGCTTTAGACTCAGTAAAAGTACCATCCGATTTTCTGAATACATCCAGCTTTGTCGATTTTCCTCGCTTGAGGATTTTAACTAACTTGCTGGTCGCGCTCAAGGATTTGATCGCTTCGCTGAAGGTCTTAGAAGAATCATTCTTCGATTCACGAATAAACTTCTTATATTCTTTCTGCTTCGTTCGATATTTATCCATTCATCTTGCGAATTCGATTTGAGCGATCTATTCAGGAGACTTCGTGCTTCCATACGGAGACATTTGAGCTTACCATTTTCAGGAAACCAATTTCCTGCAGGGAGGTTTCTTGACAGGACATGCGAGTTCAAAACAACTGGTGATGATGCTACTCAGGTTGTGAGTGGCATCCTCTACTAATTGTTATATTCTGAGTTTAGGTAGGACGGATTCCTCAAGCTCGTCTCTAAACCTTAGCCAGTCTGCCTTTCTCGGATTCCGCGTGAGTTGCAAGGGAGAGATCCCACAACTCAATGGAAATTCGATATATTTGTGGTCTGACAACGTAGCATCTGATAAGACTGGTTTAGTTTTAGTTTTAAAATCATTTTTATCTAATATTTCTTATAACTATTTAATGCTAGACCAAAATGCTTAACATTAGCTGAACTATCTAACACATCTTAATATCTTACTGCCCCTAGGCGGACGCTCTAAAACAAACAGAATAACTTGAAACTAAGTCTTTTGATTACTGTATTTGAACTTAGAATTAAACTTATGATATCTTAAGCTACAATAAGAAAATTGTTTTATTTTAAAAACTTAGCATATGATCATACATATGTCTCCAGTTAGTGATGGCCTTCACATATCGTTTAAATAGAACTTAAAGCATTAGGTGGTATGAATATCGAAGTCGCAAAATTTCATAGAATTAGTCTCTTGAACATCAAATATAAGGCTTCTTGACCGAACCCCGAGGGTACATGCAGCAAAAAAACGACGGCATTAAAGAAAGAGTAATATAGGCTATCGTGAATCGATGGTGGTGCTGAGCCGAAAGATGCTCGATTTTTGCTATAGAATCAATTCTGATTGGAAACAGCTGACTAGAAAGGGAATTCTAGGAGAAAAATCCTGGTTGAGGCTCAAGTTCAGCCTGGACTATAACAGCATTAAAAACCTGGTTACCACCCAATGTGTTTGATTTACGAATCTACAAAAATCCTTCCTAACAAATACATAGGCTCGGTCTTCACATGCAATTGTATTTTGTATTTGAGAAAACTCGAATACCAATAACTTTCAAGGTACTTAGGGTTTTTAACGAACTCGTCAATTAAGTCATGAAATCGGCTTGGTAGTACAGAAACCAATCGACTGGATCTGCACATTATTCCTTAACTATCCAAAGCACTTAACTAATCACCTCGCTCATAACTCCTCTACCATTCTATTACGAAATTACATGCCACACTTAATTACCGCCAAGTTCATGCTTCATAAGATATTTCACATCTAATTGTTCAACCGGAAAAAGGCACGTTACCCCCTTGGAAAGGAGTAGTCAAGAACAATTAGCGCGAAACTCCCTACAATTCCATTTTATATTTGTTCATTCGTAATAAGTATAAAACGTTCTCGTCCTGGATTTCCACACACTCGCACTCCCGGCCCGAAAATAAAAATCAATTCGAAAGTAATTAAAAGCAAAGCTTTTCTACTGGTAGATCCAACTTTTTCGTGGTAAGTACGAGCGCAGCACTCCTTGGCGGTGGACGGTTTGTTAGAAGGACAAGAGATAAGGGGAAGTAATTCATATTGGAAAGCACTTAAAACACCGATTACACCGCTACTTAACACTTGTAGCAATCTGGACGAGTGAAAACTTTTTCAAACTTCTATCCCCTGGCCTGGGCGCTCATTGTCGTGAGAGTGAAGGCGAAATTGCCATTAGCGATTTTCGTGAAGTGAATTCCTGAATTCAATGGAAATGTCTTCGTATATGGATGGTTCACCTGTAACTGGCCGGGCCGGCGCCTGCTACTTGCTGCCTTCGTGGCTGACAATTCTCAAATTTATTTCAAGAGCTACTTCAGCAGGACTCGATTTTCTCTCTAGTGTTTGCAGCATTGAGGACACTTGGATCGGCGAATACTCTGGGGATATGATTCCGTTTGCAATGCCGTCGTCGTCATCGTTGTCTATACCAGTCGTATGGGGAAATACGTTAAAAGGATCCCAAGGTTTTACGGTTCTTGTTCTTGTGTCTCTTCTGGGAAAATCTTGAACCACCATAATCCTGTCTAAGTTGTACTTTTGCTCCGCATATTTTTTGGTTGCTTTCGTCTGCCGGCTAGCTACCTACCTCGCTCCTAGGTAATGATTTCTGAATGCACTGCTTGTAAACTTGAACTGCGGTTTCTTCATGATGGTGGTGTGGGACCTTGTTGGCTCTGGATCTGATGTTTGTGGTTCCAAGATTCTGGAAAATAAATGCTTTCATAAATTATGTGGTAAGGTTATGGTTTTTGCCCTTTATCTCCTCCTCTTTATCTACGAAATACTTATACTCGCATGTCCGTATATATGTAGCTCTGGATATACCTAAGTGTGTTCTCTGACTTGGTCGTTGCGGAGGGATAATCCGCTGAAATCCTATTATGTGCACCTGATCTTCGATGTCGAAAATGTAAAATCAATGCATTCTCTCATGCTGCATGCGGTATAGAGCAATCGGTAGTTGGCTTTAGGAGGAATCAGAACAGAGGGGAAGTATGATTGACGGAGGGATATACGACTAGAAGTAGCTTGTTGAAGAATAAAGGTATCTCCGGTTTATTGAAATGCTTAATCTTAATAGACTGTGCTCCTTTATCTGACTTAGGTGACAGAATGCGATATTTACAATCGAGAGGATTTCCTTTGAGAAAATAATTGACACATTTTAGATAAATTTCTGCTCTGTGCAGCCTGACTTGCGAAACAAACCTTATGTACGAAAGGCAGGGTTTCTAGGAAATGAAAAGACAAATTAAGATCTTGGAAATTCCAAACACATGTACATATATGAGCAAATTATTTTGGTATATTTACCACTGGTGAGTTTTAATAGTAAGTTAATTACTGTCTTGATTACCTGTTTTAGGGCACTTTATACGCAATTTAATTGTCGTTAATAACAATATTTACTTGAAGCAAAAGAAAAAGGAAAAAATTACCTTAATAAACATTTACGCTAAAACCATAGCTGGACACAAAAATATATATACGGCCCTATGTTACAAGAATTCCTTCCGCAAGTCAAAAAAAAACAAAAATATTTTTTCTTCAATTTTTTTTTTGTTTTAAGAAAAAAGTCGCGTGGGTAGCAATATTTTTTGCAACAACTGTGACTGAGTTGAACTTCTAAAACAGACAATCTTGCATCACTTTCGCGCTTGTGTAGAATTTCTATTTAGAAATCATCTCCACTTGTGATGTAGTCATTTTTCACATAAATGAGATGAAAACACTCAAGTGCCTCTGCGCGACGTTGCCGATTTTCACAAAAATTGAGTGATACCTGCTACGTATTATGATGGTCTGATACCTAACTTTGCCAATTCACTATGAATCAATGCATAGCGCGTAGAGCGTCGATGGAATTATATGGGATTTGTTGGAAATCATGTATGGAGCCATTTCGATGGCAAAAAATGAAATTTACAATTTGATTTCATTTTACGGCCAGTGTCGGCACCTATTGGCCGAACTCATAAACCCTTTTTTTCTTCGCAGACGGCAAATTTAAATCCAGATATGGAAGAGATTCTGTGCGCTGGTTGGATGCAAGGGAGATTAAGTTGAGTTAAATGGTCCAGAAGATCGTTCTTTTCAGATGTCTTACACTGAGGAGAGCATGTGTGACATTGTCAGTCAATCACTTTTTCATATGTGTATGGACTTATACTGAATTACTTGAGACTTTTTTCATAAGTATGGAACCGTACTGAGCGATTTTAAAGTCGTACGGAGTCTTGAATGTGAACGAGGGTGATGGCAGATCAAGAAACAGACACAGACTTGACTAAAATATTCGAACACATTTTCCACTCATTTCGCGACTTGAAATAATATATGAGTATAGTACTTTAGTTCGTAGTCTTTTCTGATTCTAACCCCCGATGCAAAACGAGGAGTGTTATAAGTCTGACGTGTCTGTGAGTCTGTCTGTGGCATCGTAGCTCCTGAGCGAATGGACCGATTTTGATGATTTTTTTTTGTTTGAAAGCTAACGTGATCGAGATGGTTCTTAGCTACAATTAATGAAAATCTGTTCAAGTGTTTCAAGGTCATAAGCCTCTTTGTAATCTACGGTAGGGATCTTAGACGCATAATGGGTATTTACATTACTTTCAAACATGTCTGTGACCTAACGTTTGATACAACCCTGTATACTGGTACCACTGATCTACTCTGATGATGGAGCTCGAAGGTAGGATACGAAATTCTGGATTGCCTATTAGTAAATCCATCATGTTTGGGTTCATTAGATTCGTCTTAACCAGTTCTATTCATTTCGATCGTTGACCATCGAGTATGGGCTTATATGTATGTGTTCATTTTCGGTTATGAAATACGTTATTGCAACGCAACGTTCCAAAAAAAAACCTAGCGTAGGTTAATACAAATAGTTATTATACAAGGTGGCGCAAAATGAATCACTCTATCAGAAGATAATTTTTACAAATGGCGTCGTACCTCAATCATATTTGACATTTGTAAACCAGACAGCTCCTGTATACAAATAGACAAGCAATGGAGCGCTATACTCAGCAAGAGTGTGGAATAATATTGTCGATTTGTTTTTTTTTTTGGTCGGTGATGTTGGCGCAGCGTGAATTTCGATGTCGATTTCCTAATCGTGTCGCGCCAACTGGACAAATATTCCGGCGCTAAGCTACTCGACTCGAACAGACAGACCCTACCGCGAATTTTAGCGAAAGACTTCTACATGTTCCCGTACAAGGCACAAACAGTGCATCAGGTAATGCCTGCTGGCCGTCAGTCGCGTGTGAATTACCGTCAAGCCATCCTTAATTTCAACAACGAAGAGGACGATTTGTGTGGAAAGTCATCATGAGCATATCCACTTAAGCGGCTACGTCAATAAGGATAGGGGGTCGCTCTATTGAAAGCAAAATTTCTTTGATTTTTATCTAAAATTAGCGTTTACGATAGTATAATGGTAGTGCAAAACCTTATTTAAGAGGATTATACGCTTACCATTATTATAATATTCACCTTGAACCAAATATAATGGTAGAGGAGTTATGAGCGAAATGATTAAGAACTTCGGGGAATTTATGTATAATGTGAGAGAACCGTAGCGCAGTGGGTAGTGTGTCGGCCTCTGACGCACGATGAGCGAGTTCGGATCCCGATAACACCAACGCCATCGAATGTTCATTTCGCGACTTCTCTTCTCAACGGGGTATTGGCAAAACCCATCGTAATACACTTGTCTTGAAAAAGCTTCCTGCTCTCGCCGTTGGGAATATGCATTAAGCAGTAGGTCCCTTTAACATGTGTGAAAAAGAAACCGCACACGACATACGTGAATGAGAAGCTCTGGCTCTCCATGAGATGTAATGCCATATAAGAAGAATGTGCGGATCCATTCGATTGGTTTCTTCTTTCCTCGTACCTCCATCGATTCTCCTTTAGATCTTGTTTTCAAAGACCCGAAATCTATTTTCCTCCTTCTGAGTTAAATATGTACCAGGTTTTACATTCGTAAAGCGTCACTGGAATTATTATGGTTTTATAAATGCGGATTTCCCCTCTAATTTTTCTGAAGGCATCTTGTTATAATCCTTCACGTATTTCGAATGTTTCCTATACCACATTTCATAATTTAACTATTCCTTTAGGCATACTTGTGTTAGTTTGACCAACTTTTTTGGGCTTCTCAGGCTTATAAGAATATGATACATTTGCGATCAATTGCAAATCAAAACAACAGAGTCATATGCCTTTTTGAAATCTACAAGTAGTTGGTGTACGGTTTCGTGGGATTTCTATTTCGTTTTTAAAAGATGTCGGAAATGAAAATCTGGTTGCTCCTTGAGTGGTTCCTTCTGAGGCCCTCTGGTAGTATCCGATTATTTCCTTAGCGTATGAGTTCAGTCTCTTTAGGAGAATATTCGATAACACTTTGTAACAACTTGATAGTAGCAATATTAATCGGAAATTGTTGCACTGTGTTCAGTCATCCTTTTTAAATACGGGAATAATGACTGAGTTTTCCCATTCCTCGGGGAAGGTTTCATTGTTCCATATGGTCGGGATGAGCTCATGTAACTTATCTGTTAATTTTTCTCTTGCGCATTTTATTTATTCCGATGATCTTAGGTACATTCCTGCGGCGTTGAAATTCTTAAGTCGATGGATTGCGTCGTTTACTTCCTGAATGGTTGTCAGTTCTACTTAACCATTTGCTGTGTGCATAACACCGTTTTCAATTGCTGCTGGCTCTCCATGTAAATTCAGCCATATCTTGTTTGCGTGATCTCTTCATATCTCATATCTAGGGGTTTTACTTTTCCTCGCATTCTTCGTCGAACCAAGGCTTTCTTTTGGGGGCTCAATAACCGACTTTGTTTTCCGCTGCTGCCTTTATAACACTTTTTATTTACTGCTTCTATCCGTCTTGTTTAGTTAGTTGTTAGCTTCTATGACATCTACTTGCGCAAACTTGTTATTAATTTCGTCCGGGTTTTGAAACTGCATACGAGGGTCAAATTGTCAAATATTTCAATTATTGTTTCATAAAACGCGTTCTTTATCTCTTCATCCTTATCTATTAAAGGCTAGTTCAGAACTACATTGTTATAGCGGAGACCCCGTATTTTAGCCACTGACATTCGGTGTTTTTTAAAAAAGTACTACGTCCATTACGTTCTGCATAATTTGATGTTGCGTTTATCGATGCGCGCATCTGTATCACCACAAACGAAGGCATACCTGCCCTTTACGGTTGTTAGCATTTATTTAACATGATTCAAACGCTGCATTTTTCGGACTAGGAGCTATTTGGATATCTCAAAAAACCAACATTTTCCCATGTTAATGAATGACAATATAGGCGGACGGCAAGACATTAAGGTACGTGGGTTAAAGTAAATGCAATAGAGTAACTTACCCCCATCTAGCAACAAGGATTATAACCCTGGGTACCGTCAGCAAACAAGGTTTGCTCAAAATATAAGGAAGATAAAGTTTTTTTCGGAAAATATTATTCATCAATATCTATTTTGCCCCCTTCAAAGAAATCCCTGTCCGATATAATACACTTGCGCCAGCTCCAATCGATGAATCTGACAGGCACTGTTTGGTATAGCCTTAAGCCTTTTCCGCAATGCGGTCTTTATCTCCTTAATCGTGGTAAATCTCCGTTCTCTCATGCATCTTTTCAGTTTTGGGAAGAGAAAAACTCGCAGGAAGCCAAGTCGGATGAATACAGTGGAATTGAGTACACGAGTAAGCAGGTGCATTATCGTAATGTAACAGGCATGCATTTTTTTCCCACAAATACGATCCATTCCTTCGTATTGCTTCACGGAAATGGCACATAACTAATATTTTCTAGTGTCCATACGACTCTCGGTAAGACACATGTGGACCACGTCATTGTAATCAAAAAACATAAATGAGCAAAACTTTTACATTTCGTCTTGGTCACTTCCATTGGAATGTTTGGGATTTGGTTTCGACGCCATAGCCACACCTATTTTTCGTCACCAATGATGACCCTTTTCAGGAAATCTGGATCGTCATTCACGTCATTCAATATATCCTGAGAGATTATCATGCGACGGTTCTTTTAGTCAAAATTTAGCAATTTCGGAACAGACTTCGCTGACACACATTTCATACCGAAAATACCTGAACGAAATTTATGTCTTGAGCCAACCGATATCCTACGCAACTTCTCTGATAGAGATTCGACCACTCTCAATAACAATTTCCATTTTCGTTTCATCCGTTGTTGCCGTCCTTGTTTTCGTATTTTTCATCATTAACATCTTTTCGGCTTTCTGTGAAGAGCTTCGTATAAACATTATTTTTTTGCTCAAAATAGACTCATCCAACATTTAAGAGCATTAGAGCACAAACCCAGGATAAGAAGGTTTCTTCTAGGTAATTTTTGCGAAATCTCTAACGACCTGACTAAGAGTTGATCAGAAATTCTTCAGGATTCAAAGAGGATGTCCCGGGAACGCCATCCTTTAAATATGCGACAATATTTATATTTTCAACTATCAGTATTTCTTAAAGACTAATAAAATTATTTATTTCATTATCTGAGGGACCTGACCTGACCAATGGCAAATGGCTTTCAAAAGTAATTGTGTTAATTCTCAAATATTTCCTTCAGTTGAACTACTCTTTTGACTGATCTTTTACTCCTTTGTTAAACATACCTAACGCCAACTTCAAATATCCCTAGAATATAAAAAGGTAATCCCTCATTTCAACCGATCGAATAACCCCCTCTCTCTACCAATCAAACAATTGACTACACTTCCGACCCTCAACTATCTAAAAGTTCTGAGATTTTATCCCAACCGCACGGTCGCACCACAATGACTTCAACTAAATCCAACAAACACCCACTATTTCCCACCTCCCCGATCCGTCCAAGCCAGCAAACTATAGAACTTAATACTCGTAGAGCAAGTTTCAACCTTCTGGGGTGGCGGATTGCTCTCGCGTAGTGTTTGGGGGTTAATTGGAAACTAACAAGAGATCTAGCAGGAGACAACAAAGCGGATGCAAACGTCTGTTGAAAAGTTTCTCCTTTACACCTCCATACAAGTGCAAAAACCTCCCCCGGCAAAGTGCCTGCCTACCCACTTACCCTATCCCAACCGCAATATGCTGAATCATTGAAAACTTACCCCTAGGTTTTCGTACGAGCATCATCATCAACCCCGTCATCATTCCCCATTGCTCTCGTCCGAAATGTGCCACTCGAGCGGATGGGAAATTAGTTTGTTCGTCCGTTTTCAATTAATACTGACCCAAATGTGATATCCTTCCGGAAAGTGAACAGTATCCTTTTTCCATTTCGGTGGGATTTTTAATATTCGATTTTTTTCTTTTTCGTTTTATATTTTGCTTTCATCCTTCGGTTGTCCTGTTCATCTATGTATGTTGTTGCTTTGATTTGAAGACGATTCTCGATTTCTATGTGTTGATGTTGACTCTGATATCATGGTCAAAAGGAATAGGTTTTTATGGGGCAGTGAGAAATTTAATAAAGTCCCGAACAACCACCGTTTTATTTTATATGTAGCTCAAAGGAAGAAAATCAGAATCAATGTCAAGGGGTGAACGACGTTTTGCATAAAGAAGCCTTGGTCGATATCAGTATTCCAATTAAAAAAGGATGCGTTGAAAAACGAACACATTTTTGACCTTTAATAGACTATCCGGTTTAAAAATGATCTTTTTGCTTTCGGGTGATTGTGTATTTGGACGCGATTTTTATATTAAAAGCTGTTAGAAAAAGTCTTCGAAAAGTATAGTTAAGCAGATGAACATGGGTTTTAACCATAAGCCATTTCTTTTTCTTTAATGCAGCGTAGACACCCAAGCAGAACTTCTCGACTGCGCTTACCGTAAGTTGCGTCGGAGTTGGATATTTTGAGGTTTGTGTTTTGTTTGCATGGGAAATTTTAGAGTTGATTTGAACAATGTTCGTGGGCTAAGAGCGAATATCTTTGCTGTGTACATCCACCTTTCTCGTTACAAACCAGCTATTTTGGCACTAAGTGAAACACAGCTTGGGGAAAACAGTAACTTTTCGGATTTGAGCCTGTCTGTATATAACTTGGTGCCATTATTCTTTCTACACCGCCGTCTTGCTATTTACATATGTCCGTAGTGATGTTCACTATTCAAATCCGGAATTCATTTTCATGTGATCAAAGATACATGTCCGTAAGCATTTAGTTCAATACTGTTTCATTTCGAACCTGGACAGTAACTCGACTTTTACCGAGTTCGATGCGCTGTCCGATTCCATTACAAGAATTGAATCCTTGTTTCCTCGCACTGTAATTGCTATTGCGGAAAATTTCAATGTACACAATTCTAATTGGCTTCAACATTCGGATCAGACAATAACCGTAGGAAGGTATGTATCTGCTGCGGTAAGCAATCTAACCTAGCTAGTAAATGACCCATACCTGACATTGCAGATCATTCCGCCCACACAGTACACTTGTTCCTCACCTCTCATCCCGATAAGTATTCTATCGATATATTGTCACCTGTCGTCAGACCACTGTGTCGTTTCAGCTAATTTCTCGTATCCAAACCACACAATTGGAGAACGAATCCCTAAAAGAATAGTATGGCTCTACGAGAAATCCAATATGAGCGGACTCAACAACTTCTTTAGGAAATTTAACTGGTCACTTTGCTTCCTCGACAGTGATATGGATGCTGCTGCTTATGCGATCACGAACATACTTTTGCTGGATATGAGATCCTTCATTCCACATAAAGTGAATAGTATCAACCCTAACCTGACTCGAGCTATAAAGAGGCTATCAGATTGAGATAGCTGAGTTTCCGGACTTACAAAGCTAACCTCTCTAAGGAAAACCGGAATAAGTTTAAACGAGCCAGAAATACCTTTAATGCAATGATTCGACGTGTCAAATTCTCTCATGACCAAAAGTTTTCCCAAAGGCAGCGAAAACTTTTGGTAATTTGTGAAAAACATAATGGGTTCTGCCTTATCCTCATTTTCTCATTTACAATGACATCCCAGCTGTCAACTCTTTAGACAAAGCCAATCTGCTCCCAGATTTCTCTTTGTCTCCGCCTGTACTTAGGAACGTAGAATCTTCCATGAGACAAATACACTTTCGGACTCGTACAGTTGCAAGACTACGTAAGGATCTCAAATCCGGTGGCCCTGATGGTATTCTCCCAATACTTCTGAACAACTGTTCTTCCACGATGGCAAAACCACTGCGTAAGCTTTTTCATCTTTCCTACTCCTCGTCCAGCCCGTCCCTGAAAATGGCGAATCTTCGTCTTCCACCTCCTTCCGACCCATAGCACTAACGTCTCTAAGGTCATGGAAACGCTGATAAATCGTCAGCTTATGAAATATCTTGAATCATGGAAGCTTTTTAATGACGGCAGTACGGTTTCCGCAGCAACAAGTTCACTGGTGATTTGATGGCATATTTCACCGAAAATGGAACCAATCTTTGCATCATTTCGGCGAAAGCCAGATTGTTGCGCCCGATATTTAAAAAGCCTTTGACAGAATTTGGCATCAGGCTCTTATGTCGAAAATGCGAGCTTATGGTATTGATGAGTTACTTCTTCTATGAATTACCTTTCGGGCCGTTCAATTCAAGTTGTTTTGGATGGTTTCAAGTCTGATATTCACCAAATAAACGCTGGTGTTTCGCAGGACTCTGTTCTGCCACCGACACTCTTCCTCATTTTTATAAATGATCTTTTAACTGCTGCTTCTAATCCAATACCTTCGCTGATGACAGCACTCTTAGTTTTTTTTATTCGTTCCAGGACTCACATCCCTGTTCTACGGTCGCAGAGCTGGAACGGCAACGTATGTTAAGCACATTCAATTCCGACCTTGACAGGATAATTAAATGGGGTATAAACAATAGAGTGGAATTCAATGCTTCCAAAACACAATGCTGTCTACTGTCAATCAAGCTAACCATCAATAATCAGGCATTATCCCAGGAAGGGCGCTTGTGTCGATGAAACCGAAAGACTTTTCGTCCTTGGTATGTGTGTTAATAAACCTCTTAGTTGCTATGGCCACATATTCAAGATCGCCATGAACGCTGCGAAATGTCTAGGTTTCCTCAAACGATGCATGAAATATTTCTCCCCTCTGATCTGGCTATAATTTACGAGGTCTATATCGGAGAGAGCCGTGGCGCAGTGGGTAGTGTGCCGGCCTCTGACGCACGATGAGCGAGTTCGGATCCCGATAACACGCCATCTAATGTTCATTACTCGCCTTCTCTCCTCGGCGGGGAACTGGCAAAACCCCCCGTAGTACACTTGCCTCGACAAAGCTTCTCGACTCTCGCCGTTCGGAATCGGCATTAAAACTGTAGGTCCCGTTCACTTGTGTGAAAAACAAATCGCACACAACATAAGTGAATTAGAGAAGCTAGGCACTGGCTCTTCATAAGCTCTAACGCCATCTAAAAAGAAGAAGATATCCGCCCCAGGCTTGAGTATAACGCTTATATCTTGTCTGGTGCTCCCAAGACCTCTTTGCACCTGCTAGTTAGAATACAAAACAAGAATACAGACAACAATATCGCGAAATCGATCGACTCACTCAAACATCGTCGCAATGACTTCCCTCTCTTTGTTTTATCGTTATTTAAAAAAAACAATGCTCAAGTGAGCTAGAAAATTGCATTCCTCCCCTTCAAAAATTTAACCGCAATACACGTCTCGGCCGGATTGCTCATCAGCTCACCCTCAAGCCTGTCTTCGGACACACAGTCAAATTTAGAGACTCGTTTCTTAGCCGAACAACACGAATGTGGAATGTTCTTGCCAGATCAACCTTTCCAACTTATTACAATCCACAAAAACTTAAAACCTATGTACACCGGTACCTTCTTTCCTTGTCTCCCTCTATACCTTCGGCCCGTGCTGTGTCTTTATTACTTGACATTTAAGGGTAGTCATAACCGTGTTATGCACGTAGTTGTGCACGTGTAAACAAAAAAAAAAAAAATCAACAGTGCGAAATAAACAAAGGAACCCTACAGCAAGGGTTTGAAATACTTCAACTCCAACTCAAGCAAACAAGTCACGCGAGCATGCAGAACCAGCTAATGACATCTACGAGCTGCGAGATGTAGTCGAATCCTATGGGTGTGCACTATCCGACTGTTTTTCGTGAAGGTTTGCACCTCTTTGCTTCCCCGAAACAGATCCGTTTCGGCATAGACTATTGATGTGTAATAGTCGCCGATCTGAGCACTGGCTAAATAATGATAAGGCACCGAAACAAATGCTAGAAACGAGTTCTATTCAAGAAAGACAATGGTGGCTATTCGTCGGCCTTCTGTTGGCATTATCTACTATTAACTTTTTAAAAATGCTAAGAAGCACCTAACTAGCCCAAAAAAATGCATCAGAAACTACTAACTAAGCAGTCTACGCTGCTCAAAAGAGATGGAGTCATATTGCATCATGGCATAACTCGCCCACATGCGTCCTACAGTTAAACACGAAGCAGTATGATATTATTTCTCATCCACCATACTCCTGATCTGTCGCCGCCAACCGCATATCACGTTTCACACATTTGGATCGCTTTTTGGCAAGAAAACTACTCAAAAATGAAAACGTCCTCAAAGAAGTTTCCTATAAGTAATCGATCCGTATAAGTGAAAGTCAGAAAGTGCAATATCGGGAGAGTACGCTAGTTGGGTTAGGACTTTCCATTTGAGTGTTTGCAAGTAGGTTTTGCTCGGTTTTGCGAGTAATCATACTTTTCTGATTCCACTAAATACAAATATTGGATTCCTGGATATTTGACTTCGCCGTTGATATTACTGGTTGGCCGGGCTCATCCATGACGCTTGGGACTTTCTATCGCCAGTGACTTTCCTATTATACCGTTCCAGCTTGTTTTTGGGGCGCAGTTTTCTTGGTTTTTACTTTATTTTCAAAGCTCTAAGGCGTTTTCCTTCCAATGACAAGTCCAATTTTGTCTTTCTGTCTGAATGACTAATTGGCTCCTTTCCTTCCAGGCCAAAATCACTACTTTGAATGTGGTAGGGGCTCACTCACAACTTTTGATGTATAATATTATACATACCCTTGATCCGTAGAGACCACATTATTTATGTTAGGACTGAGGGCAACAAACATGCATAGTTTTTGGAGACAATTAAACTACTGAGGAATCGGAAGTGTTGTCGGGCGCTAGAATGGATATAATATGTTATTGCACAATTGTAGCAAGACACCACAAGAAGTGGCCAGTATCCTCATTCACGAATCGCTAAAAACTCTTCACGTTTCAGAATTCATTGGCCCAGAGGACTCTATAGAAAAAAAAAAGTGGAGAGCCTTTTCGGCCAAAGATTGCAGATGGAAGGAAGAGAGATAAGCCTCTGTCTGATACATAACGAAGTCAGGGTGTAAATAGGTGTCGTAAGGTATACTTAAAATCGTATGCATTGTCAACTTATGTGTGCGATGTCAGCTACTCCTTATGTGTTATCTAATTGCCGACCAACTGATGAATCATCTGACAACTCAGGGCTTCAGTGTTTCTAAATTGGGGGTATATAACTGAAGATCATCTGTGAAAGCAATTAGAATACGTGAAGTTTATTAAAGTTATCTGATACTGATTGCGGCACACACTATCTCTAATGAATTAACCAATTGAAGCTTAAGACCCTTTTAAGGAACCCAATTTCCTCTAAGAATTGGTTAAATACTAACATTGAGGAGAACCGTTTTCTCTATATATATATATATATATATATATTTTATTGTGAACTCGTTTATAAATTACATTAGTTATCGCACAATTTACATATTTTGTTCAGAGTTATGATTTACAAGAGAAATCTTACTACTGAGAAATATTTTACAGGTTCATTAATATACAAATTATATGAGGCAAACTTTCTGGGGAAACAACGAAAAAAAAACCCCAATACAAAAGAAAAAAAAAAAAAAAATTTAAAAATTAAAAAAAAAACAAAAAACAAAAACTATAAAGCAAAATATAAGTCAAAATAAATAAGCATATTAATAAATAAATAAATGATATATATAAATAATTAAAATTTATAAACAAATAAATAGATAAATAAATAAATAACAAAAATCATAAGTATAAATAAATAAATTAGTAAATAAATAAATAAATAAATATATATGTATATTATATAATTAAATAAATAAATAAATGTATAAATAAATAAATAAATAAATAGAGATATAAATAAAAATAATAGTGATATAATATCTAAATAAATAAATAAATAAATAAATAAATAAATAAATAAATCAATAAATAAATCAATAAATAAATCAATAAATAAATTAATTAATTAATAAATTAATAAATAAATAAACAGATATACAAACAGATAAACAAATATAACAGATATATACAATAGATAAAATTGCGTGGGTAACGGAATCATGTGTTATGGTACTGGTTTAACTCATTTAATAAAGGGTTTTCGGGAATATCGCATCTAATTCTAAATGTTTCAGATAGTTTGCGTATTCTGGAGAAGATCATTTCAACATTAGCTCTGTGATGCAAATCTATAGTCGAATGAAACCAAGGCAGCTTGAGCATCATTTTTAGGATTTTATTTTGCGAGATTTGTAACTTCTTTATATAACACTTGGCACAGTTACCCCAAACTTGGCACCCATACAGAAGAATTGCTTGAAATATTGTTTTGTATAAAACTATTTTGTTTTCACTTGAAAGCATAGATTTACGGTTAATAAAGGGGTATAACATCCGAGTTGCAATATTAATTTTTTTAAGGGTTTGAGCATTGTGCACATTAAAGATTAATTTTTGGTCAAGATATATACCGAGATACCTCACAGATGTTCGCCATGGTACTGAATTACCTAAGATGTTGAGCTGATTAGCCGGTAGGAAACAAGTCTTTCTTTTTCGAGTAAAAAAGATAGATTGAATCTTGTCGGCGTTAAGCTTTATTTTCCATTTCTTATAATATTCCTCTAATAGTATCGCAGCATTTCTTAAGTTCGATTCAATGTTGAAACCGAACTCATGAGACGATAATATTGCGGTATCGTCTGCATACATTGCCACATCACAGAACGGAAGTTTGGGAAAATCAGATATATAAAGGTTATATAAGATTGGACCTAGGACTGAGCCTTGCGGTACTCCAGCATAAAAAGGGATAAGACCAGAAGCGTGATTATTAACATACACTTTGAAACTACGGTTTGACACAAAGCTTTTGATAATTTTACACAAAAATGGAGGAAAATTAAAACTTAACATTTTGTATATGAGTCCGTCATGCCACACTGAATCAAATGCTTTTTCAATATCAAGCAGTATCATGCCGGTAGATTTGCCTATTGCACGATTCTTCTTAATGATATTGCATATTCTTAAAACTTGATGTGAAGTTCCGTGGTAACGTCTAAAACCAAACTGTTCGTTTGGAAATATTTCCTTAGCTTCTATTATATTTAATAGTTTTTCTTTAATGATTTGTTCGTATATCTTACTTACTGAACTTAGTAGGCTAATGGGTCTGTAACTTTCGAGTGTGTCTACAGGTTTTCCTGCCTTTGGTATTGGAATTATCTTTGCTAATTTCCATGTATCTGGAAAATATTGAACTTTAAGACACGAGTTAATGATAAAAGTAAGAAATTCAATTCCCTTTTTTGGCAATTTGGTTAAATAAATATTTTTTATATTATCAATGCCACCTGTTTTCCGAGCAACTAAGCTTTTAAGAAAAAATAGAGTGTCATCTAATGTAATAAATTCATTTGTCGGAGTTAAGTGACTAGAAAAGTTTAAAGTTCTTAAAGCATCTTCTACAATCGCATTAGTGTTTGCATCCCCCAGGTGATGGGACACCATGTGATTCCTAGCAAAATTTGCCGCTAATGCATTCGCTTTTTCCTTATCTGTGCGATACACATTCGTACCACTCTTAAGGCTGGGGATTTCTTTATGTTTAGTTTTGATAATTTTTACGATATTCCAAAAAGGTTTGGAGCCCTTATCTAAAGATTTTAACTTTATATTCCACTCTCTATTACGGAATTCTTGAATTTTAAATCGTATCGCCTTATTAAGTTGTTTAAGAAGAACGCCTACCGTTGGTTGTCGATATCTTTGCCAGTTCCTCCGATACATGTTTCTAATTCTTATCATCTCAAGGATATAACTAGGCAGTTTTAAACAGTACCCTTTTTTTCTTACTTTTGGGATGCTGCTACTTGCAGAACTAAGAACAAATTTCGAGAATTGCTGGACAATGGTGTCAACATCTTCGTTAGTAGTCACCAGATCAAGGTTCATTGAACTACCTCGAAGTTGTCGCTTTATATTATTGCGATACTTGACCCAGTCGGCGTTCTTCAAATCGAGAATATATTGCACATTTTCGAAACCTGACCAACAAATCTTAGTAAGTACCGGGTTATGGTCTGAGCTCAATTCATTTAATGAGACAGGTTGAGACATAATACCAGAGACATTAGTAACAAAAAAATCGAGTACGGATGGACTTCCCACATAGCTAGATGGGACATACGTAGGACAAAGCGGAAACATAACAGAAACAGGTAGCATAACACACAGGTCAGACAACACATTACCCCAAGAATTTGCTCTGGTGCAACCCCAATCTCTGTGCCTACAATTCAAATCACCTCCAACAATGAATGGACCATTCATGGTTAGAAGTTTCCTTAATTCATTTTTAAAAGCACTTCTTCTGTGTTCGCGTGCCAAGTTTGTTATTCTGCCCGGAAAATATAAACAGTAAATTTTGATTTTTCTCAAATTTGAGAGAGTAATTTCAATACCGACATTTTCAATATATTGAGTTAGTATACATGGTAAGAGCTGATGTTGAATTGATCTTTTTATCAGTATTGCGACACCCCCACCTCTTCTATCTTCTCTGTCGACTCGATAGCATTTGTATTGTGGGGTAGAAATTCGAATATTTGAATTTAACCACGTTTCCGTTACCAATGCAACATCGATATTGTTATTGGTTAGAAAATCTATAAATTCAACATGTTTATTTCTAATACCTCTAGCATTCCATGTTATAATATTAATATTAGTAGTATTGCTAAAGTTATTTAACATTATTGTACAAAAACTTAGTCGCTAATTGTGCGATAACATTAAATTGATCTAGTTTAGTCTTGCACGAACCTAGTTTAGTAATCATTTCCATTACTAGAGCATTTATTTCATCCATTGTGAACAGGTTTTCGCCGGGGTTGGACACAGGATGATTGTTGTTGGGTAACGTAGTTGATGGGGGCATTGCGGCCGATGGTAGTGCAGTGTTCACACAAGCATTATTCCGAATGACGTTTGTTTTGTTATTATTCCTCGCTGGTTTAGGTGGTAACGGCGGGAATTCGTTCATAGATAGCGGGAAGGTGTTAACGTTTTTCGTGTTGGTGATGTTACTTGCATGACGTAATGAACTGTGAAAATTCGTCGTCCTTGTTTTTTGTCTCATTTCAATATATTTATTTCTGCTAGCGCATGAAATGTCAGTGGATTTATGACTGCCGTGACAGTTCGCACATTTCTGTGCGTTCGAGTTAGGACAGTCGGCAGTATAGTGATGACCAGCACAGTGAGAGCAATATGTTTTGACGTGGCAGTTTTTTTCGCCGTGGCCAAACATTTGGCAGTTACGACATTGCGTTATGCGGTTCTTTTGTTGACGATGGAAGCTCCAGGTTATTTGTGTGTGAAACACGGAACGAACATTTTTTTTAAGATCAGTTAATCTAATTGATCCATTTTCAATAAATATTAAATAGAAAGTTTCACTGTATTTTTCATAAGTTTTAGTTATCTTTTTAATGTCTTTGCACTTGATCCCGAGTCTAATCAGTTCATTTTTCAATAAGGTGGTATCACATTCACCTAGACCGAACAATACGACTTTAAAAACTTTTTCACTCTTCAACTCATGAGTGAAATATTGGCAATTTTCATTTTTTAAATAATCCAACACTGATTTATAAGAATCCATAGACTCACACACGATTTTTATACCGATTGAGATTAGCTTAATTGAGTAATCTGAAACACCGATAGATCTCATTAAATTGTGCACAAAATCCGGGGTTTTTTGAAGTAGTTTTATTGGGGGTACCGGAATTTTTTTTGTGTTCTTTAATACCACAGTATCGTCCATATCAGACTCATTGTCACTATCAGGGAGACATTGGAGGGGACTCCAATAGTTAGCACAATTTTTATTTTTACTTGTCGAAGCCATTGTTGGGATCGATTCGTGTTTTTTAGGTTTTTTATCCGAGGACATATATCTGTCCCCGGAATTTGGGGATCTCGCGCGTTTGTTAATTTTAATGACGTTATGTGTACAATTCAGAGCGAAAGTATGCGTGTAGAGGATAGCACGATCACACACCTACTGTTTTCTCTATATGCATGGCGGATTTATAACTGTATTTGATAACGACTATATTAAATATTGACATTGATCGGTTTATACCATTCTAGCCGGTTAGTGTTCTAATACAAAAGTGGGTGGGTGAAATGAATGAATGTCCGAAATACATAGGCACTCAGTAGTTTCCAGGTAATATGTACGTTGGAGAAGATTTCAATAGTTTCTTAAAAGTCCATGTAAGAGTAATGAATTTAGTAGAAGGAGATGATTTAATAGAAATATCATTCTCCATCTTCCTCTAAACTGCTTGATGAAATGACTGGAACAAGATGAAAATTACTTGAAGTATTGCCAACATTTGTCCTATAGTCACTTTGTGACATTTTTCCATAATCCATATAACACCAACAGCGAGCCCAGACATCGCACCCGAGATGTAAATCACGTTCCCATGAATTATATCTTTCGGAAGGAAGCATACCAGTTATGACTGACTTCTTACTAACGACGAATAGCACCCTAATAACGTCGAAAGCGCCTTGCTTTCTTTGCCATCCGCCTGGTCTCTCATAAAAATGTTAATCTTACCAATGGATCGTTCGTAGAAGAGTGCATCAAGAAGGAGATGGAACGAGCGGGGCGTACAAAATGTAGAAAATACGAAAGAGAGGAAGAAAATCGAATAAATTATGTCTGCTTTTATTGTATCATTAATTTCGCATTACAGATACGTTGCAGGGAGCGCCAACTCGTGGAGGAAGCAACAGCGTCTAGAAAGGCATTCGTCCCTATAGGCAATCCTTAGAATGTCGTAAAAACGTTAACAAAAAAAAAAAAAACTAATAAACCCTAAGAGAGTGCGAGGAAAAGTCTTGAGAGGTATGAAGGCAATGCCTTCGATGACACAGAAGGGGAAGCCGTCAGGAGGCTAGAAGCGCACACATGCATGCAAGCGAGTCTTTATAACAGTAATAGGTTGTATCGGTTGCGCCACGAGGCACGCAAATGATATTGATATCAGATGCAAGGATCTAAATTGCTCGAGAAGATAAATTTTCAGTTACAGCCACACTTGGAGAGGCAGCGACAGCAAAACTGGATATCATTGTGAGGCGGCATGTCATTAGGCACGCGACGCCAGCCAGGGGTGTTGGGAAGAGACTCAATGTCGCATGTTGGATGCTTTTTTTGTCGAGTTTCAATCCATGAAATGATATTCGCTGTTTATGTCGACGATGCGACTTTATATAAATATAATCTGAACATGATAGTTTTTGTCAAGCCGAAACTCTTTTGGATAAGCTCGCCGGTGGCCAAGGGTTCATATTTCTATTTTTCTATTCTATTCTATTTATTTCTCTTAATATACTTACAAATATAATATAAAAATACAAAAACCAATATAAAAAATCGTTAAGTTAAGAATTACAAAGTAAAACAAGAGAAATCTGGTGGCATTCGATATTTTATACAAAGTGAGGTCAAATAGTGTTGAATGCCACTTCAAAAGGAAGAATACAATAAGATGGGGTGGGTGATTAAACAAAAATAAAAAGACAATTTTCAGCAATTAAATTCATTTAACATAATGTCAGTTAATTATTACTTCATAGGATGCAAACATTTTGTAATCATTGTACTAACGTCAAAGGTTTCAACAACAGTTAGATCAAAGCATTAGAAGTAAGAGAGTCTAGACTAAAAATCTTGAGAGAACAGCCAGTTTTTTACGAGCTTTAAAAACATTTGGACATGTGAACACGTCTGATTTCTTCAGGGAGGACATTAAATAAACGTTTACATACAATTGAATAAAAATTTCTATATGCCGTGGTTCGATAGTTTGGCACTTGAAGCAAATTAATCGAGTTATTACGCAGATTATGGTTTGAGATTATTCGAAAATGTCGGTTACCAGACTTCATAAAGAATGCTTTTAGTACCTTGAAACAGTATGAACAGGAAGAATACCTAATTGACAAAACAAAGGAAAACTAGGATGCCTATTAGGTTTGCGACAAATTTTTCGGACAACATTCTTTTACAGGACTAGCAATGGCTGAACTTTGTTCTGATAGCCTCCTCCCCAGCAATTTATACCGTATTGAAGCTTTGAATGAAAAACTCCATAATAAATTGTGGTAAGGAGCTTAGTTGAACATATATTGCCGTAGCGTGAGATGAAAATTTCATATCAGAGTCAAGTAAGAGTCCCAGGTACATAAATTCGTCTACATTCTCTATCAAACAACAATCATCACTACACTTTTCACTAGTACAAAATAATTGACCGAACACAGTGCTTGCACATTTACATTGATATGATTTAAATTTTTTGCAATTCGGTGCATGAAAATATACATTTGGTTTTGGACTAACGGCCGAAGATAAATCAAAGAACATTAATTTAGTCTTAGGGCTTATTACAAATTTGTGTTCAGCAAACCATTGTCTTAGAGTATGTACATATATCACAATTTATGTCAGCGATAAGATCTAAGGGACTGTTGGTGCCTTACCATAACCCAACATCGTCAGTGAATGCAGTAGATAAGCCTTTTAGATAGGGGTGAAACAGTGAGTTGATATATGTATATTAAAAAAAGAATGGGACCCAGGACTGAACCTTGTGGTACACCGAGAGTGATTAATTGCACATCACTTCTCGTCTCATCCAACCTTACTCTCTGTGATATATTGTTCAGATATGAACTGAACCATTCGAACAAATTGTATGGTAAACCATGTCAAAGGCTTTGGATATGTCTATGATTAGCGCTGCTGTACATTTTTTTGTCCAGGTTGCACATTATTTGAGAGCAAAACTCTAAAAGTGCGTCCTCGGTTGATTCGCACTTTTGGAATCCAAATTGAGTAGGATGAAAGAACCTCACCTTGTCTAAAAAGTTTACAAATCTAATTTTTATAAGTTTTTCAAAAACTTTGCTTATGCTTGGCAGAAGAGAAATTGGTCTATCATTTCCTATTTTAGTTGGAGAGCCTTTTTTAAACAGAGGAATAACTTCTTCACACTTTAGACCGTCAGGAAAAATACCAGAAAAAACATTACGATTGAATACATTAGCTAATACATCCACAATAAAACATGCAATATTTTTAAGGACAACATTAGAAATACCATCGACACCACATGAATTTGAGTTATTCAAACTACCAATCGTACTTAAAATCTCTATAGGAGTTATAGGGTCAAAAACAAAACTTCTACAGTGCACAGAGTTTGCATCATCAATAACAGAACATTGAGAACACAGGTTCTGAGTTAGTCCATTATGTAATTTAAGTCCAATAATTAAAAAATGTCTATTAAAAGCGTCAGTGATTTCTTGTTTATTTGTTATTTCCTTATTATTAGTCCGTAGAACAATAGTTTTTTGAGTGGATGATTTTTTGGGGAGAATTGTGTTTACAACTTTCCACTCTTTCTTAAGATTATCTCTAGCTGAATAAAATTGAGCACGGTAATAAGAATCACGGCAAATTGGTATTTCCTTTTTCAAATCAGCACATATCTTTTTATATTTCATTATGAGAAAAACATTGCTAGGGTACTTTTTGCAATTTACTTTTTGTTGTTACTTTATTTAATAAATAATTAGATAGCCAAGGCTTAAGTTTATGTATAGATTTTTTTGTGGTCAGCAAATCATATTGCAACTTGCAATATGACTTTTTAGAGTGATTATGAAATTAGAATATGCATTCGATACGTCACTACAGTTAAAAACATTGTTCCATTTTCAAATAAATAATATGACAAGTGCTCTTTGTTGTGTTGATAAACGTGTTTAAGGCCGAAAGTTCTCGTTTTTCACAAATTGTGCATGAAATAAGTGGATAGTCTAACAATATAATGCTTCGCAAGCTCTGCTTGATATACTTAAAATGGCATTGTATCCTCATAGGTATTCCAACGGCAATTAGTACACTTGATCACAACCCATAATAAATAAGAGATAATGAACTCACAGTAAATGTTGGCATTTTGTGTTTATTTACACATTTTCAAAAAACATTTTTATTAATTTTACTTAGAAGTTGCCTTAGTCAAAAAGACTTAAAACCAGCTTAAATATCTTAATTCACCAAAAATACCTTACCTGTGACACTCTAATATTAACAGATATTAATAGGTATCTTAAGTTAAAAAAATTGGCATGCTTTTTTCGAGCTACGACAAATCATCTCAAATTGATCGAAATAGAGGAATGTTTTTGGTGAGATAAAATCGTAAAGACGTAAAAGTAAACCCCGGAAATCTTGTTATGGACTGAAGTCATTGCTTTTGCAACGTGGGTTCACCTATATCAGAAAATTGTTCAAATGAGATCTCTCGTTAGGGTAAAATTTGCTGAACTCCGATACAGATGTTCGGGTTCAAACACCGGAATATTTTCCATTAAATTGGCTCCCACTTTGAACCACAGGGGACATCCATATTCCATAGACAATCATGAGCTTGATTAAGATCACGTAGCAGGTAACTTTCACCCTTGTATGAAGTTGCCCCCGGACCTCGCCAGAACAGTATCTATATGTTTATCAAATAACAGGTACTAGTATAGCAACTATACCGCTATACTATATCGGTTCACTCTTTGTTTCGCTAGTGGTTAAAAATTGAGAGCTTACACCAATTTTCCCTAGCGCTCAAAGGCGTTCTGATTCTGAATCTGAAAGATTCATTAAAAGGTATATGCTAAAGAGGATCGATGAGTTCACTGTACCCAGTTGATGTCCATTGTTGATTTCAAATGTTTGGGTAGAAGTCACATTGGCAATTTTCTACGTCAAAAATGTCAAAAATCATATATAGCAGTGGTTTACTTATGCCCAGTCGGCTGAGCTCTAACCATACGGTGTCGAAAGCTCTTTCCAAATCAAGACATTTGTTCCATTGGGTATCCGATACGAGCTCCGTGCGGTATGAATAGTCTAATACTCGAGAGGAGACTCATCGACCGGAGATTCGCCGGGTTGGTCTTTACCCTTCTTAAGAATTTGTTGCACTAACATCTTGAACAGTATGGTGTACATCTCTATGGCCATACCATCAGTTCCCACAAATTTCTTTTTTTTTTCAATGATTCGAAAATCTTCTGGAGATCTTACTTCGAATTGAAAAGTGTTTTAGCCCTTCCCTGAATCCGGCTTTATTCGCTATGAAATCGTAATTGAATCTGTTACAACCTAAGTTCTCTGATCGTCAATGATAGACATCATTTCGAAGCTGGAAGTGATGAACTAATTTTCCAACCGCCTGTAGAAGAGTCTAAGTCTTGACAGGAGTGTATTTTTGTGGTGTCGTGATGCTTTTGGCGTGGTGTCGTACAGTTCATTGTCTGTTTAATTCGTTTTAAGGTACCTGTTAATCTCGAAGTTTGACAAGGAAGCACTCGCTTCCGTTTCTACGTTTGTTTGGACATACTTTCCCATCTCCGTGAACTCGTCTGGTACCTCGATGATGGCACAGTCCCTAATGGCCACTCTCGTAAAAGTCAGTAGCCGGTTAAGAGACCATCATGTCAGCCAGTCTTAGGGACTATCCGTTGCGATTGAACTATATTATATTCCATTCCTAGTGGCGAGTCCAACAATATACGGAAATAAAAAATTCAACAAAATCTAAATCATAATTATGTTTTATTTCAATTTACTTCGAGAACCCCATATTGGATGACCCTGTATTATCATGATCGCTTTGCTCATCGTGTGCAGTAGTAAAGTTCGATACCAAGCGACCATGAGACGTACTCAGATGTAACAGGGCATATTTACATATAATATACGAATATTTTTAAACAGATCTTATCATTTAGAATTATCGTTTTTAATTCTCTTAAAATAATAAAAACAAAAACTCTAAAAATAATAAAAAAACCATTTATATTAGAAATGCGGTAGCATATTATGATAACTCTGACGTAAGCGGGCCTCACACACGCTACCGATCCAATTGATCTGTTGAAATTTCAACAGATCTGGTATTTCGTGGAGGTTCAAGAGTTGCACTCTTATCATGTTTGTTTGTCACACAACCTGGGAGGGGTGCAGTAGATGGTTTGTGTCTAAAATGTTCGTTCACTACTCTCCGGGGGTGGTTGTTTTGGGATTCGAGAGATTCGACTGAATTTGTCGCGTTATTTGTAGTTTTACAGTAATTTTATTAATTGGAAATTCACACGCAGAGTATGAATTTTGGAGTGATTTTATACTGCGAGTGTTATGCCTTCGTCAGCATTTTTTGATCATCTCTCATTCATAACTGGTATTGTTGCAAATTTTTTTTCCGTAGGTATAGGGATTGTTCTTGGCTATGGCCAGACTTGAACTACAGACCTTCCGCTCAACAGTCGGTGATGATTACCATTGCTATCAACACTACGATTTCTATGTGTTTCAAATTATTGCATGATTATATACATTTAAAAGAAACGCCCTCTACCAGTAATAATAAATCGGCTGTCATGCAAGATGAAAATCGAAACCAAGTCGTGACTTCCATTTGAATGAGTTTTCGATATGTCTTCTTTTGGGCCTGGGTACCTTTGTAGAGTCGAATGTTTGAAGGTGTCAGAAACTGTTTCACTCATTTATTTTTTATTATCCATGCCCATACATAATCAGTTTCTTTTCCATAATACTTTTAAGTAAAAATAAATTGTATAAATCCTTTACTGGAGAACATTTCTAATTGACGAACCCACGCAACTCCTTTTTAGAAATATTTAGTTTTCCATCCATAGAGTTGAATTTCATTCCATTTTCCATTATTAAATAGCTATTAAAGATTAATTTGAAAGCCCCCAAACAATGAATAAATACGACTTTACTCATACGACACCAAATTATTTTGGTTTTCCACTTTCCCCAGTTATTATCACTCAAAGGCTCGCATCCAAGGCTCAAGGGAAAGTAAACATGCAATTGAATAATTTCAGACCAAGATATTTGAAAAGTGGTCAAGGTGTGAATCGTAAGGTCCACACGACTAACTTCCCAGTGAGAAGAATGAAATTATTATTTTTTTTTTATTATTATTATAATTTTATTTATAATTTATAATTTTAACCGTGGAAGCTTTGGTAAATATAAACCCCTCCGCCACCTGGTCGTCCTTTACCAAAGCCCCGACCTCCTTGCCATACTGTTCCGTGATTGCCTCCTCGGCTTCCTCCACCTCTTCCTCGGCTTCCTCAACCTCTTCCTCGGCTTCCTCCACCCCTTCCTCGGCTTCCGCCACCTCTGCTCCGAAATCCACCACGGCCGCCACCTCGTCCCTGTTTTCGGACGTGGCCACCATGTCACCGTTAACCTTTGTTTTGACCCCTTCCTTTTCTGTCCTCATATTTTTTCTTTTTTTTCTTCATCTTTTTTTTCATTTTTTTCCCTCGGGAGTAGTGGGAGCCACCATTTCTACCCCGTTCTGAAACAATAATAATAATAAGACATGTTTGATGATTGTTAATTGTAAACATTGTTAATAACAATTGAATATTGTTAATAACAATTGAATCAACCTTTACTTGCAAAAAGATTGTTCAATTTTTTGTATCCTACGATAGCATTACAGACACTTTATTTGAACTATTAAAACTTTGTTTTATTATAAGCAAACATTTATCGACACCATTCTCTAAACGTTCTCAACAATGTTCAAATGTTATTAACCATATTTAATTGTTATTAGCAATATTCAATTGTTATTAACCATATTCAATTGTTATTAGCAATATTCAATTGTTATTAACAATATTCAATCGTTATTAACCATATTCAATTGTTATTAGCAATATTCAATTGTTATTAATAATATTTAATTATTAATAGCAATATTATATTATTAATTGCTATAGCCTTACCGATGCTATACTTCCAAACCTGATATAAGTTTAGAGTTGTTGTAGAAAAAAAGTGTTGTTTTTTTTATAACTTTCTTTAATGACATTTTTCATTTTTTAATTGTGCACTGCATTCATTTTAAAATTTAGCTTGTTTGCCTTTTTTTCTTGGTTTTCTTGTTTAAAAAAAAAACGGCTGGACCGATTTCGCTGAAAATTCATTCAGTTCTATGTTATGTAATTACGCGTCTAATGTATCTAGTCCCATGTTAATATCATCTTTGGTTCTCAATATAATCGAGATGAAAAATGATTACGAACACTCATACACACATACGCACATACATCCATACACACACACAGACATCTCTATAAAAACGTTGGATTTGGATTTTGGTGACCTTGAAACGTGGAGATATGTCAAAATTTGGGATTCACAAAATCGGCCCCATTACAAAAATTTCCTACTGGGAAGTTAAAAAATAATAATTCCAACACGTTTATCACGTTTTACATCAGTTTTGTGCAAAAATTATGGGCAACTTGAATATCTGCATTTTGGACCGTCTACCCTTTAGTATATTATATTACTTTTCTACTAGGCTACTACCACTATTATATGCACAAGTATGTGTGTTTATCCTCAAACGAATTGAAAAAAAGTTTTACATCCTGCGAACTAGCCATATAATAAAACAGATACAATAGCTCGGAGCGAGTATTTACAAGCAACTGAAGTACTTTTAATTGCTTCCATTTCCCACATCCTTCCCCAAGCAAGGCCGGATGTCCATGATCCGGCATCAGAGATCAAAGGTATGGCAAAACGTTGTGTGGCAGAAAATTTAATTTCCAGCTTTCATTTTGAACTTATCTATCGAATCGTTTTAAATCATGGTTCATAATCCTTCAGAAAAAAAAAGCAAAAACAAAAACAAACGAATGCAGCCCCGAGCCACATAAAATGCAAATAGAACAAAACACGTTTTTTAATTAGACCGTTTCTTTATTTCATATTTAATTGCAACATAACAAAACACGATTGTGGGAGTGATTGAGGTAATTGCTTGTTTTATTCGAATTTTTTTTCTGGCTAATCTGCCTTTTCTCCCCCTTTTAAGCCATTGCTAGCCTGTTGGCTCAGAAAGCCCTTCGTGAAATGATTGGAGCGACGTCATGGTTAAGCTGTCGCTTAGCTAAATCCCTGCTCTAGACAGTGTGGGATGGGACCGGGCATTTGAATGAATGACCAGACCTTAAGTTTAATTGAAAATGCTTGTCGATTTAATTCGTGTCGCTTTTTTTTTCCTCGTTCTGGAAAGGTATACGCTATGGGCATATGCAAATGTGGAGAACTCTTTCTTTCCAGTTTAACTAAATCGTTTGTATAGCATATGGAGATGCCTATGTCAGAACTATGATGCATCGGTAGGTGGTGATATTTCAGTTAAGTGAATTTTTATATTCAAGGGAAAAATCGTGTCGTTGAGGATGTGGTTCCATGTAGAGTTATTTCTGATATCAGGTGTTCAAGGAATTTGGAATTTTAAGCGTGTTTATTAAGACAGGTTAAGTGTAATGAAAATATGTACGGACACAGAAATTCGAAGAGAGAGTATATTCTCGATTCCAAAATTCCCCTAAAAAGGAAAATATCCGAAGTCCAGGTATTATATTACTATATCGACACAAAATAGAAGCATCCCCTCACAAAAGAAAATGCTATAGGCCACTAGAAGTCCACAGGCGCAGTGAAGTAAATTCGTTATGTTTCAGAATATTCGAAGGAACCAAAGGGGGATGTTTGTTTTTTTCTTAGTGAACGCGTTATCTCAACGTTTACATTTCACGTTAGCATAGAGAAGCGAACCATAAAACCTACAATTTAAATTTTATTAACTCTCCCTAACCGCTCGCTTCATCACTGCATTAGTTTCATCAGCTCCAGTCCCAAATCATTCTAGACCCAAAGCCCAATTCGAAGTTTAATATGGAAACCTGGCGAAGACATCTATATTGAAACCAAACGCAATATTATTTGTTAATGAACATTGAACATTTATTCAGATAGGTTATTGTAAAAAAAAAAACAATGGTCTTAGACTTAAGCTTAGATCTAAGCTGATTTTGTGGATGTGTTCAGTTGTTGTCCATCCCATTTTTATCTAGTTTAATGGCCTATTTAAAGCCTATTCCTTAGCAAAATCCGAAAAGGTTGAAGGAGTAGTAGAAATCGGTACCACGGGATGAAACTTCGAGGTGTTATCATCAGCCGGGCGGATATAACCAACACCTTTACAATAGCCAAATTTATATATCCCGATAATTTCAACCTAGGTCAAAATGAGGAGTAGCAACAAAACGGCACTGCAGGTGTTATCGGATGTTTTTTTTTAATTAATTTTTATTGTACATATTCTATTCTTCATTTACCAGATAATAACGTTTACATCTAACTTAAAAATATCTTTAATCTCAGGCGTCTTACTGTCTCTTTGCGGACATTTTAAGTCTAACTATATTTCTTAAATATTATTGCCCATGTTAAACCCATCCATTAATTGTTTTTTTTATGATTGCATTTCGAAATCTGTTTTTTTTTTAGGAAAATTTTCTGAAAAAGCTAGATTCATTTTCTTTTCTTATTCCAAGGCTTAATCAGTTCCGAATGGTCAGCCTCCTGATTGCGTCTTTCAGCAATTGGACTTTGCAATCTTGATCACTATGCTTACCCGAGACCTCACCAAGACTAACAGGTCTCAGTCAGTTTTCAGGTTCATATAAGCATGATGACGCCACAAGCCTCTAAAAGATCCCCTAGTTAACCTTAATCTAACTTACGAGCTAAGGAGCGAGGAGGATCTCTCCGGATTAACGCACCAAGCAGTGGGGAGCACTTCTACCCAACAACCACCAGAAGTCCGCCATTGTAGTATAGAGCAAGGTATGAGCTAATGAGCACTGTCAATGTACCAGTCGCGGATGAGCAGTTTGTCCGTTTGCCCCAGTGGCGGTAATAAATTACTGGGATACCATCGGAAAGACGCTTCTAGGGGAATAAAGCCCGATCTGAGTGTGTTATCTCGGTATTTATAATTGAAGGAGTAAGCCTTTGAGATAAGGTTATTATCATTTCTCATAGCTCGTGCTTTCGGCCCGTACAGATCCTTATTAGGATAATGCCTAATGAACTGAGATTCTGGCGTTCTGTACGATATAAGACAGACTAGGCACTGTCTCTTTATTACGTACGCTAGGTAACGATACACGATAATGGGCCTTATAAGACAAGCATCTATATCTATCATCTATATATGTCTATCCAAATATAGATGTTTATGTTGACACCTATAAACGCGAATTTCCTCTAGTTCTTGCTGGTATCTCTTGAGACGTTATACAACGGAATCTTAAATAGTATCGTTTCCGCCTTTTGGAAGCTAATTTTAAACTTTCAAACATCCAGAATAAATATGAGATCGTTTGTATAGACGGTAAACAGTATCAAAAGGTTAACTGCTCCCTGTTAAAACCTGCTTGACGTAACGTTTTCACATTTAATAACAAACCTCTTTCCATGGTCATTACGTAAATCATGTACAGAAGGTTTGGCATGCTTTGTGAGCTTATAGAACAGACCGTCTAACCATACTGTGTCGAAGACCTTTTCTAAGTCGGCCAAGCAAGCTTTTTCTTGGAATGTTTCCACTGAATGTCGGAAACCAGTTTTGACGCAGTGCCTCGCCGGTTGTCCAGTATTATTTTCTTTACCTTAACCCATTTGATCACAGCTTTGCTTACTACTTGTTCATGAGTATTGCTAACATTTGGAAGCAAACTAATGATGGGGGATTACCAGGATTTATTCTATTTCTACACCGTTTAGGGATGCGGTGAACCACCGCCCGTTACCAATGGGTTGGATAATGAATATTATTCCGAGCGTTGTTGAACAGCGTGGTGAGAACATCTACTGCTTCGATTGGCAGGTGACCATTGCAAGATTTTCATCGCCGAATACGATGAGCTTCGATCGATAGTTTCGTGATCCTGCATTAATTGGTGAATGGTTCAAAAAGACCGCATTTTCAAGCTCGTGATTATGATGAGCAGAACTATTCAGCGTGTACTCGCAGATGTGTGGATTCTCGATTACTATTCACTAAAGAGCTGTTCGACACTCTCTGGACTTATGCCCTCTTATGTCCTTATCTCTGGATCGTGTCAATTTGAAAACTGTTTTTATAGCCGTTTTTTTTCGGTGAAGTGATCGTTGGTGTTCCGTATTTGTCGGTTTGATCGCTTTATGACGACGTCTATGATGTTGGTCATTTGTCAAGTATTGGCTTGTAGGGGAATTAATTCTACTCAGACTTATTTCTCTTATCATAGATCATGAGAAGAGTCCCTTCTCGGCGTTATGGCTAAGATCAAAATCGTTTTAACTGTGATGTGAAAGATGATTCAAGAGGCAATTTATATTTTAAGTTTTGAATTAAGTGAAAAGGGGTTTCCTGATACATTAATAGGCTTCTCCTTACTTATTGATGATCGTCAGCTAGGTTTTTCAGTATTGCTTAGTAAATCCTATGCTAAGTTTCTGCTCTGGCAACAAACATAAGAACAAAGAATACGACTGAATTTACAGAGTGTTCTTCATCTACTCAGATGAGGGGTACTCAGTTTGCAGGGAGAGAACTCCGTTGGGACTCTATGGGAAAATATGTATACATATATATGTATATTTGCTAAACCATTTTTAGTCCGACCTCAACGCTCATAAAAGATTCGTTAGCGTTTCGGTGACTTTAATTGCATTCATTCATGTAAGAATCTTCACAGCTTATCATCAAAAGCCTGCTTTTAAGCATATCTTAGTTAGCGACCTTAATAAAACAGCAGTGTTCTCCATCAGTCCCAGTTAACTCATGGTTACATACAGACAAAAGATCGCTGTACGATGCTTTATAGTCGTAAATAGAAGGATTCCGTATATCGGACCTGCCTAAGATCTAGTACCAAGTATTCCGATCTCAAGCAGATGAACGGGTGCGTGTGAGATCTGGAAGAGATCAGCAGGTAAACGGTATAAGTTTGTGAAACAACGGAGAAAACAGACACTTCTATAGTCTTCCGATAAATTATTAGTTCTACCTGAGAGCACACTATTGGCTGTCATCGTTGGTTTAAGCATGATGGTTTTGCCATAGTCCTCATGGAATTTAGAATGCATAAAAGGAATCCAGTACATTTACAGGTAGGCAGGGTGCGCATGGTATTTGAGGACATCCATGTCATTGGTATTAATATCTCAAGGTATTTTTTTTATTTTTGTTTTTTATTAGATGATCAATGAGGGACTATAAACGTTAAAAAAATTTAAAAAAACATGCTGCTATTATCGCTATATGTGTGAAGCGACCATTCGAAGTCAATGAGAGCCATTAAGAGGGAATTTAACGTTTCGGAGTTTCTAATCGATCGACTTATCCACGAAAACCTTCGCTATAAATCTTACGTTAAGTCCAGAGGACAGTTTACATAACTCAGGAACAAAGAACTTCCCGAGCAAAGCGTCTTTGAAGAAGCTTAAGAACCCTGAAGCTCCTAAAATACTATGGTTTTCCTGCCGAAAAAAGATTGCTCTGATTCTGAGGTTCCCCTTGCCCATGACTGAGCAGGTTGTTGCCACTAACGGAGTTTACTGAATAGTTTTAAAATCAAGTAGTCACTCAACGTGGTGTATTTTTCTATTTCATGTAAATATAAAAAAAAATTGAGAAAAATATTTTTAATTTAAATTCACGTATTGGCCTGTAACATCCGTCTTAATCGATTGTTTTTATGGGGGGAGCAACACAAGTAGCGTTGACTCACTTTTGTACCAATGGAATATGCTGGTTTACTATGCCATAATAAGTTTGCTAGCAATTTAAGATATGGTAAAGGTATCATAATCTAAAAATTCGATTAAGATATTCAACAATGAAGGCATGTAGGGTTATCTTTTTAAAAAGGATATGGGTAGTAAAGGACTCAATTTACTCGTTTTTGAAAGCTTTTAAAGTCATTAAAAAGTTGTTGTACGGGAAAACCACTCCACACGGATGAAAAGAAATAAGAATACCGCTAAAGCTACCGGTTCTTGGTACGAAAGTCTTGCCTAGCAAAGTTCTGCCTCAACTGCTTTTTCATATGAAAGAGTCGCAGTAGCTCCTTTCGAATTGAAATTAGGAAACTCGTTAAAAAGAACATATTTAAGATAGAGAAATAAACTCTATCGTTTGAAATACAAAACTGGAAAGTCGGAATTTAAAACGATCTTAACGGCTTACTTGCTATTGTGAAGACATATATACCAACCTAGAAATCGAATCCATTGAAAACGAAATAAAAGCGTTTGCGCCCATACTTAACCTTCGACTAAAAAGTCTAAACAACCGCGGCGATTTTAAGGGATCAAGTCACTTACCTAGGCAACAGTAAACAAGCATCCGTAATATACGGTGGCAGACTGTATGCAGAACGTAGGAAAGAGGACATGTATTTAGTCAGTAAAAATCTCACAGTACTCGGAACACGCGCTATCAGTACCGTGCTAGCGGGAGATTAGGTTCCTCCACAAAATCGAAATTTCATCGCCTCCAAGCATGTCAATAGGACTATGTGTGTGGAATCATAAGTTTGCGAAACATTTTATCAATTTGCAACGTCAAACAAATTGTGATATGTTTCCATGTTGTGTTACAATATGCTTAGATTCTAAGCGATGTGAGGATGCTGTGGTATTCCTCGTATAATCTTAGGCATCTAAAGATAAAACAAACATCAAGCAGAACCGCAAAGTAACCTCCCTTTTCATCCGTCAACCATAATGTGGGCACATTATACTGTTCACCTCACCCGCTAATATCCGATGTTCCCTTTCGCTCTGCATAATTAAGTAAAATTATATCTTTGCGTGAACGCACCTTTTCATCACCCTCGCGGGAAAATAAAAGTAAAGGGAATTCTGGATGACAATATTCCCTTGTGAACGTATTCCTTTCACACCCTTCCCAGACATTCAGATAAAACAACTGAAAATGAAATAAGCTTAAGGGTTGCTTGGAGAAAATAAAAACAGAAATTCAATTTATTGCAACCCTGCAGCTACCGCTAATGCAACCACACCCCACAAAATGAGTTCGTTGATAGCCTTAAGCCATGCAACATAACTGTTATCCTTATTCCCGGCACCCTTGTCGTACTGTCGTCTCTCGGGACTAAGGAAAACAAATTATCTATTCGGCAGTTTGCCTGGACATGCCACATAAAGCCATTAATATGACGGGTCATGTCATAGCTAATACCTGCTGTTGCTACTGCTGATGGTGGTCGGGTGTATATAGTGTTGCTTGGTCCAGGATAACCTTCTCTCCCTAGACTAGCCTCATCCTTTTGACATAATATTAACTATCCGCATAGTCATGTGTCACTGAGTTAGTCTCAGTCGATGGGCGGAAAGGATGTCTCATGCCCACACTACATTTGTATTGTATGTATAAACTAAAAGGGCCAAAAGCTATTTCTGTATTGTATAATACATATTTCAGGCGTATTATTACACTTGTAGTTCGGTGTGGGATTTATGAGCATGCCCTTTTCAATGTCGGTGAACTACGCGATGGAAGGTAACGTGGGTAAGAGTAATGCTGTTTGTGTGGCTAACAGTGTTCGAGCCAAATTATTAATTAAACGAACACGTAATTATTCCGAAGATGAGACGATAGAATGACAATCCACCGATCTGGCTTTTGTCCTAAGGTCTGTCTCTCTTTTAATTTTTATCTCCATGCATGTACATAAGTGCACTTCGTTCAAACGTTCCAAACACACTCTACATAATCTAGGGTTACATTTGTTGGGTGCATATGGCGACGTTCAGGACTCGTTGTGTATTCCAATTACGTAGCCATTATGATATATCGGATGCATTTTCGTAGTCAGGATAAAGCTTCTACTGAATTGTCTTCAGTTGAGCAACCAGGATATTTATACGTCTGTCCGTGGATTAATCTTTCGTCAATACTTTTGATGTTAGATGCAGTTTGTAGTAGACAAGTTTGGTTTCATCATTGTTGTCCTGAGCTACTCATTTTAAGCTGACTGCTGACATTGAAATAAATGCGCTTTTCTGGCAGACAATTGATGAAATTGTATAGAAATCTAAAACTTGTCATCAATGTAGCAGCGAGGGAATAGATCAGTGATAAAGACTGGTAAGTTCTTATGAAGCTCAACTACTTCAAGGGAAACCAACTGGTTGGATGAATAATAAGTTCATTAGACTCACAATGATTCCTTACTGTTTTTTCAGCTAATAAAAATTATTTTACTTGACGCCGGACAAAGTACCAAATTGAGTCTTATTCTAAAATTGGTTAGAAGACTGCATGTAACTTGACTCGAGTTATCCTGAGTAAACCACAGTTCATACTGTGTTGTGGGCTAAAATGTGAACCTAAACTCATCAAACAACTGTTATAATATGTCCTTATTATGTCAGGATTGCTGATTGGACGCCAGCAGTAAAGTTTACCACAGCTTCGCAGTAGAAGAAAATAATTCAGTCAACATCACTCTATGCGCCTACGTGGGTATTAATATGGAAAGCTTTTATATCCAGAAGAGAATGATCTCAGCAGCTGCATGGCATATAGGAGTAAAGCGTAAGACAAACGCAAGGATCAACTGATCGTCTGTGATCTGTGTGTCATTTTTATGCTGAACACAACTTAAATTCTACTTTCTTACTTTTCTTCTTGTTTTCTATCTTGCAGTGCTTTAGATAATTGAATTTCTTCAGTATTAACAGGATACCAAATGTTTTTATGCCATGAAAATGTATCGCGTTTGAGACGTATAAAGTCCCCTAATCGACACAACGCACACGACAAGCGCAAAAAGGATTCAACGAAAACAGAAAGAGAAAAATTCCTTTTTAAGATCTTTCAAACCGAATCAAGATAAAAGGACACATAATTCACATCGAGTTACTCAGTAGATTGAGGTACAACTCAGTCTGTTAACAAAAAAATCCGCCCTGAGTACACGCACATTTTACAAAAGGCTAACAGGATTCCAAGTAAACTACGTGATGATTGTTCAGTACGCACGAGAGTGAGTACGCGTGTGTTCCCTTTCGTTGGACTATTTTGGATGAATGGAAAATTGGGTGGGACATGTGTGCGTTTTACTTTAACTTATGTCGTGTAAGTGCACGATGGAGGTAATGGAGGTGGCGCAGCGTAAATACTTTAAGAGGACTGAAAGTCTTTTTATTACGTTTACCTACATATGTATGTGCGATGGGTGGATTTTGTGTTTCTACTATGTATGCCGAGGGTTGCACATACGAAATTGGAGTGCTGGGAGTGGTACGAGTTGTGTGCCTTTTTTTTTTTGGTGCGGAAGTGCCATTCGAGGTGATGACAAGAATTCTCGATGAGCCCAATGGCCGGGGTCTTTTGGCAGGGAGCTACTAATAGTGTTTGGTAATTACCCTTTAAATGCTTTAAGAGTTATTTATGATGTTTGTATGCCATTATGAGGGGATATAGCGGTGGCAATGGTTGCGTAGATAGGGTAAATATGCTTATCTCACGCTGGAGATATTGAATAATAGAAAGGGAAAGGAAAGGAATGAGTCATTTGTTAGGACGATTAATCTTTGAGAAAGATTTTCTTACGTATCTCGCTTTTTTATCAGGAAAGCGGAGGTGTCGATAGAGTTTCCATTGTTCATTAGGTTAGTAATAGCCCGAGCAAATTTACTAGCGTCGAATACTTTGATTTTAAGTATTTTGTGTACATAAGTTAGAAGTTTTATTTGTTAAATATTCTCATTGGATTTCCTTCTTGGTCTATCTTCCTAATGTTTTTGCAGTGTTAAAAAAATTTCTTTCACTTCTTCAATGGGTCTTAGGCCGTTTAGGCGACGTAATCGTTGTCCGCCAAGAAAAATTTGGAAGAATCAAATCGATACGATGGATATTGTAATAACTCGAATTTAAATTTCATACTCCTGGCCATCGGAACTGCGCAAGCGTGCACCCGTGTGCAGTGTAGGGCATAAGTCATGGTACTATGCATTAAGTTCCACAAATGGGTGATTAAAACATGTTAATAAGACCAAAATTTTAAATAATTTGGAATTCCTAATTTTAATCAGGTATGTCCCTTGATTTCCCAAAAAAAGGACTGATATTTTACAAAGAAAACAATCATATTTAAAACAACAAAATTGCAGTGCAAAAGTCTTTCTACCCTTAGAGTTTTTGAGGATTCACTGTAAAAATAGATAGCGGGATATTCAAATTCAATTTTGTCATACTCGTAATGTAAGAGACAATGGGAAGGTTTGTCAGTTTGATGTAGAACTCCCGTAGAATGAGCCGAGATCTGGACGCCTCCTAAAGTTTACCGAAAGAGATGACCGAAAAATCGCAGCTATCATCTAAAAAGATCCATTCAAAACGACCCCAAAAATGGTTGCAGATATTGAATCAAGGCTAAGCAAATCCGTATCAGGTTGGACTGTGCAAATATCTATTCAGAAATCCAGTTATAACTCTTGTATACCACGCAGAAAACCACTTATAAGTGAGGTAAACAAGAAAAAGAGAATAGAGTCCGCTAATGAATTCAAAAATAAGGCAAATAAGGTATTTGGCTGCGAAGGACGTCTCAAGGAGTGGAAAAACAAAGTACAACCCTAAACCCAATTGACGAGATTATGACTAAGGAAGTGTATTTGAATATTTTAAGGGCAATGCTTCAAAGTACCGAAAAATTGGGTATCTCGAATACTTTTTACTTTCAACAAGACAACGATCCGAAACACACTGCCTTAGATGCTCAAATGTGGATCGTTTACAACTCACCCCATATGCTTGTAAAACCACCACAAAAGTCCAGATCTTAACCCAATGGAGTACTTATGGGGCCATTTAGAGAAACCACTGAAAAAAATTAAAGCAAATGTAAATCTCATAGACTTACTAAAAGAAGAATGGCAGCAAATAACTCCTAATATTACAAAAAAGCTTGTATAATTCAAGCCCATCCGTTATTACCAGCCATTTGGAACTTAGAAGTTCAGAGCTTTTCTGACAACCCTTCGCCAACTGCCCCTATCATAAGAGTTTTTCTTCCATGCTTCTCTGTTCTGTTATATTCCTTCTAGGGCCATCATTATATGTGTATTGTCCTTCTATCTACGGAGCGGCCTTTCTGGGTTTTTTTTTTCCTATGAGTTTTCGACTCGTTATTCTTCTGACTGTTTGTTCATTGTCCATTCGATCTACGTAGTCTGCTCATCTAAGCCTTCGTAATTTTAATACTCGGGCAATGCTTGGAGCTGAATAGAATTCCTTGAGTTCTTAGTTGTGTTGTTTTTTCATTCGGCTCTTTCTTCTTCTTGTTTTCCATCATACTAAGTTTCACATCACAAAAGGCATAATTATCGTTTTACGACTACAATTACGAATTTTGAGAGTTGGTTCGAATAATTTCAAATTTGATAAATCCAAATCGGTCAGTGACCGTATAACATATTTAATTTGTTCTTCATTTACTTCTAAGCCCATTTCCTTTCTTGTCTTTATAAGACTTTCTGCATTTCTCTTAATTGTTTCCTCACTATCTTTCAGCAGTTTCAGCGTAAGGTAAAACGGATGTGAATTTCCAAATAAAACGGATGTGAATTTCCAAATTCAGCACGATTTTAAAAAGAAGTGGTGACTTCGAAAGTTTAGACGTACTTGTACTAGTTTCACCAATTTTTCGGGACTTCCAGTCTTACCAGGACGTGATATGTGTCTGATCGGTTTACAGATTCATATGTCTTTTTAAAATCGACTAATAGTTGGTGAACCGTTTTGTATTCCTATTTCTTTTCTAGTAGCTGTCGTGAAAAACTAGTCATTCGGCGAGCGGTTCCTCCTCAAACCCATCAGCGTATGATGTTAGGCTCATTAAGAGATTGTGATGAGCTCTTGTAAGTTCTCTGTTAATTTTTCTCCTGCATATTTCATTAATTCCGATGGAAATGAGTCAATTCCTGCGGCCAAGTCATTCTTAAGCCGATAGATTGCTTCTTTTACTTCCTAAATGGTTGGCATTTCTAACTGAACATCTGCTAAGTGGATAACACTGTTTTCCACTGATTATGGTTACAGTTGTTTTCCGTTTGAAAGTCGAACGTCTTGAACCGCTGTAATGTTCAATTTATTCTTACTAATTTCATTGAGTGCTGTTTAATGGAATTCCCATTGGTTGAAACAGTTCACCTTTGTTTATTTGGCTTTGAGGTGGTCTCCTGCTAATAGATTTTGGTTCACAGATTATCCGATTTTAGGTACATAAAGGCAGACATCAGTAGATGATTCGAAGACTGTGTTTTAGGACAACCTACATATGTGAGTCATGAGATGTGGCACAGTGAGTAATGTGTTGGCTGCTGACGCGCGACGAACCAGTTTGGATTCCGATAACGCCAACGCCATCAAAAGTTCATTTCGCGGCTTTTCTCCTCGGCAGAGTATTGGCAAGAGCCCCCGTAGTACACTTACTTTGAAAGAGCTTCTCGGCTCTCGCCATTCGGAATAGGTCCCGTTCACTTTTGTGAAAAACAAGTCGCACACGACATAAGTGAATGAGAGAAGCCTGGCACTAGCTCTTCATGAGCTGTAACGCCATATAAGAAGAAGAAGAGTCAGGTGTAGATGACGGGATATATGTATGTATGTATAATTCTTTGTTGAAGAACACTTCACTCCAACTACTCGTTGATTGAGACTCGCGTAAGGTGTGTACATGTTGCTCTTAACGAAGTAGATAACAGCCGTTGAAATTACTAAAGGAATTGACGTCGGCCAATAGACGTGGTAAGCACTAGAGGCAACATTACCAGTGACAAAAACTTCGAAATAGTTTTCACTAAAATCGATTTGGCTCAGTGTCGTTAACTTGACTAAGACCTTGTTACTGATGGTAACAAGAGACCTCACGTAAAGTGTCTTCTCAGACGAAGAGAGGGAAATGGTGCCGGCACACAGCGAGCCGATTTCGGAGTCAACCATGGCAAAGTCAAGGAATCTGAGTATCTTACAGATTAGTGGTTTGAGTGGCATTAGGCTATAGAGATGGTTGGGTATTCAGTAGCTCCTTATAAAATATTCTATGTCTGCCGGTAATCCAGCACTAACTGATTGTGATACTATGCATTGCACGCAATTACTGGTATACTTAAGCGAGTGTAAGAACGAGATTGCTAAATTTTTTTATATATACGAGTATAAGTTCTGGAGTTCTATATTTAATGGTGAAATGTTTTGCCAGTTGGATGATATCCGTCTTTCTATATGTTTATGTAGCTAGAGAGGAAAAACAGTCATCCGCATCGGAAGACTTATTCTGAAAATTCGGAACATCTCCGGATCCATTTATACCTTAGAGTAACGTTTCACCTTATCCGTTGGTGAGTGTAGACTACCCTCCACAACTGGCGAAACTGAGAGTGAGCTTTGGCCTAAAGCTAGATCGCGCTCATTGCCTCGTGCTCTGAATTTCATCCAGTTATGTTCCATTTACAGATCGTTATGCATAAATATTCTCATATACCTTATTGCTAAATTGTTACATTATATAATGAACCTTTTTATTGGAACGAGGTTTGCACATTCGTATGTCAGCCTAAATAACGCCGGATAGAAGGCCCTTCAATCTTATCGCCTAGTCATTGGTTTTGTGATCTTCGTCTTTTATTTTATACTGATTTCTGTCCTACCTTATTTATTATAATTCAGATTGTCTTAAGGCTTTTTTGAATTTTCTACTGATAGATCCATACCTTAAATATTTTCTGGGCAAGCCTCCAACCAACCGCCAACTATCGCTTAACTTTTAACAATCCTTTCAATCTAAGTACATGTGCTAGTACCATCACAATTACAAGCCAATAATATCTCCCCAGAGCTCATCCACATTTCCACCACCGCAAATGCCCAATTAACATTAAGCATCATGTATTCTGTCAAAACTGGAAAACCACCAGTGCCATCCGGTCCCGCACATGTATGTATGTATGTATGTATGTATTTCCATGGAAAAATCAGTGAGTCCCACTCCCCCTCTCTATCAAAATACAGTGCCACCTTAAAAAAGGCGTTCGCCACTTCTCCGCACACATAAACCGCAATAACAGAAGGATAACATATGCCAGCATCTAATTAAAAACCGTACGTATGCGTTCGCCAACAATTGTGCCGCTTCCAGTTGTAGCGCCAACAAAACTTGAAACTTTTCTGCAGCACTGATAAAAATGATTTAATTGCATAATTCAGAATAATTGCTGGCAAACATTCTATTCGCATCCTTCGGATGTAACCTAACATAGAAGTACCATGCTCACAAAACCAACTACCCTCGCCACCCTGAAGGGCTACTAATATTATTACACAGGCAGTCGTAGTCCCGCACCCATTTTAGTTCGTCGACTGGAGTTGTCGTGGATAGGAGGATGGGGTAGGAGGAAACTTTTCAAACTTGAACAGAATGGTGAAATGAGTACGATGACAATAAGCACCCGAGGATGATGATAATAACAATAACTACTGCGCTGGGGATAACAAAAAACACGCCAAGCCATAGGGCTCCCGAGCCATCTTCATACGTACCCGTACACTTGAGTTTGTGTACCGGCGGTATCGTGCTCCGCCGTACTGCGCCAGCGGATTGTTTACGGGTCGGTGCTATTGTTCCGCAAACATAGTAGCTAAATACATTTTTAGAACATTCGAGCGGTGGCGGCGTATGCTTAAGCTCGTCATACTCGTGCTCCTTCCACTGATCGTTTGTGTTCTCCTCTATGAGGACTATTTGCATAAATGTTTGTTCAACCCCATTCGGAACGGAATAGGGGTACTGTTTGTCGGAGACTTCTTATCTCCAGAGCTATTCTAGTGGAAGCAGTTTAGGTAAAACTTTTTTCATGGCCCTAGAAAAGAAGACGAATGGAATGGGCGAAAAAAGAACAAGGAGGAAGATACATGAGTGGGGAATATAAATAACAACGAGTAGCTCTCGGTTGAAGTGTGGAAGTACGAGAAGGAGTACGTCGTCGTCGCCGTGATGTTTCGGATGGGTGTGGGCAATTCTAAAACCTTAATTACATGTTAGTATACAATTATTGCCGTAATTACAATGAGTTATCTCGGTGAGATATTCATTTCCGGCTTAGGATGGGGTGAAAAGACATTCTTTAAACCTGACAGGAGGAACTGTTGTGAAAGGCAAAGTGGATTATCCTAATGGAATGTTAAGATGTGTGTAAAGGTGTGATTGTCGTTTTGAAATACAATGTGTTGGAGAATTTGATGACTTTTTAAGGCAGAAAATCGTAAATTGTTCTGATGTCAGAAACAGCTGTTGCTCTCTACCCTTAATCTAACATATTCTAAATTGAAATTGGGTAATTTGTCACAATTTGTCCAATATTTTGGAATTGAAAACGTATTTCGAAACTTAGCCAAGGTAAAGGCTAGACCAAGGACTAGATCCAACTTAGGTAAAACTTCCTATCGGTGGCCTTAGAAATAAGGGGCCATAGAACGTGAAAAGTCTCAACATTTTAATTTTTTTGTCATAAAATTGATGAACACTTAATCAGATCCTAATTTAACAGTTCCATTAATTTATTCCCGACGAACTTGCGAGCATACAGAGAAATATCTGTAAAGATGCCAGGACCAGAGGGCATAAAACTTGAAAAAAAAAAAAAAATTGTTCCAGAAAGTCGCCAAAGAGAAATTCTCCTCCGGAAATTGAGAGGGGAATTACCCTTAATGGAATCATATCTGCTATAGCCTACACTGTCGATCTAGATCTTCTGGAATATAGCGAGGAAACAAATTAAGACAAACGGAGAAAATTAGTCAGGAAAATAAGTAGATTTAAATACAAACCAGATATATGGTTACTGACCGACTTGGATCAAACCAAACCTCGCAGCTTAATGTACTCGATCTACGTTTTGAGAAATTGGATAAGTTCAAATACCTGGAAACCTCATCGACTCCCTAAAACGGCATAAAGATCGAAACAAATAAAAATGCCGTATGCGAGCAAAGTGTGATTCTTCGCGATTAAGGAACTATTGAAAGCTACTATTTTATCCCTTTATGACAAAATTAGTTTTTATAAAACCATAAGGAAACTAGATTTCGGGTCTTAAGGAAAATTTACGGTGGAAAACAGGACGAAGAAACAGGCGAATGGCGAGACATACATAATCAAGATCTCCTTCAAATTGTTTGGATATTTCTAGGAAATTTGTTGTAAGCTGCAAATACGAGTAGCTTCAGGAGGTTCGATTGGTTGCCTGCGACAGAGGTTACGTATATAAAACATTAGTTTAGTAAACGGGCCGGAGATTTAGTATTTAAATAGAAGGGCAATATTTTAACAGATAAAACAGGAATTTAGAAAGTACTGAAAGAAAGTACATATCACAGGAATGAGATTCCTAGGAATCGAAATTGTTTATTGAAACCAGAAGAATTGAAAGCATAAGGCTACGATTTAATCATTTTGTACAAAATCTGATCTTTGTTCACCGCTATGAAGACAAAAATAAGCACCCAAACGTCGCTTATAAAATATTTTAAAGTGTTATGTAGCCGCTTGAAATCGCCTTGAGGGGCACCATCAACAACCGAATTTGAAATCGACTCACACAACCTATTTAGCAATTTTAAAACTGTATATGACATTCTGTCTAGTGATGAGTGGTATCGCGTTTAAAATAGGCAAAAAACCGAAAATGGCGATTTTCGTTTTTGCTTCCTTAAATTTCCAGGAGCTCGCCATCAGGTAGCAGAGAGATAGTGAAAATAAAAGTTTTAACAATGGGTCAGAAAAAATATTACCCCTGCTTTATGATTTAGTTAGTTAGTAATGAAGTGTCGGGGAGTCTACATACTCGTATATTATCATGTATAGCATTGACATCCCTTTCAAAATCGTCAGGTAGTGCAGCACGACAATGCTCTTTTAGGGCCAGAGTGCAAAAGTCAATGGATAAGTTAATGGATAAGAGTGCATAAGTCAACGGATAAAGATGGATAAGGACTCAGCATTAACCGTTAAGGGCGGAAGCTGGTGGGAAAAAATCCGTTTCTTCTAGTCCTCCCCGTGGGCGCCCTGGGGAAATGACTAATCACCGGTTGGTGTCAGGTAGGTCTTACTCGTAGCATCAATGGTGTCCAGTGGATCATTAAGAAAGAGGTATGGTAACAACAGACACCTGACACCCTGGTGGTGTGAGCGAAGGAAACCTGCCGAAGAATGGAAGGCTGGGGATTAAAGCGGCCCTAACGAGCTCCTTTGGGTGCTTTGGTAGGCCCATAGTATACATGCCTAACCACGGTAGAACCGGCAATGCTTTGACGGACCTTTTTCACACCCCCTTACTCGTGTCATCAAAAATAACCAAATGAACAAAAATAGCAATAAACAAAAACCCTCGGAGGCACCGCCCCTAAACACTCAGAACACTGTGAACAAAAGCGCTTCCCAGACAACCACATCAACCCCAAGGAAGAACATAAGAGCCAGCACGCCGGGCTACAGGAAGTGACATGCTGATTTTCAAGTCCTTAACCGACTGGAAGAAAAACTGCAAGGGAAAGGGACCTTCCGCATCCGCTTCCACAGCCAAAAGATGTGGGTGGCCATCTAAAAAATCACGATCTCCCGATGATACTTCATCCACCTCAAAGCGACACCGCTACGGCACCCACTCTCAATGAAGTGGTGAAGGATCATCTTGCTGTAGTGATCATAGATCGGAGCCACGAAAAAGCCAAGATTAATCTCAGCCTTCTTTCCATGTGCCCAGAAAAGAAATAGCCCTTTCCGGTTTCACCGAGATGGGCTGGCTCTTTCGGTACTACAAACTGATTGCCTGCGACGATGACGCTGCATTCTTCTTTGTGCCACTGTTGCCGCGGTGGACAATTTGTGGAAAGGTGCCAAGTCGGAGTTTATGAGCAATGACTAGATCCCGCTCAGGCCAAGGGCCCGCGCCCGTAAACCCGTGGAACTCAGCGGCCCACAAGATATTTTGCTTCTGTTGCAGAGGCGAAATCTTTATCTTCCGATTCTCTCCCTCCATACAAAGAAGTTAAAGTTCGATATGGCCTTAAAACCATCAGGTTGAAGGCCATAAAACCATCAGGCCTCTCGAACAGGACGAGAGGCAGGCAATAGCCATGATTCCCACAACCTCAGCCTCTTTCATAACCCGCCAGAATCCGATACCCTATCCTCTCAGAGGATTTGGATGGAAAGCTCCAATGCTACGTGTAATCCAGATAAACCCCCACTACGGTAAGGTTGCTTCCAACCTTATTCTAAACTTTGCAGAAAGTGGAGACGACATACATATGTAGTCCTTATCCAGGAGACATGGATTAGCAAAATTAAGGACAAAGCAATACAAACTGAGAGCGCTTGGCGTAGTGGGTAGTGTGTAGGTAGTGTTTAGTGGTAGACAACGCCATAGAATGTTCATTTCGCGGCCTTCTCCTCGGCAAGGTACTGGCAGAATCCCCTGTAGGTCCCATTCACTTGTGTGAAAAGCAAATCACACACCACATAAGTGAATGAGAGAGGCTTGGCCCTGGCTCTTTAAGAGCTGTAACGCCATATAAGAAGAAGAGGAATACAAACTACTACACGCTAACTGCGAAGGTGCTCTTAGAACATGGTTTTTAGCAAAAACTCATGTTAATGCGAGTAGACTTCTTTTAAGTAATTACAGGACCTATGACCTCACTACTGCCAGACTAGAAGTCTCCCGTGAGGAAGGCTTATGGATCTCCACAGCATTCCTGGCCTACCAAGATAGCAGGCCTTTACCATCTACAACAATCAGAAAAATGGTCAGTGAGGTAAAACGGACACACCATACTATTTGGGGCAGTAGCGACATCAGGAAAAAAGATTAGTTAAGTACTACTTACTTACTCTACGGAGACAGACCTTGTTATTTGTAAAAGGGGAAATAGACCAACCTTCGTAAAAAGAATTAGTCAGGAAGTTTTAGATAAAACTTTGGTATTCAATTCTTCTAATATCTCGGTGGCAAACTGGTCGGTATCGGAAAAGAATGCCTTCTCTTATCACCGTTACATTTGCCTACATTTCGACTTTGAGCTCCCATCTAAATACACTTTAGGAGTCCTAAACGGATCAACTATGCGGCTAAAGTTACAGGAGCAATGAACAAATCCTTTCTTAAGTCTTGCCCAAGTAGTAGACCGGCAAAGGAACCAAACCCTAATGGTGGCCTGCTGATCTTGCTACTCTCAGAAAGGAAAGTAGGCGGCTTTTTAACAAAGCAAAAAGTCGGCAATGACTGGAACCGTTACAAGAACAGCCTCAAACTATATAAAAGTGAGATAAGAAAGGTGCAAAGGACATCCTGGCGTAATTTCTGCGCAGAAATCGAAGATAATAATGAGGCCGGCAGAGTGAGGAAGATACTGTCAAAGGCTCCCACTATACCCGTCCTAATTAACAAACCAGATGGCACCGGTGAATAGCGAAAAGCCACTAGATCTTTTGCTCAGTGCACGCTTTCCCGACGCAAAGGCTAGTAGCTACAATTTTGAACAACCCATATCGAGCCTTCTATTCATTTCAAAGGAGTAGTAAGCAAGAGGAAACTCAAATGGGCAGTAAATAGCTTCCCTCCTTCAAATCTGTAGGTCCGGATGGAATCTACCAGGTATCGATGCAACGTGCTTACGGTTACTAATATTATTCTCATTCAGCCTAGACTGGGGCTACATATCACTATCCTGGAGGGAAGTAAATGTTACACTAATGTTACACAAATTTTACCAAAAGCAGGAAAAACCTCCCACACAACTGCAAAAGACTACAGACCTATCAGCCTCTCTTAATTTCTTCTTACGCTGGAGAGCCTGGTGGACCCGTACATTCGCGAAAACCTACAAAAAAGTAGACGCTTTAGAAATCGCAACATGATTATTGTAAGGGGAAATCAGTAGACACAGCCAAAAAAATCACTTTCCAACAAAGAATTCATCATGATATTGAGGGAGCTTTCAATAACATTAAACCACTAGCCATCACCAATGCGTTAAGCAAACTTGGATCAAACAAATACTTTCAAACAGGTTGACTCGTTCGAAATTCGGCTATTACCACACAAAAAAGGAAGTAAAAAGTGGCGCACCACAAGGAGGAGTACTATCGCCGCAATTGTGGGTTTAAGTTGTAAACGAAATACTCCTATCTCTGGAGGACAGCGGGTGCAAAGTTATTGCCAATGCAGACGACATTGAACTAGCACTCAGCGGAAAACATCTCCGAGCAATCAGAGATGTGATGGAAATAGCCCTAGGCAAACTGCCCAAAGAGGCGGAACAAGAAAACGGCACATTCCTCCAATAACTCCACCAAAACTTAATGGGACTTACCTTAGATTCGCACACCACGCCAAATACCTAGTCGTGATACTCGACAGGAAGCTCAACTGGATATTGCGCTGTACACCTGATGAAAAGGCTTCGGCACCAGATGGGGTATAGACACCCATGTCACACTCTGGGTGTATATTCCGGTTGTTGGTTGTTAGACCTATACTAATGTAGAGCTGCTTAGTCTGAGTTCAAAGGATGGCTGGAGCACTGCGAACAACCCCCACTGCAGCTCTCGAAACGGTGTTTTACCTAATCGCCTTCGATCTTTTTGACAAGGAAAAGGCACGGACTACTTAATCACGACTCTAGACTTCAAGATTCTTTATAAAACAAAAACAACAATCCCCAGCCGACGACAATGGGAGGGGAATGAATGTCCAAGAAAAGTCCCTGCATTGGAAATTTACACAGACGGGTCCAGGACAGGCAATGGTGTGGGTTCCGTTGTCTATGGACCGGCTCTAAAAATCAGCCTTTAGATTACCGAACCACTGTAGTATATTTCAAGCTGAATTAACGGCAATTCGTGAGATCGATGGACAATAAAGACATCGTTATATATACAGATAGCCAAGCGGCAATAAAAGCACTCGAGCACTGGGCAGAGTTACCTGATACTAGGTAATTTTGAAGCAGACGAACTAGCCAAAATAGATAGTAGGTAGAGTTAATGTAAAAAAGGTATATTCATTTTAATACAACCCGTCGAAGGGATAACATCAAAATGGAGAAAATCGAACTGTCATCAAGTACCTCTGTTTGAAAAAAAAACTGTCTACCAAAGACATACACCGCGACTTGGTGAAAACACTTGGAAACTTTACTCCCACATATTCTGAAGTAGCTGTACAGTGACATCGGCCCTGTACGACGTCTCCGGATCCAACAACTAAGATGGCTGGGCCATGTAGTGCAAATGGACAACACAGCTCCCGCCCGAAGAGTCTTAGAACTCAACCCTGAGGGACGACGCAGCAGATGACTAACGAATCTAGGGTGGCGCACACAGATGGAAGGGGACTTTAACAAACTCCGAGGGAGTGCTGTTTCACCAAGAAAACGCACCGGCTCACAAAGCTGCAGCGAACTGCTCGAACAACCTATTTGCCAAATTGAGCTCCCAGTGGCTCCTACCTCTTTCTTCAAGGAAAGACATTCGAGGTAAGCAATTTGAAGACCATAGCGAAGTTATGGCCGCTGTTCGGGCGTTTTGGGAGGGTCAAGACAAACATTTTTTTTCTAAGGGAATCAGGGGTTTAGCGAACAGCTTGACTAAATGGGCTGGCTTGTTAGGAGACTATGTAGAAAAATAAATCTTTTTTTTTTAATTATATACAACGTGTTTTATTTTCATTATCATTACTTTTGGCTTACTCCTCGCAGCCTTAATTGTAATTAGTTCAACTATTTTTTAAAAGCCCATTCTTCCTAGTCTTCAAAAGATAATTTCAGCACATGAACCCATGTACTAGCAGGACCACCATATATTATTGGGATATTTAACTTATGCCATTTGAGGGAGAATATTTGCCCTAGACCCCAAATCGAAGAGTTTAGGTTTTTGATAGCCACTATTATTAGAATTTCGTAGCTTCTCTCAACATTGAAAATTTAATATCCCGTTTATCCTATTAACAATTGATATTAATGAAATCGTATTTTAACGCCGACATTCGATAATTGCAATTATAATAATCAATCCTCTCTCGAATTCCAATTAGCGAATCAGCTTAGCCCACATCTGATATTAAATTAATGAAAACTGCAACAACCTAGATTCCGTAATAAAATTTAATCAACAATACCACATCGTGTCCCTCGAAATTAACATAAAAATATTGTACATTGTTGCTGGCTATAAAATGTATTTGTATACCTTTCATTTACTACTGCTGCTAAACAGCTTCATTACAATGTTCAGTTACACCCATGAGATTCGCATAAGATCAACGTCAATATGCACTGTTCATGTCATAGATTTACGTCTAGTTAAATCAAAGTACGGCTTCTGCAGCATTTCAACTTCAGATTGATGTCTTCGGAGCTGCATGAAACGACCAACCATCCGCAACAAGGACTATCACGAAGTAGAACAAAGGGCGAATGGGAAGACTAGGATGGAGAAAGGACTTTCGAACAAATTGAACATAAAAATCGAAACAACAACTAAGCGGATAAGCGGGCAAATCTACAGAATAAGGCAGAGCTGCAAGTAGTCCTTTCAGATCCATTACTATTGAAGCAATAAAATGCTGTTTCCCCATAATTTAATGACAGCCATAAATAGCTCCGCTTCTTGTCTTTGACGGGCATGTGCATTTGTAGTGTGTAACTAAGTGTTGGCGTTTGATAGTGTAGAATCCTCCCATGTTATCCTTACAATCTATCTTTTGTTGGTACTTCCATCTATATTTTCTTGCCATCAAAATATTTCCAACTTCAACCGACACAAAGGATACTCTTCAATTGTGTTGAACTGCTACCAAAGTCTGCTTCAATTCGGACGCGTCCCCGGCGTTGAAAGTTTACTTAAGTGCATGATTTGGGATATCCTAAGTCTCTGCCTGCTCAGTCAGAACACAAGGATACGACTCAAACTTCAGCAACACCCTATACCACATTATACTATTATATTTAGCTCTGCCAACCATTGGATATGTATTTGTTTCTGTGGCGTTGGCGACGGCTTATTGGATTCTGGCTGCTTGCATGCATTGACTGTTTGCCGCAGTATATCCTTGCGGGCATATGTCTGTTCGTAAGCAAGTTTTACTGTAAAGGATACTGGCAATATGTTGCGCGACGAAGAGAGTTATTACTTTCGAGTGTTTCAATAACTTTATCTTAAAGCATACATACTTCCCGGGATGAGTTTTCGACAGTTAAAATAAGAGAAAAAAGATAGAGGAAGAACGGAAAGAAGAACGAGATGTAGTGAAGAGCTTAAATGAATCCGGCACACTCGACTTATTGCAAATCGCACTTTTTTTCTATATCTTTTCGATCCCTTTCTGAGTTTTTTTTTGCATAATATTCTTTCTCAGTTTGGGGTTGTAGGCGAACGAATTGGGGGCTGGGAATGGGTTTCATTATGTCATGGATGACATGGGTTGGAAACGAATTTAATAATGAAATTTGTATATTCGTACATCGTGCATGGATTGAAGGATTACCGCCGGCGAAATTCAAAGGGTGGATGTGTTTTGATGGTACTATCAAAGACTGAATTTTTGTTTTTGCACTGTCTCTGCTTCTGGGACGGGAAGACAGTGTGAAATGAAAGCCTTCCTATTCCTTTTGTTGATGGGAAAAAAGGCCACTTTGAATGGCTTCAATTTTCCTATTTTGAACAATGTCATATGTTTGGATTATAGAAGGGGAAATATCGTTGAGTTCTGTGGAATTAAAATTAAAATGGTGGAAGCATTTTTCGAGTTAAATGCAACAAAAGAATTGTGGAGCTTGCGTGAAACGCCCTGATTTATGTGCGCTTATGAGACTTTTTTATAATATTGTAGATTGCTTTACTTTCGAATCTTATATTACCTATATTGGGCACCCTCAATAGAATTGGTGATTGATTGGTCAAACAGGGTCAACATTCAAAACAAAAGATTGTGCCAAATGACATGGACTTTTCATATTACAATAGAAGCATCTAGTGTTGCTTTCGAAAAGGAGGGACTTTGTCGACAAAAAATTATACGGCTTACAGTGGAGATTCATGTATGAATGCCGTGTTAATTCTAACGAAGGGAATAAGGGGTTCAAATGGTTTGTGTCGAAGATGTTTGTTCACTACTCTCCGGGGATGGTTGTCCTAGATAAGATTTAAGAGATTCGGCTGAAATTGTCGCGTTGGTTTTAGTTCACAGTAACTTCTTTTGTTTCCTTGCCATTAAGATGTTATATTGGAAATGCACATAGCATATGAATTTTGAAGTGATCTTATACTGCGAATGTCATGTCTTCGTCAGCATTTTTTTGATCATCTCACATTCACAACTGATGTTGCTGCACAGTTTTTCCGTATAGGAATAGTGTTCTTGGCTATGGACAGACGTGAACTACAGACCTTCCGCTCAACAGTTGCTGATAATTACCATTGCAGCACGACCACATTTTATTATTTTATTGTATATTTTATTTTTTATTATTTCATCAAATAATAAATTGGTAATTGCGCTAGTTATATTCTTGTGTTGGTGACAAAGAATCATAGAAGTTGTTCTAAATTCTCTTCAAGAGCTGAATGTAGTCTGTTCTAGTTTTAAAGGTTAAATATGGCTTTCGGTGAGGGGCCAATTGGCCAAAGAGACAAGTTGGACGGCGTTCTGTTATTTTAAACAATTATTAGATGTATTTCCCACAGCGACATTCGGTTTCGTATTCAGTGCAAAGAAAAAATCAGTCAGCAACTGACTCGAGGCGAAAATGTAATAATATTGACTTTGGTTGATAAAGGTCCTTGTTTCGTAAGATTGCAGCTAAAATAGAATGCTATCATTCAACCATTATGTGACTGATGAAGAAAAAAGAAAATTTAGATCCATTGGAAAAACAAAAGGCTCGGGATGAAAACGCAAATCATCCCATAAGACGGCGGTGTATTACAAAGAATTTGGATGAATGATCGCTTTAAGAGTGAAAACAGTCCATTTGGCGTGGGCGAAATATGATATGACATATTTGTGTGATATTTTCCGACGAAAGTTAATTAAATTTGTTTTCTGTCGATAATTTGCCATACGTTCGACGGTCAGCGGGTGAAAAGTTTAAGAACGTGGGCATAGTCAAGAGAGTGAAGTTTCCCCAAAGCCACAAGGTTTGAGGATGCATTTCATGTTACGTTTTGAACTTTTTGCATATTATTAATGAAACTTTGAATCCTCAAAGGTATGGACAACTATTAAGGGAGTTTTTGGCTCTAGCCATTCCCATACCGACAAGTGCATTTTTCTGAACCATGTTTTCGAGCCCAATCCGTAAATAAATCCTTATAGTCTAGCTTCTAAATGTCTACCTTATACATAATAAATAAAGAAGTAACTACAGTCCTTCAATAATTTTCAGCTCAATAAAACATTTGATGATCTCGGAATTTCCAAACTAAACTGAACAGTAAATACTCCAATCAAACACTTGTGTTGTGTAATGAATCATAACGTGGCTGAACGTAAACCAGAGGGTAAAAAAACCTGAATGAAGTTCTCGACCATGTACAGAATACTAAATTATCACGGGATATTATTGAACTTCTGGTTAGCTGGATGCCTTTTTGAATAAAATCCATTATTACCGCTAAAGAGGAACAAGTCGGTATAAATGATAATGTGTTCAAATTAGGATATAACTATATAAAAATCTTATATATTTGGAGTACAATTTATTACGATCTGTTTTCAAAAGATGGCTTTGGCTATTATAAATGTTACATAGTGATAGCTGATCTTAATGGTTTCAGAGAGGCTAGATATCCACCAATAACATTCTATTTATATTATTTTTATTAATTTTTTTATGAAACTCAAATAAAAAAATTAATTTTTTTATTATGTATGTTCAATATGTCAAATTTTGCGCTAATTAAGCCACAGAACGCGACATCATGTTCGCAGAGAAGTCGCCGCTCTACGGAATTGCCGGACAGGCGGAAGCCCACATTTATCTAAATAGAAGAATGCCTCTAGGGGGACAAAACCATTAAGATAATACGAATTATTGGGGTAGTAAGCCACGGAGATCAAGTTATTGGCCGAAGTCATTGCTCTTGCAACATGGAATCAACTTTATCAGAAAATTGTTCACCTGTAAAATCATAGCCCTATTGTATAGGACCTCGGTAGGATAAAATTTCGTGTACTCAGATTCGGGTGTTCTGTGTAATCCAAGACAAGTCCTGAGACTTGTCTCTCAAACATCCAAAACTTTTCCATTAAGCTGGCTCTCACATTGAACCAGACGGGACATCCATAAGCAAGCATGGACCTGATTAAGGCCATGTAGCAGATTACCTTCGCTCTGGAATCAAGTTGACTGCTATGAAACAGTCATCTTGTCAGAGCGAAAGCGCCCCGGACTCTTACCAGAGCACCATGTACATGTATGTATGTCAGAATACAGATACTGATCTAGCGCGATCCCAAGGTATCTGACTACACTTTGTCTGGTCAGTGGACGCCCGCCCAGTCCAAAAATTGAAAACCTGCGCCAACCATACGCTGTGTGCATTTCCAATATAACATCTTAATGACATGGAAACAAAATAAGTTACTGTGAACTAAAACACCAACGCGACAAATTCAGTCGAATCTCTATAATCCTATCTAGGATAACCAAACACAAACCGACACAAACCATCTGCACGACGTCCAGGTTGTGTGACAAACACCATAAGAGGGTAACCCTTGAACCAGCGCGAACCCTATAAACAAAACAGGCACAGCAGTCTTAGCTATGTTCCCAGTAGCTACGAGTATGTAGGCCCAGTTATGTTATGTTTTTCCTCAGGAAAATTAAAAGTACCACTTTAGTGATGGAAGTCCACCAGTATCCATTGGAATGCTTATGGTTGAGTCATCCATGACGAGTTTTGTAACTTTATGGTGCACTTTTCAAATATGTGAACACTGGAAATAGCCGAAGCCAACGGACCACACTCTCAGTTCCACCCCATTGCAGCCATATGCCAGAGCCCGTAAACCTTTCCGTTTTTTTGGAACTTTTTAGCTTTTAAGGGGTATTGCTGTTGAGAGCATTGATGAACGGATTTAATTACATTTTGCCTTCCATATCTCAAGGAATTAAATTATTTTCGTCAGAAATTGTTTTGCCGTTTCGGAAAGCTACGTGGCAACTGCAGCAAACACTAACTAAAGAAGGAAGAGACGAGTTGCTATCTTACCTGATACTCCGAAAAAAAGATGTTATGATTATTTTGTTTCTTAAAACAATGGAGGACTACAGCTTAATGTAAGAAATGAAAATATGCCACATAAATATCCAGTTTCCTGAATTGTACTCGATCGTATGCAGGTGAATTGGAACTATCAACTTACGATACAGAATCTGTTGCAAAGCTTAAAAACTACGCGATCTCTGGCGAAAATCGAGCCAATGCGAGGGAGCTTAAAGTGTCTGAGGGGCTAACCCGTCGACTGGTCAACGAAGACCTATCGCTGCAAATCTTATGCTATCAGTAGAGGACAGTTACGTCGGCACACACTCGGAATCAGAGAAATATCGGTGCTAAGCGCCTTTTATAAAAACTTAAGAACCTTGAAGCACCTAAAGGGTTGCGGTTTTTCTCTGACAAAAAAAAAGTTGTTCAAGACCAAAAACCAGCCGTAAAAATGATATTACAGATGGCTATGTTCAGACCATACAGAGGTTCCCCATGTTATGCACACGAAATGTTCAGCTATTTTCATGGTTTAAGGAGTTGTAAGCAACTAAGGAAATGCAACCTCATTTCTTTCCTCTAGGAAGGTTTTAGAAAAGGTTTTGAAACCCTGGATTAATAGTGTACGCGGGGACAGACCATACTCTGATAATTCACTAAAAGCGATGGCGGCACAGGATTGGCTTCCCAGACCTGAATTCCCGGGATTATTATGTGTGGGACGTAATTGAACGTGAGGCTAACAAACTTTATCTTATAACCATTTCTGAAGAATGCTATAAATTTCAGTACGGTCATCATGCACAAAGAGTATTCGATTTGAGTATGCAATAGTTTCCGGGTCAGGATTAGGTTTTGCTCGATCGTCAATTTACGTGAGATATACCTGTACCTGTGTGAAAAGACTAAAAAGTCTGGTCTAAGGCAATAGATTTGGTTACAATGAAGAAGTGATTGCCGAAACTGAAGAGTAATTTGGCGCCAAAAGGTGTTGGAAAAGCGATAAAATGAAAATATAAGTCTTGAAGAAATCTATGTTGGTAAATAAGTTCGAATTTGGCCTAAAAATTGCTGTTTCATTAGTTTCATTGAGTGATGAAAAGATATGGTATACGTGCTGTTTGCTGTAGAGTGTACAGACAGCCAGTTAAATAATGCCATGTCTAGTTTTGACATCCCTGCTAAGCTTGTCAGATTGCAACATAATTCATAGAAGCACGATGCCAAGTCTTAATGCTTAGATTGAAGAATCATGTTGTTTCAGGTTCATCCTAAACTAAAAAACTATCTGAGTAAGTATATTAGTCGGAACTGTAATAAGCTTTCCATCAGCTAACCACATACGAGTATACAAATAATGTAAAAGCATTAACGCATCAGAACAAGCAAAGTTCACTTCATATATGTTATCTAATCTACTTATTAGCTTCATTATTTCTCCGGCTATATGTCATTTTCAGACACATGCCTTCCTCACGAACTCAATCATATCCATTTCAAAGGCTGGGACAATTTCAAATCAACATACTATCAAATAATACGAATATTTCATGCATAATCCATTAAAAGTGTCCGCTGTCATTGGCAGTGGCAGCAGCCTATCTCGTTGTAACATAACCAAAAAAGCAAGCAAGCGAGCATAATATTGAGGCCAAATGGCCAACAGCACCAACAACACCATCCATCATATTATTAATCACATTTCATATAAGCCCACTAAGGGACTTTGTCATAAGTGTTATATTTTGGTACTCTTCTCCTCCCCTTGGCCTTCCTATCTGCACGAGGAGTATGCGAATAATGACACATTTATTCACTCATTCGCTCACTGTGCCTACAGAGTGGACAATGTAGCACAACAGTTGCCATGCCAATGTTCCAGCAACCATGGCAACGACATTGCTGCTGCACATGTCAAAAAAGCTAACTTAATTAAAAGCATTTATTTGTTAGTAATTACCATTAATAATAAGGATATTAATCATGGATATCCGAAAGGAAAATTCCCTAATTGGATTAGTTGAACACCAGCGCTGGTTGTGCCCGGGCGATTCTTTATCTCTAAAGAAGTATCCTCGCTTGAGCACCGATGAAAATAATTTTAGTGTCGGAGAAAGAGGAAGAAATGAATTGGCTTTTGGTTAAGAAGATTAGTCGAGTTGTACGTTTACCGGGAAACAATGTAATAATGGGATTGGGAAAATATCGTCAATGAACATTCCTGGAAGCCAAGTAATATAAATGATGAATTCATGTAAACAGTAGGTTATGGATACACCTGTTCGGGATATCAATTTATCACATTTAATCAAGCCCTTGTGTATGTTTGTCACACTTAGGTTGCCTTAAAACCGCTGCTAATAAGGTATTTTCACACGTGGGCACTGATTTCAGAGTTTTTGGGCTATTACAACTAATCTACACAGATTTATACTAATTGGGTTTTGTGGGTATATGTATATGCACAGTCGTACGGACTACAGCAGTATAAATCCATGCTCGCGAATAGAAGCCAGTGGTATTTGTATTAGGTGAAATATATGTATGTAGGTGGGGAAAAACACGGATATTTCGGTTTCTAGTTCGATCTCATGAAGTGTTTCTCATTATCTCCATACCGAAATCGTCATTGCGGGCCATTTAAATGTACACAAATCACAATGGCTTCGCCATTCTGGACAGTCTTTATCCGAGGGAGGGTATTGTGAAGTCTTTACTGCAGTAACCAACTTACATCAGCAAGTAGACGAGTCCTCACAGATAGTGGCCACGCTGCCAATACTCTGAACTTTCTCTTCATTCTTCACTCTGATCAACACACCATCAAATTAGAAGTAGTATTAAATCGGCTAATTTCTTGGACTCCGGCCATAAAGCTAAATACCCACTTTCAAAAAGAATATTTTGAAAACACAAGAGAGCCAACGAAGTGCGTTTGAATACATTCGTTAGGAATTTTAGGAGGTGCTCAGGTTATAAAAGAACTAAGTTTTCGGTCTTGAAAGGTCAAAAAATGTAAATGAGAAATAAACGACTGCAATGCCAAGCAGAATTCTCATTTGAACAGAATCGGAAAAGCAGGAAATCAAAGGAAGTAATTATTTTAAGTCGTTCATGAAAAATGCTAAAAATGGTACCTCAACCCGCATCGCAATACTCGGCTCGAATAACATTCCAGCTATTAGGTCTTTCGACAGTGCCAACCAGCTTGTAGGTTATTCCACGGGACAAATACATATTCTGAATCGTATAGTAGCTAGGGTACTTAATATGCACAAATCCGCTAAGCCAGATGATATTTTTCCATTAGTTCCAAAGTGGTGTTCTTCTACGTTGGCGAAAACAGTGCGTAAGTTTTTCAATCTATCCGATTCTTCTGATTGCATTCAAAGCAGATAAAGACAGGATTTGTTTAGCATGTCTATAAAAAAAGGTCCGATCTCTTCCTCACTCATACGAGTACCACTGCACTAACGTCTCTTTTTTCTAAGGTCATGTAAAATCTGATAAACGCTGCCAGCCAAGGTAATACATATCTTGAATTATTAAAATCCCTTGATGACAGGCAGTACGATTCTCATACTAATATGATCACTGGCCATTTGATGGCACATCTCAAAGATAAGTAAATCCTCCTATCCCTCAACGGGATATAGATAGAACAAACCTTGCTAATCTTCGATCAATTGGTTTTTTCCGAATGTTAAAAATGTTTTTGAAAAAGTAATAAACAGAGTTCTGATCAAATGGGTTTCCGACATTCAGTGGAATAAGGCAAAAAAGCAACGTATTGATGCTTGTCTGTTCTACATGATCATCAGGACAGGCTTACCGAATCAATTATTGATTTATGTAATGACTATGGAAAAAATATTGAATGTCATGTGGTTACTTCGAGCAGGATCCTTGATTCAAAAATGGGTTGTCACCAGGGAGATCCCCTGCAGAATAGGGGTTAGAATAGTAGTAAGAGGTGACCAAATTCTTCATGGATCTCTGTCCCATGACAAAATTGGCTGAAGTAGACGCAGTGCTAATGACTGAACACACTTTGGTGTTAAATATTGCTGGTAACTTTAGGTAAAATATTTCGGAGGTAAATTAGTTTCCGGATCGGGTCTGCGGTTGGCATCTATCCAAGGGTGAACATTCATAAAAAGAAATGCACAAAAATTAAGGATAGGCCTGTGGAACAGCTTGTACAGACCGGGTATTGTCCAAACAGCACTCAATGAAATTAGTAATTTTAGATTGGACATTACAGCGGTACAAGAAGTTCAACTTTCAAACGGAACAAGCGCTGAGGACGGCTATACTTTCGTTTGTGGCGGTACGGATACCCACAACTTCTTCGTCAGCAAAAAAATCGTGCAAAATGTCATAGGCTAAGTATTTTACAACGACCAAATTTCGATAGCCAAAATTCGTGGTGCTTGGTGTAACAATATAAAGAGCGGTCCATTTAGTGGTTTTTTTTTATTTTAATCATAGGTTATTTTGACACTGACAGCTGTTTCCCGCTCGATATCTTGACAGAATGTCAGTATCATACTTCTGCGGAACGAAATAAGTCGCTTTATGCTTGAACAACGTTGGGAAATATTGAAAACTTATTTCCAAAGTGAATGCTGTGTAGCCCAAAAAGTGCGTTTTTTTTTTAAGAACGTTTTGGCCGAAATGATGCACCCGAAATGAACACCGCGACTGCTGTACCCAAGTTTGTGCAAAAAGTTCATGGGACTGGTATGCTAGTGGACAATACTCATGGTCAACGTCATCGTAGGTTGCGCACAGATAAGAATGTGGCTGCTGTGGCCGAGAGTGTGAGACTCAATTCACGAACATCAACTCGCCATCGATCTTAACAGCTAAACATTTCACGAAATAGCCTGAGCAGAATTCTGCACAAAGATCTCGGAATATTCGCTTACAAGGTCCAATTTACTCAGCAATTAAAGGCGCGACCATCCGTTTCGTTATCACTTCGCAGGTCGGGTCTTAGAGCAGCTTGAATTGGACAACGATTTTGGGCGAAAAATCATCTTTTCTGACGAGGCGCATTTTCATCTCGGCGGCTACCTTGACAAACAAAATTGCCGCATCCACAGAGAGTGACAGTTTGGTGCGGATTGTGGAGTGGTGGCATCATTGGGCCATTTTTCTTCGAAAATGAGGCTGGGAACAACGTTTCGGTCAACGGCGTTACAGAGCTATGTTAACCGACTTCTGAAATTGAAGACTTAAATTTAGACGACGTCTGGTTCATGCACGATGGCGCGCCATGCCATACAGCCCATGGCACAATCGATCTTTTGAGCACCAAATTCCTGGGATCCCAGGAAATGAGATCTCCGATGAACTCGGTACAAGGGGCTCAGAGGACAGTTTCTCAGGACGAGAACCCGGCTTAGGTCTATCTGCCTTCAGGGTCAAATGCGACATCAACATCAACGATTGGGTCCTTAATGCACACAGTCGTAGAAGTGCAAGAAGTTCGCAACATTCTTCTTGTCCTTAAGGAGAAATGATTGCAGAAGGCTTGCGGGCGTCATTACGGGCCATTACACTTTTGCTAAACATCTCTACGTGTTTGTCATCAGTGAGACACCTACCTGTGCTGCATGTTGGGAGGAGGATGACACAGCAGAAAACTTTCTCTGCGATTCAAACAGTGGGTGGAAACTGGTGGTTCAGTGCTAAAGAAACCGAAGTCGATCGGCAGATGCAAAGGTAATTTTAGGCGCCAGCGTGTCAGCGTATTTTAGGATACGAAAGGGTCCTGTTAGCTGATTACCTTGCAAAAGCAGAACAGTTATAGGTGAATATTACTCCAACCTTCCTCGTTAACTGGTTGCCAAAATGCGAGAAGAGGTCTGGGTTGAAGTAGAAAAAAAATCATCATCATTATCAGAACAATGGGCTTGTACACAAAGGTGGGGGAAAACAAGGCGACGAGAAAACTACGGGTACGATTTGTTCAGCCAACCCCTCTATTCTCTTCTCTTGAAAACTTTAGACCTGATCCTGAACTTAAAGAAATTTGTTTCTGGGAAGCAGTCCTCATCCAACGAAACTTCTTCAGGGCCGTAGATGAATATTTTCACAACCTTCCCGACTCTCACTTCCGGGAAGGAATACTGTAACTAATTGATAGTTGACAATTAATTGAATTGATAGACAGTCTTTCATTGTCAGGCCGAGAACTTTTCACTTTACCCCGCCCTAGTTATGGAACAATTTCGAAAATATAAAATATGCACGGTGGAGCCTGTTATAAAGAATATATATCAAAGGACACTGCACTATAAGTAGTAATGCCTTCAAATAGATTAAATCATTCTACCTGTCTACCCGAACTGTCCAGTTCCTCCATGAATGTTCATATTTTTTTATATTTTCCTTTTTGAGAAATACCATAGGTTTAAAGATATCCGCCACGGAAAGAAAGGAAACAAACAACAATTTCCCGAATTCCGATGCTAAACCATGCAAATCATATGCTTTTTCACTTGTCGTTTATTTTATTTTTGTCTGCTACGATTTGTTACGAAAAACATCACTTTGAAAGTGGGAATCAGTAAAAAAAAAGAAAACGTGAAGAAGATATAGAAAAAACAAAAAGTTACAAATTAAAAGGACCCCCCCATGTAAGGGCACTGCCATTCTATCGCCAGATTCCGCCTGCCTACGTAGCCTGTGTTCGTATTTCCATCGTGAGTTATGAGCGCAATTCGCTCCGCACAAGAATCGGAGAACTAGCACTTTCATTCGCCATCACAAAATAAGCACAAGGATACCCGGAAAAAGTAAAGGGAAATATATGTATATACATATGTATTTGTGTATATTTTTTTGGTTTATGTTTGAATCAATTATCTATGAAAGTCAGACGGTTGGGTATTCTGCGGTTGGGTGCCGGTGAACGATAAGCGTTCAACCAGCTGAGCATCACAATGGAATCCTCGGGGCGGTTTACGCGCTCACGATATGATAGAGTACTCGTATATCGTGTGCGCGGGTATGGATCTCAATGTCTCTAGCTGTGCTTTCAAACGTTCGGTGCGGGCTGATAAGTATGCATGTACATATAAGTATATGTTCGGCACTAGAAAGATACGAGTACTCGTATGTTAAGCAAACGAGTGACAATAAAGGAAGTCTCATAGACTTTCATCGATGATGGTATGCAGGTGGTTGGATGATTATATGGTGCTTCATTTCCTTGGATCAAAATATCCTTTAAAGTGGGATGAATTGAGTTAATTTACTTTTTTGAATTATTTGCGCCCGCGGTAGCATTCGATACTTTTTGGTCTTCTGTTTTGTTTCCTTTCTTCCCTTCCGGTCCGGAAATCAAGAACGGTCGTGTATGATTTCAGATCTTTGCTGCAACAGCAATCATCAATTGAAGATTAGGGGGTGGAATACTTTAGTACTTTTGTAGGTGTGTGAGTAATGTGAGATTTGTTGTCCGGGAGTTTGTTTTTTGTTTTTGCTGAATTTATCTCACCACCGCCACAAGCACTTAGGGTTGACATCTTGATGTTGGATTCGCTAGAAATTGGGGGAGTAAAGGTCATTAGAAACAGTCCTCGCCATTTATTACGGAAAAGAGAAATATTGTTTTTGAGTCATGGCGCAGATTTACAACGTTATATTGGGAGGGTGTCAAACCTACGACGAAATGTTGCATTTTCCGGTTTAGCCACGAAGTAAGTGGCTGTGCGGAACCGTTTGATGATGTAATAAGATGAATTCAGTTATATAAATGACTTTTCGAAGTTATTTTGGCAGTCAATTAAAACGACGAAATGAACCAATAAAAATAACGAGAAATGAACCATCAATTTAGGGCTATAATCAGAGTTGTCAGAATAATAATGAGAATACGGTTCAGTGGAGACAACTTGACTTGTATAATACGATTAGGAAAGGCTGTTACGTTTGGAAATGAAATTTATGTTTCACGTAAGTGTCAGAAGCTGGGGAGGAAACAGAATAGATTATGTGGAAGTAAACTGGCAATAGTCCAGAATTGGCCCCACTGAACGTAGAGGGCCCTTAATAATGACTAATATTGAGTACCAATAATTAATATTTCGCCTTCTTATCGGTACTCCCCATGAGTCTTTTTAAGTAAATTACTAACTTATTTACGGTTCGAATGTGTGCCTGAACAAACGAGCCTCTCCAGCCGATTCGCCCTCTAGCCAGCTGCTTCCGGTACCGCAAGACCAGATGGTGAAAACTTATTCCAACTACATATGTGCGCAACCTAAGATGTGATGGTATTCTGTTGAGGTGTCCTTCATGGTTGAAATCGAAAACTTTTCAGACCAAAGTTGAGGCATCCATTTGCTCTGCATGGTCCAAACATGTACAAGACTCAAAAACGTCTGACCAAGCCGATTTAGCTTTACAGTTTTTTACAATATGTTATGTACAATATGTTTTTTTTTTTCGCGCAGGTTGAAGAGTTACGCTCGTATGGTGTTTGTCACACACTGGACGGGGTGCAGATGGTTTGAGTCGAAGATGTTCGTTCACTACTCTCCTGGGGTGGTTGTCTTAGATATGATTCGAAAAATTCGACTGAATTTGTCGCGTTGGGTGTAGTTCACAGTAACTTATTTTTGCTTCCATGTCATTAAAGTGATATATTGGAAATGCACACACATAGTATTAATTTTGAAGTGATTTTATACTGCAAGTGTTATACCTTCGCCAGCATTTTTTTTATCATCTCTCATTCACAATTGATATTGTTTCACAGTTTTTTTCGTAGAGGAATTGTTCTTGGCTATGGACAGACTTGAACTACAGACCTTCCGCTCAACAGTCGATGATGATTACCGTTGCGCCACTACTTTAACCCTCACGACCACCCCCAAGTTTATTGTTTCCTCCATTTTCGGTCAACACCATATGAGAGCAAAATTCTGCCCCCATAATTGGCAAAATGCTTCAAATATATATGTACAATCATGTCCACACCTATGCACCACAGAGTAGAAGATCGGAATGACTAGGGTTTGGTTAAAGGCTATCTGGAATTTTCGAGAAAGAAGTTTACCTTCTGAGCACAAAGAAGAAGCGGTCTCAATGCATGTTATTGCCGCTTGTTACTAGTGAGCTAAGGTACAAGAAATGCATAACTACTTCAAAGTTATTGCCTCAAGAACTGAAACTTTGGCTAAGATATCTTTTTTAATGATGATGCATATATTCCTTTTCAGTTCTATTTTATCCTCTTAACTGCAGCGAGAAATTTTCATACGCCCTTTCTAAAGATAATGTTGAAGAAATCAAATGTGAATCCTTTTAACCATAGAAATTCTTGGTTAGCTCGTTGCCAACATTAATGGCAACAATTTTCCATTGTCATTCTACACAGACGTTCTTCTAGACATTGTTCCACGGGGCTTTCAGGTCAGCAAACAGGTGGTGTGTGCCGTCCAAATTTCGTAAGCTTTTCCAATGGCCCTTGTAGTGTAAAATGTTGATTTACAGTGGAGATTTTTGAAGTCGCATTGATAGGAATCAATGTTGTTCATGAAGATTTTCAAGCGTTCATCCCGAACGGTAGTTATGGGAATGACCGCGCACACGGACAGAACTTCTTTTTGCCCCCAATTGGAAGAAATCTGCGACGAGGCAAGTTGAATGATTATAGAAATTTATGGCAAGGCTTGCGTAGGAACGTGTTACAAATTTATTTTGCTACAAAAGTGGTGATTTTGAAGTGAAAGACAGGGAGTGTCGGTAGAAAGTTCAAAGAGATTTGGAGGCATTACTGGTGCAAGACGTTAGTTTAAAAAAATAAGGTAACTTTCATATCGGTAGACATGTCCGCTAACATATGCAGACATCATCCGACCATTTTGGATATTTAGTGTGTTATTCACAGATATAAAGGTTAAATAAATTCCATTCTTAATTTTTCTTAATAAATGAAATAAATTAAATTCTTACACTATTTTTTATTTCATTAGATCTATGACTCAATGAAGCTCTAAATGCATGTTGTAACAAAAATGATACGACTAGTTTTGTTCGCATACAGCCGTTTTTTCTCACTCAGGATTTTTAAAATATTTTTTTCCGTCATTTATTTACATATCCAAACCCAAAAATATATTTTTTTTTAGAAAATAAAAAATCATGCATTTAAGGGTTAAAGCTGATGTACATATGTATATGGTAAACGTGTCTAAAAATGTGCATTGACGACGCTTAGCTGGGGTCACAGGAATCTTATATGGTAGCGTTTAGAGAATTCTTGCGAATGACTTCTATGTACATATATGAAAAAAGCATGTTGGGTACCGAGAATGTTCACCGTCGGGCAAAAGAAAAAAACGAATCAACATTTCGAAGGAATTCCAAGCAGATCTTGAATCTCGAGGAGTTCCAAGCAGATCAAGGAATTTTTTTTGTTATGTTTCGTGACCATGGACGAGATTTGGATCCACCATTTTTATCCGGAAACCAAACAACAATTGATGACTTAGAAGCAGCCACTTCATCGACGATGAAGTTCTACGGGAACGGTTATGGCATCCATTTTTTTGGGACGCTGAAGAAATATTTATGGTGGAATACCTGGAAAACGTAGCTTCCATTTCGGAACGCAGTACAAATAAAAAGATTGTGGGAGATCATTAAAGAAAAAAGTAGCTGCAAACTGCGAGCTAGAGTGCTAGTCCACCAAGAAAGCGCACCGCCTCACAAAGCCGCAGTTATGATAGCTGCCATAGAAGAAATGCGATTCGAACTGCTCGAACGATCACCCTATTCGCCAGATTTGGCTTCGACTAAATGTATTGACTTATTAAAAGCCTACGTAAAAAAAATTATCACTTTTTTAACTATAATCGCCTTGTTTTAATTGCATTATCATTACTTATTGATCATCCCTCGTATATTTTTTTTTGTATTCTGAAGGGTAATATTTGCATGTGCATGTGTACGTACATGTACGCTTCAAACTAATTTTCTTCAACCTATAAATTCATAAGGAAGGTTTAGGTTTGCAATAAAATTTGAATTAGCGGTAAGCTGGTAATTTTTCATATTATAATATAATATGTTATGTGCAAACATTTCTCCCTGCACTTGCGATGCCCGATCATATAATAAATGCACAGAGAAATGCTTTTCAGAAGAATTGTCTTCACAGAAAAGAAAAATGAGACCATCTATGGAGAATAGACCTAAGTTATTTTTACGCATCAAGCGAGAAGGAGTTAAATAGAGCAAGGTTTAAAGTGTAACAAGGGTAGCAACATCATTACGTCATTATATTTTGTGGAGCTGGTAATAGTTCATTATTCAATGAGAGCTTTTGTAATAGATTGCCATAAACAGCAAGTGACAAGCGTTTGGGGTAGTTGCCAAAGAAGTGCTTTAGGTGATAAGGGTTGACATAATGAGCGGCAGAGGCAAACACCACCTTGGGCTCGTGCTAAATTTCGAATTTCTAAGAATAGAAAAGAACTTTAACTTACACATTTTAGAAAAATGCATTTTTGAGGGCTGATATTTGACCACCATAAATGGGTTTTCTTCATATGTGTTTCTGGGGATGGGTTCAAAAGGCAAGAAGAACGAATAATATGGTTTCGCAAATTGTATGAGTCTAATTCGCTTGACTTTTTGTTATGTTGGTAAACATGTTTGAAACATGTTGATAACCATGCGACTTGGTCAGTTTTCATTTGCTTTTTTTGTCTCTTTTATTTGCTATTTGTCGTTTTTATTAATACTTAGGTATGTGTGTTTAAACACTTATACGTTGATGAATTTTTTTCTTATATTGGGAACAAGATATCTAGAAATAGAGTAATCGCGTGGTGAAGAGCTGTTTTCACTAATTCTACTGGGCGTCGCTGATTTAGTGGTGTGCAAAGAGTATCAACTAAGAAGTCCAGACGCATATAAACATTCATTTTGCGCTGATTGGACCCCCCTTGTTGTGCTTGAAGTGAGCAGGTAAGCCACTAAGCATAATTTATAGTTATTTGCAGAAAGATGGAAAGTTTACAAAATCGAAACTGGACAAAACGAAAGTCAAACGTCGTAATTGAGCAACATCTTGCTGGTATAGGAAACTAGAAAAGTTAGTCAAAAGCTAGTCTACAGACACAGTTAAAGGATTCAAAATGTTTTTTACTATCCTTTATACTCGTAGCACAAAAAGACATACAACCACCGCTGAATCAAAAATGTTCAGCTTTCCTCTTTCATGTCCTTCTACTTTGACAAGCTTTTAATTTCCAAAGATAATTCAACCGGATGGTAATCCGGAATAAATCATCATCACACTTCGGGCATAAAATATATCCGTAAGTTCAAGTATCTGTTACTCACCCCATCTTCCGCAAAATCCCATCAATAAGTCCTTCGATACACAATACAATCCAATCACCCCAAACTGTAACATAATTCATCAACGGTCTTTAATGCGGCTAGTAGCAACAAGCCCACCTATCGAATGTCACTTTATTAACTACCTTACCCATACTTGTCGAACACATACATATAACCCATTGTTATATCGGTCCCAACAATGCTTTATGAAAATATCAAAATTCAACTTACGCATTTAATTTGTCACCAGGCCAGGTAGGGTTGGGGCCGGATATGGAGAAGGGCCAAATGTGTCATGACAGTAATTGTCAACCCTTGTCAAAAGCCGTTTTAAGGATCATAAAAAAAGGGATCGTTGTGGTCAACTAGGACAGCACAGAAATAAAAATAGAAAGAGAGGAGAAAAAACAATATTTGTGTAACTTGAGCAATCGTATCCTCTTTCATACCTAGAAATCTCCTCTTGGAAATCCATTCAGCCCGGGGTAAAAGTTCAAAGATACGCACCACCAACCAAGCGAATACTCGAAAGGCTCAAATAAAATCCTTATCCTCACAAAGCACAGTATGACAGCTTTTGCTCCACGACGAAGTGCAGTTTCTTCAAAATTCTTGACTAAACCATCGATACACAAGCTAACGAAAGGGGGCGATAAGGGAGGGTAATGAATAATTTAAGCAATTACCTTCAAAATAATTGTCTTCAGCTGTTGAATTAATTATTTGCTCAAACTCTACCTAACAACATTCTTCAAGCAGCAGACTCCTGCCGCACGTTGCTCCTGAGAATTTGTGACACAGCAGTGCTGCCCCCGGGGAAGGACAATCAACAGCTCTAATTGTAATTTCATTGCAGTCTTGTGTTTCCATTTGGTGTTGCTTTTTCCTCTCACTGCATTTTACAATTCATACATACCCGTGCTATGGCACAGCCACATAGCAACCGCATCCAACCAGCGGAGCTCGGCAACAATCGATGGAGAAAATTCCATTTTCGTCCCCGTTTGTACTTCTTGTCGGGGAATTTCCCGCAGGTTAAATTAGTATAATAGCCTGAATGGCTGTAAGAAGGAAAGTGCCACAGGAATGGGGATGCGACGATAATTTCACAAGAAAACAGAAAGGAAGACTCTTCTTCACCCTCAGAGCAGCAATCAAATGTCACCCGATGGATAGGCAAATGTAATCAGGACGAAAGAGTAATGGTGGATTGATGAGCAGTTGGGGGGTTGTGGTGTGGAAGGTATACGAAAGACAGGGGTACGGTACTTGGGCTTTTATCGCTCTATGTTAAATGGATACCAATCATAATTACTATCATAGCTAAAGTGCTCGATTGAGGGAATTCGATTTGGGACCAATTAGTCTTTTATGGAATGTGGTTCATAGCCCTAAGTGTGCTTTTGATGTTGTTTATTAATGGAAAAATGTCAGTCGTAGGGTGCTCCAGTGAAATTGCAGAGAAATATAGTGCTGCTTAACTAGTTCTTCTAATGAAAGGTTCAAATTATAAGATAAAGTGTATAAGGACATCAATAATATCATCGATTCGGTACACTGTTTTCATAGGACTGGACTTCTCAGTATCGCAAACTACTTATATCTCTTTAAAGCTGACCTAATGCTTAAATCACGTATCACCAACGGACATCCTGTTTGCAAGAAATTAAAAATTGCTGTAGAGCCAGGCATGTACCTCAAAATTGATCAACCTTGGAAGAACTGTTTGTGTAAGCTATTAACTTGTTTACAGGAAATTCACTCTTTTTATAGATCGAAGTCGATAAGCAGCAGCTTGTAAGGCATGTTACTACGGTAAGAGCTGTTTTTTAACTTCGGACGTGTTTGACAGTTTTTTTAAATTTCGAGCTTAATTCGGCGCACTTGGTTGAAATTGAGAGGCTAAAAGATTTTTAACTTTTAAACAATATTTGACCTAGATTGTTCTCTGCTATCTCGAGAGTGATGGCGAGGTGAGGTATACGCAGTCTTTGACTTTTTTTTATTAATTTGACGACATGGCCAGGACGTCGATGGTGTGCAGCTTCCCATTCACCACAAAACTTAGCTGTTTCATCAAGGCACCATATTAAAAAAACATGACGTTGCGGCATCAAAATTAAAGTTCTTAGTTAACTCGTTCTCAAATAGAATGGTCCGACTCAAAGCAATCAGCCTGCTTTTAGCTAGTGATGGTTTGCAATCTTCGGTCTCTAAAAGATTTGAAGATCAGTCTTCGGTCAAAAGAAGATTTGATAGGCAGCGAAATGTCGGTCATTACCACTGCCATATTCGCACAGTTTGATTCCAAAGGATTTCATCTCGATTAAGCTTTGATAGGACTTTTCTGTTTAAGATAGTGAAGGGTCGTTTGGAATTGAGTCACGTAGGATTGAAGATAACTTTGAGGCTTTTCGTAGAGCAAACAAAAACTTCTTTCATCATTTCTCTTGGGAACCCCTTCGAGAATGAACAAGATGCAAAGTATCTCAGAAATATTCCTCATGGCAATTCTTTTATTAAGATGAGCAACTTCGTCTTGAATAAAAAACTAAGAATTCCCTTAACCCTAAGGAAACATAGTATGCATTTGTAACTTGTCGCATGTCTATCATTCCAACGAAATTTATTTCGGTGCCTTCCTAATTACAATTACAATATAGTCTTCAAAAGCCTATCTATTTCAGTTGTTTTCTCCAAGGATGGGTGCGGTTTTAGGAATTCACGAAAGCCTTTCAATTTCATAACGGCTTGAAAGCTTGTTTTCACATTCATCTGCATGAAAATGCTTCTGCACAATTGCACGGATTCAATATCTAAAAATCTTACATCAGACGATGCAACATCAAAACTCCTTTTATTACCGAAAATTCGGAAATGAAATTGATGTTCAATGCTAGAAACTGGAGCATTGCATGCATATTTTTGCTTTTCTCCCATATAACACCATAAAATCGATTGCATGTACTTTCCATTTTCATTTCTGGAACTGTTCTTTAGGGAATAGAACATTCTTTAACATTTCTTTAAAGCCAAGCAATAACACCTGACACAGTCCTCCCATACCAACATTAAAGAAGCGACTCATATCCTATGTGGCTGCTTTAACATTGATACTGCTAGTCACTCCATCGAACTTAAGATTGAGACTAACCAAGAACGACATCGTTCTTCATTAAATAGAATGTGGGAGGATAGATGCATCACTCAGTCCTTTCAGTCCCAATGAAAACAAAAGGCATAGGACATTTAGCAATTATCGCTACCAAAAGCTATTTGTCAAACGACTTATGATTGCTAGGCAATCCACAATTTGGGGGTAGAAGTCCAATAATAATATTGATGATAAATTATGGTTTTGGTTGAGGGTAGGCTTACGACTCAATGATGGTTATTGGTCGCCCATCTAGCAAATATATTGAAGGGATAGAGTAAGTTAGTTGGATTGCTAGGATGATTGATTGATGGATAGTGTGTGACCTAGAAAGGAACTCATTTTTCCTTGTAAGCCCGTTTAGCTTAGTTGCTTGATAGTTTTGATTTTTGGCTTGCCTGATTTATGGATAAAACAAACTTTATTTTGTGGAGTCAAAGGGATTTACTAGGAATATTTTTAATATTCAGCTGGAAGCCATTGGTTTTGGCAATTTATGAACTTACTAGGTTGAAATATCAGTATGTATTTCAAATTGAAGAGTGTCTTCGTCAGAATTAAATTCAACAAAGTAAACTTTTTCTATTACTTTAAGGCACCTAAAATAACTGCATCCAAATATATTTAATTGCTTTAACCCTAGACATGAATAGAATATCTGTTTGAATATACGACAAAGGTTTAAGGTATTTCACAGTTTCTTTCTGTTTCACATCACTAATTAGTTGTTTAGTTGTTAAGAGCAAGTGTGGAGGTATTATAGATAGACAATCATAGCTACCTATTTATAGGCAGGTCAATCACCTGATCGATGCATCTATCTGTAAGATATTATTCAATAACCATGTGAGTGAACCATTGAAGTTAAAAAGTTGATGCATCACACGGCAATAGTCAGGCTCACGAAAAATGTATCGCTACTGGGAAACCTACGGACGAAAACCATTTAACCTGAAAGTAACGGGTGCTTGTCTGGTCGACTTAGAAAAGACCTTCGATACTATATGCAGGACATATGATATCAAAAACGGTTTAATGGTCAGGTCCAAAAAATGAGATCATCAACGCTGCAGTGTGATTTGATATTAAGAGATATTGCGATGATTGGAAGTTAAACATTAACTACCAAGAGACGGAAACGATATTGCTTAGAACTGGTATACCAGAAAAAATTGGAGGAAATTGGGATAACAGCTATAGCGGTGAGAAACGCGGTTAGATATCTATAGATAGATTAATATTTCAACATAGACGTTTGTCTTGCTGGAACCAAGAAAGCCTTCCATAGGAAGATTAACTTGATTGCAGTGTAATTAAATGAGGTACCATCTCATATGGAGATGATGAGTGTGTTCGAAAGGCAGGATTTTAGAGTCCGTCGTAGAATATAAAAAACACCAGTTACGTCGTATAAGACGGAGCAGGCCTAAACAGAGTCGACAATTTTCTTGCTAAAATGACATGAGAGCTCATCGCAAAGGCTATTACCAACGACAATCACTTGATCTCCGAGGCTTACAACCCCAATTATATAAGGTGGCACAACATTAATCATCCAATTTTGTTTTTGAATTATTTTTTTACTTAATAAAAAAAAAGATTTTGATTTGAGAAAAAAAGATTTGGACCCATACAATGGCTGCTGCCAGTGTTGATACACATTTGTACTCGTTTTATCGCATTTTCCATGATTTTCCGCAAGACAATCCGGTGACAATCCGGTCCAAATGCAAACATCCTGTCAAATAATCTCCTTAAGGGTTGAGATTGTCTGAGGCTTGTTGGTATAAACCCGCGACTTCAAGGAGCCCTAAAGAAAGAATCCATTGTGATTCATCTTGTGTGTGTGGTTGCACCGTCTTGTTGAAACCACATGTTCATCAAGGCCCACTTATCCAATTCCGGCAGTAGGAAGTCGTTTATCCTGGCCCTGTGGCGTTCGCCTATAACAGTGATCGTATTGCCAATGGCGTCTTAAAAAAAATACGGCCCACTCACTCCTCCCGCGTGAATGCCGCAACACACAGTGGCTTTAAGTCGATGTACTGGCTCTTCGCGCATCACACGCGGATTCGCAGTGCCCCAGAAACGAAGATTTTGCTTATTGACGTAACCGCTTAAGAGAACGCCTCGACTCATAGACAAATATATCATTTTTAAATACCTTTCTTTTTTTAAAGTTCAGATATTTGGAATCCCCTGGGGTCACTTTTGTGAGACGGGGGGTTGGAGAGGAGTACAACCCAGAATGCGTGGTACCTGTTATTAAGCACAGTCGAGGCAGTATAATGATCTGGGGATGCATGGCTGCCAGCGGTGTGTGTGATGGTCGGATGGACTTTCGCAAGTACATAAATGTATTGGAAAAATGTACTTCAAGTTTTTTTTTCCAACATTTTCGGAGGCACCAACATACGAAATGTCAAATTCCAAGAAAACAATGCACCTTGCCACAAATCAACCCTAATTATGAGGTGGCTTGAGGATAATAGTATAGAAATACTTTAGTGGCCTGCGCAGTCCTCGTATCTTAACCATAAAAAAAAAAAAATAAATCTTTGGGATATTCTGAAGTGTAGGACTCAGGAATACTCAATTTCATCAAAAGAAACACTCAAGAATGTGTTAAAGCAAGAGTGGAGTGTAATTTATTCTGAAGAATGTCACAAACTAGTAAGTACTACTAGTAAGTACTAGTAAAAGTCGCTGCAGTTATAAAAGCCCAAGGCGGCCTAACAATATATTAATTATCTCCAATAAAACTATTTTTTTATCATATCTGTTTCCTTTCATTTGACTAAACCTTTTGCATCAACTTACGCTACAGAATATGTTGGAAAGCGTAAAAAACAGTAGGAATGTTCAGACACTATTAAAATTAGGCAATTTATTCAAAAATTACAAGCCGTCGTTGACGTAACCGGGAGCGACTTTCAAGTTATGGAATGTCCAATCCTTTGACTTGTCCACGAAAACCTTCGCTATACTCGTAAGTCTAACGTCATACGTAAAGAACAGTTTATGACGACACAAATTCGGGAACAGAGAACTCTCGGTGCAAAGCGTCTTCCGAACAAGCCTAAGCACCCGGAAACTCCTAAAATGTGGTTAGTATCTGACTAAAAAATGTTGATCAAGACCAAAGAAACGACCGCTAAGTTGATAAATTTTTTTGACTAAGGCTTATGTATATCAAGTGCCTGTACAACCTGCACTTGGGTAATAATATCATCTTCATTTGAGGCAATATTAATCTAAAATCTGACCTGCACATTAGGTAGAAAATCACAACCAACTGAAGCAGATTTAGAAGGTCTAACTCATAAAAAGTTCGCTCGATCTAACAAGCTTCCGTATGTTAGAATATTCACCAAAATTGGATTTTTATTGGGTGTGAGGTGTATTTACTGCGACATAAGAACTGTCACAAACAGCCGATATATCCGTTTCATTTTCAGCCATTAAGCAATGCGAACTGAAGAAATGATGAAATGTTTCCATACCATAAATACCACTCAAGACACTTTATCCAATTTCGGGTTCGACAACATTAGACAAATGTCGTGTACCCCTCCAACCATTTCATAGTCTCCATTCATTTCGATTGCGATGTGACATCAAAAAACATAGCTCCGACTCCGTGCAATCTTTATACCCGTTTTCATGGGGTTACAGAGATTATAAAGAGCAACAATAAAAAGGAAAAGTCTCGACGTCCCTATCTGTATGTGTATCGCATCTGTTCATATGTCAAACGACAGCAATGAAACAAAAAATAAATTGTCGCCTACGGTAAATAACTCCTGATGCGATACAAGGATACCCTTCGAGGACACATTGCGACTGTATGGGGTGTCTGTCTCGAATACTGGGTGTTGGGAGCTGTTTTGTATTCAACCCAAGGAACAATGACAAAAAAATGGTAATAACGGAATTCTTCAATCGTACATGTACAAATGCGGCATATATAAACATGCTACACCTACACATATCATACATATTCGTCGGTGAGCATTTGCGGTAGCTAGACAAAAGGGATGCATGCCGGCTTGCCGCACATCTAATTCCGTATTTGTTATGCGTTTTGACGAGCCTTTTTTGCCAGAACTACGCTAAGGTATGTGTGTAGCTGACGGTTTTTCTATTTCGGTTGTAGGTGCAGAAGTCGAGGTGTGATGGTGCAAATTCCCCCCGACTTCGAGGATGTTTCAACAGCATTTTTCGTATTTCCATTTCGCCGCAGGAATGTGTCAGACGTTCTTTATTTCCCTTATTTTCTTTCTTTTTCCTTGTGTTGATAAACAACGGAATTTAATAGAGCCCCTGGTGTGGAATTCTTAAATATGGAAAAAGGGAAGGCTCCTTGCAAAATAATAAGGATAACCACGACCATTAGAAAAAAAAGTTATGCTTTTGCTACCAAATCAGATTTATTTTAATTTTAAAAGACATAAGCAACTCCTGAATCATGTTCTACAATTAGAAGCGACAATTTTGTTAAAGATTGTTTAGATATTTTTAAATCCAATTTCTAGTATTTCCCCTCCGGAGAGTAAGGCTAAGTGACTTCCTGGAGCAGTATGTACGTAATTGATTGAAGCATACTGCCCATTAAACAAAATGCCTTTCGACTATGACAGCCACAAGACGATGCGCATCCTTTTGATCCTTGAAGATCGTTAAAGTTTAGTACGCATATTGGTAACAATTTCATGTTGAGAGGGGAGCGATAAAGGCAGTTCCGCTTGCTGGATATGCGGGTATTCAATTTTTATTCCGGTTTCATGTTGTATCTGGCATTTTTACGCGTCATTCGTTCACGCATTCAGCTATGACGCACAGCAAGGAGCAAAACGTTTTTTTTTTTTTGTAAAGAAATGTTTTTTTCCCTATCCATCGAGGCTTTCATTTCCTCCTCGTAGGAAGCTCGAAAACGTATTGAGTCAATTGACCAATTGGGTAGCTTCTGCTTTTCCGGATGGTGCTTTATATATGTATTCTTGTATCTCACTAAGCAATCGATTTAAATGACATGAAAATGTGTTCGAGGTTGGGGAGGATTTGGTTCTTAATTTGATGTGGCCGCAAAATTTGATGAAATGAAATTGATTTCCAGTGCTTGGCACAAAGTGCCGCACTGATACACATGTATATGTATGTGTGGATGAGGTGGCAGTTCCTCTTTTTTACTCTTTTTTATTCCATTGCTTTTTATCGCATGATGGTTTATTAGTGTGCCGAATGACTTTTTTATAGGATGCTTAGGTCTAAGTGAGCATAAGCCTATACGTTTTTAACCTAATTAACCTATATTTTGCTGATGTAATATGTAATCAAATACTAGGGTTATGGGGTACGAACCACTGCTTATCATATATGATAAGCATACCTTTGCATTAATGTAGGTTGAACTTTTTGCGGCATACTACAGGTTAAGAGTACGTTTCCGGGTGCAGAAGGAGGAGGATCTCAAGATGATGAGAAAAAAAAAAAGCCGAGGAATGTGTTAACTGAATATGAATAAAATACTAAAGTATACCAATGCGCAATAACTCTTAAAGTGGCCCAGACGAGAGAGTTCATTTGAAAGGCAACAAAGTACACAGAACGTGAATATAGGGATTCCGATCTAGTTCTCGACTTGTGATACATCAGTGAAGTAACCTACTCCAAGAAGTTTAGTATAGCTAACCTTTGACAAATGCCATACTGAGATTTATGTGCTTCATTAATGGGGTATTTAAGAGGAACGGGTGAGGAAACTTCCAAAGAGTAATACCCTCACGAAAAAATTATGCGAATCCTGTGAAATTCAAGTGACAAATTTGGTTGGAGAGCGGTACCAACCAGGTTTCTGCAAGTAAGGAAAGTTCATTTGACGGGTTTCTTGAGACCAGCTACTATTTTATTAATGAATGCAACGCTTCAAAGTCAGCATCAGTGACAAATAGACGAGCGAGAGATTGACTAACGCTAGGGCGTTAACAAATCCACTATACACGCAGACAAAAATATTTTTTTTTACCGGAAAATTACCAACTGATTTTTAATACTTTCATTTATTATTGAAAGAATGTACATCGCTGGGTCTTACTGCTGTGGGCGATCTTTAGAATAAAACGGTAGACAATTTTAGGTAACCGACTAAAATATGTAAGTTTGCGATTTATCATTGCGTGCCATTGGATTAATTGGAAATTATTTAAAAGATTTTTTTGGAGCGTCTTGTTGAGTCTGATATTGCTTTTATGATTCAAATATTTTAAAAAGATTATATTTTTCTCACAACATTAAATTAAACGCTAACATGGAGAAAAAAATCGTTCAAAATAGGCCCTTAGTCACTCAAAGAGATTATTTTGGTGTAGTGGCTTTTATAAAATGTTTTTGATTTTTCATAAGCCCCTCGTATATTATCGCTAGAATAGAATCCGAGGTTACTTTATAACCTTGTTGGCCAGAATGAACTTAATTTAATAAAGCTTCACTCCAGACAAGGATACTATTTATAATAGGTTTTGCCAGTAACTTTGCCAGTTGGAAAGTAACAACACAAGTAAGATTCCGATGATTTGGATACTGCGGGATTTGAACACCTGGTCATCGAACCGCTCTGTTGTGAAGTGAATTTTGAATTCAAATTAAAACTAAAAAAGTATAAAAGTATATATTTTGGTCAAAGATGATCGAATTCGATTGGAATAATTCTGATGATGAGAAATATTAAGAAGATGATGGACAGGATGATGGCTTGGAAAGTGGTATTTAAAAAGTTACTGAAAAAGAGGATGAAATAGATCTGGATTTACTTGAACAAATTGTGGATGAAAATGACACTGAGGATATTATGTATTATTGAAGGTCCAGTGTTTTTGACGTTTTTGAAAAAAACAAATTTGTCGAGGCTCTGATAGAGAAATACGGAGGTAGAAATGATTGATATTGCTTGGAGAAATCAGATCTATGGAGATAAAGTCAAACAACCAATAGAATATCTCTCTTTTTTTTAAGGAAGAAGAAATAATTTAGAAGATATTCCAAGAAAGTAATATTACGCATTGCATGCTAGGGGTAATGAACTAAAATGTGGGGTTTACGAAATCCAGTGATTTATGTGTGTACTTCTTTTTTTTTACGACTTGTAACAATATTAGAGTTTCTGACGCGCAGCCGATCTGAGAAACTAAAATCATTCTTTCACATAAACAGCAATGCTCATCAAGCTGAAAAAGGACATCTAAATTTCGATAAGCTGCATAAAATACGTCCCTTGCTAGAAAAAAATACAAGAAAATTGCAATAAAATCGAACAAGAAGAATACCAGAGTGTGGGTGAGCAGAGGTGTGATATAATGTGTAAGGTACTCTTCAATTCAAATTTTTATGTGGTCATATCACAAAACAATAACTTCCCAAGAGCTGGTGTATCCGGGCTTATTTATGATTTTGCGCTCTATATTGGAGATATTGTTTCACACTTGTCTGCAAATCTTCCCCAAAATGAAAACTTTAAGTTGTTTTTTTACAACTGGTTCACTTCCATAAGCTTAGTGAACGCTCTAAAGGAAAAAGGCCTTCTAGAAGTGGGCACTATCGGAAACAATCGTCTGTAAAAATGTGATTTGAGTAATGAAAAGGAGCTGGCTAAGAAGGATCGAGGATCATTTGATGTCAAGTATGAAGCAGCGTACAACTTGATTGCCTGCCGATGGTACGACAACAAAAGCGTTCAGAGTATTTCAAATTATGTTGATTTAAATCCAGTAAGTGAATGCAAACGGTAGTGTCGAAAGACAAAGAAATACATGGGAGGTGTTGATTTATGTGATATGTTGCTGGATCTGTACAAAATTAGTCACCGATCTAAGGTGGTAAATGCGCATACTGTACTGGTGCATACATGTGGCAGTAGCAAATGGTTTGCTTTTATACCGCAGAGATGTGAAAATTGAAAACCCATCAGCAAAACACATGACGCTTTTGAATTTTCAATTGGATACTGCTAATGAGTTGCTTGGAGCCTCCAAACTAGCACAATCAGCGCTTGCCGTCCGACCTCACTTCAACTTCAACTTCAACAACCGTCCACTTACTACATCTTCATTGCCATCATCGCCAACCACATCAACTCCAGGAGACTGATCACCAGTACCGTCTGATTGAGCTACATCATCGCTAAATACATAGGTCATTTATAATGGAATAAACATAATCAATAAGATATGACGAACGAGGACACTGGATTCAATGGGGCTCTAAGGGCAGATGCAGACTATGCAAGAACAGCTTTCCGCGATCAAAGTGCTCCAAATGTAATATTCATTTGTGTTCTAATTCACAAAAAAACTGCTTTGTAATCTATCATAACTTACTACAAACATACATACATACATATATGCACACATACGTACGTTACATACACACATTACATAAATAATAATTAAAAATTCAAATGTTAGTTCTTGAAAAATCGAATAAATTTCATAAAAAAAACTAAAAATGTCAAATGTTCTTCATTCTAATTTACGAGGATATAAATGTATATATGTAAGTGACCAGTGTTACCAATAGGCAACATTTTATAAAGGGCAAAAAGGACACGCAGGTCCTTGAAATTTGTATGAATTACTACTTAGATCTCCATGAGAGGCTCTATGAACAAAAAAAAACACACTCGTGTAAAATAATTCGGACGTGAAAGGTTTAATTATAAACAAAAGAACGATTTTTTTTTCAATCGCCTTTGTTTAGAAACTTCGCTTAGACACGTTTCGTTCCCAAAATATGGAAAATATATTACGGCATGAGCCTATCGATACGCCAATATCATCAGCAATTCATCTGATAATCACTATCTCAATACGATTCTCCATAGCAATTTTCTTTGTATTGGGGCGTCTAGGGCAAACTTCGTATATTAGAAACAAAATAAGTTGTTCAATTATACGGCCTTTTAATAAGCAGATGGCTAAGAACCATTGAAATAGGGACCACTGTATTAAAAATCAAAATGGTATTTAACTTTGCTCCATCCATGTCAATATAAGATAAACCAACAGCTAATGTGGACAATAAAGTAAGATCCGCAAATCATATAATTAGATTTGTGGATTTGTAAGGTTTAAACGTTTTATTTTTATATCGAAATTCTGAGTAAATGTTTATCGCGTAATTCGGTCGTTTCATAGTCGTCATAATCGGCCAACTTTTGTACCACGAGAGGGTATAGGTCTTAGCAGCTTTATCCCAAAAGTGGCATACTTCTATTTAGATTAATTTGGGCTGATCCAGGATAGATAAGTGCTTCTGCTTGGACCGACGATTCCTCAACGAGCATGACGTCCCGCTCCACGGGCCCGACCGCCCGGGTTCAGTAGATCGGTTTTACGCCGAGATTGGAAACGGAATCAACGTTTTAATTGTTTGGAATGGTCTTCGTCAGTGGAACATTTTATTCGAACAAATGTTAATGGCAGGCTTGCATAGGTTAGGTTAGGTTAAAAAAAACAACAGAAAATAGCAAAATTTAAGGGTCGATCAATAAGAACCTATGTACATACGTTTAAAAACAGATGGCGTTGCTGAGGGAATTTGGCATTGAAAAAGTCCACGTCAAGTCTAAGTAGCAGATACCGTTGGCGTGTCGTATGGAACGGCAATTAATATTTTACGTGGGAAATTACACGTAAGAAAGCTGTAAGCCCGATAGGTGCCACGATTGCTGACAAAGGACAATAAGCGCAACCAGTGATCCCCGGGGACATTGCCTACCTCTCAAATGGTAGGGAAGGCCCCTACACGGGGAACAACAACCCCTTCGCCGCCCTTTCAAATTCGGCTATGGAAGAAGAGCGTAGCGAACTTTAGGAGGAAAAACGGATCCTATGCGCCAAGCCTAGGCAGCAGCAGCAGCAGTCGCAGAAGAAGCAGCAGCAACAACAACAGCCGCAGCAGCAGCAACAACAACAACCGCTACAGCAGAAGCAGCAGCAACAACAACAGCCGCAGCAACAGAAGCAGCAGCAACAACAGCAACCGCAGCAGCAGAAGCAGCAGCAACAACAACGCCCTAAAAAGGAGAAGGTGCCACCCATCTTTACTTATACCACGGCCCTACGTGAGACCATCGATCTCTGTAATATAAGTATTATATTGGTGTAAGTCATTTTCATTTTAAATGTTTAGGTCAGAAACGCTATGCTGTTCAGTGCAAGACACTGGAACAGCATAAGCAGATTAAAAGCCTATTGAAAGAGTCTACGACAGAGTTTTTCTCCTTTACACCAAAGGCCGAGAGGTTGCAGACGATGCTCCTCAAAGGCGTGGAGTCAATTGCAGACCCCGAGGAAATGCTCTCAGAGCTCAAAGAGTTCGAGAGTGACGACCTCAAATTCGTGGGGGTCTTTATTACAGGCGGTCAGTCGGCTGGGGATAAGTAAACCACTGCTATCTATGATTTTTGACATGTTAGAAGGTAGAAAGTGCATAGTGAAAATTGCCAGCGTGACTTCTACCCAAACATTTGATATTAACAACGGACTGCAACAGGGTACGGTGAACTCGCCGATCCTTTTCAGCAGTTACTTCAGTGATTTGATAGCTTTTCTTCACCATTCAATAGCGTGTGCGGACGATTTAATCGCGTACAGATCAGGTCCAACGATCGACGTCATTGTCACTGGCTTGCAGCGTAACTTCGAAAAAATTCGGCAGTATTGTGATGACTGGAAGTTGAAAATCAACTACCAGAAATCAGAAACTATTTTGTTCAGAACGTCTTTGTCTAGGGCCTCTCGAGACACTAGAAAAAATTGGCACGGGTTCTCAATTCTTGGACAGGACGGGCGCCCACTGGCGAAACAAAGTGCAGTCAGATACCCTCGGATCGGGCTAGACCAGTATCTATATTTTGACAAACATGTAGATGCTGCTCTGGCAAGAGCCCGAGGCGCTTTCGCTCTGACAAGATGGCTGTTTCATTGCAGCCAACTTGATTCCAGGGTAATCTGCTACATGGCCTTAATCAGGCCCATGGTTGCCTATGGATGTCCCATCTGGTTCAATGTGAGAGCCAGCTTAATGGAAAGGATTCGGGTGATTACACGAAATTTTACCCGAACGAGGTCCTATACAATATGGCCAGGATTCTACGGGTGGATAACTTCCTGATCAAACTGATTCGAAGCCATGTTGCGAGAGCAATGACTTCGGTCAATAGCCTTATCTCCGGGGCTGACTACCCCAATGATTTATATCACGAGAGAGTGCGCCTTAACGGCTTTGTCCCGGCAGAAGATTTTCTCTATTTAGATAGATATGGGCTAATCCAGGATAGATTGGCGGTGCCGCTAATCTTCCACGTGGGTCGCAATTCCGTGGAACGGCGATTCCTCTACGGACCCGATGTCGCGCTCAGTGAGCAATAGCAATAGCGCCCAGTTTCTGTAGATCGGTCTCACGCCGGGATCGAGGAGAAGTAGTCCGCCAACATCAACACTGGTGGCTGGGGGGAGCTGCGGCAGTGGACACTTCAATAGCTTCAGCCTCTTGAAGGCAGGGCTTGCCTAAAACCAATGGCAGGCTTACATAGGCTAGGGTAGGGTAGGGTAGGCTAAAACAAAAAAAGAAGATAGATAGATGGATAGATTTATTAATTTCGTATAATAATTTACATTAGGTTTGTTACCGCACATTTTACAGTACAGGGATTTGATAATATTATCTTGCCACTGAAATAATTTTTGAAAAATTGGAAAAAGGAACCAACTAACATTAATCAGAGTTCGGAAGGAAAATACGACAAAAACCTTGCACATAAAAAAAAAAAAAAAAAAAAAAACAAAAAGGATACATAAACACAAACAATAAATAAATAAATAAATAAGTAAATAAGTAAATAAATAAATAAATAAATAAATAAATAAGTAAATAAATAAATAAATAAGTAAATAAATAAATAAATAATCAAATAAATAAATACAAATGATGGAAAGTACAGTCTTAATTATAAACATATAAAAATTAAAAAAAAATATATATATAAATATATTGTATATATGTATGTATGTAATAAAAAAGAGGTCAATGTTTCATACATTAATTTGCCTACAAATGCCAAAAAAAAAAGGTTTTTCTTAGAAATAAATGGTTCGGTTTTTTTTTTAATTTCTCAAAAACTACAAGACATTTTTGCATCCGGTTTTCTGTTCTTACTAAAAACTAATAAGAGAATTGAATTTTTGAAAAAAAAATAGTACTTAATTACATACAATTTTGAAAAAAAATAGTTCGACATTTTTTTTTCAAAATTTTGAGTTTGAAAATTCATTTCTCAAAAACTATTTCCTAAAACAGCTTCGTTTAAAAACAGGATGAAAGAAGAGGTTTCTGGCTTTACAAAAAGGTATATCACGGCATTGTGGATGTAACTGTTGATTTTTAATATTTTTTTGCCCAAATTAAGTAAATTTTTTAGAAAATTGCCCGTCCCGGGTAAACGGGGGAGAATAGACCCCCCCCCCCCCCCTTCCATACGATTTTTTTCTTGTCGTGACCAGACCTACACGCTCTAGCTTTTTGGCACACTGCTCGTGGGACACCATGTATATATTAGTTAAGTTAGAGTAAGATATGTTTAGTTAGGTTTAAGTCTTATATAAATATATATAAAAAATTATCATATGCCAAGTTTTTTGAAAAAACTATTTTTTCTTAGCTGAAGTTAATCATAATAATGTTAATTGTAAGTTATTTATATAGTAATCGAAAGGCAAAGGTTAAAATTATACAGTTTGTTTTAGAGTATCCGCCTAGCGCCAGTAAGATTTCTAAATTTGTAAGGATAGTTAAACTAGTTTTAAGCATTTTTGTCTAGGATAAGATAGATCTAAGAAACTATAAATAAAAATGAACTAAAAAAAAAAAAAGGATAACAAGCGGATAAGACTGACAATGTCGAAGCAGTCTTTGGATCTCTTTAATCGAGATTCTCTGAAGTTGGATGAAACCTGGATACATTATTATACGCCAGAGACCAAACGATAATCCAAACAATGGATCTTTGGTGTTGAATCTGTTCCGAAGAACGGTTCCATCGGCCGGAAAAGTCCTGTCCACAATTTTTTTGGGACTCGACGTACTATAGTGAATTATTGGACCGATTCGACATGAAATTGAAGGAAATACGCCTCCATTTGGAGGAGAAAAAAGTGTTGTTTCACCACGATAACGCACCAGCACGTTCATCAAGAATTATTGCTGCGAAATTGCATGAATTGCTGCCACACCCAACGTAGTCTCCTGAACTGTGACCCTGCGATTTCTTTTGTTTCAGCTCAAACGAGTCACCGAGACAGAGGATTATTTTAATGAGTTTGAGACGTCATATTTTTTGGAGGGGGGGTTAAAGCAGTGGGGAAAAAAAGTGTATTGACGTTGAAAAATAAAAAAACTTGCATTTTCATTTGCGAGACGGGTACTTATTAATCGCCCCTCGTATATGTATGTAAATATACATATTCGTATTTGGAATATGTATGTAGTTTTGTTAAGGTATTAATAAAAAGATTCTTGTTCTTACATTCTTATTGTAAATGAAGGACAGTGCAAACATAGCTGATTAAAAATATATTGTTCTCACACATCAAAAATTGGACAAATTCGTTTTTACGAATTGAGGGTCGAAAATTTAATTTTCTGAAAATATTTCTTTGGACAATTGTTTCCAATTATATAAGGACATAACGAGACACAGAAAAGTAAGTATTCCAACTTTTTTAAGAAGGTCCTAAATTCACGCAATTTTTTAGAAGTGATGATACGAGTAGATATTATACATGATATGATAGATAGATAGATATCATACATGCAGTTTGGGTTCCACGACATCCGTAGATGCTCCACATGCACTGAACAACAAAATACAGCCATAACGATGCATATATTTCTGACTGTGTTAATGATATATGTATTATTATTCGTGTATGAATTGTACCAAAGAATGTTAAATAGTTTCCATTCGTTTAAAGTATAAAGGGCAAAAGATAATAAGAAAGGTTTCTTAGTGAGTTTAAATGCACCCCCACAGCATGCTAATTAAGTATAAAGAGCAGAAAGATTCAACATAGCGTCTTGAGCAGAATGAGTTGTTGAAGGGTCTCCCATAATAGAGACAGACATTTGCTTGGAGTTTAGTGAGGGAGACTTAGCGTCTTGCGCTATGGCCTGTTTCAGCAGATAACTGATACACATGAGATGTCTAGCTTAAAGTGCTCCTGCATTCAAATACGACCGACCAAATCATGGCCGTTTTTTTAATCGACCACAGTACAATGGAATAATGAAACTTTTTTTTACCAGCTCTGTGATATCCGCTATTTTCCTTTAAAGGATTTTTCGAAAACAAACATTTGTCAAAATTGTTATTTTTTAAAAGTAATAATCATCTTAAATAAACTATTACTTTAACATGGGCGACACAAGATTGTTTGTCCCCAAGCCTACTAAGCCATTGGTGGGCTATGCGCAATATAGAGTACAAAGTTAAGATACTCGCAACGGATAGTCCGTCGTATCCAAGGAGTGGCTCCTATCTGGATCTTATGCTACTTGACTCTCGACTGAGACTGGCTGACACAAACGAATGGTCTACGAACTGTCTACGGACCTTCACATACGACAGTAACCATTGCGGACTTAGTGCCGTAATCACACCACCTGACGAATTCGCTGAGTTGGAAGAGCATGTACAATTGCAACCCTACGATTATAGTGGGGCGCGTTGGCCACGCTTTGCCAATTCCCTTACGAGAGCGCTTACTTCGAGTGCCTCCTTCCCACCGTCCAATAGGAACCTGTCAAACTACGAGATTGACAGGTACCTTAAACAGATGGACGATATAATTAAGCAGACGATGGACAGTACAATACCACGCCACCGACAGCACGATACTACAAACGTATACCGAAACGCGACAATCGACGCACTGCACAGACAAAAAAGTAGACTCCTAACAAGACTCAAACTCTTGTACAGGCGGTTTACTGACGGTCAAAACTCGGAGGTCAGGACACTGAAGTCACTGATTAAAAATCTCCAACAGTTAATTAAAGAGAATTACAGAATATCTGTAAGTTTGCATTGGAACAACAGAATTCGAGCTGTAAAATCCAACAACGCGAGTATGTTCCCGCAAATAAATAAAATATTTAGGAGAAACAATCAGAATGACATTCAGGATCTAAAGCTTCCGAGAACTTCAGACAATGAACGTTTACTACGAACAGTCAGCATCGATCCAGAGAACGCCATCCTGGATGACGACTTCTTCGTGATCGAGGATCCTCAGGAGAAGGTGGCGACAGTAGGAGCTGTCTTCCAGGAAGTGTACAAGGTGAATGATGGTATTCGCCCGAACCAGGACCTGGAGAACAGAGCCCTGCTTCATCACTTCTATCTTCGAAATGATATCGATCATTGGCCAGTGAGGGGGCTAATACCCTGTTCATTTTGACAGAAGATCTTCAGATGATCTTCGAGTTATTGAAGAAGAAAAAATCCGCGGGAGTCGACGGTATATCCAATGTTGTGCTTAGGCACCTTCCGCCAGTGGCTGTAGAGGTACACCAACCTGTTCAACAATGCACTGAATAATGCATATTATCCAGTGCACTGGAAAACAGCGGTGGTGCAACCAAACCCCAAGAGGGGTTTGGACACCTCTAACCCGGCAAATCTCCGGTCAATAAGTCTCCTTCCGAGTATCAGCAAGGTCTTCGAGAAGGTGATCCATAGGGCCCTGTCTAAATGGGTTGACGACAATAAAATCATCCCGGATAACCAATTCGGTTTCAGAGCGGACACTATTCATGCCGCGTCGAAACTCGTATCTGATATCCAATGGAATAAATGCAAGAACCAATGCACGGGTGCCTGCCTGATTGACTTGGAAAAAGCTTTCGACACCGTATGGTTAGAAGGCCTTTATTACAAGCTCAGTCGGCTGGGCATAAGTAAACCACTGCTATATATGATTTTTGACATGTTAACCGGTAGAAAGTTCGTTGTGAAAATTGCCAATGTGACTTCTACCCAAACATTTGAAATTAAAAATGGACTGCAGCAGGGCACGGTTAACTCGCCGATCCTTTTCAGCATTTACCTAAGCGATCTGATAGCTTCTCTTCGCCACTCTATAGCGTATGCCGACGATTTAATTGCGTACAGATCAGGTCAAACGATCGACGTCATTGTTAATCTTTTGCAGCGTGACTTCGAAAAAATTCAACAGTATTGTGATGACTAGAAGTTGAAAATCAACTTCCAGAAATCAGAATCTATTTTATTCAGAACGCTTTTGTCTAGGGCCTCTCGGGATACTAGAAAAAATTGGCGCAGGTTTTCAATTCTTGGACCGGACGGGTGTCCACTGGCGAAACAAAGTGAAGTCAGATACCTTGAGATCGTGCTAGATCAGTATCTATATTTTGACAAACATGTGGATGCTGCTCTGGCAAGGGCCCGGGGCGCTTTCGCTCTGACAAGATGGCTGTTTCACAGCAGCCAACTTGATTCTAGGGTGAAAGTAATCTGCTACATGGCCTTAATCAGGCCTATGGTTGCCTATGGATGTCCCGTCTCGTTCAATGTGAGAGCCAGCTTAATGGAAAGGATTCGGGTGTTTAAAAGGCAATGTTTCAGGACTTGTCTTGGATTACATAGAACACCCGAATCTGAGTACACGAAATTTTACCCTAACGAGGTTCTATACAATAGGGCTAGGATTTTACGGGTGGACAATTTTCTGATAAAGTTGATTCGAAGCCATGTTGCAAGAGCAATGACTTCGGCCAATAACTTGATCTCCGGGGCTTACTACCCCAATAATTCGTATCACGAGAGGGTGCGCCTTAATGGCTTTGTCCCCCCAGAAGCATTCCTCTATTTAGACAGATGTGGGCTTATACAGGATAGATTGGCAGTACCGCTAATCTTCCACGTGTCCCGCAATTCCGTAGAACGGCGACTTCTCTACGAACGTGATGTCGCGCTCTGTGAGGCGGAGCGCCTCAGGTTCAGTAGAGCGGTATCATGCCAAGATAGGAGAGACGTTGTCCGACAGCATCAACGCTTCTGGTGGCTGGAGGAAGCTCCGTCGTCGATTGTTTGATAGTTCAGCCTCTTTAAGGCAAAGCCGACCCAACACCGATGGATGGCTTACATAGGTTAAGGGTAAGGTAGAAACAAAAAATCAACAAAAAAAAAATTAATAAAAATAAAAAAAAAATATAAAAAAAAAAATAATAAAACTTAAATCCAAAAAAAAAAAAGAAGATGCATTTAGTAAATGTGTATTATATTGTATACATCATATGTTCTATGTGTATTGTAGTTAAGGTAGGTTAAGTTAGTTTTAATTAGTTGTAAGTTTTACATAAACTCCAAAATTCTTCATCAGTTGCTAAGTTTTTGCTTTTCTTAAATTTTCTTAGCTTTTATTTTTCATTTATTCTAATTAAGTTATTAATTAAGTCGAAAGACATAGTTTTAAGAACGTCCTGTCTACTTTAGAGTGCCCGCAGAGGGCCAGTAAAGTAATTATAATTAGTTGAGATAGTTAAGTTAGGCTTAAGCATTTTTGTCTATAATAAGTTAGATATAGAAAAATAAATAAAAACAAAATGCAAAAAAAAAAAAAAAAAAAATTGTTTGCCCCATCCCAGCACTCGACTTCTTTCCTTAATTTTTTTTATTACAAAATCAATCCGTAATTACGTATGTAATCGAAGTAAAAAGGTATGGAAGAAACATCTAATTTTTCTCACGTAATACATCAAACTTAAATTGATAGGTTTATTTTCAGAATACTTTGTACATGTGTTGGAACCTGTCATCTTAAAAATTAGCGAAACAATGGTATAGCTTCCTCGTAATCTAAGAAAAAACTCGTTTGACTTCTTGCTATTATCAGAAGAGAAGTTAAAACACTTTGTGTGCTTCTACCGACTTTGCAAAGGAGCGAATGATTCTCCGAAACAGCAACAGTATTCAACAAAATTAATTTCCCCAACAGACATAATATTTCACGGGATGAATGGCTTGCTAAGCAAGGAAAGACCCTCTACCGTCGCTCCACCTCCGTATTACGAGAGTCTGCAGCTAACGCGACCACCAGAAGAGGTAATAAACACTTTCGATTCATGGCCCATTCACTCTCACCACTCAACAGGCTAGATGCTCTACACACTCCCCGCCATCAGTGGCACAAGAACAAACGATCAGCTAAGGCACGAAGCAGTAAAATGTACAGCACATTGGATCCACGCTCATGGAGCGCCTCCACCAGTCAAATGCAAATTTTAAGGCTGAACGCTAAAGTTAAGTGCAAACTATGCATTGTGCTTCGCAGAACACCGTCGTGTTGGAGCTGAGCGAAAGTTACTGGTTGGCTGGTTTCTTAGAGTGTCGGAGCTCGGGTAGCACAACTCAAAGAATGGCTTGCAGTTTTTTAAAGAGGTGTTTGCACAAAAGTTTCGGTGAAGCAATGTTTAAGGAAATGAACTCCTAGACGCTTGGATGCTGTTCGGGGACAAGGAAAGGGTTAATGGAATGGTTTAATGGAAGAAAACAAGTAGAAGGGATAATGACGTTTTTATATTGTTGCAGTAGGGGGCAATTGGGGCAGATTTCGAACAGGTAGCAGAAGGGGCATTTTCCCTTGGCAGAAAGTCTATCTTGGAACGGGAACTCTTCGCCCCGGCTGTGATACAATTTGTTTTGTTTTTACTTAGGTGCTTTAAATGAATGGACTTTGGTTTAAACAGTACGCTGGAGGAGGTTTTCGCATAGGAATTAAAGTAGCACTGCAATAATTCCAGGATGCAAGTTTAACGAAATGGAATGCGGGGGCTACTTTTGAAACATAAGAAATGTGAAGCTTATAACGTTGCAGCCTCAATTGAATTTCCAATTTCGAAATTGACGCCGGAGCGTGGGTAATAATATTGCGTTAAGGAGGATGTAGAAGTGGTTTTATGTGAAAGCATCGTATACTTTGACAGGTCTACTGGTTTGTTGCACTTTACTCCAGGGGAAATGCCAAACATTTTCCGTGAGCAATGTTTTTGTCTTATTGGTACTATACGAGTGGTTATATTGCAGGAAGACGGAATTATTGGAAAAACGAATGGTGTCTTGAGGAAATTTTATTTAGCTTTTATTGTATAAGACCAATAATCCATTTCCAGATTGATACTGATTGCGGAAAGATGTGATTATTTGTGTTACGCTAGGGTTATGGGTCCTATTTGGCTATTGAAAAATGCTAACGAATTTCTACTTTCAAACCATGTTTAGAGATTAATGAATCTATCTGAGTAGATTAGCAAACAAGATCGAATGTGTGGTTGCTTTCGGCTCTGTTTGAGTAATGGCCTAATGTTCAAAGCTTGCAACCTGAATTTTTAATCTTAATTGTGGAAAATAGTTTTAATTTAGCCCCTTACAAGTAAGAAGCCCTTCAGGGCTTTGTTTTGGGGCCGATATTTTACAATATGCTTACTTCAGGTTTTGAAGAGGAACCAAGATGTGGAGGACAGGAAGAAAGACAGGAGTCGAAAAAATGTTGAGGGAAATGAGATGCATATTGTCAAAAAATCAAGTAAAACTCGTAGAGATGTCCGGAAACATTAAAAAAATACTCTCTGTTGAAACATTAAAGACGATTTTAATTGTACGTCGGAGATCGTTTACTTCTGAATTTGACACCTCAGTAAGGGCACATTATTGGCTTAACGCAAGTCTTAACAAAGAACAAAATAACAAACAATCTAAACCTAAGTAAGCTTAATACTTATAGCATTAGGGAGGAAAAGATAAAGAAGAGAGTGAAATAGAGAGCCGGTAGAGGACATTTCTACGACAGAATTTGGTGAGGTGAAGGTCGAAAAGAGCGAAGTTTGCTTAAGAGAGGGATTCGATTTGGCTAGCACACCCTTAACGAAGGTAGTATATGAGGATTTCGTCTCGTACAGTTTCAAGAACTCCTTTGACCATCGTTTCACAAGGCGTAGTTCCTTGGTACACCAGGGGTTAGATGAGGTGCAGTTCTTCTTGGCTTCGGAGTAGGATAGAACAAGCGTATCAAAGGACATGTGCGTGTTAGGGTTTAGGTATAAATTAAATAAATTAAAGTAAATAAATATTTGCGAAGATTGCTTTTCGAAAACTGATTGTCTAGTAAAAGTGTTCCCAATAATGGAGCGGATCCAAGGTGGAGAGGAGGTGGTTACTTGCGTTAATAACGCAAGTTGTCGATTCATTTTGTTGGTGATGTTAGTGAGTTGAAGGAGACCAGGAACGGAGAGACTATCTCACCGTCGGATTTAGCCCATTCCAAGTGCGGAAGGTTGAAATGTTATCGGGCTTAGCGATATCAAATATGGAATCTATGATGCCGATGGCAAGTTGATACCGATAAGTGGGTCGTGACGGACGAGTGTAACAGCAGGCAAGATAGAGTAACCTATTCGGAAAAGTTGTTACTTGCATTCGTCAAATATTATGTCTACAAGACTCTTGATTTTTGAAACCCCCTTATTTTTAGTGGCGAGAACAAGATTAATTTGTTTGGCAATTATGGGGAAAAAAAAGAGTTTGACGAAAACTAAATACTGAAAGAAGCTAATCTTCAAGAGATGATGCCATGGTAATGTCCTGATGGGGTGTATGTCTGCGGTCGGGGTTAGTCAAATACCGTTTACTGAATATAGAATGACTACTTCAATATCATTAAAATAAATCACCAACGAAGCGCCATAAAAATGGGTCGAATTACTGTGAATCTCACGAATAATCGAACACACAGAAGAAAAATATAAGTTTTGAACTTTTTGACTGCTACGCATCGAAATAGCACCAAATGGTAAACAAACGTCTGTGGAAATAAGAAAATTAGTTTAGCTTAATTGTGCAATGGAGCAATTTCACAGTTCAAGACATAATCTCACGCTTTAAAAATGAAAATAGGATCCATAATAAGGGCAGAAAAAGACAAGAAAAAAAATTGGAAAAGTAAGATGAGAAGCTACTCGTCCGGCAAATAAAGGAAACCCCTTTCTTATCCTCGGAATCTCTAAAAGTTTTTTTGAAAGAGACCAGAAATAAGGAAGTAAGTAACGAAACAATCCGAAGAGTTATCTGAAAACATCAACTGAATGGCCGCGTAGCTCGAAAGAAGCTCCACATTAGTAAAAAAATAGAAAGGAAAGAGTTAAATTTGCTAAGGAGCAATTAACAAAGGATATGTCATTTTAGGATAAGGTAAATTTACCTTTTTTTTATAGTTAGTGTATCGTTGCACATAAGTACTTCATAAAATAGGTTTTGTTCACCAACGAAAGTAAATTTAACGTAAAAAGTTGACCCACCCAAATGAAGAATTTTCTCATAAGCAAGAACAACTGTGAAACATGGCGGTGAGTTAATCATGATGTGGGGATGCGTGTCGCGTTCTGGTGTTGCTAACTTACACATCATGGAAGATTAAATGGATCAAAAGTGTAAAACAGATGGACATTCTGCAGCAGCATTTGCTGCCAAGTGTCAGTAATCTTGGGATATAACATAATTTTATCTTTTAGCAGGACTACAACCCAAAGCATACATTGTATTTACATTGCATAACTGTCCCAAAGTACTTAAAACATCTGCACAGTCACCTGACCATAATGCAATTGAGCATATTTGGGATGAACTGGGACGTTGAATCGCTGAAAAGAACTTTCGAAACATTCAGGAGCTTAAAAATGAGAAAATGGCAAAAATCACTCCTGAAGTATGTTCTAAGTTGGTTTCTTCAATGTCTTGACGCCTTGAAGAAGTAATAAAATCGAAAGGATACGCAACAAAGTTAATATGATATTTTAGCTTGTTCAAAATAAATATGAGTGCACTTGTTTAAAATCGAATGCTTAGTTTCTTACCCCCCCATACATTTATTTTTTAAAATTGCTTTGAAAATGTTTTCTTTTTGGTGTCCGATTATTCGTGAGATTCACTGTACGTTTTGCAAAAGGGCAAAGACCCCAAGCACACTGCTCACAATGTCAAAATGTGGCTGCTTAGTCATCTGCATAACCGTTTAACCGCATTAAACATTTTTGGGCCGAATTTGCAAAAAAAATCGAAATCCTGATATCAGCAGTGTCGCACAATTATGTGCGAATGTGTTTATTGGAACACGCCGTATGTTATATAAATTGGGTAGAGTATCCGCTGGTTTGCATTTGGTTTGGTTTATGTACTACGCACATATGTACATACATATACACTGAGTTACAAAAAAAGTGGCGCACCTTGAAATTTTGCAATATTTTTAAAAAACGATTTTTTTTAATACAGTTTCGTTTATTAATATAAAAATAAGTAATTCATCTAACAAAATTGGAAAAATTTAGAAATAAAACACAAATTCAAGAAAATGTACAAACTTCATAAATAAACATTTAACACTATTATTTTTTTTTTCAACGAGTTCTCGTTTATTTAATGGTGGGTATTGCCTCTCATCTATTGCCTGCCATCTAGCAAGGCTTTAACTTGCCTGGGCATACCTTGGATAAGGTTTACTAAAATAGGGTCCAAATTTTTCCATTCCTTAATCAGAGCAAATCTCAGCCCATTGAGTGTCTCTGGAAGGGCCAGTCGCCTCCTTATCTACAGGTCCCAAACCTGTTCGATGGGAATCGTGTCCGGGTTCATCGCCCATTACCTCAATTTCCACTTCTTGCAAGTAGTCGGTAACGCACCTAACAACGTGTGGTCTAGCATTGTCGTGCATCAGCACAGAATTACCGTCAATAGATGGTGCGAATGGAACCACATATTCCTCCAGAATGTTGTTTACATAGTAACAGAAGTTCACCGATCCTTCTACGATGCACAGCTCGATTTTCCCGCGCATGGAAACCCCTGCCCACACCATGACTGAACCTCCCCAGAAATGTTCCCATTGGGCAACTGTTGCCGAAGAGTATCTCTCACTTGTTCGTCTCCACACTCTGCCACGTCCATCCGGTGAGCGCAGACAAAACCTTGACTCATCAGTGAAAAGAACTCTACTTCAATCGGCCTCGGTCCAATCTTGGTGAAGGCGAGCAAAATCCATCCGACGTCGCTGTGCTGTGCTTGGCACGCTTGCATGTCTTCTTGCTTTCAGGCCACTCTCCACTAATCGCCGCCTCACCGTTTGTGCATTCACAGCTGTCCCTCTAACAGATCGAACTCTGTGAGACAGCTCAACCGCTATTTGGAGACAATCGCAAAGTTTTTGAAGCACCAAAAACCGGTCATCCCTTGCAGATGTTGCTCTCAATCGACCTGAGCCTTGACGTCGGGTATAAAAATTGGTTTCCTTGTATCTTTTAATGGCTCTTCTTAGCGCCGTCTCCGGTTTTTCAATCATAATAGCGGCATACCGCACACTTCGTCCATTCTCAAAGAAAGCCAGCGCCCTGGCAACCTCTTCTACGTTATTTACATATTTTTTCACAAAAATTACTGAAAAAACTAGTAAATAAACAAAATAAAATAAACTAATAACAATCAACTCATTAAATCATTCGCGGGATCACGAAAGCCAAAATTGGTAAAACTCGCGTCTTATATGAAAAAATGATTAACATGCGGTTTTCCTCAATGTGATGCACGTATCACATGGACCCCACATGGCGGACCCCACAAGCGGACCAGTAGGAATGCAGTTAAGTGGGAAGGTTATGGTCATACACTTCTGACCATAACGACGCCGGGATAAAAAGGAAAAGAAGAAGAAGAAGATGCACGTATCACAGGAAAATAAAAATAGATCATGCAAAAAGGCACACAAATATTCCATTAAACTGAAAAAAAAAAAATAAAGCTCTGCACAAACTTAGCGGCATATTATCAAAATGATAACAACACATCAAAAAGTATGACTGCGCCACTTTTTTTGTAACTGAGTCTATTAGGTTTTTTCGAAAGATAGAAGGCTTGTGATTTGCTTAAATGTTGCTGATCGACGATCTTTAAAAAAAAGTGCAAATATGTTACTCAGACACCATAAAGAGTTCCAGAATTGGTTGTGTGAATATTAAACATTAAATGCCAATTCAATTCAATGTTGACATAAGGCGGAGACATGACTTGAACATGCTCTACCGAGAAAGTTTGAAAACGAAGAATTTGAGGTAATGAAGTGATCGTGCAAATTCATGTCAAGGACATCGCGTGCCGTACGAATTGAAGTTGAGATACGTCGAAGGGAATTTTTTTCACGTATGAACTGTTGTTTAAACGGCAGAGAAAGGAGGGTTTTGCATCGTATCACGACTGGCGACGATAAATGGGATACCGTATGGTAGCCCTGAGCGAAAAGATCGTGGGATAAACCCGGCTATCCATCAATATCGTCAGCAAGGGCAAATATCTATGCTTCGAAAGTTTTGCTCTACATTTAGTGAGATCAGATGTAGTTTATTATGAGTTGCTTAAACCGAACGAAATCGAGAACGTGATCGTTATCGACTGCGGATCACGTGTCAAAATTCAATCTGCACACGGAATCATTGTGTACGCCATTAGAAAGGCAGCCATATAAAATAAAACTGATTGAGAATTTTTTTTAGGAATCACACGTAGCAGTGAATGGAATTTCTTTCTGCGGGTAGTAGACTAGTTATCGTTGATGTTTTCCAGTGAGAAAAGCAAGTCTTCCAATAAAATAAAATATTTGCATTTCAAAAGTTGTAAATTCTTGGAGTTTTCCTAGTTGTGTCGTCAATTAGTGGCACGACTTGGCCGACCGAAATATCGACGAGGTCGTATACGAGTATTTCATTGAAACTGATTCAGCTAGATCCACTGAAGTACTGCAACAAATAATCATGTAAAGGATCACTTCGGGTACTACTATAATTTCTGGTTGTTGGAGGCCCTATCGAAACTTATCAACTCACGATCTTTGACCCAAAGAAGAGCGAATATGGGAAACGAAATGGGATCAGCTCGCTGGGAGTCAATATACGATTCCTTCTACCTTGAATTTTGCTAACTTTTACCTAAGTATCAGGAACCACAACAGCTATGGTTTTAAAACCGGTCGCTATGGGATCAGAATCATTAACACAGCCAAGTTTCAGACTCATAACTAGTCGGCAAGCTTGGTATGTATGGTACGCATATATCAAGCGTATAGACCAACAGACGGACAGATATATGATATATGCGTACGGACGAACGTACAGACGGACAGGCAGCCTTTGCATAAGTCTTCCTTATCCAGCTTGGCAACGCAGAAGACTAAAAAAGGAACCACTATTGGAGGTGCATACATTAAAATTTAAGCAGAATTGTTCATATTTTGAAAGAACAAATGCGTTGGTTGGTGCAAGTAATGTTTCTAATAGAAATCGACTAATTTTAAAATGAATAAAACCATGCTTTATTATATTTTTTTACCCCTTTTAACATTCTTTGTATGAAAGAAAATAGTTCGTTGATCACGTTAACACAGAGGTAGTGTATTTGATTCGGGAACCGGAGGTTCAGTGTTCAATAAGACGCCTTATAAACACTTAAAACCGGTTGGACATAAGGAACCCACAGCTATATTCGGCTTTTGACATGTAAACCGTTAGAAAGTTCGTTGTGAAAAATGCCAACGTGAATTCAAACATTTGAAATTAAAATCGGATTGCAACAGGGTATGGCGAACTCGCCGATCCGTTTTAGCATTTACCTGAGTGATCTGATAGATTCTCTTCACCACTCAATGGAGTACGCGGACGATTTAATTTCGTACAGATCTGGTCCAACGATCGACGTCATTGTTATTTTTTGCAGCGTGACTTTGAAAAAAATCACCTGTAAATTGAAGATCAACCTCAATTTATGAATCAGATGGGCGTCCACTGGCGAAATAAAATGTATTCAAATTCCTTGGGATCTGGCTAGACCAGTATCTGCATTTTGACAAACAAGAAAATGCTGCTCTGGCAAGAGCCCGGGGTGTTTTCGCTTTGATAAAATGGCTGTTTAATAGCAGCCTACTTGATTCCAGGGTGAAAGTAGTCTGCTATATGGCCCTAATCAGGCCCAGGATGTCCCCTGTGGTTCAGTGTGAGAGCCAATTTAATAGAAAGAATGCGGGTGTTTGAGATATCTCTCAGGACATGTCGCGAATTGCATACAATACCTAAATCTGAGCTCAGGAAATTTCACCCTAACGAAGTCCTTTATAATAGGGCTGGGATTTTACGGGTGGACCATTTTCTGATAAAGCTGATTCAATGCCACAAGGACGATGACTCAACCAATAACCTGAACTCCGGAGTTTACTACCCAATTACTCGTCTTAACTGCTTTATCCCACCAGAGATTCTCTATTTGGAACAATGTGGGCTGATCCAAAGTAGATTAGTAGTACCGCTAATCTTCCATGTATATCGCAAGTCCGTGGCGATTCCTCTATGAACATAATGTCGAGTTCAGTAGGTCGATTTCACGCCGAGAACAAGCAAACGTTATCTGGCGGCACCAACGGTTTTGCTGACTGGAGCAGACTTCATCAGTTGCACCTTTGCTTTCTAAAGTCTCCCAACGCGAAACTTCCCAAACATCAATGCGAGCTTACAGACTAATATAGGCTAGAGTAGGGTAACCTGTCCTAAGGTTAACGTAGGTTAGGCTGGTGGGTAGGTTTAGTTTAGTTTTATGTTAAGTGAAATGAAGGCAGTTGAATATTTGTTTTTGCAATTTTCCAAAAAAGAAAATGAAATTATGATTTCCGCGGGCAACACAATAATGACTTCATATCAACTTTTTAAGGTCATCGCTCCTGGTAGGAGTTCAGCTACACAATTAAAATCTCTTAAACATTTTTAAATGACGATATAATATAATTTTTCTTTAGAAATAAATGTCATTTATAAAGAAAATTCGGCTGCAATACATACCATAATTAGTAGAATAATATTTATACAATTTCGTGCCTCACTAACCTAAAAAACAAAATAAAAAACCGTTACTCAAAAAACATATTTCCTATTTTTATTCAATTTTAAATTCAAATTTTCAAAATATATATAATATTTAAGTGAAAGGTTTATAAATATATTTCAGGAGGTGGGGACGTAACCGAACGTACAATTAATGGCAATTGAAAGCCTAAACATCGAATTCCAAATCCAAGTTATGCGAACTTCTCCCCACGACCACAAGTGCAAACTCGATTAAACCGAGAGCGTTTCAAAATAATTACCAACAATAAATGGAATTACTCTCCCCCGTTGAAAGCACAATCCTTGGATTGTATTATTGCCGCCGCATAGTGGGATAACTTCAAGAGGAGCAGCACGCACTACGGGCAGGACTACGGTTACGAACGAAGTCCTACGATGGTGACTAAGTGAAAAGTGAATTTCGCAAATTGTCATCCATAAATAATAGAAATCGCATCCATTGTTTTCTCACATTCGTTTTAAAATACCCCAGCAGCAAAGTCGAAAATTGAATTTATCAGTTGATCGTTGGCCGGAGTGGCTCTACTGTGATTGTATATGGGCACGACATTCTTACTTGATAGTGAGATGAGTGTAATGACAAATTGTCCGCGCGGACTTATGTATATCCCTTACTCTTGTTGAGATTCGATCAAGTTGAGCAATTATATTATTTATGGAATTTTATAAGAAAGTTTTCTTACTGTTCCCATTTGTTTTAGTTTTTATTCTCTTTTTCTCTATTTCAAGGTTCTTCTTCCAGTTTGTGTAAGTGGAAGTAAAATTAATTTTCCGCACGTGCTCTTTGGCGTCCTTAAAACTCAGTGGATTCAGTATTTACAGGAATCAGCATTAGGCAAGATATAAAAACCAGAATGGGGAGACATTTGAGGTGATCATAATTTCACATTGGATTTCTCTGAAGGGAGGTCTATTTGAGGAAACGCACATGCGCTCATATCCTTAAGTCATAACGGTGTTTAAGAAACCTCTCTGGAAAATTCATATATTTTTTCTGTTAAGTAAATGAAATGCTTAATGCATTCCACTTAATGGTCGCGCAGATGATGACTGGGGATAAAAACGGGGTGGAAGTATGCACTTATTAAAAAGTTTTGTTTATTTGTGTTTTTTATAATGAGATTAATTTCTCCGAGATAGCTCCGCTTATGAGGTTATGAACTTTTAAGCGAATGTATATATGTATATTACTGCCGTTAAATGGCATTTTAGAGGTTTAACTGCCTTGAAATATAGATTGCAAAAGCTTTTATAATGCTTGTATTTATGTGCTACATTCATGTTTGTTCAATTTTCCTCGATATCATCAGGCTCATGAATATTTTATTGGCAAGCAATAGGAGTGGGAGGTGCCATGCTTCCCGTCCCACACGTGTTGGTGTGTTGGGGTCTGATGCCGATGGCACGCGGTTCGAATGCACCAGCCAAGTCATTAAAATCGTATTTGATGTTGTTTCTCCTCGGTGGTGTACTGACAGAGCCTTCTACTTGTCTACAAAAAACAACTACATCGTAAACAAAATAGGCGATTATTCTTAGATTAAAAGTTTCGGTTCTGGTTCTTCACGGGCTATTACGCCAGTTATTATGAAATAATAAAAGTGAGCCCCATAAGTCCGCAATAATTGCCTTTCATATTACCTAAAATCGCTGGATTCAGTAAAGTCGGTCATTTAGTTCTACGATGAGCGCATATTTCCATGTAAGGACTTTAGAAATCGCTTCCAAGTGCGCGTGATTAGCAATTTTGAAATCTTTTTTTGGGACTCCGATTAACCAAAGGTAATGGACACCATTAGGTGTCAGGCTCTTCGAAACAGCGTTTCACAATTGAACTTATGATTACATTATTTTTAAGGCAATATCGGCGTCTAAGTGAACGAAGTCATATTTGGCCTGACAAACACTCTCTTCACCTTCAAACGAAGAACCGCATCGTTGGCCATGCACATTTTTCATGTCGGTGTCCCGCATAGTGTTCACGGATTCAACAATACTTCTTTCTCCTAAACTAAATAAATAAGGGCCATAACTTCTCATACAGGACAAAGACGCGGTCTTGTATCCTTGGGCACAGAGGATCGTTGAGTTTAGCGCGTGTCCGAGCCATTGGCACTGAACCTGTTAAAGTTCTATATCATCATCCAAAAGCAATGGGTTCTTGGCCTAAAAGTAAAACATGTGCAACATGTTCTCGGCGCTAAAGTGAACGCGCGAATAATTAATGCTATAAAACCAGTAGAACATTCTACATTTTTAAACTAGTCTCACACGGGTGCATTAAAAATTACATTTTAAAATGGGATAAAGTAGGTGGATGTAATCATAACCTTGTTGCACGAAATAATAACTTCTAATTCACTTAGTCCATTTTAGCAAACTGCACTACTACCTCCCACTTCTTCTCTCCTTGAACCAGCTCTAGTTCGCAACATAAAAGTTCGCGATAAACAAAAAGGATCAATTCCCATCTTTTGCTATTATGCTCGTGGCCAAGCAACATAGTGTTCACGAATTTCTTTTTTTCAACTTGTTAATGGATTAAAATAGGACCAAAGAAACTACAAATAAAATTCCATCAAATCTCTCCAGAGACAAGGACTTGCCCGTAGTCTTGTCACCAGCCCAAGCGAACTCAACCAAACAATGTCGGAATAGAACAGTAAATTTGAAAATATATGGAGCAACACCAACAACGAAAGAAAGCGGCTAAGAGTGAAAAGCAAAATAAATACAAATCTACAAAGTCAGATAGACAATAAAAATTCATGTTTTATTGCATGACGTCAACCGTCAGGATGAGCGGCTTTCCGCCTTTTCTATTATTCTCCGCGTTTATTCGTTGCTTTTTCTTTCCAGCCTCTTGATATACACGCCCTCCATCTGTACTTACCATCCATTGGCAATCAAACTTCGACACTTCCAACGTCCTGTGGCAGGGAGCGATGACTCTAGCGGCAGCAGTGTCTGCCGTCAGGATGCTGAAGACAATAGAACGGCGTGCTGGTAAAGCTGTGCATCCTTTTAGCGGCGAGTTAATGCCTCCGATTTTTACTCGTTGGCGGGGCGACGAGCAATATACAGGAGCGTGGTAGACTCCCGCCTGAGCTTTACTGTCATATAATGCTGGCCATAAATTCATTGGTAATGCATGAAGTTGTAATTTATAATTCCAGTCTCGTTGTGTGTACATTTTTTTGTTTTTATTTCGCTGCCTTCGGCGTTCGGCGCTGCAGGGCAGATGGGTGAGTGCGTGGAGGCTTGGAGCACAGAGTGTTGTTCATGATTTTTGCTGTATTTATTTAAGTGCAAAGTTTGGTCGTTTGCTTGGGCATGAAGAAGGCGAATTGAAGGTAGACGCTGTTAGGGTTTTGCAGGCGGGAGTGTGAATGTTGTCGAAGCTACCATGGAGGATGTTGCAATCAACGCAGTTGTACTTAACAATCGTTTGTCTGAGCGTTATTATTGAGTCGTTAAATATTTAACGATTCGAAAAGAAAAAAAAGGGCTTGGCTGGGAGAGCAATACCTGGAAGCTTAAAAAACACAAGAGTTAAAAATATTTTTAATATAAAATATGTTGATGTAATAAGCCTCTGTAGGGCTATACGAAGTAAGAATTTAATTAATTTGCGAAATATTCTTTTAATTTAGCCTATCCTATGTATGTATGTAATAGTGATTGGAAACTAATTTATTACTGAAATTGTTCGCACAGAAGATGAAAATTCAGTAATGACAATCGACGCCTGTCGGAGTAAGCAATTTTATCGTTTCGAACATATTAGGTTAGCAAAATTGAATCTAAATTAGCTTACAATTAATCTCATATACCCAAGCCCTGTAATAAAGGAATAATGGGGGTGACAAAACTTAATAAAGGGTTTTCCAAAAAGGACTTGACAACTTTTTTTTTTAAATAAAACGCGTTATTTCAAAAACTTTATTATCGGCTTGAAGTACAATCAAAACATTTATGAATGGAACTCGACTTCATTCATATGGCCACCGCGAGCACGTTTGCAGTGGTCGATTCGTTGGACCCAATGTGACTCGGCCACACACGTCGGCTTGTTGGCATAAACCAATGACTTAACGTAGCCCCAAAGAATATAGTCTAGAGGCATTAAATCGCACGAACGAGGCGGCCAATCGACTGGCCCATTTCTTGAGATGACACGCTCATCAAACTTACTCTTCAATAAGTCGATTGTAACGTGTGCTGTGTGGCACCATCCTGTTGAAACCACATTCTTCAATAAATCGATTGTAACGTGTGGTGTGTGGCTTGTGGCACCATCCTGTTGAAACCACATGTCGTCCAAGTCCATATCTTCCAATTCGGGCCAAAAATAATCGGTAATCATGGCGCGATAACGCTGGCCATTCACAGTAACGTGACGATCGTTATCGTCGACGAAAAAACATGGCCCAATAACGCCGCCGGCATGCAAGCCGCACCAACCAGTTATTTTTTGTGGTTGAAGTGGTGATTCATGAAGCACATGTGGATTTTCACCCGACCAATATCGCATATTTTGCTTATTGACGAAACCATCGAGCCAAAAATGAGCTTCGTCACTGAAGATGATTTTGCAATGAAAGTCATCATCTTGGCGCATCTTCTCCAGAGCCCAATCCGAGAACGTACGTCGCTTCAAATGGTCCATCGGCTTGAATTCTTGAGTCAGCTTGATCTTGTATGGGTGTAAACCAAGATCCTTACGCAAAATACGCCATAATGTGGTCTGAGCGATGCCCAATTCTTGAGAATGCCGTGGAATTGACTGATTTGGATCGTTTGCTACGGACGCCTGAACGGCAGCGATATTTTCAACACTTCGACCAACCCGTTGTCTCACTGACACGGCAACATCATACAACGAATATGTAGACTCAAATTTTTGCACTAAGCTTGTTATTGCCTGTCTACGAGGGCGAGAATTACGACCGAAAATTGGAGTTAACGCTCTTAAAGTTGCGGTCACCGACTCCGAATTTCGGTAGAACATTTTTATAATTTGCAGACGTTGCTCGTTCGTGTACTTTACCATGATGAAAATGTTGAGTTTATGCTATAAGAAAAGTTGCCAAATGAAAAAGCTAGCGTTTAACGAACAAAGTATTTCTCTTCTAAATGTAACAAGAAACTCGACTGACTTTTGGAAAGCTATTAAACTTATTAATGGCAGAAAAAAACACTATAAAAACAGCTTGCAAGCGGATCAATTGAAAAACCACTTCTCTAATCTGCTCAATGTACCACAAATCTCCCAATCGTTTCAATACGCAGCGCAGTGTATTGTCGACGAATTCCTAGACACGCCGGTAACTGTTGATGAGGTACAAAATGTAATTGAGAAGGCGAAACATAAGAAAGCTCCCGGCCGTATTACATATGAGTTTTATAAGAATTGTACACCTGAATTTCTATCTGCGCTGGGGTTGGAGTTCAATCGAATTTTTGAAAGTGCAGACATACCAAGAAGCTTTCGGAAATCAATCATATTTCCACTGTACAAAAAAGGTGACTACAACGACCCGAATAACTATAGAGGAATAGCACTATTAAACACTTCAACAAAACTTTTTGGCGCAGTAATTTCTAAAAGACTTATCCAGTGGGCCAACAACAAGAAAATCATCCATGAATTCCAAGCAGGCTTCAGGCAGAAATACTCGACAATCGACCAGATATTTACGCTAGCGAACATTGCCGAAATCTATAAGAAGAAACACAAAACACTTTATACATTCTTTGTAGATTTCCGGGCAGCGTTTGATTCTGTCTACCGAGAAGCTCTTTTCTACAAGCTCTATAAATAAGGAATATCAACCAAAATAATAAACACTTTACGAGCAATGTATTCAAATAACACAACTTCCGTCTGGGACGGAAACTACCTGTCCGAAGATTTTGAGACCACAATGGGCGTGAAGCAAGGCTGCGTATTAAGTACGCTACTGTTTATCTTATATATAAACGACATAGCAGAGACCGTTAAAGGTGGAATTGAGTTATATCGAACAAACATCCCAGTTCTCATGTTTGCAGATGACATTGTCTTTCTGGCAGATACAGTCAACTGCATGCAACTAATGATAAACAGGTTAGAAAGCTACTGCAAAACTTGGAACTTAACGATAAACCTAGCAAAGTCAAATATGATGATACTTAGAGAAGGTGGTGGGAGGTACAGTCGAAGTGAAAAGTGGACGTTTCAAGGGGAAGCGATTGAAATTGTACGCGAATCTAAATACGTTGGAGTTCTGATCACTTCAAACTTAAACATGAATAAGCACCTTCAAAACAAACTGTCTGAAGCTAAACGCGCCATTTCTTCAATCTGGGATAAATGCATCAATAACAAAGAAGTAAACCACAGTCCCAAGCAAAAGATATTTCGTTCAACTGCAGCAGCAATTCTTCTATATGGAGCTCAAATGTGTGGTTTCCGTTCTTATACAGTTGTCGAGAAGTTCCTGAGGTTCTTTCTTAAACGGATATTTAGATTGCCGAGCTCTACCCCCAACTATATGCTACATCTCGAATGCAAAATGCATTTTAATTATATAGTAAAAGTGTTTGCGATGGAGGACGAAAGACTACCTAAAAAAGTACTCATGCACGCCATATGAACAAGAGGGAGACTGGTGCAAGAATGGAAGAGTCTTGGATCAGGATGTGGGGTAGTACTCAACATTACACCAGACTTACAGGCTGATTCTTTAAGAAGGCAATTGGATACCTTACTAAATAATACTGGCAATATTTTATACCAGAAATATGTCAACGAAGCCCAATCTTCGCAATATAGAATGTATTACAGCAAAATGGAATATCAACTTGCAGAGAGAACTTACTTCTTAAACTGTTTCTCGACAGATAAAATGAGCACTATTTTCAAAATGAGAGGAGAGTTGGTCCAATTGAATTATATACCTCACCGCCCAGATCTACCAATTTTGTGCAACGTCTGTAATATGAAAGTAAGGGAAGATATATTACATTTTCTAGCAATATGCCCTATTTTAAGAGATTTCCGGAGACGATTTTTCGGTTTGCATGTTCTGGGAGAAAATGTTGCAATGGGTATCTTAAATGGAGAACAAGGCTGGGATTTGTTATACAACTACACCGTGAATGCGCTTCGGTACAGAAAATGCATAACTGAGGGAGACTTCTAAACCATCCGTACAGTATATAGTTAATGTATGTACATATATGTATGTATATCAATATCATAGTAGAAACCAAAATATACTTAGAAATACTTCTTTTGTAACATTTTTAATGAAATAAAGTAAATATTATTACTATATTTATATTATATTGTTGAGTTTACCGAATAAATTGACAATGATAATGATTGTGAAAGGGTGCGTTCACAAATTAAATTCAAAGCTGTCAAGTCCCCATTGGAAAACCCTATATAAATATTTTTTTTCAGCATCTATTTAAGATATCCTTATGAAATTTGAACTGTATACATGGCTTTCCATAAGCTAATTATAATATTTTTTTTTTCAAAATTGCTGCGAGACTAAAAACTGCAAAAAAACATATTTATTTTTAATATAAAATTAACCGTCGAAAACATAGAGGAAAAACGGTTAAACAACAATATAACCAAAATCGGAAGCATACCAAAGATGTTAGAGTCGTGATCCAAATACGAGTAATATGCAAGATCATTGTACAAACAGGTGCGTACAAAGAGTTTTGAGATAACCTATGGAAGAAAAAAAAACAAAAAAATCTACTACTGGCAGTGACAGCAAAGACAAAGGGTCCATGACTAAAATGGAAAACTTAAGAATGTAAGAATGAAAGAGACCATATAATGATTGACATCGGATCAATAATGAAAATGGTAGCGATATTAACATTCAATCTTCAAAAAGAGCAAAGAAATGTGGAAAAAATTAAAATCCGGATACTACAATTTGGTTTACAGCGTTATTATAGATTATTATTATTATTACCAGCCACTTGGAACTCGGAAGTTCGAAGCTTCGTTGACACATCTTCGCCAAGCATTCCTGCTATGAGTGTGTTCCCTCCATGTTTCGCTGTTCTGGTACATATCTTCTAGGTCCATCCTTATACCTATACTACGAGGTTATCTCCTCATTATTCGAAATTGTTTTTTTTCTTCTTCTTAGCCAAGGACCAAGTTTCACATCCGTAAAGTGTCGCCGGCATTATTATGATTTTACAAATACAGGTTTTGATGTTGTTGTTTTGAATAGTTCCTTCATCGCCAAGAACCATGCGTTGCCCATATGCAGGTTTTTATTTATCTGAACGGTAGACCGTTTCGTGAAATTTCCTTTTTAGAAGCTTTCTTCTTCTTCTTCTTCTTTTCCTTTTTCCGGCGTTGTTATGGTCAGAAGTGTAGGACCATAACCTTCCCACTTTACTGCATTCCTACTGGTCCGCTTGTGGGGTCCGCCGGTTTGACCTCAGAAAGTAGCGGCAGGCTTCCCGGTTTGGGATTACTTCATCGCTGAGGCCAATCAAATGCTGGTGTTTTTGCATTTTGCACCAATTGTTTTTCGGCCTGCTTTTTTTTTGTGACACGGGCATGCTCCATATTTTTTTGTTTGATCTTACTCTTACAACACCGGTGATCTCCAGTCGTGTCAGCCCACTGATTTGCATGTACACTTGTGGGGCAGTTTAATGGTGGTATATGTGTTCCTAGGCTCACCTTGGTGTTTTCTAAATTGCCTAGATGTGAATTGTGATTGTGATTGCCTTTTTAGAAGCTTTCGTATAGTAAAAATCTAGCCATTTGTCGAGCGGTTCGCCTGGATCCACACTGATATCCTCCTATTATTTCTTTAGCGAATGATGTCAGTCTCTATGCGAGAATATCCGACAGCACCCTGTAATACGTTCATAGCAGCGATATTCCTCGGTTATTGTTGGATTGTGTTCGGTCATCCTTTTAAAGACGGAAATGATGACTGAATTTTTCCATTACTCGGGGATAGTTTTATTGTTCCATATATGTAGTTATGATGAGCCCATGTAATTTTTCTGAATTTTCTTCAGCATAGTACACCTGCGGTTTTTATTCCGAAGTCGATGAGCTGTTTCCTTTATTTCCTCAATTGTTGGCAATTTAACCTGAATTTCTGTTGTGTGGATAACATCGTTTTCCAGTGCTGCTTGCTTTCCATATATATTAAATTCAACTCGATTACCACCGCACTATCCGGAGAGGTCTCTGTGACAGTATCGATAGCTAAAGGGTGTCCACAAGGTGGAGTCCTTTCATTACTTCGCTGGTCGATAATCATCGACGACCTAATTACAAGTTAACCAACCTCGTTTATGAAAGCATCGAATACGCCGACGACCTTGTAGAAATTTCTGTGAACGCATGCAACTTGCGCTTCAATTTATCTCTGGTGGAGCAGAGATGGTTTATCGATAAACCCAAAGAAAACAACCTTAATCCCGTATACAAGGAGAAAAATACAACCTTGCCCCGTCTCTCTAAACGGTAGAAACATTGGATTTTCAGACGAAGTCAAATATCAAGTTATTGACATCGATCGAAAACTTAACTGGAACTCCATCATCCAAAGCAAACTCGCAAAGGCGACTTAAGTACTCTGGGCCTGTCGACAAACCTACGGTAAAACAGGGAGATTGAAACCTATGGTAATTCACTGGTTATATACCGCGATGGTAAGACCTATCATAATTTATGCGTCTGCTGAACAGAATACTACAATAGTTAAATTTCAACGCCTTCAGAGGTTAACATGTCTCGGCATTACTGGCGCCATACCAACTTGCTCGGTTGCTATACGTAGTGCAATCAGACTCCTCCGCTCGGAAATGGACCGGTCATGTAAACCATTGGGTCACATGTCCATCCTACAACACCTTCCTGAGCTGGATATGATTACCACACTTTCGGACGCATTACCATAACGTCCACCTTTGGCAAAAGATTTGAGATATTGATCTCAAACCACACAGCTTGGGAAAGCGGTGATCTCTTGCTAAATGTCAAAGGCCTGAGGTGGTACACAGATGGCTCCAAGATGGATTCTAGCGGTGGCGCTGGCATCTTTGTACCAAATCGGAAGCTATTGAAGGCCCTGGTCACTAGTCTTAGTGTCTTCAAAGCCGTACTATATGCCATCCTACGTGCGTCAACCTAAACTTAGAGACTGGCCTAAGAGGTATTTTGTACGAACACAAAATCCGTCAAGGAATGCCACGATGATCTGCAACACCTAGGCAAAAGAAATAAGGTAAAACTCTGGTGGGTGCCAGGTCACAAGGATATGTAAGGCTATGAAATCGCCAACCAACTCGCTAGGAAAGGATCCATCGAAAGGTACATAGGTGCCGATTCCTGTCTGCGGAATCCCCAAGTGAAAGATTAATTTTATTTTAGACAAGTGGAAAAAATCGCAACAGCTGCGTTTTTGGAACAGCGTTCAAGGACTCCGACAATCGAAAAGATTCATACGGCATCTGAACAAACACTCTATCAATATTCTCAAATATAATAGAGTCGATATCAGAAGACTGGTCAGCTATCTTTCGGGACACTGTCGTCTGAGATATCATCTTAACAAAATTAACCTCTCGTCTGAAACCGAATGTCCACTCTACCGAGGAAACTGCAGAGCACATACTATGCGAGTGTGTTGCTCTCTGCCGTCTTAGGCGTATCCTCCTCAGGGAAATCATTACTCCAGCTCCTACGAGGGACATCCTCAGCATTATTATGAAAGTAGAGAAACCCCTCGCCTAATTGGCTAGTAGGCACAATAGACCTACGCTGATCGCAGTACTCTATTAGCGCTAACTCCCAATTAAAAAAAAAATGCATATTAAATATCCCCTCTGTTGGACTGCAATAATTTTGCTATCCAAAATCATGATTTAATCTGGTCTGATCATGATCTATCCTTTTCGTACAACATTTATTTCTGCATTGGTGATCTTGTTCACGGGATCTCTTCAATATTTTCCAGGGTTTGAAATCTTAGAGCATTAATTTTTCTTCATATTCATCGTTAAATCAAGACTTTCCTTTGGGGACTATACAACAGCCTAGTCTATTTCCCTCTGCTTTAAAACCTTTTTCATTGTTGACCATTCTGTCTCCATCTGTCTTGTTTAGTGGTTAGTGCCATCTAGTAGGGCAAAAACACTTATTAATTTCGTATTGCGCTTCTGTGAATTTTAAATCGGCTTTTAATTTTAGCGATGATTAGCATGTGGTCAGAAACCCAATCCGCTCTTCTGTAACCTTTAACATCTGATACGTTGGTATGGCATTTTAATCTATTAGAAAATGATAATTTTTTTTTGGCATTACACTATATAGGTACAGTGATATCCAGGCAGCCTTATGTATTCTCTATTACAAGTGACTAAATTATTAAATACAGATCTACTCATTTGAGCATTTCCAAATTAGCAAAAGTCTTTAATATCTATTGCTGCATGATGCGGAAATGATGGAAACGTTGTAGCCTTGTTGTGGGAGAAAATTTAGCACTTAAAAGATAACAAGGAAAATAAATTTTCCACAAAAAAAGCATTTTACCTATAAACCAGTACTTTGTAGCCAAAGAAATGTCGTGGCCTACAATATTGGTTTGGGGGAAAATTCGTGAGAGATATCTGTTACCAGGTGGTGTTGGGTCTTATATCAGACAACAATGTCCGATTGCGTCTTACTGATGAGTTTGAAAAGTTACACTTTACAATTTCCAGGTAGACATTTTATATGGTATTTTTTTGTTATTTTACTACGTGAAAGACAAAATGCTGCGTAAGCCCAAGAAACACATCGTAGGGCTTAGGGTGGAAATGCTTTATCAAAAACAACAGTATGTAGGTGGTTTAGTCGACTTCGTTCTAGAAGTTTTGATGCATCTTACTCCGGTCGATTTACTGTGGAATATGTTGACGAAAGATTGAACAGAATCCATAAATATCATGATTAAAGTACCCGTACCATTGCTACGCAACATTGATCACAAGGAGTGTTGAATCATTTGCGTAGGGCTGAATACACAAATGCGGTCCAGGTTTGAGTGGCTCATAAACGGACTGTTAAAAGTTGTATGGACGAATATGTATGTGAAACGCTATTGAAACGAAACGAAATCGAGCCATTTCTTAAGAAAACGGGTAGAATACGAGATTGTCATTCGAGAAAGATTGTAGTACAAATGAGGAGAACCAATCCAAACTATTGTACTTTGGAATCGGGTTTGATGACCCATAAGGTCATATTGTGGGTGTCAGATTGAAGCAATCAATTCAGAAAAACAGTCCAGAGTTTATCAATAGAAAGGGTATTGTTCTCCGTCATGACAACACCGGACTATACACATTTTTAATTGCGGAACAAAAATTGAGAGAACTTGGATGGGAAGTTTTGATGTATCCACCTTGCACCCACAGATTGTCACTTCTTCCGGGCTTTACAATCCTTAATTAGTGAAAAGAAATTCACATCAAAAAGAGACTTTGAAAATGTCTTGTTCCAGGTCTTTTACAAGAAATTCCAGAAGCTCGGCACTGGTGGAATTATGGAACACAAGATGACAAAAGGCCAATATATCTTTTAATAAAATTTATTTTTAATATTTATTCAGACAATGACAAAAATATCTCAATACTTTTTCCCCAATCCAATAGGCGGAATCAATGAAAGAGAGGATCATTCAAATTCGAGGACTGCTCTCAACAATTTAATAAGGAAAAACACTTTAAGTGAAACAGGTAAGTCGCCGTATGCACGTCAATCGGAGCAAATTGTGGTAAGGCGAAATACAGGGCTTTGGACGGGTTGTGATCCATTTATTCATTCCAAGAGTCCATCATTGCCATTCGAAGTCGTGGTCAATTTTTGTTGAGGATTTAACGGTATCCAGTGTATTGAATATGTTTTCAAACAAAGGGTCACAAACACTCTTTAGTAACCTCATGACAACTAGCGTTCCTAACTAGTTGCCACCCAGAGTGAGTTTGCCGTGTCATCGACGACAACAAGAAAACCAATTGTGGCATTACTTTGGTTAAATGTCTCAAACGGGTTTTCAGCCAGACGGATAAGGAGAAATACTCCTGTCAGAGCGACCGACATCACACGTTTGGCGATCTTGGTTTGTGTCAAAACCCAGGAATGTTATGTAAAAATAGTTAATAGAGTCATTTTGCAGGAACCAATGGCTTTAACACTATAACGTACCATCAAAAAGTGTTAAGAAGAAACTTGGAACCATAAAGTCGAGCGTTAAAAAGCAAACATGTTGAAAGCGTGAACACGTTCTCCTATAAAGATAAACAATAGGCCATTTAAAACTCCGTGATTCATAGCAACTATTTTGTGTTTGGTGCCTACGTCCCGTGAATATCGAAAACTTGGGCAAGCTCATCATCAGGAAGTCTTTCACATGAACATTGTTGAAAAACGGAGGTGTAATACGTTTTCTCCTAATTATTCTTGGTTGCTACACGAGTCAAAATCTGTTGGAATGTCCAGTATTTGTTACCAAATGTTTTTGTTCTTCAATGTACTTTTAGAAAATTTAAGCTTTATGTTTACCAAAAAAACCTAGCGTTCCACAGCTTCGAGGAAACGTCTGCTAAATAAACCTGCTGACCTTTCTCTTATGCCGTTCCCTTCAGTATTATTAAAAGCCACATAATTTGTTTGTGACCATAACTCATTACAAACGTTCAAGAATCATTATACTGAACCCGTGTCTCAATAAATTCCTGAGTCTTGGACTTGGAGAAAGAGAAAGGAGAAAAGCTACAGTTTTAGGAACAAATCAAAAGCTAATGTCCAGAAGTTTGCAGTACATGAATGAAAAATTGTTTGCGGACTTGTCGACTAGACAGTGTGATCGAAGATTGATGCATGGGCTGTTGTTATGTTGTGTTCCTAACGACAATGAGAAAAACAATGACTATATTCGCGCTGCAAAAGGAACCATTCGAGATAATAAGCTATGACACTTTGATCAAAATACGAAATACTCATACTCGTAACTATTTCATTACTCGTAATTCATCTGTGATATTTGCACAACGTGAATTCCGGCGCAAACTTCCCATCCATCCTAGGCCAAGGCAAGATTAAGGGAAAGCACGTGATAGAAAAAGCGCCGGAAGGCTTGGTAGTATTGCCACTGTGGCTGAAGATGTCGCGGATGACCTCAAATTCGACCCGACAATACGATATGGTAAGAAATTGAGAATGTTCCCTTTCAATGCGCACACAGTCCGTCAGCTATTGCCTGCAGACTGTTAACTGTGTTTAAATTACGCTCACATTTCCATCTGAACGGATAACTTAGGATCCACATGTCATTTATGAAGAGCTATTACATCCTTTCAATCCATTTAAAACAGAGGTATCATCGAGTTTCGATCTGCGATGACGCTGTGTTTAGTGTGACTTGTGATCGATACAGCCACCAATAAAAGGTTTAGGACTGGAGGACTTGTGGTTGTGGAGGACGATTTCCACTGATCGAAAAGATTTCCGGATTTGGTCGCTCAAACCTTCTTTCTTTGGATTGTTTGAAGTCCAGGGTATATTAGCATAACCCACAGTTTCGCGAATTTCTCAAGGAGAATATACGACAAGAATGCAAGGGCTAATCGCTAGAAGCTCAGGAAGAATCTATTAAAAATGCGGTAATAGGAGGTGAAAAATGGTCTCAATGGTCATGACCAGTTTTAAAATGGTGGTGTCTACTTGATGGGCATAAAGGAGCGCTCCAATAGTAAATGCCTAGAATCATTTATAAGAGGTTTAGTGTCAATTTTTTTAAGACTTTAACATATTTACATTATAAATCCTTCTTCTAATAATGATAACTATACCTATATATTGTATATTGAATTATTTTTAATGTTTTAAGAAATATAATATAAATGAATGATGATTTTCATAGCTACTGTAACTGAGTTCTATTCCCTGAGTGAAATGCCACACTATTGTAATCTGAAATACTTGATACAAAATAAAGATCTATATATCTATCGACCTACATATGTGAATGCAGATATGACCTGGTCCCAACTTTGGAAATCCCTGCGAAGCAACTTTTTGCACGTAAGATGGAATCGAATTCAGGAATTTCGTGGGATTTCACTTTCTGACTAACTGTGCGTAGATCCATTAAAAATGAAATTGAATATTTCTCCAAAAAGTTCGTTTTATTTCGGGTGGCGGATCGATAGGCTTAATTCAAAAAGGTCTATTTTAGTTGCTATACAATTTAAACATTAGTTATCTATAAGAGATGAGTACTAGTAGGAGTACAGTAGGACAACCACAGAAGCTAGCTAATTGGCTATTAACAAAAGTAGGTTGAGATTAATATCTTAAAAGAATGCAATTTTGAGAGACCTTAACAGCCCAGGGATGTCCGACAGTTTTTTTGTAACATTGTGTACCATGTTTTTTACCCTTTTTTACCGTTTTGGTCAATGACTAAATACATAGTATACATACATAGTTCTCATAGCAGACATTTTATATATGAGCATGAATAATGAAAGATCAAGAAAGTAAAGAGTAAAGGTCCGGCACAGTGTTTTGTTATTTTAATTAATTTGTTCGGAAAATGAGAAATTTAGATTGGTTTTTGATTAGTCAAGGAAAAAGCAAGGAAAGAGGTTATATAGATATAAAATAGTAAGTTGAAGATTGGACTGGACTCTGGACATATTGGTTAGAATAGCTACCAAGCCATATTTATTATCATTATTATCAGCGTTGAGTTAAATAAAAATTGATAACTTCGTACTGCCACTATTATAACCAAATTTTCACAATAGTTTCCTGGTTCCTAATCAGTCGACGTCTTCCATTTGCTTTAGCTTTTTAAGCCTTTAACCGTTAAAGGTTTTAGTATGTTATAATTATTTTATAAAATACCCTCAACTGCCATATGTAGATTCCCTTAACCACGCAATTTATAGTCGTTAGCATCCAATCCACGAACCTGAATACTATCTATAATCATAGTGCAATAAACACCACTATACAACGCGATTCCCTTAAGGTCGCTTTTTTCTAAGGAGCTTTAGACACCACTTAATGAAATGGAGCCCCAGGAAGAGATATCGTAAGGATACGACCGATGTTAATTTATCGCTTCCGCAGATCCCACAGAATCAACATTAAACTAAATCACAACTTCGACTTTCCATTCCACCTCATACCAATAGTTGTCTCTCAATTCTCTAATTACGCCACTAAATAAGGGTATTTGCCCCTCCAATACCCTTAATGTAATCAGCAATCCAGTCGGCCAACCCCTTCTCGATGGCTTCGCATCCCTTCCGCACACTTCCGCATCCCCATACGCACATTCCGCATTGACTTTTGTACATCTCGCCGCTGCCAAGCGGAAACCATTCCCATTAGGCTAATTGTTTGAACGATCTCCGGGTGTTTGGGGACTGTTCTGGCATGACAATAACAATAATTTCATCTCCCGTCCGTTTGGGCTATTCTCTTCATCAAGCCACGCATGAACGGGTGTGCCCGAATTTGAGAAACCGCCAGATACAAGGCAAGAGTTTCGAGGAGAAGGAATTCCTTATTTAGCACTCACTTGTCCTCGTATCTTATCTACGGTATTCAAACAACTTCTTCTATGCCCTCGAGCATCAGATATCTGACGGGGTTTACCCAAATTAACATGATCCAACCCATGACCCTTGTGTCCTTTGGCATCGCACACATGAGCACGCACATATGTAAATGTTTTGATAATTGACATGTGTGTAACGACGTTTTGGCGTCGAGGGAGTACAGTTGAACATAAAACAGTCTAAAACACCATACTTGGCAGGGGATCCCCTAGTTCATACGAGTATAATGACTACTTCGGGGTCATGTCGTGATTTCACGGAGCCGTGACAACAGACGTATACGAGTACTAGTGTGTCTCATATTCAGATGCTTACCTTCTCAAGATGACACTTGAAGGCGATTTTCTCTTTTCTAAAAGCATTTCTGGGCTATTGTTCATCCATTGCTAGTCGTAGATTGGGATGTTACGCAGAATTTGGAATGTACAGTCAGCGAAAGTCGTCCTCTACTCGTGCGAGTGGATTAGGAAACGCTGCGAGAACCTGAATTAGGATACTGAACTACTTTTGTTTGCCGGATGTTTCGGTTTCGGGTATCATAGCCGGGATAATGTTTATAATGCTGGTCTAATGGGGTTAATCTGAGATAACAGAAGTAGTCTTTGGAGAGCGTAGTTGCTGATGGAGGTTGGCTTTCGTTTTCTTTTGTTTGGTTAAGGACTTTGTTGTAGGCAAGTAGTGGCAAGGACGTAAGCCGACTGTTCGGAAACACAATAATGACGTTCATTTTGTCGTGAGGATTTGAATATATCTACGCCTAAAAATGAGATTAGTAGGTGGATGAGTCAGTCGAATTTTCAGAGGAAAATGTGCTTTAAGTTTGAGTACCTAATTCTCCGGCTGATACCACGACATTATGGTGTTATATGTAGGTATAGGTGCTGGTAATGTTCGTTACCGTAAGGATTTTCGTCCAAAAATTATATATTGCACATATCAATTAAAGACAAATTCCCAAGAGATATCGACGTTATCGACTGCATTAATTCGGTACGAGTGTTGTTGAAATGGCCTCACCGGTGTCTTTATTGCAAACGAGCGATATATTGCATGAGCTTTGGGGATATGATGTCCGCCAATACTTTTGGTGTTAAAGTGGGTGTGAACAAACTGAGATATTTCTCTTCTCAATGAGATTCAACGTAAAATTGTGAATAGAACAATGTTGACATTTAAACGGGTAGATAGATATGTTCCGGGCTTTGTGATGAATCAGGGTCTACCTTCAAAAAAGAACAAGTCTTTGTAATTTTTTATGGAAGGACAATTTTCATGGCATACAGAGAAAAGTGGGTACATTGCCCTGGTGGATGCTGGGACATCATTATAGTGTTATTTTTGACAAAATATTGTACTTATAACAATTTATCAAGTGTGAGTAGCTGCATTATCGAGGTGCCAAAGCCGTAATTCTGGGTATTTGTTCGGTGTGCTTTATGCAAACGTTATTTCAGCTCAAGTTTCTATTATTAATGTGGGACCTCGTGGCAAGAATTCATGGTGCACCATGCTTTTAAAATCGAAAAATACATGGTTTTCATATAAAACGCCAGCTGTTGTGGAGCGTATAGCGTTTCAAAATCAATGTACAGATGCTTTGACATAATTTTCAACACAACAATAAAAAAAAAAAGTGGCTAGAACCTGACTTGCGTAATTATAAAATGCCATTTATTACTTGCCCCGCATATAATTGACGCTGCGGCCATTAAGGACTAGAGTCGAAACTCGGAACAATTCGATTTCCTAGGTAAATATACTTTAGAGAAAGTTGTCAACACTACCTGAGGAAAAACACTTTGAATTATATGTTCGTTGACTCGGCTGTTATCCGATTTAGATAATTTTTTTCAATCTTATTGCATAACATTTGTATATTAATGTGCTATATTCCATAATTGTATCTGAATCATAAACTACCATAGGGAAAACATAATGATTTGAGAGATGTGCACTTTCTATAGGTTTGTTCAAATAATAAGGTGTCTTTTAATTTTTCTCGAACAATATTGTTACATATGTACATATAACATTCTATGCACTAGGCTCACTTAAAATATGTAAATACCATTTTGATAACCGTATGCTTTAGCTTCACTTGTTAAAATGTATCTTTTTATTTTATTATTTAATTTATTTATTTCATGTAGCTAAAGTGTTAAATTTCAAACAATTTATGTGACTTATGTAAGAGATTTAGGAGCCTATGTTCCTTTACAGATATGATATAATATTATATAACATATTTTGACAACATTGTTTTTTTTTCAAGGGAAAACTACAAGCAAAACCCCTTATGTTACTTAAAGCTAGTATTGCAATTGCCCGTCGATTCTTCACTTATTTCTGTTCGTACTAAGCTAAGTTGAGTTAAAAGCTCATTATCAGAAAAGGTCCATTTTTCATAGAAACATATTTTAGACTTATCAATAAGGAAAATAATGCAAGTTGGCATTAGCCTTTTCGTGATGTATTCTGGTCGAGTGGTGCCATCATTTTTAATAATTTATTTTGACATCTTTGTAATTTTAATTTATGAGTTTTTGCGCAATCGCACCAGATAGGAGCTCCATACAAGAGAATGGCTTGGAAGATTGCCTTGTAAATTAATAATTTATCAACGCTTAGCTTTGAGTTTCTGCAAACCAATGGATACAGGACTTTGGTTAATTTATTTATTTTATCAACTGCGGTAGATACATGTTTCTCAACGTTGAGCTTGTTATCTAGCTTGTTGATATCCATAGAACATAAACTTAATTTAACGTTACTTGGAAGAAAGCAAGTTTTCTTGCGTATAGTTAACCAAAAAGCTTGTGTTTTTTGGGCGTTAAGCCTGATCCCCCATTTGTGGCAATATTTCTCGAATTTGTAAAGTAGTTGGAATAGATTTTATAGGTCTGTAAATAAGGTTCCTGCTGCAAAGATTGCAATATCATCTGCGAACATTGCAACCTTAACACTTTTACCAAGGATAGGTAAGTCCGATACGTATATGTTAAAAAGAGTTGGATCCTTGCGGAACACCATGCTGAACATATTTTACCATCGATGTGTAATTTTTAATTTTGATCACGAACCTTTTATCACTTAAAAAACTTTGAATAATATTAATTATCGCTATTGGGAAATTATATTTGAAGAATTGGTGAACTAATGCATCGTGCCAAACTGTGTCGAATGCTTTTTCTATGTCGAGCAAATGTATGTCTATACCAAGTTTGGTCAATGTATGTATAAGATATTTTATGTTAGAACTGAGATTGTGAATCTTTAGACTATGTTTCCAAACTTTTTTCCAACACTGTCCACCAGATAAACGGGAATCGAAAGGAGCGGAACATCATGGGGCATATAGATGTAGTTAATAAGTTGGTGTTAGAATTAATAATATAATAATAAATTTCACTGCACCAATTTTTCAAGAATTTGATGATAATACCAACTTTATTTTGTTAGGTTATATGAAAGATAAAATTGTTGGAAATGCAAAAAGCGAACTTCAAAAATGCGGTAAATTAGGCACATGTTTAGAAGTAAAAAAAAATCCTTAAGAATTGTTTCGGGGAAAGAGTTCTAATTCACAGATTTTTAGACAATAGTAGAATAGTAAGGGTAAAACCGACTTATATAGTCTTCTAATCGAATAGCTGTAGAAGCTATTTAAATAAACCTTCCGGAGCCGATAACAACCATAAATTTTCATTGGACGATGGGTTTAGAATTATATTGGAAATTAATCACCAGTCTTATAGACCAACATTCAGAATCGCAGTTTGTTCCTGAAAATCATAGTGGTAAACATAATAACAATAACAAAAGCAATTAGCTTTGTTTAAACACAAACTAAGCAATCACGACAAAATAGCAATTATGGACAAAGTGGATAATCTCGACATATAAGTGGGTATAGACGGTATAGAACGATTCGGAACCTCTGGACACATATAGCGCCCAATAACGCCAATCAAATCAAAACTGAGAATTTGCAAGCAATGAACACGAATCATCTACCGAAATCCGTAATCCCGATGTCCAGAATGGCCGAAGAAACAACTTCCCTATATAATTGTTTAAAGCCTTATTAGACCGTTGAGATTTGTCATTGATTGTGATGCAGAACATAGTTAAGTCAACGAAAAAATATATATATAGATCGAAATGACCAATTCGCTCACCAAACAACATTCTTAAACAACAATATAGTATTCCCCTATTTAGTGAATTTAATAATGATAATTATTCTATACAATTTTCAAAGTTGCTTTTCACAACTATTTCGATGGCCTCACTGCTCCATTTTAGTTCCTCTTAATTCAATAAGTAATTATAAAAAATACGCTACTATTAACAGATAACGCATGTATTAGAATTTACCGAAATAGAAATGTAGGAACAAGTCTACAAAAGGTAGGTAGGTATGTGTCGAACGATATTTTGTATTGAGAGTTTGGAAAGTAATGGATAGGAAAATAGATTGATGATAATGTTTTCGCAAGTCATCTGCTGAAGGATGACAAATCGAAATCGAATCTTAGGTGGTTATAAAATTCTTATAAGATAAGTTTTTATAGAGAAGAAGATCATCTTACACCTATTAATGAAAAAACACAAAAATTATCATTTCCCAAACTGAAAATCAAGAAGTCACCAAGCCATACATATGGCTGCCCAGAAATAAATACATGAAAAAAAAGTAAGTAAATAAACAAAATGTTGCAACTAAAGATCATAATACCGAGCAGTAGTCCATACAATTCGCCATTAAGGGTAGTTTAAAAAAAACCCGACAAAAACGGTCAAAATACAGTGGAGAACTGTAGATAATAGATTATCGCAAACTAAATGAACAAACGATAGACGATAGGATTCCGATGCCAAACATAAACGATCTTTTCGACTAGTTGGAGAAATCTAACTATTTCACAACCTTAAATTTGATGAAAGGAACCGCGCTCTCTAGAAAAAGCGGTCATTTGCAAATGATCTTTGGGTTGAAAAATGCCCCTGCGACATTCGAATTATTGATGAATTGTCTTAAGAAAATTCATTAATAAAATATTCCTATATTTTTCACTAGTTTTGACAAACATATAAATTCGCTTCGAAAATTTTTTCAAAAACTAAAAGATTGTTGAAAACGAAGTAAGAATTGAGGAAGGTAAGATCAAAACTATAACGTCAAAGAAACTACTACATGCAATAAGGGATATAAGAACATTTTTAGGGATTACAGGATATTTATAGGATAATTTATAAAAGAATTGATTTATACATATGTATATATCTATTTTGTTCCCTGTAAAGTAATCCCATGTCACGGTTCTTTTGGTCAAAAATTACCAATTTCGGAACACCTTCACTGATGCACGTTTTCATGCCCAAAATATCATCGATATGCCAATTCTCCATGACAGTTTTCTTATCTGCTTCAACGTTTTCATGGTTGTTGATGCTCTGGTGCCTCCAGGGTTGGCATCGTCATTAACATTTTCTCGGCCCTATGTGAAGAGTCATAAAACACTTTTTTCGTTCGTTTTTTTCAGAGCAGGCTCGCCAAATGCCACAGTCAAAATAACAAATACGTCAGAGCAATTAGTTTTATTTTTCACACAAAATTTAATAAAAATTCTTTGATCAATTTGTTTCAATAACAAAAAAATCGCCAAGCACATCAAAACTGACAATGTCAACATATGTAAGAGGGCATGTGTTCATAACAGATGAAAGGTAGAAAATGTACTTAGTTCGCTAAATTCAAAAAGTTATCTTTATTGTTGAACAAAAGTCATAAATCATAAGTCATTAGATATGAGCGACGTGAACTGTTAATAAAACATTTGGGAGCATTGAAAAAAAAAAAAAAAAAAAAAAAAAAAAAACAGTTCGGCTAGGTAAACAAGAAAAATGTCGACCAAGAAGTCATCAAATTCCAACTTCACTACTTTGCACTCTGAGATACTGATGCGTTTCGCCTACATTACCACTGCCAGCGATAATAATACAGATATCAAACGGGGAGTAGGTACCTCGTCCCAATCCCTATTCTATCGGTTAACCAATTCGCTCTTTTCTAACTTTTATCTTGTCGGATTAAAGAGCTCTCGGTCACGTTATACGTTAATATGTCTAGTCTCTAGAAGGTCGTGTGATGTCGGATTCGCAGTATTTTGAATATTGTTGACTATACAGACTATATTCCTGACAGGCTATAATGTGCCTGACATAGAATGGAACTTGGAACATATGTGCAGCAAGTCACCATTTAAACGCACTGAGATTTCAGTCACAAATAGCGAGTTAAGTTTATCAGTAATTCAAAATAATTCAACTGAAATGAATGAACAGATTAATCAAAGTGTTGTTCATCGCTGATTACTACTTTTTCCCATCCTTTAGACAATTTTATAATTCCATCACGAAAAACTGTCTAATCTGTCGAGGAGATCCAATTTCGATAGAAGTAACCTGCCAAGTCATCCTACATCTGTCAGAATAACTAGTAATCAGAGGGAGGTAGGTCGGGACAATACGCGGCTGCGATGGAGTATCCCACTTAAGTGTTTCAAAATATTTTTCTTACATTGGCGTGGAAAAAATTATTTTAACATGTCTTTGTTCGTATTCAAACGAATCAGTTATAGCCTATACCGATTCCCGTAATGAATTCGCTTGATTGCAGCAGCTCAAAGTATTGTTATCGTAAACTTCCACAGGTATTCGATGGTCTACAGCTCCACTTTTATTTTAATTAAAGCAAAAAATTAAAACCTTCCGAAAATGTTATTCACCACCTGAATATTGGCAATTTATTATTGACATATGTCTAACTTCCTTAAAACCACCGAGATCAACTATCACTATGAATCATTTATAAAAACCGGAACCATCTTTTAAAGACGGGCCGAACTAATTTGTACTAACTTAGCTTGGGTAAACAAAAGATGTGAAAAACTTACGTTGATTTTTAATACTGCCAACTTGACCAGTCAAATTTGAACAAAAGTGGTGTTCAAGAATTCTTTAATATCTGTAAATACCTGCAAAATGAAATCATTTTCTCATACATCGAACGTGTGTTGTAAAAATCTCAAAATCACTGCCACCATTCTACACCCTCAACCCTATCAAATGATTAATCTCGCTTTAACCAGTTAAGCATTGAAACATTGCATTCCCTACAACCCTGTTAGCAATTAATCAAAAACAGATTTCTTAAAACGAACCCAGCTTCTAGCAAACTTTCGACTGGTAAAATCCTTCCGACGTAAGACTTCCTTTCGCCACACGAAACTAATTCGTTTTTAATTTCAGAAACACAACGTAACCCAAAACGCAATTCCCAAACCAGGCCGAGCGCTTATACACCCCCGACAGAAACGCTTAATCACTTTCAAAACCATTCGCATTTAGTGCTCCCTAAAGAAAACAGCAAAGAAAACCGGATACCGCCTAATTTCACGGAGCCAAACCCTTTGAATACTCGTACGTAACAACTCATCCTTAGAGACGATAATGACACTCCGTCGAAATGAGAAGTCGTGACGCAAGAAACACATTGCCGTCGAGAGCAATCATATTTCCTAATATTTTTCTTATCCTCAATGAGTATTCATGGCTTGCATACTTTCAATTCTTAGTCCTTGTTGTTGCCCCACGCCTTTGTCAAGTTATCTCTCTCCTACTCTTGGTTTTTCTTTTTTCTGCAATTGTTATTTGGTGCTGGTGGTAAAGGGCGGAAGAATCGTGTTATGCGTTTAGAATGGAACATGTTGTCAGTAATTCAAACAATGCCATCAGCAGATATACGAGTACATAATGGGGATTTAATGACTCCTCTCGGCATGTTGTGTTGTGTGCTAAGCTCCTCTGGGCGAAGGATCCTTTTCTTTGATTCGCTCTCTGTCAAAAGCGGACCGAACGGTGTGGCTTTTGAATTCTCCTCATTAACGATGGTATGGTGACATGCACGGAATGACTGGTAATGGAGGCAGCGAGCGGTTCGATGACAATGGTACTCATACCGGCGCACTGAAGTATGCCGTTGAAGGCATTGTTGAGTGAGTGATGATTATGAAAACATAAAACCCTTGAACGCGTACTTAACGCCGCTTCGTCAAAAGCTCGGAAAAATTACTTTGGTTTGAATAAAACAAAACGAACGTTTTTTACTTTACTTTACATTCTCTTGTTCTTAGGTTATTGTGTAGCCTTTTCTCCCTCTTTTCTTCTATTCATTGATGGCCATCTATGGTGGACGCTCGTATACGACGATTATTGGTCGCGAGTTGTTTGAAGACGAGATCATTGTCTACTATGCCTGATGACTAAAATCGTGCATGCAAAACTGGAAGACCTTAGGATTGCTGAGAAAATAATTCAATTGTATCACGAGTGTGGATCTTTTCCCAGAACTTGACTCTGGAAGCAAATGGTTCAATCATTACTTCTTTGAGATGTGTTCCAAGCGATTTGTTGGCATAATCCGGATCAAAGCGTATATACTAATTGAACTTTTAGCGTAATCTGATAGTTACGTTCATGCAATCCTTGATGTTCATTCTACGAATAAAAGCCTTGTAGTTGGATTTTTCGGAAAAAGAAAAACGATAAAATAACCATAATACTTGAGTATTTAAGATCAAATTACGTTAAAGTGCATGAGACCTACATAATACGAAATCTGAAATGTAAGACAATGAACTCAATTATAACTATGTAGACAGGACATAAAAAGACTCTAACAAAAGAGGAGATATGCCGTAAGAAGCAGTCCCTGGGGTTAAGGCTAGATTTGTAATTTTATAGGTCTCGATAAAAAAAAGTGTGACGAAGCCTTGAAAAGTACATGACGGAAATAGGATTAAATTCACAAGAAGATGACTTGGCAGCATGTATTGAACAGTGAAGAGACTTCTACTTTTTCGACAGGATATGCGGACGCAGTAAAAATGTAAACGTAAAGAACTGACCCTCGCTTTAGAGAGGATAGAGACCAATGCTGAAGCTTGTGTCAATATCCCATTTTGTGAACGATTTTTTCTCTCTAATAAACTTTAAAGAACGTTATTCTTTAGAGCCGATTTCGAATGGAGAACTACGAGAAGCTTGTACTAAAATGGTGATATCCCACGCTGATGAGAAACGCCGCGAAATACAATTTCGCTGAATTGTCTCTTATAGGGACTCTATGTGTATTGTATCAGCGACAAGAGTTAACAAATGACCTGCTTGAATCGATCTGCTCACAATAGTTCTAGGGAATTTCGTTCACCTGTGTAGAAACGTCTGGTGTCCTCTAAAAAGAACATACTTAAAAATAGCAGGCTATTAGGCATACAATATCATTGCAGAGAAGTTTTCAGGGTTTAATCCACTTGAAACAAAGCTGGTGTGAACAAATGGATATGTTTCACATCACCATTCATACTGAACAGCCTGGTAAACCAAAGGCCATTCAGATTTGGAATTAAACTTGATCGAAGGCTAAGTTTGCTGATAGTGTAGCTAAGTGTAGCTGATCAGCGTTCGTTAGCTGTTACAAAAATTACCAATAGACGACCAGAAGAAACAAAAATTTAAAAAAATGTCCCCAGGTCAAAAACAAAACATAGAATATATTGATCACAGGAAAAGACCTAGAATTTGCCACCTTGCACACCGTTTCAACAGAACAGAGAAAAGTCAATATTGTGAAAATTTTTCTCCATAGGGCCGCAGCCTAAATACTGAGTGGGTATACTCAAGCTGTTGCACAGGGTTTTCAACAGCCCAGTAACAATTAATATCAAAGCGTGAGTGGATGTTTACATTTTCCTCGTAGTGATGTTCATGAATAAGCAACGTTTGGCAATTATTATATTATAGGTATATTAAAAACTACGAACGAAATTCTAGGTCGTAGAATGGGTTTTAAGCTATAGTAAATAAATTCCATTTAAAATTTTCTTTTGAATGTTGCAGTACCCGTGAGACAACGAACCGGGCAACTGTATAGCAGCAAGCCCACATGCGCTTCAAGAAACTCCATTGCGTATGAACGAGACCGAAAACCATACCTCAGTTTAACATGCTGATTTGGAGATTGGAATTGCGTTATATTGACGCGCGTTTAAAAGGTGACGTTTCAATCTGCAATTTCAATTCAGGCAACTTTGTATTTCCTGAATCGAGTCAAAGGGATGAAAATAAGTGACATTCTTCACAAAATTCGCTATATTTTGTTATTTTGCTATGAAAGAGGCGAGAACGCTTCCCAGCCCAAAGAAAAAGGTTACGATCTTTACCGCTAAGATGTTTTAATCAGTAAATATCAGTACATGTGAAAAGTTATCGAATGCATTGAATGCAATAACTGGAAATTGATATGGCGTTCAAAAAATATCGTCGAAAAAGTGAGATGAACCAACATGAACAACTTCGAAGCAAGGATAGATGGTGATACATAACGTGTGTCTTTTGGGATTAAAAAGGAATCATACATTATGAGCAATAGGTTAAACAATTGAATCTTATCTCTCCTGGCAATTAACCAGGTTGCAAGCAATTCAAAAAAAAAAAAAAAAAAGTTTCCGTAATTACGAGGGTGGTCCGATAAGTACTCAGCCTACAAAAGAAAAACAAAAATTTTGGAGAAATGGCGATTTATTTTTCAATATAGTCTCCTTTTAGCTCGATACACTTGACCCAGCGATGCTCCAACTTCTTCAACCCGTCTGAAAAATACGTTTTCTCGAGGTCTGCAAAGTAGGCCTCCGTGGAGGCGATGACCTCCTCATTTTACTGAAATTTCTACCCGGCGAGTGACTTTTTAAAGTTTGGAAACAAAAAGAAGTCGCACGGGGCCAAATCTGGAGGTGGGTGGGGCGGCAGTTCGTAGCCCAATTCAACCAATTTGGCCGTGGCGAGGGCGGAGGTGTGAGCCGGTGCGTTATCAAGGTGGAAGAGCACTTTTTTCTTCGCCAAGTGGGGCCGTTTTTTCTTCAATTCGGCTCAATAATTTGGCATAGTACAGCCCTGTGACCGTTTTGCCCTTCTCCAGGTAGTCGATGTGGATCGCACCTTGTGAATCCCAGAAAACGGTGGCCATCACCTTTCCGGCCGATGGGACAGTCTTCGCCTTCTTCGGAGCACGTTCGCCGGGTGAAGTCCACTGTTTCGACTGTTCCTTGGTCTCTGGTGTGTAGCAGTGGATGCATGTTTCCTCGACTGTCACGAAACGACGCAGAAACTCCTTCGCACTACGCTTAAACAGTGTCAAACACTGATCAGAAGTAGTCTCACAGTTGCGCTTGTTGTCCGGAGTGAGCAAACGCGGCACCCATCGCGCCGACAGCTTTCTCATGCCTAAAATTTCATGCAGGATATGACCCACGCGATCTTTTGAAATGCCTACTGTCTCCACTATCTCACGCACCTTCAATCGGCGGTCTGCCAATACGATTTTTGTCACGTTATCCTCCATGGTAGCCGTTTTCGGGGCACCTGGACGTGGCTCATCAAAAACCGACGTGCGACCACCACGTTGAAACTCGTTAAACCTATTTTTGATGGTCGCTATCGAAGGAGAAGAGTCACCGTAGACAGCATCCAAACGCTCTTTGATTTCGCTGCGCGATTTCCCTTCCAAAAACAAGAATCGAATCACCGACCGATATTGCTCTTTTTCCATTTTTCTAAAATCCGCGGACACTCCCGCTTCCACACGCGGTCAAAACAAAACTACGAGTCCGATCCGGCTGAAATTTCGACAGTAGCCGTTTACTAGAATGTACTACACGATATTAAGTTGCACTTGCGATACTGGCGGTGAGGCTAAGTACTTATCGGACCACCCTCGTAGTTTAAAGTAGACATTGAGTGTACCAGCATGCAACGAGAGACCACGCACATCTGTAATGCCGAAGCAGAAATTGAGAGCTTGGCTGGTCAGTTTTAATGCACCCATCTTATAGCCAAAATCTTGCCCCTGCAAATAATCAGTTGTTCCGGTCTCTGCAAAACTTCCTTAATAAAAAAAAAAACAAGATGGGATCAGCTCGCCGTGAGCCAATTTACAATATTCCAGGTCTTCTACTTTGAATTGAAAAGCGTTTACCTTGATCTCAGGAACCACAGTAGCAAGGGTTCTAAAACCGGTCGCTTTGATCTCAGAATCATGTATTCTATAACACAGCCAAGTTTCAGATTCATAGCTACTCAGCAAGTTTGGTTTGATATATGCGTACAGATAGACGGACATGCAGGAAAGCCTTTGCATAAGCTTCCCTACCCCATTTTTTTTTTTATAATTCGTGCAGGTTCAAGAGTGTACGCTCTTATGATGTTTGTCACACAACCTGGACGGGGTGCAGATGGTTTGTGTCGAAGATGTTCGTTCACTACTCTCCGGCGGTGGTTGTCTTGGGATTCGAGAAATTCGACTGAATTTGTCGCGTTGTTTGTAGTTTTTACAGTAATTTTATTCCATGCCATTAAGATGTTATATTGGAAATGCCCACGTAGAGTATGAATTTTGAAGTGATCTTATACTGCGGGTGTTATGCCTTCGTCAGCATTTTTTGATCATCTCTCATTCACAAGTGGTGTTGTTGCACAGTTTTTTGTTCTGTATAGGAATTGTTCTTGGCTATGGTCCGACTTGAACTACAGACCTTCCGCTTAGCAGTCGGTGATGATTACCATTGCACCACTACCACCCCTGCTTTGCAAGGTAGCAGACTAAAAAATCACCAATCACAAAATCATTCCATCACCTACAAGTTCTACACTGTTGGCAACTGTTCACAAGATGACAAAAGGTCGTAGGTATTTTAGTTTTAGTTTTAAATTCGTTTCATTAATTTATATTTACATCTTATGCTAGACAAAAATGCGTAAAACTAGCTTCATTATCTTAACTAACTTAGAAGACCTTCCTGGCCGCATGCTTACCCTCCAAGATAAATAATAATGGCTAATATGTACCTAAATAAAATTAATTTTGAATAAAAATAGATTTAATCAAAAAATAAGAAATAATCAATACTTTTCCCCAAATCAATATTTAAATATAAAATGGTATTGTGCTTATTTAAAAATTATTGTATTGTACATTACATGCAAATGTGTGAGAACGTTGTGGGAAGACTTTAATTTATGTGGTGCAGATTACCTAAAGGCATATAAAAAGGTTCTCTGGTTTAATGGTATAATTCGAAAAAGGGTTATACATTTTTTGATTGTCATGAAGGGCTTACCGTAAAATGTTAACTGTGCACTCTCCGAAGCACAAACAAAGGCTGACAGGTTCATAAAGAGAGGAGGATTGGTGTGAAGCTAAATGCAGAAGACCGTAGCGTTTTTGTTTTTCAGTATAATCCATTATTTTTCCGAATTTTCCTGAAGTCGAGTCATGGCACCCACGGATAATATATGATATCTGTTCAATATATTTAAACCGTATGGTTAAACAAAAAAGACGGAAATCTACATTCTGATGGTTGATTGAGTTTTATCGAGAAATCTATATTGCGACTCAATCGAAATCGAATAGGCATATAGGGTAGACACACGCTCCAGTAACAACAAGTCGGTCAACAAAAATGATGGACAATTGTTCAAAAAAAAAAAAAAAAACGAGTACATAACAGAGTAGCGCCCAAAAAGTCATTCCGTGCATTCCATTAGGTTAGTGATGATGTTTTGTTTTCTAGTAACAATAATTAATTGGAAGCTATTTTCAGAAAGATTGTTGTCTCCGCGGAACTGACGACAGACTAAAGTAATAAAGAGTTCCACAAAGATGGATAATAGGACCTATATCATAGCACATTTCTAAAATCAAGTTGCCAATCCGCCAAAAGCCATAAGCTTTGTCGATGAAATTACAATTGTTGTGGCGAAAAAACACTTAGCAACATTAGAAGACATTAATGATAAGTGAATCCAAGGACTTGGATGACAGTCGAGTTTAAGCTCTCGAAGCTTAAAACATACGCAACGCTAGTAAGCACTCGCAAGAAGAAAGAGACACCGTCAAGATAAATTATCACGATTAACAATAACATCAAAGCCAAATATCAGGTATTGTATTTAGGTGAGATGATTGATACAAGCTTGAAAGAACGTGCGACAAACCTGCAAAGGTTAGTCCTGTTTTATCCAGACTGATGACAAACATTGGAGGATCCAGATAATAATTAAGACTAGTTTTTATCAAGGGTGGTACGGTAAATCATAATATACTCGTGGCACCAATATGTACTAAAGACCCGACTCTTAAATGGTACGTATCATAAAAAAGTTTTATTCCAGAAACTTACTACGTGATTTTTCAATAAGGACATAATAATTTCGTATTTGAGTGAAATGCAAAATAATTGAGATATCGGATGCTAAGTTTAAATATGGAGTTCGATCTTATTCATACGACGTTTGAGGAATCGATTCTTTGGTACAATTAGGGCACCGCTCTACAACACATATCGGTCGGACATTGGCAATTTCACGTTTTATATTGATACTGAGCTATTCTGACATTGCTGGCTTGTTGATATGAACCAACGCCTTTACGTTACCCCATAAAACGAAATCCAATGGCGTTAAATACCACGAGCGAGCTGGCTATTCGACTGACCATTTCTAGGGATTATACGATTACTGAACCGCTGTGGGGGCGCGTAGCACCATATTTTTGGGGCCATATATCCCTGATGCCAAGTCCATACAATTCTGGTCTTCAATAGTCTTCCAACAGGGCAAGAAAGCGAACTCCATTGATCGTAACATGGCGATTATTTTTACCGAGGTTGACAATCAAATCCACCGCTTGCAAGAGATCCATAGCACCTAATCAGTTTCGGTGGATACCCTGATGTCTCTTGAAGCATATATGGATTCGTTATTTAAATTCAGGATATTTTTTCAAGGTTACGACGTTCTAAATTATCAAGATGATTTAGTTCTTAAGTCAATTTGATCTTGTTAGGGTGTGCGCCAAGATCTCAATCCAAAATTCGCCATAATTTGTATTGAAAAATTTCTCAATTCCTGTGAACGCGTGAAATCTGCTGATTTCGAATTGAGGCATTTATGGCTGCGAGATTTTTGCTACTTAGACCAGCAGGAACAGACCGGTCGTCTGACTAGTACAGGAACATTTAATAATAAATATGTTGACTCGAATTTATCCACTATACGAGTAGCATACACATCTTGTTTAAGTTGCGGCAACCGACTCTGACTTTTGGTGGTAATTTCTAATAATTCCCTAACATTACTCGTGCAGGAAAATATAATCTCTGAATGACATAAAAATCGTCATAACGTCTGAACGTCATAAAAAAAAGTATAAAGGTGCGTTTGTATCAAAATATAAAATTTTTATATCTCGTTTGAAAAACAGTGTAGGTACGTACGTAAGGTGAAAAGTTCTCGGCCCGACACAGAGAGGACGTTCCAATTGGCAAAAATGTATGGTTCCTACCTCGGTGCACGTGTCGTTAGTTCTTATTTATTCTTGTTTTCTCAAGTATTTTGTTTACACGAATATTTGCAGTGCGTGCTTTTCATTAAAATGGATAAGCTTGAATATCGTGCGGTGTTTTGGATGGATTAACCCCTAAAGATTTTCATCCGAAGTTGACAAAAGTTTATAGGTAGTGGCACATCTCTCGGAGATGACCGACGTGAAGGATGGCCATAAATACCAACCACACCGGAAACCATCGAAAGGCGAGGGAAGTTGAGTGAGATTGATGAAGCTGTGGGGATATACATATGTATAAGAATAAGGGATACGAAAGCTCCGCGCAAGATGGGTGCCGCAATTGGTGAATGGAAAGCAAATGCGCAAACGATTTTCGCAGCAATCTTTGAGCTGATTCAATAGGAATCTGTCCGATTTGTCACCATGGATAAGTCAAAGGTCCACCACTACATGCCAAAAATGAAACAGCAGTCTATGCAGTGCGTGGAAACCAGTGATTTAGCGCAAAAAAAAAGCGAAATCGGTAGCGCTTCGTATCCAATAAAGAACTTGAGAGGGCCATAGATTAATATTTTTACAGCTTTTCAGACTCACTTCCAGGAAGGAATACTGATGATGGAGAAGCACGCTGCACCAAGTGTGTTGAACTCAAAAGACAATTGAAATAGAAAAACAGACTCTTCATAAGTCCTATACAGGAGCACCATCTACTTTCAAAACAAGCGAAATGCATCAGAAAGAAGATAAAAATCATCAAAAGAGAAACGGAAAGTGAAAACGAGGTGCTTGGAAAAGCGTAAAGAGAAAAACAAAAAGAAATTATTAATGTTGAAAGTTTGTGATTTTGTGAACGCGGTAGTTTCGTTGTCCTTGCCAATCCCGAAAAACCTTTGAACGAAACGATGAAAACATGTAAAAGCAATTTGATTTTTTTAGTTCTAGATTTAAATAAAAATAACTATCCATAAAAATGGATTGAAGTTCGCTTTATGATAACATTTCTCCATTCGCTTTGTAGCTTTGAAAAACAACAGGAAAAGTTAACAAAGCTGAAAATGGAATATTTTTTTGTTATAGAATGAGAGAGCTATCTGGACAAAATGGAAGAACAACAAAGGGGGAAAGTTAATCAAAGCGGTGTGGAAAGAAGTTTTGCAATTGCAACAACTGGGAAGAGTTAAAACACAGCCTTTTTTCAGAAGAAGGAACTACCAGTTCTACTATGGTATGTTTTATATGCAGTTCCTGTAATCTGGTATTGGCTGTATCACTGTCTTATTGAGAAAAAGGGATTTTAAGGTCCTAAGGTCTAAGACAAAAATAACCATCAGATCTAGGTTCATTCATAATGAGATTTAAAAAGTAAAACCCAATAAGTGAAAAATCATTCCTTTCTCGTAGTGCTTTATATCAACATGGAGCTGTTACTACCGTGCAATCCAGCAGTAGGATTCACAAACGTTTACACTTTAAACGCTTCTTTCCGCCCCTTTCGAACACTCCGCTGTTATATTACAAATATAGAAAAAGATTACACGATTAATGGGAGTTTTATGTCTGATTTCATCGCGGTCGTTATTGGCTCGCTTCACCATCGTCCCGCAGACTGTCTTTCATGAGAAACAATTCAATAGTGCTGCCTCAACCGGACCCAACAGTTGACATTATGTTGCAATTGGCTTTTAGTATAGCATTCAAACCGTCCTATATATCCGCCATTAGTTTATATAACTTCAGTTGGCATCCGAGATTGAGCTCATTTTCCATCAGTTCCGCTTCTCATTGCCAGGATTTCGGCCGCACGTACCCCAACTGATTCGGATGTATAGTTTCTGAAGCAAACGTAGTCACATGTCGGACGAAGAGGAGGCCGGTTGTAGGTACATACATACATATGTGTCAGCTGCCAGAAGGCTGATCTGTAGCAAAATACAGATGTTAACCAAATTCCCTGTGTGTAAATCTGTCAGCCGCATCCGTCCCTTGTCGGGCGCCAGTTCAACGGTTCATCGAACTCGTTGTAGTTGTAGGCGATGGCGGCCAACGAAGTGGTTGGAATGCCAATAAAAAGCCAATCTTCTATCACTTGTACGTGTCATTATTTTGTATTACAGAGGAAATAGAATATGTTCAGCGGATTAATGGATTCCTGGGAGTGCATATTCTGGTTGGCGTCGGTAGCAGAACGTTTTCTGGCTTTCGGTTACATGTTGGGGGCCTAAAGTGTCCAGCGATATTATATACATTCATGGTAGTCTTTCTTTGGGCCCATTTTCACCATACGACAGATGAGGAAATTATGTATCCATATACATATGTATGTATATGAGCACTTTAGATTTGTACATGAAAATCAGTGGATATATTGTAGATATACCACAAACATATGTACACGACCGCTGGAGAATTTACTGTCAATAATGACGGTGCGTTTGGTTAGCGTGAATAAATCCTGGTGAAGAATTTATCATAAATGGCTGAGGTTTTGACGAATGTGTGTAAGAGGATTATCGTGATTCTGTGCAATACTATTAAATTCGGTGGTAAAATGACCACTGAGAAAGGGGCCGCTAAAGGAAAGAAACCGGATTAAGCAAGAGGTGCTTTTGTACTTCTGTACCAGACAACATTATGTGGTGTATCATGTTTTTGTAAACATAACTTGATGTTGACCAAAGGTTTCTGTTCATGTTATATCCATCACGATAGAACCTATGTATATGAATAAGTATCAAGCTGCTACCTGTAGGAGCAGTAGCTCGTTTAAACTGTATTAAATCGATGCAAAATTATATTCAATTCTTCATCTTAACCCATTCCGTGAAGTAACCAAGGGGGAATAATCACAATTCATTGTATATGCATTACGACAAAAAAAAAAAAACATCATCCATCCAGTCTTCTTCGAGCTGGACAAATTGCCATACTAGTTTCTTTGAGAACAAAAAAGGCAACCTCTGGTAGATTTATAGAGCTTGTTTCTGAATTACAAGCGATTCTCTCCGTCAAACTGTCATTTCAGATACGAGAAAACACAATTTAACTACTTTGTAAGCTATATCCATCTCTTCTGTTGGTGTTTTTATATGGACTTGTTTGTCCAAGTTAGTGATTGTACATACAAGTAACTTCATTAATCGACAATTTCGGGTACGTCCGTTTCTAATGGCATAGAAACTTGATCGGTGACTTCGAGTATATGGGATGTTAGGTGACAGAGCAGATTATTCCGTACCTCAAGAAATGCGATTGGGTGTTATGTATAAAAGACAGACAACAAATTGAGACATCTCTTAAGTTGATTGGTGCAATGTGATCAAACATCGTTTACTCTGAAGCAGAATTGTTATTCCCGGCTTCTATCCAGTAAGTGAAAGCCATTAAACAATCCACATTAAAACTAGATTTGAAAATCGAAGCAAATCATAAGCATTGAAAAACCCATATATGACTAGGAGGATTATAACACGTTTAAATCCTAAAAGTTTTATATGGAATATAACTAATGCAATAGGAATTGTAACGTGAGAATGGTTAAGGAAAACACAACACTCGAAAACGCATTCAGGTTTTACGGCAAGATGTAATTAATCCCAACACTGCTACGAAAGATTAAATGGAGCGACCGTGCTCTTCAAAAGTTTTATGCAAGTTTATATTTAACATGCAAACTCAATGTGTCGCTCAAGACATAAACAAGGATAGAGCGTAAAAAATTTCTGCAGGATATGATAGCCAGAGGTCTGCTGACAGGTAAATGGAACCATTCACTCTGGATGAAGTTGATCCGCCCTACATCGCTCTACTCCCCTTCTCCTCCCCCCGAAATCGTAAGCTGCAATGATTTGAACTTATCCAAACCGTAGCTTCCTTGGACGCAGAGCATAATTGAGTAACAAGGTTTCCTTCGAATAACCAAAGTAATTTTAGATAAAACCTCCGACGTCCCGTTTCTACCGTCACTTTAATTACAGTTGCTAGTCTCCACCATAGTTGAAAGCATTTCACTACTTCCACTTTCGACTAATTTAATTTTTTCCCGAAGTCCAGACTGCTTAAAGACTTCCGTACACAATCGATTTATGTATGTACGAGTATGTACGATATGTTGTATTCAATTATGCCCTTCCCACGTCCCGTCGCTCTATTAAAATCCCAGACCCGAACAGGAACACACTCCACTGGCATAGAATCGCACAAACAAATTGCATAACAAAAAGTGTCCTGTAACCGACGACTGGCTTATGGTCCATGGATGCATCTATTATGGAAGCTGCAAATGACAATGCACATTACGCTGTCCCTGCGGAAGATGCGGTACCATTACATGGCAAACACTCCACTTCCTCACGTGTATATAGGTATGAGCGGCTGGCGCATGGTGTGGATCCTCTATGCAAATGTTTTTGGGACTCTTGTTCGGTATTCAACCCAACGTACACCTGACATTCGAAGTCACTACGATAAATTGTTTCGCTATGCATATGTGGGTATATGCATGTATGTATGTGGGCAATCGTAAACGCGCACGTTGTACAGTCTCGACTTAAATATACAATTCGCCCGCAATATGCAGTTATTCCATGGGAAATGCATAGGGTACAGACTGTCGGTGGGCACTTGGCTTTGACCCTTTCAGGCACATTTGTGGCACAGGCTTGCTCATGGTTGCCGGTAAGCTTACATTCAACGTTGAATAGTAAGCAACTACTCTGCTTCAACTTTTGATTGTAGTAGTAAGAATGGCGGCTAGCACACTGTCGATAGTGGCTACTATGTGTGGAACCTTACTCTTGGCATTTTGGATACAGCCCAAAAATTCGGTTTTATATTTCCACCATGTGATGGTGTCAGTGTTTACACCATTCGAGCAAATTCCGAAAGAAAGCCGTCACTGCTGCCGGGCGAACGGCTCATCACTTGTCCACTGAATGGTGATGATTTTAGGCAGGCAACAGTATCTGTGAGCATTGACAATGCAAATATCCTGTACTCTATATGTCAGACTGGATAATGGACATTATGCTGGGTATCGCATCGGTTTCTTTTTATTCAATTTACGCTTGAAATAACTTTTATTGCGAATTAATTATTGATTGACAGTTGAAGATTTCGTGATGTTGATGCGAGAGGAATATTGATGACAGGCGCCGGTGCACTTAAAAGTTGGGATCCACAGTTGAAGCAATCAGCAATGGAAACCGTTTGTGCTGCAATTTGTTGAAGCACTTAAATTATTCGCCGAGGGGAATGGAGGGAATCAACGGGGGGAAAACTTGAGTACGCTATGTATGTATTGAAATCACATTTCTCTGTAAGGTTTCAGTTTCTCTCGAAGTCTTTTTATATCTACCACGCGTGTGCATATCAATTAGTACACACTTGATGAGTAAAGGGTAATGTCTGCTATCTAGTAGGAGCAATAAAGTATAGGGCACATTGGAGTTCAATCCAAAAAAAAAACTATATTTCTTTTTTGCTTGCTTTCAAATAAGGTTGTCACGCATATCCAAAATAAAAAGATGCAAGTTGATGGTATTTCGTAAGCATTAACTTAAACTCTTCCTTCTTAGCCTGAAAAGCTAGCGAGTAATAAGGACGCTGAAAATTGGTTATTTCGATATCAAATTTCTTGTGAATTGCCAATGCAAACCAGAATGGGTACAAAATATTAAATTTTATTTTCAAAAAAAAAGTAATCCATTCGACAAGTGTTTTGCAAATAACACAATTTCTATTCTTGGGACAACCGTCCTGTAAACATCACGTCTTTTGAAGCTATACAAGAATTTCACCAACTGCAGGTACCAGTGATCTCCCATGATGATGTCGTTTGCTTTGAGCAGCTCACCATAAACTACACCCTGCTGCTACAACAGAGAGCAGAGCAATAAAGGTTTCGCTTACGATGGTGATTCACAGCCAAGCTTACTCCCCAATGTTTCACTTTTCAATACAATCACGATACAATGCAAAAACTTTTCAAACACCTCATTCAATATCATGCTTCTCAATTATTTTATTGCCTTCAAAACTCAAATGTTTCTGAAATGTGGTGTCATTTAATTCTAATGATCTCACAAATTCAGCTAGCGCCTGAAATAAGTCTATTCGAAGTAAGGCTTCCAATTCCTTGCCTTCGAACTTTTTCTGTGTGCTGGTTTTAATTCAACATCAAAATCTATATCTCCGTAAGTCGAAACCAATCTCTGCATGTCGCTCACGACAGAGCAAATCTCAATAAGAGAGGATGGTGGACCTATACATTCGCGAAAACCAAAAAAGTATGCTTTAGAAATCGTAACATGCTTAATGTTAGGGAAAATCAGTAGACACATGATAGTTGGAACCATTGAATAATCACTTTCCAAAAAAGAATTCACCATTATTGCCTTCCTCAATATTGAAGGAGCTTTCAACAACATAAGATCACTAGCTATCACCAATGCATAAAGCAAGCTGGAGGTTAATGGTAAAGAAGGTTGATTCATTCGAAATTCGGCTGCTACCACATAAAAAGGGCAATAAAACCTGGCACACCACAAGGAGTACTATCGCCGCAATTGTGGGTGCTACTTGTAAACGAAATACTCCTCTCCCTGGAGGCCGCAAAATCATTGTGTTTTACTTTTTTAGTTTTAAACCCATTTTTATTCATAGTTTCTTAGATTCACCTTATCCTAAACAAAAATTCTTAAAACTAGCTCAACTATCCATACAAATTTAAATATCTTACTGGCCCTAGGCGGACACTCTAAAACAAACAGTACAACATAAACCTTTGTCTTTCGAATACTATATATAAACTTACGGTTAACATTATTATAATTAACTTAAGCTAAGAAGAGTCAGTGTGTATGCGTACTAGCAATCAGCGGGAAACATCTCCCAACAATCAGATATTTGATGGAAAAAGGCCTAGGCAAACTGGCCTAGAGAACTGGCTTGGAATAAAGCCCTTCAAAACGGAACTTTTGTTTATTTTTTTTGTTGGGGGCTTCTGCTATCTGTTGGAGCACTCAGACACAAATACTGGTCCATTGTACTGCCAGACAACCTTAGATGGCGTTAGAGCTCATGTGGAGCCAAAGCCAAGCTTCTTTTTATTCACTTATGCTGTGTGCGATTTGTTTTTCACACAAGTGAACGGAATCTAAAGCTTAATGCCGATTCCGAACGGCGAGAGCGAAGCATTTTCATGGCAAGTGTACAACGAGGGGTTTTGCCAGTACCCCGCCGAGGAGGGAAGCCGCGAAATAATCATTCGATGGCGTTGGTGTTATCGGGATCCGAACTCGCTCATCTTGCGTCAGCGGCCGACACACTACCCACTGCGCCACGGCGCTCCCTAAAACGGAGCTAGTTTTATTCACAATAAAATGACAGATTCCTTAAATAACTCCACCAAAATTCAATGGGACTTACCTTAGATTCGCAGACCACGCCAAATATATTAGTGTGATACTCGATAGGAATCTCAATTGGAAATTGAATGCGGAAGAACGCATCAAAAGAGCAACAACTGCGTTATACGCCTGCAAAAAAGCCGTGGGCACCAGAGGGCGTAACCTTAAAGCATGCAACTACGCGAGACAAACCTGACCCAGGTATTGTCAACGCAAAACCATAAGTCTATTAAAAATACGCAGGCAGATTATAAGCAGCTTTAGGAAACCGTGCCGTATAAACACCATTGCAGTAGGTGCGATGATGACGAAGAGGAAGAATTTCCATCCCATCTCATATTTAAATGCCCTGCCATAGCCTCCTCAAGAAGACGATTTCTGGGAGAACATTTCTTTAATGGAGATCAAAAAAATGTCGAATTTTATTCAACACTCTAAATGATTCCAAGGGCAGCTGTGACCAAGCCGACTCGAACGGACCGCACAATGAACTGATCTTGGTCTAAGTGATCCACATCGCTTTACGGAGGGAAACCACCTAACCTACCCTATCCTAAATCTCAACAAGAATTCTGTATTCGTCAATCGCAGATTTTTCTGAAATAAAATTATTATATCATTATTACTCGTATACCATCCTACATCAGGCCTCCCTGACATGAGTGTGTTCCTTCCATGTTTCACTGTTCCGTCTCATCTCTTGTAGATCCATCGTTATTAACCCCCGACGCAAAAAGAGGGGTGTTATAAGTTTGACGTGTCTGTTTGTCTGTGTGTCTGCCTGTCTGTGGCATCGTATCTCCTGAACGAATAGACCGATTTTGATGATTTTTTTTTGTTTGAAAGCTACCGTGATCGAGATGGTTCTTAGCTACAATTTATGACAATCTGTTCGGGCGTTTTAAGGCATTCAGTTCTGTTAGGTGGCGCAAAATGAATCACCCTATCGGAAGATGTTATAATTTTTGCAAATCGCGTCGTACCTCAATCATATTTGACATTAGTGAACTAGACAGCTGCTGTATACAAACAGATAAGCAATGGAATGCTATACTTCGCAAGAGCGTGGAATAATTGTGTTTAATTTTTTGACACCGACCGATGGTGGGATATCGTGAATTTCGACGTCGATTTCCTATGTGTGTTGCGCCAACTGGGCAAACATTCCACTTAGCTACTCGACTTGAACAGACGAAAACTATAGGAGACCATGCAGGACGTGGCCGCCACCGGACTGGTCGTCCGGCCGAGAATATCGCGGCTGTGGCTAACGATGTCGCTGAGAACGAAGAACACAACCAGACGATGGGCCCCGCAATTGGGCATAACCATACGGACCCTAGAGCGAATATTAGTGAAAAACTTACACATATTTCTGTACAAAGTACAAACAGTTCATCAGTTAATGCCTTCTGACCGTCAGTCGCGTGTGAATTACTGTCAAGCCATCTTTAATCAACAACGAAGAGGACCATTTTTGTGTCAAAAATCATCATGAGCGACGAGGCGCACTTACACTCAAGCGGTTACATCAATAAGTAAAATCTTCGTTTCAGGTCATTGAAAATCCGCGTGTGATACACGCGTGTGAGCCATTACAATCACTCAAAGCCACTGTGTGGCGTGGCATTCACGCGGGAGGAGTGATTGTGCCGTATTTTTTTGAGGATGCCATCGACAGCACTGCCGGAATTGGATGAACGGGGCTTCGTAAATATTTGGTTTCAACAAGATGGTGCAACCAGACACACAGCACGAGCCACAATGGATATTGTGAAGTAAGCGTTTCTTTTTCGCGTAATCTCCTGTTTTGGCGGTTTTGGCATGGCCAGCAAGATCACCAAATTTAACCATACCATACTTTCTTTGGGGCTACTTGAAGTCACGGACTTATGCCAACAAGCCTCAGACGATCGCGTTCGCAGCCCTTAAGAAAAATATACGACAGAAATACGAAAACTTATCACCGGATATCTTACGGAAAGTCATGGAAAATGCGATAAAATGGGTACAAATGTGTATCAACACTGGCGGTAGCCATTGGACGAATATCACCTTTTCCACAGAAAAAATTCATCAATGTCATTTTTTTTATTTAGTAAAAAAGTTATTCAAAAACAAAATTGGATGATAAATCTTCCGCCACCTCGTACAAAGAAGAAGCCCTATGCGTTGTTGCATAATACTTAAGAAAAATGTAATTTAAGTAGTTACCTATCGCAATTAGGGTCCACGAGTAATTTAAAAAGAATAAAATAAAAATAAAATTAAAATTTTTAAGTAACCTCCGACACAAAAAAAAAAAACTTTAAAAAGTAAAAAAATAAAATTTTTCTCTCGGCCTTTTGACTTCATTAAAAGAACCTATTAATATTTTTAATATAAGCGCCGCCGCGTCGGGGAACTGTGTCGGAGGTTACTTAAAATTTTTAATTTTATTTTATTCTCCTTCCATCTACGGCACGGCCTTTTTGGCGGTCTTTTTCCTACTCATCACTCGTTTCCTACTCGTGATTCGTATGACTGTCCGTCCACTGTCCATTCGTTCTACGTGTCCAGCCCATCTTATTCTTCGCGAGTTAATTATTAGGACAATGTTGGGGGCTGAATAAAGTTCTCCCAGTTCTCGATTATGTACGAATGTTCTTCTCTATTCATCTGATTCTTCGCCCTGTTTTCCACCATAGATATTCCTTGAGATCTTGTTTTCAAAGATCCAAAATATATTTTTCTCCTTTTGAGTCAGAGACCAGCTTCAGATCCGTAAAATGTCACTGGAAATATTATGGTTTTATAAATGCGGACCTTAACACTGCATGACAAAAAAATTGTTTTGAATAAATCCCTCATCGCAAAGAAGAGCGCGTTGCCTACAGCCTTTTATTTATTTCGACCTTTACAGTATTTCGTTTTTGCCAGTCATTATGGTACTCACTTTCGTCATCCACTTTCTCAAAGCATTTATCGAGGACAGTCAAATGAGGGGTTTGGATCGATTCAATTCGGTCAGTGACCATTTATTTTGTTTTCTCTGCATTTATTTCTAACCTACGCTTTCCCTGCCATTACCAGGTATTTAAGATTAGAATTAAGCAGCTTAGGGTAATTTTATGTACTCGTATATGAAAATAGAACAAATAAGTTAAAGCCGAAAGGCATTAGTTATTCAAAAATAAAGTAAGACTTAGAGTGTCCGAAAAGGCCGAAACATTAAGTACTAATATTAGTAGATATTTTTAAGTTAGATTCAAGCTTTATTGTCTAGGAACTAAGAATGAAATAAAACAGTAAACCACTGAATGAAGGGCTCACTACAAGAAGATAATAAGTCGCGATTTTTTCATAAATCGAGATTTATTTATACGAAGAATACCGTAGCTATATAAAAAAATAAGATAGCAATTGGTATTCCGCAATTCGGAAACAAAAACATGGATTTTTGTTGACTTTTACTGTTGACAATTGTTGTTAAAATAGTGATGATAAAATTGCTGATAAAGATTAATTTCCAAAAGATGGTATTAAAACTTCAGAAAGAAGTAAGGCCAATACTTTTATCTTTGTGGCTGACTAAATTTTTGGGCAAGAAAACTGTTAATATTTTTCCGAATGGCTTGTCATGACTTTGTGACCATATTTAAGAAAAAAACGCTTTAAATTACTCATACAAAAGATGGTAGAGGTAACATGCAAACCGACGATATCAAGTCAGTGCTGAAGGGAAAGAATCGGCTAGAAATCCATAAACATGTTATCAAAGTATCAAAGTCATTATAGCACAAAGCCCTATTAACAAAACGCTCCTAAATTGCGATATGACGATTCGTAGCTTGCATAGAGTGGACTATGTACCTTGGTGCGTTGAACAAGCCATTTGTTCTGTAAACGGAAGTGTCTATCGGAAAATATTTCGCCAAAAGCGAGAAAACTCATATTGCTGATATCTTTCAAGACAAAAACTCTACAAAACCTTTAAGAAGCCTCCTGTTTAACATTGGCCTTAGAGTTTTATCTAATAGAGAGTGCGGCTCTTTGGAAGCCAGTGACACTCTACTTGGTATTCATTTGTACGGTACAGATCCTACCACAACAATTCGATGGCTGGACGTCAACATCTTTCGTAACCGGCGCGTTAAATCTAAATCTGATATGATGATGCTGGAACCGGAGTCCACCGATATTTATTACGAGTCTTGGATTGATGACCACTATCCCAAACGGCCTAAAGAGTTGGAGACTACTAACTTGTACAGTTTCGCTCAAAATTACGATATTGTTAAAACACGCCCAGTCTCCTCTAAAGTCGAGTGCTACGAGATAAATGACGGTAAAAAGTTCCTGAAAAGAAGAGATAACCCATATTTGATCAATCACCATTTCTACGACGGAGAACAAGTACAAGAGAAATACTTCTTCTCTTTACTTCTTTTATTCAAGCCATGGCGTTCCTTAGATGAACTCAAAATGGGGTGTGATACTTACACGGAAGCCTTTAATTTGGCGAAAGAAGATTTAAAAGAAGGAGTCGATTATGGTAATTCAATGATAGAGTCAAGATATAAGATACAAAAAGCATGTGAAATGATAGAATCTAAAGTTGCTGAGATAAACGAAGAAAGGGAAATTGTTGATGATGACGATGGTCCTGAAAACCCTTTAGACTTTGAAGCTGTGGAAGCTGCAAACGCAATGGATGACTTTCAGAGAATCAATCTGGTAGAAGAAGAGCAGACTGATCTTCAAAGTATGATCGCAAAACTTAATGCCGATCAGAAAAGAGTCTCCGATATGATCACACATAAAATGGACACAACTGATAATAACGCTGACGTTTTACGCTGTTTTGTGAGTGGAACTGGTGGCACTGGAAAGAGCTTTTTAATAAAAACTCTGAAAGTTTGGGTTAAGATGTATTTAAACAAAAAAGTGGCAGTTAGTGCTCCAACAGGCATAGCTGCATTCAATGTGAATGGATTGACTGACTATACACAGACTATTGCAGCTGCCTGTGGAACACAAGCAAACACCGAGGTACAAGCCACTTTCTGATGAAGTGCTCCAAGTTCTGAGATCAGATTTGAAAGAAGTAGTGTTGTTTATCATAGACGAAGTGTCGATGATATCCAATGTTACTTTAACATATATTCATTTACGCTTGTCTGAGATATTTGACACAAGCGATGATCGGAATGGGTGGTTTGGAAAAAAACATCTTGTAGTTTTCGGGGATCTCTTGCAGCTTCCGCCGGTAAGAGAAAAGTCACCTTTTGAAAAACTCTCAACTGCTGACACTAACAAGTTGTTAGGTTCCCTCAGTATGCCGAATCTGTGGATTGAACTGTTCGTATACGATGAACTTACTATTAACATGCGACAGCTCAATGATTCTAACTTTGTTGAAATGCTAAATAGAATAAGATTAGGTGTGACTACACAAAAAGACCGCGACTTACTCTCGACTAGATTAATAACTCTAAAAACCAATTCAAATGAAAACAGATTGATTGAAATAATTGAACACCTCTCGAAACTTCCTGATGATACCGTTTGCTTATTACCTACAAAAAACATGTGTCAACAATTAAATACTGCAATGCTTAGATCTCTCCCACATCCCGAAATAAAACTTACAGCTGTAGATAGCATAGATTGCCCCAGATACCTACCAAAAAGAGCTCGTGAATGCATAAAAAATTATGAAGACGATGCGGGCCTAGAAGAGAACATAATTATAAAAATAGGAGCAAAAGTCATGTTAAGGCGAAATATTGACGTGAGTCTTGGTTTAGTTAATGGTTCTATCGGTATAGTGCAAAGAGTAAAGGTTGATCCGGAAAATACAAAAATAATTAAGAAAATATACATTACATTTGATAAGGAACAGGTTTACGAGCTTGGTCCGGTCAAAACTAAATTTGAAATTATTAATAGAGCTTATGTTCATGGCGAACAGTTTCCTATATGTATAGCCTATGCTTTAACTATACACAAAAGTCAGGGCCTAAGTCTAAATAATGCGCTGATGGATATCGGTTCTGCAGTATTCACATCCGGTCAAGCTTACGTGGCACTTTCTAGAGTTACAAGTCTGGGCGGCTTACATCTAATTAATGTCGACTTTGGAAATATTAAAGCGCAGGAATCCTCAATTTGTGAATACAATAGATTAAGAAGCATTTACCGTCCAGACTTGACAAAAATTGTAATATCAAAGCCTCCGAGAAAAACCCATAGAGACAGGGAGTGGGCTTTGAGAAAAACTGCAGCTGAAGCTCAAGAAGTAGTACCGGAAAAGAAAAAGAGAAAGACAACCTACAAAAATAAGAAAAGCTCATAAGACACAGAGTGGGCTTTAAGAAAATCTGTTGTTGGTATTCAAAAAGTAGAAGGTACCGGAAAGGAAGAAAAGTAGGACTATCTACAAAAAGAAATGAGATGCCATCAAAAACATAACTTGTAAAAAAACCAAGTCTCGCAACTCAGTTCTTCTACCGTAAAAAGTTGTGAGATCTATGTAATACCAAGTCGGTTAATTTATTCAGCCCCTACTTAAGGGACCTTCTGTCTTAAGTTATTACGTAATTAGCTAACCTAACAACATCTTATAGTGACCATATTAATATTAAAAATCTTTTATGTTTTAAATAAATAGATTGACTTGTCCATCGCATGCATCTCACAAGTAATACATATTATATTAAATTAGATTGTTTAGTGCGATTGCCAAGTCAATCTATTTATTTAAAACATAAAAGATTTTTAATATTAATATGGTCACTATAAGATGTTGTTAGGTTAGCTAATTACGTAATAACTTAAGACAGAAGGTCCCTTAAGTAGGGGCTGAATAAATTAACCGACTTGGTATTACATAGATCTCACAACTTTTTACGGTAGAAGAACTGAGTTGCGAGACTTGGTTTTTTTTACAAGTTATGTTTTTGATGGCTTATCTTTACCGATATATCTTTACCTAGAACAAAATAAAATTGACTCTTCATGTCTTTTCAGTTACAACTTATAATAGAGAAACTGTTTAAAGCAATCACATAGCATTTCCCATCATTGTTTCTTTGGTGCATATAGTTCAAGCAGAGATTGCAACAGAGAAAACAGGGTTGAGGGTGAACTGATGAGCATTTCGGGCAAGACGAGTATTGCGGTTAAATTCCTGAAGGGAAGGAATGCAATTGGCTGGCTCACTTGAGCATTGTTTGTTAAAATAACGATAAAATGGAGAGAGTGAGGAGACATTGCGTCGATGTTCGAGTGAGTCGATCGTCTTCGCGATATTGTTGTCCCCTATGAGTTTTATCGCTCGCTTTTGTATTTTATCTAGCAGGTGCATAGTGGTCTGGGGAGCACCCTTTAGGGTTTTGCAAATTGAAGGCAGATCTATATATATTTTTTTTTTTATTATTTTTATTAAAATACATACCAAGTATGGGAAGTCTTTCGGTTTCATCGGCATAAGTGCCATTCAACGATAATGGCTGATTATTGAAGGTTAGCTTGAGTGACACTAGACAGCATTGTGTTTCGGAGGCATTGAATTCCACTCTATTTTTTATACCCCATTTAACTATGCTTGCAAGGTGGGAATTGAACATACGCTGCCGCCCAGTTCTACGGCCGAAGAGAAGGTACGTGACTTTTGTAACGATTATGAAAAGCTGAGAGTACTGTCATCAACGAAGGAGTGTATTGGATTAGAAGTAGCAGTTAAGAGATCATTTATAAAAATGAGGAAGAGTGTCGGTGACAGGACAGAGCCCTGGGGAACACCAGCGTTTATTAGCTGAACTATCCGAAACAACTTGAATTGTACCGCCCAAAAGGCAATTTCCAATCCATAAAGGAAGAGATTTATCATAAGCACGCATTGTCGACAAAAGAACGTGATGCCAAACTCTGTCAAATGCTTTTGAAATATCGAGTGCAGCAATGGTACAAAGATCGGTTTCACTTTTCGATGAGATTTGCCATCAAATCAGCGGTGGATCTGTTGCTACGGAAACTGTACTGCCGGACATTAACAGTCATTTCTGGCTCGTTAAAAACTTATTCCGGTTTTCCTTGGAGAGGTAAGTCCGGAAACTCGCCCTGTTGACTCAATCTGATAGCCTCTTTTCAGATCGAGTCAAAACGCGTTTGCTTTAGGTCTGATACTCTTCACTCTATGGGAAATGAAAGATCTCATACTCAGTAGAAGGATATTTGTGATCGCATCAAAAGCGACACCCACGTCGCTATCGAGGAAGCATAGTGACCAGTTAAAATTCCTGAAAAAGTTGTTGAGTTCGCTCCAACTGGCTTTCTCGTAGAACCATACTGTTCTTTTAGGAATTCGTTCTCTAACTGTGTAGATTGAAACGACACAGTGGTCTGACGAGCCTAGAGGTGACAATATATCAATAGAATACTCATCCGGATGGGAGGTGAGAAACAAATCCACGGTGTTGGCGGAATGATCTGCAATGTCAGGTGTAGCGTGTGGGCTCATTTACTAGCTGGGTTAGATTGTTCACCGCAGCAAAGATCTCTACATACCTTCCTACAGGTGATGCCTGAACCGAGTGTTGGAGCCAATTAGAATTGTGTACATTGAAATCGCCCGTAATAGCGATTTCAATGCTAGGAAACCGGGAAGCAATTCTTGTAATGGAGTCGGACAGCGCATCGAACTTGGTAAAGGTCATGTTACTGTTCAGGTTTGAACTTCTGTAAATGGAACAGTAGTGGATTACATGCTTACGGACATGGAATTTTAACCACATGAAATTGAATTCCGGCTTAGAACAGAAGCAATGTTGTGGCTGAAGTTGGTGAGCTACATCATTATGGACATAGATGTTAGGACCGCGGTGTAAAAAGAATAATGGCACTAAGTTATCTCCAGGCAGGTTCAAATCCGAAAAGTTAGTATTTTCGCCTACCTGTGTTTCACTTAGTGCCAAAAGTGCTGATTTGTAACTATAAAAGTGGACGTACACAGCAAACAGATTCGCTCTTAGCCCACGAACATGTATTTGTCCAATCGTGTCTTAATGCAAAAATAACGGAAATTCCCAAAAAAATATTATTCGCGTTTGCTTCCTTCAGAATAATCCCCATTAGATAGTGTACCAGCATCTTTGAATACCTGAAACATATGTATTACTTTGAAAGCTCGATCTTTGTACTAGTATTCAGCTCTCTTAGTGTCGCATATAATCTCATCTCTGCTTGCGAGAATGGCGCTACAAGATACTTTTTATTTTTGGGGGAGAGAAAAAAGTCATGTAGAGCTGGGTCTAGCAAATGTGGCGGCCGGAACATAATTGAGGTGTTGTTTTTTGTCAACAAGCGATGAGGAAGAAGAAGATTTTATTCGCTAGCATTAATTTACATAATTACAAGTTTATTTTGTAAACATTCAAAATCAGTCACGATTCAGATGATAAAGTTGACGTTATGCTGGAAACAGGAAATCAGTTGGCAACTCAAAGATAATTTTACGAATTTTATTTTAAAATGTTGTAATCTGGTGGACTTCAATGTAAGAAAAAAATACAGGGGCTCCTTGAAATAGTATGGCTGGAATCGTGGTTTTAAAGTAAATAAGTTTATTCGAATACTGAGATTTGATTTCTTGTTCTTATTCTTCTTAGATGGAGTTACAGCTCACGAGGAGCCAGAGCCAAGCTTCTCTCCTTCACTTAGCATTCACGTTGTGTGCGATTTGTTTTTTTTTCACACAAGTGAAGCTATAATGCCGATTCCGAACGGTGAGTGCCGTACCGAGAAGCTTTTTCAAGGCAAGTGTATTACGGGGGGTTTTGCCAGTAGCCCGTCGAGGAGAGGAGCCGCGAAATGAACATTCGATGGCGTTGGTGTTATAGGGATCCGAACTCGCTCATCGTGCATCAGAGGCCGACACACTACCCACTACGCCATGGCGCTTTCCTGATCGACAAAGGGATAAACGATGCTGGTTGGATAGATTTAATCAATGTGGCAAGTTTATTAGAAAAAAAAAATTTTATCTAATATTACGATTTTGCTCTTGTGACAGACTTAAGGGAATTGTGGGAGCATACTAATCCCACATGTACGTATACGTGCATTTGAAAAGTAAGGTTTTTGTCTAGTACATTAAGAGACTTGCAAGGATCTGTCCAGTCCATATCGACTGAGTATAATCATTGCTTATTACTTTTTTAAAGAGAAAATAGTTTTGTGTATCTTATAAACCAAATGACCTACGATTTATTTCACGGAAAATGCTACAGGTAAAGCTTTTAAATAAGTGCCTCATGACGCAGTAACGTATATAAAGGTCTCTATGCATTCTTAAATTTTAATCATCTTTGCTATCATGTTTATTAATTCTGGGGATTTTATATCCCTGCTGCATTGAAGTTCTGGAAGAATTTCCTGGTCTTCGATGTGTGCTTCGATGCTTATTATGAAAGAATTCTCTTATACCTTATTTATACAGTTAAGTTAAGTAGACTGACAGGCCTGCAACTGGAACAATTTGGAAGTTATATTATAAGGTATATAAGAGAGTTTAGCATGAATTAAAAATTAGGGACAGCAGTACAACGATTTCTCTGGACATAGTAGTCTGGAGCTATCCTGTCTCGGATTCTTTAGATTTTTCATTAAATTCAATTTAAGCATTGAAACGGAGGTGACTGACACGTTCGTAATGCCACTAACTTGTAATTACTTCGAAAGCTATTTCCGAAATTTTCGACGTTCTCGGTCATTATTTAAATAACGAAATTCTCAGAGAACTTTTCTCAAACAGAGGCTATGAACTCTATGTTTCAGGCAGACTGTAAATCCATGTATGACTTTCAATGGAGATTAGAGGTAATTGAGTATTTCCATTGAATTTTACCAAGAATTTATCACAAGAACAATCTCAATTAAAACTTAATTGCTTCACTCACTTAGCAGTTAACGTTACTTAAAACCGAATCTGTAGATCCCATTATGCTCCATGCATCCCGAAGTGAAAGATTAATTCTTTTCTTTCAATTTCAACAGCACAGCAAAGACTCGATATCCACAAAACGTATGAACTATTAGAAGATCAAGTGCGTTAAGTAAGAAAACAAGTTAAAAAGAATCCTTGAACAGCAGCGAAAGCCATCTAACAATTGAAGTACCAACTTGCAGCAGATCAAGATGTCCAACAGACAAATTCAAGCAAGCATCAAGCGAGTTAAGCAAAAACAAAACCACTAAGGGAAAAACCATATAAAAATAAAAAAGGGACACCTATAACAGTGGGGTAGTCGAGGTATCCTTGAGAACCTTCGCGTTAAAATATCACAAACACCTTTTGCCTTATTCATCCTCCATCATACCTCGTTCCATTGTGAAGGAATTTCAAGAGCCCTGCTTTGTTTTCCTCGTTTCCACCCATTTACCCACACTGTCCTTCGCTAACAGTACTATACATCGTTAGAGTTAACAGGTGAATTGGCGAAAAAAAAAACGAAAAAACAACAAACGAGATGACTTTATCTCCAAAGGAAGCAAAACTACAAGTCTTCTCACACACGAATCATATCACCCCTCTCTCTGGCTCTGGATGAATTTACGATATAGAGAGTTAGTGGAATATCGTAAATGATAAGCTCAAGGACTCCACTACTGCGCATGCCAGTGAATTCCCAATCATTTGCTCCCCGGCCATAAACGGGAATTTGAATACAAGTACAATAAGGATATATCAGGATGGTGTACATTCGGCCGGTTAGTTAGCGAGCTTTTCGTGTTCACTTTCCCGGCTACAGCTGCTTTTGGATGGATATATTTAAGAACGTCACTACGGAGAGTATCCTTTAGTCTTCGATTGAAACTACGCCCGTGCGGAAAGTCCTGCGATAAATTCACGCATCAAGGACTAAATATTTTTTTGTTCTTTTCTTATTCAAAACGGAAAATAAAAATAAATTGAGTGGACCAGCGGTTCTCGATGTGTTGTGCAAGCGATTCTTTAAAATGAATCTGTCCATCCATCTCTAATCGGGATCTTCTCGATCCCTTCGGTCTCCAATGAGCGCGTAGAAGGTCCTTGAAAGAGATTTTGTTTCTTTCGTTTCTCGTTTATTTTTAGTGAAAAGTGAAGAACTAAAGTCGGTATCCTTGTGTCGGATTTGAGTGATTTCTGTATAAGCCTATTTTGACATGTTGTGTAAAAGGATAAACGAAAGTAAAGGGATTGCCTGTAGAATTTAATACCAACAAAAAAAGGACCGATAAAGAAAAAAGTAGGAATATGACCACAAAGAAGAGTATTGCTTAAATTTTCGTTGGAATTTAGGAAGTAAGAAGCTTTTTGCTTACCCAGTCACCAAAATTCTGTGGAGCTTTACTAAAGAATTCACTACACAACCTATCTTGCTCCTTACGCAAGAATAACTTGGAGATAAAAGAACTGCTTTAAGTTCGGTGTTTTGGTCGTTTTTCATCAAAAACCAGTTGAATGTGCACTATACACAATTGTACAAGCACACATCCCAGTAAATGTCTCAGTGGAAAATATCTATATGTGCGAATATCTCACTGCGCGAGTGTCTGTGTCCTTGCACAGGAAAAAACAAAGTGAAGGATTAAGTTCTAAATTTTATAAACAAAGGTAAACATAACGCAATAGATATCACGACACACGGATATGACAACCAACCTCTAAGGACATTTAATACGCATCTACCACCTACAACAGTCACGAGCTAAGAGATACAATACCAACCAAAGACGAATATTCCCTCTAGCTCCGGGTTGATGCACAATACCAGGATGAGTGTGGATGTGGATTATGCAAATTAAGAGGTATACATATACATATGCATATGCTCGTATACGAGATACAAACTATATCTATTAGCTCTGTGCATAATATTATCCCTCAGCAAACTAGGTAGGGAGTAGTTACTGTGTAGGAAACCACTTCTGCGGAGCCCCGAGTGGGTGGAAAGGATGAGATCTTTCTATTCAGTTTTTTTTCCCATTATGTCCGTTTTCGTTGGGAAAAGTTAACGAAAGATAGTGAAAAGAGACGACGGATTGGTGCAGGTGACTGGATATCTGCAACCACGTCAAGGTTAGATGTTGGTTTATTCGATGGCATCGTGCAGCACTATCAGCCGACTGCTGGCATTCGTTAAAAGGAATGTTTGCCTTGGCCTTGGTTATTTGATGATGGACGTCATTATAGTTGAAGCGTACAGTTGTATACGTATGAGTATATTGAAAAATGTAGCTCAGGGAAGTTCGTTTTATGCGGTTTCACTGATGGTTGTAATAAACCGTCGAGCGTTTTAGTGATGATGACAATCGTAGTGCACATGTACACATGCTCTGAAAAGAGAGTGCGGTTGTACGAGGAAAAGGAAATGAGGTTGTAGTTGGGATCATGCTTTGGAATATGCATGGTAATGAAAATGAAAGAAAAATATTTGTTGAAATGAAATGCTGTCTAATTGGATTTTTAATTTGAAATCATCCTCATGATTATGGTATGGTAAAGTTTGCTGGTTTTCCTTGACTTTTGAAATTGATGCTTCATTCGGGTAATGCATTTCTATGATAGTTATTAAATCCCTCTGTGAATTTTTAGTTTTCGAGTGAATGCGAGATTCTCGAGTCAGCTTTTATCACAGAATACTTCCTTCATAATTCGATGATAAGCCAAAAAAAGAGCTGGGTCATAATATTAATAGAACAGTCAACAAGTACAAGTATTTCGCTTAAGCTACTTAAACATCACACTAGCTCTAAAGAAACTTTAGAAAACTGGTTTTCGCGTTTGGTTTGTTTGAAAATAAGACCCAATAAAATATCATACTCTTATATGCATTTGAAAAAAATAAAAAACTGCAATAAAAAGATGCAGATGAAGTTCTTAAATCAGAACGCTTATCCAGGACCCGATGTCGTTATAGGTTAAGCTATAACTGAATAATCGGTCCATCTTAAGCTCTGATTTACTGCAAGCAGTCTCTTAAATGCAATATTATTGGAAAATCGTCCAACCTAGCCAGTGAGTTCTTATTTGCTGAAATCCATGATGGTTGCACAAAATGTCTGGTTGCCTGCGCCTACATTCCTGATCGTACATCATTGCATGTGGAGACTTCAATACCAATTTACTGCTTAATGGTTCCTGTGCAACTCGAATAAAGGACTTTATCTCTTCGGTTGGGCTCGAGATTTTCAATCAAAAGTATCCTACGAGATATGCTCTCCTCGTCAATATTGAAAACTTACAATATGCTGCTCTACAGCACCGTGATATATTTGTCGTTCTTACTCAGACCCTGATATTAAACTCAAATGTTTTCAAGAAGTGGTAACAGACTTATTTAATCAATATGTGCCAGTTAAAACAGTTAAGGTTCGTAATAATATCTGTCCTTGGTTTACTACCGAAGTCATGAATGCTATCAAAGCCCGTAATAAACTGTATAGTAAATGGAAACATAAACCATCTGTTTCTAACTCGGCGGCATATAAAGCGATGCGTAATCATTCTACTCTTATTATAAGAAACTCCAAGAGAAAATATTTCGCATCCAAATTAAGCACGCTTCTTCCCTCTAGAAGCTGTGAAGTAACCTAAGGCACATTGGGGTATCCAAAGCCAAGAGTGATTCCAAGTGTGAGATTGATCCTGACACTCTTAATAACAGCTTTCTCGAAAATACAGTGGATACAAGCTTCGATTTTTCGAGAAATACTCCCTTGTCTCCTATACAAGAGAATGATTTTGAGATTCAATATGTAACGGAGGTGGATGACATAAACTATGTTGTAAATATTAAATCCAACGCTGTTGGTGAGGATGGAATACCTCTGCTTTTCTTAAAAATGATTCTGTCTCACTGCATATCGCATTTTACCCATATAATTAATCACCATATAAACATTTCTTATTTCCCCAAACAATGGAAAATAGCCAGAATTATACCGGTTGCTAAAATACATATTCCTGTCTCGCCGGAGGATTTTAGACCAATAAGCATTTTGCCGTGTCTGTCGAAAGTCTTTGAGAAACTAATTGCTAAACAGGTTCTTCACTATCTCAATGATAACTGTTTATTGTATAGAGAACAATCTGGTTTCAGAACCCACTACAGTTGTTCTACAGCTATGATTAAGATATTGGAAGATATCGGGGAAATGTATGATAATTGACATATCGCGCTTCTCTGCTTGCTTGATTTCTCGAAGGCTTTCGACAATGTGGACCACAAAATTCTTTGCTGGAAGCTTAGGCAGAAATTAGGTTTCTTTGAATTAGCTGTAAGCTTCTTCAAAGCTTTCTTTCAGATAGATTTCAAAAAGTGGTTACTCAAAATACTTCCTCCGCTCTTTTACCGGTGAAACAGAGTGTTCCTCAGGGATCAATTCTTGGTCCCATATTATTTTCAATGTTTATTAACGACTTGCACTTTGTCTGTAAACATACGAAAGTTTATCTCTATGCTGATGACGTCCAAGTCTACTTAGGGAAGCCACTGTCAAAAATGTATGAACTTTTAGCCCATTTAAACGAGGACTCTAGTATTTCCGCTAAAGTTAATGCTAAACCCAAAAAATCATAGGTTGTAACCATTCTAAGAAAACAGTTATCCCTTAATACCATTCCCGATATCCTACTCTCTGGAAATAAACTTAATGTGGTGCATAATGTGACTAGTTTAGGTTTTGTTATCAATTCTAACCTGTCAGGATACGACCTTACAAACTATATCGTTCGAAAAATTTATTCATGTCTCCGTAAATTATGGATCTCTGCAAGTTTCACCCCTGTCAGCACAAGACAACAATTAGTAAAAACTCTTATATTACCCCTAATTACGTATTCTGAAGCCGTTTACTGTAATATTGATAGTTTATCATTTCACAAGCTACAAGTTGACTCCGTTAGATATATGTTATTCATAGATTACGACTTCATGACCATGTATCTCAATTCGCCCATTGTATATTGAACACAAATTTAAAGGAATACCTTGATGCAAGGGTATGGGTCTTCTTACATAGACTCATAATGAATAGGACTCCTCTCGTTTATTTTTTATCAATGCCATTAAACTATGGAATTCACTATTAGAATTAACTCTACTGCCACACGCTTTAAAAATCCAATTTTTAATAATTTTTCAAACTTAGCTTAATTTTAATCTATACTGTATCTGAATTAATAATAATCTTTCTTTTTGTTTTGTTTTCGAGCTATTAATAAATTCTAATGTATTAATACTAGATACTATAAAAGATACTTTTTCTTATTGTACTTTATTGTTAATAAATTTAAAATTCCTTTTCGTAGGTACAACCAAGTTGTCTAAATATTTTTTACTAAAAAAGTGTTAATTAAGCTGTTGACTATTGCCCTACATCAGTATATGTTCGGTTATTCAATGATATAAGGCCTCCTTCAGTCTACTTGATCCTAATTAGGTTCGTATTCTTTGAAATTCACTATCTTTATGGACAACAATAAAATTTATATATGGATATATGCTACATATTTCTGACGTCAGGATGACGAGCGATAGAGCTGGTAGCTCATGTAGATACCCTAGGAAGTAAAGAGTTTTCCAAAAAGGACTTGACAACTTTTTTTTTTAAATAAAACGCAAGCCATTTGAGATATTTCAAAAACTTTATTATCGGCTTGAAGTACAATCAAAACATTTATGAATGGAACTCGACTTCATTCATATGGCCACCGCGAGCACGTTTGCAGTGGTCGATTCGTTGGACCGAATTTTCGATGACTCGGCCACACATTTCGGCCGAGACGGCCGCTATTTCGCGTTCAATGTTGGCTCTAAGCTCTTCCAACGTCGTCGGTATGTTGGCATAAACCAATGACTTAACGTAGCCCCAAAGAAAATAGTCTAGAGGGGTTAAATCGCACGAACGAGGCGGCCAATCGACTGTCCCATTTCTTGAGATAACACGCTCATCAAACTTACTCTTCAATAAATCGATTATAACGTTTTTTTTTTAAATTCATTTTTATTCAGTTTTATCTTATATCTATCTTACCCTAGTCAAAATTGTTTAAAACTAGCTTAACTATCTTAACAAGTCTAACTATCTTACTGGCCCTAGACGGACACTCTAAAACAAGCAGAACAATTGAAACATGTCTTTCGACGACTACATACATGCTATTAATATTATAATATCTATCTAAATTAAGCTAAGAAAAATAGTTTTTATTAATAAAAAACTTAGCATATGATCATTCGATTGTAACGTGTGCTGTGTGGCTTGCGGCACCATCCTGTTGAAACCACATGTCGTCCAAGTCCATATCTTCCAATTCGGACCAAAAATAATCGGTAATTATGGCGCGATAACGCTGGCCATTCACAGTAACGTGACGATCGTTATCGTCGACGAAAAAATATGGCCCAATAACGCCGCCGGCATGCAAACCGCACCAAACAGTTATTTTTTGTGGATGAAGTGGTGATTCATGAAGCACATGTGGATTTTCACCCGACCAATAACGCACATTTTGCTTATTGACGAACCCATCGAGCCAAAAATGAATTTTGTCACTGAAGATGATTTTGCGATGAAATTCATCATCTTGGCGCATCTTCTCCAGAGCCCAATCGGAGAACGTACGTCGCTTCAAATGGTCCATCGGCGTCTATTCTTGAGTCAGCTTGATCTTGTATGGGTGTAAACCAAGATCCTTACGCAAAATACGCCATAATGTGGTCTAAGCGATACCCAATTCTTGAGAACGCCGTGGAATTTACTGATTTGGATCATTTGCTACGGACGCCTGAACGGCAGCGATATTTTCGACACTTCGACCAACCCGTTGTCTCACTGACACGGCAACATCACACAACGAATATGTAGACTCAAATTTTTGCACTAAGCTTGTTATTGCCTGTCTACTAGGGCGAGAATTACGACCGAAAATTGGAGTTAACGCTCTTAAAGTTGCGGTCACCGACTCCGAATTTCGGTAGAAAATTTTTATAATTTGCAGACGTTGCTCGTTCGTGTACTTTACCATGATGACGATGTTGAGTTTACTGAATAAATTGACAATGACAGTTCGATGATTAGTGAAAGGGTGCGTTCACAAATTAAATTCAAAGCTGTCAAGTCCCCATTGGAAAACCCTTTATCAAATGTGAGATATGATTTGATAGACTTGATATTGAAGCAATCTCTGATAATGTATGCGAAAAATCAGGCTCCCCTGCTGTATGGCATTGCATTATAAAAAAAAATACAAATTATGTTTTTTTTAAAAAATAGATTGTACATACTTAGAAAACATGTTCATAGTGATGTGGATCTAAGGAAAACCAGAGGAGGTATTGTAAAAGGCAAAAAATATTAAGTTGATCTGGCATATAAATGTGGCAGAATCTATCAATTAAGCTCAATAAGATGTGAATAATTAATTTTTCTGTGCCCTCTAAGTTGATGTCGACCGTTGACTTATGTTTTTCATTTTTTAAGGCTTTGCCACTAAGGCCTCCCAACCAAACATTGAGTTGTAATAGAAAGGTGGATGTCGTACAATAATAAGCAGGACAATATTCAACTTAAAAAATTTACTGGTTCCAATAACTTATATTTTATACGATGTCTGAGCCCGTGAAGGGCCGCGGTCTTTCCCTGACATCAAGGTATCTTATGTATGATTCTATTTTTCCTACTTCCATAAGGCGAATTTGAAGAGACTCTTTTTAGAATTTTTTATAAGTACACCGTCGCCTCGTAGATGATAGAGGAAAGCATATAATATTGAATCTCAGTGCTCTCCCATATAATTCCACTTAAAAGCAACTTTATTTCTTTTTATATGAAATCCTATTTTATTGAAGTACAATGACAAAAAAAAAATAGGAAAACAATTTTACTTTTAGAGTTTATTTTAGATTTTCGACATGGCATGCCTTTGAGCTTTGTGGCTTTGAGTCGTTCAAAACACAATTGCCGATAAAATTAAACAAGGGAGGTTGTTTTCTAACCACTCTTGATGAAGTGTCTTGTTGGAATGTACGTTCTTTTTCGCTGACATTTCTGGTTGCCTAAAGCTTCGAAGCACTTTTCAAAACTTTTTCGCGGTAAACGTTTCAATTTATCCTGGTCACGTCATGGTCCAAGAAAATAAGCAAGAAACGGTAATCGGCCGTCAAATCAAGGCAAGCATTTAAACCAAGATTAGCAGTTGATTTCTGAGGGCCAATTGAAGGCTTAAATCGTTGGAATTGTTCGATTGAGAATTTTTTTTTCTCATCAAGAAACTCAATATTTAGTAACTAGCCTCGTATGAGCAAGCACCACAGCTCTCTTGCTCTATTAAACTTCGGTTCGTTGATAGCCATGGTAATACGTATATTGGTCTTTATGGAACTTATATGGTGTTTCAATATTCGCTGTATGGTCGTCTTTGATATCTTCAGCCATTTTCCTGCCACACTGTCAAGGATTTCTTTCAATTCGAGGATTCATTTTCCAATTCAGTCCTGGCGCTGATGTTGTTTTGTTTTTTCAGGCACCACCATAGTGCTTTGTACCATTGCCAGTAATGTGCCATTGTGCTGGACCGAAACATGAAAAATTGATCGACATTGAGATGTCAGCAGGCTCTAACAATAGACACTTGGGACTTTCAAATTAAATACCCTACCGCACTCTTGACTTTGGATTCCATTGCGCGTGAAAAAAAAAACAAAAAACACGAAACTGAGACGCGTGTTTCTTCACGCTGGAAATCCAACTGCTAAGGAAGTGGCATCTTTCTGAGCTGGATTGCTGTATACATATTTCAAATTTCAGATTTTATTAAATTCATTTTTCAATAGGATCACAATGTCCAATCTCCCAGCCAATGCCTTGCATTAGATTTGAATGACACTCTGCGGAATTGTGTTCCATTCGCCGACTCATGCACGTTTTCAAGTTTCAACGCTTTCGTATTTTTTTGTGTTGTTAATCTTCCTGTCCTTCCAAGATGCACAATATTGCAAAGTCTTACGGATTGATGTCGCGTGAGGACTTTCTCAACAGTGAACAAACAATTCTTCAAGCCATCGTAAACGAGTCGAGCCGATGCTTTCGATTTTGGAGCCGCATTGCTTTCTGACCAACTGTAAAGCCTGGAATCTTTTGTGTTTTGTAAGGCTTGACCATCAGCTTATTCCGTAAAATGCCATGCATGCTTGCACCAGGCACAGTTGATGTATTTTTATTTACTCTGCCGGTATCCCGATATCGTTTTATCACCTGATAGACTGATTCACGTTTAGATGCCGCAACACATGAACTATCGCCAAAGTCGATTGTTTTGGCAAATAAAGTGCGATCACTGATCATTTGCAAGTTCATAAGGTTGGTTGCTTATATCTCAATAGGTCACTTGCGTTTGATAGAGAATAACTGAAGATTCGACGTTTCAAAGATATACATCAGTCTGAAGTTGGTTACGCTTCAATATACCAATATGGGATATACTATTCTTTTAAAGGGGGTCCGTATTGACTAAATTATTGTTCTTGATGCAAAACAAAGCATTCATTTTACTAACAAGATGAGATTCAGCTCCAAATATAAAACGAAATTAAAGACAGAAAACGGCCACGATTCAACGAGTAGCAATTATTAAAGAGGATGCCTCACAAATATGCATACCGTAATGGACAAATAAAAGCTACTACCTCCGAATTTTAGGAACCTATCACTACAATCATGATTTACATTTTTTCATAAAAAAAACTCACAGTAAATGGTTTGGGTGATCGTTAATCTTGTCATAGAATTCTTTTTTATTTGAGAAGTTTTTGGATGGATGACGAAGTGATTAATATTTCGTATGATTCTTCTTCTTCTTCTCTATAGTCCGGTATGAGCATGGGCCTCAACCAACAAATGTCTCCAGCTGGCACGATCTTTCGCCAGTTGTTTCCAGTGCCGTACTCCCAGTTGATTAAGGTCCTCTTCTACCTGTGTGTGCCACCTTAGATTCGGTCGTCCTTTGCTGTGTCGTCCCTCAGGGTTGGATTCGAAGACTCTTTGGGCCGGAGCTGTGTTGTCTATTCGCTCTCAGTGGCCTAGCCATCTTAGATGTTGGATCTGGAGACGTCGTACTAGGCCGATGTTTCCTCTCGATTTCCTCTCGAAGCGACTAAATGCATCCTCTTCCGTTTTCGTTAAGTGATTTATATAGTGCTATCTTGTTTTTCCAAGAGAGGGCTCTACTTCTCAATTGCCTCTTGAGCCCAAAGAAGCAGCGGCTGGCAAGAGTAATTCTGCGTTTGATCTTAGCGCTGGTGTTGCTGTCGTTGGTCACTAGTGAGCCAAGGTAGATGAAGTTCTTGACCACTTCAATTTTGTAGCCGTCAACTGTGACGTTCTGGCCAAGACGTTGGTGTTGTGCGTCTTTTTTGGATGACAGCATACACATATTTGGTTTTACGCTCGTTCACCGCAAGACCCATTTTAGCCGCTTCTGCTTCAATGCTTTTGAATACTTCTTTGAAGTCTCGCTGTGATCGCCCAATTACGTCAATGTCATCCGCGTACGCAAGCAATTGCGCAGACTTGAAATAGGTCGTACCTCTTGTGTTGGCCAGTGAGTCTCGTATGATTTTTTTAAGCACAAGTTACATGATAGTGCTTCACCTTGTCTAAATCCTTTTTTAACATCGAAGGTCTCAGCTATTCGCTATCGACCTTAATGGAGCGGCGAGAATTGTCCATTGTCATCCTGCACAATCCAACGAAGGGATGTTAAAACTAGACATGGCTCGGTATAGCTCGTCCCTATACACAATGTCATATGCGGCTTTAAGCTCGACAAAAAAATGGTGTGTGTCGATTGATCTTCGGTCTTTTCCGCAGTGTGAAGATTTGGCCTGAAACCACACTGATAGGAACCTATCAAATTATCCACAAAGGCTTTCAGGCGGTATCGCGGAGAAGATCTTGTACACGATGTTAAGGAGACTTATCTTTCTATTTCGTATTATTACCGCGGCCTTTATTATAGCTTGAATTCCGTGGCACAGAAGTTATTATATTTTGACAGCGTTATTTTGTTATATTATATCATATTTCTAGGTTTTCTGGATACTATTCTCGCTCGGATATACATAAGTCGCGGTTGCTACCAGGCCAAGACCAATGCTTGCTACAAAATCCTTTACCTCAAGGCGCATAAGATTCAAAATTATGGGTAACATTAATTTCATTTCTCACTCTCTATAGATTATCATGAACGAAAGGTGGTTTTTAAAACGATCCCTTTTTCTTAATTTTTCGCGCATCCGTCGTACGTATTAGATAGCGTACTGAATTGATGTTACATGTGCTCTTACTAGTGAAGATTAAGGCAACACAATTTTTTTTTTAAATACGGTGCCTATGAAACTGTCATATGGCTGCATGAAATAGTCCGGGCTTGAAGTCCTTCTTTATTCAAAGATTCGATTTAACATTTTTGCTCAATTGACTGCAGCACAAGAAAAAATTAAAAGATTTTTTCAACTGATGGCAAAAATGTATCCCTATCCACTTTTCCATAGAAATGTATGTGGATTAAGGTAACAAAAAGGAGAAACTAGGATCACTACTTAATAGTTTTGGGAGATTTAAAGGGTAGTAACCTTTTAGTGTCCATTACGGTTTGCATATCAAGAACAGTTTGCATATCATATTCTATAGAGAGGTTAAACTGTTTTTGAAGATTATGAAGATTTACTAATGTCACAGATATGCATATATTTCAAGATATGCTCTAATACGAATCCTGGTTTAATAAATTTGAGTATTCCTTGTCAATTTTAAATAAACACTTTCGTCAGACGGGAAAGAGTGAACAACTTTTTTCTGCAAACACGAACGAAACGAAGAACGAATGCATGCATTTCACAAAGCTCTATCTTTCGACCACTCGTCTATCTTTTATTTGCGGCAGAAGTTTTAATACCTAAAACCTCCAAATGTTTACCGGCACATTCGAAACCAATTGAAAATTTTAGACGTGGAAACCATCGAGGGCAACTCCAACCCTACGGGCTTTGATCTATGCATTGTATAGGCGAACTACTTTCATTAAATATTCTACAATTCGTCTTATCAAATCAAATTCGTTTTGCATCCAATTAGAAAATTAAATTAATTAAACCGGAGAAATGAACACCCAACAACAACTCAAAATTCATAGCATTCACTTGTAGTCAGGTGGATACTCGTACATCTCCCAAACTCCATGTAACAGATGGAAGAGAACGGATTTATTTTCGTTCCTCTAATAAAATCTTCACCCAGTTTTCCAGTTTTTCAAGTACCCCCTTGAGATATTTCCACCTAAAATGCACTTAAAAAACGAAATGAAAAACAACATTTTAATTACAAGAAAATATAAGTCAGGACTCTTGCATAATGATTTCATATTCGCTTCCATGGATAGGGAAACCATCGTTCATTTAAATTCGCAAAATCCAACAACGAACGAGCATCAAGGACTCGTTCGCCTGCCTGTCCTGTCATAGTCAGTTAGCTAACTCCTATCCGCTTAGTTCATTTCCATGACACAATTGTATCACAACCGAAATATTCGAAATCACTCAACCATAAAAGGACAAAACAATATGAAAAAAAAATAAATAAATAAACGAAAGACAGGAATAAGCAGTAAGTACTCTCTTCTGTCGCCTTTCTAGGAGGGGAGATCGTACGCGACCAGATCAAAGGCAACCCTCATGACCGAGTTCTGTAATTCTATTAACAAATTGAATCCTTTCCTCGCTGTAATTTCCAGGGCATTCATTTTCATTTCAGTTTTAAAATGAGTGCCAATTGGACGTAATTTCACCCTTAAATGGTCTTATTCGAACAGCCGTATTCTGAGGACTACAACGCCTGTATGCGTCGGTATTTTCTGTGTGTGTGTGTGCAGGCCAATTTGTTGCAAATGGGTTAATTTTTTAAACGAAAATTTCTTTCCTGGAAGGGTGTATTTTTTTTTTGTTTTCTGTCACAAAAGTGCGGAAAAATCGAACTTGGAACAAAGAGGAGGGTTTTTACAACCCTTCCGAGCGTTGGAAAGGATTTCATAGAATTTTCCACTGGTTATTTATGACGTGTATTTCGTTGGGTTGGCTGGTGGTGTGTCTTAATTACAGCTTCTTTCAAATAGAATTAGGAAGGGATGTCGTTTGATATATTTCTGACATTTATGTTTGAAATATAATTATGCCCGCGTTCCCTCAAAACTATGGTTACCGTGCAAAATATCGTAGCGTTCTTTACATTTTACCTATCAATCCGTTAATAAAATGAAAGAAGGCACCTAGGGCGAGCCCTGGTTCTTAAAAGGTATTAAAGCACTATTACATTTTTTTACGTTAATCACTTGGGTATAGAATTAGTTGTCAGATTTATTTAAACTGGTTGTTTATTAAGACGTTTTAAGCGTATTGTTTTTTACATAGATTATCAATAGCGCAAACTAAAGTTAAAGAAAAGATGATGGCTCGAGAACGAGGGAGAAAGAGGTTGACGTTAGGTTCCACAACTAAGCATAGAATATCCGGTGATGATTAGTTATAAAAACTAAAGCTATTTCATTTTAAGAAAGAAATGCATAATGCACTTTCTGATATAACCTTTCTCAAGTCAACCTCCTATATCCCAATTCACATCTATGAGCTCCCATTGTTAAAGTTTCTAAAAAGTACTCACGAAATGGCTAATAATGTAGTTCACATTTTTTAATGTGTGGTTTATACTTCAGCTAACACGGGCAAGGCAATGCGGCCAAAGAAGACCTATTATTTTATGCTGAAAAGTGAATTGGGCGTAAGAGTTATCAACATTCTCAATGAAGTGAAGAGGATTGATGCAACAAAAATGTACCTAAGAATATATGATTCCTGTGGTGGCAAATGGCAACATCCCATATAATGTGTTCTGTAGTTTCATCGTCCTTTAGATAGAGTCTGATCTCTGCCTCTGGGAAAAGATTCTTTTCCCAACAAGCAAATCTCTAATTATACGAGTAGTGTTTTTAAAGGTATCTGACAATCTTTTCTATATCGTCTATAATAACTCTAGGCCTGTGAAACATACCCTTGGGGGGGGGGGGGGGGAGACCATATTTCACTTTCTAAACAAATAGATATTTACAACGACCGTACATTTCGTCGCGATAATTCATGTCCTGCAAATAGAGAATATGGCTGAACTGAACCGTTTACATTATTTTAGACAATCTACGAGTAGCAGCTTTTTGAACCGCCATGTGGGTTGGACAACACGTTATTTTTTTTCCTTTCATATAAAGGGTTTTTCAGCTGGCGCGCGTAGATTTTGTCGGCCTCTTGCGGACATGCATTTTGGTGACATTGGTCAAATCTGTTGTTTATTATTCACTGACTGATGCCAAATTACCATGGCAAGTTACACGATTGAATAGCGCGAATAAATAATACTACTCTATTTTCAAATTGAGAGTTGGTTAGCGCAAACGTTGCGCGCGATGCACCCATTTTACGGTAGACGTGGTGGCCCTTCACAGTCGACTCCTCAACGTTTGGTGGCCAAGTTTGAGATGACCGGTTTGGTAATCAAGCAGTCAACATTCGCATGTTAAAGGAACGCAAGATCGGCCGAGAACATCGCCGCGGTCCTTGAAAGTGCACAGCCGAACGAAGCAGTCGGTTCCTCGCCGTGCAAATTCACTCAACTTCAAACTTCAAATTCAACTTTGCGTCAGGACTTGAGCCTACATGCGCACAAGGAGCTCAAAGTTCATGACTAAAGACAACGCCGATTGCTTCGGAGCGTTTGGAAAAGAACCCTAATTTTGGCTGAAAAATCATATTTAGCGACGGGGCGCATTTTTGGATGAATGGCTACATGAACAAGCAAAACTGCCGTATGTGAGACGACACCAACCCACACGAAGTTCGTCAGGTGACAATGCATCCTCAAAATGTTACCGTTTGGTGCGTACTTTTTCGAAAACGTAGTTGATGAGGCGATCACTGTCAATGGCGAGCGCTACAGAACGATGAGAACCAATTTCTCATGGCCCAAATTGAACCATATGAACCTATACATGTGGCTTCAGCAGGAACGCGCTACGTGCCACACAGCGGACGCCACGATTTCTGCATGAACGGTTTGAGGTTAAGGTTATCTCTCGCAGAGGTGGCGTGAATTGGCCATCAAGGTTATGCGATTTTACCCTGTCAGCCTTTTTCTTGTGGGGTTTCTTGAAGTCGCAGGTCTATGCGAATTAACCAGAATCGACCGATGCCCTTCAGGTGAACACAACACAGGTCAACGCACAAATTCAGCCGGATCTATGCGGAAGAATCATTGAAAATTGGGCGACTTTTATCTGTGTCACCATAGGAAGACATCATTTGAATGATGTCATATTCCTTACATAATGGCATAAATGAACCTTTCAAATAAAAAAGGAATTTTGTTTATATCTCACCCTCAGTTTTTTTTATTCCATTTCAACATCTACTCGCCCTTATTGAAAAACCCTTTGTTTACTTCTTTGGGCCCCGAAAATGTTCACTGATTCTTTGGACCAAAATCTAGTGTCAAATGAAACATGTCACTGTCCCATGGAAAGTAAAAAATGGATTTTAAAACCCGGTGTAAATTAAGTTACCATTTTGGTTAGTACGTTATATGTATGTATTGCACTGTCCAAAAACAAAAAAAAAAAAACAGCAAAATTACAAAAATGTATAAAATTTGAGTCGATCAATCAATGCATGCCATTGACTTTTTAAAGATTTTTCATATTAGCTGTTGTTTTCCAATACGGCAACTGATGTAGGCTCATCGGCATAGACGAGTGATTTGACAAATCCACATAGAAACTTGTCTAAAGGACGATCTAGCTGGCCAATTCACGGGCCCAAAACGAGAGATAACTCGACACCGAATCGTTCGCTGGAACAACATGTCGCCCAGGTTCTAAAACATTGAACGATCACGGACGTTAATGACAATAGCCTTATTATTCAATGCTATTATGGTTTCGAGCGTAAACCGTACCATACAGGACATTTTTCCATTGCGAGAGGTTTCTCGTCAGACCAAATACGAAAGTTTGGTTTAGTAATCACTTATGTCAAAAATGAGCTTCGCCAGCGGACTTTTCTTCAGCTTTTGTAAGACTCTCTGACTCAGTCGACCAAAAACGCTGTGGCAGGTTGGTCGATCTCAGTTCCCACACGAGCTGTATTGTGTAAGGTTTTAATCCAAGATCCTAACATAAAATCTTCTTTGTAGTCGAGTATACACGGTCTTCATTAAAACTGGCGGACTCAGCAGCAATATTTTATTCCGTACGCGCTCTGCGCATACTACTGGTAGATAAATGAAAAAGTATAACTTTATTTATTTTGTCCTGTCGGCTTTAGACTGTCCGTATAGGGCCAGTACTTTAAGTTAATCGAATTATTTAAGCTTGTTTGTATTTTCATCTAGCCTAAGACAATTCTAAATAAAGTAAATAAAATTGGATTTAAAACAAAAAAAACTAAACCACAATATTTCAATATTTGTCAAATATGTACCTCGACTATGAAAAGTAATAATTTTTTTATGAAATTTTTAATCACATTTCATGGTTGCGGTTGTCTGTCTCGAAAAACACGTCTGATACTTTTCTTTAGGGCATAAATCGTTTGTTGCAATAAAATATACGCCAGTGTCTCTAATATAGCCACAAAGGAAAAGGTCAAATGGTATAAAATGACACGAACTGGACAGCCAAGTGAAGTGTTCATTACAACAAATATCATGCCCAGGAAATTCGTCACTCAAAAGCGCAGTGTTTCACCACCTGTATGATATGTTAGGCCGCCCAGCTGAAAATAACGTAATACTATTTTCAGGCAACAATGGGTCAATTAATATCGCTATCCATATGCTAATGCAATCCATTCACCGCAATTGTCATTCCGGCATAATTTTTTTTTTTTAATATGATCCAATAATACCGATAGGGCAAAAACTGTACCAAACTGCCGGGTTGTTTGACTACCTCTTTTGTGATTTCAGAATTTCAAACGCGTAAAAAAACAACATGTTATTCTAGTGTCTAACGATCAGTATTCAAAGACCTGCCAATTTTCATTTTCAAACGTAATCGCAAAGATAAGTGAATGTTGACGGTTCAACAATCGCGAACATTTAAAAACTACACTTTTTGTTAGTTAGATGACACTTTACCTGATGTACGTCGTCTAATGTCCATTTAAGTTTGCTGAACAAATGTCATGGCCATTTACCAATGGGAAATCATAAGTAATCGGCCACATTACACACATTTGATTAATTCTTAACTTTCCTCAAATCCCCCATATTAAACGAATCTCAATATCGTTACATCCATTTCAATTAAACGAGATTTTTGAAAAATATCCAAACAGATTTCTTAATCAAAAGACATTGCTTCTTCTAATCACGACCAAAAGAAATCTCAATCAAAGTACTGCCAAGTATTAAAAACTCCATCAAGAACGCATAAATAAGAGCGAAATCCAAGACAGGAAAAGAAATGGAGAGTAGAACAAAAACAACCATGAAGCCAACAAACTCCCTTAAAACTAATTAGAAGTTGTTTTTAATTAAGAACATCCATTAAACGAAAAAATTATTAATCATAACTGTAAAAAACAAAAAAAAAAAGCAAGTTGAAAAAATGTCGATACTCATCACGAGCATGAAAAGCACAACAAAGTGAAACTCAAGCCGCCTGCCTCATTCCTTTGGATAAGCCCTAAAGACGATTAAGTTTATGGAATCTTGCTTGTTGTTGTTGTTATATTTTTTTACAATTTTTTTTGTTGTTGTTTTGAATACTCATCATTGCTGGTCATACAAGACGAACTTATTAATTTTGTTTTCGCTATTAAAATTCAAAAGACTGGGAGATAATTCGTCGAGCAGGAAAAAACTGGATAAAAAAGGAAATAGGAGCTTAGTGAGTAGAACTCGGGTGTGTGTTGGTCGAGGTGACGGTCCAGGGATCAAGTTCTGAAGGTTGCTGTTTTGAGTGTTGTTTACTTGTAAAAAAATTCATGTGTTTTTTATCGTTACTTGTCCTCGGTATTCTGAATGACATGGTTGGAGTCAAATTTTAACTCTGGGCAAAATTCAGAGCTACCACAGGACAGTACTCTATGGTGTTGTTTTTTTTCGGCGATTGGAAGTTCATTAAATATTCACAAGTGTTGTCAACATGGGTTTGGGGTACGGACTACTGTTGGCGGAAGCTACGTGGAGAGATTCATAAAATGAGGTTATTTTTGACTTAATCTATATTCAGACTACCATGATGTTTGTCGGAAATTCTGTTGTGGTCGTGTATGGGCGGATGGTACTAATTTTATTTGATATCGGACAGCAGAGGTGTGCTATGAATGCGAAGGTATTCTAAAGGTCATTTCTAGTCACTGTCATATTGCATTAAGGTTATATGATTTAATTTAATTTCTTTCAATGTATCAGAATGACAGTACATTTTACTGTCACTCTATCTCAAAACAGAAAAAAAAGAAATAGAGGAATATTAGGCGGAGTAAAGAAAGAAAAAACAAATTCGCTGTCATATTATTATCGAAACATTAAGATGCTCATGTTCTTTAGAACTTGGCTTTTGCTAGCCATCAAGCATCGACCCAATAGAGTAATCAACCCCTGTCGTCGGTCTTGCATAGTGTCTATTCAAACCTTTGCTATAAACTCATTTAGAACCGTCTGACTCATGAGTCTTATCCGTTTGCTATGGACTAGATGATTTCCTTTTCCATATCGAAGCGTTGTGAAGTGCCTTACGATTTTCAATGCGGTAGGACTAAGTGGACAACATAAAGGCTTGTATAGTGGACATTAGCCCCTTGCTTTAATTTACCTCTAATGAAGGCAGTTTTTCTGTATGCCATTAGCCAACTAGACTATTCGGACCATGTTTTTGTAACTAGAAAAGTAGTAGTTTAAAACCTTAAATAGCTCAAGATTATTTTAACACATTGCGCTATCTACTATCTATGTCCTGTTATGATTGTAATGTCTTGCGGATTTGAAGGAATAAACGTGACATTCGGTTTGAACCAGTTTTAATTTGTCTCCAAGTCTGATATAAAAGAAATTGTATTTTTTGACAGGACAGCGCTCTCCATTAACCGTGTGAATCGCGGAAAAATGGTGCCTAATCATCATATGTTTTGCGTAATCACAAGGTAACAAAATACTGCACAGTCTTTTTTTAATATATGCGCTAATAACGAAAAAAACAATAAACAGCTAGTTTACAAATAACATTTTCCATGGTTCTGGGTTCGCAAACTAATGTTTTTCCGATTTAAAATTGGTTTGGATACTAAATCACGGTTTTGAATAAAGACCTTGAAGCTATAGGGTATTTTACAGACTTCAAAAACTTGTATGTAATATAATGTTCGTATTTGATTACAACAGAAGCCGATGATTTCTGAATTGAAGTTCCGTGATATAAGCTAGATGTGAACATATAAATATAAAATGCCCTACAGAATATAATTGTTTATCTCCGAATCATTTGGGTATTCATTAAGCAAACCAAAATTTATTTCGCTCTTGCGAACAAACCCAGCAAAGCAACACTTTTTTAGTAGGCACCAAATAACTATAATTTTAGATCAGACGACTGTTTCTAACTGCTTAATTAACGACTTCCACCGCAATATGCTGTAACTTTTCTTTAATTTAAAAAGTGCGGTATGGTTTTTGCCTATAAAGATTAAGTCCGACTTGCGGGCCGACGACCTGAAAGTTCTTCGTGGCTGTTTTTTCATTTATTTCGTCAAGTAGAGTAGAACAAACTTTTAGATACGACTGATTAAAGATGCTGAAGTACAATACTTAAAATAAAATACTTAGAAGTCAACTGACTACATTCAAATATGCAATGCATAGAAATCAATGCTGTTACAAACGGTACTTGCCTGCCTTAAGCAGCGGGTAACAGGCTCATTGAGACTCGTGCAGGATTATACAAATGCATAAAGAGATCAATCCGATGATTAAGAATTTCTCTTATGAACATTACAGCGAAATATTTACGACCAACTTGTAAGAATTGAAAACCAAGGGTAGTGAACATTTAATGGGTGTGTAAGTTAATTTCCGCGTTTTTGTTTATCTTTATCTTATTTTGATAAATGTATTTAATGAATTCTGTTTTATTATTTTCGGCATATTATCAGCTTTCTACAATATAGATACATATATAATACTTTTCATATATTAGGAGCGCAACTAAGTTCTCGCTGTTTTTTTATGAAAATGCAACTTTATTGTGAAAAAACGGTTACGAATGAATCATTCAAAGTATTCCCCATCGCTAGCGATAACTTTTTTCCCATCTTTCTGGCAGAGCTCGCATACCGCTACGGTATGTTTGTCTTTGAGGCTATCCACGAATCAAGCCATTTTAAGATGTCTTCATATGAATGGAACTGCTGATCAGCCAGACCAGAACAAGTGACAATCGGACGGCGCAATATCTGGGGAATATGACGGGTGGGGTAGGACTTTTGGACAGGACATTTGAGAGTTTCTAAGTAGGTTTTACCGGGTTTGGCAACGTGAGACCGAGAGTTGTCATGCTGTAGAATCACTTCTTCGTGCCTCTGCTCATATTGTGGTCGCTTTTCGCGCAATGCTCGGCTCAATCGCATCAATTGAGTTCGATACCGTTTTCCAGTGATGGTTTCGTTCGATGTCAACCGCTCATAATAAATAACACCGCCCTGATCCCACCAAATGCACAGCATAATCTTCGCAGCGTGAATATTCGGCCGAGCCGACGACGTAGAAGCATGACGTAGAAGGTTGCTGTAATGAATCCATTTTTCATTACCCGTAACGATGCAATGAAGAAAACCCTTCCTTTTTCGCCGCTGGAGAAGATGTTCACAGGCGGAAAAACGACGCTAAACGTCTTTTGGCTTCAAGTCATAAGGAACCCAAGTTAGTTGCTTTTGAATCATTCCCAACGCATGCAATAGTTTGGAAATAGCTTGGTGGGTAAGTCCTAATACTGCCGCAAGCTCTTTTTGCGTTTGGAATGGATCCTCATCGAGCAATGCCCCCAATTCAGCGTCTTCGAAGGTTTTCGGCCTTCCTTCACGCGAACGGTCGTCAACATCGAAATCACCGTCTTTGAAGCGACGGAACTAATCACGGCACGTTGTTTCACTTAGAGCAGCATCTCCGTAAACTGTTTGAAGTTCTCGATGGGCTTCAGCCCCCGTTTTTCTTCAAATGAAAGAGGGAAAGCAACACTTCCAGCAAATGACGATTATTTGGCACGAAATCAGACATTTTCGCACAACCAAATGTATATGAAGCAAAAACAAAATGTGTCAAAGCGGTTGGTTTACCATATGTCTAAGCTTGGTTTATGACGTTTTGGATACGTCACAATCGACCAGCACTTACAACTGGAGCCATCTCTTGATAAACAGCGAGAACTTAGTTGCACACCTGATAATTTTGTATAACACTCTTAATTTTAGCTTAAAATATTTCAACTTTTGTACCATAAAATCGCCATTAGCGGGAGACTCTACTTTTCGTTTTCCATCCTAAGAAAAAAACGCGACCGAGACACACCAGATGAGATGCTCTTCGATGCATATGGAGATGATGTTCCATCTCTACGAACAAACCAAGCGCTTTAAATCGAGTGATTTCGATGCCAAAAAAGTTTGAAGACGAAGAACTTGAAGCTCTTTTGAATGAAGACATCGTCCAGATACACGAACAATTAGCGGCTTCGATTAATGTCACTCGACAGGCTGTTGTTCTTCCTTTGCACGCTTTCGGCAAGATCCAGAAAGAGGGAAAATGGATGCCACATGAATTGACGGAAAGGAACATGAGACAGCGAAAGCCGAAATACTGTTACAAAGTTTCGACAGAAAGTCATTTTTGCACCGTACGGTCACCGGAGAAAAAGATCATGGGTGAGCCCAGATGGGCCGACAACTTCGACGGTAAAGCGAGATATCCACGGGAAGAAGGTGCATTTAATGGGATAAACACGGCATTCTGTATTATGAACTTCTCCAACCTGGCGAAACAGTCACTGCCAATTGCTGCGAACAACAATTACGTAATCAAATCGCAATAACGAGACCAGGAATAAGGAGGATCGACAAAATCATATTGCTTCATGACACCGTAAGGCCTCTTGTACCTAAATCAGTTAAAGACGCTCTAAAGAATTTCAAATGGGAAATCTTACCACATCCGCCATACTCTCAAGACATCGGACCCAGTCGGAGTATCACATTTTCCGGTCAATGGCTCACGGTCTGGTGGAGCAGGACTTCAAGGATCGCCAAGAAATTCAAATGAATAGTTTGCCTCGAAATCGACAAATTTTTATTACAATGGAATCCATAAATTGCCTAATCTATGGTAAAATGTTGTTTAATAAATGTTTTATAAAAAAATGTGGTCTCAAGTTGTAAAAGTCGCAGTTGTAAGGTCAAGTGTAAAGTCGCAGTTGTAAAAAAAAGAAAAAAAAACCCCGGAATCAACTTGCGCACCTAATACTTTCCTAGGAATGCATACCGAAAGTCCAGTCTAGTAGTCGAAATGCAAGCTTGGTAAAGCCTCTTTGGATTCTTTCAATTCTGGTACGGTGTATACAATAAATGAAATCCCATATAATAGCAGCAATTTTCTCATAACGAACGAACATAAGAAAAGTAAAGATCCTTGAGGGTGAAAGAACCGCTAAAGTCTTTTGAGATTGTAGTAAGAAACCCACCTAAGATTTGACAACAACTTAGTCAACATGTTTGAAAAAAAACTAATCTTAGAGTCATAGATAACGCCAAGATCTTTAAACGCATTTACTTTTTTAAAAGGCAATTAAACAATAGAATATATTCGAGTATGCTCTATTGTGGTAGAGTGACGACAAAAAGTTAAGCTTTGACATTTGGAAACATTAATTTCCAATCCATTCTCGGTATACTAGAGAGATACGTTATCTAAAGTCCGTGGTTGTGGTTTCACAGAAAAATAGATTTTTAAATCGTCAGCATACACAAGACATTGGGAATATTGGAACAAATTGGGTATGTCATTAACAAAGCAACGAAAAAAAAAAGATGGCCCAGATGACTTTGGGACTTTCATGCGATAGAAGAACGTGTTATTAATATGAACAAGTTGAACTCCATCCGAAAGGTTTCAGCCATTTTAACATTATAGTTAGACGAAATCTAAGCATCGATAAGGATATCATGATCTACTCTATCAAAAGCTTTTGAGAGTAGGTTTATTACCAACAAACCCATGTTGATATGGCAAAATAACATCTCTTAACGGAATGGCTAATTTCTTCTATATCAGGTTTTTAGAAAGCCTGGGTATCGCTGAAAGTTTGCTGATAGGGCAGTCATTTATGATTTCTGTCTTGGAACCATTTTTATGGATGGCTATTATGAAATACTTCTTCCGATCACCTAAAAACCCTATTAAACTGATTGATCTGCAAGGAAAAACAATAGCTTGAACATTCCCTTAAGACATTTGGTGCAAGTTCATCCACAACAGGTTGCGTATCATCGTTAACCTATTGTAGTTCAATTAGCCGATGTTAAGGCAGAGTCATAGGGATGTGAATCTACCTAGACAGATCGAAAAAAATCAGCGAAAAGCTTGCATATAAAGGGTTTTCCAATGGGGACTTGACAGCTTTGAATTTAATTTGTGAACGCACCCTTTCACTAATCGTCGAACTGTCATTGTCAATTTAATCAGTAAAATCAACATTTTCATGGTAAAGTACACGAACGAGCAACATCTGCAAATTATAAAAATTTTCTACCGAAATTCGGAGTCGGTGACCGCAACTTTAAGAGCGTTAACTCCAATTTTCGGTCGTAATTCTCGCCCTAGTGGACAGGCAATAACAAGCTTAGCGCAAAAATTTGAGTCTACATATTCGTTGTGTGATGCTGCCGTGTCAGTGAGACAACGGGTTGGTCGAAGTGTCGAAAAGATCGCTGCCGTTCAGGCGTCCGTAGCAAACGATCCAAATCAGTCAATTCCACGGCGTTCTCAAGAATTGGGCATCGCTCAGACCACATTATGGCGTATTTTGCTTAAGGATCTTGGTTTACACCCATACAAGATCAAGCTGACTCAAGAATTGAAGCCGATGGACCATTTGAAGCGACGTACGTTCTCCGATTGGGCTCTGGAGAAGATGCGCCAAGATGATAAATTTCATCGCAAAATCATCTTCAGTGACAAAGCTCATTTTTGGCTCGATGGGTTCGTCAATAAGCAAAATATGAGTTATTGGTCGGGTGAAAATCCACATGTGCTTCATGAATCACCACTTCATCCACAAAAAATAACTGTTTGGTGCGGTTTGCATGCCGGCGGCGTTATTGGGCCATATTTTTCGTCGACGATAACGATCGTCACATTACTGTGAATGGCCAGCGTTATCGCGCCATGATTACCGATTATTTTTGGCCCGAATTGGAATATATGGACTTGGACGACATGTGGTTTCAACAGGATGGTGCTACAAGCCACACAGCACACGTTACAATCGATTTATTGAAGAGTAAGTTTGATGAGCGTGTTATCTCAAGAATGAAATGAAATGCGTGCGATTTAACGCCTCTAGACTATTTTCTTTGGGGCTACGTTAAGTCATTGGTTTATGCCAACAAGCCTACGATGTTGGAAGAGCTCAGAGCCAACATTGAACGCGAAATAGCGGCCGTTTCGGCCGAAATGTGTGGCCGAGTCATCGAAAATTGGGTCCAACGAATCGACCACTGCAAACGTGCTCGCGGTGGCCATATGAACGAAGTCGAGTTCCATTCATAAATGTTTTGATTGTACTTCAAGCCGATAATAAAGTTTTTGAAATATCTCAAATGGTTTGCGTTTTATTTTAAAAAAAAGTTGTCAAGTGCTTTTTGGAAAACCCTATAGAAGGGTGATTAGATGAGAAAATTTTATGAACTTCCAAAAACCCTATGAGTTTATATCTTAACTTGTTTAGGATGACATATTCTGTTTGAAGACGAGCATACCTTTCCTGCTATACCAGATTATCTCTTCATTCTTTCATATCATGCCGATAGGGGGATATTAACAGCTCGTATTACAACTTATAAGTAAAAGAGTTTTGAAAATTCTAGTTGAAGTACGTCCTATATACATATCAACAAGGCTGTAAAAAACACTAACAACAGGAGAGATGTCCACCATTTTTATAATTCCGAGTCAAAACCCTTTACCAAACCTGTTAAATATATATACATATACATATATGTATATATGTAGGTGTACGTGTCAGAAAAATAAAAGGCTTAAACTGACAGTCTCAATTATATCTGTAACCTAAACCACCTCTGGACAGGTCAGGGATTCCCCACATCTTTCATGGCATTTAATGATTGATAAGTCTAGATCTAGACAGACATTTGTTATCATTCCGAAAATCACTTACTGTTACCGACTGTTTCAAGCAGCAATAAAAAAATCCAGTTATCAAATCAAATCGCTTGTTCATTGGTCGAAATGATTCACACATGCATTAATAATTAGATTGAAATTTATTTCTGGTTTAGTAACATCAAGCAAGCGTGTACTCAGCTACAAATTAAAAATCTAAAATCATTTATCGGTACTATTAAAAAGCGTATTTTAACAGACAATTAATTATTTATTCCGTTTTTTGGTTTTATAGAGAATTTAGTGTGAATTCATGCAAATAAAACATAAAAGCAAAAAAGTGTATTGAAATGTCAAGTACTACCAAATGTGCTAATGAGCGCATAAATTGAAATTAAAAATAATAAAATGCTTCACTGAATTTTTTTGTTCAAAAACGAAGTAATTTCGAGGGAAATGTAACCAAATACTAATTTTGTTTTTAATAAATAATAGTACAGTTGCGTAGTTGTATAAAGCCTCATTAAACACTTGAAGAGACATCGATCATCGGATCCTAACAACAATAGAAAAGAAGAAAAGACTCTAACATCTATTTTTAATTCATGATTTTAGGAACAAAACCAATTACGTCCAATTTTTCACGATATTTTTCACATATCGATAGTCCTTCAACCTTATGCACTGTGAAGGACCCAAAAGAAATGAAAAATTAACAAAAGAGTGCTAGCGATTATTACCAGTTCAAACCAGTTACCTGGAGAGATTTTAGTGCTGAGTGTTTCTCTAAATATTCCTGGAAAATCCCTCTAATTAATTTATCTGAAAGGCGCTTTTTTCTATTTCCCTTTTTCCCAACTTCAATTTTCGTTTTAAAAGTTGGTCGGGAGAGATGAATTAGCTCTCTAAATGCGATTGGAGATTAAGAACCTTCTTCAAGTAATTGGCTTTTGACCCGACTGCCAGCAGTTGCCTATTTGACTGAGAAATCCAAGTTCCGATTCTTATCAACTATCTTCAAGCCGTGGAGCAAACAAATAGGCAACAATAACGTCATTTTGAATTTAGTGAAAAAGCAGATTATTATACAAAAACAACCGGGTTTTGTGGAGGATGTTTTGAAAGTCGTACCTCATTATCATTCTTAAGACAGAAGTAGGACCGAAATCACTCTCAATGCCATAATTGGATGGTACCACGGCTCGGTAATCAATGATGATAATGCCCACCCAGATGTCTGCCTTTTGGTTTTTGTTTTTGGTTCTCATCTGACTTGGACCGAAGGTGGTTCGCACAAAGGAAAGGAGATGCCAGTTTTCGTCGAAGAGGACGACTGGGGATTGGGTGTACCCTCACTCAACCACAGGGTGTAGGAGCTTTGATTTGTGCAGCATTCTTGAATGTTATGGCTTCAGTCGTAATTGCTAGGATTTGTTGAATAGCAACTGTCCTTGGTTCGCCAACGTTTCTCTCTATTTGTTCTACATGTGCGAGTATGTATTCGAGCGAGTGTCTGTATGTGCAGAACGTAGACGGGGATTTGGAAAATTTCACTTGCTTTTTCGTTTTTCTTTCTCCCTTTTTTATCGAAAGGGAAAATCCTGACCAGGAATGCTGTTTGAATTCTAAGTGGTTTGCAAAGTGTTGAAAGGAGCAAATGCAATGTCAACTTTGGAAACTATATTCATGGGTATGCAGGCGTGTGGGCTCATAAACTCTTGGTGTGAACTGTCGCGTAGGTTAAAGTTTTCTTGTTGAATGAGATAGAAGCGAAATACTGAGTTATGTCATTCTACAATTCTTTAAAACTGTTTATGGAAGCGATTCAAAAAAGTTTTCCTTGAACATCGGATAAGATTGTTCAGGCTTAGGACATGTGTCTATAAATAAAGTTTAATTTTTTAAATGTGCTTTCTTTATAAAGTCAGACAATTCCTTTGATCAAGTTGATTAATAATCTATAAGAACTAAAATTGTTTTCTTATAGAATGCCTAGTCATTATATTACAATTTCACTGGAACTGTATTGCAAGTAGAAGGTCAGCTGGTTCTTCTAAGAATAATAAGCTTATTAGCATTCCTATTTTAATATCTGCCCACATAGTCTGCACACTGTCCAACAAAGTTGGTTGGCAACGCCGTTGCGAATGTCGTAAATTATAAATAATAATTATTAAATCTTCAAAATCCATAAATGTAATGTAAAAAGCAATTCGAGCGATTCGAGCATCATAACGAAGTTACCGTTTGAAACTTGATTTCAGTAAAGTCTTCGCAAAGGGGCTCTGACGCAGACTCATCGCGTATAATATAAACTATGGCTGTATATGAAGGACGTGCTATCTAGTCGAATGCCTGTTGTGAGAATTTTGAATGTGACTTCTGCTTTAATATTTGGTATTCAAATTTCGGTCGGTCTCTTTCAAAATATACATAAATGATTTGATCGATCCTCTCCACCTTTCAAAGGAATCGACTTGCAACACACCGAGGTGGAGTGATGCATGATTTAAGTGTTCAAGAAACTGTGTTTAATAATCTGTCATAGTACTCGTAAAATCTATTCAATACGATTAAATCGTTTACTTGTTTAAAACTCCCCAAAAAGGATATAGTATTCCATACTAAGATACACAAACGCATCTACACTATCTTAATTTCGACAAGCGGTGCCCGATGTAGGACAAGTTGATTGTTCAACTTAATATAATTTCTACAAAGTACCAAAATGACTTAACGCCTTTTCTTGCTTTCGATGGGATGGTTTGTCCGGCAATATAAGAGCTTTTTTTCAAAAAAAAGGTACTTATTGACACTTTTGGTTTGTGTCTAAAATGTTCGTTCAATACTCTCCGGGGGTAGTTGTCCTAGAGAGGATTCGAGAGATTCGACTGAATTTTTCGTATGGTTCTAGTTCACAGTAACTTTTTGTTTCCACATCATTAAAGTGTTATATTGGAAATGCTCACACAAAGTATGAATTTTGAAGTGATCTTAAACTGCGAGTGTTATGCCTTCGTCAGCATTTCATCACAACTGATGCTGTTGCACTTATACTTTTTCCTTATAGGAATTGTTTTTGGATATTAGACAGACTTGAACTACAGACCTTCGGATCAACAGTCGGTAATGGTTACAATTGAACGACGACCAACCCTTAACATAGGCATGTTGACATTGTCAGCCGTGTTGGATATTTGATTTGTTTTCCACAGATATAAATATTACTCATGTTTTGGTGTGCTTGGCGATTTTTTGTTATTGAAAAAAGAATCTGTATTCGATTTGGTGTGAAAAATAAAAATAAGCGTTTCAACGTTCTTAAAATTAACTGTGACATTTGGCAAGTCTACTCAGCAAAAAAAAACATTTATATGTAGTATAAGCTTTTAACAGAAGGCCGAGGAGATGTTAATGCCAATGGCCGCCTCAGCACCTCAACAACGAATGAAAAAGTAAAATTAGTGAACAGAAATTGTAATTTAGAATCGTCGATCACTATTAGAGAAGTTGGCTCATGCCATGAGTTTTTTAGATATTTTGTGTATTAAACGCGTGTCAGCGAAGTTTCTTCCGAAAGTGGTAAAATTTTACCAAAAGAACCGTCTCATGGGCATCTCTTATGAGCTGTTGAATGACGCTCCAGATTTGTTAAAATGGGTCATCACAGGTAACGAAATATGGGTTTATGATTATGAAGTCAATCATCATGGAAGCGACCAGAAAAGCCAAGATTGAAAAAAGCACGTCAAGTTCGGTATCAAATGTGAGAGAAAGAAAGAGCTCAAGGCTATACCAAAAAGTATAAGTATATCAGAAGTGCATTGAGAATTGGAAAAAAATCTGGCGCAAGTGTGTTGCAAACATAATTATATCTGAGTGGGATTGTACTGAAGGGGGCAAAATAGATATTAGTATATTTCGAGAAAAAAAATAAGTCACCTTACGAATTTTGTATTTAGTGGATTCAAAGATTCCCTTATCAACCTGAACATAATTTTAGCGCAAGAGATTTACATAGCTAAGATGACTGTACGCAATTAAGAGAGTAGGTTTGGTTAGTTTTCTGAAATCATGTTGCTCAGATCTGAATTAAGCACGATTAAGCTAACATTAAGATAAAACATTTCATTTATTTTTCATCGACAACCATTACTACTAAAAAACATCCCTGCAGCATACCTGCCTGCAAAAGCTTCGGCTTCTTCCGTTCGGAGTTGGCAATAAACGATATGTCCATTTCAGTTATGAGAATCTCACGCTGACAGTTTAAGCTTAATTTAATATTAATCGAAATTAGGTGATATTGAAATTGTTTTGCCGATTTTGCAACAGGTTAACGATGACAGACCAAAGTGTGCATTTCTGTGATTTTTAACTTTTTTCTTCCTTAAAGGATTAAGTGCGATTCAAGCTTCTGAAAAGTTGAGTAAGATTTATCGTCGCGGTGTTCTACAGAAACATCAGGGTTATATGGGTATCAACATCAAAAACTCGGTACGGATAGTATTAATCTCAGGATGCTTCTCGACCACCTGAGAAGGGCCCATCGAGGTCATGACGCTCAAATGAAGATATTGAATATGTCAAACCCATGTTAAACTATACCAGATTACGGAAACATTTAATATTCATTATTCGATCCTTCATGACCAGCTGAACCAGCTGGGCTACTATCAAATGTTTTCAAATTTTCTAAGCTAAAAAAGCATTCTTTTAGATCAATTAAGTTAATCATGGGGGCGTAATACATAGTTTTAAGTATGTGTTGTCTATTTTAAAGTGCCCAGTAAGGTCACTTCAGTTACTTAAGATGACGATATTTGACGATGCATATATGTAAATATGTATTTTGATAAAGAGACTCATAACTGGTGATGACAAGTGGATTGTTTACAAAAAAGTGAACCTCAAACAACCAATTCCGGTGGCTACTGTAACAGTTTGTACTAATCCACGAACTGTCCGAGTTTGTTAATTATAAAGCAGTTGACGGTTTAACCACTAGCGAAAAGTTTTTTGGGTTGAATGAGATGTCTTGTCAGACTCCCACACTGGTCTGATCGGTGTTTTTGCATGTCTAATTGGTTCGTCCTCTATAAAACTCTTTGCGTGAAAGAAAAGTCAAATTTTTAATTGTGAATCAGCACCTCTTTCAGCCTTTCACCGATAGGTAAACGGTCGCGACTTTCGCCTGGAACTACATTTTAACCCATCTGTCAATGGGCGTTTTAAAACCTTCCAATCAATGGAATAGGTCTGGCTGGACCTTCATATATTTTGTATGAAAATTAAAGGAATTCATTGAAATAATTGAAGTTTATTTGTTTTTTTGGACATGTTATTATTTTTATTATTAATATAAATTTTAATTTTTTTTTTATAAAGTACACATTTATGGCATTTATGTATGTAGCTGAATGCTATGTTGTAAACAAACATGTTCTTCTCAGGTAGTGCATGCAAATCTGGTTTTTCTTTGTATTTTATCGTTTATTCTGCAAATTCTGGGGGCCGTTTCTTTGGCCCGTTGATGTCTGACTATCGGTGGGCTGTGGAATCCTATTTTGCAGTGGTGCTCCGAGGAAAGATTCGATGCCATTTCGAACGGAAAATACTCCTATTATCCTTGGATCGTTCATCCTTGCTTCGATCTGAGGCGTCGTACTCATATCATTTAATTTTTTGTAAATTATAAAAGATGCCAAACGTCGGCGCTAACTTTATGTTTGTGGTAAAACAGAACTGCTTGTGGCTTTCTTGCTGTTCCAACAAATTCGGTGTCATAGTGAACTTTTGACAGTAAAATAACGGTACGTAAGACACTGCTACGACATTATCCGTAAATTGTGGAATGTGTTAAGCGACTACGATCCGGAAGCATTTCTTTAGGAATGCACTTTTTATTCCGTCGAATAGTTCCAACAAAGGCCAGTCCAGATTTTCGAAGTTTTTGCACATCTTCAAAACTTGTAAAGAAGTTGTCAGCAACAACAGTTCTCCCGCTGGATTGGTACTTAGTCGTTAATTCAACCATCACTTACTCGCCCAAATTTACAGCTCTCTGATGTCCATCTTCTTTTCCTGTATACAGAATTATTGTGTAAATCGTGCGTTTCCGCTGTATGGGAATAGTTGTTAGTCAACGATTATAACTTCTGTCGATGTATACGCAGTTTCCAAATGATGATTAAGCATTGTCCACATGTCCCGAATGGGAGCCGCTTTATCTGCACTTTGCCGTTCTACACGAGTCCTTTGATCGTCAAATCTTATAAAACGATTTATAGCCCAAAATCGGTTTAGCGACATCGTTGTTCTGAATATGGAATCCATATTGGTTTTCCACAACTCTACTGTATGCAGCATGTTGGCGTGATTTACACCAGCAGCTAAACAAAGACCAAAATAGGCATATAGTTCCTCCTCAGTAACAGATTTCCAAACTATTTGCTTCTTCGGGTTATTTTCGTTGCACTTCATGATATTCATGATATGATAATGGTCATATCTCTGATATCATTGTCTTGAAGATACCAATATGACTACGAGGCATTCCTCGTCTTGCCAACGACTTCTCGAATGACATTGTGTGCTCTAAGACGAGCTGTTGTTCTCGCGCTTGATGAACTGGATCATTTTCTGCCTGCATGCCAGAAGACATCTCGTCATCATCAGTATCTTCTATATCTGATATTCCCCCTACTTCTAAGTCCGTCTCCGCATCAGAATCATCATAGTCCTCATCGCCATCGCCACTAAAATCTTCAACTTCAGACCCATTTTCCCGTACTTCTTCGGAAAGCCTTAAAATGTATTGCTCCCGTTCTTCTTCGCTCATGCGGCTCCAGTTGAATGCATTTATTTCATCACCCATAATAGTTTACCTTCGTATAAGTATGTTTTCCTAATATGCTTCTAATTCGCTCAAGTAATGATTACTGAGCAAAACTAATAACTGTAAAATAAACTAACTGTAAATATAAGAGCAGGTGTTGATCTCTGGCGCCGATGGTAATAGAAGTTAAAAATAAAAGACAAAATGGGGAAAAAAATAGGGTTTTCCGTACAATATGTAGCAAGGTCTGGCCGGACCTATTCCATTGACTCTATACTGCTTTTTTTTTCTCCCCCACTTAGATTTTAAATTTATTGCCCACATTATAGCATTAATAAGGAAATTTGGCAAAGATAGCTTCACAAATAATTATGAAGAAATGGCCTCGAAAATGGAAAAGGTCTGACCAGACCTACTCATTGACAGAAGGATTAAAATACTTCCTAGTTTATTTCGATTAGCCGCCTTGTTAAAACATGCATATCAATAACTTTATCACCATGCTGCGAGCATGGTGTATGGCAGGTGTATGCACAAGTTTTTTTTCCCGGTTCTTTTTGTTAAGAAAAATACGTAATTTTCTAGTGAAATTAATTTTAAGCAGAAACCCCCAATGAGACATACCACTTAAAATGGCCTCCGACGTTTGCCTAAAAGCTGTGGCGAGCACTGGGCACACGGGGTTTTGTCAAAATGATGTCAACAATCACGTACATTGTTATAATTCCAAGAGTGTGTATGGCGGGAGTATACTGCGGTAAAATCAAATGAGCTCACACGTGTTCACGTATAGACTTTGTTTGTAATGGGTTTTGTCGCTACGAACCTGGACTTCATTCAAAATTTCAGGATGTCGCGGGAAAAGACATACGAAAGACGCACCTCTCGTCCTGGTTACTGATTTTTAGCCTTCTACCTTGCAAAGCTATATGTAAAAACTTGCACACAGTGAATGTGAATTATAAACTGTGAATGAAATATATATTATAAAATCAAATACATGAACCCAATTCACCAACCTGACAACAGAGTGGATTTATTCGTCATTACGGTTCATGTATTTGATTTTATAATTAATATTTTATGATATTTATGCGTACGGACAGAAGGACAAACAAGAAAGACTTTGTATGAGTTTGCAAAATTCAAGGTAGAAGACCTGGAATGGTAGCTTGGCTCCTAGCGAACTGATTCCATCTTGTTTTTATTCAAAATATTGGCCATCGGCGTCTACACATTTTGCCAATCTTTCAGGTAATTTATTAACAGAAAAATTGTTGATTTTTCGCGGCAAACAATTTCCAACTTCCTCGAAACCCCTGAAATGCTGTACTGCGAGCGCGTGCCGCATTGATGCGAAGAGGTGATAGTCAGATGGCGCCAAGTCTGGGGAGTAGGGCGGGTGCAGAAGGATGTCCCATCCAAGCGATTTCAAGACGTCTTTTATAAATAGTTTTGCTATGTGGGACGGTGCGTTGTCGCGTAACAAAATCACTTTGCCATGTTTTCTGGCCCATTCCGATCGTCTTTATATTAATGCCTGATTAAAATTAATAATTTGTTGATGATAGCATCGTGTATTAATGGTTTCGCCGGATTTCAAGAGTTCATAATACATAACACTGCTCTGGTCCCAGCAGACACATATCTTTCTGGAGCGATTTAGCCTTGATGTTGAAGGACCGGCTTCGCAAGGTAAAAGCTACGAATTTTTCGCTTCGGGTTTTCTAAATAAATCTATTTTTCGTCACCCGTCACAATTCAATGCAAAAATGATTTGCTTTCCTGGCGTTGAAGCATCATATGCTTTAATCCCCAGCCAATCAAGCTTAAAAATTCCCCAACGTATCTTTGACATACCTGACAATGAAAACTCTTCAGTTTCGCTTGTATCGGTGTACCCGAGATTTTAAATTCCATTAAATCTGTTAAATCGAATGCCATCGGCCCTGATGATGTTTCTCCGAAGTTTGTAAAGTTCATTTTTCCATTTATAATGAATTACTTGCTCCATATTTTCAATTTTTGTCTCTATAGTGGAAGTGTGGAAAAACTCAAATATTATCCCCGTATCCAAAAAAGCAAACCCTCAAGACCCTCCGAGTTTAGGCCTATCAGTATCTTATCGTTTCCTGGCAAGTTACTGGAAAAAATAATGCACGATCAAATACAGTCATACCTAAACGAACGTCGCTTACTTTCTGTGTGGCAATCTGGGTTTCGCAGCCTTCATAGTTGTGAAGCTGCTGCAATTAAAGTACAGATATCCGATTTGCGCTTGACTCGGGCAAGTTTGGAGTAATGGTACTCTTAGACTTCTCCAAGGCCTTCGACAGTATTGACCACTCAATTCTTGTTTCCAAACTAAAATCGAAGTTTAATTTCTCAAATTCATCTCTCAAGCTTTTGCGCAGCTACTTAGTTAATAGAGTTCAACGTATCAAAACTAAAACTGGAACCTCAAATTCATTTGTCACTAATATTGGTATTCCGCAAGGCTCGGTACTAGGTCCTTTTTCATTGTTTATTAATGACCTCCCGGATTTCATCCGGGACGACGATGTTCTTTATATTTTTCGTCCTTTGGGTCTGATGGATGACTGCATCGTAAGATTGAATTATGATTTAAGCCGTATCTTTGCTTGATCTAGAAATAATAGCTTAACACTTAACCCGTCCAAGTCCGTTGCCATGCTATGCGCTAGAGATGAGCTCAACTCTGATGATTTTACCTCTGTCATTCTTAATGATGAAGTCATAGCCTATGTTAAAGACGTGACCTATTTAGGTTTCAAAATAAACAGCCATATGAGTTTGCTGTAAAGCAATCTCTGACGCTATCCGGAAAATTTACTCTGGTTTGCGTTGTTTGAGATCTTCCTCAGACCTTTTGATACCCAACTTAAAGAATCATCTCATCAAGTCTCTAATAAAGCCTTATTTTGCTTTCAACTCGTCTGTTTATCCATCCTTGGACTGTGTTTGTAGAAGAAAACTTAATGTTGCCCTAAATGATTGTATTCGCTATATTTACCGTATCCCTAGGCACATAAGTATATCCCACTTACGGTATCATATCTTTGGTTTGAGTCTTGATAACTACTTAAATTTTAGGTTGCTTTTGAGGCTTCACAATATCATCCATAAAAAAAGTCCTACGTACCTCTCAGATACTCTTAACTTTGCTCACTCACTAAGAGGTGTTAAATTAACTTTACCGCGCTTTACACACGGTATTGCTAAACGCTCATTTTATGTATCTGCCATTCGTTTGTGGAATTTACTCCCAAACGGATTACAAAGCACTACTTCACTTTCAGCCTTCAAGAGAAAATTATTTTTGCACCTTTCCAATCGTGATTAGATACGCTGCAAATTAAATTATTATATTTTAATGTATTTGTTATTTAACTATGTCTGTTTCAAGTTTATTTATTATTTATTCACTTATTTATTTATTTATTTATTTTTTTTTTTTTTAACGTACTCTTTCTTCAAATGAATCTTGTCAAAACTTTATTTAGATGCTCTAAAAGATTTAAATCTTAATGTATCCATGTAATCATTCTATTAAAAAAAAAAAAATATATCATAAGTGACTGCTATTTTCCATTTTACGTGTGGGACCATTTTTCAACTCGTGTGGGACCCATTTACCGAGTTTATTGATCTTCCCCATGGACCGTAAACGTCTGCTAATTGTTTCTTGTGACACATGTAATGCTTCTGCTAACTATCGTTGAGTTTGAGGTACATAGGCCATCATCCAATAACTCCTGTAATTATTCCTCTTCACCAGATGGCTCATTCTGTTACACATTAAAATCAACACTTTCAAATTGTCGAAACCATGTCCCACATGTTCTGATTGATAGAGCATGTTCACTATATGTTAGATGAAGAAAAGACCAGAAAAGATGACTTTCAACAAATTTTTCCTTTTGATTAAGTAAGAAAAGCAATGCACAAAACTCGGCATGATCACTGAACGATAAAACGAAGACGCTAGTTTTTGGCAGACTCAACTTGTGTGTGTTCGTAGTTAAATCTCAAACGAACAAAATGGCGTATCTATCAAAATATTACGTTGCGTACTTTCCGCTGGCGCCATCTCTTAGTTCAACAAAAAAAAAACGTATGCATACACCTGGTAAACGTATATATGTACATTGTCCGTTTAATTCGATAGATAGGATCAACAAAGTTATAAAGGCATCGCTGAATTTTCCATTCTGTATTCTCAGAGAAGAGATTCCTCTTTAGCACATAAAACAATTTTGAATTCGTTTGATCACAAAATTTTGTTTCCACTTCACTCTTTGTGTGTTTAAATTCAAAACAACTTTTAACCTGCCATTACATTTATATTGACCGCAAATGTGCACAAGATCGCAGTAATACAATTACATATTTTCTTCTGTTTCAGGTAAGATGAATTTATGAACAGAAACCATCCTAAAGCACTTTATGGTAAGTTTAGTTGGAGAAAATTCGAAGAAAATGTGTTCCGGTCTCATTTCTTGGTAGAGATAGAAAGTCCATGAATTGAATAGAGATCAAATTCAATTGTAGACGTAGCACCTGATGTTAAAGGAAAAATGCTATGAGCAATAAGGTCTTAGTTTTTGGGCTTCTGATGTTGGGTTTGAAACCCGACAACAGTTAGGCAGTTGAGAATGTATTTCTTTTAAAAGTACATTGTGATATGTTAATCTAAGAAAAGTTTTGGACTCGATAACAAAGAGAGAGAGGAGGAGAAATGTGCGTTTATAAGAGGGTTTGTACACATAATTGAAGATTAATATGCCATACAAGGTAAATTGTTCATCGTTGAACTTAACGAATGATGCAATGGTAGTGCATCATTAGTAGAATACAACCTACAAATACCCGAAAATTATATTCAGCATATTAACAATATTATCGAGCCTAGTTTATACAAAATTGGCTCCGATTAAATAGCCTCATACGTAAATAAAGATGCCGTTAAACTACATAGATATCATCTCAGATGTTGTTTTTGTTATTTTATTGTGGCTATTAAACACTACGAAAATACTTTAAGTAGAGAAAGGAGATTATTTGCACCTTGCAAAAATGTACTTTAAGGTGCAGCTTGCACTGCAACGAAATCTCAACTTCTTTCTATCTACTACACCTTTAACATCATTTAAGAACCAACAAAATTCTCCGGCCAAGCGCGAAATCAGATAGCACAAAAAAGGAAGATAATACACCAGGAAAAAAGGATACTCTATTCATTCCTCCCTTAAAAATGATCATTGTCCAACTTTGCCCCAAGTTTATAAACATACACTGCATGCAGATAGTAGTTTCGTTAAAGCCCCACAAACGGGATATACAGTCTCCATAGAGTCAAATGAGAACATTTTCTTACATCAGATGTTTCCTAAGAGATAAAGTAAGGAAAAGATATCCTTTCTCCAGTGTGGTTTACACGAAACTGCATCCTACGGAAACGTATGCCCTGCATACACAAGGACACTGTAGGAAACGCGCCGAACAAAGGAGGGATAAAAAGAAAGGTAAAAAAAAATGGAAATAAGCTTTGATAAGAATTCGAAAGGACATTTTATCGCTGTGCTTATTCTATTCACCGTATGCAGCTAGCCGGGACACTAGAGCACAATATCAAAGTCAACTATCCGAAAGTATATCTGCACAATCCCGCTGCAGTATGCAATGAGGAATAACAATATGGAATACGTGTACCGGCTTAAATCGGTATTAGTCGAATTCTAACGATGTTTATGTTAAGACCGTTAGGGTTTCAGAAAATGTGCATATATATTGTACAAATGTATAAAACGAAATCTCATGCAATATATAAATAGAACCCTCTAATGATGCTTAGCCCCAGGCGGTTGAGTGTAGCCACGAAATCAACGTGGAGTTCCGCTCGATCTAATTTAAAATTTTAATTAAAGACAAGCCTATTCAAAATTATGTGCACCCTCGATGGCAGGGCTTTCACATGGAAGGTATACAAAATTCACAAACGCTTTACCCATTTCGCGAACCAACCATTTACTCCCCGGGCGACTTTACAAAACAAAACCCAGAAAACAAAAATCTAAACGAAAATGCCAGCATAAGACATTCAATTCACAACCACCTAACCTGTCATACTGAACCGCCTACAAAGCCAAGTTGTACCTCAGGATGTAAAACAAATACAAACTCTCAGCAATCCGACTATTTGGTATGCCTCTTTAAATCTACTTTCCGCACGTCTTTCCCGTGTACCACCTCTTCAATAACATTCATTTGGGAATACATATGTATGTATTTGTTTACTTTCTGAAGGATTATACCCTCCTGGTGTCTCGTCAAGTATGTTGATATCATATATCGGGTAGCGACGGAAGACGGGAAAACGATTTTAATGAATTCATGAAATAATCCAACCCACATTCGTCATCACAATCTGGATGACGATGAAGTGGAAGTGAGTGATGTCTAGTGTATCTCAAAGGTGGAAATAATGTTGCTTACTTCGTTGATAGAATGTCATAAGCGATAGAGTACGGCATGTGCGAAAGGGGGTGTTTGACTTTGCCCGAGTTTGAGATGAGGATTATGGTGGTTATGTCTGCTAAAGGGTTTTAGAAGCGCGTCCAAAATTGCAAAATATACAAAAGACAGATAATAAATATTAATAATGTTCATCCCGTCACTTTGTGATTATTTTTCGCTTTGAGTCGCGTATTTCGTGTGACAGAATATAATATTAGAGACATTTTGTTATAATACCTTTGAAAAACTCGATATTGATTCACACTTACTCGCATGTGGATAGGGATATGTAACTGAGCACGCAAAATTAAATTATGTCGAAAAGTGTCGACAGCTAGGGTCTTGCCGAACCGCAGGATGTATCTTTAAAGATAACCGACAAATTTGTGTTTTTTTTCAAGGATAGTATACGATTCTAGTCTTAGTTTTTTTATCCTATTATGGTAATTGGACCAATAATCGATTTTGGATTTCAGTCTCAGTTGTTTTTCGGGAAAAAAAATTGACACGTAATCATATGCAGGTGGAAGTATGCTTCCCTGAATAGTTGATTGTTGATCATTGATTCGAGAGTTCGAGATACGATACCATAGCAAAAGACTGCGTTCCCTAATTAAGAATCGGAGTAACAGTTTAAAATTAGTAACAAAATTACTACCATATGCCGAACTAACAAAAATTACTCAACTGATTCACCCTTAGAACATCACAATATTTTATTTGGTTAGGTATAATATTTTTTTTTAAGCAAAGTAAAATTAAAAAGTACGGAATAGCACTACCATAGCCCGCCAGCCCCTAAAAACTACCCTAAAGAAACGTACTAAAATGTTACCAAGTTACCTCCTGAAGTTACCAATGCTATGAGTTCTTCTCGTATTAACTGGAAGCAAATTCCATGGCGTTACAGCGTAAATGAAAAAAAAAAGTTTTTCTGAGACTCTGTAGCTAAAATTAGGGAATATCAATATTCCACTTCTCACAATCTGGGGTACGGTGGTGTTGAATTGTTTGGTTTGAGTCTGTAAAGAAAGGTTAGTATCCTAAACTTAAGGAAGCTTTAAAAGTACATGCCAAGTAGAGCCTTCGCTGTTATCTACATATAAATAAAGCGCACTGTGCGCTGATTAAAGGTAACTTTTAGGTTTTTAGTAGTCTAGGATAGTACGACATATGACAAAAGTTTGGCTCTAGGTGGAGTTGAACATTAGTTTGTTTTTATATGACTATCGTGTAACGCCCTGGAGATCCTCAATTAAACACTGGTAGTAGAGTCTACCTTGAGGTGAAATGGGTAGCTGGTATACAATTGAACGTAATCTGCCTATATATGTACCTTACAGTGTTTGAGAATTGCGGAAATGCCGTTAAATAAACGGTGAGAATATTAACCGCCCCATTATAGATCCTTGAGGGACTCTCGTTTGGTTTTGAGATAGGTTGAAAAGTCATCATTGGCTGGGATCTCCAAAGTAATTTCAGATGAGTCTTAGCGCTAAACAATCAAATTGAAGTAATGTTTTAGTTACATGATATCCGTGCAAGAACGGGTTAAGAATATCCCTGCAGCGATACCTCTCGCTTATCGTAAAAGGCGACTAAAACAAAGGTAAACAAAAATCACATCTAGGCAATTTAGAAAACACCAAGGTGAGCCTAGGGACACATATACCACCATTAAACTGCCCCACAAGTGTACATGCAAATCAGTGGGTTGACACAACTGGAGATCACCGGTGTTGTAAGAGTAAGATCAAACAAAAAAATCTGGAGCATGCCCGTGTCACCAAAAAAAAAATAGGCAGGCCGAAAAACATTTGGTGCAAACAAATGCAAAAACACCAGCATTTGATTGGCCTCAGCGATGAAGTAATCCCAAACCGGGATGCCTGCCGCTACTTTCTGAGGTCAAACCGGCAGACCCCACAAGCGGACCAGTAGGAATGCAGTTAAGTGGGAAGGTTATGGGCCTACACTTCTGACCATAACAACGCCGGAAAAAGGAAAAGAAGAAGAAGACATGAGAACGACTTCATGTGGAACAGATTCAAATGCTTTAGAAAAGCTTAATAGTAACAACGATATCACATGGTCCTCATCAATTTCACATCGAAAGTCTTCAAAACTTTCTTGTACCGCGGAGGTGCGGCCTAAAACCGGCACCGGCGAAAGCAGCTTATGTTGGCTTGCTCAGAAGCTTTAAGAATACCTAAGATATGAGCGGCAATATAGAGATCAGACGATGTTCATGATTATTTTCATGCTTTGGAACACGTATGATTTTAGAAGTCTTCCTGGATCTAGTCTAAACGGAGGTGGTAAGAATGCTATTAAATACATGGAGGTATTAAGATAAGATGATGTGGATGATGAGTTTCAAAAATCGTCAAAAAGTCAAAGCCAATGGCATTTGATTCATTGATCCTATAAAAGCCAAAATTCTCGGTCAGGTAGGGTGTATAACTAGGATCAATGATGCCACACTCTTTAGGATCACCAATGCCTTTATCAGTGAGAGTGGCGACTGAAGAGAATTTTTTATTTGTCTTTTCGGCATTGATTTCTTTTGAGGTTTCAGCCTTGATTTGTTTACCCATACCTAGCATCTTAATAATCATTCACTTTTGCTCAACGTTTAAGCCGAGTTAGAATTTGAATGTAAGAAACTTTGTTTTCGACTTCCAGATTTCTTAGTCAACAAGGTTCCTGTGGCGTTAGAAATCGCAATGGAACTTGGGGAGTAGCTTCTTCTATTTTTTGTAGGCCCTAGTATTTATAATAAGGTTGGTATTGAAACCACTGGTTTTTGATACTACGCATGCAAAAACTCAACCTGCTCATCAACGGAAGACATTTGGTACAGGTTATGCCAATTGAGAGAGTTATCGATAAGATTAGTTATTTTAACAGATGTAAAGTCTCGGCAGCTAATTGTAGTCGGTACGAATGATTAACTAAAATTGAGGAAATAGAAAAGTATAATGAGATCAGTGCTATTGACAATAAACAGATCAATGAGTGTAGAGCTGTAGGGCTAAAGTGAGCGGAAGTCCAGTTGTTGACGTCAGATAGGTTGACGGAGTTTAAGAAGATTTTGAAACAATTAACTTATGAATTATTACAGCTTAGCAGAATAATGTTGAGATCACTGGAAAGCGTTCGATGATATGAGTTACAATGAGTGGTGTCTCTTAAACTTGGGGCCTGCACATGACTCCGACGAGAGATTTATCAAATATGCAGACAATTTCAAGCGTTTGGTACTCGATACCATCGATTTGTTGATTAATTTGCTGGCCATTTTCTCCTTGACACAGATTGCAATACCGCTCGTTAGTCTTCCGACACGATCGTCCTTTTCATTTTATAACCACATTTTGAAAACAGGGAGTAGACCAAGATTTGGAGATAAATAGAATATCGACATCAGATGAGTTCTGTGATTCTGCGAGAATTAATTAGATGTTTAGAGTAACTTAAACGGGGGAACGATGAGACGAAGCCAGCTAGCCTTAAGGCACTGAAACATTGAAAATTCAGATAACGACAAATTAACTTTAAAAGGTAAACAAATACAAACATCAACGATATACAAAAATATGAAGTTAAGAAGCGTTTTAGCGGCTTTCCGGAAAAGTTTAGGCTTAATTAGGCTTTTGTGGAAGTAAATTGATTAGTCGGGGACAAAAATATTCATTATTTCGATGAAACGTTTTATCAAAGTTTTGCATAACTAACTATTAAATGCGTCTGTATTGCTGGGCTAACAAGGAAATGAGCCCCATCATTCAGAATGATGAATGATTTCGAAATGGACACGGTTGGATTTGCAGCCATACTCTCAGCGACGGAGCGCAAATATTTAAATGATCTCGTCGGTCAAACAGTTGGAGATTTAAATGTTCAAATTTATTAATTGAATTCACTAAAACTGTCGGGAAAAATTCTCGATTATGACCAAAAGCAAAACAAACTTTACAAAACGATATCCCTACTTTTATTTTTTTGAGCTCATGTGGAGCCAAAGCCAAGCTTCTTTTTATTCACTTATGCTGTGTGCGATTTGTTTTTCACACAAGTGAACGGAACCTAAAGCTTAATGCCGATTCCGAACGGCGAGAGCCTAGAAGCTTTTTCATGGCAAGTATACAACGGGGGGTTTTGCCAGTAGCCCGCCGAGGAGGGAAGCCGCGAAATAATCATTCGATGGCGTTGGTGTTATCGGGATCCGAACTCGCTCATCTTGCGTCAGCGGCCGACACACTACCCACTGCGCCACGGCGCTCCCTATTATTTTTGGTTGATTGGTATTGTATTTTAATGATTTATATACAATATTTAAAATGAGAAACAAAGTTCTTTAAATCAAAATTAAAATAAATTTATTGTAACTTCATGTTTTTCATAAATATTTTTTTAACATTCAAACTTTAACAAAACTTTTTATTCAGTAATAAAAGGAAAAACAGTTAATTATTATAATTTGTACATAAAGTTATAATTTTAGAATGTGGCTAGAATGTACGAGGGTGGTGCGATAAGTACTTAGCCTACAAAAGAAAAACAAAATTTTTTGAGAAATGGCGATTTATTTTTCAATATAGTCTGCTTTTAATTCGATACACTTGACTCAGCGATGCTCCAACTTCTTTAACCCGTCTGAAAAATACGTTTTCTCGAGGTCTGCAAAGTAGGCCTCCGTGGCGGCGATGACCTCCTCATTCGACTGAAATTTCTGCCCGGCGAGTGACTTTTTCAAGTTTGGAAACAAAAAGAAGTCGCACGGGGCCAAATCTGGAGAATACGGTGGATGGGGCAGCAGTTCGTAGCCCGATTCGACCAATTTGGCCGTGGCGAGGGCGGAGGTGTGAGCCAAGTGGGGCCGTTTTTTCTTCAATTCGGCGTCGAATCGGCCCAATAATTTGGCATAGTACAGCCCTGTGACCGTTTTGCCCTTCTCCAGGTAGTCGATGTGGATCACACCTTGTTAATCCCAGAAAACGGTGGCCATCACCTTTCCAGCCGATGGGACAGTCTTCGCCTTCTTCGGGGCACGTTCGCCGGGTGAAGTCCAATGTTTCGACTGTTCCTTGGTCTCTGGTGTGTACCAGTGAATCCATGTTTCGTCGACTGTCACAAAACGACGAAGAAACTCCTTCGGATTGCGCTTAAATAGCGTCAAACACTGCTCTGAAGTGGTCTCTCGGTTGCGCTTGCTGTCCGGAGTGAGCAAACGCGGTACCCATCGCGCCGGCAGATTTCTCATGCCCAAAATTTTATGCAGGACATGACCCACGCGATCTTTTGAAATGCCTACTATCTCAGCTATCTCGCGCACCTTCAATCGGCGGTCTGCCAATACGAGATTGTGGATTTTTGTCACGTTATCCATGGTATGGTAGCCGTTTTCGGGGCACCGGGACTTGGCTCATCAAAAACCAACGTGCGACCACTTTGAAACTCGTTAAACCTATTTTTGATGGTCGTCATCGAAGGAGAAGAGTCACCGTACACAGCATCCAAACGCTCTTTGATTTCGCTGCGCGATTTCCCTTCCAAAAACAAGAATCGAATCACCGACCGATATTGCTCTTTTTCCATTTTCCGCGGACACTCCCGCTTCCACACGCGGTCAAAACAAAACTATCAGTCCGATCCGGCTGAAATTTCGACAGTAGCCGTCTACTGTACTACACGATAGTATGTTGCTCTTGCGATACTGGCGCCATCTGGCGGTGAAGCTATGTAGTTATCGGACCACCCTCGTATATATGAACTTATTACAAATATTTCAAACTAATCCTGTTTTATTATCTAATTTTTGGCATAATTTACATCGACTTGTTTCTATTGTTTTCTTTCCTAAAATATTTTGTGATTGAGCCGAAGAAGACGGTTGTGCATCGGTTTGAGAATAACTTCGATTTTCAAGTGAAAAATGTGCTCGAAGTAATGTTTTTTACGTATGGAGTAACAAGCTGCATATTAAGATTTTCCAAAAGTAGCAGCCCTCTTTCCAGATATGGTTAGCGGATTTGAATAGAACAAAAGCGTTATAAGTTGAAATATCGATCATATTACTGAGCACCACCAACGTTTTGTCATTCTCTTGTAAGTGGCTACACTTACTGCTTTGTCCAATGTGTCCGCACGCACTTTACATTTGTTATAATCCAGAATTATCTCTAGCTTTTTATTCTGGCGATCACTTACTTTTGAGTCATGATGTAGAGTACTATGTAGATTTACAGACTTATTTTTTGTTTCGGGATGTAAGACACGAGAGTAGTACATATCCTCGGTAAGTGCAAAATTAGATGAAAAGTTTGGTCTTCCTTTTATGTATATTTACTATTTCTGGTGGTAATTCTCGCTTGTGCGTATTGTTCCTACAGCCAATAGTTCTGACAGCCAACAGTTCAAATAGTTCGGTATTATCAGTCAGTCCATTCTTCACCATATACGAGTATGCTTCTACCCTCAATGTTGCTAAACGTCAATAGAGTACATATCAAAGGAGGTGGAAAAAATAATTAAAAGCAGGAAATTTCTACTTCTGTAATTCTAGAGCAAGAATAACGTGGCAGTCTTGGCACTATGTTTATAATATTTTCCCTTGAAGCTCTGAAGCTCTCCACTCTCTTTTCTTCATTCGAAAATACGGTTAAAGAGAATTCACTTTAATTATCACTGACAATTACAAAATAAATAGTCAAATATATCTAATAAAAAGGAACGTACTTACCACTAAATGTTCAAAACAAACTGCAAATAACGTTCGATTCATACGAACGGTCAAATTTGACCCGAAGGCCGTAGATGTAAAGAAGTTTTTTTCGTCTCAAAGTTCAAAATATTTTTATACAATTTAATTCTAGTTATAATAATCAGTTCAAGACTTTAGAAAAAGTCACGTCGTTAAAAACTTTAGTCTTAGAGAAAACTTCATTTCTTTCCCAAAATGGGTCAAAATTGACCCGAGGACCGTAGGAAGGTTAAAAGTTATCGTAATGATATTTGAATGCAGTGAAACGAAAATAAAAGAATTGGCTGATACGAGTATTTTACTATAACTTCTTCTTCTTTTCCTTTTTTCTCCGGCGTTGTTATGGTCAGAAGTGTAGGACCATAACCTTCCCACTTAACTGCATTCCTACTGGTCCGCTTGTGGGGTCCGCCGGTTTGACCTCAGAAAGTAGCGGCAGGCTTCCCGGTTTGGGATTACTTCATCGCTGAGGCCAATCAAATGCTGGTGTTTTTGCATTTGTTTGCACCAATTGTTTTTCGGCCTGCCTTTTTTGCGTGTTGAAATTGGAATGTTGATTGATAACGCCTTTTGGACGGGGTTCAAAGGAATTCTCCTTTGAACATGGCAATACCAACTGAGTCGGTCGCGCTCTATATTTCTTGTGATGGTTTCTTTTACGTGGAGGCTTCCTCGGATCTTTGAACTTCTAATTCTGTCACGCTTTGTTACTCCCGCTGTCATGCGAAGCATCTTCATCTCAGTTGCCGTTAATTTGCTCTCATACTTTTTGTGCATTGTCCAGCATTGTGAACCGTATGTGAGCGCCGGACGTACAACTGAAGTGTAGAGCCTTCCTTTCAGCTTAGGGGGCATTTTTCGATCACAGAAGATGGCGGAGTTTTCCCGCCACTTCATCCACCCTACGCTTACGCGATGTTTGATGTCGTCATCACAAGTTGGTTCTCTATTAATCATAGATCCCAGATATTTAAACTTTTCACACTTGGGAAGCACTCTTCCATTCAAGTAAATGTCTGGAATAGGCTGATGAGGGTCAGAGAACGGGCAGCACAGATACTCTGTCTTCTTTGAACTAATACGATACACGTGTCCCTCAAAAATGTCCACCCACACATCAAGTGCTCGTTGTAGGAACGCCTGATCATCACTTATAATGGCCCCATCGTCAGCAAAGAATAGCTGGTGCACATTGGGGTCCGTCACTTTTCCTTCAAACAAGCAATCAAGGACTGCTATAAAAAGCAGTGGGCTGAGGACGCTCCCTTGGTGTACACCGACTTTGATTGCGAACTCTTCGGTGACTCCTGCGGTGCATCTTACTCTTGTCGTTGCTCTCTCGTATATAATCGCTCGCACGTAGGTTTCTGGAACTCCTTTTTGTCTTAGCGCTACCCATAAAAGATCTCTTGGTTGCCGGTCAAAGGCCTTCTCGAAATCAACCAACACCATATGCAAGTCCTTTGAAGAATCACGATGCTTTTCCACCATGATCCTTATACTTTGGATTGCATCTGTTGTTGATTTACCCGAGACAAACCCGCACTGGTCATCAGATAGTCGTATTATTTTCCGCAGTCGGCTATCTAATACCCGTTCAACGATCTTCATGGTGTGCGACATCAGCTTGACAGAACGGTAGTTATCACAATTTCGCGTATCACCCTTTCCTTTGTGCAATGGAAGAAGATAGCTTTCCCCCCATTGATTAGGCATAGTGTCGCCTCTCATAAGTTTGGAGATAAGAACCATGAGCCATCTAGACCCGATGTCTCCCATCTTTTTCCAGAACTCAGAGGATATCCCGTCCGGTCCAACAGCTTTTCTTTTCTTGGAGTTTTTAACCGCGTACCGAACTTCTTCGACTGTGATGTCGGATATTTCGGCATGATTCGGGGCGGCTCTTGGAAAGTACACTCGGGGAAACTGTTCGTTCAGAAGTTCCTCGCAATACTGTCGCCATCTGTGGAGAATTTTTTCGTCTTCCACAAGGAGTTGGCCTTCAGCATTGTTAATAAACTTTGGGAAACGAATCTTCTGAGCATTTCTTCTTCTCTGGGCGGCTATCTTAAAGATATTTGCTCCTTTGTTCAAATTGTTTTGTCGAAGCTCCTGAGTAGCCTGGTTCCTGTCAGCCGCGGAAGACGATATTTCTTCCAACTCCTGATAGAGGCCTTCCATGCTTTTCGCTTTGAATTCGGCGCACTTTTTCTTCGCGATACCTTTGCAATATCTATATACCTTTTCACGGCGAGCTTTTTCCTCTCTATTAGTAGAAGAGCACTTTGACCAAGCTTGGAAAGCCATTTTCTTTTCGTGTATCACTGCTTTGGCTTCGTCTGTCCACCACCAGGTTTCTTTTGCGTGTTGGCAGAGGCCTTTAGATGTTCCGAGCAGCGATTTGGCTTTCTCCAGGCCAGATTGTTGTAGGGAATCCCACATGTCTTGTGCTCTGCACTCCTCATTACCGACCTCATCGATAATGGAAAAGAGGTAGTTTTTCATGATGGTAATAAAAGCTTCGCCTTTTCCTTTATCCAGCTTATACCACTTAATTCTCTCAGACACCTTCGTTTGCTGCTTTGACTTCTTACTCGTCTCCATAAAAAAATCAGTCAGGAGGAGACGGTGTTGAGGGGCGATCGCGTCTCCCAGGATCACTTTGCAATCATTAGCTCGTGGCTTCATGAAACTGTATACCAAATGATAGTCTATTTGAGTTTCATTTCTGCCGCTGCTATAAGTGATCAGGTGCCGGCTTTGTTTGACGAACATGGTATTTAGCACTATAAGACCGTACGACTTGCACATGTTCCTGAAGAGTTCCTGGTGCCGTATCCCAGCCCTCCGTGGTAGCCTTCATAGTCTTCGCTTGTCTTCCCGACATGTCCGTTTAAATCTCCCCCAACAAACAAAAGCTCTTCCTTTGGGATGATTTTGACAAGGTTGTGGAAATCTAGCCAGAATGCATCTTTTTCTTTTTGTTCGCATCCTACTTGAGGGGCATATGCGCTTACGATGTTCCACACCTCACCATGCATCACCAATTTGAGAGCCATCAAACGGTCACTGGACTTTGAAATGGTTAAGACGTTGCCAAGTAACTCTGCCGCAGGGATGATGGCGATTCCGTTTTTTCCTTGTTCCAATCCATAGTAAAACATCTTGTAGACTTTTGTTTTAACGTCCAAGAAACGTGCCCGATTACCGGTGTTTCGCCATTTCGTATCTTGTACGTACAGGATGTCTACTCGCCTTCCAACCATCATTTCTTCAAGCTCATAGCTGCGCCCACTCATGCTTCCAACGTTCCAACTCGCGACTCTTAAGTGTGGCTTACGCCGCGCCGTTGCATTACTTTGAGTATTTTACTATAACTAAGTCAGTTATTTCTGAAGTTCAGCTGTTCAAACCTGAAAATATTCTGATAAGCTTACTCGGATTACTCATGAGAGGTATGGAGTCGGACTAGCCCGATATGTTTAAAATCGGTCCATATTATGACTTTACAACCAGACATAGATTAGTCATAAACATGCAGGTATCATCAGGAATGTTCCGAGTGGTTGTTAACAGGCTGCAAACAATAACAACATTGAAACAAGCCATGGTGTTACTATTGGCCATCTATATTATAAACTATCGATAAGTCCTAGGAAATGACATAGGAGAAAAGGTGTTAACTTAGTAAGAGCCTATGATGTGAAGCAATTATATTACACTATTGAACATTTTTTGCTTAAGTATGGCTTTTGACGAAATACTCATTTCACTCAGTGTATTAGCAAAAAATAGAAAAAGTATTTCTAAATTCGTGGTTTAGTATTGATAAAATTAGTATTCTATTGATAATGACAATAGTAACGGTGGTGGACCAGTAACAACTGACTCAGTCCGGGGTCGTAACGTACTTTTTTCATATGAGGGCTTTAAAAGTCTTGAATCTTTTGCAATAAACACTTTTATCTTCTTCTCTTGCTCTAAGCTCATAAATATATACCAAATTTAGACCCGCTCCTCATGATTTCCGAGATAATTTCAACGTGTGAAAAACAAATCCTAAATATTTAATTTGACATTGATCCCGCAACCACTTGCTGAGTGACATTTTCAGCAAAGTTTGTTATTAACACATAGAGATAGCCTGAGAGATCCTTTTAATTTCCATCCTTAAACTTATCATAAGGTGTTAAAAAATTAAATGATAAAGGCCGACTTTTAAGTGCCTTTGGCATAATTAAAGGGTCGGTTTAAAGACGATCCTTTCCTCGTATCAAGTAACTAATATGCGCAATACGCAATGAGATGGCTTTTACTATATACCTATTCTAAGCCTTAAACCAGAAAGTGTGGGAATAGACAATTGGTGAAGACGTTATCGATGTCATTCTAAATATATTTAATAATCCCTTCAAATAAGTTTGTATTGTTACTTTCCCCTCAAAGAGTGCTCGAGTTCTATTGTTATATGTTCTAATGGCTGCAAAATGCCTCCGATAAGAACAGTTTCAATTCTTCATACACTTGGTCAAGTTATACCCTTGAATGCGTACCTAATTTGATTAATATCCTTTTATGTATTTATAAAGTATACCTAGATCATCACCATTACTACCCATGAGCCAGATTTTCAAACTCGGCTGCTTTTCTTTGAAATGCTAATCGATTATGGTAGTCGATTAGGCTTTTAATTATATCTCGGAAAAGATTTTTTACCACCCTCAATAAACCGTTTTAGCAGAAGAGAGCTACAAATTTTACTTCTTTATGTCCCCATCAATAGGCTCTTTCTACCCCAGCAGTTGTTTTAAAGGTCATTAAGAATTTTATTCGTAACCACAAACAATTTACAGAGTGAAATCCTTGTAGATATTCTAGTGCTGTTCATTCGATTAGCTTTTCATCAGAGTTCTCTCTGCCCATTTGAGGTGACCTTCGCGTGCGTCTGGTTAAGATTTACAACCAAGTCTTAGCATGTCTTATGTCTGCTTGACATCTCTCCTACAAATGTGAATCCCTAAGTCTATTTGTTCCAGCCACCATAAGGCTGTGTCTGTTCATATGTGGATCATCTGCGGGGCGACATCATTCAGGACGACAGAAATCTGCATTGTATTCGTAATTCTGTTACGGTTTCTTGGAATTCCTTTATCCAGAGGCGTTGTACTGGGAATTTATGCGTGAAATACAGCAATAATGGAAGCATCTGAAGAGCATAAAATGTGTCTTACGGTCACACAGGCAGCTAAAATCTCAACAGTATGCGACCAAATGCAATTCATCGTCCTGTGCGTTTACTTAGATTATATCGACTTCCCTTTGGCCATATACGTAATCTTGGCAGTATGTTCCTTACATGGTTTGTTTTATGTTCTCTACTTTCCGTCCATATTCTACGACGCTTCCTTATTAAGTTTACAAATACAAATTGCACAACAAGCGCCATCTGCGCCATCAGCAATCTCCTTTGTCCTTAATCTTCTCTCTTGTCTGGTATATTTCTCCCCTTACATCATCGGTCCCTTCACTTTAATCCTGATTCTAGAGGTTTTTTCTTTCTTGTGGCATTTCCGATGAATACGAATTTCTAATTACGCTGTCTAGAAAGTAATCTATCCGCCCACCCGTCACACGCACGGGCGCTCCACTCATCCCCTAATTATCTCCTTTTTACTTCTTGCTATATGCGTAAGCACATACACATACATACTTCCATGGAAGAAAAGAAAAACTTCCAAATAGCCGTATTAAACAGAATTATAAATCCATCCCTTTGTCTATCACATCTTTTTTCATGGTAGTCCCAGGCTTATCTGCCACTTTTACCCTTACTTCAAGCTAACCGAGTACGAGAATGAAGGCTGAGGGTTGTTTAGTCGATGACTTAAGGAAAAGATTTAATTCCATGTAAGTCAAAGGCCAGGATTGGGGATGGTTAAATGGATATTTTAAGTCGAAACGTTTGATAGCCTTTTTGTTATTAACAAAGCAATGCATGGTGTGGCCAGACAGGAGGTCTGATTCACATGCCGCTCGCATCCCACAATTGTTTCGAATAAATATGTAAATAAACCTTGTATATGTATACATAGTCGTTTCAATTCGCATAATACCAACTCGGGCAGATGCTAAAATTTTATGAAATTCGTTCTGCCCATTACGATCCGATGGATTTGGGTGGTGCGGCAATGCATTTGGGTTGGAATGAATGGCTTAACACTACAACTACACTCGAGGGTAGTTGCGAAAGTGTTCAGATTTGCTGCAGGGGACTACTACCTTATATTTAGTAATAATAATGGCAACGATGTTGAGAGTACTCGTATCTATAGAATTTTTGGTGCGCCGGATAGAACGTGGAATACAACCCTTGGGATAGTCTTTAATGGAGTGAATCTCGGCCAAGCATATGGGGATCCGAGGAGGATGTTCTTGGATTTTATTTATTGAGGTGTTATAATTATTGCTTATTGAAATTGCCGGTGGCTGGGTAAGGGTAGAGCAGGTAATTGGTAACTACTGTCAAAATAGAGGAAATAGTTTGCGGCTAGTGGGGAATAGTGTGGAATAATGGTTATAGGGTTTTGATCAGATTTTCCAAGTGTTACTACCTTTCGGTGCGAATGCCATTAAAAGTTATGTTGTGAGAAACGGAAAGACTTTCCCAGGTATGGAAATCGGTTTCTTTTATGCAATGGTGATGACTGGCAGTATAATTTGTGGGGTTTTAGGACGGTACGTGGAAGATATTTTAAACGATATGCATAGCGGAACAGATGTTGGCCGATTTGCAGGCATTATTGGACATGATCATTTGCATTTATATAGGCTGTCGAAAATCTGCCCTAATTGCTGCTCTACCTATAGTTTCCGAAATATTACTTGAGCTCAATTAGGATTCTATTGCGTTCTAGATACAATACGCTTTAATTCAGCCGATATCCTGTGCATACATAAAATGACACCAACCGACAGGCTGCATCGCGGTGACCTGCTAAGCTCAATTCGTCCTGGTTGTCTGTACCCACAGCTTCTTGTGTTGATTAACTGGCTGAATGCACTATATGATTTAAGGTAATAATTATCCTGATTGCCAAATTTGTGAATCAAATATAATTGTATTTGGACATTACGTAGTTTGAAGGAATGCCTTAACGCTTTATGCTATTTCATGCAGTTAACTAACAGTGAAGATTGAGTGGAATGGGAAAATACTGCTTGGGCACGATGGATGGAAGGCGGCAATAAGGGAAGCTGAATGATTCTCACGAGAGAAAGCCAATTCTCTATGACCCTAATTTGTTAGCCATTTTGTAGAGCCAGTGTTGCGGCATAATAGATAAAGCAATTTTCAATTCAATAACTGTAAGGCATATTTGTGAATATTATCGTAACTAGAAAAATGTAAAATGGTTTCACATTAGCGTAAGTCCAAAAATTCAATTGTCGAGAAAAGCACTTTAAAACTTCCTTTTAAGTCTAGAAGAAAGTGTCACTTTTAAAAAATGAAAACGATGCAGATTCTGATAGAGGGCTTCAACCGTATTTGTTGGAACTAGTTTTCCTTTTTATAATTAGTGCATTGAAAGGGGAATTTACAACAACAAAAAAGAAAAAAACCCTATTGAATAAATAAAAGCAAACAAAAGTTCATTAAAAAAACTTAAAATTAAGAAAAGAATTAAAACTCTTCATTTTCGCCTGCATCAGGATCTACATATACCAGCGCCAGGTTGCATTTCCGTATCAAAGTTGCTATAAAATTCAATAAATGCAGGATCAATAAATGGAAATAAGCTTTGAAGATCAGCTTTTTTTTAACCTATTAAATTTCTGGTGAGTTGGGAATTTTATTCAATTTAAGTGAGTTAATACCACGTTTTGCAATATTTAGAATCGAAAAAGGCTGATTTTTATCCAGATTTGTGTTTTTATTCAATCTTACCAAAATTGGCTTTATTGTATATGAGTATTTCAACCATCCCACTCTATCTCATACAAACTTGTTAGAATCTTCATCCCGGCTCGTCCACAAAAGTTTTGTTTTTGAAAGGAAAACATAGTCGAAGAAATCATGGCTACTCATTTCAATTACACTGAATGGGTTTTTTACTACTGTTCGGACAAAATTGAACCAATCGTGAGGGTGAAGAATCCGTACCTTTCTTCTTTCTATAAGTGCATGATATACGTCGCCCTCCATATGAGGCTTTAAAAATTTATGATCAATAATCTCAATGCTGGAGTAGGCTTCCTATTGTTTTTTTTTAATTGAAGGCTAGTGCTAACAGATATCAGTGAGCACTGCGACTAGAATAGGTCTATTGTGTCTGCTAGCTACTTAGACGAGGAGTTCCTCTAATTTCTTAATAAATCTGAGGATGTCCTTAGTAGGAACTGAGCTGACCCCCTCAGGAAACATCATGTGTCTGAGGAGGATACGCTTCCTAAGATGGCAGAAGGCAGCACACTCGCATAGTATGTGCTCTGCAGTTTTCTCGCCTTCTAGACAGAGTTTAAACTCGGTTTCAGACGAGAGGTTAATTTTGTTAAGATGATATCTCTGACTGTCTGTGTCCCAAAAGGTAGCTGACCAGTCTTCTGATATCGACTCTATTCTATTTGGGAATATTGATAGAGTGTTATTTTTATTTGACCTTGTTTCTTTTGCCTAGGTCTTGCAGGAAATCGTGGCATTCCCTGACGGATTTTGAGTTCGTACTGTACGAACCCTACGCTTTGAGCGCTGCCTGACTGTCTGAAAGTATACCTCTGGTTATACCTCTTATATGCGTCTCTAAGTTTAGGTTGACGCACGTTAGGATGGCATATAGTTCGGAAGGCATATGTATAGTTGGAAGACACTTAGATTTGGTCCAAAGGTGCCAGCGTCAACGCCGGAATCCATCTTGGAGCCATCTGTGTACCACGTCAGGATTTTGACATTTAGCAAGGGATCACCGCTTTCCTAAGCTGTGCTGTTTGGGATCAATATCCCAAATCGTTTGTTAATGTCCGATACATTTCCGAGCGGAGGAGCCTGATTACACTGCGTATAGCGACCTTGGGCTGCTGTCGGGCAAGTTAGCATAGCACCTGTAATGTCGAGATATGCTAACCTCTGAAGACGTTGAAGTCTAACTATTGTAGTTTTCTGTTTGTCCACTGACAATCAGACGATGATAGGTCTTACTAGCACGGTATATAAAAACCGAATTACCATAGGTTTCAATCACCAGGTTTTACCGTAGAAGCGCTGACTGGCCCACAGTGCCTTAGTCGCCCTTGCAAGTTTGCTTTTGATGTTGGAATTCCAGTTAAATTTTCGATCAAGGTCAATACCTAGATATTTGACTTCGTCTGAAAACCCTATCTTTGTACAGTTTAGGAAGACGGAGCAAGGTTGTATTTTCCTCCTTTTTGTAAACGGGACTAAGATTGTCTTATTTGGGTTTATCGATAAACCCTCTTTGCTACACCAGTCAGAGATAAATTGAAGCACAAGTTGCATGCGTTCACAGGCAGAAATTTCGCTTTTACCTCTAACAAGGTAATCGGCATATTCGACGACTTCATAACCGAAGTGTCAGCAGGCACTGTTCAAAGTCAAATGGAGAAGCTTTGATTTCGGGACTTCCTTTGGCCAGTATTTTGTCTTCCCTCTTAGAGTCATATGCCAAGTCCGTCATGATATGGTGTTGGTCTAAATCACTTTGAAGGCTTGCAAGTTCCTCGGCTCCATCACTTTTTTGCTATTTCTATGTTGGTTTTCAGTGTGTCGATGCTCGGATTCTTAAATTTTATGTTCATACCTATCAAATTTACATACATGTAGATGCATACATACATAAGTATATATTGCTAAAATATATTGATGTATACATATTATGAAATATTTGTGAAAATTTCTTCAAGTGTACGGAGACAACTGGATTTTTTTCGCAGAAGAACTTGTACATAGTAGCCAATTCGCATGGAAATATTTATAATGTGTCACGCCTTGTTTAGTGACTTTCGAATGACGGAAAGTTCTTTATATGGGCCTTTACAACTTTAACAAATTTTTCAATTATTTTATTCTTCCCACCAGCGGAACCACGATTATCTTTAAAAGGAATATTCGATTGCTCCAATTTTGTTTACCATTGATTTAGGAAAACTTTCAGTTTCATTAAAGCATTCTCAGAGCACACTCAGACATGAATTTTTCGTTTTCTCGTAATAATTAATGAAGTACTTTGTATGATGCTGTCGGTTTCCCGCTGGAATCTCACTTTTCTTCAATGTCTGTGCTTTCTTATTTTCCATTTCTATCAAAGCTTCAGTAAAAAGGATTCTTTGGTTGAGGGTCCCCAATTCCCAATATGATTTGAACATTTCCTTCTGTTTTTGAAGAGTAATTTTGTCTTTGCAATTTTGTGGGCAGCTGTTGAGAGGCTCACAATTTTTTTGCTTCAACCACTCCAGTTTTTCGAATGTATGATTCTCCTCAGTTTTTTTTTAATTTTAGTAATTATTTGCAGTCACTTTACTTGCATCATATTCCGATTGGTTTTCAACTGTTGTCTGTTGAGAAGAATCAATCAAATTTTCTTCAACTTGCCAACCCATCTGAAAGAATTTTTCGTCAGGAGAATCTAAAGAACTGTCCATGTCTGCAAGTTGGAAATTAGGATCACGTACAGAGTCATCTGAACTAAAATTATGTTCAGATTCTGTGCTGAACCAGAAGTATATCCAGATTGTCGCAATCGAAGCCTTTTGCAGATAACTTTGTTTCGTTGATTACGATTTATGATTTATGAAAACAATTTGCGATCAGATCCTTATAGGTGCAAAAGTACAATTTATAATTCTTCTTATATAAAAGATTAGTTAGCTATACTTCTACCTATAGCCAATTTTTTTAAAAAGAAAACCTATCAACACACATTCACAAAAAAATATAACTTAACATAAATAATTTACTTAAATCACTTGCTTTTTCCCAACCACGGACTTTGCTTATCCAAAATTTAAACTTTTTAAATTTGAAATAAACGCTTATGTCGATTCAATCAAGCCGTTTTCAATAGCATATGTTTGATTGATTGTGAATAGTTTTTGAATTTGTAAAAATATCTTAAATCCGCATGAGCCATTATTTTGTACCGAAATTTTGTAATTCTAAAATAATTTTGTGAGTTTAGCGGTTGTTGTGAATTGGATCATTTTAACGAAAAATTAAGTTAAAAATCCAGGATTTTTTTCTATATCAGAACAGAACATGCAGATTATTATAGAGCAAACAACTTTTTCTTAAGTGCACTTAAGCGGATATTGTTTGTAGCTATAAATATCTCTTAACATAACATCTCACCATGTCAGCATCTGAATAACGATCTCATTCAGGAAATATATATAGAATAAATATCATAAAGACATGACTTGTGTTGAAGCCCTCAAGATTGTTGACACTTGTCATAAGTTCAGAAATTGTTGACGAAGACGATTATTTTTTCATTGTTGAGGAGAAAATACATTCGATTGAATCTCTATTTCGATACTCACTACACGATTGTTAGGCGGCATAATCACCGTAAGCACTTTCGCACAGCGTGCAGGTCCTTCAATCTATTAGGAGCGCAACTAAGTTTTCGCTGTTTTTTATTATGAAAATGCAACTTTATTGTGAAAAAACGGTTACAAATGAATAATCCAAAATTTTGCCCATCGCTAGCCATAACTTTTTTTTCCCATCTTTCTGGCAGAGCTCGCATACCGTCACGGTAGAAGTGTTGGTCTTTTGAGGCTATCCACGAATCAAGCCATTTTGAGATGTCTTCATATGAATGGAACTGCTAATCAGCCAGACCATGGCCATCGAACAGAACAAGTGATAATCGGACATCGCAATATCTGGGGAATATAGCGGGTGAAGCTAGACTTCCCATTTGAGCGTTTCTAAATAGGTTTTAAGGGGTTTGGCAACGTGAGGCCGAGCGTTGTCATGCTGTAGAATCACTTTTTCGTGCCTCAGCTCGTATTGTGGCTGCTTTTCGCGCAGTGCTCGGCTCAGTCGCATCAATTGAGTTCGATACCGTTCCCCAGTGATAGTTTCGTTTAGTTTCAACAGCTCATAATAAATAACACCGCCCTGATCCCACAAATACACAGCATAACCTTCGCAACGTGAATATTCGGCCGAGCCGACGACGTAGAAGCATGACGTAGAAGGTTGCTGTAATGAATCCATTTTTCATCACCCGTAACGATGCGATGAAGAAACCCCTTCTTTTTTTGCGCTGGAGCAGTTGTTAATAGGTGAAAAAACGACGTTCAACGTCTATTAGTTTAAAATCATAAGGAACCCAAATTCCTTGCTTTTGAATCATTTCCAACGCATGCAATCGCTTGGAAATAGCTTGGCCTAATACTGAACCAAGCTCTTTTTGCATTTGGCATGGATCCTCATCGAGCAATGCCTCCAATTCAGCATCTACGAAGGTTTTTGACCTTCCTTCACGCGAATGGTCGTCAGCGACGGAACCAATCACGGCACGTTGTTTCACTTAGAGCAGCATCTCCGTAAATTTTTTGGAGTTCTCGGCTTCAGCCGCCGTTTTCTTCGAATGAAAGAGGAAAAGCAACACTTCCCGCAAATGACGATTATTTGGAACAAAATCAGACATTTTCACACAACCAAAAGTATGTATGTAAAAAATCACTAATGTGTAAAAGTGGTTTATTTACTATATGTGTAAGCTTGGTTCATGACGTTTTGAATACGTCACAAACGACCAGCACTTTCTACTGGAGCCATCTCCTGATAAACAGCGAGAATTTAGTTGCACACCTAATAACTTATTTGCAACTATTTTAAAGAAATTGTCAATAATACAATAATGGAGACATTTTTTGCCAAACCATTATCATTTTATTTCTACCGTAAAATATGTTTCCCAATGCTGCTGATGATTTTAAAATAAGTATGAGGACTGTTAAAAAAATAATGTGACTTTTTGAATTTCACAATTTTTTGAATTTGTCTACTATTGAAAGAATGGTTCAAAGAATCTGTTTAAATTTTGTGCGAAAAATAAAGTTAAGTGTTCCAACGTACTTGAAATATTGACAGTGACATTTGATGAGTCTACTTTGGGCAAATAAAAGTACTTATAAGTGTTGCAAACCCTTCGCAGAAGGCCGAGAAGATGCTAATGACGATGCCGGCCGGGGCAACAGATGAAAACGTTGAAGCCGCGAAGGAAATTTTTATGGCAAATCGTTCATCAGAGAAGATAGTGAGCATGTTGGCAAATTCGTTGGCCCATGCCATACATTTTATTTTTTTGGGTCAGCGAAGTTTGTTCTGAAAAGAACCGTCGCATGGGCATCGCTCAGGAGCTATTAAATGACGTGAATGACGGACATTTGTTGCAATGGTTCATCACTAGTGATTCAGACATCGAAACCAAAGCCCAATCATTCCAATGGAAGCGATACCGCGACCGAAAAAAGCACGCCAAGATCGATCGAATGTAAAAGCTTTGGTGGCTTAGATTATCAGGCCTTAGTTTATCCTTAGTTCTCGCCTGAAGATCGTACGGTCAATAAGGAATATTATCTTACATTTGCGTGAAGCATAGCTTTCTTACTATCCTCGCAGAGGTGAAAAGACAAGGAAAGGTATTATTACCTAATTCTCTGAATTTCTGCTACAATACTATCTGGTGTCAAAGCTGGGGCGCACACAATATTCAAGATTCCTATAGACTTGGCAGTTCCTTTGTGCGTAGTATGATACAATTGTGATAAGGCAATATTATGTCAAGGTTGCCGTATAATTCTTTGGAATGGACAACAGGAAAGCCGTGGAAGCTTTAACCCGAGTCATGCAGATACTGCTGGTGTTTTTGCATTTGTTGCACCAATTGTTTTTCGGCCTGCCTTTTTTGGGTGTTGAAATTGGAACGTTGATTGATATCGCCTTTTGGACGGGGTTCAAAGGATCTCTCCTTTGAACATGGCAATACCAACTGAGTCGGTCGCGCTCTATCTTTCTTGTGATGGTTTCTTTTACGTGGAGGCTTCCTCGGATCTTTGAACTTCTAATTCTGTCACGCTTTAGTTAAAGTGATCAAATTACAAAAAAAAAATTGTATGGTTTACAATTGTTTACATTGTAACAAATTGTACATCTCTTTACAAAAAAAAGTTGTTAATATAATAACAAGTCAAGGGCATCTGTTAGTATAGCGTGAATATACTTTTAATTAAGTGTTTCTTGTTTCGACAGCATACATCACAAAGGAGTCCTCATTTGTAGCGTACCCTTTTTCCATTCCATTTTCAAAAAATAATATAAAATCAGTCTTTGAGGTATCGACTAATCCAGGTGCGATTTTGGAACCCTTCTCGGCTACTTAGAAGAATCCTTGCAGTCTTAGTGTTGAATATTTATTTTATTTTAGTTTCATTTTTGGTAATCCAAAGTTAACCGAACGAAAAAGAACCCTTAATCAATGTCAAAGATGGATTAGTCAACACAATTCGTCTTACTCTGTGTATAATATTAAGCCAGTTTGTAATGAATTTTCTATTTAATATGGCAAAAAATAAGGTGAATTATGAACTAACCTAGTTATCGTTGATTACTGTAGAGGACGGTGACCAAATTGACTTCCGTACAAATGAAGCTATTGGTCTCTTTGGTACTTAAAAACGAGCTGAATTTTGTCGCATTGTTTCTTTTCCTTGAAAATACATTTGAATAGGAATATGGGTTCCATTTAAGTTATCAATGTAATGTATGCAGGGCTAAGCGCTTTACGAAAAGGATACCAGACGAGATTAGATTATATGCATCGATAATGGAATGCTCGTTCCGGACAACGAAAGGGGAAACCGAGAAATGGAAAAACTGAGTCATCATATCCGTATTTAAAAAAGATGACCGCACACAATACAACAATTACCGAGTTGTTACAAGGTGCTTTGAAGTAATCTATTTAAAAGACCGACATCATGTGCAAAGTAAAAATTCGGAGACTATTTTTGAGGGATATACATACATCAGGAGGAACCCTTCGATGATGGATCAGATTTTCACTACACGACAGCTTCTGGAAAAGAATTCTAAATCACATATAACGGTCAACTAACTTTTCGCAGAGATTTCGATCGAAAATCTTTTATGTCCTAATAGGATTGAGAATCCTGAAAAAGTTGATTTAAGTTGATACAAGTATTCAAAGTGAAACAAAGGACAAGTTAGATTACCAAACGTCTTATCTGATACATTCGAGAGACGTGAAGGATTAAACAAGGAGGCACCTTTTCACCCCTTCCTATTAATTTGGAGCTGGAATACCAAATGAGATGCCTTCAAGTATGTAAATGAGACGGAAAAACCCTTAATGGAAACATCCGTTCTAGTTTTCGCTGACGATCTGCACCTGCTGGGAGATAGTGAGGAAACAGATAAAAGAGATAAAAGAGTAGGAAGTCTAATACCTAATGCTTGGAAGTAAATGAGGAAACAACCAAATATATGGTCACTGACTGTTGAATGAAATAACCACACTGTGTTGTCACTGTCGAACCACTTGACTCTTTATTTTTGTACTCTAGCTTATATACTAAAATTATGCTTATTCTACACAAAAAAAATGACTTGGCTCGATCCAAACCTCACACCTGACTGTACGCGGTAAACGCTTCGGGAAAGTGGATAAGATCAAATGTCTGGGTACCATATTGACTATCAAAAACGATATTAAGATCGAAATAAATAAAACGCTGAATAAAGGCAACGCATGCATCTTGGCAATGAAGGAATTATTCAAAACAACTCTTTTGTCCCGCAACGTCAAAATCCGCATTTATCAAAGCATAATAATACCGGTGATACTTTACACATGTGAAACTTGGTCTCCGACTAAGAAGGCAACAAATAAATATCGGGTCTTTAAAAACCAGATCTTAAGGTGAATCTACGAAGACATGACGAAGAAAGGGGCGCGAAGTCACGGAACGCTATATTTAGCTCCAAACATTGCCCGAGTAATAAAATCGTACAGACCAAGAAACGGGACCATAGATTGTACGCAGAATTTTCCTCTCGAAGCGACCAAGAGAATCCTCAGCAGTTTTCGTTAAGGTCCTGGGCTCTGCGCCCTAAAGGATGACCGGGATGATCAGTGATTTATATGGTCCTACCTTGGTTTTTAGAAAGAGGGCTCTACTTCTCAGTTGTCTCTTGAGCCCAAAGAAGCAGCGGTTGGCAAGAGTAATTCTGCGTTTGATCGCAGCGCTGGTCACTAGTGAGCCAAGATAGACGAAGTCCTTGACCACTTCAAATTTGTAGCCGTCAATTGTGACTTCTGGTCAAGACGTGAGTCTTTTTTGGATGGCAGCATGTATTTGGTTTTACGCTCGTCAACCGCAAGATCCATTTTAGCCGTTTATGCTTCAATGCTTTTGAAAACTTCATTGAAGTCTCGCTCTGCTCGCTCCATTACGTCAATGTCATCCGCGTACGCAAGCAATTGCGCAGACTTGAAATAGATCGTACCTCCTGTGTTGGCCAGTGAGTCTCGTATGATCTTTTCAAGCTTTTCTTCAGTTGAAGAAGTTACATGACAGTGCATCACCTTGCCTAAGTCCTTTTTTAACATCGAAGGTCTCGGTTAATTCGCTACCGACCTTAATGGAGCAGCGAGAATTCTCCATGCACAATCGGACGAGTTTGGCAGGGATGTTAAAACTAGACATGGTTCAATATAGCTGGTCCCTCTGCACACTGTCATATACTTGCTTAAAATCGACAAAAGATGGTGTGTGTTGATTAGGAATTCTTGGGCTTTTTCCAAGATCTACCGCAGTGTGAAAATTTGGTCTATTGCGGACTTACCTGTCCTGAAACCACACTGATAGGAACCTATCAAATTATACACAAAGTACGCGATGTTAAGGAGACTTATTCCTTTATAGTTGGTGCAGTTATAGGGTCTCCTTTCTTACGGACTGGGCAAACGATTCTTAGATTCGTAGTTAAGAAAACTCACGGTTTCTTTTGTAAAGATGTTACTTTATTTGAATCTCTCTTAATACTAAATTACAATATTTTGTTGCCTGCTATATACTATACCCCGGTCGAAGTGATCGATTGTGTAGGGAAAGAACTCGGAATTCGAAATGATTAGCAGGCAGGTTTCAACGAAGGATGAAAGAGCCCTTGTTTACTTAAAAAAAGTGGGTCAGTTTTGGCTTTGTGTTTTTCCTCATTTTCGATGTTTATATTGTTTGGAGTGATTCGGGTTAAATGACAGAGTATGCGGAAAAGTGTTATGTGGGGTGAACGATTAGCTGTGACTTACACATCATAATTATGTTGTTGGGTGATTGCTCTTGCTCGTAACAATTCGTCGAGCATGCTTTCCTCCGACCATATTTTACAGATGAGCTGGTGCATGCGCCTTACCAACTCATCTCCAACCGCTTTAAATAGCTCAGCAGTTTCATCTAGGACAGCAATTTCATCTAAGACAGGTGAACGGAATTCTCTTGAATCTTCGTCCGTTGCGAATGGATCATTCTGCCTGACAGCGGTATCAGATCTATCGTCGCGGTTATACAGTCTACAGAAGTGGTTTTCCCATATTCTCAGCATCGAATATGACTCTACTACTAGTTATCCGTCTTTATCCCTACAGACTTCTGCTTAGGCTTATAGCCCTAGCATGTTCGTTTCACTTTTTCTTAAAATTTACGAACGTCATTCCTGTGGTACCATTACGCCATCATCTCGATCTCACGCTTTTCGTGCTTTCCCTTTTTCTGCCTTAAAAGCGTGCGTCCTCTATTCTTTTTTGCTCGTAGAGCTCACGAGCGACTCTCGTTCGTCCGCAGCATGGCTGTGTAGGCTTTGCTGCATGGGCTTGTTTGCATTGCTCATCCAGCCAGGATTTTCTATCTGGTGATGGTTTGAAACCCAGGCAGCGCCTCTGATGGTCTCCTGAGATTGTAGCTTTCCGACGTCAAACTCTTGTTGCCTTGCTCGTCTCCGTAACGTCCTTCATATCCTCGTTCGTACCTTGACTACAACAGGGTATTGATCCGAGTCGATATCGGCTCCTCGGAAAGTTCGTACATATAGGATGGTTGATGGTCGACTGATCTGGCGACCGCCAGGTTCCTTTATGAATGTTGAGATGTGGGAATGGTGTGCTTGTTACAAGGATGTTACGCCCTTCTAGGGAGTCAATTAGCCGAAATTCGCTGTCGGAAGTGATGTTTTGTGGGCTATGTTTTCCTATGATCGACTCAAATATGTCCTCTTTGCCAAGTTTTGGGTTAAAATCTCCTAGTACAATTTTGGTGTTTCGGTTCAGGAGGTCATAGAAGTCATCCCTGAGCCGATCATCTTTTTCTTCCGTAAGGGCATGAACTCATATTAGACTTATATTCCCGAGGATGCCTTTGATGCGGATTGTTATGAGGCGTTCGCTTACATGCCGGAAGCTTAAGACTTTTTGTGGGAGTCTTCCTCGAATAACAAATCCGCATCCGAATATGCGTTGTTTATTTTGCTTGCTTTTCATCCTTTATTTTGTCTGGTCCATCCCATCACTAAACAGTCCGTAACAAGTGCATCAAAACAATAAAGAAAAAACTTATTGATGGTGCCTCTGCTCACTATTTTAAAAAGTAACCACATATTGCATATTTTGATGTTTTACAAAAACGTAGTACGAGTTTATACCTTAGTATGCTTGGCCCACAAATAGAGAATTGGTGATTTGACATTCACTCTGAGTTTAATGAAAGTCTGCTCCGAGCTTCCTTATTAGGTTGAACTCCTATGCATATTGATCGCACTGAAGTTAAGATATCAATAGAAATTAATACTATCTTAAGCATTATTTTGGGAAATCTGTCGTCTGAAGCATAATACAGTTTTAACATGCTAATCAATCCTTTTATAAATAATGTCCCTGCGAAAAAAAATCGAGCTAGCCACTTTTTCGTGGCGTGAATTCGACCATATCAACGACATTGTATCGACTGAAAATTAAAAATTTATTGTACTTCCAAAAATAAGAAATTATTCTGGTTACACTTAGATTAGATAAAGATTTGTTGCATCAATCGCGTACGGTATTTTGGTTTCTGGCAGATTTCTGTCCTAAGCCGCTTGAATAAATTGTTCAGCCTCAAAAAAAAAAAAGTCCTGCCCGACAATTTCCCAAAATTCAGCACTCAATGAGCTGCGAAGGACAGAATACAAGTAAGTATTTCGAAATGAAAGGAGAAATGAAATCAAAAGATCCTTACAAATTGCCCACTTCGGCTTCATAAATCATTATCCACTCGAGTACCGATGCCTGACGTACTTTGTTTTTCTCGCTTTTGATTTTCGATGAGGCAATAAAAAAGACCCATTCCCAATGCCGAAGGATATAGTTAATGGCATTCAGGACAATTTGTTCGAGTTATTGTGTCCCACGAAAAAAAAAATCACAAAGTAGAAGGAAAAGTGAAATTTGCTGATAGCTCCATGGGAATGCGATACCATCTCTCGACTATTGTGCGCGCCTATGCACACCCATAGTGATTCGTCCTTTATCCTTTGTTTTTCTGTTTCTTTTTTTTTTGTGTAATATTGAAAAACTTTTTCAATTTCACAAAAAGCTTTGTGCTATTTCGTCAACAAACATGACGACGAAAACAGTCCCAAACGAATTCGACGGCAGAACTAAAATTACATCCCTGAAACTTATGTCTGCCCCAGATTTCCGATCTGCCACCTAAACTAGTATGAAGCAAGGCGAAAAAACAACATTAAAACAGAATAGAGGAAGCAAATAGGCTGAAATAAAGGACGAAGGAAGACTTCTGCCATGTCCCGGGGCACTAATAAACCGACCGAAAAACAAACACGAATATCGCTACCGAGTTATTTCCAGGTCCCACAACCCATCAGACCTGTTTTCCTATCAATCCAAGAAGCAACCCAAAAGGGTTACTTTTCGCTTCATAACTTCATTGAGTGAAGGAGTACTCGAATACACCAAACAATAGCAAGGATACATGAAAGGGTCCAGTTCGAATTTGTGATAGGAATGTGTATAGTTCCGGCTTACGGATACATTTAACATCTAAGACTTTTCCGAGTATTTTCGGGGCAATAAATTCATCATAAATCGGATGGGGAATAGTTTCGGGGCATCCATGCTTTCAGATCTGCGCACTTCCAGTAAGCATAGACACCCGCCGCACACATTAATGGTGATTCTGGATTTATCACGTAATGCGTGTCGTGGCATGGAAGCCAGCCTACGAAATGATGGCAACAGTGATGATGATGATAATGATGGTAATTCCAGCACGATAGACGAGGGGTTGAATCATGACATCCGTCGTCGTCGGGGCAGGTCTGCCGGACGAGGACGAAAATCCCATTTTTATGGGAATTTTATTTAGTCGACTGACTCACTTTGTATGATCATACAAACCTGAATGTCTGCCATTACGCACCGTAAGACCAATGATTCCTGAATGACACGTAACATATGTGGGCTTACCTGTAACGAGATGAGGAAAAAAGGGAAGTCAAAATCAAAAATCAATGAAGGGCGACATTTATGGATTCATATACTGGTATTATTCTTTTTTTTTCTTATACTACTGTCACAGTGTACCACGCACAAGAGAAGAAGAGGATACGACTCCCGGAACATTACGAGATTGAAATTTTTATGGATCGAGTTTATGTGTATGTAAATAGTTTATGAGGCGACGGGTTTATGTTACGTAATAAACATTTCGGAAGGCCTGATTGATTCATTTGGGAACTGGTTGATGTTGAAGTAGGCGGTGATGCTAGCTCAGCTATAGAGCTATGGCGCCATGGACTTTGGGCGGTACATGTGTCGTTTATGTGTTATATACACATGTCGAACGACTGTATCTGCCGATTCATTACTCATTTATCTGACAATTGCTCAAGCATGGTACGAATTTTCCAGGTCGATTAGCGAAGTTTCAATGCCAGTGACGTCAAAATGTGGATGTTTAACCGAAGCCGAGTAGCTGCGGCTAGAATATTAATTATTCTGTATAATAAACAATACAATTTTCTCGAATTGACGTCTTTAAAAGCGTAGGGGGGAGTTGTGTAAATCAAATGATGAGTTATTGCATATACATACTCTTATTGTAATATGATATCATTCTAAACAAAGAGTATATCGTCTATAAAGCTTCAAATAGAATTTCAGTGGTGTTATGTAAGGCTCATTCCAAAGATTTATAACAATGCTACAAATAACAAGTATTTTAAGTCCTCCATATATGGTTTCAAAGACACGTTTCTTCTATAAAACAAAGTGATTGAATTGATTGTTGTTATTGAATTTCTGGTTATGATACATATCTTTCGTAACTTTGGCAACATCGCTTTTAAAATAAATAACCTTATACTTCCTCTCACTTCCATTCCTAAGTTACGAACACAGTAGGAAGATCCAAAACAACCATCCATAATTTCTAAAAAAAAATGCAGAAAATTATTCCACAAAAGGTCATTGCCATTGCCAAAAATAAAATGCACTGGACAAGTTGACTGTGATCATACTACTTTTTCGGTAGAAAACAAAAATCATTTAGGATAGTCCTGACTGCTACAGTGGCTACTACCGTAATATCTAAGCAAAGTGTGTTAAAAAAATGCGAGGGTAAAGACATTGCATGGAGAGCATTTTTTTTCCCATTGAAAGTTGCCACTGCAAAGATGAATTTTAATGCATATAAAGGCTGTTGGGATGACAGCGAAACATGGAAGGAATACGCTCATGAGCCTGACTCATTGCAGGGAGACTTGAAAAAGGTAAGTCAACGAGGCTTTGAACTTTCGAGTTCCAAAAGGCCAGTGAAACTAATAATAATAAGTTTTATACGGAGATTATGTGTTGATATGAAAATATGGCAATCCCAAATGTAGGAAATTAGTTATTTCAAAAAAATGTAAATCGCCTTTCTTAACTTTTTTTCTGCAAACTCACTGAGAGTTAAACTAAAGGGTGTCTCAGTAAGAGTGCACTTTTTAAAATTGGAATATTTTTTTTTTCATGCAAGTGGCAACTCTGAAATTTGACAGCTGTCACCTCTGTTTATTCCGATTATTAAAAATGGAGCGCTTTTCGAAAGAACAACGCGTTATAATTGTGAAAACTCATTACAAAAATGGGGAAAGTTACGCTGAAACCGCTCGCAAACTTCGCCAAATTTTCAGCCGAGAAAGTGCACCCAATGTGTCAACCATTCGAAGAGTGGTCAAAAAATTTGAAGAAACTGGGTAAATTATGGATAATAAGAATCCTTTGCGTCAACGTACCGGTCGGTCTCTTGAAAACATTGCTGCTGTAAACAAGAGTGTCGCCGAAAACCCGAAAACATCAATTCGACATCGTTCTCAACAACTGCAAATTTCACGAAGCACTACGCAGCGAATTTTGACTAAAGACCTCCACCTTCATGCGTACAAGATTCAGTTAACTCAGGAGCTCAAACCAGCAGACCACGGAAAGCGCCGGCAATTCGTTCAATGGGTAATGGAGCAAAGTGAAGTCGATGCCAATTTTTCGAAAAAAGTCATTTTCTCCGATGAAGCGCATTTCCATATGAATGGCTTCGTGAATACACAAAATTGTCGAATTTGGGACTCAGAAAATCCTCATGCAATCCATGAGAAACAAATGCACCCACAAAGAGTAACTGTCTGGTGCGGATTTTGGTCAGGCGGCGTGATTGGACCTTACTTTCTTGAAAATGAGGCCGAAATTGCAGTGACTATGAACAGCATTCGTTACAGGAATATGATAACGGACTTCTTGTGGCCTCAACTGGACGGCATGAATCTGGACAACATGTGGTTTCAGCAGGACGGCACAACCTGCCACACCGCGCATGAAACAATCGAGTTATTACAGCAACGATTTCCAGAACACATTATCTCACGAAATTCTGATGTCAACTGGCCAACAAGATCGGTGATTTAACGCCGTTCGATTTTTTTCTTTGGGGTTTTGTGAAATCTCGGGTTTATGCGAATAAACCCAAAACAATTCCTGAGCTCAAATCGGAAATCCAACGCGTCATCGGTGAGATACAGCCACATCTCTGTGCAAAAGTCATCGAAAATTTCATGAAAAGAGTAATGGCCTGTCATCGGAGCCGTGGGGGTCATTTGCCGGATATTTTATTCCATACTTAATCGGAACATGTCTTCTTTACAATACAATAAAAATATCACAACTCTGTCATAAAATACTTGTTTTTATTTTAAAATGAAAAAGTGCACTCTTACTGAGACACCCTTTACTTAAGTGGAGTCTCACTTGAAAATACACTTTTTTTTTAAATCTCAATAATTCTGGTTTAAATGAAGATATTTCATTTTTCTTTTTTTTTATTGGCTTCGTGCAAGCCTTACGTACCTAACCTATAACCTCCTTAGATACATTTTTCGGGAAATGTAGAAATAGAAAAAATTTTAATAATTTTTAAGGGGATGAAAAATTATATATTTTTTTAAAGAGTTTCATATTTAAAAATTAGTTTCAAATCTCATATGTAGCTGCCTTAAGAAGCCCGTTTTTAATAATGTGTAAAAAGTAGTTATGATAATTAAACAAAATAATATCAACGATAGAAGAAAAAACATTATTTATTGGAAAATGTAAGCAAGTAAATAAGAATCTGATTAGGTGATTCTAGCACCTCGGTTTTTGCTAAAAATAAGCTAGGGTGATTGTCAATATAACAGCCTGCCTTAAGTGGATTTACCTTCTCTCCACTCTGTTCGTTTCTAAATAAAATGCTGTTATTGAAATACAGAGCTTCGACTAAATTTTGCTTAAGAAGGTAAATGACCACAAGATTTTTGTAATTGTGACTTAATTTAAACGAATAACTTGAAAATACGCTTGATTAAACAACAGGAGTTGAGTAAACAATGCAAGGTGTTGTGTGTACCAGGTTGGTTAAAAAGGTTTGTCGTTCAGTAAGAAAAACACGAGTTTATGGTTTAAAAGATTGGGAGTATAAATAAAGTCGGTCCGTTGTTTTTGTTCGTATTTCGGCCGATGTTCTAATAATGCACAACTCAATAGAACGATCACCCGTAAAGGATTCGACAGATTGTGTACGTCGTACAAAACACCCTTTTGGTCCCAGCAGATACACAACATGACCTTCAAACTAAAACTTTGCTTAGGTGTTGATGTTGAGGTTGACTCACCAGGCTTAGCGTAGGTTTTTTTCTTATTGGAATTAACGTTGAATATCTCATTTTCTCATCAGCCACAATCCGACGCAAAAAACCCCTCTCATGGATTTTCTTATCGTACAGAAACTATTAGGTTAGTTACTTCCAATGAATCTTCAATTGCGTTTGATTCAGATCTTCATCCGAGCGAGCGGAAGGTCTGTAGTTCAAGTCTGTCCATAGCCAAGAACAACGCCGATACGGAAAAAAACTGTGCAACAACATAAGTTGAAATGATCAAAAAATGCTGACGAAGGCATAACACTCCCAGTATGAGATTTCTTTAAAAGTCATATTTTGTGTGCATTTTCAATATAACACCTTAATGGCATGGAAACAAAAAGTCACTGTGAACTACAACCAACACGACAAATTCAGTCAAATCTCTCGAAACCTATCTATGACAAACCATCTGCACCTCATCCAGGTGGTGTGACAAACACCATAGGAGAGTGCACTCTTGAACCTGCGGGAACCCTACACAAAAAAAAATCTGGTAATGTCTTTAATCCTTTGTGATATAAACCGAATGTTATTGACGGAGCCGAATAGTGTGGATGTTGCAACAGTTCATACCTTATTTCATTAATTTTATAACGGAATTAAAAAAAAAAATTACAGAAATGCTGTAAGTTTGCACTAGGCAATAGGGTTCGTTTTATAAAATCCAATAGTCCGAATATGTTACGACAAATAAAATATTTAGATCAACGATATCCCTTATGTCACCCGAACCACAGGCACAGTGACACAGTGAGCATAAGTCTAGAGAGTAGCGACAGCTTTTTGTGGTTGAGGAACCACAGGAGAAAGTCAGCGCTTTTCGAGCCTGGGGATGAACAGCTCTGCTTACAGCAATCATGAGCTTGAAAATTCAGCCTTATTAAACCATTCACAGTTGCCAGTTGCGAGTAAAACGGCTGAGAAGAACGATTTCACCGTATTCAATGATGAAAATCATGCGAATGGCTTTTTCGCCAATGACCGAATTTTTGAAGGGTTGTTTGTGGGAGGGCATGAACTCCTGTCTACCTTCAAGGTTGCTTCCTAATATTCGGAAGGTCTTTGAAGAAGTAATAAAGAGAACTCTGATCAAATGACATGAAGAACAGAAAATACGTGTAATACCGGACAGCCAGTTTGGTTTTGAGGCGAGGCATGATACTATTCACGCTGCGTCAAGGCTGTATTTCGACATTCAGTGGGATAAGGCAAAAAACCAATAGACGGCTGCTTAACTGGTTGACATTGAAAAGGCCTTCGACACTGTATGGTTAGAAGGTCTGTTCTACAAGATAACTAGGCTAGGCATGCCCAATCACCTTCTGTGCATGATATACGTTATGACTATAGGAAAGAAGTTTGCTGTTAAACGTGGCAACGTTACTTCGAACAGGAACTTTTATTTTAAACAGGAAGCGGTTGATTCTCCAATACTGTTCAATATCTACACAAGCGATCGTATAGGTTTACTTAGTTACACAAAAACGTATGCAGATGATTTAGTACTGGACAGATCAGGTCCAAAAGTGTGACTTCGACTATAATTATTAATTTAATGTATTAAGAGATATTGCGATTTTTTTTTATAATTCCTGCAGGTTCAAGAGTGTACGCTCTTATGCTGTTTGTTACACAACCTGAACGGGGTGCAGATGGTTTGTGTCGAAGACGTTCGTTCACTATTCTCCGGGGGTGGTTGTCCTAGCTGGATTTGAGAGATTCGAATTTGTGTTGGTTCTAGTTCACAGTAAGTCTTTTGCTTCCATGTCAATAAGGTGTTATATTGGAAATGCACACACAGAATATGAATTTTGAAGTGATCTTATGCTGAGAGTGTTATGCCTTCGTTAGCACTTTCTGATCATCTCTCATTCACAACTGATGTTGTTGCACACTTTTTCCGTATAGAAATCGTTCTTGACTTGAACTACAGACCTTCGGCTCAACAGTCGGTGATGATCACCATTGCACCACGACCACCCCTCATTGCGATGACTGGAACTTAAAAATGAACTTCCAAAAGTTTACGACTCCCTTGTATATGACCTTAAATTATACCAGAAATAACTGAGAAAATTTGTGATCATTGAAACATGGACAACCATAAGCGGTGAGAAACATGGTTGACCAGCTTGACCACATTTCAATAGACACTTGCCCTCATGGACACATAGACACTTGCCTTGGTTTGAGAAGAAATCTGTTTCACAGGAGTCAACTTGACCGCAGGTTAAAAATCATATGCTGCTTGGCACTAATAAGGCCAATCATCACGTATGTTTTCCCGGTGTGGTTTAATGGTGCGCCAAGTTATATGGAAAAGATTCATGTATTCGAGAGACAGTGCCTTAGGGTCTGTCTGAGAATATACAGGACGACAGATTCCCAGTTCATTAAGTATTACCCTAAGCAAGCCTAAACAGAATCGACAATTTCCTTGTTAAAATGACTCGAAAGCACATTGTAAGGGCTATGACTAGCGACAATAACCTAATCTCCGGGGCTTACTACCCCAATTATAGATACCATGAGAGCACACTCCAATTAAGCTTTTTTTTCCCCCAGAAGCATTTCTCCATATTGATTCCCTAAAGTTCGTGAAAAATAAAGATGGTATCCCGGTAATTTAACACCGGGTGTTGCAATGGTTGACTGGGATCTTACCGATGTTGCTAAACAACACGATGATTTTTAGTCGGTTGTCACGTCTCATTGGAGGTTGGCAGATGATAATTAATTTTAAATGAGTGCTAGTATCACGACAATCTTACGATTTTTAGAAAAACATGAATGTACATATTACCTAGCAATACAAGAAAGAAGAAACTTGCCTGCCCAGTAAATAAGCTTCCGAAATACTGACTAATACGTAAGGGTCGTTTAGTGTAATCAAACCCCGAGACATTGTTTGTGAAGCCAAACAAACTCATTTCCAATGAAATCATACAAACGTTCCACGTAACTTTTATCTGTGATTAAAAACTTCTCCCATTATTCGACCGACGAACACTGTGTAACAGCCATTTAGCAAGGCATAGTAAAACTGAAGCAAACAACAAATGAAGAGTCGAAATTAACATCGTCCATACCGTAATACACAATCATGTACATTCTGCCAGCTCTCCCCCGTTAAGCACTTAAGCTAACTCGAGGGCTAATAACAATTAACTTAAGATCCTTTAATTTTTTTCTCCCTTAAATATCTCCCTTCTAGCGCTACCATTTAAAATGTGTTTTTTTTTTCTTCACAGAACAGTGACATGCTGTTAGCGAACCCAAAACAAAGGACTTGAGAAGGAATCCCTCAACATCAAGCACCAGGCTGACGTTATCCAGAAGTGATGGCGCTTTAAACGCTTGACAAGTACCATAAGAAGCATTTCAGCGTGTCGTAAAGTAGTAAAATACAAAGTCATAGCGACGAGAAAGAATTTTCATAAGGAAAGCGAAAGCAACAACAAAACCAAAGAAATAAAATAAAGAGAATAAAAGCAAAAATAAAGCGTCATCCAGTGACGCAAACAAGTATAAAAAAAACCGCCAGAGGTGGAAATATCCTTCACAGTGCACGGGACAATATGCCATGCGAAAGCGACAAACTTAATTGAATTGAATAAATCCAACTTCACTACTTACCTACAGTGGAGTGTTAAATTAAAAAGTTTGCTCTAAAGGTACGCGCTCTATTGTATCTGCTGGACGGACGACGACAACTCTAAGGAGCATATCTCAATCCTACAAAGCGAGGAGGGAGCAACAATTCTATTCTACATGAGCGAAAGGAAATAAAAATTCTTCTTTACAGCGAGGCACACGGTTAGCTGTGGAAAAAATTAACAACGACATTTCCTGTCATCGCTGTTGTCTACGCCCTCGTTCTCGTCGTTGTCGGTCCCTAATGAACGTGACCTAATTTAAACGAAATGTAAAGAAAAAGCGTTTGGTAACTGCATGCAGATTCTAGAGGACGGAAGTACAAAACGAAAATAGAACGGAATACCCCAACAAGGCAAGAAGGTCGAAAAGGTCCTTTCACAAAATTGAAAGAATGAACAGTTTACAGTTTACCTGAATTCCATCAGGACATTAGAACCAACATCCGCGCTGGCATCCGCAGGCCGTTAGTAACATTGCGTGTGATGTAATGCCAGGAATCTTGTTCCCAATAAAGAAAAGTAAAGCAAATTAAGCTTACGACAGTCGGAACCGTACCAAAAGACATCAAAAACACAAAAAAAAACAACAAACGGAGTAGAAACTCGTTAAGGAACGAAGAAACACGGGTTGCAGGAGCTAAGGATACTTCCTGCGTAAATTTATTTCCGTCGACAGTCATTACTTACGAAAATATGCCACTCGTTAAACAGACAGGCATCGGAGCAAGACGGAATTTAAATATCCTTTGTGATGTTTTCCTCTTAAGCGCGATCCTTATGGGAATCCTATTAACAGCTCCCGGATGTTGTGCCAAAATTGAAACCCAGATCAAACTCTTGAACGACGACTATACCATGCCAACTCGAACCGGCAATGAAGATTCAGCATCTTCTTCTTCACCCTCATTGGATACCCACCATCAAACGACCTTGCCACATTATAACTTATACCAGGACGATTTAAAACGGATATCGTACGAAACCATTCACCGCATCCTGCGAGATGAAAATGAACCAATGATTTATCGAACGAACGACTTGCACTACTTCCAAAAACGTTCGAGCAGACCATCATGGTTCAACCATCAACATCCAATCACGAAAAGATCCATAGCATCCACTCCATCAATGATTAGTCTTAACCTAACCGGCAGCAATTTACGTACTTTCTCCCTGGAAGCCATTAACTCGACCCATTCCCTTACGGACATCACTTCGATCATTTTACACAACAACTCTCTGTCGGAATTTCCATTGCAGGCTATGCCCGGTCTGACCTTGCTCGACCTGTCGGCAAATAATTTCACTCAATTCGAAGTGCCGCCAGAGAATTCCCAGCTGCGTGTCATCAATTTAAATCGGAATCACATCGTTAACTTCACCACCGCGTCTACAGCGTTCGCTAACGGAACAGATAAGAACAATATCCATGAGCTTTATCTTAAGGATAATGCGATACATTGGCTCAATCTGCTCAATCTCAGCCAGTTAAATGAGTTGGAAGTCCTGGATTTGTCGTGCAATCAATTGGAGAACCTGGAAACGGCCTTTTTTCCGACACGCATGAAAAACTTAAAGTATCTTAATTTGGCACGCAATCGATTACAGTGTATTTATCGCGAGACATTCTACAATCTGTTAAGCATGAATACTTTAATTCTGTCGTATAACGAAATAACAGAGATTGACTATGAAACGTTTTTGGCTTTACCCAACCTGCAGTATCTGGACTTGTCGTACAATAATTTGAGGGGTGACACGATTCGAGCTCTGCAAGGTATTCCGGATTTGGTGGGACTATCGATTGCATTCAATCGGGAGTTGGGTGACTCCATGCAAGAATTTGTGGCGTCGTGGAGCTTGAAAGAACTAGATGCGAGTGGAACTGGATTGTGCAAAATCCCAGCGGCTTTAGCGCAGTCTGTGAGGACACTCAAACTGGCCGACAACTGGTTGAGGGTGAGTATATTTTTGAATGATTTTAATGTCTTTTTCGTTTAAAAGAATTTCGGGATTCGTCCGAAAGTTCGTAAATTGTAAGGTAGTAGCTTGGAAAGGAAAAGTCTTAATTAGTCAAACGGTTTGAACGCTGCCTTGAATAAGTGTACCCGCTTGACCCCGACAAAAATTGAGAGCGTTGAAAGCATCGACTCTTTTATTTATACTAGTTCTTTATACACGCTGCTTTTATTTAAGCGTGCAGCTGGAATTTAAGGCTAAGTTTGGTCAAGTTGTCAACCATCAACCCGGGGCTTATAAGGATGATATACCAATCGGTTAGCAAGAATGGTTAGAGGTAGTTGCGTGTAGCTCAGCTAAATAGATTGCAGAAAGGCAACATTTCAATGCCAATAACAAGCAAAACAAAGATTTGTCTTGGAAGTATCGGCTGTACTTCTGGATTTTCTATAGTAATTGAACTATGTAGTTCTTTATGACCAATCAAGGGATTTCGGATTATTTTTCAGTTTAGGCAATTTAATGTACGCAGGTTTTCATCGATTTTATCATTTTAAATCACTCTGACGTATCTTTACGCCTCTACGGGCTCGAATGTGTCAATTGCAGTCGACAGCGATCTTGAAGGTTTCTATCATTTTGAGCAATTCATAACAAACTACCCTCCTGCCGGATATAGGTGTTAGAATATACAAGCGGATCGGAGTGCCACTCATAAGAGGCGACTAAATTCCTAATGGATATTTTCCCTAAAAAAGTTACAGAGGTATGTAGATGCAAAGATGATGACTCTGGGCTACCCATACTCAATACACCATAACAACATCACACTCAAAACAACATCAAAAACCTTTGACCATCTTGGGTGTTGAATATGGCTGGTCTTCAATAAAATATTCCGGAGGTAAACTAGTTTCCCTGTCGTATCTCCGGATGGAAACTATCCAAGTGTGAGCATCCATGAAAAGAAACACAATTAAGGATAAGCTCTAGAAGCGTACACAGCTTGTACAGATCGAGTGCTTCGGAACAACTGTTGAGGACGGATATACTTTAATTTGTGGCGGTACGAATATCCACAATCTTGAACCAGGATTTCTTATCAGCAATAAAATTGTGCAGGACGTAATGGACGTAGTATTTCAACGACCGAATTTCGATTCCGAAATCCGGGGTCCCCACTATAACTACGTACTTCTGAACATGCACTATCCTACCGAAGATAAGAGGTAAATGATGCATTTTACGAAACAATGGATGAAATTTTCGACAATTTCTCATTCTTCGACGTGAAATCATATGCGAAAATAGGAAAAGAAGCAAGTCTCCATGTCTCATCAAACGATGGACAATAAGTTTCAAGATTCCAACATAAGAGAATACACAAGGCTACACGGATATCACCGGATGGATCATTTTCTGATAGATGGAAGATATCATACCAACGTACTAGACGTTAAAGCATACAGAGGAGACGACTGCGATTCAAACCAAGTCCTAATCATCGCCAAAATTAAATCCAAACTCAAAGAAGCGGAACACCAAACTGAAGGAAAAATTCTAATCAACTCTTTTGTCCTGCAATAGCGAATCCTTATTTATATCAGCATAATAATGTCAATGGCACTTTACGAATGTGGAACATGGTTTCTGACTAAAAAGGAAGAAACCAGATTTCGCGTCTTTGAAAACAAGATCTCAAGCAGAATCTAGAATCAATGGTTCAAAAACTACACAATCAAAAACTCGAGGAACTCTATTCAGTCCCAAGCTTTATCCGAGAAGTAAAATCACGAAGATTAAGATGAGCAGGACACATAATGGATAGTGGACGAACACTCAAAAGAATAATGAGCGGAAAACTCGTAGGAAAAAGACCGTCAGGAAGGCCGCACCTTAGATTGGAGGATCATATATGGCTGGACTTGCAGAGCAGAACCATTGCCGGCGATGTTGATGCATGGCCGGACCTACCCCACGAGCTTTGACACTTAGTGGTTGAAGTAACAATTCACAAGTGAAAAACGCCGTTCGACGTCGCTCGGCTTCAACTCAAACATTTCGAAACCGTTGTGCCATCTACTATACTCATTCTTGCTATGATTTTTCAAGTTCAGCTAGCGTCTGATATGAGTCTTCCTGAATAATATCATCATTCGTCTTTTACTTTTTTTGGTGCTCCAGCTCCCGATTTTTTTAAAATAAAATTAATAGAAAAAATAAAATTCAATGAATTTGTACGACATGATTCGTGTCATTAGTACACAGCACAGTGGTTTACACATTGTTCACATAAATGCGGAAAGTTTGAAGGATAAGATCGATGCGTTCTCCTTTTGTGTACAATATATAGGCCTCACTATCTCATTGATATGTGACCCTTTTTGGAAACAATTCAACGGCTCTCATGTCACACTGCAAATGTCATCATTTGTGAAGATTTTAACTGTAATCTTCTCGACTCTTCGCGGTCTCGGCTTTTGATTGGAAATATGGTTGCATTAAACCTCTTCTCTAACGAAACTAGTACTCTACTGGACCTGTTTTTCACTAACAGTATCGATGAAGCTTTCCTCTATGACCAGCTTTTAGCACCAGGTTTCTCAAAACATGAGTTAATTTACCTTACTCTTGCTTTCGAGACTAATTTGGGTATAGGAACTTTCCAGTTCAGTGACTTTAACAATTTTGATAGTACAGAGTTGTTAAATGACTTGCATAACACTAACTGGAGTAGAACATTTTACATGACCTGCGTCAACGAGCAGGCAACCTTTCTTTAGGGAGAATATCTCATTTTAACAACATTGAAAAGCTAATGAAGGCCAGGGACACCGCGTATCACCGCTGGAAGAGATATAAAGACGAAACCTTGCGTTTGAAATACTGAGAATTCAGGGATAAAGTGACCCTTAAAATACCAAAGGGAAAAAACACCTTCTACGCAAGCCGTCTTGATCCCACTGTGTCCGGAGAGAAACTATGGAAGAACTTGCGCCAAAGATTAAGTCTCAGATCAAGCCTATGGACGACCTTGATTGTGACAATCTAAATTCCTTATTTACCTCAGCCTCCTCCCCTAATGTCCTAAATCAAGTGTTACTTGAAGAAGAAGAAATACCTGTTTCAGCAAGCGCGAAGCTATTTAATCTGCAATCCTTAACCGATGCTGAAGTCGCAAATGCAGTTCTTTCTCAAGTCAAACGCGATTGGTTTAGATGGGGTCAACCATAAATTCTTAAAAATAACACTTCTTGTTACATTGCTGTTCATTACCTATACCTTCAATGGCATCATCACTACCTGCATTTTTCCCAGTGAATGAAAGCAGGCTAAAATAGTTCCCTTTCCTAAGAAATCAAACTTTAACTCACCGATTATCGATCGATAACGATCGTTCCCTATCTATCCAAAGTTTTCAAAAAATCTTACCCCAGATACTTAGACATCTCTCTGCTGAAAGACTATTGCACGATAGCCTCGCAGGTTTTCGTCCCTAGCACAGCTGTAAAACTGCTATATTGTTCATCATTGATGAGATCAGGAAATGTTTAGATAAAAAAGAGTTGACTAACGTAATGTAAAGTTACTTGACTTCTTGTGCCTGTGCCCAACTTTCGCACTACAGCTTTAGAAACTCGCTTACTGTGGCTGCATCTCGTTTGTTTAATAAACTTCCTCGGTCAATAAGGACCGAGTTTTCTGCTACGTTCCAAAGACAACTCAAACATCGACTCTTAACCGTAAATCCACAAAATTTGGAATCTCTCCTTAGAGTGTAAATTCTTTTAGTCTGGTTGAATATTTCTTTGTTTTTTTTCTGAAGGTACATACATATGTACATATATAATTTTTTTAACTTAAATCTAGTGTTAGCTCTAAATAATAATTATATTTTGAAATTTAAGTTTATAAAATGTAAGCTACATTCTGAGGGTCAGCACACCCATATTTTTAATTTGATGTGGCATTTAACACTATTTATTTTATATAAAAATACAAAATGTCACTAGGTTTTTCTCAATTCATGTTCCTACGTTAGTAATAATGCAATTGTATTATTTAAGGAAAAATAAACATTATCTAAAAAATCTAGAAAAAAATCTTTTCCAAGGCTTTTGACACAGTGAACCACACTGTCCCGTGTAACAAGCTTCTGAACAATTTTAAATTTTCAAGGCATACCGCAAGGCTCTTCCAATCCTAATTGTTTACCAGACAACAGAAAGAACATAGTAATTGGCGACAAAATGTCGGACATTCTTTCCATGCATGCCAGTGTCCCACAAGGTTCCATCCTTGGCACGGTTTTATTCCTGCTGTATGTTAATGAATTACCCAATATTGTCAAACACTGCTGTGTACACAATTCTCAATCATTGCCATAATGGATGAAGACCTCAAAGGTATCCTTGATGGGGCCCAAGCCAATACCCTTTGCCTCAATCCCAGTAAATCGAAGTCACTACTCTCCCGGCTATCAAACTGGGCCAGTGCAACATGGATTTTGTTGAGAGGGCGAGGAATCTATGATTAATTTTTAATCGCACTTTCACATGAGATGATCAAGTCAATGCCTGCATTGGAAAGGTGTACGACGTGCTGCGAACTCTCTGGGCATCACAGCACTACATCCCTATCAAAACCAATATGATTATCGCTACTTCCTCGATAAGTCTCGCATATGGTTGCGAAATTTTAATAAACGAAAACTTAACGTGGCTATTAACAGCATTGCGCGCTTAATTTTTAACATCCATAGCTATTTAGTATTTAGCTATTTAGTATTTAGTAGCATATCTCCAGCTACTCTAAGGCATTGGCTGCACATTTGACAACATCCTCATCTACCATACCCAGACTTGCCTTCATAAGATCCAGCATACCCGACAACCTAATTACCTCTTCAATAAGTTGCCTTTCCCATTATCTGAACGAACGAACAAACTCATTCAACCTAGACACACGAACTTAACGTGTTCATTCAACACACCTTTGGAACTCTCTCCCCATTGCAGTGAGAAGAATCAGAATCACCTTATTCTACCTCATAGTAAATCTATCTATGTATTCTTTTTTCGAAATTATTTACACTTCGACGAACTAACATACACTGAAGTTCGACTTGCCTACAGTACTTCCTTGAAGATGCGTTTCCATCCAAACTTATATGCACGTAGATCTAGTAATATAATCTGTTGGGAAACAGCGAGAACTTATTCAAGGTCCCAATACAATAAATGAAATCACTCTTTTAATATTCCCATTCGATTTAGACTTGTAAGACAAGCGACGAATTCATCAGAGAATTGTCCGATAATCAATTTTAGTTGTAATCGTCTGGCCAAGCATAAGAGGTTCAGAGAGCTATTAGGGGTATTATATACGATCATCCCACAGTCATACAGAATCCGAGTGAAACCGTATAATCATTGAAGGTTCGTCGGTTAAACTTTAACCCCTAAATCAACCACACTATACACCCCAGAAACAATTCCTTCTATGCTTTCGCCCCTCTTCCAATTATCCTTACAAAAAGATATTATAATGACTATCCTTCAAATGAATTACTCTAATCCAGGGATAATAACACACCATTATGTGCCCTCATATGCCTAGGTCCAACGCCATACTTATCATATGTTTCCAGCATGTCGATGTTGTTCATTTACCCGCACCGTACCAAGGACAGGACTCATTCCAGGTGGATTCATTCTCTCATTCATATTCCCTCACTCGTCCATCCACTGTTGAGTTAAACCTTACCAATCCGGAAAAAAATTATAAATAACGATCCCTAAACCGTTTGACAAACACGACAGACAAACACACTAAGCAGAAAGAAACAAAAGGAGGAAAAAATAGAAAGAAAATAAGGGAAAAAATTAAAGCACAATATAACCATCGTTTCTCCAGTGTGCTCGTATTTACCATAAAGAAAATCCCTTCTCATTCTTATTTGCTTTAGCCCGTATTCCATCTATAAATGTATGTACGTATATGGGCATGTACAACCGTAGATTTAGACGAATCCTTGCCGTTTGTCTGAAAGTGATGATGATAATAAAACACATTTAGCCCGGCACGGGAAGTAGGAATTCGTTAAAATATGTATGTCATAGAAAGCGAGTCTATGAAGATCCTGGTCCTGATCCGTCTACATTTCCCCTCATTGTGTAGTCTAGTGAGAAGCTCCTTAAAGCAGAAGGATTACACGCGACCAGCCGCGCTTGTGAAGGAAATATTGTATAACAACAAAAACAAAAATGAAAAAAAAGAAGAAAACGACACTCGATTATATACTACCCAGTTCGTCGCCACTTTCTGAAAGGGTAAATAGGATAATGCTTTGCTTGTCTCCCCGTACCACATCAACAATCCCTTTTCCTTTAAGCATCAAAAGGCCGCAAGCTTACGCTAAGCTTTACATTTGCTTCATACCAACATTCAACCAAATTACCACCACTAGACTGACTGGCGTGTAAACCCTTTTACAGGTCCTTCCCTAACGCGCCCACGTCTGACGTCGCCACGCAGTCTGCTTACACACAGAAAAATGGAAATATGCAATAAAGTGGTAAAATGAATAATTTTCCAAGCGGAATGAATGGGCACGACGAGCCTTTCGTTTCGTTATCCTTTCTGCCTTTTCCCTGTCATCACCAGCGACGAGGTCCTTTTCGTTTTCCTTCATTCCTTCCGTGTTAATTTTTTGAACCAAATGTGAATACTGCCCCCAGTTTGGCAATTCCTATTCTACAGACTTTTATTAGGAAATATTGCTCAGCAATACAAGGCCAATGGATCTGGCCCGTTGTCCATCCGTCCTTTGAAGGATAAATTTCCGAGGCGATGTTGAAGGAAAGATATACAAAGGAAAGTAGAACCAAAAAGAAGAGCATAAACGATGGTATCCAGATAACTGGATAACTGAAGGGAGTTTAGTGAAAAATGATATTTTTTTTTTTCGGCGACGCCAGATAAACGCTCAAAGGATATAAAACGGAAATCAGGGTTCGGGTTGGAGGTGGTGCTGGTGTGGTTCCTAGCCCGGCTTGGGATTGGTTTTCTTTTCTGCGGTTAAATGAAAAATGTTTGCGAACTAACTGAAGTTAGTCCGCAGTACCTCCGCTCCTTGGAGGAGGAGCTGACCTCTAATCTTTTGAAATGAAGAAAATCAGGAAACGCTGGCGAAGACGAATTCATTGGGTAATTTGTGATGAAAGATTCGAGAAGATTCTTAAGAAATGTTAGGAATAAGAGGAAAGTAATTAGTTAGGAGAATTGCTTTGTGCATCAATTAATCTAAATACTATCTGACGACGAATCTCTTTCCAAAGTGGTCGTTTGTCCGTTTGAAGTCATTAGTAAGGTATAAGACCCTGATTCGGGTCGTATCTAGTCAAACAATCGAAGCGATTCTTAGAAATGGATAACAGATTGAAGAGAAGATACATATGAACACGATTTGATCCACTAAAGAAAACCTTAAAGTAAACGTCAAAGGGCTGCAACCTCAAGACCTTTTTACAAATAATCTTGATTTTCGATAACATCGCTGGATATGGCCCACAAAAATTGGGTTTAACTCCTCTGTTATTCATGTTTCTGACGACACATAACTAGTCAATCGGCTTGAAAGAACTGAGGAACAGTCCGAGGGTCAGCAATCTGGTCTAAAATTCCACCTCATAGTCGTCTGTGTACATGTTCCTTTAAAGTTGTTTAGACGATCAACAGTCACCCTGATTAAATGGTTTTGGATCAACATCTTAAATTATTTTTCAAATATGTACAATCGCTATTCGATGTTCATACGAATATATGTATAGTATAAATCCAATCGGTCCCGTTAAACGCCTTTGGGCAAGATTTCAAGGCCCTTGTTTGGATTTGATGAAGTCGTAATTTGGTTCTTCCCAGTCTTTCTACACCACACGAAAGAGGCAAAAGTGGTGATGGATCTCATGATCGGGGACCTTAAAGTTTCAATCCTCAGGTTTGATTGTAATTGGGGCGGAGTGCCTCGTTCACTCTAATTAATTCATTATTTATGGAGGTCCTGTTCAAACTAAATACAGATCTTTAACTTTATTTGAGATTTCAATGTTTGTGCCATATACCCATAGGATGACTAGGCACGGGGTTTTCTTTTGTGAACTGAACTAAAACAGTCTTAGTTGAGTTGTAATTGGACATTGCTTAACCTTCTCTAAGGCATCAATCAGAGATAAATTGGAGCGTGATTTGCATGAGGTCACAGACTTTGGTCTGAACGTAATATCGAGTATTGGATGTAACTCGTTTACTTGATATTACTATGAGACAGGGCCCTTGTTATCTAGCCGCAGACATTAAAATCGAGTTCCGATATCGAGGAAGGGCCAAATGTTGACTTCTATCGATGTCTAATTACCTGATTTAAGGCCTTCTCAATTTATCGTTTTTTGGTTTTTCGCGGTACGTATGTATATCGATAAAAATAGGGCTTAATTTTAATAAGATAAATACCCCGATATTTGATAAGCTTACAGACATGAAGACATTTTTTTTAATTTTTACTACTTCTTCCTCTTATTATATGGCGCTACAGTCCGATGTGAACCTGGGCCTCAACCAACAAGCGTCTCCAGCTGGCACGATTTTTCCCCAGTTGTTTCCGGTACCGCACTCCCAGTTGGTAAAGGTTCCCTTCCATCTGTGTGCGCCACATTAGATTCGGTCGTCCTCTGCTGCGTCGTCCCTCAGAGTTGGATTCGAAGTCTCTTCGGGCCGGAGCTGTTCTTAGACGTTGGATCCGGAGACGTCGACTGTCGCTGTACAGCCCGTACAGTTCGTCGTTGTATCTTCTCCTCCACTCTCCGTTTATATATACCGGACCATAGATTGAACGCAGAATTTTCCTCTCGAAGCGATTTTCGTTTTCGTTAGGGATCAGGCCCCTGCACCGTAAGGGAGGACCGGGATGATCAGTGATTTATATAGTGCTACCTTGGCTTTTCGAGAGCGGGCTCTTCTTCTCAATTGCCTTGAGCCCAAACTTGCTTTTTACTACTTGCTTTCGATTTTTGGAATACGATGTAAACTTATGGATGAAACCTTTGAAACCTGCATCGAATTATTTGTTCAATAGTAATTTATGATTCACCTTATCAAAAGCCTTTGCTATATCTAAAAACGGCTAGCAAGGATTCGAGAGGTATTCAAACTATCGTACATTTCCCCTATAAGTCTTAACAAAATGTTTTCAGTATACCTGTCACTTCTAAAACCGAACTGGGTTTCGTTTAAGAAAGCTAAAAAAAAAATTATAAGAGGGATATAGGATGATAGTTGTATAATGCATAATGCATCACCCTTTTTGTAATACTACTGCTGTTAATAGAGAATCTAGAAATAAAAAAAAATGTTTTTCAATAGTTGTCCGAAGAAGAAGACATTTGGAGTGACACTATAATATTTTCAATTTTAAGGATGTAAACGTAGGATTGTCGTTTGATGTCTCATGACAATTACCCATGTTTAAAAAGAATTTACTTACTCTTTTTAACAATGTCGTTGTAAGATTTATTTTGTTAAGAATTTCGCAAACCACCTGCCATTCCTTACTGGAGTCTCCAATATTTTTAGCTAATTGATTGGAATAATACTCATTTTTGCATATGCATATTTCCGATTTGACTTCATGATTTTTTTTTAGATTTTTTTAAGATTTCTCTAGCCTAGCATGGTAAGGATTTTTCTTTAAAGTATACAGATATGTTTTTCCTTTTTATTTTCTACAACAGTGAGGTGAACATCCAGTTTTTTTAAATGTTTGGTTTTTAAGAAAATTTTGAAAAATAATAGAAGGCTCAGTAGCATTATAAACTTCCCAAAATTCAAAATTAAATTGCGTTCTCAAGGAAACAAACATAATTTTGTTCTATTCTTTGACTTTGTCCTAGTAATCCTACCATTGAGTTGAAAGAAGTTCTTTGTGAGTGATTTGAAATCTCTAGAGAAGACGAAGTCAAAGAAAATTGATATTTAAGTCACCTAATAATATTATGTTTTTATATTTTAAACGGTCTCGAAACTAATAATTGCATGGGTATGAAATGTTAATATGAAAAAAACTTCAAGAATCAAGGAATAAGAATAATATTTGTTTATGATGATAGAGTAAACTTTCTATGATTAATGTTCATGGAAAAGCGAATGTTGAATTGAATCTTAGTAGAATCATCGTGGAGATGCACTCTTTGCATATTGGCAGCCTTCTATTGACTTCAATCTTTACGTTGTTTGTGGCTGTCAATGTGTTTCCCAGATATTTGAACACATCCACTTTTTGAAAGCTTTTATGGAGTACAGCCAGGTATGGTCAGTGGCCATATATTCGGTTTTCTAAGCCTACTTCCATTCCAGCCATTATGAAGTTTTCTGCACTTCTCTAAACTGTTCCTCCTTTATCTTCTATCTGGACCAGATCGTTAACGTAATTTAGAACAGATGTGATTCCATCAAGGGTTATTCCCCTCTCATTTTCTATAAGGGTTCCTATTACGAATTCCAACGTCAAATTTAAAAGAAGTGGTGGCAAGGCGTCTCCTCGTTTTTATCCTTAACGTAACTCCAATGTTTGAGGTTAGAACAGAATGAAAATAAAGAGCAAAGAATTTATCTGGACACAGAAATAGCACAGAAATCGATTTCTGTTAATGAAATAAAAAAAAATCAAGATGTAATTTAGAATAATTCTGTTTCGTCTTTTACTTATTTAGTATTTTGAACTACATAATAAAATTTCTACCAATGCCAAACATCTCCGCCTCCCTCGTATTTTTTTTATTTCGAATATCGCGATAAACCGAACCTTTTTTTTTTCCACATTATGTATTCTACAGTCCGAGTATTGTACTCTGTAATCCGAATTCTAACTTAAACATACAAACGCATTGGTTTTCACAGTAAAGTATTTACTGTAGGTTGTTTTTTTCCTTTTCTAGTCCTCTGCCTTGCAAGGCTAATGTAGGGAAGACTTATGCAAAGGATTTCCTGTCTGTCCGCCCGTCCGTACGCATACCAAACTTGCCGAGTAGCTATGAGTCTGAAACTTGGTTGCGTATATAACACATAGTACATGATTCTGAGCTCATAGCGACCGGATTTAGAATCCTAGCTACATTGGTAAAAATTTGCAAAATTCAAGGTAAAAGACCTAGAATTGTAACTTGGCTCCCGGCGAGTTGATCCCATCTTGTTTCTCACTTTCCGGCTTTTCGTTCGGATCTTGCCGTTTAAACACATGCTCCGACATTTATTGACATACATACGTATATTTGCATACACACTTTCACTTAAAAATGGACAATAAAAAAAAACTTTAAAAAGTAAAAAAATAAAATTTTTCTCTCGGCCTTTTGACTTTATTAAAATAACCTATTAATATTTTTAAGATAAGCGTCTCCGCGGCGGGGGACCGCTAAGTGAAGAAGGATAATTAGTTATATCTACATAGGTGTAATATATAAAAAATAATTAGGAATTAAAAAAAAAAATTGTGGGAAACCCTTAGCCCGAGAATACGGCATTGGCACTTCTCAGATATTAAACGCGACAATCTAAAAATTGTAAGGTATGTACACATGCGTACATTAAAAATGAGCATATAAAACATAATTTTTGTTTCGCTTTTAATAAATTGTTTTGTGTCAGAATGTAGTCGAAAAAATCTAAAGTCCAAAGCAATCAAATCTGCCGAATACCCAGAAATGGAGAAAAGATTGCATGAATGGCTTCTTAAACAAAAAAAAATAATGCTGCTGACGAGTTGCTGCAAATGATGGCCAAATCAGTTTTCAGAGACGTTTACGGTGAGGATCGTTCTTTCATTGCATTGCAAGTATGGATTTTAAGATTCGGAAAACATTTTGGTATACGTAACCTATGTTTGTGATTAGCAAATCAAGTAAACCACGATCCTTTGGGGCAGCAAAATTGCCTGTAGATTGCGACTCCACTGCAAGTGCTTGGATGACTTCAACAGATGTCCAAAAATGGTTTTTCTAATCCCCCCCCTCCCTCCGTTTTCTAAAAAAAAATACTTAATTTGGAAAAAAAAATATTAAAAATCAACAGTTACATCCACAATGCCGTGATATACTTTTTTGTAAAGCCAGAAACCTCTTCTTCATCTTGTTTTTAAACGAAGCTGTTTTAAGGAATACTTTTTGAGAAATTAATTTTCAAACTCAAAATTTTGAAGAAAAAAAATTAAAAAAAAAATTTGGAACTATTTTTTTTCAAAATTGTATGTAATTAAGTACTAATTTTTTTCAAAAATTCAATTCTCTTATTAGTTTTTAGTTAAAACCAGAAAACGGGATGCAAAAATGTCTTGTAGTTTTTGAGAAATTAAAAAAAAACCCGAACCATTTTTTTCTAAGAAAAACCTTTTTTTTTTGTTTTAACACGGCTGGACTTGTAGGCAAATTAATGTATGAAACATTGACCTCTTTTTTATTATTTTTAAAAAAAATCGGAGTTTTATGAGGATACAATAAAGTGACACAGTATTGGAATAACCCTGGATTGATTGTTTTTTTTTCATTGATAACGCCTGAAAACTGACCTGCGAATTTCGTTTGGGTCCGCCCGCCGCCGATGGGTTCTACCCGAATTTTGGATTTGGTCCGACGCAATCCCTCCCTTAGTACAAGGAGGATGGCTATTATGCTTGGAGTGCCCAAATCTAGAGTATGGAGAGTGCTTCATACCGAAAACTTACACCCGTACCATTTTAGTCCAGTTCAGGGACTCACCTCAAACGACAAGTTTTTGAAAGCAGAATTTTGTCGATCATTACTGCTTCGAGATGAAATTGAACGAAACTATTTTCCAAGCATATTCTGGACGGATGAAGCACAGTTTACCAGAGATGGGGTTACTAACTTCCACAATTTGCATCATTGGAGTAGCACAATCCACACAACAAAAAAACAAAATAAATCACAACACCGCTTTAGCTGTAATGTTTGGCTTGGTATTGTTGGAGAAACTGTAATCTGGCCCCGGTTTTTGAATGCCGTAATTAATGGAGAATCATACCTGCAGTTCCTACGAGACCTTTTGCTTGATTTGATGGACAACGTTCCGTTGGCCATAGCAGATAATTTAATCTACCAGCAAGATGGAGCAACAGCACACTACAGCTTGTGGGTTAGAAACTGGCTGGATGATCATTTTAGTGACCGTTGGATCGGAAGAAGGGGCCCCACGGAATGGCCACCTAGATCACCAGATTTAACTCCTCTAGATTTGTATGTGTGGGGATTCATGAAGAATTATGTTTACGAAGTGGACAACTGAAGAACGGATTGAGGTCGCTGGAGTCAAATTGCAGGAAACTTTGTCAAGCATAGACTTATCTGCAGCCATTAGAAGGAGATATAATCTTTGCCTTTTGTAAATTTTTAGAAAATTGCCTCTCCCGGCTAAACGGAGGGGAATAGACCCCCCCTCCCATACGATTTTTCTCTTGTCTTGACCAGACCTACACGCTCTAGCTTTTTGGCACCCTGATCGTGGGACACCCTGTATATATAAAATATATATCATGTATGTATGAATTTTTGTGTATATATTTAAGTTAAGGGAGGGTTAAGCTATTTTTAGTTATAAATTTCTTTGTAAAAAAAAAAAATATCTCACCCTAAGTTTTTTTTTTAAATATCACTTTTCTTGTCCTAAGTTGTTTATTTATTTTAATTATTGCAAATCAATCGTAAGGCCGAAAGGCGCAGCCTTAAGTTGTTCTATATGCTTTAGAATGTCCATACAGTAGGGTGTTTTATGTTAGTTGTTATTTAAGCTAGTTTAAGTATTTTTGTCTAGGGTAAGTGTGTTCTAAAAACATAAAAACAAAAATTTATTTAAAAACAAAAATTTATAAAAAAAAAAAACCCATTAAACATGAAATGCAATAACAGCGCTGGACGTTTTTATGACATAGTCGCTTGAGAACGAATCGCCCGCTTCTGATATATTGGCCTTGTAAAACCTAAAAGAAAAAGCTTTGATTGCATTTTACAAGCAAAAGAAAAAACAAACGTTTTGAATACCAATATAGGAATAAGTATGCCTAAGTTTTTTTTTTGTTTAAATAATAGAAAATATTTATTTTCCGTGCAATTTTTTTGCTTCAACCTTTTTTCTTTTCGTCTTGTACTCGTTAATTCGAATATTTCGATAATCCGAATACCCCCTTGCAATAATTGATCCGGATTAGCGACACATTACTGTACTAAAATTTGTCCATTTATTTTATATATTTTAAAAGTGGCCCTATCTAATGTTCGCAAAATGCACCATTATATTAACGCCATCATGTTTAACTGCGTTTATTTATCTTCGATTATTATTTATTTATTATCGTTTAATATATCTCAAAATCAAAGCTTGGCTTTTTGGATGGTGGACAATTTTCCTGCCATCAGGCCCAATCCTATTAATCTTAGTTTCGTCACTTCATACAACTTTTTCCAGAAGTTAACGTTTTTAGTTAGATCGGCTCTTGCAAATGCTAAGAGTCTTTGAATGTTGTTTTTTGGCAAGAATTGTTTCTTTCTACTTATACGCCCAAATAACTGAGCTTCATAATATTCAAAATAATGAAATCGTTCTTATGCGGTGGAACGACCCATTTGTGTAAATACAGCAAGTATACGGAATACAGGACAAGTTAACTACGAAGAGAAAATAAAGTAGAAGAAGACTAACTTAAAACCATTCCTTCAGTATTCTTTTTATATCTGTGTTATTAGTCGTAACATCAACCTAGTTCGCAACATCAATGCTTGACACATTATACAATTTTTCAAAGTTGATTAACACTTTTCGCTAGTATTCCGTTAAGAGGGGAGAGCATACGAAAGGTACATGTAATATGGAATTTGAATTCAAGATAATGTTTTTTTCTGTCAATAATCAAGTCTAGTCTCCAGATTTTATAAAATGACCCATTGTAAGCTCATTAACATTCGATAAGTTTAAATAAATATGTATTTCCCTTTTCGTATAGATAGATATGTAGATACTTCTTTTTTTCGTGCTATGATACTTTACAATATGGTTGTCACACAATTTACATACAGTGATTCGATAGCTACATATATACATACATATCTTTCAACTGAAATATTATCTTTTGGGGTTATGAAATAATGTTAATTTAAGTAATAATAAATTTGAAGGAAACCACGACAAAACCTTCATTGTAAACCAAAAAAAAATAAATAAATAAAAAAAAAGATAAATAAATAAAAATAAAATGAAAATATACAATATAAACATAAAAATAAATAAATAGATATATAATTATTACTTAAAACAAATAAATAACTAAATAGACAAATGAATAAATACACAGATAGGTAAATAGTGAAAATATATAAGTAAATAATAAATAAATAAATTTTCGTATTATTTTATGTTACCTCGAGCTAAACTAACTTAGGCATTAGTAAAGATTTCCCGTCATTTACTTTCAGATAATCAACTGCGGTGACCTGGATAGCTATCCGTTACTCCAATACCTCGACCTCTCATATTGTCACATTGATGAAATCGAAGAAGATGCACTCGGTCGTCTCGAAATCCTTGAAACCCTTTTCCTGGATCACAATAATCTCAAACGTATACCAATAAGTCTACCTACCAGCCTCGAGCACCTCTTCCTACACGACAATCAAATCATGGACATTCAATCGCAATCGTTCCAAGGATTAAACAACCTCAAAACACTCGATCTATCAGCCAATAAACTACTCTACCTTCCTGATCTACCATTACCAAAGCTCCTAACGCTCAATCTTCAATCATCCGGAATAAACGGGTTGCATCAAGCTATTGTCACAACATCACCCCATCTACGGGATCTCTATCTCGAGGACAATCCAATTAAGTGTGCCGACCTATTAGGAATTGCTGAATGGGCGAGTCCTTGTCGCAATGATCGGCGTATTACCGAACGAATTAATATCAAATCGCATTACGTAAGAGTGCACAACTACTTCGAGCGTTTCCATTGCGGCTTGGATACTAATGAATGTGGCGTGTGTACAACGGATGCCGCTATTCAGAACTTGGTGCCAAGAGATGACAACGACGTCACACACAAACCAAATTGCCTGGAAGTGAATGGACTTGGCAAACCTATAAAACCAATAACAACAAAAGAAACACTTACCCACGGAACAAAAAATAATGAGCAACTACGAGATACGACAGCAGTCATTGCTGCGCCCACAACAACTGAAATCTCGACGACCCGAAAAACAAATGCAGCATCTCCAGCAACAGAACGTATCAAAACGATAAATGGAACCAACGCCCCAAAGAAGGCTTATACAACAATTCATACGGCGAAATCGAAAGCATCAACAACAACCACTATTACCGCCATCACCACCACCGCTATGAGACAGTCTAATTCGACCGACAAAGCCTTACCACAACAACAACAGCTGGCAGCTAAAAGCAGTTCTAGTTCTTCGAAATCCGACAGCAATTATGTCGAGACAAGTACCAGGACTACCATCAAGCCCACTACACCAACAAGAGCGAATAGTTTATTGAGCCAAGAAAACATTGGCAGAAGTCAGAAAGGATTCAAGGCGCAATCAGATAAGGCTACGGAAATAGGACACGGCATTAATGGAGGAATTTCTGTACCAACAAATACCACCAAACCAAATTTGCCAACAACAACAATACAATCCCAACAACCCCTACAGAAGTCGGAGGCAACACCATCAACTACAACCACGTCTATCAGACATATCCCGAATGAAAGAGCGACGAACAAGCTAACCAAGGAACACAATCAGCAGCATAACAAAATACAAGACATACTACACACGAAGGATAGACACTTAATTGGTACACCATTGCTAATGCATAAGGGACATGTCGTACTCATCCCACCCGTACTTATTTCAACTCCAACTACGGCTTCCCTAATACTAACAACAACGGCAGTGTCGACCTCAAATGAGAATTTACTGCTTTTGGCGCCACGCCAAAATACCAAAGCCGAAACCCATGACAGCATTAGTAGCAGCATAACCACTACCACCAGTACAACAATTACCACATCAAAAGGAAATAAATTGGAGACGGCAGTGGACATACACACGCAGAACTACCACCAAACAGGATCAAATGAAAATGCCATCATTAAAGCAAACAAGAAAAAGATGACCAATGCTCCATCAGGTCAGGAAAATCATTACCAGGACATTGGACAAACTCAGCCACAACATAAAACTCATCTTGTCTTCTCATCCAACAAAATAATACAACAAAAACCAGTAACCAGCGCTTCCGCCAATCCACCACCATTAACACCCCAGGATAAGATACAAAGATATGATGACAATAAGAAGGAGTTCGATGGCAATGGAATACTGCCAAGTGAGCGGAGTAAACAATTTGCAAGTAATTTAAAAGTTACTGTTAAAACAGGGTCAGCGCAACAGCACCACATTCACAGTTCACATAGTTTAAACACCCCATTAGATGTAGAGATATCCCGACGGGACACGGACGACTTCTTCAAACAAACCCTTGAAAAAGGAGCAAACAGAAACGAGGACAGGTCTTCACCCCCGTTGTCCCCGAGCAGCACGAACCATCACAGTCGAGTGAACATCCCACTATTGAAAAATGATGACGATTTACAAAACTTGAAGCATGAATCCCAAATGCAATCAAACATCGAAGGACAAACAACAAATCAAATAAACGATCACGCAAAGGGCAGTAGCAGTATTTCCAATGCAACTGCAGCCCTAATCAAGCTTGAAGCCGGGCCAAGAACTGAAGCAGCACTTTCTAAAGAGCGACAACAAGAGCGCGGTCATCAAAATACGGTCAAATCGGAACGCTGGCTGGACATTCGTAAGGCAACACGACACCCGGGACTGGTCGTGGTCATCGGAGTGACATTCGCTATTGTGTTTATTGTCGGCCTCCTGCATGTGTATCGCCACCGGCAGAAACCCTTAAATTATATCGGTCATCGCTACTGCGAATACCAGCACGAACACGGTCATCATCATCAATACGGGCAGCAGGACCAAGACTACCAAGAGTACCAGGACTACCAGGACCATCAGAGCCATCATCATCATCTCTACCAACATCAACAGCAACACCACCATCATTTCAACCACGAATCCAAGCCTGACAATAGCCATTGCGGAAGCGATGGAAATAATCACAATCAATGCACCAACTATAGCGGTTGCATGGACGATCGAACGCAGGCGACATCGTTACCATCCTCATCATCATCCTACACCTCTTCGCCACATCATTTGCTGCGTATTCATGAAAAGCCGTCGCCACCAACGACGCCCACTTCTAAATACCAAATCCACAGAGAGAAATGCCCGTCGACAGGATGTACCAATGCTACAAGCAGCACCACTCATACTACTTCCAATTATAGGCCCTTTCAACTTTCGAATGGCAGTCGAATCAAACACAACCGCCACTCGTCGTCCCTGCCACCCGATGACGAACATCATGACTTCTATGCCGAAATGAACCATGGACCGCAATCAACCGTCCTGGCAAGTGATTTCTTTCCAATGGAACTATTAAGCGCACCGTCCCGGATACAGCCATCAACACTGCTGGTTCCTATGACATCAACCACAACTGCGTCGTCGCCCCATGACACTACTCATCGTGCAATTGCACCCGTTGCACTAGCACAACCAACATCACTTGCCCTAGTAAGCCACCTATGTGGCGAGCAACAACAGCCAAATCGAACGTTCGATGACGACTACCAGGACACTACACCCAACCGGAGAGACCGGAGTAAATTTGACATTTGGTGACAAACAGTCTTTGCCAAGAAATACATTCCATTCAATTGAATCTTGCCGGACGACAAGGGACGATCACTCGTAGTAATTGGGTGCCAAATGGGATAGAAAAGAAGTCCATAACACAAATACATATACGAGTACTCGTATGTGTATACACACTGCCGTCATATTTTTTTCCTTCCATCCAATTTTAACGTTGATATTTTCTTTTCGATTTCATTTTATGTTTTTCTTTGTGACTTGTCCTTGTAATGCCATGATGCACATTTATGGAATCTCTCACTCGACCAGATCCCCCCTAAACGAATAAAATCCAGAGAGCAGCACAGATTGCATCTAATCAAAATAGATTTACGATCTTTGAGGCACCGCTTGAGACATTGTCTTCTCATGTACATGTGTGTACCCCCCATATAACCTCTTGCTTATATGCTGCCGTAACCACAGGAGCAAGGTAAGATAGATAGAAGAACGAAAATATTTTTAGATAAAGCGAAATCCTCCAACCATCAGAGAATCTTTCGATTAAATTTTACTCGTATAAGCAATGGGTGGCATCTGATTACGTCGATTCAATAAATTGCGGTTAAGGAATTGTGAGAGGGCGAAGGTAGATGCTGCGGATTACATACAATTTTAAGAACTTTAAGACGGTGCATCAGAACGCGATATATACAATACTTATTTCCTGTTTATTTTCTTTTTTCTTTAATATTGATAGAATTAAAATAATTATTTAACTACCTAACATATATAAGAAAAAAATACAACTGTCTGTCAGCAGTCTCCAAATTAATTTTATTTTATAAACATACAATATATTTATAAAAGAAAAAACCTGTAAATACATATACTAGAAACGAGAAGACAATTAATTTTATTCTTCAAAATAGATATTTTTTCAATGAAACATAAATTAATGTCAACCCGAAACAATCCCGAATAATTGCCAAAACCAATTAAAAATAATAAAGATTTAAATTTAATAAGAACAAAAAAAAAAAAAAACTACAAAAATGAAATTAAATTCTAGCGATAGTTCTGTTGAAATAAATACTTATTTTGGTCTTTCTTGAGTAGTTTAACACGGAAGATACATTTTACATACTTAGATACTATATTGTAAGAGATTGAAAACCAAAAATAATTCTTTTGCTTTCATTGTAAATACTAGAAAATAATATTTAAATCAGAAAGTGGTGAAAAGCAAGTGTATGGTCGGGAATTTATTCATAGTTTGGAAGATGAATGATTTGAAGCAAGAATAATACTTCCTTTGTCATAATTGTGTTAGGACAAGCCTATAAATGATAAATAAAGACTAAACTATATACATTGATTGTTTTCTAATTGAACGGAATGAGAGATGATCGATTGGATAGTGCATCATACATTGACAAGCCCGGATCAAATTCATCATGGAAACTGGCTGTAGTTTCTCCTTCTTCTCACAATGAAAAAAATATGAGGTGGTCACATAAACAATTGCTGCCGAAGTACTGATCATCCCCAAAGTGATCATTGAAGATTTGTTTACAGTTTAATCTTTCTGATGGTACAAATATGTGAGTATGTACACTATTAGTTAATTTTTTCTATAGAAAATGCTTCAATTCAAAGGAAACATGAAATCAGCCGCAGTAACTCGAAAATTTGACGGAACTATTTGTTTGGGTCTGTAGCGACAGAACTGTTCGAAACTGGCTTACCAAATTCGATGAAAACGATTTTTTTTTTCTAAAAAATATATGTAAGTATAGGAGGTCATTGATCATGAACAACTTGCCGCAGTGTTAAAGAAAGGCCATATGCGACTGTTTCCGGCCTCGCTGCTAGGTTTAAAGTCACAACTGCGGCCATAAGTTAACTAGCTTCGGCTATCGATAAAAAAATGACGGTAAAACCCTACTGCAAATAGCCATAAACCTATACTGCTGCATGATAATGGAAGACTTTTCCGAATTTTTGACAATCAGCGAAAATTTCTCGGTTGACACAGAGATGGCATTCCAATAAGCAAAAATGTATGTTTGCTACCTGGGTGCACAAGTCACGTTGTCATATTGGTAATCCTTAATATCCCGAGTGTAGCCCCTCCATGTTTAACTGTTTTTCTACTTTTTATTCGTTTGATTTCTTGACCACTGCCTGTTCGTTCCTGCCCATCTTGTTTTTTTGTTCTTGTTGGAAGCCTCTACTATCTGACGCACATACTGGTCCATTCTGTTACCAGAGAGACATTCTTTATTGTAATTTCTCCGTTGGGAAGCCCCGCGGAGGAGCTTCAGTGAAGAGATTCGGCATACACCACGTCGGCCCCAAGGGTGCGCAACCGTGCGCGAGCGAAGGCGGGACAGTCGCAGAGAAAGTGTTCTGCTGTGTCATCCTACTCGCAACATGCAGCACAGGTTGGCGTCTCACTGATGCCAAGCGCCAAGCACGTAGAGATGCTTAGCACAAGTGTAATGGACCTGTAATGTATGTAATGGCCTACAAGCCTTCTGCAATAATTTCTCCTTAAGGATAAGAAGAATATCGCGGACTTCTTGCAGACATCAGCGCGGACGCACTTAGTCATCCTGCATCTTGGATATTCCCTCCATCTACGACTGTGTGCATTAAAGATCCAATTCTTGGCGTCGGATTTGCCGTGGAAGCAGATAGACCTAAGGCAGGTTCAGGTCCTGAGAAACTCTCTTCTGAGCCCCTTCTAGCGAGTTAACCGGAGATCTCTATTCCTGGGATACCAGAGTGACCTAGAACCCATACAAGTCTTAGTGAATTTAGTTTTCGGACTTTGTTCAAAAAAGTCTTGAGTACTAATTTGGAACAGGATAGAGGGTTAGACACAGCTTTGAGTGCAGCTTGGTTGTGACTGCAGACGCATATATTTCTTCCCAGAGCCAGTCCTAACGCAATGGAAATTTGACTGTGAAATTATACCGCAATAGGATGGCAGGTGTCATTGCGTCAGAAGGCATATCTATGAGAAAGGGATAAGTACACTGTCATTTCAATGCGAGTTGTATCAAAAACCATTTCTCTTGAGGCGAAATATGGCTTTCTGTGCGCGCCCTCTGATATACGAGTATATGTATGTCAAGGGGTGGAAGATTCATCATAGCATCTAGAGGAGCGCCCGGTGTGCTGAGGAAAGACCCCATACAGCTGAGATGACTCTTTGGAGTTTGGTGAAAGAGGCCACAACGTGTTTGCCTGTTAGCCTGTACCACAAGTTTTGATCCACAAAACTAGTATTTCATCTACAGCATGTCGTCTAGCAGCGTTACACATGCCGTCGAAAGTAGCGTTATCAAAAGCTCCATCAATGTCAACGAAAATGCCCAGTACGTATTCTTTCCTTTCAAGAGCGCATTAAATTCTCCCAACTAGATTTTGAAGCGCAGTCTCGCAGGATTTTCCGCGCTGATAAGCGTGCTGCATCTCCGAGAGATGATGCATTCGAAGGGTAACTTTACGCATGTGCAACTCTACTGGTCTCTGTATGCTTTTCAGCAAGAAGGATGTTAGACTGATGGGTCTAAAACTCTTGGCGAGTGAGTAATCTTCTTTCCCTATTTTGGGAAGACAACTTTCATCGCAGGCCAAAGAATAGGTATATAGGCAAGTGCCAAGCTAGCAGTAAAAATTCTTTTCAGAGTAGGAAACAGCTGTCTTATACCTTTTTGCAGCATAACAAGGTGTATCCCATCAGTACCTGGCGACTTGAAACCATTGAAAGATGACACAGCAAATTCGTTGCCACGCGTACCAGCTACGCCGAGTTGTTTTCATCGTTTCTGCCGCAGTTACCATTGAAGAAGTGTGCAACGAGTCGATTACAGTCTGATTTCCATGCCTACCTTATTCCTCGTAATTTTATTACTCATCCAATGGTTAAGGGTGAATAGATCTCCTCCTATTCTTGATTGTGTAGTTTTCTCCATTCGCCTGTCTCTTCGTCCAGAACCACCGATTCTTCTTAAGATTTTGTTTTAAAAGACCCGAAATCTATTTTCTTCCTTCTTAGTCAGAGAAGATGTTTCACGTCCGTAAAGTGTCACCTGCACTATTTGTTTTTTATAAATACGGATTTTGACATTATGAGACAAGAATTATTGTGAATAATTCCTTCATCGCGAAAAAGCGCACGTTGCCCATATGCAGTCTTCTATTTATTTCGATCTTTATGTCGGTTTTAGCAATCAATAAAGTACCCCAATATTTGAATTCTTCCACTTTTTCAAAGCCATAAAAAGTGATATTTTGGAAGGACCTCATTACGAATTCCAGCACCAAATTAAAAAAGAATCGTGACAAAGCATCTAATTGTTTTAATCCTGCAAGTATCTCATACGTTTCTTACTTTAATTTGTCATTTGTTTTGATTTAATAATGCTTATATCAGTTTCACCAACTTTTTCGGGATTCCAAGCCTTACAAGGACGCGATACATTTTCGATTGATCTAAAATCTACGAATAGTTGTGTTCGTAGAATTCCCATTTCTTTTCTAAAAGCTGTCGTATAGTGAAAATCTAGTTCACTCGTTAAACGATTCCTCCTGAGGCCACACTGGTAGTCTCTGATAATTTTCTTAGCGTATGATGTCAGTCTCTTTGAGAGAATATTTGACAGCACCTTTTAACAACTTGGTAGAAGAGATATTCCCCAGTAGTCGTTGCATAGCGATCGGCCACTCTTTACGCGATTAATGACCGAGTTTTTCCATTTCTCGGAGTTGGTAAAGAGTGCATTTAACCATTCTGAGGGTAAAAATATGTTTATACACTAGGAATGATGTATTCCTTCTAAGAGAATGCTTCAATTCAAAGGAGACATGGACGCTGCAGCAGCAACTCGGGAAATTAACGGTGCTATTAGTTTGGATATGTAGCAACAAATCTGTTCGAAACTCGACTACTAAATTAGGTGACGAAGATTTTTGCCTAGAAATAGGTGAAAGTCACGAGGTAGACCAAATGAAGTTACTGAGCATCAATAACTTGCAGTAGTTTTCAAGAAATTTTAGCTACTATTCTTTCAACTGCAGCCATAAGTTGACCCATTTTGCCCATCAGTAAGGTAAAAAAACTTAGAGCGGTGGGCCATCTAGTGGTTTTTTTTTTTTAATTCATAGGTTATTTTGACACTGACCGCTGTTTCCCGCTCGAAATCTTGACAGAAAGTGAGTATCATACCTCCGCGGAACGAAATGTGTCGCTTTACGCTTGAACAACGTTGGGAAATATTGAAAACTTATTTCCAAAATTAGTGCTGTGTAGCCCAAAGAGTGCGTTTATTGGCCGAAATGAAGCACCCACCACGACTGCTGTACGCAAGTTTGTGCAAAAAGTTCGTGAGACTGGTATACCAGTGGAAAACACTCATGTGGCTGGTATGGCCGAGAGTGTGAGACCCAATTCACGAACATCAACTCGCGACCGATCTCAACAGCTCAACATTTCGCGTACTAGCCTGAGGAGAATTCGGCACAAACTTGTCAGATTATTCGCTTACAAGGTCCAATTGACCCAGCAATTGAAGGCGCGCGACCATCCGCTTCGTTATCACTTCGTATTCGTTTGGGCCTTAAAGCAGCGTGAATTGGACAACCGTTTTGGGTGAAAAATTGCCACTCGGAAAACCCGAACATTATTGTGGAGTGGTGGCATCATTTGACCATTTTTCTTCGCAAATGAGGTTGAGAACAACGTTTCGGTCAATGATAGGCGGTACAGAGCTGTGTTAACCGACTTTTTTTTTTACTGAAATTGAAGACTTGGATTTGAACGACCTCTGGTTCATGCAGGATGGCGCGCCATGCCAGACAGCCCATGCCATAATCGATCTTTTGCGCACCAAATTCCCAAATCGTGATATCAGCTGTTTTGGTGATGTCAATGGCCGCCTCGGAGCTGCGATTTGACCCCTTTGGACTTTCTTTTGTGGGGAAACGTGAAGGACCGATGTTATTGCAACAATCCGGAAACGAGTCAAGCACTTAAGGCCAATATCATCTAAGCAATCCGTGAGCTACAACCCGAAACCATTAACAAGGTCTTAGAAAATTTGGGGTGACAGAAATTGTATTTCATCATTAATGGGAATGTTTGTTCTTACTAATAAAGCCATAATGCTTAAAAAAAAATCAATGTTGTTAATTTTATTGCATTTTTAAAAAGAAACTTGTATTTGGCCCACCCTGTACAAAGATCATACGAAGGTAAGGCGAACATTTCTTAGCCTTATACAAGGACAAAAATGTGAGTGGGCGAGTTGCGTTGGTACCCCCAAATGTCACACCCAGTAGAATTATAACCCGTGTAACTTTGTCTGTATACTTAGTGTCTCTTATCTGTATTGGTTAGGAACCTTCTTTTCTCAATTGCTAGATCTTGCATTTGCTCATGCGTTTAGAATCAGTCCTTTGTGTCAGGAAGAGCCTGGGGTGCTTTGGTTGGTGGTGGTCATTCGAGACTGAAACCCGAAGATAAGTTATTTTAATAAATAAAGTAACGCTATATACAAGTTTTTTTTTTTAGTTGATGGTTTCTTCGGAATGTATTGTAACTAATATACGTGTCATTAGTTTGTTCAATAAGTTTCAACTTGTTCTATCTACTAGTATATTTTTCCTTAAAATAGGTAAAATTGAACATGATGACTTCATAAAATTCTTCCTTTTGGATGGATTAACCTCTAAGGAAATTCATGCGAATAGTCAAAAGGGTAAAAAAATGTTATTGTTCCTTCGATGTCAACCTTTAAAAAGTAGATAGCTGAGATTAAATTTGTAGTGGATGGCCAAAAACTGCAACCACACCGGAACCAGCGCATTAAATCGTGTTGGACGATAGGCGAGTAAAGGTGACAGAAATAGCTGAGGCTAAGCGAATATCGGAAGAAAGGTTACGAAACATCTTGTACAAAGGATTAAGGATGCAAATGCTTTGGGCAAGATGGGTGTCGCATTTGCCGAATGCTGATCAAAAGCAAATACGCAAACGATTTTCCCAACAATCTTTGGACCGATTCAATTTGTGCGGCAATTTGTCACCATGGATGCGACATGAGCAAGCAGTGGGTGGAAGTCGGTAGTTCAGCCCCAAAGAATGCGAAGTCGATCGCATTTGAGAAAGGGATGCTGTTAATTAATTATCTTGCAAAAGGCAGAACCATTACAGGCGAATATTATTCCAACCTTCTTTCTGAATTGGTTATCAAAGATCGTGAGAAGAGGCCTTGCTTAAGGAAGAAAAAAATCATCTTTTATCAGGACAATTCACCTGCATACAAGCGTTCGTGGGAAAACTGGAAGATTTGGGGTAGGATTTTTTCGGCCATGCTCCCTACTCTCCTGATCTCCAGACTTTAAGAAAGGGAAGTGCTTCGCATCCAGTGAAGAAATTGAGAGTAATGGAAAAAAAAAGAGGAAAATAGATGAACATCATAGAACGAAAACTAATATTGGAGAAACGCTGAACCAAGTGTGTTGAAGTCAAGGGAGAGTATGTGGAATAATAAAATCATCTTTTAACAGAGGGTCGCAGTCATTGCTAGGCTGAGAACCTTTCACCATTCCGTATAAACGCCTATATTTTTTTTTTTTCGAAAATGATACTGGTGTAACCGTTTCAGCGAACGGGTTGCAAAAAATTGCTGTGGACGTAGACCACGGACACAACTTTGTAAAAGTTTTGAACTCAAATTTAATGGACTTCAATTGATACCGATGTACAGTGTGAATATAAAAGTTTTTATTTGAAAGCCATATCCGTATTCACGTAAAAGTGTAATAAAATTGATGGAGGCAGGGCCGATGCAGATATTTGCATTCCCTTATCCACAAAATTAGAAAATACAAACATAATAGTAAAGGAATAAGACTTATGTATCTAAATGCAGGGTCTTTCATGACAATGACTCATTTCACGGGAAAGGTATAGAAAACTCGAAAAGTGTGAACGATGTTAGATGCCGGCGGAGGTTCCAAAATTGATAGCGCCTAGAAAATTGTAAATTGATATCTCAATAAATCTTTCCGTATGACAACATTAAACTGTAATAATAATGAAAATAAAAAACTTTATCACCCTGCAATTGATCCTGAAAAAATTGCACCCGCTTTTTATTTCTTCAATCTGGCTAAACGATAAACATTGTGGAAAAATCGACATTCAAAAGAACATAGCGCTGCGACATTTTTCAAATTTTTTTTTATATAATGTATATAAAAATGGGAAAATAAATAAGATAGATAGATATTTTTTATTTCGTACACAATATTTTGCAGAATTTTTGTTATTGCACTTTGTACAGAGATTTGATAATTTGATATACATACATATTTTCTTTCTACTGGAACATTATTTTTAATTCTATTAAGATTGTTTGGATGATGTGATGTTAATTTTTTTCTTATTAAGAAAATTTTGCAGGGATACAGATGCAAACAAAGAGGCAAGTGATAATCTGTAGGTGCAAGGTGTGGGCTATACGGTGGATGTATCAATATTCATCAGCCAAGCTCTCGAAATTTTTCTCTATTCATTACTGCGTCATTAAAAATGAATATGGCGTTGCCATGATGGAAGACAATGTTCTTTCTATTGATCAATTTCGGACGGTATTTGTGAATTGCTTGCAGCTATCTGGTTAATTGCTGAATTGTTTAACCCAATTATAGCACCTCATAATATACGAATGCCTTCCAGTCCCACTATATACCCAACAAAACCTTACGGGACGTCAATTCAGGCTTCCAAGTATTTTACCTCGCTACCCCGCGGTCTTTTTCACACGAAATTCTTGTATTTTACCCTTTTTCATTGCCCTTTATTAATTATGGAAATGGGTTGATTTCATTTCAGTAGCGTTTAACACACTCGTATATTGAATCCGTTCGTAAGGTTTTTCATAGTTAATTTATGCAGCAAACATTATGTGTCTTTTTGTATCCAGCCTTAAAAATGATCATATTTAAATCTTTAGCAATATCACTAGTGCTTATATAACGATCTTTGTGTTTGTAAAAAAGAGTGACGTGGGACAATCAAGGAATTCGTTTGCCTTTGGTCCGATTGGTCCGATGTATGCACGAATAAGTGTACTCTCAGAGGGTAAGTGCACAATAATTCTTGCAAATCACTGATTTTATAGGAGGAATTTAGCTTCGTAAGAGAAATCTAGTATAAAAATAAGGCTGACTTTAAATAAAGCGGAGTCTGTAGTTTCAGAGAAAAATGATGTACATATGTATGTATAAGTTAACGACGGATAAGTTTCATCCCACGGTCCACGGCAAAAACATCGGTACATCGTTACGTGATGGAATTTGCCTAGTATGCACCTAGACGCCAACATCAGTCCAAGGTTGCACACGCTGACACCCGAGCCGTGCATCCCAACTCCAAGTAGCCAAGAAATCACTCGGCACATTCGTGACAACTATGCCGACACCTGAGCCGCGCCATCCGCTGAACACCTTATCGCATCCGCTACGAGTCCGCTAGGAGGTCACATGACCCTTCAAAAGACCCGAACCGGTGACCCCCCAAATCGTGTTGCATCCGTCGAAAAAGCCAGTAGTCGGAAGGAGCAAGGTCTGGAGAATACGGCGGGTGGGGTAAGACCTCCCATTTCAGCGTTTCCAGGTAATTTTTGACCACTACTGCCACGTGGGGCCGAGCGTTATCATGTTGCAAAATCACCTTGTCGTTCCTTTCGGTCGTTTCTGGCCGTTTTTCACGCAATGCACGACTCAAACTCATTTGTTGTAGTCGATAACGTTTCCCATTAATGGTTTCGCCTGGTTTTAGCAGCTCATAGTACACCACACCCGTCTGGTCCCACCATATGCAGAGCATGACCTTTGAACCGTGGATGTTTTTCTTTGGCGTCGATGTAGACGATGGTGGAACGGGTTCACCAGGCTTTGTATTTTTTCTTCTTGGGGTTATCGTAGTATATCCACTTTTCATCTCCAGTCACGATCCGGTGCAAAAATCTCTTCCTTTGATGTCTTTCAAGAAGCAGTTCCGAGGTGAAAAATCGCCTTTCGACATCTCTCAGTTTCAACTCGTACGGCACCCAATTTCCTTGCTTTTGAATAAATCCAAATTTCTTTAACCGAACGGAAATTGTTTCCTGAGTCACTCCCAACGATTCTCCGAGTTCACTTTGCGTTTGGCACGGATCTTGATCCGGTAAAGCCTCCAATTTCTCATCTTCAAACTTTTTGGGCTATCCAAGACGCTCTTTGTCTTCGACGCTAAAATCACCACTTTTGAAGCGTCGAAACCACTCTCTGCATGATTTATCGGTCGGAGCAGATTCACCATAAACTTCTACAAGCATTCGATGGGCTTCAGCTGCACTTTTCTTCCAATTAGAAAAGAAAATCAAAACTTCCCGCAAATGCTGTTTATTTAAGACAAATCCGGACATTTTCGAAGAGGCAAAAAACAATCTTGTTGTCAGAAACAGACGCTGATGCACACTAATTATTGTTGACAGATGTCACACCTTTCCAATGAAGTAGGTAATCGCATCCAAGATCAGCCACAACTTGCAGGTGGCGCCATGTTTTGAAAACGGACCGAATTAATTTGTACCCCCAATAAAAAGCAGTCTGAGTTTGTTCACCTAAGATCAGAGCCAGTATGTACGGCAGAAGCTATTTCAAGCTCTTTGCAAGGTGGATTGGATCAGACACTTTACCTACCTTGTCTGGACTTATTTATAAAATATTGCCGCAGAAAGAGCTCTTAGGGTTCGCGGAGGTTCAAGAGTTTACACTCTTTTGGCGTTTGTCACGCAACCTGGGAGGGGTGCAGATGGTTTGTGTTGAAGATGTTCGTTCACTACTTTGCGGGGTGGTTGTCCTAGATAGGATTCTAGACTGAATTTGTCGCGTGGATTGTAGTTCACAGTAACTTTTTTCTGTTTCCATGTCATTAAGGTGTTATATTGGAAAGGCACACACAGAGTATGAATTTTAAAGTGATCTTACACTGCGAGTGTTATGCCTTCGTCAGCCTTTTTTTGATCATCTCTCATTCACAACTGATGTTGTTGCACAGTTTTCTCCATATAGGAATTGTTCAACAGTCGGTGATGATTACTATTGCATCACGCTCTCTGCTGGAGAAGACAATCACTAGGTTCTGTTTCCTTCTTTCAGTAGACAGACCTCTGATGACGAGAAAACTCAACAATTTTAAAATATCCACACGAGTTACCTGCCACTTGCTTAAAAATTATGTGTGGAAAGATGTCCTTGGTCTGCTCTTTCTCTAAAGAAGTGCTTAACGTTAAGCAAATATTTTAAAACAGAAGTCTCCACCCAGGGTGAACTTTGATTTCTTAAGATGTTAAGATGAATTCTTAAGATGAAGAAGGAACTGATAGTGAAGTGAGTTCGAAGGAAGGTATTCGGTATTCTGAAAATCGATACGACTTTACATGAAAAGTGCCATCATTACTTAAATGAGCATATCTGACCTACTGTGCTTGCTTTCTTAACCCCGAATTGTAAGCCACATGCATACAAACCTTTTTAGTTGCCAGTATATTCAATACATAATACGAAATACTAAAGTCCTTAAAGCATAAACCTTCATCAAAATTATAGATGCAATTCTGTGGGGGCTTTAAACCAATGTGGCTATCATTAAGAGCTAAAAGATTAATCTAGATCTCAACTAAGTCTCAAATACAGGACAGAAAGTAGTTCTGTCTGCGGTCAATAGTCTGCAGTACATTGTGGTGATCAGCATTTCAAAACCTTCACCGCAATAAACTTTTTGACTCTGGCAGTAAAAGGCTCATTTACCTTTTTATTCCACTCTCATTCTCCATCGCAAAACAATCTATGTAGTTCATCTCGACTTGCCGCACTCACGGACAGAATAAAAAAGTAGAAAAGGCGAATCCACTTTTCAATAAATGATGAACTCATTTGCCTTACCCTAACTGCATGTGCGGTTAACCTCACAGCTTCATTGTTGCACTACGTACGCCCATAGGTACAACGCACACAAGACTATAAAGTACTTGCCCCGTCTCAGGATCCTTCAGACCATATGAAACAATCTCAACCGACAAAAGCCAACACTGCTTTGCCCCCTCCGCTTTCGTTTTTTTTTTTGTGCTTCCAACCACTTTTGTTGTTTGACAACCTCTCCGCCTCGAGTATTTAGTTTAGTACACTCCGAGCAATACGAATTCAAATAACCTCTCTCTTCCACTCCATCGGATCGGAATTTTAAATGAAGCCCGACAAAAAAGGATATCAAACCGCTCCCTTCGGTCATAACACTACTCATATGTTACACCTAGGAGCATCTCCAAACACAATGGTTCTTATGCTGGAAGTTGTCATACCGTCAACTTGAACTATACTGCTTCCGCCGCAAACCTATACAAATGAAATGCTCCAAGTTTAGAATCCTTACATTTTCATTTCATTTTGTACCAGGATTGTCCTTATCCTTTCGCTCGTGGTTCTACTCGTACAATTATCAATGGAGTGGGCATGTGTAAGCGTTATCTCGAAAGAGAATATTCCTTGGAATGTGAAACTAGGACACTCTCCGGTCGAAGTGGCACACGAAACAGCTGCCATCGTTCGAAATATTCCCACAATGGATAAGAAAATTTAATAAAAAAAAAATCAAAAAGAAAAACCAAAAAATGGGAAAAAGTACGAAAAACCCCAACAAAAAAAGGCAAGGCTAGAATAGAGAAGAATGAAATGAAATGGAGATCAGTTCTCGAATAGTTGCTGTATGTGGCAATGATTGTCGTTGTCGACCTCCTCCGTTTCGTCTGTTAGTGCCATGCCACCATTTACTGGTAGTGATGCTGATGTTGGTCGTGATGCTGCAGCTAGCGCTGTAGCCATTCTGGCTGTAAGTACTGTTGTTGTTGCTATTCGTATCAATGCTGCCAGTGCTGCTTCGTGTCCTGTTGGATATACTCTGAGCTAGATGGCACAATGAAATGGAGGGAGGAACAGGAAAAGGTGAAATGTCAAAGACATATTCATTTCAACCTCATTACGTATTCCGGTAGTTATTATGGCGAAAGCTTCCATTTGGGATGCTGTTTTGTTTGTTTTTTATTCTTTTTTGCTAGTCCTTTTTCTGTTTGTTGTTTTTTATTTCTTTGTCGACTCTTTTTCCTACTTTTTTTCGTTTTGTTATGCATATATTTTTTTCAGTTGAAAGGTTTCTGGGGAATAAAAGCGCTCATATCTGGGAGGGAAAGGGTTTCTATTTCGCACTTCTGGTGGATTTCGCCTCTTATATTCATTTCGGGAATTGCTTTGTACCCGGAGACATATTTATAATATATACATGTACGAGTACATACTTGTGTGTTCCATGCACACATTTGTTATCATCCTTCGGGATTTGATAGTTGGTACCGGCAGACTTTTAGTAACGTCGGAATACCTAATATTTGTTGTATTAAATTCAGTTTCAGTATAGTTTTCGACTTCCTGGAAATGAGTGCCGAATAATAGATTTTTTCTAAAAAAAAAATTTAAATTCTGGACATCCCCATAAGTAACAAAGAATATTTCTTGTACGAGTAGTACATAGTATATGTATGACCTTCCGTGCTATTTTTACATCTGTTTTACTAGTTTATATTTGCATACCTACATACATATTTGAGAGATACATAGGTTATACATACATACATATGTATTATGTATGTATGTAGGTAAATATATACATATAAGTAAATACACAATAGCAGAAAACAAACGGGACACATACCCACGCTTTCTCTCATGCGAAATGCTAACAATTATCTATGTAGTTTGGCTATGGAACAAAAACACCTCCATGCGAGATAGGAGTCAGACTACACCCGCGGCTCAGAGTGCCAGTCGTAAGAGGCGACTAATTTCCTAATGGACCTCTCCCCATGAAAAAAAAAATGGCGGAAGTATGTTAAGTGCCGAGCGGATCACTCTTGACTTGGCGCACTGACATCACTTCAACAATACTCTATAACAATTCCACACTCAAAATAACATCGAAAGTCGTTGAAACACCTGTTTGTAAGATAAAGTCGATCTAAAATATTTTGAAGATAAACTAATTTCGCCATTGGATCTTCGGGTGGAGATCCATTTCCACTCCCCCATTCATGAAAAGGAATGCACAAAAATTGGTGATAGGCTCGTGAAACGTCTGCAGCTTGAACAGACCGGTTGCTTTCCAAAGAGTACTAAATAAAATACGTAGGTACATTAGTATAAATTGGTTATCACGCCGGCACAAGGAGTTCGATTTTCACATGGCACAACTGTCGCCAGCTACATTTCTGTTTGTCGCAGTGCTGATACATTCAATCTTGGAACACAATTCTTCGCAACAAATAATGGACCTTGTATTTTATAGCGGCCGCATTACGATGGCCAAGATCCGGAGTCCCCGCTATAACTTTATACAGTGGCGAGCACATGTGGTCTGACTTTGAGTGGCTGTAAAACCCTTAAAAATACAGTTATTGCAATAATTTTTTTTTTAATTAAATTGTTTATTTTTCTTGTAAGTAAAACAATATAAAAACATATTTTAAAAAAGAAATCCAAAATTAGCTTTTAATCCATATACATATCTCACAAAAAAAACCCAATATATCCACTTTTTGAACAACATCTGGTAACACTAATTTGTGAATACAAAACGGATTAAAAATTTACAGTTATTCATACTGTTAGGAAATTCATCGAAACAGATAAATGTTTCAAAAATTTGACTAGAAAGGTCGTTCCACATGAATTATACGAGGGTTGCCTTTAAAGTTTTTACAAAAAGTGAAACAGAAACGAACAAGTTCGAAACAAAGTATTTTATTGCTTTTCAAAATGTTCACCCTTAAGGTCTATACATTTTTGCATACGCTCAAACCAATTCCGGAAACATTTTTTCCACTCCGAAGCTGATATCGTAGAAACACGGTTTTGAAAGTCGTCAACAGCTTCTTGATGTGATGAAAATCGCTGTCCGTGCATCTTTTGTTTGACTTTCAGGATCATAAGAATACATCCAAGTTTCGTCTCCTGTTTTTTTTCCTGACACCAATCAACACGACCTTTTTTTGCGTTCGGTCAAATTATGCGGAATCCATCTGGAACATATCTTTCTTACACCTACATAAATGTTCATGCAAAATCGATTGTATTGCAGTCTGCGATATCCTAAGAGACGCCTCTATCTGTCTGTAAGTCACATGCCGATCTTCTTTAATCATGTTGCGCACAGCATCGATGTTTCTCGGAATGACAACCGATTTTGGCCGACCTTCTCGACATTCATCACTGACGGATGCACGACCATGACGAAATTCTGCAAACCAATAGTAAACAGTCTTCTCTGATGGTGCTTCATTACCAAAAGTTGCACGAAGACATTCTATGTTGAGTAAGGTCTTTTTTAAAATCATAAAAAATCATCCAACGTAAGCCTTTACGGGTGATTTCTATTTTTGCATAAACTTGCTTCTTTTAAACGTTCACTATCAACAACTTACTCAGTCAATTTCTAAATTGCCCCTGGCTTCGCAATAACAAACGTCAATGTTCACAAATACAGTGGTGCCACAACTCATTAACGCCACCTGTTGTTCGATTGTAAAAACTTAAAAGGCAACCCTCGTATCAGTTTCATCAATTACTTCGAACTTGTAGCAAAAATGAGGAAAATATGAATATTATTTAAGTAGTTTGGAATACCCAGAGGATGAAGTCATATTTCAGCCCGATGGAGATCCTAAGCATACTGCTAAAATTATTAAAAATTGGCTTAATAGACAAACATTTCTTACCATTCCGTGGCCAGCACAAAACCCCGTTCGATCCCAATCGAAAAATTATTTAATTTCTTTTGAAAAAACGACTGGGACTAGGATAGAGCATAGAGAACTGCAACGAGCTTTGGTCCCGGATTCAGACAGATGGGGTCAGTATTCCGCACCAACTCATCGAAAAACTGGTCGAAAACATGCCAAACGAGTTAACAGTGTCATTAAAGCCAAGGGCATTTGGACTTAATATTGAAAAATTGGTTTTAAATACTTTTTGAACGTGCAAAAGTGGATATACTGAGTTTTTTGCTATATGGATTAAAAGTAAATTTTAGATTTCTATTTTAAAAGATGTTTTTATATTTTTTACTTACAAGAAAAATAAAGAATTTAACAAAAAAAACTTCATTGCGATAACTGTATTTGTAAGGATTTAAGAATCATTCAAATTTAGATTTGAGATTTAGGATGTAAGCAAAAACGAAAACAAATATCAAATTCGTACGTGCAGGAATTCGCTTACGCTTCAGCTGAATTATTCCACGATTCCATCTATCCCAGAAGCCAGCAATGCCACCTGACCTAGCAAGCCACAACAAGTGTAGCAAGTTTCGGATGCAGAGGAAGTCACCACAAGTCACCTGAGTACCCACGCCACTATCGGTCACCCGAGCATCCATGCCACAGAGGAATGCGAGCAAATATCGCTCGTCGTATTACCTGTGCCATTAGTATTTAAAATTAGCGTAAGATAATTTTCGTATACTCTAAGTTAAGCAATTGTAAGGGGAAGTTCTGCCCAACAGAACTAGTGAATAAAAAATTATTTTTTTTTAAATAGAAGAGATAGTCGCGTTTTAACTTGTATCCACATGTGCTCGCCACTGTATATACGAGTATGTACGAGTACATACTTTGAAACGTTCATTATCCTGCGTAAGAAAAAGACCAAGGGGTGAAAGAAATCGCGGGTATTTACTTTAAGGCAACCAATTTCCTAATTGATAGAAGACCGTGCCAACGTAATAGACGTTAAAGCATAAAGAGAAGCAGATTGGAATCAGACCAAATCCAAATTCAAGTTGAAAAGTTAAAAAAGTGTTAGAAAGGAAGCAACGGCAAACAAACTAGGCTACTGTAAAACCCCTAAAGGAAAGCCTTGGTTCGACGACTAATGCGATCAGAACGTATAAGCCCGTAATGTTTTATGACTTCAAGCCTTGGAAAGTAGTCAACAGATCACTCGTACAAGATGTCAGAAAAAGTTTGCTTTGCGGCTAAAAAACGACAGCAATGTATGCAGGGATAAACGCGATACGAAAAGGATACCAGGCTAGATCAGCACACACAGAAGAAAAAGAAGCAATCCATCGGGTTAAGACTAACAAGGACGGAGGAATCGACCATGGGAATTAATAAAATATGCATAAGAAAAACTAACAGAGAAGTTACATGGGCTCACTACAATTATATGGAACAATAAAACTGTCACTGAGGAGTGGAAAAACTGGATCATCATTACCGTATTCAAAAAGGGCGAGGGTATATTGTTGTTTCAAGGTGCCCTCGAATATTTTCCTTAAGAGACTAACATCATACGCTAAGGATATAATCGGAGACTACCAGTCTGGCTTCAGAAGGGCTCCTCGACGAGTGATCAGATTTTATTATACGACAGCTCTTAGAAAAGAAATGCACATTCTAAGAAACGGTCTATAAACCCATTGAAAATATATCATGTCCTTGAAGGGCTAGGAATCCAGAAAAAGTATGTGGAAATCATTTAAGTATGGCCAAAAGAAAACAAAGGGCAAATTAAAATAGGAAACGCCTTATCTGAAATATTCGTGATACGTAAAGGATTTAAACAACGAGAAGCCTTGCCATCACTTGGCGCTGGAATACGTAATAACTCTTAATTGAAGCACATCCGCCCTAGGCTGCGCTGACGATTTGGACCTGCTGCGATATAGTTAGAAACAGAGAAACGTAGAAAGTCTAAAAATTGCAGAAAAGAAAAAGAAAATAGGCAAATAAGTAAATGAAACGAAAATCAAATATATGGACACTGACCGACTTGGATTGATCCAAACGAAATAAATAAATACTTTCACGATGAAGGGACTGAAGAGACAAAACAATTTTTTGTCCTGCAATGTCAAAATCCGTATTTATAAGAACATAATGATCCATTGATACTTTACGGATGTGAAACCTGGTCTCTGACTAAGAAGAAGGAAAATAAATTTCGGGTCTTTGAAAACAAGATCTAAGGGGAAGCTATGCTGGAAAACAAGAAACGAAGAAACAGACGAAAATTACACGAGCAAAAACTCGAGATGTTGTCTGAGGAATAAATTCGCGAAGACGGACGATCCGTTAAGTGAATAATGAGGACCCGTAGGAAAAAGATATAAGGATGGTCCTAAAACATATAGAACAGAAGAGCGAAACATGGAAGGCTTGGAGAAGGGTTGGCAGTATTAATAATAATAATCGAAAAAAAATTAAAAGCATGATAAAGAAATCGTAGCAAAATTGTACATCGTTCGATAAGCATTACGCAATAACTTACAGTGAAAATATAGACAACATATCAAAATCAGACATTTAAAAGAAGTTTCGTCTAGAACAAACGAAAAAATCGATCATATTTATTGCATTACACCTGTGGTGTACAAATTGTTCAAACAATATCCTCACTGCTCATAATATCAATAGACTTCACGCCAGTACAGGTGTCCTGTACTTAGACATTTTTGGCGAAAAACGAACTGCTAAAAAAATCAGAGAACTTAAGCAGTTAGTTGAACGTTACGTCGAGAATAGCCACTTTTAGATATCAGTTCCCATTGCTCGTTCCAATGACAGAGTCACTCATGAAGTCAGTTAAAAAAGAGAACCCGATGTAGTTTACCATGGTGATCCACCTATTGTCCGTTTCTTATTATTTCTTTCTTTTTATTTTTTTTAAAGAGTTGTTTCCGTGAGATTCCGTTTGGAATCTAGTAACATTCCGTTAAGGTCAAGCTGGTGCGTGACGGTGACAAGGTTTCATTACAAAACTCAGTCGAATAAAATTTTCTACAGTACCCAGTAGAGACCAACGGCACGTGCCACTGTAACCCTTTCCTTTGCTTCAAAACTCTTTTGTTTATGTTTTTTTCAACGAGTATATAGTTAAAGTTTAAACAAAAAATTCGCCACAAATCCACCACAGGCTCAAAAGCAACCTTCCGTCCTCACATCATAAATGTTAAAAATGAAGTGCTTTTAATAAATTACATTTTTATTCATGTTATTCACATTTTAAAATGGGGTATTCACTCATTTAGAAAAAATATATACAGGGTGTCCCACGAGCAGTGTGCCAAAAAGCTAGAGCGTGTAGGTCTAGTCAAGACAAGAAAAAAATCGTATGGGAGGGGGGGGTCTATTTCCCCCCGTTTAGCCGGGAGGGGCAATTTTCTAAAAAATTGACTTAATTTGGAAAAAAAATTATCAAAAATCAACAGTTACATCCACAATGCCACGATATACCTTTTTGTAAAGCCAGAGACCTCTTCTTTCATATTGATTTTAAATGAAGCTGTTTTAAGGAGTAGTTTTTGAGAAATTAATTTTCAAACTCAAAATTTTGAAAAAAAATTGAAAAAAAAATTTTTCCAACTATTTTTTTTCAAAATTGTATGTAATTAAGTAGTAATTTTTTTTCCAAAATTCAATGCTCTCATTAGTTTTTACTTGAAAGCAGAAAACCGGATGCAAAAATGTCTTGTAGTTTTTGAGAAATAAAAAAAAACCCCGAACCATTTTTTTCTAAGAAAAACTTTTTTTTTGGTTTTAACGCGGCTGAACTTGTAGGCAAATTAATGTATGAAACATTGACCTCTTTTTTTATTATTTTTTAAAAAAATCGGAGTTTTATGAGGATACAATAAAGTGACACAGTATTGGAATAACCCTGGATTAATTCTATTTTTTCATTGATAACGCCTGAAAACTGACCTGCGAATTTCGTTTGGGTCCGCCCGCCGCCGATGGGTTCTACCCGAATTTTGGATTTGGTCCGACGCAATCCCTCCCTTAGTACAAGGAGGATGGCTATTATGCTTGGAGTGCCCAAATCTAGAGTATGGAGAGTGCTTCATACCGAAAACTTACACCCGTACCATTTTAGTCCAGTTCAGGGACTCACCTCAAACGACAAGTTTTTGAAAGCAGAATTTTGTCGATCATTACTGCTTCGAGATGAAACTGAACGAAACTATTTTGCAAGGATATTCTGGACGGATGAAGCACAGTTTACCAGAGATGAGGTTACTAACTTCCACAATTTGCATCATTGGAATAGCACCAATCCACACAACAAGAAACAAAATAAATCGCACCACCGCTTTAGCTGAAATGTTTGGCTTGGTATTGTTGGACAAACTGTAATCGGGCCCCGGTTTTTGAATGCCGTTATTAATGGAGAATCATACCTGCAATTCCTACGAGACCTTTTGCCCGATTTGATGGACAACGTTCCTTTGGCCATAGCAGATAATTTAATCTACCAGCAAGATAGAGCACCAGCACACTAGAGCTTACGGGTTAGAAACTGGCTGAATGATCATTTTAGTGACCGTTGGATCGGAAGAAGGGGCCCCACGGAATGGCCACCTAGATCACCAGATTTAACTCCTCTAGATTTTTATGTGTGGGGATTCATGAAAAATTATGTTTACGAAGTGGAAATAGTATCTTTGGAACAACGGATTGAAGTCGCTTAGTCGAAATAACTTATTTTAAAAATAAATCATCGGAAATAGTACAAAAAATTGTCAAAAAATTATTAAAAAAACCAAAAAAATCCATGTATGTAGGTTAAATTTCACGTATTTTTTGTTGCGAACTATTTTAAGCGGATTGTTTGAATTAATGCAATGCGTATGTTGTTTTTTTTTTATTTATTGCATGTGATACAATTCAACGAGCGATTAAGCTTTTAGAGATTGCACAAAATTGTCCTGTTTTTCGGTCTCCTGTACTATCACAAAGATTGGGCCGAACATATCAACTTTTTCAAAGATGTCTCTTGAACTAGTCTTGCCTCCAAAACTAGCCTTCAGTTGGAGTGATTCCTTTTATTGTTTGTATCAAATCCTGTCTAGACTAGGAAATTCTTAATTGTGGCACAAAAAAGCTGTAGAAGGCTTCGTATGAAAATCTTTTTCGTAGACATTTTTAGTTGTGATGTATTGGTGCGTACAGTACCTTAGAGTTTGCGACAGCCTTGTCCAGCTTTCCACAGACAATCTGAATAGACCAACCAGAGAGTAGTTGTACAGGAATGACGCAATTCATCGAAGGTATCAGCTTCTTCTTTGACACTGTTGTTATATAGAATCATATATGGCTTACTTGAATCAAAGTAGATCTGACGAATGCGAATTTGCAAAGATTTTCTTCTCTTCGAGCTAAAAACTGAACTGAAGTGCCCAACATCGTCAAATAATATTTTGTCAGCACAAAAGAGTACCAGTTATCCGATGTTATATTTTTTCCAGTTCCGTGGAAAATTTCCGGTCGATTCAACCTTAAGTCTGTCTTCGGATGTACACTTAAATCTTCACAATTAAACTCGAAAAAAGTCTTAAACGGCTATATACGAGGCTGGTCCGATAAGTACTTGGCCTCACCGCCAGAACCGCAAGAGCAACTTACTGTCGTGTAGTACATTCTAGTAGACGGCTACTGTCAGCCGGATCGGACTCGTACTTTTGTTTTGACCGCGTGTGGAAGCGAGAGTGTCCGAGTGTCGGATTTTAGAAAAATGGAAAAAGAGGAATATCGGTCGGTGATTCGATTCTTGTTTTTGGAACGGAAATCGCGCAGCGAAATCAAAGAGCGTTTGAATGCTGTGTAAGGTGACACTTCTCCTTCGATGGCGATGATGATCAAACATTGGTTTAACGAGTTTCAATGTGGTCGCACGTCGGTTTTTGATGAGCCACGTCCAGGTGCCCCGAAAACGGCTACCACGGAGGATAACGTGACAAAAATCTACGATCTCCTATTAGCAGACCGCCGATTGAAGGTGCGCGAGATAGCTGAGATAGTAGGCATATCAAAAGATCGCGTGGGTCATATCCTGCATGAAATTTTGGGCATGAGAAAGCTGTCGGCGCGATGGGTGCCGCGTCCCATCCCGAAGACTGTCCCATCAGCCAGAAAGGTGATGGCCACCATTTTCTGGGATTTACAAGGTGTGATCCACATCGACTATTTGGAGAAGGGCTGTACTATGCCAAATTATTGGGCTGATTCAGCGCCGAATTGAAGAAAAAACGGCCCCACTTGGCGAAGAAAAAAGTGCTCATCCACCATGATAACGCACCAGCTCACACCTCCGCCCTCGCCACGGCCAAATTGGTCGAATTGGGCCCCGTGCGACTTCTTTTTGTTTCCAAACTTGAAAAAGTCACTCGCCGGACAGAGATTTCAGTCGAATGAGGAGATCATCGCCGCCACGGAGGCCTACTTTACAGACCTCGAGAAAGCGTATTTTTCAGACGGGTTAAGGAAGTTGAGCATCGCTGGGCCAAGTGTATCGAGCTAAAAGAAGAGTATATTGAAAAATAGATCGCCAAATTGTTTGTTTTTCTTTTGTAGGCTAAGTACTTATCGGACCACCCTCGTATGTATGTAGATGGTTTCCAGTCATTTAGGATACGGAAATTACGACACAAAAATCGGTGAAAAAAAATCTACAATAGCTACTAAAATATAGTGACCATAGTCCCGTTTTTGATGTTTCTACCCCTCGGCCATAACTGTCCCGCTTTTCCTACGTTTGTAAAAATATGTGTAGGTCTCTACAATTCTCGAAATGAAGCAATTATATAAATAATATTGTATATCCCTGTGCATATAAAACAAACGTAAGAGCTGTTAAAGGAAGAAAATGAGCCCATGTATATTCCGTGTTAAATGAATTCAGTTTTGCTTGTAGTCTGTTATTTTTATATCGAAAATAAAACAATTTGCTGTGAGAATGTGAAGTGAAGTTATGTTTATTGGACGGGTAATTGTAGAAAGGTAAATAAAAAAACAACTTAAATGTTGGCACAATAATTAATAATATTAATGCTTCATTATACAACAGAATGGTACCCACTTCAGCAGCAACAAACAAAAAATGCAACGGGGAGTGTAAATTCTCGGAAGATTAAAAAAAAATATATCCATTCCTGAAACCGAGCAAATGTAGCACATTTGCTTATTGTAATGTCTGCGAATGCGAGTTTTCAATACCTGCAGGAGGGCAAAATGATGTAATTCGCCACATCGAAAGACAAAAGCATAAATCCAAAGTAATGGGCTCTGCTGCATCAATGAAGTTGAACACATTTTTCGGAGTAGCGACTACACATATCGTGAGAAGTTAGCGGTTCCAGAGGCAGTTATGCGTTTCCATACCAATTGCCATAATCACAGCTTTAGATCAATCAATTGCAACTCCGAATTGTTAAGCAAGCTGTTCGACAAAAAGTTTTCCTGTGCTAGAACCAAAACCGAATTGCTTTTGAAAAATGTACTCTCAAAGTATTCATATCAAGAGTTGCCACAAGAACTTAGTAATATAAGTTTCATCAATTTTCTCCGACGCATCCAACAAAAATAATCTGAAGCTGTTCCCCGATGTTGTGAGGTATTTTATATATGTATCAGGAAGGCGTAAAACTGAGGATGCTCGACTTAGTTTCTTTGCCTGGAGAGACGTCGGAGCTTATAAGTGAGTCAAAAATGACGATTATCGCCAACGCTCATCTGTCCGACAAAATCGTTGGTTTCTGCGCCGATAACATCAACACTAACTTTGGATGGGTTATCTAGGAGTGGGAATAATAATGTATTTAGCCGATTAGATAATAATTTAAAACAGGCTTTGGTTGGGGTCTTTGGGGTGTTCCGCACATATTATACACATTGCAATACAGACTGCAGCAGATTTATTGCCACTAGACGTAGAAAATATTACAATGAAGATTGACGCCCACTTCTATACATACATCGTTCGTGTTGAAAAACTTAAAAAGTTCTGTTCCGATATCGGAGTGGAATACAATCGCATCGGGTTTTGCAAAACTAGATGGCTAGCGTTATTGACTGCTATTGAGCGTGTGCTAAAGATGTACGAGCCCCTGAAATCATAATTTCTCTACATTGATAAGGGTCCCACGGTTCTTCAAACGATTTTTGAAAACCCAAGTTTAGAACTATAGTTGATGTTTCTTCATTATCAGTCTACCATGTTTCATAAGACAATTTTAGCAATTGAAGGGGATAAAAACATCATAATGAAGGTAAGCGAACAGCGTTTTGATCTTATATCTAAATTGGCAGAGAGTTTGGCCGCTGATTTCATTTCCACCCCAGTGGAGATTTGTGTTGCATGTACATTTTTTTTACAAAAACTGTCTGCAGTACTTAGAGAAATGAACATCTCAGTACAAATACGCCAAGGACTTTCATAGGGCTTGTCTAAAAATAGGCAAGGGTTGAAAAAGTTTTCTATTTGTGTCGCACCAAACTGACCAAACAATTTCGGAAAACGATTTGTTTGACGAAGTTGGATATGTAAATAAATATATTGACGATATAAAATTATGTGAATGGAAGGCGCAAAGTGTTTCTGTTGATTTGAAGTGGGTACACATTTTTTCAAAATTTTCAGCTGGAGGAGTTCCCTTTAAAAATATTTTAAGACTAGTGGAATATATTTTGTGTCTGGATCGTTGAAAAAAACTCAACTGTCCGTTGAAACAGTTAAAGCAATCCTAATTTTAAAAATGTAGGACAAGAACTGTGATCATTTTTATGAAAAAATTAAAAATAATAACGAAATCCTTAAAGAAATTCATTCTACATCCAAATATAAGAATGAATTTTAAATCTGTAATTAAATCATATGTAGGTATTTGAAATCATTTTTTTTTAATTTTAATTTTCTAGAAAACTACAATATTATTACTTTGACTTTGTCTACATACGCTAGAAATATTGATGCTGATTTTTTAAAGTTTTTATAAAGAAAAAAATGGTAAGAGATTAATATACATTTTTACTGATCTCTTTTTTAATCAAAACAAAAAAAAAATTTATGAAGTCTGTTCTTTTTTTTTTTGATAATAAATATGTCATTTGTCGTTAATGTTGCGTACTCTTTTAATTTTTAACTAAGAAAAAAAACATAATTTCTACTCCCTGCGAAAGTCTGGGGTGATTGTGCAAAGTGCCATATAAAGAAATTGCAAGTATGTCAAAATAAGGTTTTAAAAATGATGCTTAATTTGCCATGGCATCACTCTACCCTAGATCTGCACAAAAAAGTGAATGTTGAACTGATCCATGAAAGGATTGAAAAACTTAAAACTAGATTTGTAGAACGATGTAGTTTTGCTGACAACCCCCTAGTAAAAGAAATATGTGATAATTAAATTGTTTTACTTCCGCTCTTATTTATTTATTTATATTCTTGCTTGTTTACTTTGTTAAGTTTATTTATATTTTTGTTACTTTTCGTTTAATTAGGTTATTTATTTATTTAGTTAAGTACCTATTTATTTATTTAAACTTATATTATTATTTATTTATTTAATTAATTATTTTCATTTATTTTACTTATTTATTTATTTATTTACTTATTTAGTTATTTATTTTTTTTTTTGTTTTGGTTTTTTTTTTTTTTGGTTGTATAGAAGGTTTTTGTCGTATTTTACTTCTAAAGCATATTGTTATTTTGTCTTTTGGTTTTTTTTTCCTTTATTCAAAATATCAAAAATTTTCAGTGGAAAGATATAACCTAATTATCAAATCCCTGTGTTGTAAAATGTGCGGTAGCAAACCATTGTAAATTTTACATACGACATAAATATCTATCTATCTATCTACTCCCTGCGAAGTTTTGAAAATGTGTCCCGCTTTTTCTTCAAATAAATCTGGTCCCTATATACTAAAACAAAATTACAGAAAAACTGTAAGCTTGCACCAGGACAATAAAGTTCGTTCCATAAAAAACCATAGTCCGAGCATGTTCCCGCAAATAAATGCAAAGAAAGAGAAAGTTTATATCCCTTATGTCCGAATCCTTTGACGACAGACAATACAGCGACGTCAGAGAACCCAGGTATTAGTTCCAGAAAGTGTCGACACTAGCGATGGTTTTTTTTGTTATCGAGGATCCACGGGTGAAAGTCAATTCGATCGGCGTTTTCTTCGGGTCTGTAAACACGGTGCACAGTTCTGCTCATGGAAATTACAAGATGAAAATGTGGCCCATTTGACCCACTAACATCCAAGTGCAAAGATGAATTAGCGATCTGAGAATAACAGTTTCACTGTGTTCAATGACAAAAGCTTTCCGAGCAGCATTGTTACCAATAACCGAAGTTGTACTGTGGGAAGGAATGAACTCTTGTCCTTCCTCGGCTCACTTAAAAATAACAAATGGACAGGAACACATGCCCATTGAAGTTGCAGATATTCTCACCACGGTGTTCAACAAAGTTCTTAATAATATTCATTATCCAGCGCAGTGAAAAACAGTGTTGGTCCACCTTATCCCCAAACGGAATAGAGATAAAACAAGCCCTTCTGATCTTCGATCAATTAGTTTGCTTCTGAATGTTAGCAAAGTTTTTGAACAAGTAATAAACGAAGCTCTGATCTAATGAGCTTTTTTTTTTTTTTTTTTTTTTGTTTTTTTTTTTTTGTTGGAGGCTTCTGCTATCTGTTGGAGCACTCAGACCCAAATACTGGTACAGACACCTTAGATGGCGTTAGAGCTCATGTGGAGCCAAAGCCAAGCTTCTTTTTATTCACTTATGCTGTGTGCGATTTGTTTTTCACACAAGTGAACGGAACCTAAAGCTTAATGCCGATTCCGAACGGCGAGAGCCGAGAAGCTTTTTACATGGCAAGTGTACAACGGGGGGTTTTGCCAGTACCCCGCCGAGGAGGGAAGCCGCGAAATAATCATTCGATGGCGTTGGTGTTATCGGGATCCGAACTCGCTCATCTTGCGTCAGCGGCCGACACACTACCCACTGCGCCACGGCGCTCCCTATATCTAATGAGCTTGGTTTTAAGGCGAAGCATGATACTATTCATGCTGCGTCAAAATTGGTTATCGACATTCAGTGCAACAAAACTGATGTGCGGGTGCTTATCTAGCCAATGATTTATGTACAGACCATGGGGGAGAAGTTAAGAGCAGAATAACTTACGCAGATGATTTAGCAGCGTACAAATCAGGTCCAAAAAATGAGGTCAATGCTGCAGTGTGATGTCGATCATATTGAAAGAAGTTAAAAATTAATTTCCAAAAGTCGGAAACGATGCTGTTTAGGACTCTGTTGTATGAACATCAAGGGATACCAGAAAGAACTGGAGGATATTTTGCGACCATTGAGCAACATGAACAACTATTAGCGGTGATAGATGCAGTTAGATACCGGCTTGACTAGTATATATATATACAAATAGACATATATACGTGTGTCTTGCTGGAATAAGAAGAAAGGAATTTGTTTCACAGCAGTTTCGTGTGTTCAAGAGACAGTGCCTGAGTCTCATTTTCTTAAGTTTTAGACTTATAAAGTACTGTACGACGAAGAAGACAGAACCAAGATTTTCTTGTTAAAATGACTCGAAAACACATCACAAGAGCTATGACTATAACCTAATTTTCGGGGCCTACTATCCCAATCATAGATACCACGAGGGAACACTCCAATCAGGCTTTATTTCCCCAGGAACATTTCTCCATATTGATTCCGAAAGGTAAGTTCAAAATAGAGACAGTACCCCGTTAATTTACCATCCACATAAGGGCGCCGGGGACAAACGGCTCATCCATAACAGTGTTCATGAGCTCATGCGTTATAGCACCGCAATGGCGGACTGGGATCTCACCAATGTTTTTAAACAGTACGCCGGTGGTTGTCGGGTGAAAATGCTTTCCAAAACGTTGCGCTACTACGGTAGGATGCTCCTCACTCCTAAGTTTTTAAATTAGGCAAGTGTGCGTCATCATGCTGAGATGAATCCGAGAACTGAGTGAGGCTTTTTAGCCATCATGAGGCATGAAGAGTGGACGAGATGGCGAAACCCAGTCGCTGAGCGACGAGATCATGAGAGTGATAATTTCAAGCGATACACGAGTGCTAGCCAATCTGATTGCATTTAAGACTAGAATTAAGCAGCAGCTTAAGGTGGGTTTAGTTTTAGAATAAGAAAAAAATAATCTAGATTTTTTAAATAGAGTTTAGAAAACCAAAGAAAGTAGAATAGGTAGGTTTGAGCCGAAAGGCTTTAGTAATCCTTCCACGGTTCGTATTCATATACATAAATGTACCTCCTGGGAAACGTGTTCTATTTATATGATTTTTTTATATTAACCTAATGGGTATATGTATAAGCAAGCAACGTCATGAAAAAACAGACTTGTTAATACCTAAATGCTGCACATTGCTTGAATTCGTATTAACACTTGCAATAATCGAGCACGTTTCTATTCCAGATATTTCTTCATTAATTGTTTCCAGTTCACGCGACAGGTAAATTATAATAACGCCGCCCGCATAACCAATTTCATTTACTACTATAGCTCGTAATTGATGGGAGTGTCGGCTGCAAGTCAATACTCCTAAATGCTCCTGTATCTCCTAAATTGATTTATCTACGCCATATAAAGTCGCAAATTGAAAAAATCATCGAAACAAAACAAAAGTGTAAAAAAGCGCAAAACTAAATCACGGGAAATTGAATAAATTTGCTTAAAATGTCCGTGGTAGTTCGTTGAACCAAATGGCCAAGGATGAGGAAGGGTGACATACACGCACGCCATATGGATATCCACACACACAAAAACTACCGAGCAAGTCGTTTCTTTTGTAATCCAATTATTTTTCATTGTACAGCAATCAGCTCATTCCAAATGGTCGCACATTAGTTCGTCCTGGCGAAAACGCCATAAGCGCACATTAGGTATACCATATATTGTATCCATTTGCCGCGTGCCATAATCCAGCCAACCAGTCAGCTTGCCGGTGTGTATCTGCCAAAAGGGAGGACCTATTGCGGACACAGGATATCAAGACAACCGTACACACAATCCACCGGCATACAACCCACTACTACTCTGTTATGGGTTTCGTTCTCGATGGCTATGTCACCAGCTTCTCTAGGCCTTAACTGGTCCTGTTTTATTGAGGCGATCATTTGAGTGAAATAAAAATCCAACCAGGCTATCTGGTGACACTTCGGTTGCATATTTGATGAACTACCACTATACGATGAGGATACATGTAGATAGACAATGTGTCGATGCGATATTGGAGGAGAAAGAACCCCAATCGGGACATTGTTCAATTAAGTATTCAATTTGAAACAATGCCATGTTTCCTGCATTCCGACACTCTGCAATGTAGCCAAAATTGATTGCATTTTATCTATCAGTTGGACTTTCAATACCGTGTCCCATGACCAAGATGGCAGTGGGGAGAAGTTGTTTGGATCGTAAAGCTCGGTTAATTATAGCGCGCGGACATTTTGTGAAACATTGTGCGGCATCCATTGGAAGAACATGAACATAATTATTTTCCCATTGTTGGATTTAGAGGATGTCTGGCACATTTTGGCAACAACATACGAGTAACTAGCTTAAATCTTTATTGGATTCGTACAAACGGATTTGTGATGTTGAAGAATAAGAATTGCACTGAAATTTGGCTAAACCGTAAATTGGAATGCTATTCTGCTAAATGATTTCGTAGTTATTGTAGGAGTCGCTATGGTTAGATTTTACACGTACCGTTAGTTCTGAGATTAACAGTTACGGTTCCCGTCACAGTGTCCATAGATAGAAATATATTTGAACACCTCAAAACCGTGAAATGCCCGAATGACCAGATGACCTCAAGAATTACAAGTCAAACGTCTGGGACACATCCGCCCGAAAACGAAAAATATTAATTTTGTATCAGTTGTATTCAAGACCCAATAAAGGACGGACGAGTTGTCCTCTGCGGACTGAGATATATTAATATTCTCCTTTCTTCAGTCCATTGATGTGTGATATAGATAGGTATCCTAGATATCTGTACCTGTACGTATTTTTTGCAGCCAGTTTTTAGTTCACAGTAATTCATACATTTTTTCGTTGTATTCGATGTCAATGATGTTTGTAACAGGTTTCCACTATTATTTCTTAGCTTTAAACTAGATTACTAAACAGTTCAAGACTAGACAAGGTAAAACAGCGGGGGTTCAAACGAAGCCAGGTCTCGGCCGATATACTCGTATGTTGGTTTTAAATGTTTGTACATTCATTAGTGAAGACATTCGACCCTAGCAATAGAGCATGCAATATTAGTAAAATGTTGTTAAATTATTTTTATATTTCACAGTACATTCAACAGGACTAAACTGAGATATAGTGGCAAGCATTGTGAGTTAACTGTTAGAGATGTCCGATGCACCTCTCCATTAATTGAAGCAATGACTTTTTTACGTTAACCTAGAGGACAGCAGAAATAATGGACTGGAAATAACCGATTATCTGATTATCATTACTTTTGGATCACCGCTCGTAGTTTTAATTTAACACTAGATTTATGTACTGAAAACTAGAATATTTTTTTTTAAATAAGCATGTTGGTTTTCAGTTACGTAATGAAATATAGATAGATATAGGTTACTCCCCTCTGCCGATTACTCAATTCGCATATTCGGATGTGGTATACCTATTTTTATGGCTATAAACCAAATTGACTCAAAATGATTTAACAATTACATACAGTTGTGTTCACAAAAATAGCAGTGGTCCCCAAATAAGACAAAAATGTTCGAATTATTCAAACTATTCTTGTTTTTTTAAAAACAATATATAGCAAATTAAAGCATTTCATATTAACGTTCTTAAAAAATAACAAATGATTATTTATTGTTTTTTTAAATATGCAGAAAAAACTTAAATTATATTATTTGGTTGTTCATAAAAATAGCAGTGCTTAGCACTTATTGTATCTAGAAAACATTAATAGAAAACTAAATCAAGAAAACGATAAGAAATCATAAATAATCATAGCTTACTATTAGTACAATGGCTATGCCACATTGTTTTTTATGACCGAGATACATCGATGTTCATTGCTTTCTTCTTCTTCTTTTCCTTTTTCCGGCGTTGTTATGGTCAGAAGTGTAGGACCATAACCTTCCCACTTAACTGCATTCCTACTGGTCCGCTTGTGGGGTCCGCCGGTTTGACCTCAGAAAGTAGCGGCAGGCTTCCCGGTTTGGGATTACTTCATCGCTGAGGCCAATCAAATGCTGGTGTTTTTGCATTTGTTTGCACCAATTGTTTTTCGGCCTGCCTTTTTTTTTTTGTGACACTGGCATGCTCCTGATTTATTTGTTTGATCTTACTTTTACAACACCGGTGATCTCCCGTCGTGTCAACCCACTGATTTGCATGTACACTTGTGGGGCAGTTTAATGGTGGTATATGTGTCCCTAGGCTCACCTGGGTGTTTTCTAAATTGCCTAGATGTGATTTTCGTTTACCTTTGTTTTAGTCGCCTTTTACGACAAGCGAGAGGTATCGCTGCAGGGATATTCTTAACCCGTCCCTGCACGGATATCGATGTTCGATGTTCATTGCTTTAAGCACATGAAAAGAAAGTTCTTATCAGAATTCTAAAGAAAGCTAATGCCTGAACATTTATGATCAATCTTGTCAATTTATTAATGAGCTGGTGTCGAAAGGTGTCTTATTTACCCAACATTTTCATCATTCCGTTTTATACGTAGTGTGAACAGAACGTTTTTAGTGAAATTATATAATTTTATAAAATCAATTTTTTGCAACAAAAATGTGGTCCAATCCAGTATTATGGGCCTTTATAGTAATTTTGTATGCTAGAGGAGCAGACGAGGCAAAAAATGTAAAATGTTTATATTTGTGGTCTCCCACTTCGTAGACCAGTTTTGTTCTCCAAAACAATTTCAAGAAATAGATAAATGGACATACTGCGGTTTATACGTTTTGATAAAAAAAAATTAACGCATTGAAAGATTGAAAACTAACAAATTTGCTTTAATTTCAAAAATATGGGATAAATTTAATGAAAATAGTCAGGTTTGTTACAAACCTGACGCACACCTTACAACTAAAGCCAGATGCAGATTTACACAATACGTGCCAAACAAGTCTGATAAATTTGTTATCAAATTTTGGCTGACATCCGAAGTTAGAAGCAAGTATCTTGTAAATGGTTTTCCATACGTGGGCAAGAATGAAACTCGCGAATTGAGCATTCCCCTGAGCAAATTTATATTAACTAAGCTTACAGAACCACATTTACGCTGTGGACAAAATATCACAACGGACAATTTTTTTACAAGTCTTTCACTTTCAAAAAAGGTACTTGCAAGGAAAACTACTTTAGTTGGCACTATACGTCCAAACCGAAGAGAATTACCTAAAATTACGAAATCTAAGAAAGATAAAATGAAAAGATTTTCAACAAAACTTTATAAATGTGAGAATTGTATACTCTAACCATTTACAATAGCAAGCCTAATATAAAAGTCCTACAACTAAGCTCAAAACGTAAAAATAGAGTAATTGAAAAAAAATAAAAAAAATATTCCGGAAACAGTAAGATTTTATAATAGCATCAAGTATGACGTGGATATATACCAGATGGTCAGAAAATGTAGCTCTCGCAGATGGCCTCTTTATGTTTTCTACAATATAACATCCTAGAGACCACCCAAGTTATTTCCCAATTAGCTGAAGAACTAAGACTAAATTTCCCAGGTCGAAAATTCATTCTGACGTACCGAAGAATTGTCAAGTTAAAGCATTATGCAAGAGAAATAGATGTAAGAGACTTTGTGCTAAATGCAATAAAAATGTTTGAAAATCGAGTTTTATAAAAATGGGAAGTCAAAGTGGCCAAACTTCCTAGATATACGGAAATTAATTGGTAAGCACTCGCAAGACGGGAAATCTATTCTTGAAATATCGCGTAAATAAAAGCTATTCAACAGTTCATGGCATAATAAAACGTTATGAGATAACTGATAATAAAAACATGTTCACAATAAAATTTTTAATGAAGCGAAAGAAAGATATTTAATACGCGAAATTAAAAAAAAATCCTTTCTTAGTGCGCCCGCTATCGGCGAAAAATAAACGTGCTTCATAAAGTAAATTTGAATGGAACGAAAATCAGAAAAAAAGCCAATCATCAGTAGGCAAAACAAACAGAAGAGATTTCAATTCGCCAAGGAATACATGCATAAGGTCTTCTTTTTCTGGAAAGACGTCTTGTTCACTGATGGAAGCAAATTTAATTAATGTTCATCAGACGGTAATCCATATGTTTGGAGGTAACCGAACGAAGAGTTTCGTTCCAAAAATGTGTGACTGACCCTAAAACATGGAGGTGGGTCTGTGATGGTTTGTGGTGCCTTTTCGCCTGTTGGTCCAGGCACTCTCTATTTTATTGAGCGGAATATGGACCAACACTTGTATTTGGATATTTAAAAAAAATTATATTCCACAATGCAAGCACGCGCTTGGGACAATTACCGGTTTTATCAAAACAATGATCCCAAACACAAGGCATTAAAAGTTCATAAATGACTTTTGTACAATTGTCCCCATGTTATTCAAACTCCGCCTCAAAGTCCGGATATCAATCCTATAGAGAATTTGTTGGACCATCTAAACAAAAAAAAATTTAAAACTCAATTTGCAAATAAAAATGAGCTTAAGACGATGTTATTAGATGAGTGGGATAAAATTTGAGCCTGCATATTGTAAACGATTGGTCCAATCGGTCAAGGTTGAAAATGATGTATAAAAATAAAGGACTTCAGACAAAATATTAACCGAAATGGGAAGACTGAATATGCATGAAATGCTGAAATAAAAGAAAGTGAGCATGTTTCGCTTGTGCATAGTTTCCGAGCCTGCGCTTATGACATGCAGGTCTTCGGAAAGTTTTCAGCGCAGAAAAATTTGTTTGAAAAACAGACACTGTGTGTTCGACTAAATCGCCTATACCATATAAATAGGGCTGTTGATGCACTATGTCACAGTTTGAGTTCAAACTTTATATGGTATCTCGGTACATCGGCACCGCACAATAAAAATAATTGTATATAATTTACGCACGTTTAATTCAAGATATAAGAAATGTGAGTGTATTAGAAGTGGAGAAAAAATTCTTAGGACGCACCCTACTCATTACACTGAATTCGCCACCAATACAAATCGCACATGCTTCCCTTGAGCAGCTCGAAGCTTATGTTAAATTTGACGACTTATATCAGTCACCTCTATTTCCTTTGTATTTACGTAGGACGAAAAGTAGTAGAATTCGTGTTTTTGTATAGTCAATATTTTGTTGCACTAACGGCAAAACCGTAAAGTACAGATTTTTACCTTTTTTGAAAAGCATTGAGATTATTAAAATAAAACCGTTAAGATCTAACTAAATATTTAGAATTGAACATTAACCGTTTCATCGTTTAAAAGCAAATACTTTCATTTCATTTAGGGGCTCAAGTTCAGAAGTAACCCTCCCTTGCCAACTATCCCACTGTGCCGCTCCCGAAGTCATCATACCTCGCTACATGTTTTATTGGTAAACATTTGCGAATGTTCATCTGTATTATTCATAAGCAACAAGAGCCCTGGTATAGGTACTCGTTTGATATAGTCGAATGGGGATGCGACATGCGACGCAAGGATACGTGAGTGGGGTTTCTCCGAACAGGTTTGGAAGGAAGACTGTGAAATGTACACAAGGGATGTTTAATATGGAACAAAGGCAAATATCAACCGTATATTGGGTTGAATGTGGTACACTAGTGGTTTCGTTCAATCGCCGCAATGTAATCAAATGGAATCCTCCTCCTTTTCGCTTTTTCCATATTTTACAATATTTAGAAAAAAATGCTTTTTGTTTCGTTTTGATTTTTGGTGGTGCATATGTAATGATGCAATTGTACAATGGGTTTAGAAAATGGGTATGCTCCCTACGTGAGTAGTTGATTTAAATAACATGATAGAAACACGAACAAGGAATCAAGGTGCGTTCGGGATCTTCCTAGAAACAAAAATAATATGTAATACTTGTGTTGACGTTCAATTCAATATGTACGGGTAGTTGATGCCTGTAATGTGCTTATGCTCTCAGGGTAAACGAAATTCATTAAAATTTCATTAAATGTGCACAGCAAAAATGAGGAAAAACCTTAAGGTGTAGATGAAAAACAACGTGTGTCGTCGAAATGTACTCGCAAGCAGAGAATTCTTCTATTGTAAAAAGACTTCGCAGAATTTTAAATAATTTTATTCAAGAGCATTCACATTTTAGGGAGTAAATATATATGGTCTGAAGAAGGTTTGGAGAAATATAAAAGGGCTTTTAAAGCCCTAGGCAAACTGCTTCTTGTACTAGAAAGAATTGACAAAACCAGTGTAGACGTAAAGTTCGTCAAAGATGCTTCAAAAAGACTAGGACAAGTAGCTATCGGCTACCATCACAACATGCTGGATAATGCTGTAACTTGGTGGCAAGGTGTGAAATTAGAAGTAAAAACTTAGCATGACGCGCAAACACTCTTAAACCTGCCAAACCTGCTTACCGCATATACAGGGTGTCCCACGAGCAGTGTGCCAAAAAGCTAGAGCGTGTAGGTCTGGTCAAGACAAGAAAAAAATCGTATGGGAGGGGGGGGTCTACTTAATTAATTAATTAATTAATTTCTCAAAAACTATTCCTTAAAACAGCTTCGTTTAAAAACAAGATGAAAGAAGAGAAAAGTATATCACGGCATTGTGGATGTAACTGTTGATTTTTCATATTTCTTTTTCCAAATTAAGTCAATTTTTTAGAAAATTGCCCCTCCCGGCTAAACGGGGATACGAATTTTTTCTTGTCTTGACCAGATCCTCACGATTGTAGCCCGTATGCCAAAATATATTTATCATGGGTTTGTAAATGAATAACTGTTGATAGTCTAGAGTTTTTACCGAGCATCCAATATCATTTTCGGCGTCCGCGAAGGTAGCTTGGAGTGTTGCGCTATCGGGGTAGGTATGTATATCCCCAATACGCTATCCTGGGGAACGCTATCTTAAACGATGTCAAGCTTGGAGTATTCGTCCTCGTATTTTCATAAAAATTCCAATGATCAAGTTAGCTGTTAAGTAGCAGGTAAAAATCCTTCGGTAAACATTCCCATATGATAAATTTTATCAAAAGCTTTAGTTATGACGAGAAATACTCTTGAGCAGTTTCTTTTACTTTCTAAGTCACTTGAAAATGTATTTATTACTCTGTGCGATTGTTGTATTGTCGAGTGACGTTGTTTGAATTCGAATTGGTGATTCGGTACAATTTTGATATGATCGAGCCTTTCCAAAATTTGTTTGGAAAGTCTGAGTCAAGTTTGCTGAGTAATTGCCAAGGCGCTTGTTTTTGTAATTTTGCAGCAGTTTCGTAAATTCTTGTATGTTCTTAGTTAAATTGGTTTTTAGTTTAAGAAATTCGATTACTTTCGAATATTTCTTTTGTAACTAATTTTCCTTAGTATGTATTAAGGAATATAACATTTACATTGCCCGGGAGTAAGTTTTGGTATGGATCTGTGCAATGCATGTTTTCTGGTGCCACTTATGGCGCATCTTGAAGCAGATCCTGTACAAATGGATTAACACATTTTACTTGTTAATTTTAAGCCACGAATAATATCATACATAGGCCAAAGATGGAGGAAAATCTTTGCTCTCTTAAGGACCAAGATATTTGGTTTCAAGCAAAGACGTTATTTTGATGCCTCGCAGAGACACTTTATAGCCTTATAGTAATTTAAACAATCTAAACTTGTAATAGACATAATATCTAAAAGAAAAAAACAAAAAGGAAGAAAAACGATCAAGGAGAGGGTGGAATGGCAGTGGTAGAAGACATTTTTTTCAGGGGATTTTTCATTCATTTATATAACCTTGAACTAAGACTTAAGAACTGTAATTATGTTAGAATGAAAAGTTCCATCCCGAAGGATAGAAGACTGCGGAGGGAAGACAAGGAGGTGTGGAAATCGAAATTGCTACGTACAATATTAGCGAGTCACGGCAATAGGTTTGGTTTGGCCATAGTCAGTTCGGTACTAATCTAGTTCGCAGACCAAGAAGATTAAGCTTATCTTCGTATGATGGCTGTTTACGGGTTGCATTCCAGGGAGACCGCAAAGTTGAGCCGATTAAATTCTGCGTAAGAAACTTTGTTGTGTGGAGATCAAGCCTGGATAGCATATCTTAATAAGCGTCTTACAAAAGTAAAATACAGTGATTTAGTAAAAAAGAGCGAATTCGTTTCTTACGACCATTATTTAACAAAGATTTATGAAGAGTTGACTTTGCTTATAATGTGATCGATATGGACATGGAAGTTAAACTCCCTATCGCAAATGATACCAAGTTCACATATTTTACTAAAGCGTAAGAAAACACGTTTACGTGAGAGAGAGTAGTTGCTCGGCATTTACTGATATTTAGTTCTGAAATAAGTATTTTTATTGTTTTTTCTTAGACTCAGACTCATATATCAAAAACAGAGCCGAGAGACCAAAAATTGTTCACCTCGTTTACTGAACACAGTACCAGTTGGATTGAATGCAATGTGAGGTGACTCCAACGAAAAGCTGTATGTTCACTTCACAATTCTTCTCAACAGACTGTGAATTCGTCCAATTCACATCGCCCTTTTAAACCCAAATCGTAACGGTTAAATTCTCTTTACCTTTTATTTTCTCTACGTTCGATTCCGAGTATTGAAACACACTGTGAATTGACGGACACGGGTTGAGTGTAGCACATTTACAAAACTAAGGAGAGTGTGTTAAGCACATTATCCTTTTAATAAATAATAAATAAATTAAATAAATATTTATTAAAATAGCGCTACAGTTCTAAAAAGTTTTAACTAGACTAAATGTAGAATCATTTCAAAATCCTGCCGCAAAATCAAAGTCTCTCAGGGTGGATATCATTTTTTATTAATTTCATATTTTGCGCATTCATTGAATATATCGGAGTTTTTGAATAAGTTTCAGACGTCGTTGACAGTCAAAATAAAAGTGAATGGACCAAGGTGACAACTCTGTGGGACACCCAAGGTGACGTTAATGGGATCAAAGACAGACGAACGAAAAATAATTTTGTCTTGGCGTTCTTCAAGGTATGATTTAGGCGAAGAAAGAAACATGGGTGGGAAACGGAGAGCTTTTAGCTTCAGATGAATGTTTTGAAAATTAGTCTTATCAAACGCTTTGTTATAGTCGGTTGTAACATCATCAACTGTTTTAACTTTCTGTAGCGAAAGAGGAGTTTTGAAGACAATTCCGTGAAGTTCGTGGTAGTTAATTTGACCTTAAAAACCCGTGTTGTTGGGGGGTTTCTGTTACCGTTTTTATAGATAGGAAAGATGTACGAATTCTTCCAAGCTTTGGATTATTGTACCAGGGCGGTGATGCAGTTTTAAATGGATGCATATGGAGCCGATTTTATGTTTATTTATTTATATTTTACATTTATACATTTGGTTTTAATTGCACAATTTACGCAGAGTTGTGACTTACTTCTGAATAACGATATATTATGAATCCCAAGAGTTAAGATGTAGCGAAATCTTATACCGAGATTTTTATATATATACATATATACGAGTATAGCTGCATACAGACATACGAATAAATATATGAATATATAAATAATAAACAAAAAATAATAAATAAATAAATAGATAAATAGCAATAAATATGGAAAAGGCACAATCGCAATTTTAATTAGAAGTTTTGTCGACTAAATTATTAATAAGAATGTTATCTGACATCTCACAACTGATTTTGTATTTAGCAATTAATCTATTTATTCTAGTAGAAACAAAATTGGCCATATCGTTAAGTCTTGGCGTAGAAAAAAGCCATGGAAGTTTAAACATAATCAGTTCGTTTTGCACTATCTACATTATTTTAATGTGTGTTATTGCACATTTTTCCCAGACTGGACAGTCGTAAAACATAAAGGAACAAATAATTGTTTTAAATATAATCAGTTTGTTCTGTTGACTTAACATTGATTTCCTTTTAATAAGAGGATAGACCATTTTAATTGTCTTATAAATTTTGCTAATGGTGTTCGAAATGTGATTATTATATGTCAGTCTTTTTATCTAATGTAATACCAAGATATTTTACACTGTCCGACCAGATTGTAATACGTTGTTATTTATTAACGATAAACGACACACCCGAGGCGTGACATCGAACTCGTGCAATAAATTTTGTCGTTCAATAAGAAAATATATTTTGTTATTCAATTTATATAATTTTTTTGGACCTCAATACACTTGTTTCAGTGATTTCAGTCATGGATTCCATTCAAAAGAAGTGATATATAGTCTAACAATAGGAAGGGAAAGTTCCCATGTCCATGGTCTGAGGAAAATGGGTGGTTTCGCCAGCTCAAAAAATATGATCGTGGAGACTACAACATTCAAACACAGTAGAATACACAACGTTACATGGACATTACCGAATGGAGTAACGCGCAGCCAAATTGTTTTGATAGATAGAAGACACCATACGAACCTATCAGAATTTTGGAAATGCACACACAAAGTATGAATTTTGAAGTGGTCTTATACTGCGAGTGTTATGCCTTCTTCAGCATTTTTTTGATCATCATGGACACTGAACGAACAGTATGAGTATTTATACCCTGTGTGCATTTCCAATATAACACCTTAATGACATGGAAATGGAATCTCTCAAATCCAATCTAGGACAACCACCCGGAGAGTAGTGACCGAAAATCTTCGACACAAACCATCTGCACCCCCTCCAGGTTGTGTGACAAACACCATAACACTTTTGAACCTGCCCGAACCCTATATAAAAAGAAAAAAAAATCCAAGGAATTGTCTGTCTTGCACCTCGGCAAAAACTCCATCAAAACAAACATAGAGGTATTCAGTACTACAAGCAGATAAAAACATACAAACATAAGGAGATTTGAATAACCAAGGAAATTATTAGAATTCTCATCGAAAATCTGAAAACATTCGCATCGTAAGGTTCCCTAAACAGCAATGCGAACGGTAAAAACCCATTTTAATTTCGTGCAGTACGTATTCATGTTTACGGCAAATTAAGTATAAAATACAATAACTCTCGCACTTCATACGGTTTCATGACTAAAAGCTACATAAATGCAGATAAGCTTCCATTTCCAGTTTTTCCTTTCAATAAATGTAAATGTGACCTGAAACCAACCACCTTCGCTATCCCGACACATGTTCATCAAAGAATTGCTAACACAATCAAATTACTGACAGCGGTTGGTTAAGGCAAGCCCCTTCGTGCTTACCAAACCATACTTCTGCCTCTTTAGCCCTAACATTTTTGTGCCAATTAACAATTGCCCTTTCAATATGCGATCCTCATGAACCTTGTTACAAAAAGGAAGAAAAAATCAAAAGAAATACGACCACAACAATGCGACTCTTAGCCTTTCAGACGCGACATGTCCTCGACAGTATTCCGTGCGTGTTTCAAATGACAAAACCTCATGTTTTGCCTGAATTAACGGCAGCTGACATTTGATTGGCTCTCTCCCGTCCGTTGTTGTGCTTTTCTTTAATAACGACGTGTCACGACTATGATTAATGGTTTCCACCTCGCATCCGCCCAGCGAAACAGACAATAGCGGCAGGAACTACATCGGTAATGTGCATTCACTCTCAGATGACAACCGGAAATGGAGACAGAATACTTCATCCTTTGATTTTTAGTTATAGATTAAAAGAAATTCTATGTTTTAATGGGGAAAGGACATGAATGGAGGAAGATCGATAATGTGGTGGGGCAATGACATTCGGAATCTCATTTGATGTTGTTGTATTCCAACCCTACCATACCAAGTCGTGTATTTACATGTCCTTTGTAACTAGGATTGATGTACGAGTATGTAGGTATAAATTTGAATTGGGATTGGTAATGTAGTGCAAAAACGTTGATTGGAATCATTGAAGAGGAAATATAAAGGATATCCAACAAACAGCGACTGAATGATATAGATGGATAGATGCAGTAGTGCTCGTGGTACTTTCGATAGTAATACGACGAGTACGCATGGAAATCGAAACGAAAAGAATCTGTAAAATGCTGCTCGTTGCAGTTATTCCGAGAAGTACTCGTAGTTTTCTCTTGGGAAAGTCGGAAAAAGAAAGAGTTCCAGGGCCGCCTTCAGAGCTTTGCACACAGACTGTGTGTAAATTATTTGACGGTGATGAAAATGCTTCAACTTTGCATAGCAATCTGGTAATGGATGCCAGTTGCAAGAGAGTGAATTTTAAATTCTTTCACGATTGCACGGAAAGGTTCAGTGAAGGATTTATTTCACAAACGTACGGGTACAGCATCAAACGAAGACGACGGATGCTTGAATGGAATTCGCTAGTGGATACAAAAGTATTTCAAATTCGTTTTCTATATCTGCGTTTTCTTGGCATTTGATTTCTGATTTCGTAGGGAACGGTCCTTCGATTCATAGGTCGATGGGCGCTTTACAACATTGGCTCATTCGTGGTTTAAAGTAAGGTAAAAATGAAAAAGTCGAAGTCAATCATTTTGAACATATTGATGGAATAGGAAAAGCAGGCCACTTAAGCAGGTCAAAACGGCTTTTTTCCACAAAAGAAACTTCTATTCTATAAATGTAGCATAAGGTAATACTGTCACCTGTGTTGAGTCAAGTTGGAGAGAGAAATTATGGATTGAAATTGAATTCCGAGGAAATACTTTACTCCTTTTAATCGATTGAATTAGCAACTGAACCGGAATAACGATATTTGAAAAAAAAAATTATACATACTTTTCTGTCAATTTTTTTAAAGGAAAGTGAACAGATGCAACACCCAAAAACAAGTGAAATTACAATTCATTTCTTGAAAGTTTAAATACTAATTGCTCACTTAGGAGATTACCTAACTGCATTACGTTTCCCACAGGTGTCGTGTTAAACATCGAGTCGTGCTATGGCCAGAATGCTGATACGGTGATGGGACAATCGTTGACACGTTATTGGAAGATAAGTGGAGTGCGGCATGCAATTGTGGAAGTTCGGTGCAATGTTGGGCATTAACGTTTACATACCATAAATTCGTAGATTACAGAGTCAAAAACTCGATATGATTTGCGGAGCGCATTGACCGTCTGGTCTCTCTGCAGAAGCGATTGTCATCTGAATAAAAAAATACCCGTGGGTTGTTGGGTGTCCAATCTATAGTACCAACTTCCTATTTTATAACCTTAAAGATTAGATATTAGAGCGCTTAAAACGCCCCAGATGATGGCATAGAAACAAACATCGAAACAAGACAAGTCTTCTTCTTTTCCTTTTTTCCGGCGTTGTTATGGTCAGAAGTGTAGGACCATAACCTTCCCACTTAACTGCATTCCTACTGGTCCGCTTGTGGGGTCCGCCGGTTTGACCTCAGAAAGTAGCAGCAGGCTTCCCGGTTTGGGATTACTTCATCGCTGAGGCCAATCAAATGCTGGTGTTTTTGCATTTGTTTGCACCAATTGTTTTTCGGCCTGCCCTTTTTTTTTTTTTTTTTTGTGACACGGGCATGCTCCAGATTTTTTTTTTTGTTTGATCTTACTCTTACAACACCGGTGATCTCCAGTCGTGTCAACCCACTGATTTGCATGTACACTTGTGGGGCAGTTTAATGGTGGTATATGTGTCCCTAGGCTCACCTTGGTGTTTTCTAAATTGCCTGGATGTGATTTTTGTTTACCTTTGTTTTAGTCGCCTTTTACGACAAGCAAGAGGTATCGCTGCAGGGATATTCTTATCCCGTCCCTGCACGGAGATCGAAACAAGACAAGTAAACGCAGTATAACTAACAATAAAAAACGTTGTAAACGAAGAAGGGGAAAACAAAGCAGGATATTGCAAGCCCCCAAAGGAAAGGTGTGGTTCAACGAAGAATGCAAGGAAAAGCCCTGGAAAAAAGCGAAGAGAAAAAGTTTTCTAAAATTCTGGAACAATATGGGGCTAAACATACGCAGGGTTAAGCACAGTGCGAAAAGGATACCAGGCTAGATCAGGATTAATCCGCGACGATAATGGGAGCTCATTTCGTACAACGAAAGAGTTACAGCCCAATAGAGGAGATATTTCGATAAACTGCGGAATGTACATGGAAAGCTAGCAGCAGTGGAAAATGTTGTTATCCACGCAGCAGAGATTCCAGTAGAACTGCGAACCATTGAGGAAATAAAAGAAACAATCCATTGGATTCACTAAACGACAGCTTTAAGAAAAAAATTGGGAATTCTACGAAACGGTACACCAACTATTCGTAGATTTTAAAAGGCCATATGACTCTATAAACCGATCAAAAATGTATCACGTCCTGGTCTGGGAATCGCGAAAAACTTGGTAAAACTGATACAAGAATGGCTAAAGGGAAACAAAGGCCAAGTTAAAGTAGAAAACGTCTCATCTGAAACATTTGAGATGAGTGAAGGATTAAAGATAAGAGACAAGGTGCTGGAATGCGAGATCCCTTTATGAAATTGAGACGGGAGTAACCCTTAATGGAATCACATCCGTTCCAGATTAAGCTAACGATTGGGACCTGCTGGGAAATAGTGGGAAGGTAGATAGAGGAAATGCAGAAAGTCTAATAATGGCAGGAAAGGAAGTAGGTTTAAATATAAATGAAGAAAAAACCAAATATGGCTACTGACCGATCTGGCCGCTGACTATACTCGATAAACAATTTGAGAAAAAGAATCAATTTTAACAGTTGGGTACCATATTCTCTCCAGAAACAACTTTTGATTCTAAAAATCGCCGATCATATCAACCCACATGTAAACCGTTTGAAGACAGCCAACAGAGAGAATATTCAACAACTGGTTTCACTAGCAATGTGTAGATACGTGTTTGCCAAGTTGTTTCGACATGTTTTCCAGCATACATTTAGAATAGATATGTGTATCAAACAACAAGGCAAAAATCGAGTGATTTTAAAACTCACATTGGCCACCTCCTGATTATTTTTTTTTGTCAAACAAATTCAAGGAAATGCAAAAAAATTAAAACAATATTTATAGTAAAAATTTGTTTGGTTCGTTTTCAAATGATGGTTCTGGTTTTTATAAATTGTTCGTAGTGACACCTGATCTCGGTGGTTTCGAGGAGGTTAGACATCTGTCAATAACATTCAGTTTACTGTATATCACTTCATATCACTTTGAGTTCCATAAAAAAAATGTTTCTTTTTTTTATTATGCTGAATATGTCGAATTTTGTTGTTTTCTTTAATTGGAGTAAAAGTTGAAGCATATCGAACGCTTGTGGAAGTTTGCGATGACAATGCTCCAACTGATGAGCAATGCAAGCAGTTTCTGTAAGATTAAAATCCACAGGAATGATTCAGAAGCAAAGCTATTGGGTTCTACATAAATTGAAACTGAGAGACGTTGAACGGCGATTTTTCACTTCCGAGCAGCTAATTCAAAGGCAAAAAAGAAAGGTTTTGTACATCTAATTCTGACAGTGGATGAGAAATAGATATTCTATGATAGCCCCAAGAAAAAAAAATACTTCGCTAAGCCTGGTGAAAAGTTATCATCGACCTCAACATCAATACCAAAGTAAATTTTAAGTTCAAAAGTCAAACTGTTTATCTGGTTGGACCCAAATGGTGTTCTGTACTATGAACTGCTACAACCGGACGATCGGTATAGACTACAACTGATTCGTTTGAGCCGAGGAAAAAAAACGGTCGGAATAGCAACAAAAATATCAAAACGCTAAAGTGGGATGATCCACCCCATCCGTCGTGTTCCCCGGAACTTGACCATTTTGACTACATATTATTCCAACAGATTTACTACTATCGCAGAAATCAAAAAGTGGCTTGAAAGTTGGATCATCTAAGAAGACGAAATATTTTTTCGAGATGGAATTAGACTATTGTTGAAAGGTAGGAAAAAGTATTAATCAATTATGGACAATACTTTGATTGATCATTTTGTTTAAAAATAAAATAATTCTTAAAAACAAAAAATGAGTCGAATTAATGTGTACACCCATAGTATACTGGGTTTATAGAGATTTACAAGTATGGTATATTTGGTTGTACGAGTACAAAATTCACAAAATAACAATTAAATTAAACAGAAGAAATCTTCTTCCAACCAATGGTTCCCAAAAAAAAATGTATTTTTAATTATTTTGATGTGGTTTACATCGATACAAAAGTCAAAGACAAATTTCGAAAAACTGTAAGAAATATGATATAAAGGCGCCAAAAAGAGAAGAGTAGATAATAAAGTAAAAAGTAGACCAAAAAAGATTTTTTCCGAGCGATAGTTTTGTGAACAAGTTCATGAATAATTTAAGACTGAGTGTCCTAAAGCTTCAAGATTTGGTAGAGCAACACCTGAAAATTGCTTGTAATGCCGAGACAATTCGATGAATTTTGCGCAAGGTTGGATTTAATGGGACAATCGCTAGAAAGAAGCCATTCGTTAGCAATTGGAATTCGAAAATGCTTTTTTCACCGAAGAGCACAACTAACTTTTTTGAATCAGATGGAACAGTAAATGAGAGATAAAATCACAGCTGGTGTTGGTAGATTGCATTTTGTTGAAGAAAATATTAACAAATTTAAAAAAAAAAATTGCAACAAAATGCTCAAAAATTGGAAACAGAAAAATCATTCCACCTTAATAAGGATAACCCAAAGTGTTGAGTGTTTCGTAAATGGCTGCTCACCAGACTTAAATATTATAAAGAATTTTTGGCAAAAGCTAGAAGTTGAAATTCGGAAGCAACAAATTTTCGGCTAAAACAATTTATAAAGGGTCATGTTGGAGTAATGAAAAAAAATTGCAAATTTCAAATTGCTTGGTCAGTCATCAAACAGGAAGGATACCCAACAAAATATTAGAAAACCATTTTTACTCTGAGATTGGATTTGTTTTCTTTTTGTTTCGTTTTTTATTGTTATTCTTTTTAATTAAGAGTATAATGATTATCTACAAATATACACCTTTTTCTATTTGACGTATTCCTTTGATGTGTTTTGACAAAAACTATATAGTCAAGGGTGAACCATTTTAGCTGTGAGCCACTTTATTTATAGCAAACTTCTTTCAAAAACTAGGTTTATCACCGATAAACGTACGTACGCTATTACATATTTGAAAACTTATGGTATAGAGTTCTACGAACTTTAAGAACTGGCCATACGAGAATGTCAAAATTATTTTCAATTCGAAAAATCCACCTCATTACATTATCTTTCAAATGGAAAGTTAATAATGTCATTAGAGTTTTTCGATACAGATTCAACGATTTCATGGCTGACTCATCTTGTGGTCGCGATGATCTTAAAACACTTAAGACCGAATGACTTATGTGGATACAGAAAGCAACATTGAATTCTATAATTTGGCAGGACTGTATTATCGTACCTAGGTGGGACATGGGTAATCGAATTAAAAGTCGATTACCCAAGATCTAGGCTCGCCAGAATTCATCACCGTTCGAGTGAAACATGGTGCTAAAACAAACTAAATTAGCTACTCGTATTGAAGCCAAACATTTCTTGGACTGAATTGAGTGCATTAACTATACACTAAAGGCAATGGAATCAGTATTTTATTGTGCCTAAATAGAATCAGATTACACATCGCTAACTTATTCTGCTGCTGATAGGCATGAAAACAATATGGTTGCCATTATTTGCTTTCTTTTTTGTTTTTGTTCTTGGTTTCTGTTAACGTTTTATTAGAGGGCAAGCCTAGGTTCAGCGTCATGGGTAACAGAGTGGTGTCAGTACATGGTACGAAATAAGTATGTATACGAATTACACCTTCTATCCTGGGTGTATATGAACATACTCCTCAGCTCTCTGAGCCTTAAAATTCCACATAGAAATTCTAACATAAGATGACATTCCAAGTCCTACGCATGAGTATACTTTATTCTATACTTCCAGGGAATTTTTAATGAGACTGCACTCATCACGCCCTTCGAATGCCGGTGAAATGATTCGACGAACTTTTGAACTACTAGCTAGCATCAAAGGCATTGTTTAAACTTTTTGCAAATTCCACGTCCTCTACAATTTACCGTCGTTGTTTCGACCCCGTGATATGTGGGGAACAAAAGGAACAGCTCCAACTTAAACTTTACAGACAGTCAGGGATGGCTTTAGCTTTTATCACATTATATCAAACTAATTAAAATTTCCTTTCTTGGTTTTTTTCTCTGTTAAGGCCTTCCTAACTGCAGATATTCACTGGGTTCTATCCCTGCACTTCCGTCGGTAGTCCCGTCCGTTTCCAAACCAACAAATTATCTCCGTAATTTGTTACGGTTCATTAAAATTAAAAAAAATTCCAGTTCCTTACAGATGCGCAGGCAAAAAAGCATGCAGAATGCCAGGCAGAAAAAAAAACTAAGATTTTTTTATGCATTTCTTTTCATCCTCTCCATTTTGTGCTGGTCCAAAGGATTACATTCATAATTGTGCCTTTGCCACTTTGTTAATAGTGAGTGGCTGGCGGCTAGAGTTTGGGTTGTCGCCCAACACCGACTCTAATTCCCCAGTGGGCACTTCAGAGTTTTGACTAACCCAAACGTTTATTCCTCGCGTCCCTCTTATGTAGAGAGAACCTTTTAGTTACATAGACGACGAAGAGGAAGTGATATACGATGAGAAAAGGGGGAACAAAGCAAAATGTAACACCGCGACAGGAAAAGAAAAATTACGGTAAATTTAATTCTGATTTACATAAAATCCTTCGAGAACAAATGAGGCTAGTGAGGAAGAAGGTTGCGAAGCTGCCTGAGATGACACCAGCCAATTACTGGTATATACATAAGAATGTATCACAAGGACCATTTGGAGCCCGAGCAACACACCCCGTTTGTGGCTAGACAGAGATTTCAGCATTAGAACGAGGAGTTCAGTTTGTTTGCGACAAGTTAATTAAATGAAATTGTTGGTTATAATTGGGATGGACATGTTTAATTGGCTTCATTTCACGGCACGCTTATTAAATACACATTCGTAGTCATATTGCGCCCGTCTGCAACAACGTGTATCATAAATCAGAGGAACGTGTTAAAATTTCTATAATTGGAATGGAGGGTCCCGGCGATGTCGTGGGTGATTTATTAGAATATGGAGTTAGAGAGACTTACTTTAAATTCGGTTGTTGTGCTTCAAAGCATATGTTGTTTATCAGCGCCTGATTCCTGGTTTTATTAGCGAATTTTGTATCTTTTTTTTGGTTTACGATGTGCCTGACATAGCAATCTGGTGTCATGAAGTTACTTCCATGTTACGCGTGATGTCTAAAGCATACAAGTTTAGTTGGGTGTCCTTCGCAACTGCGACCCACGCATTTACTGATTGTAGGGAGTCGCGCCTTAATAAGGCCTGAAAATTCAGCACCTGTCAACCCATTTATTTTCATCTCTTGTATATTTCCTAATGGTGATTGGTGTCCTTTGCAAACTGATTCGAGAATCCCCATTAGCGGTCCGTTTTTTTAGGTACTTGTGGTCGTGTTTGACTCCCTTCATCAAACCGAACGTTATTATTGGAATGAGTCGGCTCTAAAAAGCTGTGGTGACGGCTGAACCAGGAAATTCGATAGATACTCTTAAAGACAATGGGGAGAACAGTTGCTCATTAGCCTCTATATCACATTTAATGATAATACTCGTAGTAGTTCATTCGATTTACAAGTATCGATTTTTAGTTGTAAAATATTCTCCTTTGCAACCGATCGAGTCACCATGCAAATGCAAACTGTGCCATATCGATGACGAGCGAATTTATAGGCCGCCAAAAGTCATAGAAAGAAAGGTTGTTGGTCAGCAAATACTGGTGTGGATCCGAGACGGCGTTGTATGAGAAGTAGTATCTGACTATGTCAGTCAAGTCATGCTGGTTAAGGAGAAAGATGGAAACAATTGGCTGTGCATCGACTACGATTCATAAGGACAGGTACCCGCTTACGACTTTGGATCTCTAAAAGGGATTTTCCATGTCGCCATAGAAGAGCAGAGTAGAAAGTTCACAACCTTCGTTACTCAAAGCGGACAGTATACATTTCTGAAAGAACCTTTTGGGTTTAGTAGCTCTTCATGTACTTTTCAAAAATACATTAATTATTTTATCAGGGAACTGCTTTGGGAGGTATCGCAATAATTTAAATCGGGATCTCGTAGTGACAGCATAGTCAATAGAGGGTGTCATAGCAAATCAAAGAAGATGCTGGATGTGGCTACTGCCAATGGACTGCGAATTAAATGGACAAAATGGCAGTTTCTTCAACAAAAAATCAATTTCCTTGGACATAAAATCTTCAAGGGCACAGTTGTATCGTAAAGCCCAAGACGAAGGCTTTCAATCTTGAATTCAAGGCAAAACCACTAACGGAGTTGGTTGAGAAGTTGAACGCGAGTTGCCAAATGGGCACTTCTTTTGGAGGAGCACGTCTATGAGGTAGACCATGAAATCCTGAAACTTTCAGAGGATTGAAATGATGAGGGATTAAAAATAATTTTGGATATCCTTAAAGAGGGGCCCCATAAAGACTTTTTGGTCTGCAATGGGTTAATATGTAAGAATGTATACAGCTCTATCCTTTTTGTTGTTGCAGAATCTTTGAGATCTTCGATATACCGAGCAGCTCATTCGATAGAATTAGAAGAGATTGTGGATAAAAAAAAGGGCTGTTTATTCCAAACCTTGGTCAGCTAGTTTAAAGATGCGTTTCGAAGTATGTAAGATGCATCTTAGCCGAATGAGAGAACGGAAAAGTAGATGTGACCGATCCTTCAAGGTTATTCACTCCTTGCCACCTTCAACATTGACTATCTTGGGACTCTGCAGGAAACAAAGAAGAGCTATCGGTATATACTGGCTGTCGTCGAAGCTCTTACAAAGTTTTTTCGGCGAAAGCTCTTAGCTCTGAGGATTTTTTTTCTGGAAATGGAGATTATCCCGTGAAAAACAAATTACACACAATATAAGTGAATGAGAGGAGCTCGGCTCTGGCTCCCCCGTGAGCTGTAACGCCATTTAAGAAGAAGAAGAAGTCAGTTTCTGATGAAAACCAACTCCTTCGAAACTGTGAAGACTTACTCGTACAGCTAGTAAAGCAAGAAGTAACACTTTTCCATCATATTAGCCATTGCTGTACACGAAATGTTTTCCTCCTTACAAAAAAAACATAGCGTTGGGGATCATTCAGACCAAGACCTGTACATTGTGCTACCACTTGAGTCGGCTTGGTCACCGCTACTCTTCGAACCATTTTGAGTGCTGAACAAAATTCGATATTTTGTGGATCTCACTTTCGGATTGATCCGTTAGTTATAGAAGTATTCTCCCAGTAATCGTCTTTTTGAGGAAACTAGGGCAAGGCAATTACATAGGAGATGGGATAGAGATTCTTCCTTCCCCTCATCATGACATCTGCTGCAGTAGTCGTTATATAGCAGTCCTAACCTTGCGACATGTTTTCCTAGAGCGCAATGTTCTACTAAAACTCTGATTATGCTACTTATAATCTGCCTGCGTGTTTTTACGGTTCGCCCTAGTAGATTGCATAGAAACTAATGTTGAAACAAGATAGGTAGAAAGAGTATGGTCAACAATAAAAAGTGTTGTAAAGGAGGTAGCGAAAAACAAACTAGGCTATTGCAAAGCCCCCAAAATAAAGACTTGGTTCGAGGAAGAATGCAAGGAAAGCCCGTAATGTTCTAAGACTCCAAGCACTGGAAAAAAAATGAAGAGATCACGCGAACTAAAAGAAGTCAGCCATCTTCTTCGGGATAAAAAACAAAGGTGGCAAAGGAAAAAGATAAACTGCCAACATGAATAACAAGCAGCAATGGAAAACGGTGTAATCCATATAGCGGAGGTTCAGATAGAACTGCCAACCATAGAGGAAGTAAAAGAAGAAACTTAAGAAGAATAAGGCTGCAGGATTCGTTCAGACGCAAACGAGTGACCAAATTTTCAGGAAACATACCACCAACTATTCGAAGATTTTGAGAAGACGTATGAATCTATCAACTGATCGAAAATGTACCATTAGGCCGGAAAAGTTGGTAAAACTGATATCAGTATGCCGAAAGGGAAACAAAGTACGAGTTAAAATACGAAACTTCTTATCTGAGACATTCGAGATTAGTCACCAATTCTTTTTATTTAGTCCTGGAATAGGTAATGACATCCCTTAAGGATGATAGGGGAATGTCTCTTTGGGAAATAGTGAGAGAGCAGTTTCAAAAATACATGAAAGTAGGTTGAAAAGTAAAAAAAGAGAAAAATAAATATACATTCTCACTGATACTTAGAGGAAAAATATGAGTTCTAATATCTGACTGCCAAAAATAGACTGCATGTAAAACAGGCTGCATTTGGACAACGCGTGTTTCTTTACGATGAAGGAACTATTCAAAACAACTCCTTTGTTCCGCAATATCAATGCCCACCACACAATAATGCCGTGATACTTTTCAGATGTAAAACTTGGTCTCTGACTAGAAAGGAGAAAAATATATTTCGGGTCTCTAAAAACAAGAAAAAAAGAGTTTATGTTGGAAAACAGGACGAGGAGACAGGCGTATGGAAAAAAACTTCACAAGCTTTCACGAGGAGATTTGACTGAAATGAGTGGGAAGCGTAGAACAAGTGGACAGTGGATAAAAAGACAAACAAAAAAAACTACGAGAAAAGATTATTGCTATAAACTTCTGAATTCCAAATAACCGGTAATCATAATAATAAAGGAAATCCTATAGGAGATATCTCATCTATGAAGAGACATCACAATAAAAAAAAATAAAAACTTATTGATGTTAGAAAACTAGGACTTCAAATGAAATTATCGATTTTCATGTCTAAAGTTAAATTAGGCTGTTTCGAAAATTAATGAAGTTTATTGCAAAAGATTATGTCCATTTACATACGAGTATATGGTATTTCCCTAACGTTCCATTAAAGCAACTGTGCCTCTTTTGAAAAAGTCATTATTCTTTCAAGGTCAAGAAGTCTATAAAGTCCTGTTATATGGCATCTGAGCTTATGACCTGTAAGCGTAAAATTCCAAAAAAACGTGGTAGTCGGACGAAGAAAATACTGGTAAATAAGGCGGATGAAACAAAATTTCATATTCAAACTGCGCCAGCTCAGGAACATTTACTGTGCTGTATACGGTCTTGTATTATAAATACCTTTTCGATATGTCACCAAAATCATAGTGTTAAAACGTGAGGCACCCACCACCCTTATTTTTCGCCCTTCCCGATGGATGATAGGTGACGACTTAAGGTTACCGTTGAAACTTTGAACCTCGAAGCAAGATTAATAACAGTCTTAGCTGAATTTTCTTAAACATCTGTTACTCGTACAAGTTCTTCATTAGTAGTAACCTCCTTTGGTCTACTTCATGACTTATTTTCTAGCGAAAAAAAACTGCTCGGTCGGATTTCAACAAACCAGTTTCCAACCGTCAATTTCCGACTTCCTAGGGCTACGTTCATGTTTTTTTTTTTTTTTTAATAGTAAAAAGAAAATGTATTGGTAGAAGATGTAAATATATTTTTACCGATAGAAAAGTTAAACTGTACTCTTTAACTTCATTTATTTTATTTTCTCTCCACAACTTCCCGTCACGACATCTTTTTAGGAATGGTATTTTTAATAATCCCTGAGTAGGTGGTATAAGAATTAACTATCTTATTATCTTACTCGAGGTTGGCACCAAATCTCAAAAATAAGATGGAAACGCTCAGACAAATAAGCAGTAGCTCCACAATTTTATCTGCTCAGACAAAACATAAACTTTAAAAAGAAAAGGTTTTAATGTCTATAGAATTTAAAAATAGTTTCAAAGCGTATCTTGAAATTAAAGTGATCATAAAGCTCCAAGTTTCCACATCTATTGAATCTCGGGGTCTGGAAAGCAATTAATTTTAATGGGATTGAACTAAATTACATTCCTACGACCGTAATTCCTTTCAATAAGAACAACAAGTACAATAATTAAAACAAATATTTGCCATCTGCAGCCACAGATTCTTGGCACGAGATCGACAAGTGCTACATACACGCACGTTAAACCATTCTGCAATACATCCCATTCCGCCAGTAAAACTTTCAATGGCCATAAATTTAACATTCCCGAACGTGACGTGACTACTTTTCATTTTTATTTGTTTTTTCGTTTAACAATCTTCAAACTATTCGACTCACTAAAACTCACCTGAACCGATGTTGTGGAGAAAGATCTCTCGCAGCAATAGCATCTCGTCCTCGGGCGCTGCTGTTATCGATCCGAAGCAGTCGTTCTCTGGCCAAACTTCTCTGCAACGAAGAAATAGAAAAAAAACACAAATAGAACATAAAAAAATGTTTTAAGTTCACAATTTATGACATGAGTTTTATTATTCGAAGCAAAGTTATATCCACTTGGAGTGATAATAGTTAATGGACACAACAACTGAGCAGGAATAAAACGAATTACACTGGCAAGTTGTTATCTGGTCCTTGGAAGCAAGCTTATGGCAGTCCATTGGTGGTCCAGCAGCAGACTGAGTACATTCCCCTTTGGCATTTTTGAGATACCGATATGAATGGAGTGTATTGAAGTGGACAGAGAAGACATTTAATGATCCCTAGAATAGGACCTGGAGCCAACGGTATAGATGATGTACCACTAGCCAATAGGAATTGGAATGATGGGTCATTAAAACAAATATGAAGACCGTTAAATGAGAAAAATATTAGTTTGGAAGTTGTATTTCAGAAAGAATGAATGGATGGCGGCAGATTGACGATAACAATGTAGATATTTTACGTACATACTCGTATGTATATGACCGAGATGGTTCTCGTGTTATTTTTTTTCATGAAGAATTATAGAGAAGTATTTGTAGGACTATTTTCAAACAACCTAGTACAGAGACCACGGACATACATAACTATGTCCATTATGTGTATGCACCAAAAATCCACCAGGACAACTTGAAATTGGTACTAATAAAATGTTGGTAGAGCTGTCAATAAAAAGAGATTATTGATACTATAACTTCTATTTCAATGTTTAGACAGTGGCTGTGTCTATAGTAGCCATTTCAAATTACATTTCAGAGTAGAATAATGTCGCATTATACTTGATTAAGTGCTAGAGAAGGATAACAACATATTGGTTAATCCAATGAACAACATTCGCCAACTTGTTATTTAAAAAAAACAATTGAAAATGAGTTGATTGGGAACATTCACCAAATCATCTGAAAGATATGGTCGGAAGGCATCATGCCCGATGTATAGAATTCCAGCATTGGGTCAATAAGAAAGGAGAGCTGTAAATATAGAGGAATAAGTCTCCTCAAGATCACATACAAGGTCTTCTTGACCACAATGTGTAAGCGTTTGAAGCTTTCTTTAACACGGTCGCGGACACTTGAAAATTAAGACGGTGATTAAAAATTATACCCACTGTAACTTATGAACCAATTGAACTAAATTAACGAAATAATAACCAATATGATCACCATGACAATTCAAAAACAAATGCCGCTCTGTCTCACCTAATCTAAATTTTAAATATAAATATAGGATGGGGAAAAGTGGGGCATGCCGCTCTCAAATAAGAAAATAAAAAAAAATCATTACGTTATGAGAAAAGAACATGATAGATTTTTTGAATTTTAACAATTTTGTTGGGAATGAAATAGTTCAAAACAAGGAACAATACATAAAGGTGGTTTTTTGCGACATGTTTTACATAAATATTTGGTCATATTCCTGATTTTGTTCTTCAAGCACTGTCGGCATCTTATGTGATAGGTCTTTGCAGGATACTTGGGATTCGGAATATATTCCGTTTTAACAAGTTGCCTTCCATCTTTCAAGTCTTGCAATATAGAGAGAAAATCTTTCATCAACTCATTTCTAAATTCAAGTAAAATAGTTTTGTTTTTAAACATTTTCATTATGAAAAAAGAAAAAAAGAATAGCCACGTCTAACAGGTCAAAGAAGAAAGAGCAGTTTCTTCGCCAGGTCTACGATGTTGCACTCGTAAAAATTGTCCATGAAAAGGTCCATGAACATGCCTTCAGTAACGATAGTTTTACCTTTTCATATAATCGCATTTAGCACATATCCACCAGGAGTACAGAGGATTTAGAATTTAATACCGAACTTAGCTTTTTTTCCTTCAATGTAATGCCATAAGCTTAGACGTCCTCGAAGCAAAAGCAAATACTCATTTAAAGACAGCTGTTCTTGAGGATAATATGCGTTTCTGAAATTGATGAACAATTTGTTCAGCAATTTCTCGAACTTATCGGACTGGTTCGTTTCTTGCGCATAAGAACAACTAAAGCATCTTAGCATTTCTTTATATCTCCTCCCGGATATGGTATGGAGCATAGTACAATGCATGGAAAATATTTTTCTTACCGACGGATATTTCGTCTGACCTTGCAAAATACTTGTTCCAAGAAATTGTTCCAGCTCCTGCATAGTAAAGCCCTTAAAGCTAGAGTATCTGCTGATTTTTTTTGCTGGCCGACCAGAGTTTGATAACTGAAGAGCATAACTGTTCATTGAGCCAAGATTCATACTTATTATTTCTTCGCCCCATTACTTACTGAAACATTCTCCAGCCGTTGGGGGATTATCGCCGAAATCAATTTTTAGGCCACCTTGCGTTTGATCAAAATCAGGAATATCTTCAATAACGTCATACCATTGGTCATCTGACCTATTACCTGTATCTACCATGCCATGAACTTCTTCAAGATCCTCTTGCAATATTTCTTCTGCGCCGTCGGCAATTTGAAAAAACCTTTCAGCTACGCTCTCAGACGATTCTTGTTCGGAATATTCTTCATAATTGGGATCTCCATTATCATCATCGCTTTCAAAGTCATCACCAAATTCTGATTCATCAGTACTTATGTCTTCCATTAATCTTAACCCTTCAATGCCCAATTTTTTTTCGGGAAAAGAATTATATATTGTGGAGGAGACAATTATGAATAACTTTTATTCTACGGCTTTTCATATGACTCACCTGGGTTAGTAATAGGTGATTGCGGGTCATGCGTGCCCAATTGGGCACGCTTGTCATAACTCGCAAAAAAATTCAAAAGGTGTGTTTGTATGGAAGAATTTTTTTATTGAAAATAAACGAATCAAGTTGTATGAAAATGACTTAAAAAAAAAAACGAAATTTTGATCAAAAAGCATCGGGGGCGCATCTCATGTGGTGTGAAATTTCATGAAACAGTTATTTTCTCTGCTGAGGAACAGATGATTTCTGGCAACCAAATCGAGTTCGTGAGTCGCAGCCAAGTTTTTTGCATAGATGTCGAGTTGTAGCGTGCTCCGGCAAGTGGCGGATTGTGTCTAGCCTTACGTCCTTCGGTGGCAAGTTGGGGGAGTTGCGATCCCTATTTAATTTTTTTCCGCTGAAGATTGCTTATACCTCTGTTTGTTTTATTGACAAAACGTAAGCTGCACAAGAGTCTTCTTCTTTTCCTTTTTCCGGCGTTGTTATGGTCAGAAGTGTAGGACCATAACCTTCCCACTTAACTGCATTCCTACTGGTCCGCTTGTGGGGTCCGCCGGTTTGACCTCAGAAAGTAGCGGCAGGCTTTCCGGTTTGGGATTACTTCATCGCTGAGGCCAATCAAATGCTGATGTTTTTGCATTTGTTTGCACCAATTATTTTTCGGCCTGCCTGTTTTTTTTTTTTTTTTTTTTAGTAAGCTGCACAAGAGTATTCCTCGATAATAAATTGAAAGTCCATATTTGAATCCAGGACATTTAAGATGAATGGATTAAACGGGTTGATCCATTTGTCTTTAGTTTCTCGCTTTAAAAACATTCGTGGTCTCTTTATTCCTGCTCGCAGTATGTCTAGGTACATAGCATATGAATTTATTTTGTGCTCTAGCAAGAAGGATAATCGTTCTCTTCAAGTGCTTTCCGGATTCGCTTGTAAATAATCGAATATGGTGCGCGACGTATGTCAGTATTTGGCATCGGCTTAAGTATGTGTGTTGATCGAGACGGCAAGAATGACGCTTCGAAACGACAAGAGGTTGAATTCTTTTTATAACAGGTAAACGTGTGTTTATGTCGTTGAAGTTTTGCAAAGCCTGATGCCTCATCAGGAGATATAGACACTAGTTGGTCAATCAAAGCCTCAGCCTGAGCCTTTTCCTGTCCCAGAGCATCGGTTGGAGATTCATTTAGCCACAACAATATATGAGCATGCGGACTGCCTCGGTGTTGAAATTCTATTCTTTTGAAATAGTGCTTCACATAGTGTTGGCCAAACGGACTGAAACGCGTTGATTGAAGTATACTGATGATAACTTGCACAAGTTTATTAAAGTGGATAGCACAGGTGACAGGATCTTCATTGATGAGTGTAGCTTTTAAGTTGAAATGCATATTTTCAAGTTCTTCGTATCAATATCTGCTCCATTGTTCCTGAGTTTATACAACAGCTTCATTAATTTTGGCCAACCAATTTCATTGGCGCTTAAAGTCAAAAAAAATGTCGGTTTTCCAAGCTGACGAATCATTGCAAAAAGATCGCGTTTACGTTGAGCCTAGTAATAAGTGAAGTTTGGTATCGATCGTAGAAAAGCCAAATTAGTTTCAAGACATCCATCAATGAAATCTGCTGATTCTACTTAAGCTCGAGTGAGTTTTGTATTTTTTCCAATGAATTTGAAGCCAACAGTTATTGCATCGCGTGTTCGGATACGTACAATTTTCATTGCCATGTATAACAAGTGCTGAGGATTCACACCACGTCTATCCGCTCTTCGCAGTTCACTCGTTGCCATCATGAATGGCGTTACAGTCAGTCCTTCCTTAAAGACACGAAATTGACCGAGGTAAATTGAAGGAAATTTGCCATTTCTTCGCAGTGTTCATCAAAAAGAACACTAACGGGCACTTCGTGTTCTCCTGGAGCTATTTTTAACTATCCATCTGTTACGAAGGCGGCAGCACACGCACAGATGGGCAGCATCGGAGTAGATGGGGAATGGCAGCATCGGAGTAGATGGGCAATGGCAGCATCGCAGTAGATGGGCAATGGCGGCGTCGGGGTCGGTTTCCGGGAAGAAAGAAAGAAGAAAGCTTGGCACGAGGACGGTGAGAGAAAAGCGCTTTAAAGTTTCAAATTGTATCATTCCATTTCTATTTTTTTTTTTTGTATTAATTTGAAGTCTGTGAAATAAATACTAAAAGCGCGAAAGAAAAGTCCTTGTTTTTGTATTTAATCTGCTGAGAATTTTACATTCTTTAAAGCGATTTTGACTCGGCCAAGTAAATCGATCACTCTCGTCGCCCGAAGCGACCAACGTGGGATCGCCGATCATATCCCTTGCACGCTCTGTGTGTACCACCTGAAGCCATCACGTGGAACGCTGTCGCCTGAAGCGACCAACGTAGGATTGATCACACTCCACGAACTGCACGTGTTCGTTTGAAGCGATCAACGTGCAAAAAACAGACGAGCTTCGTAGTGCAATACACCACGGCCTGAAGCCATCAAGATCATCGTGTATTACAGCTACCAGCTCTCCCCACCAGTCATCGGTTGCCGACAACACACTATCTTCCCGCCTGCCATCTGCTCATCTCATCTGCCGAACGCACCAGTCACAAATCGCCGACAACACAAGATCTTCCCGCCTGCCGAGTTCACTGCCACTCAAGCCATAAGCCAAAGGAAGCCCAGGTAAGTGAAAATGTCACATTCACCAAACGCCAACCCCTCTACACTTTATAACTGTGCCGTATGTCCTGAATCCGACGCCTACGATAACATGGTAGCCTGCGACGTTTGCGACAAATGGTACCACTACGCATGTGCCAAGGTAAATGAAAACATAAAAACATGCGACACGTGGGTATGTCGGCCTTGTCAGTCTAAAACACAACCCCCTTCCAGCTTCCCGCAGAATACAAATCCTAGCCATATCCCCTTGCCACAGCGGCCGCCTATGTATCCGACTACCGGGAAAACCGATAATACAAAACCAGCATCCGCACACTCTTCCACTAAGTCCGGAGCAAAGCCAATAAAAGATCATCTGCCTCGGAAGTCCGCACCAAAGGCCAGTTCCAAGAAGTCAACCCACAAACAAGCTGACCTGCTAGTTAAAAAACTGGAAGAGGAACTAAAACTTCGAGAGCAACGCGAACAAGACTACATCAAAAGAAAGTACGAAATTCTCGAACAGGTTGCCAGCGACGATGATGAATATTCCGAGAGCGATGGGTCAGTACAAGACATACGTATTGAAGACTGGGTAAACAAATCAGTACCACTCTGTACAAAGGTTCGCTGTAGGGAAACATCAAATGTAATCCAACCAAAGTTCACCTTGCCACACTCGAGCGTGAAAGATCCCGAAATACCACCAGATTTTTCGCCAATATCAAAGCTGACTAAAAGCCAAATAGCCGCCAGACAGATAATGTCAAAGGAGTATGTCAAGTTCTCAGGTCGACCGGAAGAATGGCCGCTATTTATAAGTTGGTATGAGAATTCCTCAAAGATGTGCGCATACAGCTCTTACGAAAATCTACATCGCTTGCAGCGCTGTCTTACCGGGCAAGCTCTCGACAGGGTACGACTCCAGTTATTGCATCCAGACCAAGTGCCTAATGTCATTTCAACTCTGCATATGCTATACGGCCGCCCCGAAATAATTATCAAGACTATCCTAGACAAGATTCGAAGTGAGCAACCGCCCAAGCCTGACAAGCTTCACACCATCATAGACTTTGCTATATCCGTAGCTAATGTTTGCGCCACTATAAAATCAGGCGGTCTCAACTCGCACCTAAATAATCCTTGCTTGTTACAGGAGCTCGTTGATAGGCTACCCACACAAATGAGGTTGGATTGGGGCATTTACAAGCACCGCCTTCCACCAGATAGTACCAATCTAGATATATTTAGCAATTGGCTTTCGCAAATAGCTAATGCAGCGGCCGAAGTCACAATTACTACACATATAACAACGTCGGATCGCTCACAGAATAAAGCAAACAAGAGGCCAAGGGGATTCGTTAACATCCACGAGAAGGAAGAAAGTTCCGTTCCCAGACGAGGGGAGCGAAGATGCTCGGCCTGCGATAGAGATTGCCAGTCACTTCCGTTATGCCAACTTTTTTTGGGTATGACCGTTCAAGAAAGATGGGCAGTTATCAAGCGAAACTTTCTCTGTCGTACGTGCTTACGTTATCATGGCAGGCAAAGATGCCCATCCAAGCAGACCTGCGGTATTAATGGTTGCGCGTTCAGACACCACAGAATGCTACACAAATCAGAACAGACAACATCAAGAGCAGCTTCCGAGGACAGTAATAACAATTCTGCCATCAATTCACATCTGAGTTGCACCACGAATCGTCAGGGAAAGGGCTCACTTTTGTTTAAAATCCTTCCAGTTTACTTGTACTCTAGGGGAAAGAAGTTAGAAACATATGCATTTTTGGACGATGGATCCTCGGTTACACTGATTGATGAGGAACTTGCGCAACTGCTGAACGTGGAAGGCAAAGTCGAGCCATTGTGCCTTAAGTGGACAGGAAACACCCATAGGAATGAAGAAGACTCACGTTTGATCAACCTTGAGGCGTCAGCACCAGGTGACTCAAAAAGATTCCCTTTGATGAATGTTCATACCGTGAAATCGTTGGAGCTTCCAGTACAATCGATAAATGCGATAAAACTCCTTGCTAAATATAAACATTTAAAGAATGTACCACTAAAATCATACGAAAACGCAAGACCTCGCTTACTTATAGGACTACAGCATTGGCGGCTAGGAATTCCACTTAAAGCGATTGAAGGTGCCGAGGATCAACCCGTTGCCATAAAAACAAGACTAGGCTGGACGGTTTTTGGTCCTCTCGACGGAGGGACCACTTCAACAACTAAGGGAGGCCACCATTACCACATATGTGAATGTCAGAGGAACCCAAATGAGAGTATGTACTTCTTCTTCTTCTTCTTCTTTTCCTTTTTATCCCGGCGTCGTTATGGTCAGAAGTGTAGGACCATAACCTTCCCACTTAACTGCATTCCTACTGGTCCGCTTGTGGGGTCCGCCGGTTTGACCTCAGAAAGTAGCGGCAGGCTTCCCGGTTTGGGATTACTTCATCGCTGAGGCCAATCAAATGCTGGTGTTTTTGCATTTGTTTGCACCAATTGTTTTTCGGCCTGCCTTTTTTGCGTGTTGAAATTGGAATGTTGATTGATAACGCCTTTTGGACGGGGTTCAAAGGATCTCTCCTTTGAACATGGCAATACCAACTGAGTCGGTCGCGCTCTATATTTCTTGTGATGGTTTCTTTTACGTGGAGGCTTCCTCGGATCTTTGAACTTCTAATTCTGTCACGCTTTGTTACTCCCGCTGTCATGCGAAGCATCTTCATCTCAGTTGCCGTTAATTTGCTCTCATACTTTTTGTGCATTGTCCAGCATTGTGAACCGTATGTGAGCGCCGGACGTACAACTGAAGTGTAGAGCCTTCCTTTCAGCTTAGGGGGAAATTTTCGATCACAGAAGATGGCGGAGTTTTCCCGCCACTTCATCCACCCTACGCTTACGCGATGTTTGATGTCGTCATCACAAGTTGCTTCTCTATTAATCATAGATCCCAGATATTTAAACTTTTCACACTTGGGAAGCACTCTTCCATTCAAGTAAATGTCTGGAATAGGCTGATGAGGGTCAGAGAACGGGCAGCACAGATACTCTGTCTTCTTTGAACTAATACGATACCCGTGTCCCTCAAAAATGTCCACCCACACATCAAGTGCTCGTTGTAGGGACGCCTGATCATCACTTATAATGGCCCCATCGTCAGCAAAGAATAGCTGGTGCACATTTGAGAGTATGTACAACCTAATGAAAAGCTTTTTCTCCATTGATACGGCGGGAATTACAAGTATCCGGAAGCCAATCTCTACTATTGAGGAACGAGCTAGGCAGTTGCTTGAAGAAAAAACGATATTCGACGGTGAGAGATATGCTGTCCCACTCTTATGGAAGTATAATGAGATCACACTTCCCAAAAGCAGACAGATGGCTGAGAAAAGATTGCTGTGTCTCGAAAGAAAATTGTCCCGGGATCCCGAGATGTTTGCAAAAGTCAACGAACAGATTAGGGATTATATTGGGAAAAACTACGCCGCAAAGCTCAGCTCAGCGGAGGCCTCTGACAGGAGTAGACGAATTTGGTATTTACCCATATTTCCAGTGCGTAATCCAAATAAACCGAATAAGATTCGTATGGTTTGGGATGCAGCAGCGAAGGTAGAAGGGGTGTCTCTTAACTCAGTACTCCTCACGGGTCCGGACGAAGTTCCACCCCTGATAGCTGTATTATTTCGTTTCAGAGAGAGGAGAATCACGCTCGTCGCGGATATCCGAGAGATGTTCCACCAAGTCAGAATCCTGGAAGAAGATCAAGACGCTCAAAGATTCCTATGGCGAAATGAGAACACGGGAGAGATCGAAGAATTTAAAATGAAGGTCATGACCTTTGGTGCCACCTGCTCCCCCTACTGTGCACAATATATAAAGAATGAGAATGCTAAAAGATTTGCCACACGATATCCTAGGGCGGCTGAAGCTGTTATTAACAACCATTATGTTGATGATTACCTTGATAGTGTCGATAATGAAGAGGAAGCTATAAAGCTTGCCAAGGATGTAATCTACATTCATAAACAAGGTGGTTTTGAGATCAGAAACTTTCTCTCAAACTCATCAAAGGTATTAGACGCCCTCGAGGAACGGTCTTCTAGCGTCAACAAGTGTCTCATAGGATTAAATATTGGTGACAGCGAGGAAAAGCTGCTTGGTATGTGGTGGTCCCCTAAGGTAGATAGGTTTGCATTTAAGCTCAAACAGGCTAAAGTGAAGCAGGACATTATGGCAGGCAATACTATTCCCACAAAGAGAGAAGTGCTAAAAGTCTTGATGAGCGTATTTGATCCTCTGGGACTGGTAGCTCATTTTACAATTATATTAAAGTTGCTTATCCAAGACATATGGCGTTCATCGATCGAGTGGGACCAACAAATTTCTGATTCACACTTTGAGATATGGAAAAAATGGCTTGGCCTTATTCCAATAGTACGAAAAATGAGTATCCAAAGACCGTATCTCTCACAGTTGACGTTCACTGCAAGGACATCGGTGCAGTTGCACATTTTCGTTGACGCGGGGGAATCCGCATTTGCTGCTGTAGCATACCTCCGTGCCTCTTCCGAAACGCATACGGAATGTGCTTTGGTGGGTGCCAAAACCAGGGTAGGCCCCCTAATCAGTATGTCGATACCACGTATGGAACTCGAAGCAGCTGTCTTGGGCGTAAGATTTTCAAACACCATTTTAAAAAATCACTCGATCACCATCAACAAGACACACTTCTGGACAGATTCCAGAATCGTTTTGTGTTGGATAACATCTCCGCATAGAAAATATAAGCAATTCGTAGCTCATCGAATTGGTGAAATCCTCGAGGGGTCGAACGAAAAAGATTGGAAATGGGTTCCCACCGAAGATAATGTAGCTGACGATGCTACCAAGCAAAAGAACTGGGACGACTTTCGTCCTAATAGTAGATGGTTCAACGGACCCGATTTTCTTCATCAACCTGAAAGCGAGTGGCCACAAACGTATTCGGAGACATGCCAACAACCAGCAGTGGTTCATGAGGTGAAAATATGCTACACCATACAGACATCTATCAAAATGACCCCATTAATTGACTATCAACGCTTCTCACAATGGAATAGACTCTTGCGCACAATCCTATTCGTGTTCCGTTTCATCCAAATCAAATGCAAAAAAGGGAGAGTGAAGAACACCGAATTGTTTTCAGAGACAGAGCGCTTCCAAGCAGAATGCTACTTATATAGACTATGTCAACGAGAAGGCTTCGAAGAAGAATATCGTCTGCTTTGCAAAGGAGGCACAGAGTTGAATAAGTCAAGCCCATTATACAAGCTGTCGCCATACATGGATGAGAACTTAGTCATCCGGGTCAGAGGTCGCATAGATGCTGCGCCAAATGTAGATCATCAAGTCAGGCGGCCAGTGATTCTTCCGAAGTCGCACTATATAACAAATCTCATCGTTCAGCACTTTCATGTTCGTTTTTACCACGCGAATAACGAAACAATAATCAACGAGATGCGACAAATCTATTACGTTCCACACCTAAGAGCGGTCTTAAAGAAATGTCAAAGAAGCTGTAGATATTGTGAAAGGAAACGGGTGGTCCCGAAACCTCCGATGATGGGTCAGCTACCTGCAGCAAGACTTATGTCATATACTCGTCCATTTTCATACGTCGGTGTCGATTACTTCGGCCCGCTTTATGTCAAGGTGGGACGACATAAGGAAAAGAGATGGGGTATGTTAATCACCTGTCTTACAGTCCGCGCTATTCACATTGAAATCACACACAGCCTCACCAGCGACTCCTGTATTTTGGGCATAAAGCGCTTCGCATCGAGAAGAGGCATGCCGAGGGAGATATTTTCTGACAATGGAACAAACTTTCGAGGAGCCAGCGAAGAATTGAAAAGGGCGATCAAGGGATTGAATACGGCTGCCATGGCAAAGGGATTTGAAATGCAACTCAAATGGAACTTCATACCTCCGCAGTCACCACACATGGGAGGAAGCTGGGAACGCCTAGTACGCTCGGTCAAGACGACGCTTGCTGAAATCTCGCTAACGAACAACCCCAGTGATGAACTCCTACTCAGTATGATGGCCGAAGTAGAAATAGTAGTAAATTCCCGGCCACTTACTTATGTACCAATTGAAGTCGACGGTCAAGAGGCCCTCACACCTAACCACTTTTTGTTGGGGTCGTCAAATGGACTTAAAATAGCTGGGGACATATTCTGCGATGACGCTTCGATGAAGAAGAATTGGCTGTTAAGTGAGAAGTACGCTAACTCCTTTTGGCGCCGTTGGGTTCGCGAGTACTTACCGAACTTGACGCGTCGAAGCAAATGGTTTGGTCCATCCCGAGCGATAAAGGAAGGTGACATTGTGATCATAATTGATGCGATCAATCCACGGGGTAGCTGGCCAATGGGAAAAGTTATCAAAGCTATAGAGGGTCGTGATGGAACTGTAAGAAGTGCAGTCGTGCAAACATCAACAGGAATATACACCCGACCGGCAGTAAAGTTGGCGGTGCTGGATATTCATCAGTCCGATAAAGGGGAGATGGGCAGGGTTGTCGACCTGGCCCATCGGGGGGAGTGTTACGAAGGCGGCAGCACACGCACAGATGGGCAGCATCGGAGTAGATGGGGAATGGCAGCATCGGAGTAGATGGGCAATGGCAGCATCGCAGTAGATGGGCAATGGCGGCGTCGGGGTCGGTTTCCGGGAAGAAAGAAAGAAGAAAGCTTGGCACGAGGACGGTGAGAGAAAAGCGCTTTAAAGTTTCAAATTGTATCATTCCATTTCTATTTTTTTTTTTGTATTAATTTGAAGTCTGTGAAATAAATACTAAAAGCGCGAAAGAAAAGTCCTTGTTTTTGTATTTAATCTGCTGAGAATTTTACACCATCTTCATTCCATAAAAGCGTTTGTTGTTGAGCGTGCAGACTATCTTCAATATCGATTAGTTCACTTAATTCTTCGGTGGAATGAGCTGGTGCTGTATTCGGTACGAAGAAGGAATCGTTCATCTTTATGTTATAGAATTTATAGAGTGGTGTCTCTATCAAAAACTGGAGCCACTGCTTGACAACGCGTTTTTTAACAAAGCCAATCAGGTAACTTGACTTATGGATTTTTCTGCGTTTAATATGAACATTAATACAATAGTCGTCATCGAGTTCTCGTGGCAGACAAGTAACCATATTGTTAACTGAAACTGGTACATTCACAACTTGACCTAAAATCCCATATTGACCTTGTCCATGCCTAAGTCTCCTGATTTGCATAAACGGAAGACGCGGGGATATCAATGGTTCAGCGATCAAATCTAGCTCTGCTCTGGTAAATCGTGTGGCCGTGGAGGATATTTAAATCCGTGTGATGTTGAAAAGTTCGGAATTCTCTCTTTCCGCAAGGAAGCGTGACACGTAAGGCAGATTCGCGCTGTGTTTAAATCGATGTCAGGAAACTCAGCTGTGAGAATAGTGAACGAATTATTCGGTACAGTTTTAAGATTTTTTTCGTACCACAATCTATCACAGACAGTACATGCAGCTCCAAAATTATTGTCTATAAACATTTCTTTGAATTTTGCATGGGCTGTAGCGTTTCTTGAATGATGACTATATCTAACAGTAGGTTGAATACTTTGCTGTTGTGTTATATGTTCTTCAGCTTCGTGGTTGATTGGTTTGAGGTAAGTGCAGTTGCACTTATGATGAGCAAAATCACGTAATTTTTTCACGCCGAATCGAAACTGAGTTGTTGAAAATGAGCAAAATCACGTAATTTTCTCACATACAAAACCACTTATTGTTTTCAAAATCACTTTTTTTTATATATGATGATATACCTATAAATTACAAAACTGCAACTAAAATGTGACTGAACTGATCGACATCAACACAACCAAATCGCGTGGTGATGTCTCACTCCAAGTTACAAGTGTTAGTTGCGTCTGTGGGTCCTGTTCGCACGCTTGGCGTTTGGACAGGTTTAGGAGTCCAAGTTCCAGTCCAAAGTCCAATTATAAGTGTTAGTACGTCGTGCATTCGATGCGCACTCTATAGCGTTCGTGTGTATGTGTGCAGTGTGGCAGCACGCATACACACAAACGTATTAACGCATAGACATAGATGAATCACAGACAATAGACTTGTTTTTATACCTACTCAACATACGCACACTGACGTAGTCCTAATACTAAGTTCGATTACGCACGCCGACACACTAATACTAATTTCGGTTACGCGTGACGGTCATTTCGCCCATACCGAAACCTAAAATGTTTACACATCAAAAATACTTCAAACCTAGCGGTGCAAAGCTATACTTATTTCTACTGGTTTCTTCTACTTTATTTTCTACTGGTTTCATTATGTACATAATTAAATGGAAAACTAGACGGCATTTGCAGCTTTGTGTTTTAGAGGAAACCAAACTTGAATAGAATACGCCGCTTTGTCCCAGCAAAAACCACAAAAATCAGCGGCATATGCCGCTCTGTCTGCGAACTTGTTAAGAGTAGTCTTATCAATGTTTGAGGCCCTCAAAATCTACAACAGAGATCCCCAGATACTGCAGATATTGGAGAAAATTTAGGTATTCCAGGTCGACACACACTATTGTTTTGTCGATATTAAAGATGCGTGTAACAGTATGAATTGGGGCGAACTATACGAAATCCCTGCCATATGATTTTTATATTATCCTCCTTGAAAAGGATAAACAGTTGTTTGCTTACGCAGAAGACATGAGGTTGCAGACGGACAGAGCAAGACGTCAATGATTTTACTATTGGCAGCCTTTACTACGGCTCAGTAGTGATAAAGCGCAATGACAAGAATGCTAATATCAGAAGTTCTTGCTAACCGTACTTTCTTTGGAATCACGAACACATTGACAAATTAGACCTTTGTAAATATCATCTTGTTGCTTCTTAGTTGAACTGGTCATTTTTGAACAAGTTTACGGCTTATCTTTAGACGTTTTGGGACAGCCCAACATTCTTGATAAACTGATTATCAAGTCAGTAACATAGCTTTGTTACATTCAAACTTTAATGTCTGTTTTCATTGTCACAAGGCATGTATAAGAAGAAATAAACTCGAAGTCCCCGCGTGTAACGCACGCATTTCTGAATAAAATAAATCCCATTAATGGTATGTTAACTCCCATCACAGAATCATCAATGCCAGTGCTCAAGTTTTGGAGCGTACTACCGCATTCACCATAAAGTGAACACGATTACGTTTAATTTGCAATTATTTTCGAAACAGGTTGCCCTCTTAACCGCAATAAAATCCACTAAGCAATAGCCGCTTATTCTTGTACACAATAAATCACTCTGCCAGGGAGCGCAGTATTACAACCAGCTACACGGTCAAGCTCGTAAACCACAACGTGCAATAAACAACACCGCCATTCCGATAAAGCACCAAACGGGCGTTGTCACATTTGAATTCATGTAAAATGTGTCCCAACCTCGAAACGGCCAAACTTCCGCTACCAAGTGGGTTTATAGGCCTATTCCAACTTTCTAATAACCCTGTTGCTTGCCTCAAATCTACAAAGCATACCGAAACGACAACAAATTGCTCGTTGCCTGACACCGCCACTATATACGTATTCGTGTTTCCGATTTCAACTATGAATTCCAAAGATTCCTGATTACGATCGTTTAAAACAAAAAAATATTTTGAAACAATTCCTCCTCGTCACTAATTTAAACGTGTTATCAAGTGGCACATCAATTGCAGGTGTGTCCGTTTCTGGAGCAGACCTAAAAAACGAAAGCAAAACGGCGATACCAGGGGAGGGCAACACAACTCATGTACGGTACGTCCTTCACAGTCAATTCTGAATATGAGGTTGTGAGGTTTAGTGTGAGATTTCTGTTCTAGAATTGACAGATACTTGCACTTCTGTACCGTAAAAAAAACTACATCGATGTGAATCCGGAAAACTGCATTTGTTGCACACAGTTGCCGGATAGAAAGCAAACGTTTTGCCGAAAGTAATTACATTTGCAGTATTCCGTATGACGCTTCAGTTGTTGCGGTTCCTGCGCATGCAATTTCCCATCCGGATTTATCGTTTAATTGAAACGAAATACTTTTGGATGAACAATTGTCGACGTCGTCACTAGTCTGGGAATATTCACGCTCCGACAATCATATGTAGTTATAGTCATGGAAAGAGGGTGCGAATATGGCAAATGGGCGAACGCATTGAATCAGAAATTTTTTCGCAGTATTTTTTCATTTTTGTTTTTTTAAAGTTAACAACTGACGCCATGCAATCGAGATGCACAGTGAATCCCATAACTTGGTTATGTAGCGGGATAGAGAAACAAAGTGCGCACCAAATGCTTATGTGTATGGCAATTATGGCCGAGCTTAATATGTGCTCGCGAATAAAAGTTTTAATTGGAGAAAGGCCATTGTATAATAGACTTATCGCAGAGACGTGAAACACTTTTTAAGCGGATTACCGAAAGGAGTGGTGTGCCATAAATATCAATTACTAATACCTTGTTTATTGGGAAATTGTGAACTTTACGACCAATTAAGGTCACCTGAAAACGAACTATGAAAAGAAGAGCTCGTCAAGCTATGATTGAACATCTAAACTTGACATATTTACAGAGTGGCCGCTATTAATTGAATCACGGTATCCCCATCAATACATTTTATATTTTCATAGTTTTAGTTTTAGTTTTCATACCATTCATGACATGGCACACTTCATTTTACTGTTTAATAGTCTGCTGAAGCTCCTTTACCCGAGCTTTACGATTATATAGGGACGGAAGATAATACGCTGCTCAGGAAGAAACGTATGTGGTTGAGGAACACAATCCGTAAATGACACAAGACGCAACATGATGAATGTCCAATACTTATAACAAAGCTTAGTAATTAAAAATGAATATGGACCGACTAAAAGACGAGTTTTCTGATCTTTTAACTGGAGAAAAATCAAAAAATCGAATAATATTAATATTAATAATTAATATTAATTAATATAAATATTTCAGAAGATGATGAAACTGTGTCTAGTTACCTGTCATTACTTGCTTCGCATGGTCTAACTCTCTTTGTCAATGGGCCCACTAGACCTACTTCGAGAAGCTGTTAAGATCACATTTATGGTCGTTTCAGTAATGTAGCGCTCAACGAGTATGAAAAATATGTCTTTGATTTTAAAGTTACTGATCATTGTATGACCGGACTGTTAATAGCAAGCTCTACAACCAGTGGTTCTGGAACTCCTAGTCCCCCCATAGAAAAATGAGAGTTGATTTCAATAGATTAAAAAATTGTTTATACCATGAGTCGTGGATTGCTGTTTTTGATTGTAGCGACACATCTACCGTTTTTACAGTCTTCATTGACTCTCTTAGGAAGCACATTCTACAATCGACTAAAAGACTTAAACCTTGGATCTTTTACCTAGCAAAGTTATATATAAAAATAAACTCGGAATTAAGTACAATTCTGACCAGGGCCTAAAAAGAAGGTATAAGAAACAATGTGTTCATCTAAAGAAAGAAATACCCATTTGCCGCGATTACTATTACCGTACTCAATTCAGTTCTGCACAAACTTAAAAACCAATGACAAGTAGTAAATAATCAATTAAATAAGTCGACTGCCTATAAAAAAAAACCTACCGGTATACGGGTTTTAGTTTGTGACGAATTCTCTATTGCTAACGCTTTTAATTGTTATTTTGCTAATGTTGGCTGCAGTCTACAAACTAGTACCGTCAAATCGATTTATTGTACATTTGTGGATGTGGTGAACTGTTGCATAGTAATGGTTTTGTTTTTTAACCCATAACTGCATTTTAAATTTCGAAAATGATTGGTAACTGACATAATTCGACTTCCTGCGGAGCTGATGGAATCTCTCATTATCTGCTTAAAGAAATTGCATGTTTCATAATGGATGTCCTGGAAAAATTGTATAACCGTTGCGTGTTTGAAGGATTTTTTTGCCGAATGTCTTAAATGTGCAATTGTCATTCCGTTATTTAAAAAAGGGTCCCCAGAAGATATGGGTAAATACAGGCCCATTTCACTTCTCTCTGTTCTCAACAAAGTTTTTGAAAATCTAATGAAAAAAAGAATATTGAACTTTTTAGATTGAACTAAGTTTTTCAATCCTAATCAATTTGGGTTTTTGAAAGGTAAATCGACAGAAGATGCGCTTTTACAGTTTTGCTCTCTTATAATGTCACACCTGGATGGGCAAAAATGTATGGCTGATTTATTTATTGACATCACCAAAGCATTCGATATGGCCAACCACAACATCTTGTTTAGCAAACTGGAAAACTGGATATCCTGGTTTTATACTACATTGGTTCAAGTCATATCTTAAAAATAGGTTGCATCAAGTGAAAATAGATGATATAAGAAGCGCAATAAATCTCCCAAATGTAGGTGTTCCACAAGGCTCTGTTTTGGTCTATATCAATTCGCTTCTTGCTCTTAATTTCAATGGTTCTCCAACTTTTGCGAATGACATATGGCTCTAACAGTCCTTTGGACCTAGTCTCTGATATCAATTGGGATCTATTTTTATTGAGACACGGGTTTGCTGAAATTCTGTTCGGAGCCCGATACCACCAACGCTATTGAATGATTATTTCCTCGGCGGGGTACTGGCAAAATCCCCCGTAGTACACTTCCCTTGAAAAAAACTTCTCGGTTTTCGCTGCTCGGAATCGGCATTAAGCTTTACCTTCCGTTCACTTGTGTGAAAACAAATCGCACACAAGATAAGGCTTTCCGTACCACTCCATACCGTAACATTTTCTCTGTTCTTTCTTTTCGATTATGTAATGTACTGCTTCAGTCTATTAGGACACTAATAATTCGTGGAATGTTCTTTATGCGCATACAAATATGACTTTAGTTTTGATTATGTTGCCTTAGAATCTCTTATTGCTAATGTCTTGGTTTAATTCGTATTTGTCTCACTCAATGCTTTGTTTTTTTTTACTTATCTTTTATTTATATTTTCGTCCGCAATAATTATTTTTGATTCTTGTTTCTTATAATGCTTAAAGATTATTTATTTATTTACTTCTTTATTTTTAATTACGGCCAATCCATCCATTTTTAACATATTTAGTATAGTCTTAGCCAATTCGGCAATTTATTTTAAATCTAAATTCAATATATCGACAGAGCATTACAATAACCGCATTAACACGCTAGGAAAAAGACTCATTGCAGGAGTTGACTTTAATGCAAAGAATTCGGACGAGGGTTCTTAAATAACAAACAGAAACCTTTAATTCACTAAACATACTTACATTCCTTCAACACAGGGAAACCAACACACAGGCCCGCAGTAATGAGCAAGAAACCTGACCTGTTAGTATACACAAAGGTATATCGAGGACAAGCTTAACTGCAAAAACTTGCTTTGAACTCTGCTCTGATAACAACCCCATTATTTCCCGCCTACCTGAAAAAAGCTATCAAGCTCTCAAGGCTTTACAACAAAAAAACTTACTGGCAACCTTTTAAAGACATCATCGTCAAAGAATAGCCACGCAATAAAATATCCTGACAACCCAAAAAATGCCATAATTCACTTCAATGCTACCATAATATGTGTAGTGAACAGATTCAAGCCTCTTTGGAAAGCTACAAAAATGCCTAAAAATGTGGAAAGCCACAAAAAACTAGTGACTTTGTTTGCCAACGCTTCACAAACGAAAAAAAAAACAGCAATCGCCATCATCTTCTTCTTCTTTTTTTTAGATGGCGTTAAAGCTCATGAAGAGCCAGAGTCAAGCTTCACTCAATCACTTATGTTGTGTACGATTTGATTTTCACCCAAGTCACCACATCATCTACACTCCTCAGATACCTTGGGATCTGGCTAGACCAGTATTTGTACTTTGACAAATGTATAGATGCTGCTCTGGCTAGGGCCCGAGAATTTCGGTTTGACAAGATGGCTGTTTCATAGCAGCTAACTTGATTCCAGAGTGAAAGTTATATGCTACATGGCCTTAATCAGGTCCATGATTACCTGTGGATGCTCCGTGTGGAAAGCAATCGGGTGTTTGAGAGACAATGTCTCAGAACTTGTCTTGGATTACACAGAACACCCAAATCTGAGTACATGAAATTTTATCCGAAAGAGGTCCTACAATAGGGCTAGAATTGTTCAGATAGATAATTTTCTGATTAAGCTGATCCGAGGTCACGTTGTGGGATCAATGACTTCGGTCAATAACCTGATCTCCGCGGCTTACTTAATGTGAGCTGATTCAAGAGAGCGGTAACGCTAATCTTGCACGTGGTTCATAAGTCCGCGGAGCGGCGAGCCCGAGCGCCTCAGGTTTAGTAGATCGGTGTCACACTGAAATCGGGGAGACGTCGTCCGACAGCTTCAACGCTTTTGGTGACTGGAGCGGGCTGCGTGGTTCAATTTAATAGGCCAGCCTCTTTAAGGCAAAGTATGCAACATGCCAATGGCAGGCTTGCATAGACTAGGTCAGATTAGGATAGATTAGAGTAAATTAGGGTAGGTTAGGGCAGGCTGGGGCATGCATCATGTATAGTATGTATTTTTGTATATATTTACATCGTGCGCCATCTCATATGGGTCGATGTAAATTTCGAATAAGCTCAACAATTCTCAACCGATTTTGGAAATTCAAAACTTTTATTCAATTTAGACCTTTACAATTTATTTTGATTAATTTTTGAAAACAATATCAATTAAATGACCGCCTTTATTGCCGATGCAAAAATGAGCTGTTCTATTGTCTTCGGGCCGTTAACATACACCTTGCTTTTCAAGTATCCCCAAAAAAAAAAGTCTGGACGAGTCAAATCCGGCGATCTCGGAGGCCAGTCAATGTCGCCCTTTTTTGACACCAATCTTCCAGAGAGCTTCTTACGCAAAAGGTTCATTGTCTATTCCCCCTAGTTTAGCCGGAAGGGGCAATTTTCTAAAAAAAATTACTTAATTTGGAAAAAAAAATTATTAAAAATCAACAGTTACATCCACAATGCCGTGATATACTTTTTTGTAAAGCCAGAAACCTCTTCTTTCATCTTGTTTTTAAACGAAGTTGTTTTAAGGAATAGTTTTTGAGAAATTAATTTTCAAACTCAAAATTTTGTAAAAAAAAATTTCGGACTTTAAATTTTTTTTCAAAATTGTATGTAATTAAGTACTAATTTTTTTTCAAAAAATTCAATTCTCTTATTAGTTTTAGTTAAAAACAGAAAACCGGATGCAAAAATGCCTTGTAGTTTTTGAGAAATTAAAAAAAACCCCGAACCACTTTTTTCTAAGAAAAACCTTTTTTTTTTGGTTTTAACGCGGCTGGACTTGTAGGCAAATTAATGTATGAAACATTGACATCTTTTTTATTATTTTTAAAAAATTCGGAGTTTTATTATAATAAATTTTCAATATAATCCCCATTTTTTAGAAGGCAAAGATTATATCTCCTTCTAACGGCTGCACATATGTCTATGCTTGACAAATTTTCCTGCAATAAAAGTCCTAAACCTAAATGACTTGAGAGCGGAAAATCATACAAGAAGTGCCTGGCCATGAAATTATTTATATTGGACACACATTAAACGCCATATTTCGAACAAGATTACTTACATGGAAGCTGAAGTACACAAAGTAAACAAATTTCACGTGCTCGGCTCCTTTAACAAAACAGCGGCAGAGGAATTCCCAGGATGGAATCAACACCTTAATCGGGCTACTGCAAGTTATTTGCAGCTCAGGCTGATTGGGAGCGACACATTCAGACCCTTGTTTTTAGAAAAAGAGGAACCTGGCCGTCTCGGTTGGGGGTTTTGTTTGAGCCCTTTTTAATGTGGAAACTCAGTGCGGGCATTAAGGAATAGAAAGAGAAGTTATGAGGTGCCATGTAGATAGATTCCTTCATCGTTTAAGGAACCTACGCAATTTGCTTGACATTGAACGATTTCATTTCAATGAATATTATTATTGATGCTTGATGTTGATGTTGATGCGACAATGTTAGTGCCGTCCATGGATAATGATTGCAGATGATCAATGCAATAAATTAGACTATATATAAAAATGTATAATATATCAAATGGATCGAAAGCAATCTAGCTATTAGATACCCATTCTCTATGTGAGAAAACGAAGACAAATCAAATAAACGAGTTCTGAACCGGATCCAAGAGTCTTCAAAACTGAAGAGATGAGAGATATTCCGGATCAGATCATAGAAAAGTTCACGACTATCTGACGTCAGTCTTAGACGATTTTATGGCCATTATGTTTTTGAAATCTTACAAAGCAAGTGATACATCTAGCGATTCAGTCTCGAAAACAAAACTGTCAATAAGGGAGTCGCTAGTATCTTTGCTCAGCCCGGACCTTAGGAATAGGTTAAAATCATCAATTATACAGAAATTTATAATCTGTAGCGGCATATGCTATACCTAGAACTTCAGAGTTAGTGAGCTACTTCCAAAAAAAAGTCAGCCAGTGAACGTTTACTCATCATCCCAAGGCACCCTACCTGCAAAAGGCTGAAGGTGACAGTTAATCTTTTCGAGCATGTGATGTATTTTTGTCATGAGATTCAAAGGTCCAACACCGAATGCCATACAATTCGAAATGCATGTCAATTGAATACGACCGACGGCAATGTGAAGACAATCTTCTTGGGCTCTGTCATGCACATATCACTGTCATCCACAAGCTAATAATATAGAATTTAGATGCTTCTCTACTTTTCATGCCGCAAGGAGCTTTAATTTAAATCTCAAGGATTTAACATTAATGCACGGATATTTCATGGTACGACAGCTCACAGCATTACCTCTCACGATGCAACCAACTGCCTCGAGTATAATTATAGGTTTCCCCACAATCGCCTTTCTGCATTGTTGTTTAAAATTATCATCATAAGCTAGAAGCAAAGGTATCTGCCCCGGGTAGACATGGTGTATAGAATCAATATATCCCCCTGCAAGAAACAAGTATCTTTGGGGTATCATGTGGACAGTCGGTAGTTGGAAAAAAGGAGTAAAGAGTTACCATAGCCACCTACAGATACCTTTAATAGGCCGTCGGCGAAGAGAAAAGGATGTTTATCTTTTATATTACATTCGCTTTCAACAATACCCGACCGTCAGACAGGAAAGACGGTATCGTCACTGGAACGCTGGTAGCATTGTTGACGTTGTTAGCATGGCCGTTGGCGTTTACACTAGCGAACAGCCGAACGCCAGTTTATAATTTACAATTCACAATTCTGGGCGCGCAGATAGTGGAGGCTCAAACGCAATTGTAAGGTTATCTCCGGCAATGACCAAGGGCCACAAACCTTTCGCTATTCTTCCACCTTGCCGAGAATACTTCCTCCCTTTAGTTTACAACATTCATTTGAATGAATGTTTGGGTTCATAGGCACAACAATGCCATAGTCTAGCCCGTCTGCACATAGCTGACTGTTTATGTTGGTTATGCATTGAGCATCCTCGCCTTAGTCTGGAATTAAATTCATGTGAAATTGGTAAACAACATAAATAATCAGCTGCTAAGACCGAGCGAGCTCTTGCCGGCAGCGATAAGTGAATAATGCATATTTTAATTATAATTTGGTTGAGATTGCTGGCTGTTCCGGCACTGGAAGGAAGACAATTTGCATTGAAGTCTATTGGCTATTGTTTCCTCGGAGTTAATTGTTAGGCGTGTCTGGTTTTAGGCGGATTCTAATTCGGAAAGTTGCGAAATGAACCTTCTGAGATGTTTTACTCTTCGAGGTTGAATAGAATTTTGGGGTAGTTTAATTATTACAATGCCTGTCAGGGGGAAGGAGATTAAAGCATACTTATAATAAACTAATCTGTATTGGGACAACGTATGTCGGTATGATGTATTCGCATCTTAAGTTAAATCACTTTAAGATGCATTTAGTAGTTTTTATCGATGGAGAAAGTTAGAGGACGTGTTTTATATCAAATCGCAAGAAAGCTACTAGTATATTAGGATGCTAGCCCTAGAGATCTTTAAAAGATGTTTTCCTATTAATTTCAGCGACGTGGATCAAGCAAGTTAGCAAGTCATCCCCGATCACCTAGCGCCTTCTACTACATTTGTAAACCAGCTAAAATGATGATAATATACAGTGGTGGGCATATTTTTGAGTATAAGGACAGTACATACTTCTTCGTCTTACTTTGCATGTTGGCAACATTTTTTGGGGAAAAATATTATTTATTTTTTAAAATATCATAATTATTCTTTTAGAAGCAAAAAATAAGTCTTTTTAGAAAATAAGAAAAAAAATTAATTTAAACTGCCCCTAGCCATATTTTTAGGGACATTTCAAAAAATTAAATTTTTTTGTCTCAAGGGTATAAAAAGAAAAGCGGAATACTATTTCAAATTACTTGTGAAGTTCCATTTAAAGAATTTAGATTAATTCCAAGTTTCATAGTGTTTACTTTGTTTTTATTTCAAAAAAGGGTAGGGGAATAAAGAACTGTACCGATGAGCAACGCTCAATTATAAATAAGTTAAGAAACGAAAGCAAGTCCATTAGAAAAATCGGGAGGCAAAAGCAGAAAATAGGGCCAAAGGGAAAAACAAGCGCCCAAGCTGATCGTCAAATTGTAAAAATATCCAAAAAAGACCCATTTAAATCCTCGCGTGATATAAAAAAAAAATTGAATGCTAATATTTCTGCACGTACCATTCGCAGTCGGCTTCAAGAAGCTGATCTTTTTGGACGATCAGCTTTAAGAGTTCTTTTATTGAGAAAAAAAAAATGTCAAGGACCGTTTGGATTTTGCAAAGGATCACGAGTGTTGGACAGGAACAAAGTGGCGTAACATCTTATGGAGCGATGAGTCAAAATTTAACCTAATTGGTTCAGACGGTCGACGATATGCGAAAAATGCCCATTCATTCCCCATCAAAACTGTCAAACACAATGGGGCACATAGGGGCAATATTAAATTTGGGTTTGCTTTTCGTGATATGGGGTAGGGCCTATTTTCCGTATCCGGGATATAATGACTGCTAACTTTTATATCGATAACATCATGGAGGTAGTAATGCTGCCATACGCAGAAGAAAACTTGCCGCTTCGATGGACATTCATGCAGCACAACGATCCGAAGCATACGGCGAAAGTGGCGAAAGATTTCTTCAGGAGCAACAATATCCATCTGATGCAGTGGCCAGCACAGTCTCCGGATCCCAATCCCATCGAAAACCTCTGGAAGATCGTTAAAAACCAGATTGGAAAAGAGAAGTCCAGAAAACAGGATGAATTGTGGAAAAAAATCCAAGAAATATGGTATTCTATACTAGTGGAAATTTGCCAGCACCTTGTAGAGACAATGCCACGTCGGTGCCAGGTCGTACTGAAAAATAGCGGCTATACCACTAAATGTTAGGTGGTTATATTATTTGACTTGGTTGAATTAGAAATTATTACAATTAGTTTTGTTTTTTTTAGGAATAGTATTGTGCCCTTATAAATATAGCCAAAGGAAATACATAAACGGAAATACACAAACGTTTTTCTTTCTGTTTATTTTATAATTTAATATGGTTTTAATGAAATGTATTATGTAAGGCATATGTAAATATATGTTAAATTGAAAAAAAATAAAAAGAAATAATAAGAAAAAACAAAGTTAGCCAAATCTGACAAAAACCATCCAATATATCAGACATCGGAAAAAAAGGAAAAATGTATACAAATGCTGTATTGATCGTCGAAAATTAACGATGCTAATCCAAAAGAAAATTTGTAGCCTTTATAGTGGCAACAAAAGCTGTAACATGCGCGGGTCTTGATGTATGAGTTTAGAATATGCGCCAAAATTATTGAAAATCGCATTTAGCTTGCATTTTTCATAATTGTTTTAAAACACGTCCTTATGGAACACACTGAATTATATTTTGTACATTAGTACGAGCGTCGATCAGTAAGTATCTGTGCTTTGAAAACAAATGGCGTTGCTGACAGAATTTGGCTGTCTTGTACCGTTATGGGTCAAACGACATCATATAACATTTAAGACTGTTTCATAGACCGTTTGGTTTTTTTTTTTGTTGATAAAATAGCAAAATAGCAATATCGATTCGCTTTTTATTTTTGGATGCTTCGAGTATCTATGGAGACCTTTCACCATAATTGACAACCATTAGATATTAGTTTAACGAATTTAAACATGGGCGTACATCTGTTTTTGATGAGGAGTTGAGGAGATGAGAAGTAACTAAAAAAATCGTTAAAAAAGTCCACGACATCATTCTCGCTGATTTACGAACAAAAGTGCGTGAAGTAGCAGAAGCTACGTATGGAATGGCAATCAATATTTTAGGTCATAAATTATACGTAAGAAAGCTGTCGGCCCGATGGGCGCAGCAATTGCTTATAATGAACAACAAGCGGATAAGACTGACAGTGTCGTAGCAGTGTCTGGACGCCTTTAATAGAGATTCTCGGGAGTTTTTGCGCCGGGTCGTTACCATGGATGAAACCTGGATACATTATTATACGCCAGAGACCAAACGACAATGAATTTTTGGTAGTGAAGAAGGCAAAGACCATCCGTCCCATCGGCCGGGAAAATCATGACCACAATTTTTTGGGACTCGAAAGGAATAATCCTCATGGCCTTTTTGGAAAAAGGAAGAACAATCACTCGGCAGTACTACAGTGAATTATTGGAATACCTTTATTGGACCACTTTTTAGTAACCACAATTAGGCTAAGAAAAAAGTATTGTTTCAGCACGATAGCGCATCAGTACATTCATCAAGAATTGTTGCTGTGAAATTAAATAAATTACCCATACTCTCCTGATCTATCACCGTACAATTTCTTTTTGTTTCCCAATATGAAAACATGACCCGGGAAAAAAAATCCGCTTAAACGAAGAGGTTATCACCGGGCAGAGGCTTATTTTAATGAGATTCATAGAAATTATCGAGTCTGATTGTTATGTAAGTACTTTTTCGATTGCCCAATAGCTAAGCACTGCACATAAAATCGTTTGGGGCCATTTGAATAAGGCTGGATAAAAAAAGGCTCGATGTATGGGTGCCACACGAGTTAATGCAAGAAATAAAATATATCATTTACGACAGCTTCAAACGAAAGCGATCGAGTAGAGGTGAGCCGAGGCAAACAGTAGCCACCACGTCAGGATTGACGACCAATGTTTTATGTTTTGTTTTTGATGGCAAAACTGTCAAGAATTGAATCGTCTGAATAAAGCAATCGCCCAGAAGCGACGAGCTTTGTCCAATAGGAGAAACATTGTGTTCCATCAAGACAACGCCAAGCCAATCATAATGATCACTTGCCAGAAACTCCGGAAGATTGGTTTTGAGCATCTTATGCATCTATGTTATGGTCCGGACCTGACACCAAGTGATTATTACCTGTTACCGTCCATCAGAAAACTTCCTGGAAAAAAACCCTGGACAAAAATGCTTAAAAGTAGCTTAAACAATTTAACCAGCTTAAAATACCTTAATGGTCTTATACGGACAGTCGAAAGTAAACAGGAAAGAAAATATGTACTTAAAACTGTCTTTCTGCCCTAAGATTAATAAAATAAATAAAAGAGGCAATTTGGCTAGTTTGATTGTGTTCTCAGCTACATCACCGATTTAAAGGACACAACTGAAGCTTTGGAAATTAATATTTTATGATATATTTATGGATGTCTGGAACACCATTTCTATTTTTAATTTCTCGCGATTTGATCAACCGAATTCCTTCATTAGTTAGTGAATAATAATAAAGCATAAATGAATGCAAAATCACCTTTCCTAAAATATAAAACCCTACAAAGGATGGACATTAAAAATTATGCCATTTCATTGTAGGCAGAAATCTGATAAGAAGGTCTATTCTCTACAAGAGGCGGTTGATTTAAGTCACCGACTGCGAGTCGTAAAAAAGAGATTCTCGAAATTGCTTTCAATCTTTTTAATTTTCTTAGCTTTATGAGTAAATGATTTAACCTTGATTCAATTTGTATTTTCTGTTTTGAATAATTTCCGATTATTGGAGGGTTTCATAAATATTGGTTTGGGAAAAAGGTATTTGTCTAAGTGTTTTATTTTTTATTTTTTTTATCATTCTTTCATTAAATGCTTCTTTTTTTCAAAAAGCATTTTATTTAAGTAAATATTGTCAAGCGTTATCCATCAACACTTGCATCTTATGAGCAGTTCCACAATTTCAACTGGGAATATTGGCGAATCAAGACGACTCATTTTAATAGTCTCTTTTCTGAAGTTGTTTCATTTGGAAGTTTTGCACAGATCAGAAAATATTATATTTCGCGGTCAAACTTTCACAATTTTTGATGCGCGATTAAAAATGTGTGTGGTCTGGCGTTGTCATGATTGAAGACCATGCCCTATCTAAAGGATGGGCCAAATACAAATACAATCTTTTTAAAAAGGCAATAAAATAAACACAATTATTTTTTTTCCATGTATTATGGCTTTATTGGTAAGATCAAACATTCACATTAATTATGAAATACAACGTCGTTCAAGTGGCTTTCTCGGCTGGCTTCGCAGCCAGGCTTTCCAAGACCTTGTTTGGGGCTGTTGCTTACGGATTGCTTGGACTTAAGTGCTTGAACCGTTTCCGGATTGTTGGCATAGCATCAATTCTTCACGGTTCGACACAAAAAAAAGTGCAAAGGGGTCAAATCGCAGCTCCGATGACATCTGATAATACGATTTGGGAATTCTGTGCGCAAAAGATCGATTGTGGCATGGGATGTGTGGCATGGCGGGCCATTCTGCATGAACCAGAGGTCGTCCAAATCCATGTCTTTAATTTCAGTAAAAAGAAAAGTCAGTTAACATGACAACCGTTGACCGAAACTCATTTTCAAAGAAAAATGCCCAATGATGCCATCACTCGACAATCCGAACCAAACTGTCACTCTCTGTGGATGCATTGGCTTCTCGACAATAACGTGCTGGTTTTTCGAGCCGGCAATTTTGTTCGTTAATCCAGCCGCCGAGATGAAAATGCGCCTCGTCAAAAAAGATGATTTTTCGCCCAAAATCGTGTTCCAATTCAATATGCTCTAGGGCCCCAACTGCGAAGCGATAACGAAGCAGATGGTCGGGCGCTGACTCAATTAGATTTTGTAAGCGAATAATCCGAGATCTTTGTGCAAAATTCTCCTTAGGCTAGTGCGTGAAATGTTGTGCTGTAGAGATCGATGGCGAGTTGATGTTCGTGAATTGAGTCTCATACTCTCTGCCACAGCAGCCAATTTTCATCATTACGACGACGGGACATATGAGTGTTTTCCACTAGCATACCAGTCTCGCGAATGCTCGTGCAGGGACGGGTTAAGAATATCCCTGCAGCGATACCTATCGCTTGTCGTAAAAGGCGACTAAACAAAGGTAAAAAAAACTCACATCTCGGCAATTTAGAAAACACCAAGGTGAGCCTAGGGACACATATACCACCATTAAACTGCCCCACAAGTGTGCATGCAAATCAGTGGGTTGACACGACTGGAGATTACCGGTGTTGTAAGAGTAAGATCAATCAAAAAAAATAAAAAATCTGGAGCATGCCCGTGTCAAAAAGGAAGGGAAGAATGAAAACGGTCAAACCGTAGCATTATGGAAAAGAACGCTAAAAGGAAAAGCACTACCCCGCCAGGCACTACTAATGGTCGTGATCCTGGGACGAGCAGCAATGCTCGGGTCAGAGCTATAGGATTTCCGGGGGATAGCAAAGTAATGCAACGGCGTAAGCCACATTTAAGAGTCGCGAGTTGGAACGTTGGAAGCATGAGTGGGCGCAGCTATGAGCTTGAAGAAATGATGGTTAGAAGGCGAGTAGACATCCTGTGCGTACAAGAGACGAAATGGCGAAACACCGGTAATCGGGCACGTTTCTTGGACGTTAAAACAAAAGCCTACAAGATGTTTTACTATGGATTGGAACAAGGAAAAAACGGAATCGCCATCATCCTTGCGGCAGAGTTACTTGGCAGCGTCTTAACCATTTCAAAGTCCAGTGACCGTTTGATGGCTCTCAAATTGGTGATGCATGGTGAGGTGTGGAACATCGTAAGCGCATATGCCCCTCAAGTAGGATGCGAACAAAAAGAAAAAGATGCATTCTGGCTAGATTTCCACAACCTTGTCAAAATCATCCCAAAGGAAGAGCTTTTGTTTGTTGGGGGAGATTTAAACGGACATGTCGGGAAGACAAGCGAAGACTATGAAGGCTACCACGGAGGGCTGGGATACGGCACCAGGAACTCTTCAGGTGAAGATATCCTAAACATGTGCAAGTCGTACGGTCTTATAGTGCTAAATACCATGTTCGTCAAACAAAGCCGGCACCTGATCACTTATAGCAGCGGCGGAAATGAAACTCAAATAGACTATCATTTGGTATCCAGTTTCATGAAGCCACGAGCTAAAGATTGCAAAGTGATCCTGGGAGACGCGATCGCCCCTCAACACCGTCTCCTCCTGACTGAATTTTTTATGGATGCGAGAAAGAAGTCAAAGCAGCAAACGAAGGTGTCTGAGAGAATCAAGTGGTATAAGCTGGATAAAGGAAAAGGCGAAGCTTTTATTACCATCATGGAAAACTACCTCTCTTCCATTATCGATGAGGTCGGTAATGAGGAGTGCAGAGCACAAGACATGTGGGATTCTCTACAACAATCTGGCCTGGAGAAAGCCAAATCACTGCTCGGAACATCTAAAGGCCCCTGCCAACACGCAAAAGAAACCTGGTGGTGGACAGACGAAGCCAAAGCAGTGATACACGAAAAGAAAATGGCTTTCCAAGCTTGGTCAAAGTGCTCTTCTACTAATAGAGAGGAAAAAGCTCGCCGTGAAAAGGTATATAGATGTTGCAAAGGTATCGCGAAGAAAAAATGCGCCGAATTCAAAGCGAAAAGCATGGAAGGCCTCTATCAGGAGTTGGAAGAAATATCGTCTTCCGCGTCTGACAGGAACCAGGCTACCCAGGAGCTTCGACAAAACAATTTGAACAAAGGAGCAAATATCTTTAAGATAGCCGCCCAGAGAAGAAGAAATGCTCAGGAGATTCGTTTCCCAAAGTTTATTAACAATGCTGAAGGCCAACTCCTTGTGGAAGACGAAAAAATTCTTCACAGATGGCGACAGTATTGCGAGGAACTTCTGAACGAACAGTTTCCCCGAGTGTACTTTCCAAGAGCCGCCCCGAATCATGCCGAAATACCCGACATCACAGTCGAAGAAGTTCGGTACGCGGTTAAAAACTCCAAGAAAAGAAAAGCTGTTGGGCCGGACGGGATACCCTCTGAGTTCTGGAAAAAGATGGGAGACATCGGGTCTAGATGGCTCATGGTTCTTATCTCCAAACTTATGAGAGGCGACACTATGCCTAATCAATGGAGGGAAAGCTATCTTCTTCCATTGCACAAAGGAAAGGGTGATACGCGAAATTGTGATAACTACCGTTCTGTCAAGCTGATGTCGCACACCATGAAGATCGTTGAACGGGTATTAGATAGCCGACTGCGGAAAATAATACGACTATCTGATGACCAGTGCGGGTTTGTCTCGGGTAAATCAACAACAGATGCAATCCAAAGTATAAGGATCATGATGGAAAAGCATCGTGATTCTTCAAAGGACTTGCATATGGTGTTGGTTGATTTCGAGAAGGCCTTTGACCGGCAACCAAGAGATCTTTTATGGGTAGCGCTAAGACAAAAAGGAGTTCCAGAAACCTACGTGCGAGTGATTATGGACATGTACGAGAGAGCAACGACAAGAGTAAGATGCACCGCAGGAGTCACCGAAGAGTTCGCAATCAAAGTCGGTGTACACCAAGGGAGCGTCCTCAGCCCACTGCTTTTTATAGGAAAAGTGACGGACCCCAATGTGCACCAGCTATTCTTTGCTGACGATGGGGCCATTATAAGTGATGATCAGGCGTCCCTACAACGAGCACTTGATGTGTGGGTGGACATTTTTGAGGGACACGGGTATCGTATTAGTTCAAAGAAGACAGAGTATCTGTGCTGCCCGTTCTCTGACCCTCATCAGCCTATTCCAGACATTTACTTGAATGGAAGAGTGCTTCCCAAGTGTGAAAAGTTTAAATATCTGGGATCTATGATTAATAGAGAAGCAACTTGTGATGACGACATCAAACATCGCGTAAGCGTAGGGTGGATGAAGTGCGGGAAAACTCCGCCATCTTCTGTGATCGAAAAATGCCCCCTAAGCTGAAAGGAAGGCTCTACACTTCAGTTGTACGTCCGGCGCTCACATACGGTTCACAATGCTGGACAATGCACAAAAAGTATGAGAGCAAATTAACGGCAACTGAGATGAAGATGCTTCGCATGACAGCGGGAGTAACAAAGCGTGACAGAATTAGAAGTTCAAAGATCCGAGGAAGCCTCCACGTAAAAGAAACCATCACAAGAAATATAGAGCGCGACCGACTCAGTTGGTATTGCCATGTTCAAAGGAGAGATCCTTTGAACCCCGTCCAAAAGGCGTTATCAATCAACATTCCAATTTCAACACGCAAAAAAGGCAGGCCGAAAAACAATTGGTGCAAACAAATGCAAAAACACCAGCATTTGATTGGCCTCAGCGATGAAGTAATCCCAAACCGGGAAGCCTGCCGCTACTTTCTGAGGTCAAACCGGCGGACCCCACAAGCGGACCAGTAGGAATGCAGTTAAGTGGGAAGGTTATGGTCCTACACTTCTGACCATAACGACGCCGGGATAAAAAAAAAAGGAAAAGAAGAAGAAGAAGATACCAGTCTCGCGAACTTTTTGCATAAACTTGCGTACAACAGTCGCGGTGGGTGCTTCATTTCGGCCAAAACTTCTTTCAAAAAACGCACTGTTTTTCAATATTTCCCAACTTTGTTCAAGCGCAAAGCGACTCATTTCGTTCCGCGGAGGTATGATACTGTCGAAATTTCGAATGGGAAACAGCTGTCAGTGTCAAAATAACCTATAATTAAAAAAAAACATTAGATGGCCCACGCTATATTGATAAATTCTGAACTTCTGAACTTTTTTGACCTTCTTGCTGCAATTTGGTTAATTGTAGACAGTAATTGCTCGAAACATCCATTTATTCTTCAATATCAATTCTGTCCCCATCAAAGTAATCCCCTTCAATCATAATACACTTGCGCCAGCGCTTTTTTCAATCCCCGAAGTACTTCTGTTAGCGAAATTCGGTATAGCCATGAGCTTTCCAAATGATACGGTCTTCATCTCCGACCTTCGATGGTTTGGGCAGAGAAAAGTCGCAAGGTGCCAAGTCTGGTAAATACCATGACTGAGACATGATTACGGTTGTGGTTTTTGGCCAAAAAATAACGCACAAGCAACGATACGTATTCATCATCATGGAATGTTTCCAATAAATCCGGACGTTTTCTTTGTATTGCTACACGCAAACGGTGCATAACTTTAAAGTAATATTCCTTATTAACCGTAGCCATTGTAATCGAGAAAACAGTGAGCCAAACTCTGACATTTAATCTAACTTGGCGTGCTGTTTTCGGTCTTAGTTTTCCTTGTCGCTTCCATGGAGATGCTATGCTTCGTCGTCTATGATGACAATTTTCAGCAAATCTGGATTGTCAAGCTTCGCTGACACATGTTTCATGTCCAAAATATCTGAAAAAGTTCCAGAGCATGAGTCAATAGTCTCAGCAACTTCTCTGGTAGTAATTCGACGATTCTCATAGTAATTTTCTGCATTACCTCAAAATGTTCATCCGATGTTGAAGTGCTGGGGCATCCAGGGCGAACACTGACATTAAAATCTTCGCGGCTTTCTTTGAATAGCTTGTATAACGCATAAATATTTTTCTAACCCTGAGTAGAGTCGTCAAACAATTAATTTTATTTTTAAATTTAAAACAAATTCTGTGATCTGTTTTTTTCAGTTTTCAATAGCAAAGGCAGGCATACAAAAACACGTCTAAATTTTATATATGTGAAAAACAAACCAAATATCCAAAATGGCTGACAATGTCAATATATAACAAAATCGAATGCACTTTGGTCACGAAATTGAAAAAATCACATTTTGAAAAACCCTCGTATAACCAAGGCTCGAATCTAGAATTTCTGGCAATGCCATATTGGCGGTCGTAGATCATCATCCAGCAATTTCGAATTTTCCTTATTGCCGACACCGAGACATCTGTCGAAAATGGTACCGATCTTTGTCCTGCCGGGTCTAGGTTCTGTAGATAAATTCGTAGGTCCTGTCCACGACCGCTTCCCATACTCTTTCACTGGATAATGGTGTAGGAAGGACATTACCATGACCACCTGAGCCAGAACCGGTTCAGGACGTTTAATTGGCATGATTCGAATGCTTTGATCGTGTCACGCTGATGGCATTGGGACCGTTTCCTCTGGGCCAAAACCTTTGAGATTAACAGGATGTATTTAATTCTGAACCGTTGAACAGTAAAAGCAGTCACGCAGTGAGAGATTGAACGACAAAAAAAAATTAAAACATCAAATCGTATGGCGGTGGTCACGTAAGCCCTAAGCGATTAGCGATTTTGCTAAACTCAATCCCACGTCGCTCAATCTTTCGTCCCTTACTGCGTGGCCACTTGGAGCTTTGACTGACTTCTACAACCATTAACGAGTGGGGACAAAGCAAGATCAGATTTCTTTGCGTCAATGAATCTTCGGAGTACTACTCGTAGATGTCGCGGTAAAACAACGGTAGCACTCGGCTCAAATTCTCTGGGTCAAAACTCTTTCGAAGCACTCAACTTCATGGTAACACTATTTTCTCCTAAATTTATTTATTTCTTTCTTTCATCTGATTTCCATGATCCTCCTCTCCTCAAGTGATTCTTATTCCGCCTGCCGTGAATAAAATATGAATAACATCGCCGGCAATTGCTGGCCCTTGTAGCCCCTAAGTTCTTCTACCGATTCTCCGGTCGAAAATGCGGAATGGGGTCCTCTGACGCCCTCTTGCACTGGTCGTCGCGGTTATTGATTGCCTTGTGTCCCTTTGGCCAGGGTCTACGAATGCTGAACTCTCTTGATATCCCAGTTTGACATCGACTCAAAGTCTTAAGCGTGTCTGTCGTCGATTGCGTTCTACTGCAACCGATCGACGAGTTTTATTGAGCTCCATAGGAATAGGCAATCTGCACGCTGTAGTCATAGATGTTATTCTGTTGCGAAACCTCAAGCGTCTACAAGGGCGTCTTTGCAGCGGTGAAGGCTCGAACGCGATATTCAAGCTTTAAGCATCTCCCTATCACCTACGGCGCGGCGTATCCTACCGGTAACCTAGTACAATACAAATTGACGATGGCATCGTTCAGGAAGTGTCACTCGGCGAGTCGTTTTGGCGCATCTCAATACCAACTGCCCCCCAACTGTAACCAAGGGTCTGTCTTTCATTTTGTTGCCGCCTTCGCCTACAGTACAGAGGATGATTTGCTGCATTACTACAGTGGACATGCTGTATTCTGTTGAGGGAAAACGTAAGAATCTTTATATTTTCGAACGTTGACAATGAACAATGGGGTTTCTGAAACTTTTTTCACATCGCTCATTTGTAGGTAGTTTCAAAGCATGGCTCCAAGGATCAACGGTATGTTGTCGATCACGAATAAGATCTCGGAGGTCGTTCCACCTCCGGTGATTTATATCGGCAAAAACTAGGTATACCTTTAGGGTTTTGACGTCTAACCCGGCAAATGGCCACTCTGGTTTGTATTTTGACAGAAACTCAACTCTCAGCGACGAACGAGTCTGGCACGCAGGTTGAAAGATGATCATTCACTGATTTTTTTTTCCTTAAAAATAATTAAATCTTGATCGCCAAGTGGTAAGCACCAAATATTGTCTAAAAATAATCCTATAGTTCGTTAAAGCCCTAAACTCTCAACACTACACTAACTATTCAGAAAGAACAGGACGATCATCAAAATCGGATATTTCCGGAGTGGCAAAAGTCTGAAAGATGCACTTGTAGTCACCATTTGTGCTTTATTGTTAGTATGGTTGAAGAAATGATTCCCCCCTGGTACCACATCTTTCGCATACTCTTGAAACAATTCCGTGAGGGTAAGTTCCGAGAGAAACTACCGTCAGTTTGAAGAAGTATTCACAACCAACATATCCCTCCACTTTCTAGGATTAGAGACAGATTATTATTCTTTCTATGCTTATATACTGTTGCTAGCTATTGTTATTTAACTTCTTGTTGGCTGTTTCCAAATTTTAGAAAATATTTTTTGCTTGTTAGCTATACTTCGAATGTTTTTTTAACGAAATAAGGCAATTACTATAATATCTACCTTCTGAGCCAGAAGGAAAAGATAGTTTCAATGCAGGATGTAACAATGTCGCTTCATTAAATTAAAGTTTCTTGGAAACACAAAATTCGTTTTTCCCTTTTTCTCTGCGATTTTTTTTTGCCACGAAGTGTTCCGTGTAGGGAGCAGTGAAGCCCCTTCCCAAGGGACAAACTGATTGACAAGCTAAAAAACGAAAACCAAAAAAAAAAAAAACAGAAGCAGACGAGCTCCGTCCGGGCTGAAGCACACTTAAAGCTTCAGCATAAATTAACTTTCCACTCCCGCACACATAATCCTCACAAGATGAGAAAAGTAATTTATGATTTTTTCCCAGCCACCTACCGGAGGCATCATGTCAGCGGGTTAATGCCCAGCAACGTGTTCTTCCCTTGTTCATTTTGTTTTAAGGATAAGAGAAGAACTCAACACCGGTTCGGTCATCCCACTGTGTGCCTGCTTCCCTGGCAAAGGACCGATAAATACCCACGTCACGAGATATTTTTACTAAAGTCACTGCAAGTTGAGTTGAGTGCATGTTAAGGGAAAAAGGACAACGACACGAGTATATGAGAAATAAAGACGAAAAAGTCAAACAAGAAAGGCAACAAAAAATTGGAAGAGATTCACCTTCAACACTTCCGGTCTACATTACGGTGTGTTGCTCCAAGCAGCCATCTCTTCGGTCCCAACGCATGGCAAATTTAACTCGAAAGCAGGAATAATGCTAATGGAATTTCTACAAAAGCTAAATTTACTTTTAACTTTTATATCCGCTAGATCCACCAACCGGGCACACATACTCATACACGCATCGGAGTGTCGCCTCCATAGGCAGCACATAGTGCCAACGAAGTAGTGTATCTTAATATCTCTGTATGTTAAGTATAGTAAATGAAAGGTAGTTGGTTACATGAAGCTCCAACCACTTCTCATTGAGTTGCATTGTAGAAGGAGATGCTCTGCATCACTGCTGTTCTTGGACCACTCAATATATGTACATATGTTGCATTGTGTGCGCTCCTTAATTCATAGTCCAGGATATGCCGTGTTTCTTTGTTACTGAATATTCAGTGACTGTTGAGAAACAGGTATTGGAGGACGAGACGACAGGTATGTTAAGAGAATGTTTGGAATGAAATTTGAACAACATGATATCACGCGTCTAGACGAAATGTGAGTTGATAGCGTTGTAGGAAAAGGTTTCACTTAAAAGTCCTGTCATTCTATTGAGTGACTGCTTAAAAATTATAATTAAGGTCGTTAATGGTGATAGCGGGGGAAAATGCAGATTCGAGGTAATGGAATCCTATGCTGAGTGGCTGGATGTGCCTTTTGCTGTCGCATTAATGCAGAGTGGTTCCAACGGAATGCGCAAAGCCATGCAAAATGTACAAGAAGAGTTTTGCCTTAGAGTGTAATGCAAACAGCTAAATTGTGCTTAATCTGCAAAGCTAAGGCATTGGCCTTTGTTGAGTGGATTTAGAGGATTTTTAACTGTCTTCGATGCCTCAACGGTTTGAAGTAGGTGCTACGACAGCTGGAAAGGAACATTTGCCCGCAACTTTGAATGTAAGCTTTGAAGGAAGTTGGTGAAAAAATGTGAAGCCTCATTCAAACTTGCTCAATATCGGGCCAGGGTCATACCTTGATATGCAGGGTTTACATGGCAATTTCGTATTGAAATCAAACACAGAATAAATTAGATATCGGGCCGAATTTTATTCCAGCTGTTTTATACATCATGTTCAAAGACCTTTTTTTTCAGTCTTTTACAAAATCGGCGTTCGATAATATGTAGTATCGAGCTCGTCTAACGTTGTTTACTTATTGATATATGTAAGCTAAAGACTCAAGGCAATCCCATAAAAAGAAATCCAAGAGCGTTTAAATGCATGCAGATCACACGATAACTGAACTTTCTCTTCAAAAGATCAAGTGTTTGACAAGCAAGTGGCCTTTTTGTGGATTTATTTTTTCGAATAGTGCATCATTTGCTTGTTGATAAAGCCGACAAGGTTTGAGCTTCGTCGCTGATGATAATTTTTGGATTAAATTCGATCATTTGCACAACTCAATCGAAGAAGTTCCGGCGCTTGAAATAATAAATAGGTTATGCATTAGTATGATCCTATAAGTGAGTAGGCTAATATTTTGCAAAGTACGCCAGAAACATTTACAAATGGATTGACAGATTATAAAAAAAAAGTAGAGGGCGCGTTTTTGATAATAATCAAAATTGTTATGTCCTTACTGAAAAACTAGTATATTGAAGCTTGTTTATATATCTATTGGTTTCGATGTATTGCCAATAGACTCAATAAGACCGATATAGAGAACCACTAAATGCTGGGAACCTTCGAACCGTGGGAATGAAAACAACCACATACACGATACAGTGAGTATTCATATGGCTAGTTTTCAACAAAATTTTTCTTCCGTTAACTCTGGCTTTTGCAAACTGATCTTTTCGAAAACAATAAAAATCGTGTCATTCATAACATTTTGGCAAAAAAAAATATTTTTTTAGCGACAGAAATGTGATTCTGCAAAAAAAAATCAGCCCTTTCGGCACAAGTTACGCTTCAACTCGACTCATGTCTAAAACATCGTACAGAGGCTCTGCACTGATCCGAACGAGACACCAAGATCAGTTGTTATCTCTCTGATGCTCACAAAGTGATCTTCGAGTACGGGAATGCTTTTTTTCTGGCATAGAGGTGGATGGACGAGCGAAATTCTTCGAATCACATTTTGAATTCGATATCGCTTTAATGATCGCCGACGCCAGCGTAAATGACGCAATGGGCTCAGTTTTTGACATTTTACAGCCCAAAGAGTCATGCGACAATTTTGTTTATTCTCGAACCCATCCAAACAAAAAATGAGCTTCTTCGGAAATGATATTTATTTGCGGAAATCATCATCGGTTTGTGCCATGTTCACCATGAAATTCGTATAATCCATTCAAAGTGGCTTGACGATTGGTGTGATGCGGCCCGATCATTGGTAAAAGTTGAAGCCTTGATTGAATTTTGTACAGGAATTACTTTACCCAACTGCGAAGAACAGCGACCACTCGACGTTCTCGGTGATTTCTCACCGCTAGCCTGTGAAGCTTTAATGTTCTCATCAGACCACCTCAGGCGACCTCGGCCTTGTTGATCAGCATTATCAAGATTGCCAGTGGTGATATATTTTTAGTGTAATTGCTCGAGGATGTGGTATGAGGATGCTTTGTTCATTCGATCATTTGCACGCCAGGCACGTTGTATGTTTACGATTTAGAACATGTTTTAAATGTAAAGCTGCACGATAACAGTGCAGCTAGTGATGGAAATCATCACCGTTTACACTTTCATCGTCCGGGGTACAACTAGACTAAAACAGCGGCATAAATATATAAGAAATGGCATTATTTGGCCGTTTGTTTTTTATCAAAAGTAAGTAACATAGACTTAGTCGTTTGAAAATCGATTCAAAGAAACAGCCAACTGATTCGGTTGTTCAGATAGAAATTACTTTCGGGTCGGCGTTTGTTGAAAACCACCAAAATAGAATACAATGCTTTGAGTTTTCTCTGTCTCTCTCTGTAAAACTAAAGGCAGTTGTTTCCGCCGAATTAACATTTTTGAGGTTGTTCATAAAATAAAGGGATTTTTTATATTTCTCGGAAAATATTTAATAATTCGTCAATACATATTTTGTCCTGTCAGAGTAGTTACTCTCGGATATATTACACTTGCGCCAGAGCTTTCTCCAATCCTTAAAGGACTGCTGATATTTTTGGCGTACTATAGACTTCATTACGTCCAGCGATGCGATTTTCATCTCCTCAATCGTGGCAAATCTCCAAGATCTTGAGTTTTGGGAAGAAAATAAAGTCGCAGAGGGTCAAGTCCGGTGGCTGAGGCATGACTTCGTTATTGTTTTTATCCAAAAAAAAATTACACACACACAACGATGAGTCAGCAAGTGTAATATCGTGCTGCAACAGCCATGCATTTTTTTCCCACAAATCCGAAAGTTTTCTTCATAGTGCTTCACGAAAACGGCGCAAAACTTCAAGGTAATATTCCTTATTGACCGTACGCATTGTAATCGAAGAAAATAGTGAGCAACGCTTTCATATTTGACCGAACTTGGCGTGCTTCTTTCGGTGTTGGCTCTTCTGGTCACTTCAATTAGGATAATTGGACTTTGGTTTCGACCTCATAACCCATGTTTCGTCATCAGTGGTGACGCTTTTTAGCAAATCTGGATCGTCATTCATGTTATTCAACAGCTCCCGAGCGTTGCTCAAGCGACTGTTCCTTTAGTTAAAATTGAGCATTTTTGGAACAAATTTCTCTGATATATTGTACATTTCATGCCCAATATATCTGAAAAAAAAATCAGAGGATGAGCCGAATGCGACGCGCGAATGTCCTCAGCAGCTTCTATAATAGTGAATTCGACGATTCTTCATAACAATTCCGTCACTGTTTCAACGTTTTTATCCGTTGTTGACGTGATCGAGCGTCCAATACGTGCATCGTCAGAACATTTTCTCAGTGTTCTATAAAGACCGTATACCACTTATAAACATATTTTTTGCTCCGAATTGACTCGCCAAATGCCACAATCAACATTTCAAGCACGTTGGAGTACTTAATGTCATTTTTCACACAAAATTTATTACAGATCGTCAGAAACATTTTTCTTAACACTAGAAAGACCGAAATTAGTATATGCAGTTTTGTGCAAAAAAAAATAAGAACAGTTGAATTTGAAAAATAAAACTTGAGTAAAATTGTTATAATTATTAACTTATATTTTTTTTTTGAATATTTTTTTGAACAAATAGATAAATAAACATGAATTGCATCTAACAAAAAAAAAAGAATACAAAAACTTAACAATCATTCACTGACTTTGGTTGTGCAAATTCATAAGTACACTATACAAGAAATGAAAATATTCTTTTAAAAAAATAAAAAGGTTAAAATAATTGGACATACTTGGACAAAATATGTACTAATGAAGGAAAATAAGGATATCAATATTTGGTTGTATTTCCTTTGTTTTTTAATACAGCTTTAATTCTACGCGGCATAGAGTCAACGAGGTTTTGGCAAAGTGTGGTCGGGATATTATACAAAGTTTTTGGACATTTTGCCACAGCTTAAGCCTGTTTCTTGGTTTTGTAGTCTTACTAAGTTCTCTCTTAACAAATCCCCACAAATTTTCTATGGGATTAAGGTCTGGGGATTGTACTGGCTATTCAAGGACTTGGATCTTCATGTCTGCGAACCACTTTTTCGTTACTTTTGCCCATATGTTTAGGATCATTATCCTGTTGAAACAACCAAAGCAACGGTAAGTTGTCTTCAGCGAAGAGATACATAACTGTATTTAAGAGCTCAATGTATTTTTCCTTGGTAAAGGTGTATCGCCAAGGATACTAGCAAAAAAAAAACCGTGGGAAAATCGGCGAACCTTTTAAAGAAAAAACAAAAAAGCACCAAGAATGTAATTCAATGTTTTTTATTGTTTTATTAATTCCGACGAATATTTGTCGAATTTTGCTTGTCGATAATTGTTTTATTTTACTCCCGACGAATAATTGTCGAATATCCACTCGACGCATGCGCAAGTCGGATGGATTCAAAGTACAACGCAGAAGCTGATTGCCGACGGCAAGTTATTAGCTCGTACAGTCTTATTTTTACAGCTCCCACCCAAACAACAGCTGATCGTCGCCGTTGAGGTCGTTCACCCCAGGTTGTGGAGATCGGCTCGATTGCACACGTACTATGCACACATACATACATATGTATGTACATATGTATGTATGTGCATTGGCGCGTGGGAGAAGCCAAAAATTGGAGACCCTTTGGCTTCCACTTGTTCCACTTCTGACCTCCCAGATTTCGTGCGGATGAAGTTTCGCCGTCGGCTTTTTTGCACAAATGCAGGTAATCGGAGTAATCCATAATTGGTTTACTTCTTATCTAAAAGACAGAAAACAAACGGTCAATATAAATGGGAGCTTTAGTGATCCCCGGTTACTAAAAAATGGCGTGCCGCAGGGTTCAGTACTTGGCCCGTTACTATTCTTAATCTACATAAACTCTCTCTTTGAACTAAAATTGAATGGAACATCAACGGTCTTCGCAGACGACATTGTTTTCACTTATCAGTTAAATTCAGAATTTGATTGCGTGGCAAAAATATCGGATGATTTACAAAATCTAAGACTGTGGTTTACGTTACACAATTTAATCATTAGCGAAAAAACAAAACTTATGTCCTTCAAATTATCGAATAATGTCTTGAAAGAGTATAATTTGTGGTTTCATGCTCACGATTGTAAAAAATTCTGTATTCCTGTGCATAGTTGTGGTAAATGTAATTATAATGATAGTTCCCCTTGCTCTAGAAACGGTAGATAACTTCAAATATCTTGGAGTAGTAATCGACCAAAACCTAAACTGGAAAAAGCATATACATATCATAAAATCGCATTTGCTATTAGTGACACGTAAAATGTATCTCGTCAAACAACATTGTTCTACTAAAGTTTTAAAAACAATCTACCATGGTCTTGCTCATTCAAAATTGTAGTATGGTATTTCAAGTTGGGGTGGCTCATATAACACTTCTTTTAAACCGTTGCTAACAGCCCAGAAACACCTACTGAGAATTATCTGTAAAAAAAATCGTCTTTTCGACCACGTGTTTCTTCAGTTTTCTGTTCCTTTAAGGCATTTACCACCATTCGTAAAGAGCAAGAAACAATTCTGGCGATTTGTCTCAAGCAATGCAATGTTTTTTGCGACCCATCTTTCCCTAGAACAATCATGACTTCTAACGCAAATTGGTCCTCAATACTCATCGTTATACTACCAATAAGAAAAACCTAAAACGAATGTCTTTGCAAATATTAGTAAGCCAAGATTGCTGTTGTTCTCATTATTTTGAACAAAACAAAAACGACCGTCTGCTACAAAAGTCTCCCGATTACTGGAATTAATCCTATTGATGCAGCTGTCATGTTGAAACGAAATCAGAGCGTATGAAATTGTTTTGTTTTCGCAACTCAACAACTGTAAAATGAACGGTGACTTGGAAAGCAACATGTTTTTTTTATTTTGCACAACACTGTACCTATATTGCCCAAAAGCAGTCATTTTGTCTATATATAAGTTAACATGCAAAACATTGGTCACACGCCAGAGCATACGTGAGACAATTTGCTGACGATGCGCCTGCGAGATGAACATGCCCTACAGCTCAACCTGTCGGCAATGCACCCACGCCAAAACCGGACGCAACAGTCACCTGAGTACCCACGCTACGCGTCCATCCCATCCACTGCATTCCGACGGTCACCTGAGTATCCACGCTACCCATCCATCCACCACATCATCACATCCACTACACTCCACTTATCTGCTGTCATCTGATAGCCCAAGCCGCTGCACCTGTACTCTAGTATTTAAGGTAGAATAAGTTAGAATAAGCGACACTTGTAATTTGGTTCTTGCCAGGGTAACCGCTGGCCAAATAAAAATTATTTTTTAAAAGTAACAAATAGTTTAATTTATATATACATATACTATGGGGTATAACACACATACATATATATGCCGAAAACGAAGGAGGAGGGAGGTAACTGTAATTATTAATAAACGCATTTATATGTTGTATAAAAACTCACAAAATTCTTATAAATTGTGTCATTATATACGTACATAATTGTTTTTCTAATTGAAATTAAAAAGCAGTCAATATGACTTCCTTGGGCAATCTAGTGTTGATAACAAAGACTTGCCAAGCACCGCAAAACCCGTTTAATTTTTATATCTGTGAAAAACTTAAAAAAAAATCCAAAATGGCTGACAGTCAGCATATGCTAGGTGACATATGTTTGTACCAACCTAACAATAAACAAAATTCGAAAATCGAATGTATTTAGCTTGCGAAATTTAAACTAAGGTGACATTAGTTTTTCTAACAAATCTCGCATAGTGCCTGGAGAATTGTTTGCCTGAATACTAACCCCACTAGATAGGAGTTAAGGCAACTAAGAATTCCTCAAAAAGTAGGTTAAATCTCTAACTTTGAGGCTCAAACCGTTAGAAGCTTTGACGAAACTAATAGGGAACTAATAACTACGAAATGAATAGAAGATTCATAGACCGCTACGTAACTTATTAATTACTCTAGCCTTTTTTTTAAAGCGGAAATCGCGATAGAATTGATTATTAATACACTTCTCCTTAAGTTGTCCTGGGGTTGTTGATCGGCAAAGTTCAGAAACGAGCAATCTGTACATAACCCACAGAATTACCCATATTTAAATTAAGAAGGAAACTAATCAATCATGCCAAAAGTGGATAATAACAGACAAACAATATATATTTTAACCATAATACGGGTATGTCCGCCATAAACCTGTCTCACCCCCATAACAAGCATGATCTGTGCTTCGAGCCACTCAGGAAAACTATATCTTTTAACAGTCAACGTCAGGACATTTTTTATACAATTACATGGCATATAAATAGAATATAAAGTCTTCCTACTCTACAAGTCTCTATAAACACCTCTTCGCAGTGGCTTATCCCTAGTTTTCTGTAATTCAACCTTATCGGTGATTGAAGGTTTCTGTTTTGAAAACATACACTTAAACGGGCTTTTAAGAGACTTAAGGGTTCCTGCTGGAAATAATAATGCCAAAAGACAAGTCATTCGAAGTATTATCTCGACTTAGCGGTCGAAATCTTCACGAGGTCGTGATCTGCACACCAAACAGATCACCTTCATTCGGAGTAAATTAAATGCATTCATATAGCAAGGCTATTTCCCGGCACATTTTTAACTACAATGATTAATTGAAAACCATCAAAAATGATAAAAATGGTTGCACACGTGGAATACATTTATGAGGGCAATTAAGTGCAAAAACCACAGCACCTGCCATTTTGGCGAGTCCTTACGAGCAGGCACGAAAGTAAATTACATGGAAAATGCCATTTTAAGCAGAATCATATAACTAACAACAGGAAGAGGTAAAAAGGATTTTAATATCATAACTATAATGATAAGGAGTGAAAAATGAAAACCAAAAAAAACCGAACAGAAGGGAAACAAGGATATTCAATCGAAATGACATGCCGTTGAAAATTTTCCATTGATGTCAAGGGCGACAATGAGAGGTAAAGGATTTGATTTTAATTTTTTTCTCTGCTTAATGGTTTTCCAGGAACGTGAATTTTTTTAATGAAACTAGTTTCATTGAACATGTAACGACTGTGCTGCAGAATTTTTCGCTTTTTAGTTATACAGGGTGTCCCACGAGCAGTGTGCCAAAAAGTTAGAGCGTGTAGGTCTGGTCAAGACAAGAAAAAAATCGTATGGGTCTATTCCCCCCGTTTAGCCGGAAGGGGCAATTTTCTAAAAAAAATACTTAATTTGGAAAAAAAATTATTAAAAATCAACAGTTTGCTTCAGCTTTTTTGTAAAGCCAGAAATCTCTTCTTTCATCTCGTTTTTAAACGAAGCTCTTTTAAGGAATAGTTTTTGAGAAATTAATTTTCAAACTCAAAATTTTGAAAAAAAAAAATGAAAAAAAAAAATTCGAACTATTTTTTTTCAAAATTGTATGTAATTAAGTACTAATTTTTTTTTCAAAAATTCAATTCTCTTATTAGTTTTTAGTTAAAAACAGAAAACCGGATGCAAAAATGTCTTGTAGTTTTTGAGAAATTTAAAAAAAAACTCGAACCACTTTTTTCTAAGAAAAACCTTTTTTTTTGGTTTTAATACGGCTGGACTAGTAGGCAAATTAATGTATGAAACCTTGACCTCTTTTTTTATTATTTTTAAGAAATTCGGAGTTTTATTATAATAAATTTTCAATATGATCGCCATTTTTTAGAAGGCAAAGATTATATCTACTTCTAATGGCTGCACATAAGTCTATGCTTGACAAATTCTCCTGGAATCGTCCAGCGACTTCAATCCGTTCTTTCATTGTTCCAAAGATGCTATTTCCATTTCGCAAACATAATTCTTCATGAATCCCCACACATAAAAATCTAGAGGAGTTAAATCTGGTGATCTAGGTGGCCATTCCGTGGGGCCCCTTCTTCCGATCCAACCATCACTAAAATGATCATCCAGCCAGTTTCTAACCAGTAAGCTGTAGTGTGCTGGTGCTCCATCTTATTAAATTATCTGCTATGGCCAAAGGAACGTTGTTCATCAAATCGGGCAAAAGGTCTCGTAGGAACTGCAGGTATGATTCTCTATTAATAACGGCATTCAAAAACCGGGGCCCGATTACAGTTTGTCCAACAATACCAAGCCAAACATTACAGCTAAAGCGGTGTTGTGATTTATTTTGTTTTTTGTTGTGTGGATTGGTGCTACTCCAATGATGCAAATTGTGGAAGTTAGTAACCCCATCTCTGGTAAACTGTGCTTCATCCGTCCGGAATATCTTTGCAAAATAGTTTCGTTCAGTTTCATCTCGAAGCAATAATGATTGACAAAATTCTGCTCTCAAAAACTTGTCGTTTGAGGTGAGTTCCTGAACTGGCCTCAAATGGTACGGGTGTAAGTTTTCGGTATGAAGCACTCTCCATACTCTAGATTTGGGCACTACAAGAATAATAGCTATCCTCCTTGTACTAAGGGAGGGACTACGTCGGACCAAATCCAAAATTCTTTCATCTAAGATTCCTGATCCATCTGTAACTGATCTTTCGCTTCTTCGATGCTCTAGCACTCCGTGCTCTCGCAGACGTCGGTGGATTCTTGAAAACGACTGGGACACCTCCGATTGGGATACCTTTCAGCGTAGAGTCTTTCGGCTTCACGATCTCGACCATTAGCTAAACCGTAGCAGAAGTGCATGTCCGTTAATTCTTCTCAAGAGTATGAGTTTGACATCGTAATGTGTTGATGAGTTAACATCCAATTTGGAAATGGTTTTTTATTAAAAATGCGATGCCTTTTATTTACATTTGGGTTGCAAATATTTTGCTTTTCAATAAAGAAAAATTGCGGTTTTATTGTCTTAAGGTTCTAGCGGGTAGAACCCATCGGCGGCGGGCGGACCCAGACGAAATTGGCAGGTCAGTTTTCAGGCGTTATCAATGAAAAAAAAGGATTAATCCAGGGTTATTCCAATACTGTGTCACTTTATTGCATCCTCATAAAACTCTGAATTTTCTAAAAATAATAAAAAAGAGGTCAATGTTTCATACATTAATTTGCCTACAAGTCCAGCCGCGTTAAAACCAAAAAAAAAGGTTTTTCTTAGAAAAAAGTGGTTCGAGTTTTTTTTTAAATTTCTCAAAAACTACAAGACATTTTTGCATCCGGTTTTCTGCTTTTAACTAAAAACTAATAAGAGAATTGAATTTTTGAAAAAAAAAATTAGTATATACTTAATTACATACAATTTTGAAAAAAGTAGTTCGATTTTTTTTTTTTTCATTTTTTTTTTCAAAATTTTGAGTTTGAAAATTAGTTTCTCAAAAACTATTCCTTAAAACAGCTACGTTTAAAAACAAGATGAAAGAAGAGGTTTCTGGCTTTACAAAAAAGTATGTATATCACGGCATTGTGGACGTAACTGTTCATTTTTAATAATTTTTTTTTCCAAATTAATTAATTATATTTTTTGAAAATTGCCCCTCCCGGCTAAACGGGGGAGAATAGACCCCCCCCCCCCCCCCATACGATTTTTTTCTTGTCTTGACCAGACCTACAGCTCTAGCTTTTTGGCACACTGCTCGTGGGACACCCTGTATAGAGTTATCCAATAAGGGATTTTAATTTAATAAAATGCGTCGTCGTTGATCTGTTAATATTGCACTTTGATTAAACTAATATTTTAAACAAAAACTAGAAGTCTATCACATATAAATCCATGAACATTCGTACAGCGTATCGTATCAAAATGTTGTTGTTTTTTGTCCATTTAAAATAACACCTCTTGTTGGATAATTTTAATTAATACACAAAAATGAAAAGAGCGATCAAAAAGAAGTCAGCACTTCTCAAATCCTATCGAAAAACTCGTGTCCATATTCCGCAAAAACTGCTTTCAACTCCTTTTCACAAAAGTGTGCTTAAAATTCAAAGCCCTATCAGAACCGTATTAAACGAACATTTCCCCCACGTTTATATCCATGTTAATTGCTTTAACCAGTTTACACACTTACAGATCCCAATTGTCCTACTTCGATAAGTACGTGACACAATACCCCAAATGCCAAATACAAACGTAACTCGTTTAAGAAGACGTCAGAAAAGCTACCGACATGTGTAGTGCAATTAGAGGCAAATGGTTATTGCAGATTCGTTCGCTTCGTGTTTCTTACGCTGTAGTAAGGAACATTGCTTTTGAGAAAGATGTAGCACAAGACGAATACGAGTGCTATGCATTTGCATGCCCTAGAAATGTGCAATCGTTTTGCATGCAGTTTCCTTATGTGCATCCAGATCTAAGTACTTATAAAATGAAAAAGCAAGAAACACTTACCTTGCGGCACGCATCAGGGCAATGGCGTGTTCGAAGTTCTCCTCCCGTAGGAATTTATGAATCCTTACCATGCAATCACCCCTAAAAAAGGAAATCAGAAACCGGCGAGGAGGTAAAATGAAAGATGTTTAACCTACTTTTGGTCATCGATGGATTTCTCAGAGGCTGCATCAAAAGGAATCGGTTGATTCTCTTCGGGCAAATTGAGCTCAGTGGAAAGAACAGCTGAAACTTGCGAAGCAATACCAGCCCATTTGTTCTCTGCCTCTTCCTGTAAGAAAAAATAAATAAAATGAATTATTCGAAAGCTTAAAGCTCAAGCTGCATGAATTTTGGTTAAAATACTCGCAATATGTACGAGTATACTTAGACAGCAAATTTAGTAGCGAGAATTGATTTTAAAAGATTTTTCTGGCGAATTCTGCGAACTTAGTTCAGACCAAAACGATCTAGCCCATCAGATTAAATGCAATTCATCAAAAGGCACATGAGACAGATCCAGTTGCTGAAACAATAAAGTTTCGATCACTGACCCCGAGGAAATGATCTCAGAAATCAAAAAGTTCGAGAATAATGAACGACGTTCCCCTTCGTGGGAATCACCACGGCGCGGGCCAAACATAAGAAGCACCCTCTTTCTGCTTGAGCTCACACCCAACACAAAGCTGAAGAGGCTTAGGAAGATCACTTCCTTAGCACCCCTAAATGAGAGGACTTAAAAAAGCACGGGAATATTTTACAATATATCCGCTGTCAACGGTTAGGGCACGCCATGGCGAACTTCAAGATGCAGTCTTGATGTGTTAAGTGTGCAAAGAACTAGAAGAACGATGACGAAGAAATCCGTCGTATCTTAGGAGTGGATTCTGTCTAAATCTCATGTTACTTTACTCTCGACTAAGACTGTTTGACACCAACGAATGGTATACTAATAGTCTAAGGACCTTCGTATACGACAATGACCGTGAGACTGATAAGCACGTCAAACAAATGGGTGATATAATTAAATAGACTGTACGATACCTCCAACGCAAATCAATAAAATATTTCGGAGAAACGATCAGAATGACATTCAGGATCTGAAGCTTCTGAGGACGTCAGGCAATGAATACCTATTGCGAACAATCAGCATTGATCCGGGGGCGTCTTGGATAACGATTTCTTATTGGATCATCGGCAGAAGGTGGCAACAGTGGGAACTGTCCTCTAAGAAATGTATAAGGTGAATGACTACTGCATTCACCCAAATCTATAGCTCATGGTAATAGAGCTCTTCTTCAGTAATTCTACCATCGGGTTTAATTCCCTCAGAAAAACTTCTTTATATTGACTCCGAAAGGTTTGTGCAAAATAAAGATGGTATCCCGGTAATTTATAAATGCCACTGGGGCGCCAGGGACAAACGGCTCATCCGCTCATGATTTTCAATATCATCAGATTTTACCTGATCTGGGCTTAGGGAAGAAAAACAGTGCCATACTAAGACCTACATATATATCAATTATTGCTATTCGTCAGCTTAACAAATCTTTGGTTTTCGTCAAAGGAGATTAAAAATTAATTTTATTTAATTGAAATCCTTTTAGGGTTTCTACTCAGCAGATTACAAAATTATTGATAACAGATTCAGAAGGATCATTAGCGAAAGATCAAGAGAGAACTGTGAGCTGGAATGGAATAGGAAAGTGAGCTGATACAACTCAACTCATCATACAATAAGTTCGTACCATAGCATATGGGTGGTGTCGCTATGGACAAATCCATATGATTTTTAGGAAGTAACAACCTTCAAACGGTGGGTATCAACATTTTATGACAATCTGAAGATTAGTTCACAAGCTAAAGTGGTTTTACTGAGGCTACCTCTGTAATTTTCAGGTCAAAGAAAAAATTTAAATTTTGCGCTTTCAAATGCGGAAAAATGCCGCAAAGCAATGCCTGGAAAAGTATTTTTCGGAAATAAAAGATATTTTTCGTGCAGTATTGGGAGTCAGCTGAATGGACATTATTAATACGTTTAAAGAAGGGAATTCTGGAAAAGCGACCAAAACAGAAAAAGAAAAAACTGCTCTTTCACCAAGGCAATGCAACGCGTCACAAGTCAATGTCAACAACAGTAAAATTGTACATACAAATTGCCTTTTAAATTGCTTTCCCATCCGACGTATTAACCACATCTCGCTCCCAGTGTCGACTACCTGGTTGCGGTTGCAGACCTAAAAGGAAAGCCACAACTGAAGGCATCGAATGAATGCATGGTATTATTCTTGAAAGCGAATATCTTGATGAATAAGCTGAATAATTCGGCCTAAAAGTTGTTTTATTAGTCATCCGAACTTAAATTCGCTATTTTGGATGCATAGCTGTGAACGTAGAAATAAATAACGTGTATTATCGTCATATTATTTATTATCTGTATTATTTAAAAAAAAATCAAACGAGCTACAAAGGCTTATAAACAGATATGTTGTGTGTATCGAGAGAACGCCTTAAAAAAAAATCAAATTTCCATTTTGGGAATTTTAACATCAATGATGTGTCTCACTACGGTCGGCTGATATATGTATGCACGTAACTTGAAGGGGTATTAAGGGTAAAAATAAAGCTAATCCATCCCAATTAGTGTGAGAGACGGCAACGACATTGAAAATATCCTCCGCAGGCGTAGAAGGCTTATTGCATCGGTGAGAATACGTTTCTGGTTTTAATGTTCGGGCGACTCATCGACCAACCGAGACTAATATCTGACGAAACGAATATCCATTTGTGATTTACTGCGAAAAATTACTCATTTTTTGAAAAGGATAATACCGGGGGACAAAAAATGAGTCGTTACCGATAAAGTAGCAAAGATCCCCGAAAGTGGAAATGCATAAACCAAAAAAAAAAATCCTTTTCGTATGGTGAGAATTCGAGGGAATGATGTGTTATGAGCTGTTAACGCCAAAAATCTCGATTGATTTAATCATTTATTGTTCACAATTAACAAAATTGAACCAAGCAATTCGCGTAAAACGCTCTGAATGATAAATCGAAAGGATGTCGCCTTCCACTCTGACAACGTTTTTGACATCACGAAGACAGGGATGGAATATTTTACCTAATCTTCCATTCGCCCCATCTGTATGTCGGTCGCTATAGAATTCCATTAACAGAAAAGCCTTTAAGGATGATATATATGTATAGCTGGCGTTACAGCCTTGAACCGAATCTTCTCTTAATCACCTATGTTGTGTGTGATTAATTTTTCTTATGTGTGAAAGGGACTTACTGTTTTATTGTCGATTCGAGCGAATTACAAGAAGCTTTTCCAGACAAGTACACTACAGAGTGTTTTTTCAGTACCCCCCCGGTACCGAGGGGAAATACCGCGGAAGAAAATTGTACAAGATGGCGCAAAATTAATCACCCTATCGGAAGACGTTATAATTTTTGCAAATGACATCGTACGCAATCATATTTAACATTGTGCTGCAGTACACAAAGAGACAAGCAATGGAACGCTATACTTCGCAAGAGCGTGGAATAATTAGTTAGGTCGGTGGTGTTAGCGCAGCGTGAATTCCGACGTCGATTTCCTCGACTTGAATAGACTGGAGCCACAGGAGACCATGTAAGACGTGGTCCCTACCGGACTGGTCGTCCGGCCGAGAATATCGCGGTGGCTGCCAATGTCGCTGAACGCGAAGAAACGTCAATCAGACGGCGGGCCACGCAATTGGGCATCACCTACATCCTACAATTGGGACCCTATACCGAATTTGATTGAAAGACTTACACATGTTCCCGTACAAACAGAGCAAACAGTGCATCAGTTAATGCCTGCTGACCGTCAGTCGCGTGTGAATTACTGTCAAGTCATCCTGTCGAAAATCATCATAAGCTATGAGGCGCATTTCCACTTAAGCGGTTACGTTAATATGCACTGAAAATCCGCGTGGGATGCACGAAGAGCCATTACATCCACTCACAACCTGGTGGAGTGGTTGAGCCGTATTTCATAATAAACGACTTCTTATTGTCGGAATTGGATGAGCATGTGGTTTCATCAAGACGGTGCAACCACACACACAGCACGAGCCTCAATGAACATTGTGAAGGAAGCGTTTCCTGGTCGCGTGATCTCCCGTTTTGGCGATTTGGCATTGCTAGCTAGATCGCAAGACGCCGATACGCACGATGAAGCAAGAATATCGCTGCTGTTGCTGAAAGTGCTATTGAAGAGGCAAATATCTCGATTCCTCGTTGTGCACAAACATTTTTTGATTTATCTATTTGCAAATCACTTAAGTGCTAACAGATAATGGAGCGAGATACAAATGTAATAATTGTACAAATGTTCAAATAATGAGTAGACTCTTTACTAAATAAATTTTCAAATTGATCTCCGTCTAGCTCTAGATGAATATCCAGAAGATTACTGACTTCGTTGTTATGAGTAAAAGGTTCGTTTGTAGGTAGGAATCAGCCAAGAAGGTTTTAGCATCAGTCTTTTGGGATGCCAAAGGAATTTTGTTCTGATTACCTCCAAATTGGTAAAACAATAAAAGCAGATTATTATTGTAACTACTGGACGAACTGGATATTTTTTTCTTTATTTTCTTCTGTCTCCTTAATTGACATATAAGTTAATGTTATTATTGAACAATTGTATGGTATTGTTTAAATGGCTTTGGAGTTTATTTTTTGCTAGCATTGCTTTAGATACGTCAAGAAATGCTGTTGAGCATTATATTTTGCAACCCCCTTGAAATGTTTTTTATTACTTTGTGCGTTTGTTGTATAATCTGGCGACGTCTGGATCTGAGTTAGAGATTCGGTGTACTCGTAAAGTTCGATAACACTGGCACAATCCACAGAATAACAATGTTGGCCGCCGGCTAGAAAGCCCTGGTATGATGAGCAATGCGAACCAGTCCATGTAGCAAAACAAACTGCCAACTAAGCCATGCAACATAGACGGACGAAAGCCGCCCGTGAGCTCTACGAGCAGAAAAGGAGAGAGGAGCGTTTAAGGTAGAACAAAAGAGAGCAAGAAAAGCGTGAGATCGAGGATATGGAGAGATGCTACTGCAGAAAAGGCGCTCACAAGTTTTACGAAAAAGTAAAACGAACACGCCAGAGCAGGAGCCTGTAGGGATGAAGACGGACAACTAGTAGTAGAGTCACAGTCGATGCTGAGAATATGGAAAAACTACTTCTGTGATTATAGGTTTGATACCGCTGTCAGGCAGAATGATCCATTAGCAACGGACAAAGATGCAAGAGAATTCGGGCCACCTAACCTAGATGAAATTAAGCTTGTTATTTCGAAGCTTAAAACTAACAAAACCGCGGGCGCACGGTCTGTCTTTTGAGCTATTTAAAGCGGCTGGAGATGGCTGGGTAGGGCTCATCTACCAGCTCATCTATAAAATATGCTCGGTGGAAGCATGCCCGACGAATGGAATCTTAGCATAGCTTGTTAAGTCCATAAGAAAGGAGACCCATATAGCTACGCCAAGTATAGAGGAATAAGACTCGTTAACATCGCGCACAAGATATTCTCTGACGTACTGTGTGAAAACCTGTACTAATGTACCTGTACTGTAATCCTTGTGGATTATTTGATAAGTTTCTATCAGTGTGGTTTCAGACCAGGTAAATCCATTATTAATTATCCAAAAATCCATGATTAATTTTCACACTGCGGCAGATCTTGGAAAAGAACCAAGAATTCCAAATCGACACAAACCATCTTTTTGTCGATTTTAAAGCCGCATATGACAGTGGGCATAGGGGCAAGCTATCCCAAGCCATGTCTAGTTCTAACATCCCTGTCAAATTGTGCAGGATGACAATGGCGAATTCTCGCTGCTCCAATAAAGTCGGTAGCGACAGGTAACCCAGGCCTTCGATGTAAAAAAAGAATTTAGACAAGGTGATACACTATCATATAACTTTTTTAACATCGTGCTTGAAAAGATCATTGAAGCAGAAGCTGTTAAAATGGGTCTTTCGTTGAACGAGGGTAAAACCAAATATACGCTGTCATCCAAAAAAGATGCACAACACCGACGTCTTGGCCACAACATCACAATCGACGGCTACAAATTTGAATTGGTCAAGGAACTCGTCTACTTTAGATCACTAGTGACCAGCGACAACAACACCAGCGCTGAGATCAAACGCAAAATTACTCTTGCTTCTTTGGGCTCTTGAGAAGTAGAGCCCTCTCTCGAAAAACCAAATCACTGATCTTTCCGGTCGTCCTTTACGGCACAGAGGCCTGCACCTTAACGAAAACGAATAAGGATGCCCTTGGTTGCTTCAAGAGGAAAGTACTACGTTCAATGTATGGTCCCGTTTGTATAAACGGGGAGTGGAGGAGAAGATATGAAGATAGTATGACCTCTTCGGATCCAACGTCTAAGATGGCTAAGCCATGTAGAACGAATGGACAACACAGCTCTGGTCCGAAGAGTTTTCAAATCTAAGGTGGCATGCACAAATTGAATGAGATCTTAACCAACTGGGAGTGCAGCACTAGAAACAACTGCCAAAAGATCGTGCCAGCCGGCGACGCTTGTTGGTTGAGTCCCAGGTTCCATCGGACTGTAGCGCCATCAAAGAAAAAGAGATGAATAAGGAGAAATACCATCCCCGCCACTGCTTAAGTTAGCCTTCAATATTTGAAGAGCGATTCATTCATCATTAGGTCTGTTCCCGTACCTGACAAAAACAGTCCAAATCTACGAAAAACTGCGAAAAACTACGAAAGTCTGTTCCCGTACTCCAAAAATTCACACTTTTGGACAAAAGAGAGCACTCTCGAGAGAGTAAAAAATTTCCCCATGCTGCGAATTTCAACCCAAGAAATTTATGTGGGTAGTTTGTCACAGCTTCGTGAAATCAGCTGATTTCCGTCATTCCGTCATACGACAAGAGCTCAATTTTATATTAAAATTCTTTTGTGCATTTTTAAGATGTGCATTGTCTCTATATGGCTGGAATGGATATGCTGAATCATCTAATAAATAGTAATCTGAAAATAATATGTATGTTTTTGCAAATTAGTATATTGCACCTGCTAACGAATCCAAGAATGTATCAAATTCAAACATATGTTTTTGACATTTAAAATGTGTGCAACTTTTTTGGTTCAACGCGTTCCCGTACTTTTTTGTGTTTCCACTTCTCTTTGAGAGAATTTCATCCCCACTCTTGGAAAAATGAGAATCTGTGAATTTCTGCCCAAAAAGTACGGGAACAGACCTATTACTTCATCATTATGAGTAAAAGTCAAAGATTCGACCTCGACACAATTGGAGAAGTAGACCGGAGGAGTACTTTTCTGGTAGGTGTTGGTGCACAACTAACTGAAAAAGTTCGCAGCGTGGTTTCGATATTGTAAGGTTCAACATTTCATAAATGCATTTAATTGATTTTGTTTTGGAACTGATAAGGGGCTAGAACGTTTTTCGATCATATTTCTAAAAATTCAGTGCATGGTTTGTAAAGAATATTACCATGGAAAGTGCGTGAAACTCGAGAGGAGAGAAATTGATTTCTATGAGAAAAACAATCAAGACTTTAAATGTGCAAGTTGTGTTACCCAGCGGAGAAAGTCTACACTAATAGACGCTCCGATTAATCCATCGATTAATCTTGTCTCTTCGATGAGCATTGGAAGTAGTCCAAACAAAAATAAATCTTCACATGCAACTACAAACACAGCAACTCCAACTTCAACACCTAATTCCCACGAAGTCAATAATCCGGGAAACCCTACGATCACATTGCATATACTTTATTGCGAAATAATAAATCTCAAGCAAGTTAACACTGAGGCTCTACATAAAAGTAAGTCTCTCGAAGAGAGTAATACTTCTCTCAGTAAAAGAGTCAATCAGCTTGAGATGAAACTTAACTATTTTGAACAAAAAGAGAAACAATGCTCAGTTGATATAATAGGTCTGTTCCCGTACTTTTTGGGCAGAAATTCACAGATTCTCATATTTCCAAGAGTGGGGATGAAATTCTCTCAAAGAGAAGTGGAAACACAAAAAAGTACGGGAACGCGTTGAACCAAAAAAGTTGCACACATTTTAAATGTCAAAAACATATGTTTGAATTTGATACATTCGTGGATTCGTTTGTAGGTGCAATATACTAATTTGCAAAAACATACATATTATTTTCAGATTACTATTTATTAGATGATTCAGCATATCCATTCATCATTTAATAACGCCATATAGAGACAATGCACATCTTAAAAATGCAGAAAAGAATTTTAATATAAAATTGAGCTCTTGTCGTATGACGGAATGACGGAAATCAGCTGATTTCACAAAGCTGTGACAAACTACCCACATAAATTTCTTGGGTTGAAATTCGCAGCATGGGGAAATTTTTTACTCTCTCGAGAGTGCTCTCTTTTGTCCAAAAGTGTGAATTTTTGGAGTACGGGAACAGGCTTTCGTAGTTTTTCGCAGTTTTTCGTAGATTTGGACTGTTTTTGTCAGGTACGGGAACAGACCTAATAGGAATTCCTGACGTCAACAATAGGTCTGTTCCCGTACCTGACAAAAACAGTCCAAAGCTGCGAATTTCAACCCAAGAAATTTATGTGGGTAGTTTGTCACAGCTTTGTGAAATCAGCTGATTTCCGTCATTCCGTCATACGACAAGAGCTCAATTTTATATTAAAATTCTTTTGTGCATTTTTAAGATGTGCATTGTCTCTATATGGCGTTATTAAATGATGAATGGATATGCTGAATCATCTAATAAATAGTAATCTGAAAATAATATGTATGTTTTTGCAAATTAGTATATTGCACCTGCTAACGAATCCAAGAATGTATCAAATTCAAACATATGTTTTTGACATTTAAAATGTGTGCAACTTTTTTGGTTCAACGCGTTCCCGTACTTTTTTGTGTTTCCACTTCTCTTTGACAGAATTTCATCCCCACTCTTGGAAAAATGAGAATCTGTGAATTTCTGCCCAAAAAGTACGGGAACAGACCTAATGTAAATGCAAAGGGAAGAGTTAATACGTTGTTAACTGCTGTGTTGGGTGAAGAGATTAACCCTAACGAAATTACTTCCTGCTATGTCAAGAGCGTTAAACCGATCAATAACAACAATAAAATCGGCTCTTCAATTGTAAAAGTTAAATTTTCAACTTCTGTGCGGAAGAGTGCTGTTATGAAGAAGATGCGAGAAAATAAACAAAGAATTACATCGAGTATTTTTGGATGACATACAAACAACAACAACAATGGCGGTGGAAGCAACAATAACATCAGGAAGATTTATATTAACGACTGTCTCACAAGCTATACAAGGTCATTGCTAAGAAAGGTGAATGAACTCAAACGCAAAAACAAATGCAAATTTGTCTGGGCAAGAGAGTCATCTGTTTTAATCAGAAAAGAAGAAGGTGAAAGAGTAATTAGAATTAATTCTTTTGAGGACATATCTAACTTTGAAAATAACTATAATTCTTAATCATGCTCAATAATAATCTAAGTGATAGTTTAATTACTGATCCTCAAATTGATCTAAGCATTAGAACAAATTCTTCTTTAGTAAATTCTTATAAGTGTAATTGTTTTTGTATTGACCATCCTATTAATGAACAGTCTTCAGGGTTTTCAGTTGTCCACCAAAATATTCGTAGTTTGAGAGCTAATTTTAATACTTTTTTCTCTCACCTTTGGATCATTTACCAGATTTAATTTTCTTGTCTGAGATTTGGATATTTGAAGAAGAGATGTCAGAATTCGATATAATTCCTAATTTTAAATTTGATGCCGTTTGTAATGAAGGTTATGCAGCTGGTGGTGTCGCGGTTTTTTATAGAAACAATATTAAAGAATGTTTAATTGAAAAATTTAGATTGGAAAGCGCGGATGTAATTAGTGTTAGTTGCATAGGTTCTGGTGTCCATTTCTGTTTTATCTGTATTTACCGACTTCATAAGTGTACAATAAAGTCCTTTCTAGATGAACTTTCAAGATTTTTGGACCGTCAAAAATGTAAAAACATAATATTATTAGGCGATTTTAATGTCAATATTCTTTGTGGTTCTCTGGACGCTGATAGTTTTTTGTCTTTATTGTCTTCATTTGGTTTCAAATCACTCATTAATGACTTGTTTAGACCATATCTTCATTAGACTAAATAGAAATAGCCGAGTTGATTATAATACAATGATTTATGACCTGAGGATAACTGACCATAGTTTAACCAGTATTCAACTTAATTGCGAGGTTGCTAGAACAAGCCAATTAGAAGTCAAAGAATACAAGATAATTGATTTTGTCTCCTTAAGAATACTATTAAATTTAGAATTTTGGGAAGATGTTTATAGTGCTATTGATCCTTCTAGTGCTTTTGATTTGTTTCTTACTAAGCTAAAATATTATACATATATCGCTATGTTGCCAGAAGAAAAATACAAGAGATGACAAATTTAAGCGTTTAAAAAACGGATGTCCACATCATTATTGAGGAAGATAAAAAAGAAAAAACATCTCTGTAAGCTTATAAAGAAACACCCCAACCATGCTAGACTAGACAAATACTATGAAAAGATATGCCGTGAAGTCAAATCGGAAATACTGACATGTAAAAATGGGTACTATATCAATCAATTTGCTAAAAACATTGGAAATTCCAAAAGAGAATGGCAGGTTGTTAATGAAATTCTTAACAAAAATAAATCTTATAACGACATTGTTTTAAACAATGGTAGTTCTGTTATTTCTGAGCCCTTAGAAGTTGCTAATTTATTTAACAACTTCTTTTTAAACATAGTTAATCAACATGACATATTAAATGACAATTCTACCTTTTATAGTGATAATAACTTACTTGAGTCCAACCCTCAAACGGAAAGTTTTTTTTTCAATGAGTTCAAACCTATTGAAATTCAAAAAATTATAATGTCACTCAAAATGTCTTCTTCTTCTTCGTTTGATAATATCTCCAGTAAACTATTAAAAAACATTTCGTTCCAAATTTCCGATGTTCTTTGTTATATTTTCAATACTTGTGTACGAAATGGTATTTTCCCGAATTCTTTAAAAACCGCAGTAGTAATACCTGTGCACAAAAAGGGGGATAACAGGGTATTAAATAACTATCGTCCCATATCTCTTTTATCAGTTTTTTCAAAAGTTCTTGAGAAAGGGATAAAATGTAGAATGCTTTCCTTTTTAGAGAGGAGCCATTTCTTTAACGACTCTCAATTTGGCTTTAGAAGTGGCAGATCTACTGAAAGTGCTTTGTTAAAACTCATAGGGGAACTATACGATAGTTTGAATACCTCTCAAATCCCTGCTAGCCTTTTTATAGATATAACAAAAGCATTTGATATGGTAAATCATACGTTACTCTTAAACAAACTATTTGATGCGGGTTTCAGAGGTTTTGTTCATAAGTGGTTCACATCGTATCTAATGAATCGACAGCAAGTAGTAAAAATAAAAAATGTCTTCAGCTCGATAGGTTCATCAAATATCGGGGTCCCGCAGGGATCTGTTTTGGGCCCGATTTTGTTTCTAATATATGTTAATTCGCTGTTTATTCAACCTTTTAAGGGCAAGGTCACAGCATTTGCTGACGATACAGCTCTTTCATATTCCAATACGAATTATTTGAATTTACTATCTGATATAAATGGTGATCTTGAAATATTGAGACGATGGTTTAGGCAACATAAGCTTATAATCAGTAATAAAACAAAATTCATGATATTTAATATCAGAGGCTTAGTTTGCAAAGATTTGTCCGTTTATTACCACTCACCTAGCTGCCAACGATTCTATATACCTGTTACATTTACACATGAGACAATAACATTTAATGAAAGAGTAAACTGCAGTGATGGTTGTTTTCAAATTGAATGTGTCGACAGTTTTAAATATCTAGGCATTATTTTGGACTATAAACTCTCTTGGTCAAATCACACAAGTTATCTTAAACAGTATCTGAATAAGATAAGTTAGGCAAATGTATCATCTTAGCCTCTACTGCAATCTACAGATCTTAAAGATAGTCTACAATGGACTATTCAAAACAAAAATGCAGTATGGTATTATTTGTTGGGGTGGCACATATTACAATAAGATCGAGCCCTTATTAATTAAACAAAAGCACGCGATAAGAATTATGGCTAAAGTAAATCGCAGGACACCCAGTTTTGAACTCTTTAGGAGTCTTGGAATTCTTCCTTTAAGGCACCTATACTGCTACAAAGTTTTAAAGATATTTTTTGTAAATTCCGGTTACTTTCATATCAGGCTTCATGAAAGATATAACTTACGCGCCAATACCAGAAACTTTGTCACTGTCCCGACTATTAACAAAACCCACTTCGCACATTTTATTTATGCTACCGCGCCTCGACTATTCAATCTTTTACCTGAAAACCTAAGGTGTGAGAGAAAGAAATCAGTATTTTTGATCAATGTTAAAAGATGGCTCTTTTCATTTGATCATTCAATTGACTTGTTATTTAATCCGTTGTCTTGATTTAGTAATTATTATTATTATTATTATTAAGATTCTTTGCTACTACTTTTGTTACATCATTCATTCCCCATCAGTAGTCTATATTTATTATATGAAATTGAACTTGATAGGTACTTTCGTCACTTGTCTTTGACAATAGATTGTACAAAGCTATTCCTTACAAAGATCATGTAAATTCATCAGCCTTTATTTATTTGTAATTTATTGTAAACTGTATAAAGGAATAAAGAAAGTATTATTATTATTATTATTATTTATTATTATTTAATATTACATTTGAGAGACACGATGTAACTTGTGCAGAGGAACTTATTGAGAACATTAAATTCTTTACGTAGTTTACTAAAGGCTATTAATGGTGGACAGACGAAGCCAAAGCAGTGATACACGAAAAGAAAATGGCTTTCCAAGCTTGGTCAAAGTGCTCTTCTACTAATAGAGAGGAAAAAGCTCGCCGTGAAAAGGTATATAGATGTTGCAAAGGTATCGCGAAGAAAAAATGCGCCGAATTCAAAGCGAAAAGCATGGAAGGCCTCTATCAGGAGTTGGAAGAAATATCGTCTTCCGCGTCTGACAGGAACCAGGCTATCCAGGAGCTTCGACAAAACAATTTGAACAAAGGAGCAAATATCTTTAAGATAGCCGCCCAGAGAAGAAGAGATGCTCAGGAGATTCGTTTCCCAAAGTTTATTAACAATGCTGAAGGCCAACTCCTTGTGGAAGACGAAAAAATTCTCCACAGATGGCGACAGTATTGCGAGGAACTTCTGAACGAACAGTTTCCCCGAGTGTACTTTCCAAGAGCCGCCCCGAATCATGCCGAAATACCCGACATCACAGTCGAAGAAGTTCGGTACGCGGTTAAAAACTCCAAGAAAAGAAAAGCTGTTGGGCCGGACGGGATACCCTCTGAGTTCTGGAAAAAGATGGGAGACATCGGGTCTAGATGGCTCATGGTTCTTATCTCTAAACTTATGAGAGGCGACACTATGCCTAATCAATGGAGGGAAAGCTATCTTCTTCCATTGCACAAAGGAAAGGGTGATACGCGAAATTGTGATAACTACCGTTCTGTCAAGCTGATGTCGCACACCATGAAGATCGTTGAACGGATATTAGATAGCCGACTGCGGAAAATAATACGACTATCTGATGACCAGTGCGGGTTTGTCTCGGGTAAATCAACAACAGATGCAATCCAAAGTATAAGGATCATGATGGAAAAGCATCGTGATTCTTCAAAGGACTTGCATATGGTGTTGGTTGATTTCGAGAAGGCCTTTGACCGGCAACCAAGAGATCTTTTATGGGTAGCGCTAAGACAAAAAGGAGTTCCAGAAACCTACGTGCGAGTAATTATGGACATGTACGAGAGAGCAACGACAAGAGTAAGATGCACCGCAGGAGTCACCGAAGAGTTCGCAATCAAAGTCGGTGTACACCAAGGGAGCGTCCTCAGCCCACTGCTTTTTATAGCAGTCCTTGATTGCTTGCTTGAAGGAAAAGTGACGGACCCCAATGTGCACCAGCTATTCTTTGCTGACGATGGGGCCATTATAAGTGATGATCAGGCGTCCCTACAACGAGCACTTGATGTGTGGGTGGACATTTTTGAGGGACACGGGTATCGTATTAGTTCAAAGAAGACAGAGTATCTGTGCTGCCCGTTCTCTGACCCTCATCAGCCTATTCCAGACATTTACTTGAATGGAAGAGTGCTTCCCAAGTGTGAAAAGTTTAAATATCTGGGATCTATGATTAATAGAGAAGCAACTTGTGATGACGACATCAAACATCGCGTAAGCGTAGGGTGGATGAAGTGGCGGGAAAACTCCGCCATCTTCTGTGATCGAAAAATGCCTCCTAAGCTGAAAGGAAGGCTCTACACTTCAGTTGTACGTCCGGCGCTCACATACGGTTCACAATGCTGGACAATGCACAAAAAGTATGAGAGCAAATTAACGGCAACTGAGATGAAGATGCTTCGCATGACAGCGGGAGTAACAAAGCGTGACAGAATTAGAAGTTCAAAGATCCGAGGAAGCCTCCACGTAAAAGAAACCATCACAAGAAATATAGAGCGCGACCGACTCAGTTGGTATTGCCATGTTCAAAGGAGAGATCCTTTGAACCCCGTCCAAAAGGCGTTATCAATCAACATTCCAATTTCAACACGCAAAAAAGGCAGGCCGAAAAACAATTGGTGCAAACAAATGCAAAAACACCAGCATTTGATTGGCCTCAGCGATGAAGTAATCCCAAACCGGGAAGCCTGCCGCTACTTTCTGAGGTCAAACCGGCGGACCCCACAAGCGGACCAGTAGGAATGCAGTTAAGTGGGAAGGTTATGGTCCTACACTTCTGACCATAACGACGCCGGGATAAAAAGGAAAAGAAGAAGACTAAAGGCTATTAATCTAGGTCAGAATTGGATTTCTTAAATGTTTTAAAACTTTCTAAGACGAAAGTGGTATGAGCCTCGAGAACTCATCAGTTAGTAGCAACATTCATACATTGACATGAAGTTTTAATTGGATATTTCATCGATCTAGTTTATACTTTTGAGAAAAAATATTAAGTTTGATATATTTAGCTTTGGAGAATTTTAAATATTTCAGATTTTGATTCTTCTGATTAATAGATTCATTTAACAACTATATATAAAGGAGTTTGAATTTCATTTGAGTCGAACAAGATACAAATATCGGTCTTACTTCAAATATTACTATATTACTATAATTGAAAGTGGTACTACTAAAATCTCTTAGAATTAAGAAATTGCTTTTCATACATTTCAAGCACACTTCTAGGTGGGACATAGTTCATGAGTAAAAACAAACGTTCATTGTTGGTATGATTGGGTGTCGAAGATATACAAATTTGATTGAAGTACCATTTAAACACGAGCCATTAGCAACTATTATACAACTATTATCTGGTGTTATACACCTGTCGATTCTGAAGGGAATGCGGAATTCTTGGTTGAAAACTTCTGAAGACGAAATTCCAGAATTTAGCCATGGTTTGACTATGATGATGGCGACATAGAATTCATCGCTGGTGTTAACGAAGAGACTAGGAATTTTTGTTCGAGTGCTACTTATATTGTGGTGGTAGATCCTAAGCGGAAATCGCAATGAACGGGAAAAAACTAGGATCCAAGTCATTTTTGACAAGCTTTTTGCAGAGAAACACATTTTTGGAGAGCGTCAACCTAGGTCTTATAAAAGAGAATAAATTTCCCTCAGTGATATCTTTACTCAGGCGAGAGGTATGGAGAAATTTTAATTGCGGCATAGTGGGCGACTTTGCACCAGCTGATTCTTCATTAGCTGTTCCATGCAGTTTGGGAATATACTGAACACCTTTTTTTCTTTTTTAACTCAACTAGAAGACATTAGCATTTGGTAAATGGGTGTTTTCATTGGAAACAGTCAACGGATGGTGGTTTATTTGTATAGATGGAGATGATGAGCGAGGTGCTGAAGAATGGGTAGAACGCGGCGGAGCAACAGCTGTAGCAGGCGATGATGATGTTGATGATAATGATAACGACGAAGCATCAGTCGACGCGAGAGGTGGTAGAAGAGGTGGCTGACGCGAGTTTGAACTGCTTGAGTTGAGGCCAGCTAAGTGCACATTTTAGTTGTTGACGAAAGGGCAACCGGAAAGGTCTAATGTTTGTTTGGTCACTGACGTTATTAGTTAATTAAGCAATCAGTGAAAGAATAGAGCCACTCGCGCACATACAATTAAAGCAATGCCACATAAGATTCTTGTAAGCTTGAAAGGCTTTGATAGACAGACATTTTTAACATTTTATTGTACTTTTTGTGACTTTAATCCAATGACATTCACCTCGACGAATTTTAGTTGCAAAATGATTTTCGATAGAAAACCAGCAACAACTGACCAACTGGAGAACAATATCAATCAAAAACTTGGACTGCTCAGAACGGGTCCTGAAAAAGAAACCATGGAGGCCGTTCGATTCATATCATAACCATTAAAATGTAATGGTGTTAAACGTACTTTAATCGGCGATACAGGTTTCTTTCATATCATACACACACAAAAAGTTAAGACCCGCTTCATGAAAAACTGCTTATAACCATCGCGCGATATGTTATACTCCTTCATGGAAATCACATATTATACATACCTCAGTCCCCTTGAGGCTGTAATTAATTACCACTTCATCGAACTTGCATTTCCATTCAACAATCTCTCTCACGCTTAATGCACTTAATATACACAACCCATTTCCAATACGCCCTCACATGGAGCGTTAATTTGCTCAATAAATCCCACAAATGGCTGCCAAGATAAAAAACATAAATAACGCTTCTGCCTGCAAATTTTCGCCAAATTAAGCAAACAGAATGGTCAGCAGATAAAAGTCAACCGAAATTCCGCAAAAAAAATTCATTCGACATTGCTTACATGCATTCTATGAACGTATTAAACGCGGCAAAATTTTTAAACCGTTCGCTTAACATTCAAAACTATCATTGAAAAAATCAAAATTTCAATAAATAAATTTTTAATCGATGGTACTGTGAAAATAAACCACGTCACGAGGACCCACGCTAGTTGCCTATAGAAACAGTCGAGCGAAAATGTTGTAAAAAAAATTGAAAGGGCTAAATAAGCCCTCAGTTTTCCACTCAATTAAAGTTTATCGACGGCATAAATTCCACGACACAGATAGGTAGATGCATGGACGCCCAGCGCGCGGAGGGAATATGTCCACTCGAACTGAATGTACAAGGAGGCATGTTCTTTTTTTGTTTTTTCCCTTGCTAACAAAGCTATACAGAATGGTGCACCTTTTTCCTCTCTGCCTCTTTAGGCATTTTTATGACTTCGGAGTGGATCCAAATTGAACTGAATCAGAGCGAACTGAGCTGGAACGCACTATCTACAATGCGGACGATGGCGGAGAGGTCAAGAGAAAGTAAAATGTCCATCGTGCTTCTGAATGCTTCTGAATTATCATCCTCCATATTGTCCTGGTATTCGCAATTTACCCTTTTTCCCGCGCTGTGTCGATAAACAGATTAAAGGACCAAAACGACAAATGCAAACGAAAAAAAAGGAAGTAAAACGAGAATATTACGAGTATCTCAAGTACTTACCTCGCTCTCTTGAGGATTTCTATTTAAAGTTGACTTCTTGGAGTTTTTCCTCAAACCCGCAACGGATTTCTTTTTCCGACGTTTATCCTGTACAACTACCGAGTCCTTGCAGAAGCGCTCCATCATTTTTATAAAGATGTTAGCCGTTTCGATGACGTCGCGAAGGTATGCCCTGTCATTTAATAAGAGGAAGAAATAAGAAAAAACAAATTGAGCAAGAGGTTAAAGCAAACACAAAAAGTTCAATTTAGAGTTTTGTTCTGTCCAGCAGTGTACAACTGAATGCAGATATATGTATGTATATAAAAAGCTGAACAGTAAGTCATCCCTGGAAAATACTTTGATGACAGGAGGATGTCAAGCCGAGCATTACTATAATTTTACTCTGTACAGGACAGGTTAAAGTTACCTACTGTTTCCTTTTCTAATTTCTATTAACATCTATTTTCTGATTCGAATTGGAATTGATAAAATTCCGGAGAAGACATCTCAATTAGTTACATCGTGGGTAGTATGTCATCTACACACTATGGAATAAAATATGCTTTACGTTTCCCAGATTAGCCACATACATATGTATATCTACAAAGAGGCAATCGCCAATAGAGGCTTTCAATAGGGACACTTTGTTTACAGGGACCCTTTTGTTCACTTATTTGTTGTGAATTGTTTGGTAATGTATGGCAAATCTCCATGGACGTGTTAAACAACGTTTAATCATTGAAATCATTGATCCATTACGTGATTTTTTTTCCCGTCACAACCATCTTGTCAAGACAACTATTTGAAATTTACTGCCTAAATTCGAGTCAACTAATTCGATAAATGATCAGACATACGTAACGGAGACGCAAGATTTGCTGCGTGAATGAGAATGTACGGACAACCTGAGGCTGTCAATTTCTCGTCGTTCAAAAGAACTTGATAGATAGATAGATACTTTATTTCATATAGCACAGTTTTACATTTTACAATAATTAAGCACAGCTTGCACAGAGATATGATAAATTACAAATCTTACTACTGAAAAAAATCGTTTTGTTTCTACGTGCTTTCTTTATTTATAGTTGTAATAATATCAGAGGAAAACTATTAACAAAAACCTCTATTTAAAAAAAATAAATAAAAATGAAAAAGAAAAAAATATATATATATAAATAAAAGATTAAATAAATAAATAAATAATAAATAAATATATAAATAATAAATAAATAAATAAATAACAAATAGATACATCAATAAATTAATTGATTAATAAGTAGATAAATATTAATAACATTAAAAATAAATAAATAAATGGAAAATGTAGATATTAGATAATAACAATATTAATATAAAATAATAAATCATGGATAAATAATAAATAAATGGTAAATAATAAACAGTGAATAAGGAATAATAAATTATTATAGAATAAATAACAGTGATAATAAATAACAGTGATATATCATAAAAGAGAAAATTAATATAGATATGTAAAGGCCTAAGTAATTAGAATGGCGTAAGCTCAGTAACAAGTGTGTTGTCAACAGTTAGACATTTGGAAAAGAACTTCTCGTTAAGAGTATCAATTCTTCTGGCAACTTGAATGGTGCCAGCTTTTTCGTGTAAGATCTGTGTTGAAAAATCCCAGGGAAGATTTAACATCATTTTAAGAACTTTATTTTGTGCTATTTGTAACTTTTTAATGTGTGTTTTTGCGCAATTTCCCCATACAGGAGAACCATAAGTAATTATTGCTTGAAAAAACACTTTAAACAATATCAGCTTGTTTTGACAACTTAGCATTGATTTTCGATTAATCAGGGGATATAAGATTTTTGTGGCTATGTTTAATTTATTTAAAGTATTTTTTATGTGTAAGCCGAAGGTTAGTTTCGGGTCAAGGTACTTGACGAAACTAGCCTATGGTATGTCGCAGTTATTTTAAGTTAAATTGTGTGGTGGAAAATGGCAAGGCGATCTTTTCTGGTGAAAATTTTTTCCACATTAATTTTAACTTTCCAGTGCTTAAAATATTCATTTTATAAGTGATTTGTAATAACATTTCCACTTGTATGAGATGTATACAAAGCCGTGCCGTCAGCATGTAGTGCTATATGACAATTTGGAATGTCAGGAAGATCACATATAAATATATTAAATAAAGTTGGTGCCAGAACCGAGCCTTGTGGTACACCTGCAGGTACATTTTTCACAGAAGAAACCGCGCTATTAAGTGAAACAAGGAAGGTTCTGTCCCTTAAAAAGTGTTGGATAATTTTTGTGAGGTATTGCGGGCAACCGATTCTTATGAGTTTTTAAATTAAAGCGTTGTGCCAAACAGAGTCGAAAGCTTTTTCTAGGTCTAGTAGTATTAGCCCGGTGGACATTTTTCCGTTTAAAGTTTGTTTTATTTCGTTACAAATTCTTAAGATTTGATGAGAAGTACTGTGATGTTTACGGAAACCGAATTGCACTTGCGGCAGTAGCCTACTATTGTTCAGAAATGCATCCAGCTTGATTTTTATAAGTTTTTCTAAGATTTTGCTGAATCCATTGAGTAAGCTAATGGGCCTGTAGCTGTTTGGGCTGCTGTGGTCTTTTCCTGGTTTCAGCAATGCAATTACTTTTGCTTTTTTCCACTTAATGGGAAAATAGTTTAACTTAAAGCAAGAATTATAAATAAATTGGAGGTACTCAAAGAACTTAGTCTTTCCTCGACTTTAACGAATTTTGTGTTCAGACTTGGGTCTAAAACCAAGAAAGTCAGGCTCTTGAGGAGTTGGAAGTTGACCCAAATTTTCCTTAAAAAATCATCTTTAGCCACGCAGCCTATTTTAAATTAAATGAATATTTGGTGACTTTGGGACTGACGTTCGTATAACCGCTACTGGCGAGCGCTTCCAATCAATGTTAAGCGACTTATTGTGGTCTAAAATGGATGATATTGATACTAATGACATGTGGTACCAACAGAATGTAAACTGGCCACCGACATCGTGCTTTTTAACGCACGACCTTGCTTTGAGACCACTTTGATTCGTAGGTCTATGTGATAAAGTGCAGAAGGTCTATGCGATATGTAAAAGGTGAAAAAGTCATCGAAAATTTGACCTCTCGAATACGTGTAACGTCAAACAGGGTCGAAGCGGAATACCTATTGCCGTTTGACATGCTTTCAAATAAAAGAAAAAGTGACCAAATATCTCGCACATTACTTAATTTATTTACATTTAAACAAATAGCATTCGTATTGAAAGCCCTTTAAATTGACTGTAGTTTTTTATCAATAGAAAATACCAGAAGTAATGAAACGATATCCATGGGTTTTATTAATTTTCTCACGTTGTATACGCCCTATCGGATGTATTATACACTAGATGACATTAAAAAGATGACGTGTCGTCCTTAAAAAAACCTTATGTGTTACAGTTTTGATAGGCCGCGCGTCAAGGATGGACACCCGCAAATAGAAAAACCATTCTTTACAGTTTTTCTTCCATAAAGGTGAAAACGTAAGCCAGGCGGTTGGAAATGTGAATACATTTTCTGATACTTATACTGTAACATGCAATCATGCACAGTTTTTGTTTCATCGATTCCCTTCGGATGGCAAAGACGCACCACGTTCTGGAAGGCTAATTGTCGAAAATGTCGATGAAATCCTGGAAATCGTCGAGTCTGAATATCACGCATACAGGGCTTCGGTTGCTTAGGAGCTACATATATACTTCACAAAAAAACATATGGAGCCGTTTAAACAAGTCTATATATAAAAAAAGCTCGATGTATGGGTGCCGCACGTGTTAACGTAAAAACCGATGGAGTCTGGTAATATAGAATTTACCTACGACAGCTTTAAGCGAAAACGATGGAATGGCGGTAAACCGGCGGAACTGGTGGCCGAGGCAGAATCGGAGGCCAGAAAGGTTTTGTTGCATGTTTGGTGCGATTGAAAAATGCGCTGCAAGACAGACTTGTGGAAAGCGACTGTTCCAGTTTTTTACCAATAGGGACAAGGGCTTCAATGAGAGAGGCATAATGGCCTTCAAAATGGCAACGAGTTATTATAATAATGTTAATCGTAATTTTCCATATAATATACGAAAAACATAGGTTTTAGAGTGTCCCTTTAGGGCCAGTAAGATATTTAAGCATTTTTGTCTAGGATAAGATATATCTAAGTAATAATGACTAAAAATGGATTTAAAACTAAAAAAAAAAAACGAATGGCAACGAGTTATTGAACAAAACGGTGTATAATTGACAAAAAACGAATCATTCTAACTATGCTAATCAAAATTTTTAATTTCATGCAAAAATTATGAACTTCTGTAAAACCACGTCTTATATATTCTAAAACTTCCATCCTATATCCCAGAACGTCAACAACGGATGAAAATAATGAAGCACTGAAGAAAATTGTTATGGAAAATCGAATCACTATCAGAGAAGTTGCTAAAGATATTTGTTGGGCTTCAGCCCCAACAAAACAATTATACACGATTATTATAAAAAGTAAAATTAAAGTCATTGTAAACAACCAACCACAATTGTAAATGTAAACAAATGAAATGTCAAGTTAAAGCCATGCACATGTAAGCATGCAATTTGTCTCCCTCTGCCATCAATCAAATCCATAGGGGCGATAGCCTATCGCATAAATGAATTATACAATAACAATTGATGGCAGAGTGAGACAAATTGCATGCAAGAATGGCAATTGTCATCTTCGCACCTGGGGAATTGTTCCCCTCCGCAACATGTTGCGAAAGGGAGGACATTGACCCAGGGCAGTTACAGCTGAAGCAGCTACATAGAGCCTATATAAGAAGGCAATTGCCAGATACTGCACTTCTTCTTTTTTATCCTTTGTACTTAGTGGTGCGCAGTGTGATCCAACAAACATATACATATATATACAAATAAATTTATTTATAACGTAAATCCTAACAAAGAAGTTGTTTTATATTAAAAAATATATATTCTAATGGTCTGAGCTCGCCTTAACTCGGAACATTATATGGTCCTTCGAGCCTTCAAGCAGCATCCGTTCAACAAACGGCAAGCATAACACCGTTCAACAAGCAGCAGCAAGCTCATCAAGCAGCAGCACACCGTTCAACAAACGGCAAGCATAACACCGTTCAGCAAGCAGCAGCAAGCTCATCAAACAGCAGCAATCCGTTCAACAAACGGCAAGCATAACACCGTTCAACAAGCAGCAGCAAGCTCATCAAGCAGCAGCAAACCGTTCAACAAACGGCAAGCTTAAAACCGTTCATCAAGCAGCAGCAACCGCTCATAAAGCAGAAGCAAACCGTTCAACAAGCGGCAACTTTAATATATTCAACAAGAATTTCAACAAGCAACAATAAGAAATCTCAAGAATTAACAAACAACAGAAGAATTAAATCAACAACCTGCAGCCAAGAATATCATCAAACAATTGGAATCAGGCTGAGTACATTACATGATACAATATACACTTATACATTTATTTACAACATCATATCCATCCATTTACATATATCACAAACATATTCATTTTATCATATTCATTATATATATACATACATACATATCTGAATAATACTTAATCCATTCGTACTCATACATATAAAACTAACTCGTGAATCGTAAACCAATTACACAAATCACAAAATGTCCAAATTAGCAAAATCAATCGAGATACAGGAATTAAATCTTAAAGAATTACAAACAGACTTAGATGAATTCCAAAAAGATCCCGCGTCGCGACAGCTAAAAGGGTATGTGAATGCTTGCTTAAATGATATTGAGGAAGTTTTCAAACGCGCGAAGAAGGAACATTCCTTCATTGTAAATAGTTCAACCGATCCCCTAAAAGAAAAATATTTAGAAGATGAAATTTATCCCAAAATAAAAAAAACATACTTTACCTTTGTCGGTCTACTACACGATGCCATTGACAAACTCAATGAACATAACCAAACGTTAGATTCTTCGCGGTCAAACCAAACAAGGTCATTAGCTTCAGACATTCGTCTTCCGCGAATTGAAATAAGGCCCTTTTCCGGAAAGTTTGAAGATTGGTACGAATTTAAAAATTTGTTCCTGAATTTAATCGATCAGAACGCAGATCTATCAGACGTTCAAAAGCTGCAATACCTCAAGAGCACAGTAATTGATGAAGCAGCACGGTTGATTCAACATCTTCCAATAGATGGAAAAAGTTATTCCTCAGGCTGGGAAATTCTATCTGATAGGTACGACAACAATAGAAAATTAGTTACACAGTTAAAATCGTTACACGATAAGAGTATCGAGTGCATCCATGCTCTCTCCAACTTGGGAATTGCAATTGAAACCTGGGACAGCATACTTATTTACATATTGTACCATAAATTGCCCCCCCAGACCCAGAAAGACTGGGACAGCACATTGGGCAATACAAAAGTACTTCCAGAGATTAAATCGTTTTTCGCATTTATTGAAGGTCGTTTCAGCTCCTTGGAAAATAACATCGAGGCAAATCAACATCGGCCAACAACATTTTTCCAAAGAGCTAACCCCCTTCATAAAATCTCAACAGTCAAAGAATATCTTTGTCGGCTCTGCAAGGGATCCCACAGTATTCGACTGTGCAAACGATTTATTAACATGGATGGTAAGGGTCGAGCTAAGATAATCAAGAAATTTTCAATGTGCTATAATTGCCTTGGTTACGACCACCAAACGTCGAACTGCAAAAGCACTCACCGGTGCTTCAAATGTGGTTTAAAGCATCATACCCTATTACACATAGACCAGAACAATGTTCCATCAACATCAAAGGCAGCGATCACAACCCTCAACCATATGTAGTCCATATGTAGTCCAAGTAGTCCGATCACAACCAATCTCAACCAGCTAAATTCTAAGGTCCTGTTGGCAACTGCCTTAGTCAGGGCCCAAGCATCTGACGGAACGTATCACTGTCTACGAGCACTAGTGGACCCAGGTTCGGAAGCCACATTCATCACAGAACGGGCCACACAACTACTGAAGCTAAGAAAACACAGAGTAACAGCGAATGTGACGGGACTGGGACAAACATTGACTGGGACGTCAAAACACCAAACACAATTCACAATAAAATCAAAAACAAACCCAACCTTTTCTCTTGTGGTCAGAGCATTCATTTTCTCCCAACTCACCTCCCTTTTACCAAAACAACAATTTCCCAAGGGTAAGTGGAGCAATCTATCCAACCTCCCCTTAGCGGATCCCTCTTATCATATTCCTGGGAAGATAGACCTACTTCTAGGTGCCGACGTCTATGCATCTATCATTCTCGACGGACTCATTAGGAGTCAGAAGGGTTCTCCAGTCGCACAAAAAACAGAGTTGGGTTGGATCCTAACTGGAAGAACGTGTTTGGATCCTCAGACCAACACAATTACCGTGCAGAATCATCACAACAACCTTGAGATGCAACTCAGACAGTTCTGGGAAATTGAGGAGAATCTAGAGGAAAGAAAACTAACATCAGAGGAAGAGCAGTGTCAACAACACTACCAACAGACACACAAGCGTCGACCTGATGGCAAATACGAGGTCCGACTTCCATTTAAGGAGGGGATTCACCCAAACCTAGGTGAATCTAAGCGGGCTGCACTGGCTCGATTCTTTCAACTCGAAAGGAAGTTTCAAAACAACAATAAATTGAGGGAAGCATACAATGAATGCTTAACTGAATATGTCAAATTAGGGCATATGACAGAAGTTCCCTCAGACACACAACTAGTGCCTGGACAACACTATTTCCTTCCGCACCACGCAGTGTTTAAGGAATCAAGTACCACAACGAAACTACGCGTCGTGTTCGATGCGTCATGCAAAACGACAGACGGGCAGTCACTTAACGATCATTTACTGATAGGACCACGGCTACAACCCGACATCATCGACCTAGTGGCCAAGTGGAGAAAATTCAAAATAGCATTTTCAGCGGACATTAGCAAAATGTACCGGCAGATTTGGATGGCCTCTGAAGATACTCAATATCAGCTAGTTCTCTGGAGGTCAACACAAAACGAACCGATTAAAACATATAAACTAGAGACGGTAACTTTCGGCACAGCATCAGCACCATACCTAGCTGTACGAACATTGCATCAGTTAGCAGCTGATATTGCACATACACACCCTCATGTAACACGCACACTCACCGAAGGATTCTATGTCGACGACCTTATATATGGAGCTGACACTGAAGATGACGCCATCCAGATGCAACAAGACGTCATCTCGACCCTGAAAGCTGCTGGATTCCCTCTTCGCAAATGGGCAAGTAACTCTTCAAAAATCCTAGAACAAGTTCCTGAAAACGAACGAGAAATTAATTTACCGCTGAGATTCGAGTCACAGGAAGCCATTAAGACATTAGGTATCCAATGGCATCCAGGAAAAGACTCTTTCAAATTTAAAATCGACTTACCAGACGTTAAGGCACACACGAAGCGCTCCGTATTGGCAGATATCGCTCGAATTTTTGATCCACTTGGGTGGATCTCACCATGTGTCCTCAAGGCAAAAACCATCCTCCAACAACTTTGGGGCAATGAATCGACTTGGGATTCTGCTCTTCCACCGAATATTGAAGAGGACTGGTTACGACTTCGCAACGGGCTTGAAGAGCTGCAGACACTGGAAATACCTCGCTGGATTGGACACGAAAGCTCAGCACCAATACAATTGCACGGCTTCAGCGATGCTTCTGAAAGGGCATATGCAGCAGTTATTTATTCCCGAGTAACAACGAAGGACGGTGAACATATCAACCTCATCGCCTCTAAGAACAGAGTTGCTCCCCTTAAACAAATTTGTCTTCCTCGCCTGGAACTGTGCGCAGCACATTTCTTGGCAAAACTACTACATCGAATTACCAATTCCATGCAGTTTACCAACTGTGAAATGTACGCATGGTCCGATTCAATGATTTGCTTGGCTTGGATTCGTGGAAGTCCATCAACACGGACCACGTTCGTCGCCAATCGAGTGACTGAAATCCAAAATCTAATCGGCTCGAATATTTGGCGGCACGTAGGGTCAAAAGAGAACCCAGCTGACATCGGATCACGGGGGCTCTCTCCAAGGGAGCTTCTTGGTAATGAGACGTGGTGGCGCGGGCCCAAGTTTCTGCAAGGCTTCAGCTTGCAAAATCACCCACAAGAAACTCCATTCGAAACCCTTTTAGAACTCAAGCGACTAAAGAAAGAAAAATATGAATTGAATTTACCATCAAATTTTGAATCTAATATACTTACAGAGGTCGGTCATATAACATCACACTGCATCACCATCAACAACACCTTCTTCCAAAGATTTTCAAACATCAAGCGGCTCATCCGCACGGTAGCGCTATGGAGGAGATATTTCCATAACTTACGAGCAGATAAGAAGTTATTCCTAAACTTGCACCCACTCACAGCAGAGGAATTGGAATCATCGAAGCATCAACTTGTCAAGTTGGTTCAATCGGAATTATTCTCAGCCGAAATTCAGGCGCTCAACACAAAATATCCACTTCCCAAAGGAAGTACAATTCGGAGTTTGAATCCGTTTCTAGACTCTTCAAACATTCTTCGCGTTGGGGGAAGATTATCAAACTCATCGCTAAACTTTAATCAACAACATCCAATTATTCTCAGCGAATCGCATCACTTCACAAAATTACTCGTGAGTGATATACACCTCAGCACCCTCCATGGGGGTCAACAATTGATGATGGCAGAGATTCGAAATACATTTTGGATCACCAATCTCAAACGAATCGTAAAGTCTACCATCCACAGATGCGTACGTTGCCATCGGTACAACGCCAAGATGCAAATGCAGCTCATGGGAAGTCTGCCTGCGGAACGAGTGACGATATCGAGACCATTCACAAACACTGGAGTCGACTATGCCGGTCCTGTAGACATTAAACTTTGGAAGGGTCGATGCAACAAGATCTCCAAAGGGTACATGGCAGTTTTCGTCTGCTTATCCACTAAGGCCATCCACATTGAATTAGTAAGTGACCTTAGTTCAGCCGCATTTATAGCAGCATACCGGAGATTCGTTGCACGACGGGGCATCTGCACAAATCTATTCAGCGACTGTGGCACCAACTTTAAAGGTGCTAACAATGAACTCAAGAGAGACTTCAATTTTATCGCATCGGAATGGTCAATCGAAGTCGCCAAAGGTTTAGCCGCACTGCAAACAACATGGCATTTTAACCCTCCCGCGTCACCACATTTTGGGGGCCTTTGGGAGGCTGGAGTAAAATCAATAAAACACCATCTTAAGCGGACAATTGGTGTCTCTAAACTGACATTTGAAGAATTTAACACCTTAGTTACTCAGATCGAAGCTTGTCTAAATTCCAGACCACTGTGTCCAATGTCGCACGACCCCAACGACCTGACAGTTTTAACTCCGGGCCACTTCTTAATCGGAGCGCCTCTTCGGACAGCACCGGACAGAAACCTGTTGGAAAGGAACATCAACCGACTAGATAAATGGAAGTATATTCAACGACTCACCCAAGAATTCTGGAAACAGTGGAGCACAACATACATACATCAGCTACAACATCGGCCAAAATGGCTGCAAGAACAAATAAACATCAACGTCGGAGACATTGTCATAGTCAAAGAAGATAACTTACCACCGTCATCATGGCTCCTTGCCCGAATACAACAACTACATCCCGGGTCAGATGGTCTCGCGCGCGTGGCGACCATACGGACAGCAACGTCGATACTTAAACGCCCGATCACGAAACTATCCGCGTTACCGATTACTGACCCCGCGCGCAACGCGTAATCTCCTCGCAAATAAAAAATAATGACAATCACTATAACCGCCATCACCCTCTTTCTTATTTAAACACATGACAATTGCAAAACACTCACATTTATTTTCTTTTCATGCACAAAATTGACTCAAAAAAAAAACATTCACTACAACCCGAATTACACCATCAAAATATTACATGCAAACAAAATTACGAGCATCTTTGGGTGCACGTGCCAGAAATCGAAGAAACACCATGGTTCGACAACACAACACATGAACAAATCCACGCAGCCGAGGACAACGCGACAACGAGCACGACACCACCGCAAGGCGTTGCAAGAACATCACCAGCACTCGACCAAAAATAACTCACTTCCAATTGAGAGGCGGGAGCATGTTGGGCTTCAGCCCCAACAAAACAATTATACACGATTATTATAAAAAGTAAAATTAAAGTCATTGTAAACAACCAACCACAATTGTAAATGTAAACAAATGAAATGTCAAGTTAAAGCCATGCACATGTAAGCATGCAATTTGTCTCCCTCTGCCATCAATCAAATCCATAGGGGCGATAGCCTATCGCATAAATGAATTATACAATAACAATTGATGGCAGAGTGAGACAAATTGCATGCAAGAATGGCAATTGTCATCTTCGCACCTAGGGAATTGTTCCCCTCCGCAACATGTTGCGAAAGGGAGGACATTGACCCAGGGCAGTTACAGCTGAAGCAGCTACATAGAGCCTATATAAGAAGGCAATTGCCAGATACTGCACTTCTTCTTTTTTATCCTTTGTACTTAGTGGTGCGCAGTGTGATCCAACAAACATATACATATATATACAAATAAATTTAATTATAACGTAAATCCTAACAAAGAAGTTGTTTTATATTAAAAAATATATATTCTAATGGTCTGAGTTCGCCTTAACTCGGAACAATATTGGAATATCGGTTGGCTCATACCATGAATTTTTTTTCAAATATCTTGCTCGTGTGCCAACGAACTTTGTTCCGAATTGCTAAATTTACCGTCGCATGAGCATTGCTCAGGAACTGTTAAATGACTTGAACGACAATACAGATTTGTTAAAAAGGATCACCACTGGTTGCCAAACATGGGTATATGGTTCTGACGTCGAAGCCAAAGCTCAATAATTTAAATCATCTAAGAAAAGCCAAGAACAAAAAAAGCACGCCAAGCTTAATATCAAATGTAAACATTTTTCTCACTGTTTTTTTGGATCACAATAGCGTGGTTCATCATGAGTTCTTGTTGGAAGGTCACATGAAACATTACGAATATTTCAGGAAATAAGAAGGTTACGGGAAATACGAAGTTCCAAACTTATGAAATCGACTTGTAGGCCATTGTCTTCATTTGTAAGAATATAACATATACGTAAATACACTGGAACAGTATAATCCCGTGGGGTTCAAACCAAGGCTGAGAGAGGCTCAGCTTTCGTCCCTCGTACGGCGGATCATACATTCTATATGTGTGAATCTCCTTTAAAAAGGGCGCGGTGGGTTTCTCTAGCATGCTTCTTTTTTTAGAGTAGGTTTTGGTTATTCCACTGCAACCATATAGAATCAGACCATGCACTTTCAAGATATTTGGAAATACAATTGTGAATGAATATCCAAGCTTGAATTAAATACACAAACACCATGTCAACGCTGAAGTCTAATTGATATCATATTGTTGTGTTTTCATAACACAAAATCAAATCAGAAGATCACACACGTGTTTCGTACGACCCAAATAAAAAATTAAATTTGATTGTCAAAATCGCCCATAAATATTTTTCACTAACAGAAGCAAAAGTTGTATTTGGTCAAAAAAGGCCTATTTTACAAGAATAAAGGCAGCATAACTTTGAAAATATGTCTAAATTTAATATTATGGCCTCTATGCCAATTTAGTTTTAAAATATTAGCTAAACAACAGTTGGACTTACAGTGTAAAAAAGGTTGAAACTATTTATGAATAGTATAAAAGAGCCCTCTCTGATCTGGCTTCAATTTACAAGGCCTACATCCGCCCCAAACTTGAATACAACGCTCATATCTGGTCTGGTGCTCCAAAGACCTCTCTGCACCTCACATATAGAATACAAAAGCAAAGGATAAAACTTATAGACGACAACAATATCGCGAAGTCGATCGACTCACTCGAACATCGACATGAAGTCTCCTTTTTCTCTGTTTTATCGTTATTTTAACAAACAATGCTCAAGTGAGCTAGCTAATTGCATTCATTCAAGAGTTTAACCACAATACACATCTCGCCCGGAATCCTAAGCCTGTCTTCAGACGCACAGTTAAATTTAGAGATTAGATTTTTAGCCGAACCACACGAATACGGAATTCTCTTCCCACTCATTGTATGGTATGCTCAAGATTTCTCTATTAGATTCCTGCCCACTACTCACTACTAAGCTATCATTTTTACGGATAAATACGAGGGTGGTCCGATAAGTACTTAGCCTCCAAAAGAAAAACAAAACGTTGGAGAAATGGCGATTTATTTTTCAATATATTCTCCTTTTAGCTCGATGCACTTGACCCAGCGATGCTCCAACTTCTTTAACCCGTCTGAAAAATACGTTTTCTCGAGGTCTGCAAAGTAGGGTTCCGTGGCGGCGATGACCTCCTCATTCGACTGAAATTTCTGCCCGGCGGGCGAGTGACTTTTTCAAGTTTGGAAACAAAAAGAAGTCGCACGGGGACAAATCTGGAGAATACGGTGGATGGGGCAGCAGTTCGTAGCCCAATTGGACAAATTTGGCCGTGGTGAGAACGGTGCGTTAACATGGTGCAAGAGTGCTTTTTTCTTCGCCAAGTGGGGCCGTTTTTTCTTCAATTCGGCGTCGAATCGGCCCAATAATTTGGCATAGTGCAGCCCTGTGACCGTTTTGGCCTTTTCCAGGTAGTCGATGTGGATCACACCTTGTGAATCCCAGAAAACGGTGGCCATCACCCTTCCGGCCAATGGGAAAGTCTTCGCCTTCTTCGGAGCACGTTCGCCGGGTGAAGTCCACTGTTTCGACTGTTCCTTGGTCTCTGGTGTGTACCAGTGGATCCATGTTTCGTCGACTGTCACGAAACGACGCAGAAAGTCCTTCGGATTGCGATCAAACAGCGTCAAACACTGCTCTGAAGTGGTCTCACGGTTGCGCTTGTTTTCCGGAGTGAGCAAACGCGGCACCCATCGCGCTTTCCGACAGCTTTCTCATGCCCAAAATTTCATGCAGGATATGACCCACGCGATCTTTTAAAATGCCTACCTTCTCAGCTATCTCGTGCACCTTCAATCGGCGGTCTGCCAATACGAGATCGTGGATTTTTGTCACGTTATCCTCCGTGGTGGCCGTTTTGGGGCACCTGGACGTTGCTCATCAAAAACCGACGTGCGACCACGTTGAAACTCGTTAAACCAATTTTTGATGGTCGCCATCGAAGGAGAAGAGTTCCCGTACACAGCATCCAAACGCTCTTTGACTTCGCTGCGCGATTTCCCTTCCAAAAACAGGAATTGAATCACTGACCAATATCGGCCTTTTCCATTTTTCTAAAATCCGAGGACACTCTCGCTTCCACACGCGGTCAAAACTAAACTACGAGTCCGATCCAGTTGAAATTTCGATAGTAGCCGTCTACTAGAATGTACTACACGATAGTAAATTGCTCTTGCGATACTGCCGGTGAGGCTAAGACCTTATCGGACCACCCTCGTAGTCAAATGTTGATTCACATATGCAGCTGAGCTGTACCAAGATTCCAATTCAGCGCTAGAGGATAATAAACATCAAAGAATTGAAAGTCCAAACAACGGGGCTGTAAGCTTTTTCTGAATAGCACATTTGTCGACTTAACAACTATAGACGCCAGTATCGCTGTTCTGCAAAATGAAGGTCGAAATCACACAGAAGTATAGAAACGAAAAACAATATCGACTCGGCAACAGATAAAGTAAGGTCTAAAATTACACATTCATGTGGAGCGAAGGCCTATAAGATCTAGGTATAATGTCAATGTACGATAAATTCAAACACAGCGAATAGGCAGGCGAGTTAAATTAACAGTGGAATTTAAAACACAAAGACAAAGACCAAGACCAGACCAGAGCAACTCCATATCTGGGATGTTAATATTGCAAAAACCATGATGAAAACAAACAAATTTATAGACCGAGCAAACTCAAATAGACTACGCAGTCCTGGGCAGCTTTTCTACTGCCTGACTAAGAAAGATTTGTATGTATGTATGTAGTAGGTATGTATATACCGAATAAAATTATTTTCTAAGTCTAAATACAGTTTTAAAATTTTTCTTTTTTTCTATTATTTTTTTCTCTCTTTTTGTTTAAATGGTTTTATTTTTCGAAAAGAAGTGCATTGACACTCTTAAAAAAAATGTGACTTGTAAGGGCATTGAAAAAAAGGAAGGGTATTCAAGAAGGTAAAACCTCCAGAGGTAGAGAAAGTAGCAACAACTTTAAGGCATTAACTCTGCGGAAATTGCTTAGATTGCAGAACTACACCTCCTTAATACGTACTCGTTGTTTCATTATGACCAAACAGGCCGTCAATCAGATATATTTTACAACAAGTTCGCTTGCACATCCTAGAGATTCTTCCGTGACAGTAACATTGCTATATATATTTGGTTGTGGGGGTCAGTCGTGAGGTTTTGTGGCCAAACGTTTTACACCAACTTATTTAATTAAATTGTAATTTTACTACGACGCGGGAATATATTTTTCGCGAAAATTTTGCCCGGGTCTGGTTAGACCAAATATTAAATTGATCGGAATTTGAAATGAATCGAAAGGTAAAGTAAATGTCAAGCGTTTGCTTTCCCTCGATGATGAATAAACTGACACTATTGCCCCAATTAACTAAGTGAAAGGTCCATTAATTTTCCACGCTCCACCGCACCATGACAATGGTCAATCCCGACATCCGCTCTCCCTTAACATAATTACAATCAATAATCAAATTCTGATTGACTAATGATTGCTGCATAATGATATCGGGTCCCTAACCGCGTGACATTATTACGCCATTTCAAAATTACCAGAGACACAAAAATGGAGGAAAATAAGGCAAAAAAAACGCCCATGCTCTATCACTAACCTTCATGCAGTTGCCAGAACTACGTTCTAAATAGATAAACGCACATACTGCCTGTAATTTGTTTTTGTTCGATAAATTTAACGTAGGGCTCCAAAACCCCAACGAATTCATTGCATACTTATATCAGTTGCAAATGAGAGCTTATTCATGGCTATTATGCAGTAACGTAGTTGGATATACGTAGATACAATTTCCGATTGCGACGAATGTTGGCAATCTGAACGGACAAAGTGGTTGAAGAGCTAGCTTAGCGGCAGAATGAGTGTAAATATTTAATGTTAAATGCAAAGCAGGTGCATGGTGTGCATAATTACCCCCAACTACGCGGTAGAGCGGTTGCAATGTTCAGAATTTGCTGCAAAAGCATGAGGCCCAGGCTATCCTGGTACTCATTTTGTATTGGCCAACTGAATAGGCGTTTTATTTAATTTTTTAGTATTCTTGCCACAATGGATTCACATGCAATTGTTGCTTAACCCCGCACCACAATATCCCACATAACCAGTATCAAAAAAATAAATTAATAAATACAAAGTGTTTAACAAAATAAATAAAAATAAAATATTTGCAATTCACGGGGTAAACAATGAAATAGTATTGGTATGATCAGAATGCTTAATTCAGCAGTCGATAAAGGGAATTTAAACTCGTCGTCGTTTCCGGTAATTAATGGATGATTGCTTAATGTGCTTTAAATACACATTTGTTTTTCGATGTATTCGCAGTAATTTCAACTAAAGATAGTTTCTCAAAGCGTGGAACTTTCAAATTCGGTCAAATTGTATTGCGGGCATGTTTGACAGTCAGTTCTTAAATTATTGTGAACTGAAATCAAAATTCAGTCAGATTTCTGATTAATGCAAATGGGGCCTAAATAAATAGCCCATAGCCCAAGATTGTTTCTGGCCGCAAAAAAAAAAAAAACTAAAGTAGAGAAGCATATATGTTAACATTACGATTATAACCATAAGAAGTACCCACGATAGCGTTTTCTATTATAATTGTAACGACAAAAAGCAAGTGTAATCGTGAATCGAAATATTATAAGCCTTCGAAACTACTTTAGTTTCACTGTTCGTCCACTCCATTCTTTCTACGTATCCTGCCCATCTTAGCCTTCGCCAATGCTTGGGGCTAAATAGAGTTTCTCGAGGTTTGGATTGTGTAGTTTTCTCATTAAGGTCTTGTTTTCAAAGACCAGAAATCAATTACCCTCCTTTTTAGTCGGAGACCAGGTTTAAACCCGTGGAGTGTCGCATTTTTAAGGCTTGATAAATACTTATTTTAACATTGGGAGACAAAAGATTTGTTTTGAATAATTGCTTCATCGCATCGATTATCGAGTTCAACTACAAAAGGAAATCTGGTGGCTACCCAATTTCACTCTCCTTCAATGGCGAAACCTCGAATGGTCCCAAAACAAATTTGTACCAGACACTACTTACTACGACTACTTCCCAAATTTCTCCCTTGGACCATTTCTCCCACGTACAATTGATCCCCATATCATTTAAAATAATTTGAATCAACTTCATGATGAATTTACTCCTGGGCCCGATGATCTCCCTGCCATATTACTAAAAAAATGTTCGTCCATTATTTCTGTCCCGCTCTCAAAAATATTTAACTCATCCCTGTCCCTTGGAGAATCTCCCCAGAACCGCTTTTATAACTCCTGTTCACAAAAGGTCCGAAGAATGATGTTAACAACTACCGGCCCATCGCCAAACTGGCATACATACCCAAACTTTTTCAAAGTATCTTGTATGACACTTTTAGTTTCCAATGGAAATCTCTAATCTACTCTAAACAACATGGCTTCCTCAAATGCAGATCTACAATCACAAACCTTGTCGAGTTTGTATCCTTCACACTCTCAGCATTAGAGAATGGAAATGAGGTCGACGTAATTTCAACTGATTTCAGTAAAGCCTTCGACAAAATCTCTCACAAACTAATAATCTTCAAAATGTCTGCCCTTGGCTTTGAACCCACTGCGTTGGAATGGATATCTTCTTATTTAAAAAACGGTGTTCGCGTTAGATCTGCCTTTTCTAACCCTTTCTTAGCTTCTTCCGGCCTTCCCCAAATCAGCCACCTAGGTCCACTTATTATCATTCTTATCACTAACGACATTGAGTTTGTAATCAATCATTCCCTCCTCTCACTGTACGCCGACGACACCAAGTTCTTCAAGACCATTTCCTCGCAACAAATTCTTCCCTTATTCAATCGGATCTCAACAACTTTTCCGTTTGGTGCTCCAAAAATTGTTTGGAACTTAACATTTCCAAATGCCAATCAATTACCTTTTCACGTAAACGAATCAAACCTCCCTTCGTCTCTACTTCCTCAATAATCAGCCCATCTCCACCGTTCAGGTTATCCGCGATTTTGGCATAGTATGTGACCAAGAGCTCAATTTCCGCGCACATATCGACGATATAATTCTTAAAGCCAACTCTGCACTCGGTTTCGTGAAGCGTTGGTCTAAAGAATTCTCCAATTCCTACGTGACTCGATCCCTCTATATTACCTTTGTTCGCCCCCTTCTCGAATACGCATCTCAAGCGTGGTCCCCTTATCAACAAACCCACATGTCTAGAATCGAAAGCACCCAACGTCGGTTCCTACGTTTCGCTCTTCGAGGTCTGCCCTGGAACAATCCTTTGATCTTACCGCCATTCAAGACCATCTGAAACTATTGTAATCAACTTGAGTACTTTGGAGGAAAGAAGAAAAGTAGTATTAAGAAGTATCTTACATCATCTACATTCATGGACTTCTTAAAGGTACCATTGACTGCGCCACCCTTTATAACTCCATACCACTTAACACTATCCCTCGTAATACACGCAATCCTCGTCTCTTCTATTTATCCACCCCTCGCACCTCATATGGCTCCAATGAACCCATTTCCTGTATGCTGGGAAGTTTTAATTCGAATATTAACTTCGATTTCAACCTCAGCACTCCATGCCTATAACTGCTCATTAGTTAATACGTTAGATTAAGTTTAGCTTGAATAAATGTTTGCACCCACAAAATTAAATTAAATTACAGTCAGGTGCGATATTTGGTTCGATCCAAGTCGGTCAATGACCATATTTGTTTTTGTTTTTGGTCTTGGTTTTCTCTTCATTTATTTTGAAGCCTACTTCGCCTGCCATTATTCGACTTGCTAAATTTCTTTTAACTTTTCTTTTCCTCACTATCTCCTAAAAGGTCAAGATCGTCAGCGTAAGCTAGAACGGATGTTACTCCATTAAGGGCTATTCCTTTCTTATTTTCTTGAAGGGATCTCATTACGAATTACCTCGAAAGTTTCAGATAAAATATTTTTCGATTTAACTTGCTCTTTGTTTCCCTTTAGTTCTTTTTTGTTTTCGGGATTCCCAACTTTACAAGGACGTGATACATTTTCGATCGTTTCGTGGAGTTTCAATTTTATTTCTAAAAGCTGTCGTACAGCAAAAATCTGGTCACTTGTCAAGCGATTCCTCCTGAAGCCACACTGGTAGTCTCCGATTATTTTCTTTGCGTATGATGTCAGTCTCTTTAAGAGATTGTTTGACAGCACCTTGAAAGAAGCTATAACTACCAGCACGGTCAATATGAATGAAGACCATTTAATTCGGGCATATAATCGTTTCCGGTCCAGCATTGAGCAGATTTTTGCCGCAAACGGATAGTTTGTTGAACAATTTTATATTCAAATAGTCACTCAAATAGTCAGTCCCACTTTCTGGTGAAGTTAAGGCCTTTGCCAACGACATATGCATATACTTAGTTCAAAAAATCGTTTAAATCGACATGCTGACATTAATCATGATGTCCATTTGCTTATGTTTTGGTCAGCCGAACACAATTTAGTAGTAAGCAGTAAGACTAAACTTGCATATGTCAGTCTTACCGTGCAAGAAGTGCCTGACATGCGCATTATATCCCAGTTGTTATAGATATGATCTGCTAAACTTTACCAGTGATGTGCGAAACATCAATAATACGATATATATGATGAGAATATTGGCTGTAATGCTTCAAGATTGGAATAATTGGCACTACTAATACTTAGGTGTCATTATTGACAATATTTGGTGGGGGAGAACACATTTCAATATCTTACCGTCTTAGAAAAGACTGCTCCGCAAGGTTCTTACGAGCCTTCTATCATGGGATTTCTGACTCACGACTATAGTAAGGAATATACATTAATAAAAGGGATGAGTCCATTTTCGATTTCATAATCTCCACCAACCTCAACATATGCAACAAAGGTAATACACCAACGTTTCGTAACCGGGTTAGGGAAGAGGTAATTGACCTCACTTTACTAAGTGAGTCTGACTCTATCCGAGTAGAGAATTGGAGAGTGTCCACTAACTGTTCCTTTTCGGACCACAGCCGAATACTCTTCAACCTTAGCGTTAACAAAGAAAAATCGAAACTTTTCAGAAACCCTCAGAAGACAGACTGGAATCTTTTCTCAAACCTAGTTGGCAACAGGTTAGTACCGCCACAAGCCATCACTAACCCCGATCCAACTTACATTGAGAATTCAGTCGAAAATCTTGTGAGAATTCTGAAAGCGGCTTTCAACAAATCCTGTCCTTTGCAACGTGCTCGCAAGAAGACCAGCGCAGTCTGGTGGACCACAGAGCTAAAGCAACTCAGGACCAAGACCCGAACTCTATTCAATGAAGCAAAGATCTCAAAAAGAACCGAAGATTGGAATAACTACAAATCCAGTTTCAACGAATACAAGAGCAAAACAAAAGCAGCAAAGTCTAAATCTTGGCGGGAGTTCTGCGAATCAATAGAGGATTTCACCGAAGCTGCAAGGCCCAGAAAAATCCTATCCAAGGACCCATGCGTCCCGGGATTCATCCTTAAACCAGATGGTTCTTGGACAGAATCCAGTCAGGAATCCCTAGAATTGCTGACTGAAACCCAGGCTGTAAAAGCCCTGAAACCACAGTCCTCTTCGAGACGACGGTTCCTACGGTTCACACAACCGAAGAAGTAATAAACAAGATTATCACAACAGGTAAAGTATCATGGGCAATCAATTCGTTCAAACCCTTTAAATCTCCGGGGCCGGACGATATCTTGCCAGCGATGCTTCAAAAAACACAGACCCACATTGTACCCCACCTCGTAAGCATTTTTTTTCCAATTGCTTGCGCGCGGGGTACATCCCAACACAGTGGAAAGAAATAAAGGTAATTTTCATACCTAAGGCCGGTAAACCAACCCATACTGTCGCAAAGGACTATACGCCAATTAGTATCTCGTCGTTTCTATTAAAATTCTTGGAAAGACTCCATGAACTATACAGAGGACTCATCAACTCACACAACTTATGCAACACTCAACACGCCTACCTTAAAGGCAGATCAGTGGAAAGTGCTCTGCATAGTGTTGTCCGTGAAATTGAGACCTCGCTGAACCTAAAAGAGTTTACAATGGCAGCCTTCCTCGATACAGAGGGGGCCTTCAACAATGTAAACACAGAGGCCATAATAACAGCTCTAGAGAACATAAAAGTAGACAAATCCATTGTAATCTGGATTGGAAATATGTTGAGGAACAGAATTATCAATGCAGACATTGGGCACAGCTCTATAAGAAAAGTGACAACTAGAGGCACACCACAGGGGGGAGTTCTCTCCCCCCTACTGTGGATTCTTACAGTTAACAAAATCCTCAAATTCTGGTACGCGGATGACCTGGTTATCTTGATAAAAGGTTAATTTCTACCAACTATCAGTGAACTAATGGAATCTGCGTTGAGGGAACTCTCCTCGTGGGCAAGACAGAACGGTCTGAGAATAAACCCCCAGAAAACGGAGCTGGTCTTGTTCACCAGGAAAAGGAAAATTCCGATATTTGCTCCCCCAAAGTTAGAGGGTAGTCCACTCAAAGTGAAAACAGAACCCAAGTATCTAGGTATCATACTTGACTCCAAACTCTTCTGGAAAAGGAACCTGGAGGAAAGGATGAAAAAAGGACTGAATGCTTTTTATGCATGCAAAAAGACCTTCGGCAAAAGATGGGGCTTGCAACCGTACATCATTCATTGGATGTACAAAGCAATCATCAGACCCATTTTAACTTATGGGACCCTAGTCTGGTGGACTGCTAGCAGCACGAAAAGCTATATGAACATGCTCAACAAAGTACAAAGGTCAGCCACTGTTTGTACAACGGAAGCCATGAGAAGCACGCCGCAAGCAGGGTTGGACATGATACTTCATCTCCTCCCCCTGGATCTATTCATAAAAGGCTGCGCAGCAAAGAGCGCTCTCAGACTAAGAGAGTCCTCTCTGTGGAAGCAAGCCAACTATGGACATGCAGCCATACTTAGAATAATAGACGACCTGGGAAAGAAACATGGTTTTAGTAGCCTCGCAGCTACGACCGACTATATTTCCCCCCAAAATGACTTCTCTCTCAGAATACCAATCCTTTTCCCCGACAGAGAAGAGTGGCTATCAAACGCTGTGATCAACGACCACGAGATCACTCTCTTCACCGACGGATCGAAAGTGGACACAGGCACTGGGGCCGGGTTCTACTCTGATATCCTCCACAAACAGGAATCATTCAGACTCCCTGATCTGTGCAGCTTTTTTCAAGCAATAATCCTGGCAATAGAGAAAGCAGCCAAACGCCTACAGGTAACCGATATCCCACCGTCGGATATTACTATCTTCAATAGAATCCTGTATAACGAGATCAAAGGCTGTAATGAAATGTCGCGACTCACTGAAGTCCATCAGACACCACAAAGTCAAACTCTGCTGGGTCCCGGGTCACAGCTCAATCACAGGGAACGAAAGAGAAGACGAATTGGCCAAGCATGGGTCTGAGGAAGAAACTGAGACGATCCAACATCTGCTTTGCCACTGCCCAGCTCTCCAGAACCGACGCCTAGGGGCCAAAGACTATTTACAGAGATTGCGGATGTGGCAAATGCAGATATATCGGATCTTCTAAAATTCATAAAGAGCACGGGGTGGTTTCAGCCACCACGTGATAGGACAGGTTAATTATATGTGTACCCCACAAATGAAAGGAATCACAATGGCCTCCGAGTGGAAGTGATGCTTAACCATCACACTCCCCTTCTTTAACCTAACCTAACCATAGTAAGGAATAAGCCTCTGGGAATGTGCTTAACATTATAAACCGCAACAGCTGGTTGTTCTACAAAAAAGTGCAATTAGGAAGGCATGTAAACCAACTTATTTAGTCCACCCAATTTTTTTTTTTTTTCATAAGAGGTGGTTACTTGTAGATTCCTAACACTGACTCCTATAACAAACACTGGACCCCTTCTCCGCATTCACTCCTTTTCACCCCTAAATTCAGAAATATTTATTCGATTGTTTCTTACAAACTATTTAACAGTTTTTCTAAGAATTTACGAATCATTAGAATTCTATCAACATTTTTAAAAGAAAAGTAAAAGAGTTAATTTGTAATCTCTTTACTCCCGTATTTTGTTGTCCGCTAACAATCGATTGTGTTGTCCACGAACTACCATAAAGTTACGATATTTTCAAACGTTTGTTATTTTTTTACAACCGATTTCGCTGTTGACAGCAAAATTGTATTATGGTAATTGTGGTCTGCGATTTTACCAAGAATAGATTTACCATAAAGCAGAAGACACCTGGTGCCTTGCCAAACAATACAAAATCATCTAAAATACTTAAAACAATTCTAAACCTGTTCCTAATTGACCTATACATTAGATACACTGCAAACGCTTTTAGGAGTAATATAATTGGCTTGAAAAACACGTTATATTAAAACTACAATTCCGGAGATTTTTTGAATGGCGTAGTAGAGGTTTTTTTTCTGCAAGCCATGTAACAGTCCTATTAGGATCTTCTCCAGAGCCCAGCACTCAAAATGATTCTTAAAAATTATGTGAATTTATTTCACAAGTCGCTGTTCAGTTCGCGAAATATGACATGATTCGGGCAAGTAACTCGAATCATAAATCATTTTAGCATAAGGAATATGCTGCAGAATGCGACCCGAGTAGGTCATGAACAGCAACCGGAGCTGTGTGCATATATTTTATGGAAGGTTGGGACAAACTTGTAGGGGATACCATCAAAAGTTATTGCGACAACATTGTATCTACATAAAGTAATGTTTAGTGTGCTCTATGAGGTGGTGGAATCAGTGGTCTATATTTCTTTTGGTGAAGTCGTCCAAAACGCTGCGGTCCTTCGAGTTACATGATTATTTTATTTTAAGAATGAATTAATGCTGACGACCTGTGGTTGTAACAAGAAAGACAGAAAAGTGTACGCCAATGTCAGTGTTAGATGAACACAACACAAGAAATTATAGTGGATATTGTAATGTATTATTTCAGTGTTTTTTAAAATAAGAAGTATTATTAGTTTGCACTATTAAACATTACACCTGAGCTGATTCTGTACTGTCATCGACAAAAAAAAAATATCGTCGATGTAAAATATTGGTTTATAATAATTTTTGCACCTCAACATTTCGAAAGTTTTTAAACTGACCGTTTTTAGTTTTTAAACCGATATTGTGACATTTCGATTTCACAAAAAATCAGTTATGTTGCCCAACAAGTTCGGAAGACATATTTACAATCGACAATTTTGCCAAGGAGAGTTAAATATGATTTATGGCTTTATCATTGGGACGGGCACATAATATCGAGACGAACATTTCGAAAGACCATTTGACCGCAAAAAAAATCGTCTAAACAGTGTTGAAAAATTACGTAGCACATCCAATTCAAAGTGTTGAATTTCATTTCTTGACGCCTAATTTAATTTTAAGGCTTTATTTCAATAATGTGTGTGAGAATGTTAGGGTTCCTTACAAGTAGTCATTTTTTTTTTTTCTAGGAGTTGTTTACCATGCTGTCGGAATCCTCTTTCCTTATGAATTCAAAATAGCATTAAATGCGTCATTGGCAATCAAAAACATTAATGATGCATTTAAGGATGTAGCGGTAAAGGAACGCACTATACGAAGTTGGTTTGAAAAGTTCCGTTCGGGAGATTTCAGCCTCGAAAATAAACCACGTGGGAGTTTGGTAAAGGCGGATGCGGACCCAACGAAATCACACTTGAGATACATATTCAAGAAGGGGGCGAACAAAGGTAATATAGAGGGATCGAGTCACGTAGAGATTGGAGAATTCTTTAGACCAACGCTTCACGAAACCGTGTGCAGAGTTGGCTTTAAGAATTATGTATGTCGTCGATATGTGCGCGGAAATTGAGCTTTTGGTCACATAGTATGCCAAAATCGCGGATAACCTGAACGATGGAGATGTGCTGATTGTTGAGTTGATTAAATTTAATTTCGATTAACATATACATATGGGGGTCAATAGTACGTGGGAGAAATAGTCCATAGGAGAAATTTGGTAAGTAGTCTAAGTAAAAAATGCCCGGTAGAAAGGAGTCATCGGCGAAAGATTGTTTGAAAAAGAGAAACGATCAACGCTATCAAGTATTGTGAGGAAATCGACATATTGCATGCCAAATTGCCTTAAAAGCAACCTGCGTTGGTCAATAGGCACGGTCGATCGTGCCGATCCTTTCGCATGACAACGCATGATCCAATCGCAAATAACGGTGCAAAAACTGTTGCAGTTGGGACTTAAAATTCTTCCCCATCCACCTGACATTTCCCCAACGGACTACCATCTTTTCCGCAATCTAGATTCATTTTGCGGGCGGAAGGTCTTCCGGAACCGAGCATACCTCATAAAATTCTTTAAACATTGTCTCAAACAGTCCGCACTTCTATGAAAAAGGAATATTTGACCTTGCATCACGTTGGGAGAATGTCATAGATGCTGGCAAAGATCCTATTTTGATTGAATGAAAATCTACGGAAAAGTAATATTGGCTTTTATATTTTCAATATAAAATCGGACATTGAATGAGGTACAATCAATATTTTCATGACTTATCAGAAAAAAAGCATTTCTTGACATGTATTGTATGTTATTATACGAGGATGGTCCGATAAGTACTTAGCCTACAAAAGAAAAACAAAAATGTTGGAGAAATGGTAATTTATTTTTCAATATAGTCTCCTTTTAGCTCGATACACTTGACCCAGCGATGCTCCAACTTCTTTAACCCGTCTGAAAAATACATTTTCTCGAGGTCTGCAAAGTAGGCCTCCGTGGCGGCGATGACCTCCTCATTCGACTGAAATGTCTGCCCGGCGAGTGACTTTTTCAAGTTTGGAAACAAAAAGAAGTCGCACGGGGCCAAATCTGGAGAATACGGTGAATGGGGCAGCAGTTCGTAGCCCAATTCGACCAATTTGGCCGTGGCGAAGGCGGAGGTGTGAGCCGGTGCGTTATCATGGTGGAAGAGCACTTTTTTCTTCGCCAAGTGGGGCCGTCGAGGTAGTCGATGTGAATCACACCTTGTGAATCCCAGAAAACGGTGGTCATCACCTTTCCGGCCCATGGGACAGTCTTCGCCTTCTTCGGAGCACGTTCGCCGGGTGAAGTCCACTGTTTCGATTGTTCCTTGGTCTCTGGTGTGTACCAGTGGATCCATGTTTCGTCGACTGTTATGAAACGCCGCAGAAACTCCTTCGGATTGCGCTTAAACAGCGTCATACACTGCTCTGAAGTGGTCTCACGGTTGCGCTTGTTCTTCGGATTGAGCAAACGCGGCAGACAGCGCGCTTTCCGACAGCTTTCTCATGCCCAAAATTTCATGCAGGATATGACCCACACGATCTTTTGAAATGCCTACTGTCTCAGCTATCTCGCGCACCTTCAATCGGCGGTCTGCCAATACGAGATCGTGGATTTTTGTTACGTTATCATCCGTGGTAACCGTTTTCGGGGCACCTGGACGTAGCTCATCAAAAACCGACGTGCGACCACGTTGAAACTCGTTAAACCAATTTTTGATGGTCGCCATCGAAGGAGAAGAGTCACCGTACACAGCATCCAAACGCTCTTTGATTTCGTTGCGCGATTTCCCTTCCAAAAACAAGAATCGAATCACCGACCGATATTGCTCTTTTTCCATTTTTCTAAAATCCGCGGACACTCCCGCTTCCACACGCGGTCAAAACAAAACTATGAGTCCGATCCGGCTGAAGTCGACAGTAGCCGTATACTAGAATATACTACACGATAGTAAGTTGCTCTTGTGATACGGGCGCCATCTGGCGGTGAAGATAAGTACTTATCGGACCACCTTTCAAAAGTTTGCTTCTTTTCTGACATATTGTATATGATATTTATTGTTATAGTTATTACCGGCCATTTGTAACTCAAAAGTTTAGAGCCTCGTTGACAGTCCTTCGCCAAGCTCCCTTTGTAGAGTGTGTTCGTCCCATGTTTCACTCTTCTGTTCCGTTTCTACTAGATCCATCCTCATATTGTCCTACCATCTACGGCGTTGTCTTTTTGGCATTCAATAAGGTTCCAAGATATTTGAACGTTTATCGAGTGCAGTCAGGTGCAAGGTTTGGATCGATCCAAGTTGGAGACCATCTTTTTGGTTTCTCTTCATTTAGTTTTAAATCTTTTTTCTTTCTTGATATTATTGGACTTCCTGCGCCTATTCTAACTATTTCTTCTCTATCTCCCGGAAATTTCCTATCGTCAGCATAAGCTGGAAAAGTGTCTCCTTGTTTTAAGCCCTAAGTATCAGTTTCACCACTCTTGTGGGATAACCAGCCTTGCAAGGACATGACACATTTTCGATCGGTTTATATCATACTGCTTTTTAATATCTTCGGATAGTTGGAGGACCATTTCTTTTCTTAAAGCTGTCATGTAGAAATTTTCTTTACTCGATGAAAGGTAGTCCCCGAATATAGCCTTATTTACCATGTAACAACTTAACAGCAGTGATATTCCTCGCTAATTGTTACATTATGCTCGGTCACCCTTTTTAACATGGGAATGATGATCGAGTTTTTCCATTCTTCCATAATATTGTTCTCGTATTTTCCGCCGCATATTGCTCCTCGAAGAATGTTTGCTTTTTCCATTGTCGTTTTCTGTCCCGCGAGGATCCACTGGACTTACTTTTTTCTTGCACTCTTGGCCGAACCAAGGCTTTCCTTTGGTAGCTTTGCAATAGCCTAGTTTGTTTTTCCCTGCTTCCTTTTATTTTCATCCATATTGCTATTACGTGTTTTGCTTCGGTGTTAGCTTTAATGCCTTTAGGAGGGCAGACTGGTTACTAATTTCTTCCTGATATTGACGCTGGATATGAGGATCCATTAACTTTTTCGCACATTGTCTTGCGATTATTTTTTCTTTATATTAAGTGTTGCGAACCTCTCAACCCCCAAATTTCCTGCATCGAACAACTTATTTCGCAATTTGACGATTTGACATTTGATCATAATCTTTCAATCTAGCATTTTTGGTCTTTTCGACCTCCGCTACCCAATATCGATAGGTTGAATTTTGAGTAACAACAGAAGAACCAAAGAACGTCTTTTTTACGTCTTAAAATGTATAGGTATATATCAAGGCAATGAGGCTAACAAACCATCATTATCAAGAAGTGAATTACTACTCGCAATAGATGTTGTATCTATTGCTGAAGAGGCTAAGACCTTAAGGTATTCAGGATTGGTTCAAAAAATAAGATGACTTTTTGAATTTCGCGAACTTAGTGCATTTGATTTTAAAGTTTTTCTTTTAGTTATGTTGGTATGCATGCCCCTTAATATATATTTACATTGTCAGCCATTTTTCACAGGTTAAATGTGCCTTTGCGTACTATTGAAAGGATCAAAGAATGTGCATCAAATTTGGTGTAAAAAATAAAATTAAGTGCTTCAAGTAACATGAAATTTCACTGTGGCATTTGGCATTTTGTGTCTTTTTGGCCTGAGAGAAAAAAGGCCAATAAAATGTTAATGACGATGCTCGCCCTGGAAGCGTTAGCACGTCAGCAAGGGATGAAAACGTTGAAGCAGAGAATAGAATTTTCGAATCAGTGTTAGAGAAGTTGATGAGGATAATAGCGTATCGGTTGGCTTATGTCACGATTTTTTTTCAGATATTTTAGGCATAAAACGGCGAAATTTGTTTCGAAATTGTTAAATTTTGACCGTGAAAAACGTGTTATGAGCCTCGCTTAGGAGCTGTTTAATGACGTGAATTACGATCTAGATTTGCTGAAATTTCATATTAGCATAAGGCTATGAAATCGAAACCAAAGCCCATAATAATCCCAATGAAAGCGAGCCAAGTGTGAAAAAATGCTGCCAAGTTCGGTCAAATGTGTGTTGCTCACTATTTTCTTCAATTACTATACAATGGGGTGGTTCATAATCATCACTGTAACGTCGTACGGCCTATTAGGCATATTAGCTTGAAGTAATGCGCCATTTGCGTTAAACAATACAAAGAAAACGTCCGGATTCGTGGGAAAAAAAAGTCATGGCTGAAGCATCACGATAGTGCACCTGCTCATTCATTGTTGCTTGTGCATATTTTTTTGGTCAAAGATAATACCATTATTATGCTTCAGCCAACAATCACCGGAGGAATTCGGATACGAAATTTTTCTCTTCGTAAAACTGAAAAGATCCATGAGAAAACTGAGATTTGCCACAATTGAAGAGACAAAGACATTTTTCATTTTCATCGCTGAAAGAGCTCAAAGGGCATATCAAAAGTGCTTCGAAGATTGAAAAAACGCCGGTGATAGCATGTATGTTATAAGACTACTTTGAAAGGGCAAAATAAGTAGTTAATGATGAATAAATACTTTTCTAGAAAATTAAAAAGTCACCTTAATTTTTTTTTTAAAAAAAATACTTATCAAATTTTACTCGTGGACAGGTATTTAGTGCATTTCCTGAAAAAATGCTTCTCTTACATTTTGTTTTAATAAACCTAGTAGCGTGCCCGACTGAAAGTTACCCTACTGGACTGCCAACACCCACATCGACTTGTCGCTGTGGTGTCTAGTACCAAACTCAACAGATGATTTCCAGACTGTCTGTTCATCAGTTTTCTATTCATGGCACGACTATGTTTTCCAAAGCTAATGTTAATACCGTCACTTGCTCCCCGTGACTCTCAGGTTTTTTACCACCAATAAATCACGAGATTCGAAAGTTACATTAGACCCCAAGTAGTCTCACCCCTTCGCCTCGGCCAAAGAACATTTAAAATGAAATCCACAAGACGATTATTGAACTTTCGCTGTGCTGTCAAAGTCAAGTAAAGAACATTATTTATGATCCTTTCAATCAAATTACTCGGAACCAAAGCCACACCCAACAAAAACTAAAGTCCTAACGAGCATTTTACGATTTTCATGACACTAGATTACTAACAATACCACTTCAGTGGCTAACGTTATCTGCGATTGCATTCCAAATTGAAAATTCCTTCGTTATTAATTGCAACATTTTCCTGCTCCATCTCTGCGCGTTTGATTGCCGACCACCATACACCCATCACAATGCGATACAGATTCCTGGCTGGAAACAAGACAAATGAAAAAAAGACACCTGTCCTCATACGAGTACATATAGCCATCGACACGTCGAAAAGAAATTTGTTCGCGGGACGCGGAAACTCGTAAAAAAAAACTAAATGAAAACGGAAAATTCTTCCGCCGCCATAAGTGAGCATATGTGTGCAGATATTTCTGTTGGATGCATGCACAATATGGATGGAATGCATACATTCCCGCCGGCACCGCACTCGCCCCCGGAAAATTCCAACCGTACGTTACGAATTCACCAGACAAGCAGCTACTCCCTGGGGGGATAGAGCAGAAACAAAAAAGGCGGGAAAAAAAAATCATACGCACATGAACTGAGAGGACGAATTTCCCATTCCATTTGATGTTAACTCATCGATGGCATTAGATCCTGTATCGTTTGAATATTTTATGAAATTAACATGTAAACTCAATCAAATAGAGCTAAATAGAGGGGCAAGTAGGGTAGCGACATAAAAGGCGACGTCGAGGTTGCTGGAGGGTGGTAAAGCTTGTGTTTGTTTTGCGAATTCATCCTCTCACGCATATACAATCAGCACACTCGTTGTACACTCCCAGCATTTCTTTGATCAATTTGCTGTTAAGTTTCCCGAATCACAGACGATTCTATGGTTCGATAAGTGAATGCAGAATGGAGGAGAAATGTTATCGGAGCTCTAATCGAAATGGTGTAGCGGGAAAGGATTTTTAATCATTCATCATTAATACCGTCACTGCTGTAGATCAGAATGCAAGCAAGCAAGAATTGCCTTTTGCTTTTGCTGGGCAAGGTTTCGAAGGTGGTTTTGCCTAATTGATATTGATTTCTGTGATGAATGCGGAGTTCATGGTAAACGGCTGGAATAGGATATTTAAAGTGCAGGGTCATGTACACAGGTTGTGTATTCGTGCAAATGCAAGAACCATTGGCTTGAATTGGATTGGCATCAGTAAGTTGACAACTACTATCAATTGATTGGTTGAATTCAAACTAGAATAATCCAAGCCAGTTGTTGGCCTTCTTCCGCTCAAATGGCTGTAGTCGGGTTAATGAAAAAAAAAATGCTCGAGACGGTACAGCTGGTAAAAACAAGTGAATGGAAATAAGCTCGGGATAAGTTGTCTTCCTTGGATGAAAACGTTAATAAAACAATATCCTGTGGAATAGTTGCATCAATATCTAATGCGGCTTTTGAAATAATTGAGATAGAGGCAACACATACCTGAAAACTGTAAAAAAATTGGAATCAAGCACGTTGAACTTATCACAGAATCAAAAACAGTTTTGTGAGTCGTTAAGATAAGAGATAACAGCGGAACATTCTACAATTACAGGATAGAACGTAAGTAAGGAATGAAGTATGGCTGCTTTTTTATATACATGTATCCCTATAAGTAGAGTCTTAAACGGCCGTAGTTGTGCAAGCATACATATGTATGTACATAACTGAAAGTGCTAAATAGTACCCCAGAAATCAAGTGTTTCGATTAATGCTTCTTTTTCCTTTTCTTTCTACAACAAATCTCCTCCTACATAACCGAGGTTGGTTAACTTGTACTGTAGGTCGTCGATGACTGTCGGCCAGGGAAGTGGTAAAAGGACTCCACCTTCTGGACATCTTTCAGCTGCTGATATCCGGTCACAGAGACCGGATGTAGCTGATATAATACGGCTCTCAAGCATCGCTCTTACCCAATGGCTAATTAGTTAATGGCTTAGTGCAGTGGTGATTAAGTAGTCAGTGTTATCAAAATCCCCTCAATATCGAGGAAGGTGCAAATTGCGACCTCCTTGCGTGTGAAACTATTTTTCATATGCGCTATAAAGTGATGCAGCGCATTCTATGTAGATCGTTCTTTGCATGCATATTGATTTGGATGCAGATGGGTTTGATTTTCTAATATAACTATAATATGAAACTCTATCAGTTTTTCCATTGTTTTAAATATGAAAGGTTTTAGGTGATAGGGCGATAGGATTTAGGTTGTTCACTCGGTTTTCCAATCTTATGGATGAACACTTCTTCCATCTTAAGTTGACTTCTTTTCAGATTTGAGGAAATTTGACCTAAAAAAAGCTATCACTGGTGCTAGAATGATGTCTAGCCCTCTCTGGAGGATAGCAGGAAAGAGGTCTACCAGAGAGGCTATTTGTTCTACTATAGATGTAATTTGTGACGCTCGTTAGAGGATCGATAGGTGTTAGCTGGATAGTAGAATCAGAGAAATGTGCCTTAAGCTAATTCTCCAAGGTTTCCCTGCAATTGACAGTGAAATTGCCGTCTGATTTGCGATGCAACCCGAGTCCATTCGTGTGCTCCTGACATAGGACTTTATAGAGTCGGGCCGCGGTTGGTAGTGAATCTACACTTTCGCAATGTTTCCTCCAAGACCTTCTCTTGGATTTCCTCAATTCGAGGTTGTATTTTGTTAGAGCAGATTTATAATCAGTCTTACTCTTCGTTGTTTTAGCTCTATTGAAAAGAGATCTCACAGGTTTCCTCAAAGTTTCGAGCTGCGCATTCGACCAAGATACGTACCGCTTGTGTGTATCTATCTCGGGTGCATAGCTGTTTTTGAAGGATGACATGAGTGCTTCTCTTGATTGATAAGCCGCTTCTTCAATGTGATCTGTCGATTTGGTGGCTTTAAGAAGTTTGTCTTCCTTGGTGGCAGTGATGTTTTTTTTTTTTTTGTTGGAGGCTTCTACTATCTGCTGGAGCACTCAGACACAAGTACTGGTCCATTGTACTACCAGACAGACACCTTGTCTTTATTGTATTTTCCCCGTTGTCCGGAGAAAAGTGAGGAGGGGCTTCAGTGATGTTGAGCTAAGAGATTCGGCACCCACCACGTCGGCCCCAAGGGTGCGCCACCGTGCACGAGCGTAGGCGGGACAGTCGCAGAGAAAGTGTTCCGCTGTGTCGTCCTCCTCGCAACAAGCAGCACAGGTAGGCGTCTCACTGATGCCAAGCACGTAAAGATGCCTGGCAAAAGTGTAATGGCCCGTAATGACGCCCGTTAGCCTTCTGCAGTCATTTCTTCTTAAGGATAAGAAGAATGTTGCGGACTTTTTACAGACGTCAGGGCGTACGCGCTTAGTCATCCTGCATCCTGGATATTCCTTCCATCTGCGACTGTGTACGTTAAAGACCCAGTCATTGATGTCAGATTTAACCGTTGAAGCTGGTAGACCTAAGGCGGGTTCAGGCCCTGAGAAACTCTCCTCTGAGCCTTTTCTAGCGAGTTCATCGGAGATCTCGTTTCCTGGGATTCCAGAGTGACCTGGAACCCATACAAGCCTAAGTGAATTAAGTCTTCCGACTTTGTTCAAGAAGGTCTTGAGTTCATGCACTAGTTTGGAGTTGGACAGAGGATTGGATACAGCTTTGAGTGCAGCTTGGCTGTCACTGTAGACACATATGCTCTTTCCCCTCCATCTGTGTTTCACAACATAGTGCATGGCCATTAGGATTGCGTAAATCTCCGCCTGGAAGACAGACGCATATTTTCCTAACGAGAAGTGCAGTCGAATGTTTTCGCGCTCAAAGAAAGCTCCGGCGCCGGATCCCTGATCAGTCCTGGAGCCATCTGTGAAGATGCGAAGACATTCTATTCCAGGTTCAGTGTCTGGCCAAAGCCAGTCCTGACGCCAAGGAAATGTGACTGTGTAGTTACAGCGCAGTAGGATGGCAGGTGTCATTGCGTCAGAGGGCATATCCATGAGACAGTGATCGTAGGATATTTCTCTCTCAAGTACACTTTCACTCCACTGCGAGTTGTACCAAAGACCATTCCTCTTTAGGCGAGAAATAGTTTTCAGTGCACACCCTCTGATATATATATCAAGGGGTGGAAGGTTCATCATAGCATCCAAAGCAGCTCCCGGTGTGCTGGGGAAAGCCCCTGTGCAACTGAGGCAGACCGCTCTTTGGAGTTTGGTGAGTGAAGCCACAACGTGTTTTCGTGTCAGCCTGCTCCACCAAACAACCGATGCATATGAGATTATCGGTCTTACCATTGCCGTGTAGATCCAAAGGACCTTTTTCGGCGATAAGCCCCATGTTTTGCCAAAGGCACCTTTGCATAGCCAGAAAGCTGACAGCGCTTTGGTGGTTTTGGACTCAACATGTTTTGACCAGAGAAGTTTGTTATCTAGAATGACTCCCAGATACTTAGCTTCCTTGGATATAGGGATGGGAATGCCTTTTAGCACCAGCTGAGCAATGCCAGTTGTTTTCCTCCTTCTCGTGAAGAGAACGACATCGGTCTTAAGAGGATTAACCGACAGCCCATTTCTCGTGCACCAGTCATCGATCACGTTTAGCGCCGCCTGCGCTTTGTGACAGACATTCGCTAAACATGAGCCGACAGAGAGAACAGCATCATCATCCGCATAGGCCTGGGCATAGATTCCAGAGGCATTGAGAGCATCTAGCAGAGAGTCGACCACCATGCACCATAACAGCGGAGACAAGACGCCACCTTGCGGGCAGCCCCTGTTTACTCCAGACTTGACACATTGTTCGAGGCCTGTATCAGCGATCAATGTCCTGTGCACAAGCATTGCTTTGATCCACAAAACCAGTGCTTCATCTACGCCATGCCGTCTAGCAGCGTTACACATGCTGTCGAGGGCAGCGTTATCAAAAGCTCCCTCAATGTCGACGAAAATGCCTAGTACGTACTCTTTCCTTTCGAGAGCGCATTCAATTCTCCCAACTAGGTTTTGAAGCGCAGTCTCGCAGGATTTTCCGCGCTGATAAACATGTTGCATGTCCGACAGAGGATGTATTCGAAGGGCAACTTTGCGCACGTGCAACTCTACTAGTCTTTCCATGCTTTTCAGCAGGAATGATGTTAGACTTATTGGTCTGAAACTCTTGGCTAGTGAGTAATCCTCTTTCCCTATTTTGGGAATAAAGACCACTTTCACCGCGCGCCAAGGGATAGGTATGTAGGCAAGTGCCAGGCTAGCAGTGAAAATTCTTTTCAGTGTAGGAAGCAGCTGTCTTATACCTTAAGACAGTATCAATGAGGGAGTGTGCAACGAGCCGATGACAGTCTGATTTCCCGGAAAATGGGTCTGAAACAGTAAACTAAGAGTTTCTGCTTTAGACTCGGTAAAGGTACCATCAGACTTTCTGAGTACTTCCAGCCTTGTCGATTTTCCTCGTTTGAGGACTTTAACCAACTTGCTGGTCGCGCTCAGGGATTTGATCTCTTCGCAGAAGGACTTATAGGAATCATTCTTCGATTTTCGAATAAGCTTCTTATATTCCTTCTGCTTCGATCGATATTTATTCCAGTCATCTTCCGAGTTCGATTTAAGCGATCTGTTCAGAAGACTTCTGGCTTCCCTACGAAGCCGTTGGAGCTCAGCATTCCACCAACCGGCTTCCTGTTGGGAGGTTTTTTGACAGGACATGCGAGTTCAAAACATTTGGTGATGGCGCTGTTCAGGTTATGAACTGCATCCTCCACCGATTGATTAGTTTTGAGTTTAGGCGGGGCGTGAGTGGATTTCTCAAGCTCCTCCCTAAATCGCACCCAGTCTGTTTTTCTCGGATTCCGCTTGGGCTGCGAGGGGGAGATCCCGCACTTCAATTGGAATTCGATGTATCTATGGTCTGACAGCGTAACATCTGGTGAGACTCTCCAGTTAGTGATGGCCTTGGCATGCCTGTTAGATAAGGTTAGGTCAATCACTTCCTGTCGTCTCGCCGTCACAAAGATTGGTAGAGAGCCAACATTGTTGATGAAAAGGTCAGACGAAAGAATGAAGTTTAAAAGATGGTCTCCTCTCCGATTGCATTTGCTGCTGCCCCAAAATGTGTTTTGAGCGTTAGCATCGCAACAGATGATGAGTCCAATCCTTCTGGCTTCACAGTACTCTACGAGTTCGGAAACCGCCTTAGGTGGCGGGGGTAGTACCGAGTCGTAGGGGAAGTAAGCAGACGCCACGACGAAGTGTTCAATTTCTCCGTGCGCCTTGTAGCTCACTTTCGCAGCTACCAGATCTTGACCACAGAATTGACCAAGTTTGGTTGCCGATAGCGTATTCGATATGATGAGGCAGACCCTGGGCCTTTCGGATCGCTCATCATAAAGGATTGTAGCATCACGTATGCCACCAAGACCACACAGGCGTTTGTTCCACACCCATGGTTCTTGAATGGATACAATGTGATGATTTGTACTACTTTCCGGGTTTTCCCGGAATCCAGCAGATGGCGCGCGTTAGTTTCGGGAGACTAACTACTTGATAAGTGCTAGTTCCCAGGGGGGGGATTTTCGGCACCATGCTCCTGATCCAGGCAGATGTCTGCTGAGAGGAACAGCTCACCACGAAGGTACCATTCATCAAAGCAGACCTCTCCGCTTGAATACAGAAGCCTGTTGCTGAAGCTAGCTCCAGTAGATGATCCTCGCAGTGTTGGCAATCTGCGCTGGTCATTCTGCTGTCACTGCCAGCCTTCCCTATCCTGACCTTTTCGGAGGAGATGGCTGCCTCTTTGTAGGAGAGGTGCTTGTCTCGACTCTTTACGGTCATTTGTGTTGCCTTTCCAGAGGAAGGGGTTTTTTTGTGTGAAGTGCCCACCTCCGATGAGCAGCCTTTGGTCCTCTCCGTCTTCAGGTTTTTGCTTTGATCTTTATTGATCGCCGCATCTGCCTTTGGACTCCGATTTCCCGCCGCCATATCAGAGGATGAGACATCACGTTCTCTCTCCCCAGCAAGATTGTCCCCGGCGGCCATCTTCCGCTTGCAAGTGCTCTTACCTTTTTCGGTTCGAGCTCCTGCTCCCTTCCGACGCCGCTTTCGAACAGCTTTGCCAGCCTGAGGGTTGTTATGATCCAAGACCGCTTCGCCTTCTGCGATCAGAGTCTGTCTGCCAGCATCATCACCTTTTTCGGCGGTGGCACCGACCCTGAACATCTTCAGCTCCGCCAGTTTTGGAACTTGGCACGCTCTTATTGGGAGTTTGACCGTCACCAATAAGAGGAGGAGTGCTTGAGGCGCATGCCGAAAGTGCTGGCATGCTTGTGCCTCCAGCAGCAGCCTTTACTAGCCGCCGACGTTTTCTGCGCTGCGCGCCGGCAAGAAGTGCGGAATCTGCAGGTGAGAGGGTCGGATGGGCTTCGGTAGGCGATACCTCCGCCGATCTGATCCTCTTACCTGCCTTTCCCAGAGGTTCGCCCTCAATCTTCGTGCCTTCGGCTGTGCCAGCCTCTTTGCACGATTTTCGGGCACGCCACTTCTTTCCTCCTTCTTTTTGGGCACTTTGCAGTGCAATATACAGCACGTCCCAATTCTGGGGCTCGTTCAACCTTGGCGGTTTCCCGTGCCGCACCATCGTCGGTGTCGCCTCTGTCGGTTGCACCGCTCACGCTCAGTCCAACCAAGTGGTCGGACAATGAGCCGCAGGAGTCGGTGTCGTTCCGGGCTGCCGGAGAGTTAAGAATGACTGGTGGGGCCTCCAGAATCCTTGCCCCGGCCGCGATCAGGGAGATCGCGGGTGGATTTCCGCTATTGCGGGTGCCACCTGGAGTATTTCCATCCATCTGGTTGTCCATTCATTCATGACTAACTCGGGGTTCTCCGGGTCTTAGTTCGAGGTCATTGACCTCTTAAGCCCCTCCGCCGCGACAAGGCGCCCGAAGAGCGAAGGGGCAGTGATGTTAGAACTGATATATTGGTGATAAGATAGTGAGGGCTCATTGGAGATGTGCCAGTCACAAATAATATTTGAGAAAAAAGGCCGAGAGATTTTAAGGTCAAGATCTAGAGTTTATGAATGTGGGTATGTTGCCCCAATTGGCCAAGGTGAGGTTATTACTAAATAAATATTCAATAAGTGATTCACCTCTTTTGTTTGTATTGTTGCTGCTCCATTCCGCTCCGTGCAGGGACGGGTTAAGAATATCCCTGCAGCGATACCTCTCGCTTGTCGTAAAAGGCGACCAAAACAAAGGTAAATAAAAATCACATCTAGGCAATTTAGAAAACACCAAGGTGAGCCTAGGGACACATATACCACCATTAAACTGCCCCACAAGTGTGCATGCAAATCAGTGGGTTGACACGACTGGAGATCACCGGTGTTGTAAGAGTAAGATCAAACAACAAAATCTGGAGCATGCCCGTGTCACAAAAAAAAAAAAAAACGGCAGGCCGAAAAAAAATTGGTGCAAACAAATGCAAAAACACCAGCATTTGATTGGCCTCAGCGATGAAGTAATCCCAAACCGGGAAGCCTGCCGCTACTTTCTGAGGTCAAACCGGCGGACCTCACAAGCAGACCAGTAGGAATGCAGTTAAGTGGGAAGGTTATGGTCCTACACTTCTGACCATAACGACGCCGGAAAAAGGAAAAGAAGAAGAAGAAGAAGTTGCTGCTCCATTCCATATGGTGTGCAAGACTAATACTTATCCTTTTGACAAATAAGCGCGTTAAGCAATGTCAATTCTAGAATATGGTAACTTCCGAAACGAATGGAAGAAGCGAACTGTGAGATTTTTTTTTTTTTTCTGTGATCCATTTTTCACTGTTCTAATTCTAATATTAAATATTTTAGTATTTAATGTGTCTTACTGGCATTGTGCAAGCACTCTAAGTCAAACTATATTACTTCATTTCTAATGCCTTTCGGCTTAAACTTGTCTATTTAAATTTTATATATCTATATATATAATACGCCAGTGAAGACGCTTCTCCTCCTAAACTAAAAGTCGCACAATCAAGTGCGATACACCGTTGGAAAGGTATTTGTCTGAAGTGGTGCACTATGTAATAAAATTTAGCAAAAACTTAATGCTGGAGTGATTTAAACCGGATTTAATTAAATATTCCTTTATGTAGTTTATTTTATATTCCGTCAAATACATGAACCACATTGACCACTAAACCCAATTCCCCAACCGCCAATTGATTGTTGCATTGCATATTTTTAGGAGTTAATCGCCATCTAGATAAATTGAAAAAGGATACATACAGGCACTATCCTATTAGCAATAATATTTGGTGTATCTAGAAAACTGGACCGAAATTGCAAAATATTTTAGTTTTTCCTTGATTTATACACTAAACACTAATTGTATTCTAAATTTCAAGCTTCTATGTCTGCTAGTACATTTTAAGACTCGACTTTCTATGAAAATTTTGTAAAAAAAAATACCTAGATTCATACTATTTGTTTTTTGCTTATTCTAATAGTCCAGCATATCCTAAGCTGCTCAATTCTTATTGTAAATATAATCAAGTCGGCTATATAATCGTGTGATTCGTTCCACCTGATTGTATCTTTCAGTCGCCGAATTTCGCTGTCAGACTCATTTTGAGACCTCAACAAGGCTAATAGGACTAATTCAAGTTCATCTAGGCATGATAAGCGCGTTGCCTCCAAAATACCCCTAGCCAACCCTATTCTAACATACAAACCAAGGACTGGAGATGATCTTAACGCATGCACGCACCATTCTGGCAAGCTTTTCACGGTGAGATCCCAGTTCACCATTGAGGAGCTCATAAGCACAGTTAACGCATCCACCACGGATGAGTCGTTTGTTCTAGGCAACCCGGTAGCTGTGGTAAATTACCGGGATACCATCTCTATTTTGCCCTAAACTTTTGAAATCAATAGGGAGGAATGAAGTTCGATTGATGTGTGCTCTCGTGGTATCTGTAACTGAGGTAGTAAGCCCCGAGATAATGTTATTGTCGTTGGTAATAACCCTTGCCATGTGCTTTCAAATTATGTTGACAAAATTGTCTAATTTGTTTAGACCTGCTCCGTCGTATAGAATGAATTGGGACTCTGACGTTGGGATCCTAAACTAGTGGCTCTCGACACACGATTCTTTTCCATATAAGGAGGCGCTACATTAAACCACACCGAAGACCCATACGCGTTAATAGATCTTACTAGGGCCACGTATAATACGATTTTTAGCCTCTCGTCAATTTAACTGTTATGAATAAGATTCCTTATTATAGCGAGTGCTTTGGTGCTCCAAAAAAACACGCGATTATACGTCTGTTGAAATTAAGGTACTGGTCAAGCCAGACACAAAGATAATCAACCGCGTTTTTCAGCGCTATTGGTTGTCCATTACCCGTTGATCGCGAATTTCTTCCGGTATTTATACCGGTTTTATACACTACGGAATCCTAAAGAATACCATTTCCAACTTTAAAGCTACTTTGTAACTTCTAATCATCGCAATATCTCTTACTACGATCGATGTCACACTTTAGCATTGCATTGATAATCTCCACGGTTGGTCTTGCTTCGTTATTAAATCATCTGTATAAGCTATTGGGTGGCTGAGAAAACCACTTTGTTATAACGCACTTTGTTATAAACTGTTTTCATTATTAAAGATTTTGCTCGAAGTTCATACTCTGTGTGTATATTTCTAATATAACAACTTAATGACATGGAGACGAGCAAAGTTACTGTAAACTACAACGCGACAAATTCAGCTGAATCTCTTGAATCCTATCTAGGACAACCACCCTCGGAGAGTAGTGAACGAACATTTTCGACACAAACCATCCGCGAACCCTATAAAATAAAAAGTAATGTCACATTTAACAATAAACTTCTTTCGCATAGTGATTACAGTCATTACGTAAATCTTGTATGAAAGATGATTTGGCATGCCTAGCCTGTTGTAAAACGGACCTTTAACCATACGGCGGCGAAGGCATTTTCAAAGTCGATCAAAAGTCGATCAGACTACGAGTGCTTGTCTGGTTTGGCTAGTTTTGGTTTTTTGCCTTATTTCACTGAATGTCGGAAACTACATAGTTTTGATACAACGTTTATGGTATCATACCTCGCCCTTTAACCAAACTGGTTGTCCGGTATTATTTCCTTTACATCAACCCATATGATCAAAGCTCTGTTTACTACTTACTAAGATTCGGAAGCAAACTAATTGATTGGAGGGTTGGTTCTATCTCTATCCCGTTTAAGAATAGGTTGAACCCTGTTTTCTATGTACAGTGTTATTATTCAGAGCATTATTGAACTGCATGTTAAGAATGTCTACTTAATTGCCCCAGTGCAAAACTGGAAAGTTACACCCGTTCCTGTAATTTTCTTTTAAGATGAAGGATTTTGAATTAAGTGATAAGGTGATACGCCTCAGTTATACTCCGGTACGAAGAATATACCATTACGCCAAGAGAAGGGATATACCAGCAGATTCAGGACGAACTGTAAGCAAGTAAATGAGAAAAAGCAGACTTTACTATAGAAAATACTATAACGTAGGAAGCGGAGTCTAATTATTTAAGATTGACGTTCAACAAATTAGCCTCGCACGCCTTAAGTAGTCCCTTGAAATTTAAAGGTCAACTTCTTATAAAATATCGTAAATGGCAGCGTAATTAAAGGTCTTACGAATAGTTTAACCCACACCGTGGATAAATCAACTGACAACGTTCATTGATTGTATACAGCCATCCAAAGCACCATTTCGCGAAATTGCCCAAAGTATGAATCCGAAAACATCTAAGCTTTTAAACCCAAAAATATATCATTTTAATTGCCCTCTAATTATAAACCGCCCCTGCAATTTTCTCTCTAAAATACAACCATCCCAATCCGTGTAGCCAGTGATTGATTAGCATCAATAGCACCGCGTTGTCTGCAGTAAACGCTGTAAAAAATATTTCGTCCTGGCGTAAAATCCTTTCGAATAATTAATAACTTAAAAAAAGAATTTTCGTCCGATTTGTGCTTTTTCTCCATGTTAACATATCGAAATCCGGAGCATCGGCCGCCAATAATGCTAATTTAAGTAAATGCTCGTATACTTCCAGCAAAATCGGCCATTGATCTCTTTCTCTCCTATTTAAAACACATTAGGACAGAAATAAAGAGAAACAAAAATTAAAATGGATATCTCCACAAAGCAACATGGAGCCAGGAGTGTTGACGACGGCACCGGCGATGAGCAAACATTTTTCAGATGAATATGGGTCCCTGTTCTGAAAAAAAATTTCAACAGCTTCAACAAATTACCTACGCGCTCATAATTGATTGTACCCCAATGAATATTCACTGGCACAGAGAAAAGGGGACTTGGGTGGGCTGGTAGGATATTTAACCCACGAACCAGCATAGAACGGGGAGAGATTAATTGAATGCTGGTGAATAATTAAAAAGGTTTGAGAGGTGATTCAGCAGGATGAGTTGTGCTTTTCATTTCGGTTATTTTTCTTCATTTTTTAAGCCTCCGAATTTGAAGGCATGCAGTTTGGGTAATTGTAGTTTAAAGAGGCCGAGAATTTAAGGTTTGAAATTGAGAGAAAGGGATATTGGCTTGTTGGTAGGCACAATTTCGTGGTTAATTATTCCCTGGGTGGACAGAGCATTATGCTTTAAGTTATCTGTCAGATTATCAATAATGCGGTGAGGCTATACCGCGCTTGCCTCCACACGCGGACGTGGAGACGTCGCGAGGCAAGCAATTCAATTAGGAATCGCTGATGAAATTTAAATATTAATCCCTCCGCAGGGTATGGGCTTCAAACAATACGGTGCTTAACTCGATTTCTCGCGAGATTTACACAGTTATGCGAGAAAGTTTTTGGGCTTTTTGTGATAAATAAATTTCAGTGGCAGTTATATGATCTTGGGATGAATTTCTTTAGTCATTAACCTCAGATTCGATTCAGATTTTTCTTGGCCTTATTTCCCGATAGCATTATGCAGAGGTCATTAATTGCCTCAAAATCAAGGCATTCGAATATCTAAATGCAACTTCCATGACAAAACTTATTTGTGGAAGCTAAGCTGAAGCTAGATTAACGAAAATAAAGTCAGCGCACTTTTATCAGCGTCGTTCATTGTAATTACACAGTAGCTTTCCATCATAAGCCATAAAAATATAAACGAGGAAAACCAACGGAAAATGTAAGTCTGCGATGAATTAATTGCGGCACTACCATATTTTAAACGACTTGAACGGTTTAGATTCTAGAAGCCTGAGCAATGATGTGTCATATAGACAAACTGCATGTAACACATAAATTCAAATCGACGACTTAAACCCCTTGATTCACTTCAGCTATGTCAAAGCTTTAAGCCCATCTGCGAAGAATATAGAAACAGCATCTGGCAAGCTTGCTAGGCGTAGACTCGGATAAGGTTGAGAGGAGTGGTTTGATATGGAACTTCACTGATATCATAGCCGTTACAGCGCGAATATGTTCCCTCAAATAAATAAAATATTTCGGAGAATTAATCAGGCTGATATTCAGGATTTGAAGCATCTGATAACAGAACGACTTTTTCGTGATCGAGGAACCTCAGAAAAAACTGGTAACAGTAGGAGCTGTCTTCCAGAGAGTGTATAAGGTGAATAATTCGCCCGAACCACGACCTGCAGAACAGTGCCCTGCTTCATCACTTCTAGTATTACTCCTATTTTTGAAATGATATCAATCATTGGCGGTCACAGAACCAAGGCAACATATGCCGTCGCCAGTAAGGAGGGCTTACACCCTGTTCATTTTGACAGAAGATCTCCAGTAATTTTCAAGCCATTGAAAAGAAAAACTCCGCGGCAATCGATGGTAAATCCAAGGTCGCCCTGAATAATGCATATTATCCAGTACATTAGAAGACAGCGTTTGTGCAGCGGAAATAAGAAGTTCTCGAGTGAACATCTGTGCCAGGACGTAAAGTTTTCTTCTTTTATAAAGCAAAGTGGTACGTGTGTTTGACAGGTGCGAAATTTAGGGTTCCTTACAAGTACAGTAATTTTTTTTCTAGGAATTGTTTACCATGCTGTCGGAATGCTGTCCTTTATGAATTATAAATAAAATAAAAATAAAATAGTACATAATGCGTCATAGGCAATGAAAAACATTAATGACGCATTTGAGGATGTAATAGTAAACTAGCTTAACTATTCTTACAAATTTAATTATCTTACTGGCTGTAGGCGGATACTCTAAAGCAAACAGTTCAACTTTAACATATGTCTTTCGATTACTACATATAAACTCAAAATTAACATTATTATAACTAACTTAAGCTAAGTAAAATTTGTTTTCAAAAAAAAAATTTAGCATACGATACGACGTTGGTTTGGAAAGTTCCGTTCGAGAGATTTCAGCCTCGAAAATGAACCTCGTGGGAAACCGGAAATGTTAGTTGACGACAATGTTTAAAGAGCAACGGTAGATGCGAACCCAACGGAATCGGCGCGGGAGATTGTACAGAACATGGCAGTATCCTCAATGACAATAAGTGGACACCTATCTCCCATAAGAAAAGTAAAGAAGAGTATGATAACCGTAAAAGACCTGGGCAGCGGTTGGATGCAGATGAAAAACCAAAGCACACCCACAAGCCCAATCTTTACCCAAAAAAAGGTTATGGTGACAATTTGGTGATGATCGGAAGAACCAATCGACTTTTGATTTCTTCGACTAGGAGAAACGATAAACGTTATCAAATATTGTGAGGAAATCAACATACATATTGTACGTAAAACTGGCTGAAAAGCAACCTGCGTTGGTCCGTAGGCACGGTCCGATCCTTTTGCATGACAATGCTAGACCCTATACCTCACAAGTACCGGTGCAAAGACTGTTTCAGTTGGGATTTGAAATTCTTCCGCATCCAGCGTACTCTCCTGATATTCCTTTGAAAATTTCATTTCCTCAAAAAGTCAGCACTTCTACGAAAAAGGTATATTTTAACTTGTATCACGTTGAAAGAGTATCATAGATGCCAACGAATCCTATTTTGATTGAATACAGGACAACTGAATACAAATTTACGGAAAAATAATTTTAGCTTTTACATTTTTATTATGAAATCCACATTTTCTATAAAAAAACAAGTTTCATGTGGTACCACCCAATATTTCATTCCTCTATCTAGGGCTTCTCAGAGCACCAGATGAGTGTCGTTTAGCAAGAAAAAATATATACAATATCCCATACCCTGGGATCTACGTATACTAGCACCTTTATTGTGACAAACATATAAATGCGGCTCTGGAAACTTGACTTGGGGCATTGAACTACATTATCTTAACCCGTTTCATGCCAAATGGCATAATTTTCTGTATTGTTTTCAATCGTTTGTTTTTTAGTGAGTCAATCGACCAAAGCTTTCTAAGAAACATGTTCTATCGTAATTTTTCTGCTCCTTCCGAATCCGGCGACAGAATTTTTCTATCTGCCACAATTTTTAAATATGGCAGCTGAAAGCAGAAAAAAAGTGAAATTTCAATTATTTTTTTCCCAAACAATTGTCAATTTGAACAAGAAGCCACTAACGATATGAACTAATACTTCGTATCTGGTGGCATAATTGATTTTCCTAAAAGGTAGGACCGATAAAGAAATGAAATTCAATATGGCGAATTTAAGGTGGAGGCCCGCCACGCAAAAAATGATCATTCCAACAAAGTTAACCGATTTGGACCAAATTTGGTATATAAGGGTTTTCGGGGTCGTTGATCATGAATTTGAAGTCCGATTTGTAAAATAAAAGATTGCGGATCCAATATGGCTGTAGAATTGCGTAAATCGATTAAAAATTTGATCCACCATCTTGTATTTTGCAAATCCGACTTCAAGGATTAATCAGGCCCGTGATTGCCTATGAATGTCCCGTGTGAGAGCTAGTTTACTGGAAAGATTCGGGTGTATGAAAGACAGCATCTCAGGGCTTGCTTCGGTTTACATAGAACAACCGAAATTTTTCCGGAACAAGGTCAAGATTCTGATTAAACAAAGGCGAACATAACGAAGGCGAAGAAGTTACTACCTTATCACCAGGGCTTGCTACTTAAACTACTTGTACCAAAAGAGGGGGCTTCTAAAGGCCTTTATCCCTCCAGAGGCATTCCTCAGTCTACCGGTGGGAGGCGGACCGTTTCAGGTTTAATAGATCAGTTTGGCGCCGAGATCGAGGGGCCGTCATCAAATAACATAAAGGCTTCTGATGGCTAGAGCGGACTTCGTCAAAGCCCAATTTAGCAGTTCAGTTTACAAGGCAAAGCTTGCCAAACGCGAATATCATAGGTTAGTCCAGATTACGGAGGGTAAAGGTAGGTTCAGGTTGGCTAATTTTAGTTGAAAAAGATATAAGACTCATTTCATCGTACATTCTGGAATGCACAAATATTTCATAGCATGCCATACTGGCTGGCTGTAGAACTTCTAAGCCAAAATGGCAATTAACGAAAGAGAAAAAAAGAGTAATGAGTTGAAAAAAGGAAACATATGTACATATGTTTTTCATATTTTAGTAAGTCGTAAACAAGCTTTTCAATCCTACTGTCGGGCAAAACTGTCATTAAGTTAAGATCCATCAAATCCGATGTAGAAAATGTGACTATTCATATTATGATGTACATTTAATCGTCGAACAGATATGAAAACACCGGAAAGGAAAAAAGTACTTGTATCGACTTCTGGACCTAGAATATATTTAGAGACTGATAGACATACTCACTTTGTACTATGCGACTCATTGTAGTTCATTAAAAGATGCAATATTGTCTCTCGATATTCCAGTACATAGCAGACGTTGTTCAGCAGCATATCGAACAGTGCGGCAGCCTTGTCGTCCTGCAGTTTCTGCAGTGCCAGTAAGCTAAGCAGCAATTCCCGGAATGTCTTTAATTAAAACGGAGAAAAGAATTGAAAAGAATATTAATACTTTCTTTAATTATATTCGCTTTTTTATAATTTTGTTCATTCTATACATGGTCAATGCCATCGGTTGGTGGTGGCTTGGGAAGATTATTAGGGACATTGGGAGGGAAGCAAAAGCTGTGGAAGAGCTCTCTCGCACAAACCGAAGAAAAATGAGAATTAAATAAAAATATTAAAAGCAAATGACACGTAATGGTAACGATGGTCATAAATATGATAGCATGGTCTAGGTCCATTTCGAACTGTCCTGGGTATAAGCGACCGTGACTTTTAACGATTCCGAGGGATTTACGACAGTTCGAAATAAGTCCAGGATCATGATGTACGAGAACATTATATATACATATGTTTGTACGTTTCCTTGTTTTTTTTTTTTATTATTTTCGCTTCGTTCCTAATTCTTTACACACAGATCAATGTACGAGTAATCAATTGTTTGAAGAGAAAATATACTGCAAATTATGTATACACGGTTGGAGAGGGTTACTGCATGAAATTTAGATGGGAGTATCCCAGTTTAAAATGATATATTTGTTCAAGTGATTGTCAATGTTTGAACCACGCATTATTTGCTGGACTATTTGCTCAGAGTCTAGCCGACATTTTTGTGGTATACAAAACGTCTAGACATGGGATTAAAAACACATTTTCAAATTATGACTTGTTTTCTTTTTTGACGATGCAGTAAAGTTAAATAACGAGAGAAACCCGTTTCATCGAATTAGGACTGGATTTCGTAAGCGAGAGAAATGAAGTAGATTTTAGCATGAGAAACGCGATTAAATGTGAAAATAACAAAAATATTCTCTCATTGATAAAAACGACACATGCGAGCTGATGTAATGATTGGATCTAATGTCAATAGTTACCACAGCAAGCAGTTACCGTAGCGTACACCGACCAGATGGGTCGGGAAAACCAAGTTTAAGTTAAAACACGTGCAAGCAACATGCGAATTTCAGATAGTCATTTACAAATCAGACTAGGAGGAAGAACTACCATTTTTAAATTGATGGGACGTTGGTCCGATTTCGAAAATATATAAAGAGGGAGAAAACAGGATAATGAAGCGTCTTACAAAAAGACGATAAAACGAGGATTAAGGGGCTAGTTTTAATCCCAAAATGTTGCTCAGCGATGAGATTAAATGAGACAAAATAGAAACGCATACGACTTTGCCAGTCCAAAGTTCAAAGCTCGTTTACATCAATATTTGAATAGATTTACTTCGGAATAGCGGCACGCATGGTTTCCATGGAACGCTGCTGAGGTTAATACTATCCTGAGGCTTTCCTCTTGTAGGTCATGTTTCCTAATTCTGTCCACAAACCGTAATACAGTTTACTAACACGAGGGGCTAGTCCCATGCTATAAAACCAAAAATATTAATCCTCAGTCACTTGTGCGTAGTTTTAGCTTTGTGCACTGGGGCAAAGTCCTGTTGGGACATCTATCTCTTTCCAGGGTCGTTTGTTACAGCCTTTACATCTGTTTTTAAGCCTTCTTTTACGGAACAAGAGTCATGTGACCCCTGTGCAACAACTTTTTTCGGTTTCCTTAGATGATAATTGTAACATACAATACATTTGACATTCTATTTATTAACACCTTTCCACGAGAAAAATGTTCTCGCACCTAGACATAATGTTTTTAAGCTTGCATCCAATTAATTTTTTTTTTATTTAGGAGTGAAAAGATCTGATAGCTGATAGGTCGTATCACACTGAATCGCCCAATTTTTTTCAGAAATTGTCTCGTCTGTTGTGACGTCATAATCATATACCCACTTTTCCTCACCAGTGATGACCTTTTTCAGCAAATCTGAATCGTTATTCACAACTCGTTTGGTCAAAATCTAGCAAAATATCTGAAAAATGTTCATGGCATGAACCAACCGATATCCAAATATCCTCAACAACTTAACCATTTTCTTAACTGTTTCAACGTGTTCATCCGTTGCTGACATGCTGGGGCGGTCCAACTCCGTGAAGAGTTTGAACCACTTATAAATCTCTTTTTTGTTACTCAGTGTAGACTTACCAAATGACACAAATGTTAACATTTCAAGTACGTTGGAGCACTTTTATTAATCCAAAAAAAATTTAAATACAGATTTGTCAATCCATTTTTTTCAATAGCAACAAATTTTCAAGCACACTAAAACACATCTAAGCGCTGTATCTTTGAAAAACAAACTAAATATCCAAATGACATGTGTGGAAATCGAATGAATTTAGCTCGCGATATTCAAAAAGCCACCTTATTTTTTGAATAAACCTCGTACACAATGACACGAGAAGTGAAAGTGGGAAGATAGGCATCCGAATATATCCTAGCTACTTGAAACTGATACATGGTTGCCTTGGAATTAGTTTTGAAAATGTCGTTGATCTGCTGGTTAATGTCAGACTTTGACTTTCTTAGAATAGGAAAAAAACTTTAGGATCGAAGCAAAATGATATTCAATGCTGGGTATACGACTACGTCCCCAACCACCCAACATATTTCAGCCACTCTCTCTGCGGAAGTCTATTTGGCATTACTTCCCGGGGCTTGTTGGCAAATTATATTTTACTTTCCTCGATTGCTAGTTCAACATTGGGTTTAGCTGTAGCTGTTGTTATTTTCTATGTTTTATGATGTGGTATGGCTTGGTGTGCGTCGGTCCTCTCTCTAGCTTTTCGAATCTGTCCGAGTTCCACTAGTATTATTACCGTAAGTTTCACCGCATCCCATTTTTGGCTCGAAGTTACCACACGGTTCAGACTAGTCGCGGGAATCGATATTTCTTCATATTTTCTAGTTCTCTGCGATCTATATTGAACCGGCGGCCCCGGTTTAAAGAAAACTGATTAAAATCAGCCGTTTCTGGTTAGGAGCTGACTTAAATCGAAACCTACTTTTTCATGCTTCCGATGAATATAGGGTATAAGTCGCTGAAAACCTTTCATTGTAGACTGGTTCTATTTATCGTCCCTTGTTCTCTCTCATACTTCGCTGTTCTTCTTCTAGCTTGATATCTTTGACTGAGCCTCGGAATGCTGAATTTCGACCCCAGATATCTGTTGTCCGCGGTAACACATATACTAGTATCATCCCATACTGTGCGATATGAATAGCAAGCACTAAGGCACACATTTAGTTGTTGAAGTTAATCTTTTTTGAGTACGATTTAATAGTCACGATAGTAACATGCACCACCCTTAACACATATAACTACTCGTATTCACATTTGTTTCTGGCACCTCACTGTTCGTCATAGGATAGGGTAGTACTTATTATTGTTATTGTTATTATATTGCTTATTGTTTTTGTTTTATGTACTGCGAGCTCTAACCCACCTGCTGTCATCCATATCCTTTTTTTAATGCACTCGTCATTATTTCTTTAATATAATGTGCATCTGGGATAACAATTCTTAGAACCTTATTATACATGACGTCTCTAAAACCGATTCTTATGGAACTCCGATAGACGTGTGGTATTAACAACAGTACCATCATTGACCTAAGAGGGTGCATTAAAGTCCACAATTAGCCTTCCCTACTGTTCTTTTGAGAGCCATCCGGATTTACCAATTGCCACCTCCAGCCGTCTGCATACGAGTATGATTCGTTTTAGACTTGTTTAGCCATCATATCCATACTCGTATACATTCATATGTATATGTAAATTCGTTAAAAAGTAACGGCGATTTCGTGGGCTTCTTGATCTGCCGTTATACATCGAAAAGGTCACATGAGACTTGATGCGAACAGCGATTTTTCGAATTTAACAGGTAGTAGTCGTTGGCGTCCATATGCGGAGAATACGGAGGATAGGGTAGCAATTTGACATGCAATTCTTGCAATTTCCACATTGTTGCGGTTGATTTGTGACTTGGTGCATTGTCTTATTATTTTTCATTTAGGGTAGTTTTTTTGTTTTTGCAGTTTCGCCCTTCAAACTATTGATGCTTCTTCCCTTCTCAAAGTAGTTAAGGAATAAAATATTGTACGCATCCCAAAATAGCCTTATCAAATGGCTTTTGCGCTTTCGTCGGCTTTGAGCGGGTTTCATTCTTTACTTTGCTCTCAGCACAGAGATACCTGGCGATTTGATTTTGGAGTATGAAGAAAAAAAAAATGGTTCATTGTCCTGAAACAGTGGAAAAGAGCGTCAAGTTAAGTCGACGGGTTGTATGTAGGTTTTCATCAACTGTAAACGAACGTATTTCGTAGAGAGCTTTCTCATGCTCAAAGGTTCGTGCAGAATGTGTAATACAATGACTTCTAAAATCTTAAAGATATCGGCCAAAACCATTTTGATGACTTTTTTGTCTTTTGGAACTTTTTTTGTTTTGGAATAAAAACTAACACCACAGACCAAAAGAAATCTGATAAAGAACATCATATCCTAAGTCATAGCTTAACACAAAAAATAAGTGACTTCAACTGTGTTGATCTGAATGAGTATACAGATGTAACCGAATATTATCAGAATTTCAAACAAATAATAAATACGAGTACGTTGACAACATCGTCGATGGAAATAGGAAAAAGAAGAAGTACAGAACATACAGCATATTACAGCAGAGTTAAAAAAAAGATTGCAAAGAACGCGATAGATTATACAGACGACATAAGAACAACAGACACAACCAGATTACCACAGGGAATATAGAATTTATCGAAACGAGTTAAACAAGAAAATAGCGAAGGCGAAAACTAGCTTCTACAAAGAAAAGTTCCAGCGATGTAGAAGTGATCCAAAGAAGACGTAGAAGCTCGTAAATTCTATATTAGGAAAAAAGAAGAGCAATCTAGAAAAGGAACTTTTCGAACAATGTCAACGTTAAAGACATGACAAACAAATTCGCTAACACTTTGTCATCTGAAGTACTAAACATAGTGCACGAATGCAGTCAAAAAACATTTTCTGATCATGAAAGTAGTGTACAGCATTCAATCTATGCTGAACGTGCATCTGTGGTAGAGATACAAAATATCTTATGCTCTTTGGAACGCAACAAATTGGCAGGGATAGACGAGATAAGGCCAAAAGATTTGAAGAACAACGCACAAACTCTAGCTCCAGTGATAATAAAACTCATCAACATGAGCGTAGACCAAGTCTCGATTCCAAACACCTCAATACTCGTAGTTCGACCGATCCACAAAAGCGGAAAAAAAATGATATCTCGAACTACAGACCAATCTCAATCTTACCAGCTGTCTACAAGGTTTTAGAAGAAGTACTAGCAAGGAGACTACGAATTTGTCGAAAAATATAACTTACTGAATAAAAATCAATTTGGCTTCCGCAAAGGTAGAAGTATAAATAGATTATTAGGGGACTTTGCGAATAATGTATACCAAAGTCTGGACAAAAATCAGAGTGTAGTAGCTTTATTGGTCGACTTTAAGAAAGCGTTCGACACCCTAAGCCACCGACAAATCCTAAGGCAGCTGGATAAGATTGGTGTACATGGCCACATACTAGCATGGTTTGGAAACTATCGAAGCAACAGAACTTTCAAGTTTAAAATAGGTGATCATTTTAGCGATGAAAAAAATGTTGTCACGGTGTACCTCAGGGTTCAAAGTTAGGACCATTTTTTTTATCATATATGTAAACGATCTACTGTCAGCGTTAAAATATAGTAGGGGTTATGCATATGCGGACGACTCGGCGATAATAGTTAGCCATAGGAGCGCTGAAGAAGCTGCAAAATGAATGCTATTGGATCTAAATAGAGTCACAGCTTGGGGTCACGACCATGGCTTAATTATCAACGCACTTAACCTTGGTCTTAAGTGCACATGCACATTCGCCCGCCACATATCCCAAAAGCAAAACTAAAGATAAAAATGCACGAGGTAGATTGCCTACATAGAAATGGAAGTGGCGGTAGTATAAAAGAAGATGATGACTGCTCCAGATACATCGACAATATGTCAACATATAAATTAAATACTTAGCCACGACATTGACATATTGAAGAAGAAACTGCGCCAATCGGCGTACGCACTATACTATACCACTATACCACCTAAGTAACCTTTGTACACCAGAAGTACTTAAACAGTGCTACCACGGATTAGTCGAATCGCATCTAAGGTACGGTATAATAGCGTGGAGAGCGCCGCAAATGCGTTCGCTTCAAAACATTCAAAATAGGCTACAAAAAATTATACGAAGAGCAGGACGTAGTAACGCTGAGCAGCACCAGAGAAACCAGATAACATATATGCTCAACATCTCACAAATATGTATATAAATTGGAAATCCTGGCAAACTTAAACTTCGCCAACGATAACATATACAGAATACAGACACAGCAGACGGTAAACACCAGAAGACGACAGAGGCTGTTCTATGAAGTCCCGAGATTCTGGAACGCGTATGGCCGAAGGACTTTTAACGTCGCAGTTCCGATGATCCTTAATGAACTCCCAAGAGAGTTTTTTTTGTATTTTGAATTAATATTGTCAACAATGTAAATCAATGAACTATGTTTGTAACTAGTCTTCTGCAGACAAGCCCTTCCGGCTTTGCAGATAAACGAATGTAAACAACTCGCATTTTGAATACAATAAAATTGAATTGGACTTATTTTGCCGATTTCGGGCGACCAGAGCGTTTGGCACCATTGTTGTTTGGACGGCTGTGTTTAAAATCAGCAAACTGCTTCATTACAGGCTATTTCAATTGAAGGAAACAATAGAAAAATGTATCTTAAAATACTAAATATTTTTTATTAATTTTTTTTAAATGTCGTCGGCAAAAAATTTTCTCCAAATTTTATTGAAGTCAATTTTCAATATGACCATGTTTGAATAGAATCATAGGGTTCAACCGTCGGCATGCCAGCATAAGTTTGGAATGACACTCTGCAGAATTTTGTTCCATTCGCGGACTAGTGTACATTGTAAGGCGTCAACGCCTTCGCATTTTTGGTTGCTAACCTTGCTCTCCAAAATGCCTCATATGGCGAATTCTATCGGGTTGAGGTCAGGTAAGGGCGAAAGCCAATCTGTCGTTGAAATGAAGTTAGTAAGGTTTCCTCAAAGCCAAGTCTGGGTTATCCTGGTTGTGTAACTAGCCTTCTTTTAAATGTTTGGCTCCCCACGATTCAACACAACTTCTTGATAAATGTTAACAACAACGAGTCTCGGTTATTCCGGCCCAAACCATCACGACTCCAAACTCGATAGTTTTGTTTGTTTACATATTGCTTCCTCGCCGCGAACTATCCGCTGGTTCAATCCCTTCGATCTTTAAAGCCGCATCGCTTTTTGCGTAAGGCCTTAAACCTTCTCAATTTTGAAAGGCTTGATTGTTAATTTATTCCGTAAAATGCCATGTATGCTTGCGGCATACACAGCTAACTCTTTTACTAATGCGTTTGTGCTGCAAACTGGATTTCGCTCGTATTTACTTCCCACCTTCATCACGTTCTCAGCTGATGTTGCAGTCGATCGATGTCGACCACCTAATTTTTTGTTTACTGTGTAGGTATTCCGATATTGTTTTACGATCCGGTAAACGAAGATAAGATTTATGTTTAGATTCCGCAACTCACGAATTATAGCCGAAGTCCTTTTTTTTCAAATAAAATGCGATCACTGAATCACGTTTTTTTGCAAGTCCATAGCGTCGGTTGGTGTTGCTTATATCTCAAGAGCAGTGGCGCAACTATACCATCTAAGGCCCGTGGCAAATTCTTCGGATGGGGCCCGTACCTTAGTGGACCCAAAACTGAGAATTTCCTTGGCAAATGATTCAGATAGTCATGTCTTTTTTATATATTGTATATTAACAAATTCTAGAGCTTTTTTTAATAAATCAGTGTCCTTTAAAATTTGCAAAGTGGAAGGTTGCAAAACACTGAAGTTGGAAACAATTTCATTCATTGGAAGGAAACGCGATTTCAATTTTAGTGCATTCAATAGAAAATTTCGTGATTTAAGAGAAAAAAAATTGTACCCCCTATCACACCGTTCAAATAGGTACGTTATACCCTTCCGGCCAATTGAAGTTTATCAGCACTATTTTCGGTTAAATCGCGAAAAATTCATCAAAATCCGCGATAACAGTAAGATACATTTTTGCTTTTCTATAATATTAAATTTTATTAAGCATATTTTCGGCTTACTAAGTCAACGCGTACCAAGTTGATTTTATTCGTATAATTGTTAACTATCGATTTACACATAAATTTTTCAAATCCGCGATCACGGGACTTTCAGTGTCACTGGCTCCTAGCCTGTTTGGTTAACAAAATGAGGGGATTCTCCGACCGTCACTAGCTCGCCCGCGTCACCAATGTATCGCGACAAAAAATGAAGCAACCAATGGATGCGTTCTGAAAATCGAAAATCGACATCTTTTTGTTTTGAAGGTGTTGAAATTTTAATGATTAGTTTGAATTTGTATATGGTCTTTACTTGTGCCCCACTTTGATTGATTTTAAGTACTTAAAAAAATTATAATTTTTAAGTACTTAGGTACAAAATTTTGTTAAAAATGTTAGATTATTTCTGAGCCCGCAACCTCTTGGGCCGGAGCCCTCTTGGGTTGGGGGCCCGTGGCATTTTGCCAGGCCTGCCACCCTATAGTTACGCCACTGCTCAAGATATTACTTGCGTTTGAAAGACAAATAAACATTGAAGAACATTTGGCATTTCGATTTGACGTTTTAATGATGCATCAGTAACGCTCTCAACTACTCGTATCTGTATTTCGCAGCATTATCCTGTTTTCTCATGTCAATATATCACTCCTGTATTTTCCTACGAAAACTATCTAATGCAGCCATTATCTCAACTCACAACTCCCTACACACAGAGTTTAAAATTATTTTATCTTCATCTCCTTAACTTTACCATTACACCTTAAAACTCACCACCAAAGATCTTTCTAACCAAGAATCAAAAGCTTAAATTCTTTTACATCTCGAAACACATTTGTTTACAGTGTTCTAATTATAATTCAATTATGTTTCCGTGAGCGACTGTGCTTCCCACACATATGTACTTTTGCGTATTTATCGGCCCGAACTGTTACATGTTTCGTTGTGTGGGTCTTGTCTGTGTTATTTAAATATTATGTTGGTAAGATTTTGGCTCCCCTCTTTTAATCGAGAAACATCCTAATGCAATGTTATTCATAGATAAGATCAAGTTTAAAGTATTCAGAAGAGCTTTAAGATTAATAAATTAATTATAAAGTTAAAAATAAGATAAGAAAAAAAATATATAATATAGATATCCTGCAATAATTCAGTTTTTTATTTCTTACTACTTCAGCGAAACAATGCATCAGGCTTAAGTTTAGTGGCCGCTAACCTTCACGGGGAAGTTAGTAATTTCGTTAGACTAGTAGAACATATGTTTTCTATCTCTATCTAAGTTCAAAGTAAGGTACACCTTTGAATTTACTTTGATGGTACAAACCTGTAGTGCCACATGCAACCGCTTAGCCCATAGCCTTGCCCGCTTCTTATCCGTAACCATCATATCCATGTCATGTTGCATCCGGGTGAGCACCCAATGAAAGCATTGTACACTCAACGATTCACTAGAAATTTAATGAGAAACAGAAAAAAAGACAATCAGATAACGAAAAACCTTCAACCTATATATTATTTTCTATCTATCTTAGTTAGAGATACTCCTATATCAAGTGAGATTGACAATAGGAAATTGTAAATTAATCAAATCGACTTGCAAACGAACACATACACATCCGCAACACGTCAAATGGCTTTTCGATTGTACTCGTATCTATTCATCTTACCTAACCAAATGCATCTGAAGTCCACTCAACCGATTGAATTCCATGAAAAACCTGACTGCCCACAGCAAATAGGAGTCATCATGACTTGCCGATCCCGCGTTACGTTCCAGGACGTGTCTGACCTGTCGAACAAGAGTATTGTAAGCTGACCGCAGGATTTCGATGCAGAACTCCCGGAGACACAATCTGCGGATAAAAAAAGTAAGAAAAAGCAAAAACGGTTTAACTGAATAATACTTTGCCGGGACTGGGAAGAATAAATGCAGAAACAGGACAAAGTGAATAATAGGGGTATCAAGAGTGATGTTGTACATTCTAGCAGTGTTGTACAGTGACGTTCGAAGACAGAGGGTACAAAATAATTTTTAGTTTGTGAATCTATTCAGTGGTAGCAGGGGTTTTAAGAGATTGAGGTGTAATAAAGTAGTATTCTCAACTGAAGTATTACATGCATACACCCGGATTTGATCACGAGGTGCAAGATACATTTTTACTGGTTAGTTGAAGATTTATTTGATTAGTTCAAAAAAGTAAGAATTATTGGAACAATAGAAACTGCAAAAGCAAGATATATCATTTCGGTGGCTTTCATTTATTCAAAAGCAGTCTTCGACATAAAAAAAAAACCTCATCATATAAAATAATGAATCATATATTGCAAAAAAGAATCATTGGTGCCGATAGTGGTGATTCGCATTCATCTAATCAATCATTTTCTGAAATAGTATATGAACTGATCTTCAAGGCACTAAGTCACTTTGAAAAATAAGATGCCTGAGGAAAGTAAGAGATTTTTTATGGTTGACAGTAATACTGTCTTGACATAGTGTACATTTGAACCAATAATGTTCGAAGACTGGTGTGAAACGTAGCTCGACGCATGTACGAGTTCGTTCAGGAAATAAGGTGGCTTTATATTTTTCTTGAAAAAAAAAAGATTATTCATAAATATTTATTTTGCCCCCTTGAAAGTAATAATATATATATTATATGAAATAATATGTTTGCTCGAAGCTTCTCAGTATAGCCTAGAACTCTTCCAGCGATGCGGACTTTATCTAGTTACTCAACCGTGCCAAGTCACCACCTTTTCAGTTTTGGGATGAGAAATTGCAGAGGGCCGAATCCGCAAAAATACGGGTGTTTTGTAAGTATTGTTTGACAAGCGAATAGCGCACTACTTCAAGGTGATATTCATCATTGACCGCACGACCTTCCGGCAAGAACTCATTCACAACTGACCGAACTTGACATGCTTTTTTCGCTCTTGGATCTTCTGGTCGCTTCAACTGGGGTTATTGGGCTTTCGACCCCATAACCATATGTAAATGTTTTAAAACCAGTGATAGTCCTTTTTACCAAATTTTGATCGTCATTCACGTCATTAAACAGTAACTTTAACGATCTTCCATAACAATTTTCTTCACTGCTTCAACGTTTTTATCCGTTGTTGATGTGCTTGGCCATGCAGGGCGGGCATCGTCACTAACATATTATCGGCCTTTTGTGAAAAGCTGTAGGGTAGAGCGGGGCTAGTTGGACCACTTTTTAATGGAAGTCTCATAATTGTCAAACTATTCATGGCACAACTATGGTACTAATATCAAGAGAAAGAATTGACATCTGGCTTCTTAAGGAAGTTGGAAAAAATTGAAAATATGAAACCCCAGAAGAATAATGGTACATTAAATAAAACAAGTCCAAGTGGTCCAACTTGCCCCAATAGTGGGGCATTTTCGACAAGTATGGCACTGTATCCACTCTCCACCCGGTAAACTTTCAGCGAATGATTCCATGCACATTAGGCAAAAGTATTCCTGTTCTTCATCTTCTGCAGAACTTGATTTTTGTAATATTTTTTTCTTTATTTGAACTTTTTTCTTTTTTGGAATTTTAGGCTTGGAAACTTTTCGATTTTGTTCTTCTTGTAATGCATCTTTTTCAGGGGTGTCAGTTAAAATTGCAGCTCGTCCTTTCCTTCTTTTTGTCAGTGTTTGCTTTCTGTGTCCAGCTTCATTCCTAATTCCATATATACGGGGACTTTCTTTGGTCGGCTTTACATGCTTTATGAAGTGGGTCATAAAAGCAAAAAAAATCGTCATTAGTGGCATTACTGGCATTTGACGTTCCAATGCAATCTGGTGGACCTCCATTAACAAAGTGGTCCTTATAGTTTTTGCGGGGAAAAATATACATAACTGGGATTAACCCCAGAAGCTGACTGACTGCCACTATTAAAGTAACGTTAGTACCACGTTCGCCTGAAGTCATTGATCCTATATTTCTTTTTCCCTTAGCAGCAACTATTTTACTCGGCTTGCATACCGTGGATACGCCAGTCTCATCAACATTCCATATATTTGAAGCACTGAATTTATGCCTATCCATAACCTCCGATAGTTTGTCAAAAAAAAGATCGACGTTTGTCTTGTTGAATGAGGTGGCTCTGCTCATACACGTAGCTTCCGGCTTCCTAATAGACAGTTGCCGGTTCCTTTTAAGAAACCCAGTAAGCCAATCTTTACCAGCCATTTTGTTTTCATTCCAGACGTTAGGAAATCGTAGTTGAAATTTGATTGCGCATTTGTATGTAAGCGTACGAACATATTTTGGGGTTAAGCCATAAAATATTGATGCTGCTTTTAGCAAATAATCCTTAAGCAAAACTTCTTTTTCGTCGTCAAAAACTTGCATTGGCCTAACGTAACCCATACGAGGATTTTCTTGTGAATCTTTTTTATTAAGATACCTTCTTAATGTAGTTTTTGTTATTCCAAATTCAGACGCGGCTTCCCTCAAAGATTTTTCTTTAGATAGAACAGCTGCCACAGCTGTATTCATCTGCGCTCTACTAGCTGCGGCTCTTTCCGTTACACGTTTGTACGTGCGCATTCTAGGAATTGAAAATAAAAACCTTTCCATGCTTACATAATATACATATGTATAAAATACGTTTATTTGAATCAGCGGGGCTAGTTGAACCACATGGGCCAACTAACCCCACACCTGGTTTGACTAAAATATTTCGTCATAAATAAATAAACTCTCGAAATTGTTAAATTTAACACAAATAACAAAAAAATACAATATATTCACTTATAAAAAAAACTTTACCTCAGTCCAAAATTCACTTTTTTCCCCTAGCAAAATAAAGAAACTATCTTACACTTTTTTTTTACTTTTACACTTAAAAAAGACAAAACTTCGTGTAGTTACTCTTCTGAGGACACAATGCAACTGAAACCGATTTTGCATGTGCTAAAAAGAGCGTACGCTTCTTTCATATCTGATCATGTTTTTTCAGTAGCATCAGTTTCTGAGTAAATCGCGTGGTCCAATTTGCCCCGTGGCCCAACTAGCCCCGCTCTACCCTACCACTCATAAACATTTTCCTTTTTTGCTCAGAGTAAAATCGCCAAACGCCACAGTCAACATTTCGTTGACTAATACTATACTAAATTGTATTACTACTAAATTTAATACAGAATGTGAAAAAGAAACTATATATCCAAAATGGCTGACAATGTCAACGTATGTTAGGCGACAAGTGTACCAACATAAAAAAAAAACACAAACAAAAATTGAATTCACCCAGCTCGCGAAATTAAAAAAGTCACTTTAATTTTTTAACAAACCTCGAATACTTATATGTGATGTACCTCAACATGTCAACACTCAAGACTCCGCTGTCAAATGTATATACCAAAACTAAAGCACTGAATCTAGATACTTCCGAATATGCGGGTAAAAAAAAAATTAATAAAGACCCCAAGACACGAAAGACAAAAGAAAATAAAAGAAGTTGGATTAACGTTATAAGTTTGTTGGAATTCAAAAATATTTCATTTTGTCAGTGAATCTTCAGTTTCCTACCTCAAGAGTTCATAAGTTCACAAACTTATGATTCGTACTGTATACCATAGATAGGCGCCAATCCAACAAATCACACATCCACACATGGATCCTCATTGGATTACAAAAAAGGCTATCGTTGGCAAAACTGCACAAGAAAGCAAAAAGTGTTTCCTGCTCAAAGCGGAAGTCGGTTGTCTGCTTAATTTATTTTCATTTTCTCTCTTCTTCAACTTGATTTTGCCTTCACCCTTCCACCGCTATTCTCTTCCTTCTGATTTTGGTTTTTTTTTTTTTTTTTTGTTGAACTTCCTTTCCGATCCTTACGTTTCGTACTACCGTATAGCACCGTAAAGGAGACAGAGAACGGTGGAAAGGTGATATGGTGGCACTGGAGGCAAACAGCACATGGCAAAGAAGTTAGCTTTTGTATCTTCCCGAGATTATCTTGAATAAACAATGCGAATGCATTTTTGTTTGCCATCTGAAATATTTATGCTGGTGATGTATACCGGATATCCTTGCAGACGAGCAAGTGTATCAGCACAACTCTACACATTCATATAGCTACATAGGTGCCTGCATCGAACACAACCTGATGCACGTATGTAGCTAGACGGGGAGTAGGTGTCTCGTCCTTCTTTGGTTATTTATGTGAATCAATTTAATTTTGAAAACTGACTGTCTGGAGAGTGGCGTCCGTGTGGACTATTAATCAAATTTAGATAGATGCCCTGAGTGCTGAACCGGCAGATGAAGCCCGGAGAGAGCTGTGCGGTAAAATGGTAGTTAAAAATTGAAAGCACTGCTCGTGTGATGTCTTCCGAAAAATAAATCGTTTAAAGAAGAGAAGAGAAAAAAAAAAAGGAACGCCATTGCCTCTTTCTTAAAATTGACTTATTCAGATCAATTGATTTATGTCGAACGCTGCGGTTGGGAGCAATGCAGATGAAATGTAACAGTACATAAAATCGACAACCTTCACCCAAGTACTGAATGCAATCTTCACTCAACAAAAACGTTTTATTCTATAACATTGTAGTACATTCTAAAATATTTTCAATGCTGAAACGGTAGTCCAATGCTTCGTACACTTTGAATACTTTTTTTGGGGTTGGACTAGTCAATTAACTGCCTTACATTGAATGATTTTCTTTTATAGCTTTGACATTTTTTTTATATCAATGATTTTCTTTTGTAGCTTTTATTAAACATTAAGTGTTTTAAATGCAAAACAAAAAAAATAAGAATTAGCGCCCAAGTTGCTTTCACTAGTGAAGGCGTGCGACCCCTTGTTGAACAATAGATCCAGAACGATATTGAATATTTTAGTTTATTACGACTCCCGCCTATCATTATGAAAGAACCTGTTGAGGCTTTAAGTTAGCTCTATAGCAGATTCTCTTAAGTCTTACCGACGTTACAGGCAATTCTCGGTCAAACAAAGTTAGTGATATACCAAAACGTTCGACAGTATCCGCCAATAATGTCCTCGCATGACAGCCAAATTGCTTAACCGATTTCACTTCCTAAATATGTAGATTCTGAAGATTAAAGTATACATCTGGTGCATTAAAAATAAATTTAAGAATTGCTTTAGGAAAGGCTAACAAAAATCGCTGGAACAGAAGAATCTAAGATTCTTGTGAGATATGACCAGTTCTCGTTAAGACAAAGAGGCAGTATCCTACCCTTTTCAAAGAAAGTTGTCACCTATGAGCAGAGATAAATGAATGCCCCGATAAGGTAATGTAAAAGTATTTACTTCCTGACCCATTTTAACTCAGTGCTTATACTCTAAATATGAATCACTGAGATTTTGCCCATTGTGCAGTAATCGTTTCACTTCAGTGTGACTTAGTAATTCATTTTAACCACTCACCAAATGAAAGTGCGTCCTCTCACCTGAAACCTGATACTGGGCTTGAAGATGTGGCAAGCAAACTCAATGGTGTCAATAGAGAACTGACCGTTATTAGATTCACCTTAAGCTAGTATCCCTACTAATGAAATAAGGACCACATCCAACAAAGCCAACGATTACACGCCTGGCCGGTTTCAAACCAACCCAGTTTTTGGTAATAGTTCATTACGAGATGAGCTGCTTGAAGCCAGTGCCTCTATCCTGTTAAATTATGCTACCCCAGTGCCACGGAAACCAACATCCTCGGCCGACACCCAAAAAATATTAAGTTCGAAAACGGAAGACTATTGAAACATGAATCGAACGCTTTGTTCAAACCTGGAGCTTAAGGGAATGGAATCAGCGGCTCCAAAAGCTTCAAGGTAGCAACGATAGAATTGCTAATTTCATAACTGACGGTTCGGCACCACATACTTACGAGCAATGGGCACATAAATTCACCGGAAATATTGTAGCTGTCCATCACACCGAAATGCACATGGTTGTTCCTCAAATCCAACGGCCGTCCATTTACTTTTGGTAAAATATCCTTTACCAAACGCAGTGGAAAGAAGAGTTAGCCAAAACCCATTAAACATAAGCATAATTTTAGTAATAAGATTGAAAAGAAAGATTCTAACTCTAAGCCCATATTTAAATCTTTGGTCACCTTTAGTAGTAAACATTATTAACCTTCCCCAAAACTTTCCAACTTCGTACGTACCTTTTTTCCAACTAGTCCAACGTTTCCAACGTCAACGGGCTTCCTATAATTTGCCTCCAAATACTATTTCCAACCCAAATATCACTTCGCCAACTCAAGTATCCCTTCCCAGTTCATTTACTAATTTTGAATCTATAGCTAAGCATCCTAATTTCCGTAAACCTCATAACCCTTACTCACATTAAACTTCTTATCGTCCACCATAGTTAACTTTACATCTCTCCTGACACAAACAATTCGTTCCTCAATAATCCTTCCCACATTTCCTCTCGGTCTCTCGTGGATCCTCCTGCCGACCTCAGTCAAACTTACGCGGCAAACTATTGAGAATATTCGAATTTTTTTGGCTTATCTTTGCGATAAATCAGATTCGGTTTGATATGAATGTAAAACAAACACAAGCGTGATATTTTCCATTCAATAGGAAGGTCTACCAACAGTTTTAAATAGCCTCTAAAACCTATCCATTAAATAACAAGATTTTTTCAATTCTTCCCCCCTAAAAGGTATCAAACAACCTCACCTTTCGACAATGCATACATTCAAAACGGTTATCGCATCTTGGGCGTAACAAGACAATGATAGATTCCCAACTGTCCCCTCTATCTGCCCAAAACCCCGTCCTACCATATATTAACAGCATGTGAGATGTCTTCGCTCAACAACTCAGGCAGTTGAACTACAGGCCTTATTTTTTAAAGACTACGCTTTAACTGAATCTATAACTGAAATTCATTAAATTTAAATATTAATCGCGACGACGACCGTCCTGAACTTAATTGGCTCAAACCCCATTACAATATCCTGTTCCCGTATCTTGACTTTGTCTTTGAACTCACCATCAATGCAATTGGCTATTTAATTGATTTACGGGATCCAATTTATGAAATCCTTCCTTCCGGTATCTTCAACCTACCTCATCTCAAATGTACTTATTCAAACGGTTAATCGTATTACAATGCCTCTAATACCACTACTGCCAAAGAATGCCTCTTGCTATATCGCCTAGCTGATTCTAAGCTTTGCAAATTAGAGGCATCTCAAATGAGGTGGGTAGGAAACTAGACCTCATTTCGACATCTGATACGTTTAACTCCTCTTTCCCCTCCCTTCTTTATCCACCCTTCAGTTTTTATATCCAAACCTTAAATTATGCCATATCTATATTCTACAGGGAAATATTTAACTTTATTACTCTTAACGTCCTCCTTTCTTAACACAAAATTCGCCTATCTATATCTACCCACCTTGGTATATTGGCAGGCTCCCTTCTCTGAGGAACAAAAGCACGAATTATGGAAGCTATGCGTGAGGTATCAACAAAATTCTTATTTTATTTGAAAGGCCCATGTATGCCATTCTTCTTTTCCTTTTTCCGGCGTTGTTATGGTCAGAAGTGTAGGACCATAACCTTCCCACTTAACTGCATTCCTACTGGTCCGCTTGTGGGGTCCGCCGGTTTGACCTCAGAAAGTAGCGGCAGGCTTCCCGGTTTGGGATTACTTCATCGCTGAGGCCAATCAAATGCTGGTGTTTTTGCATTTGTTTGCACCAATTGTTTTTCGGCCTACCTTTGTTTTTTTTTTTTTTTTTTTTTTTGTGACACGGGCATGCTCCAGATTTTTATTTTTTTTGTTTGATCATACTCTTACCACACCGGTGATCTCCAGTCGTGTCAACCCACTGATTTGCATGTACACTTGTGGGGCAGTTTAATGGTGGTATATGTGTCCCTAGGCTCACCTTGGTGTTTTCTAAATTGCCTAGATGTGATTTTTGTTTACCTTTGTTTTAGTCGCCTTTACGACAAGCGAGAGGTATCGCTGCAGGGATATTCTTAACCCGTCCCTGCACAGGTTATTGGCATAAACATACTCAATGCATTGAAATACTGAAAACTCGTTTAAGCTAGGTGAAAATATTACGGAAACCTTTTCGTAACATTCGAACTGCTTTTAGGCATCACCAAGCCTTTTCGCTCAGCTATAGTGAATTTAATCGATAGTTTATATGGGATAGAGTTATATGGGGACTTTAATTTGTGTTCGTCGAGCCCATGTATGCCATTTGTGTGGAATATGACGTCGTTCAAATGCCCGCCTTGGCTTCTTACGGTGGCATGGGTTCGAGTGGTCAAATTTTCAATGACTCTTCCGCATAGATCCGACTGAATTTAAACCATGCCCTGTGTTATGTTCACCTTAAGGGCATCGGTTGACTGTGGTTTCAGGAACCCCCCAAAAGAAAAAGTCTAGCGGGCTCAAATTGCATGACCTCGGTGGCCAATTCACGTTACATCTGCGAGATATAACCTTGCCCTCAAATCGTTCATGCAGATTGTTAATCGCGGCGTCCGATGTGTGGCACGTACCACCGTTCTGCTGAAATCATATGTTGTCTAAATCCATATGGTTCAATTTTGGCCGTAAGAAATTGGTTATCATCGTTCTGTAGCGCTTGCCATTGACGGTGACCGTTGACGGAGTACGGACCAATGATGCCGCGCCGCCGGCCCAAAATCCACGCCAAACGGTAACTTTTTGAAGATGCATTGTCACCTGGTAAACCTCGTATGGGTTGCTGTCGTCCCATATACGGCAATTTTGCTTGTTGACTCAACTCGTCACTAAAGATGATTTTGAGGCTAAAATGTTGGTCCTCTTCGAAAGGCTCCAAAGCCCAGCAATGAACAAACAGCGTTGTCTATGGTCATGAACTTTAAGCTCCTGGGTCAGTTGGATCTTGCACGAATGTAGGCCCAAGCTCCGACACAAAATTCGCCAAGTTGAATTCTGCGAAAGGCCGAGTTCTTGTGCACGGCGGGGAATCGATTGCCTCGGGTTCTGCTGTACACTTTCAAGGACTTTGCGTTCGTTTAGCGTACGAATGTTGGCTGATTGATTACTGAACCGATCGTCTCAAATTTGGCCACCAAACATTGACTGTGAACGGCCACCACCTCTACCGTAAAATTGACGCAACGCGCATAACATTTGCACTGACGAACACTTATGTTGATAATAAAGTTTTATCATTTATCGTGTGACTTCTTATAGTAATTTGGCATCAGTAACTGAATGATAAACAACAGATTTGTCAGATGTCACCAAAACAACATGGCTGCCAATTGAAAAACCTCTCTCACCTTCAATGATGAAACTTAAAATGATTCCAACACTATCGCCAAATTTTTCGCCGCCCTTTTCAAAAGCTCTTTTGATAATGACTCCTTTATACCATATCCTACTTACTCTCTTGGACCATTTCTATCTCGTATTTTCGACCTTAAAATTTTTAAAACTAAATTAAATCAATGTAATGATAAATCCATTTCTAAAAAAATGTTCCCCCATGCTTCGTTCCCTCTTTATTAACCCCTAGATATAAAAAAGGTCCAAAAAGCGATGTTAACAATTATCGCCATATCCAACTTTCCGAAAGCATTTTGTATTACAATCAAGGCTTCCATTGAAAGTCTTTAATCTCCCCTGAAAAACATGTCTTTCCCAAATGAAGTTCTACAACCGCAAACCTAGTGGAATTTAAGTCCTTTATCCTTTCGGCTTTAGAGAATTCCAACTTATTTCAGTAAGGTGTTCGATAACAATTTTTAGACTAACTGAATTTAAATTGGCTTTGATACCATTTTAAGTGGATATCTTTCTAACCTGTCTAACCGCTATTACAATATTTGTTTCAGATCTGCCTTTTCTATCCATTTTGTGACCCTATGGTTTATTCTGATAGTGATAGTTTATTATGGATGAATGGACAACCTAATGAATGGAATTACTCCAGGTGGCACCCGCATTAGTGGTAATCCACCCGCGATCACCCTGATCGCGGCCGGGGCAAGGATTCTGGAGGCCCCACCACTCATTCAAAACTCTCCGGCAGCCCGGAACGACACCGACTCTTGCGGCTCACTGTCCGACCACCTGGTTGGACTGAGTATGAGTGGTGCAACCAACGGAGGCGACACCGATGATGGCGCGGAACGGGAAACCGCTAAGGTTGAACGAGCCCCAGAATTGGGACGTACTGTAGATTGCACTGCTAAGTGTCGGCGGCTAGTAAAGGCTGCTGTAGGAGACACAAGCATGCCAACACTTTCGGCATGCGCCTCAAACACTCCTCCTCTTATTGGTGGCGGTCAAATCCCCAATAAGAGCGTGCCAGGTTCCAAAACTGACGGAGCTGGAGTTGTTCAGAGTCCTGTTATGGCCGGCGCCACCGCCGAGAAAGGCGATGATGCTGACAGGCAGACTCTGATCGCAGAAGGCGAAGTGGTCTCGGAACACAACAAACCTTAAGCTGGCAGAGCTGTTCCAAAGCGGCGTCGGAAGGGAGCAGGAGCTCGAACCGAAAAAGGTAAGAGCGCCCGCAAACGGAAGACGGCCGCCGGGGACAACCTTGCTGGGGAGAGAGAACGTGATGTCTCCTCCTCTGACGTAGCGGCGGGAAATCGGAGTCCGAAGGTTGATGCGGCAATCAACAAAGATCAAAGCAAAAATCTGAAGACGGAGAGGACCAAAGACTGCTCGTCGGAGGCGGGCACTTCACACAAATCTGTGATTTTCACTCAGATTAAACTACAGCATTGCAAGACGGCTACTGCTCTTCTCAGTAGCAGAATTGCAAGCAGTAGTACAAATTAGAGCCCTCGATTACACGTGTAATCGTGTGCACGTGTTACACGTGTAATTAAAAGGTTCGTGTAGGAGCACGTGTATTTATATTTACACGTGTATTTATATTTACACGTGTATTTAATATTACACGTGTATTTAGAATATAACGTGTAATTAAAGAAAATATGTATGCGGTGAACCAGTTTAGTTCATATTTTTTTCTTCAATAGCATGGTCCGAAGGAACACTTTTCATTAGGAGCATCTTTAGTTTGTCTCTTATGGGAGCTCTTACATGAAAATGTTCATGCTCAAGGTCTTCGTATCGCGGGTCAAGTAAAGATGCTACTTGCCTTGCAGAAACGTCAGGTGTGCCATTACACTGCAGATCAAACCGTTTTTGCAAATTGCTGGAAAAACTGATTTTAAACGATTTTATTATAGTAGAATCATCTCCCAAAAGCATCATTCGTTGTTCCAGTATTCTCAACAATCTACAGACAAGAAAAAACAGTGGCTTTGCTGTCGTCGAACTAGCGGTAAATGTGTAGAGGACGAAGAGTCATCAAATATAACTTTTCTCAGAAGCTGCCCAAGGTCAGATTTAGAAAAAAATGCATATCATAGCAAATGCATATAATTACACGTGTATTTTTATTTACACGTGTATTTAATGTATACACGTGTACACGTGCCAATAGATATTTTGTACACGTGTAGACGTGACACGAATACACGTGTAATTAAATACACGTCCAAAATCGAGAGCTCTAGTACAAATCATCACATTGTATCCATTCAGGAACCGTGGGTGTGGAATAAACGCCTGTGTGGTCTTGGTGGTATATGTGATGCTACGATCCTTTATGATGAGCGGTCCGAAAGGCCCAGAGTCTGCCTCATCATATCGAACACGTTATCGGCAACCAAACTTGGTCGATTCTGTGGTCAAGATCTGGTGGCTGCGAAAGTTAGCTACAAAGCGCACGGAGAAATTGAACACTTCGTCGTGACGTCTGCTTACTTCCTCTACGACTCGGTACTACCCCCGCCACCTAAGGCGGTTTCCGAACTCGTATGGTACTGTGAAGCCAGAAGGATACATCGAATTCCAATTGAAGTGTGGGATCTCCCCCTCGCAGCCCAAGCGGAATCCGAGAAAGACGGACTGGGTGCGATTTAGGGAGGAACTTGAGAAATCCACTCAAGCCCCGCCTTAACTCAAAACAAATCAATTGGTGGAGGATGCCCTTCATAACCTGAACGGCGCCATTACCAACTGTTTTGAACTCGCATGTCCTGTCAAAAAACCTCCCAGCAGGAAGCCGGTTCCCTGGTGGAACGCTGAGCTCCAATGTCTTCGCAGGGAAGCCAGAAGTCTCCTGAACAGATCGCTTAAATCGAACTCGGAAGACGAATGGAATAAAAATCGATCAAAGCAGAAGGAATATGAGAAGCTTATTCGTAAATCGAAGAATGATTCCTATAAGTCCTTCTGCGAAGAGATCAAATCCCTGAGCGCGACCAGCAAGTTGGTTAACGTCCTCAAACGAGGAAAATCGACAAAGCTGGATGTACTCAGAAAGTCTGTGGTACCTTCATCGAGTCTAAAGCACAAACTCTTAGTTTACTGTTTCAGACCCATTTTCCGGGAAATCAGACTGTCATCGGCTCGTTGCACACTCCCTGATTGAAAACTGTGACTGAAACGATGAAAACAACTCGGCGTAGCTGGTATGTTGCGTCACTCGTGGCAACTACCGAGGCCATTGAATTTGCTGTGGCATCCTTCGATGGCTTTAAGTCGCCGGGCACTGATGGGATATACCCCGTTATGCTGCAAAAAGGTATAAGACAGCTGTTTCCTACTCTGAAAATAATTTTCACTGCTAGCTTGGCACTTGCCTATATACCTATTCCTTGGCCCGCGATGAAAGTTGTCTTCCCAAAATAGGGAAAGAAAATTACTCACTCGCCAAAAGTTTTAGACCAATCAGTCTAACATCCTTCTTGCTGAAAAGCATGGAAAGATTAGTAGAGTTGCACGTGCGCAAAGTTGCCCTTCGAATGCATCCTCTGTCGGACATGCAACATGCTTATCAGCGCGGAAAATCCTGCGAGACTGCGCTTCAAAACCTAGTTGGGAGAATTGAATGCGCTCTCGAAAGGAAAGAGTACGTACTAGGCATTTTCGTCCACATTGAGGGAGCTTTTGATAATGCTACTTTCGACAGCATGTGTAACGCTGCTAGACGGCATGGCGTAGATGAAGCACTGGTTTTGTGGATCAAAGCAACGCTCGTGCACAGGACATTGATCGCTGATGCAGGCCTCGAACAATGTGTCAAGTCTGGAGTAAACAGGGGCTGCCCGCAAGGTGGCGTCTTGTCTCCGCTGTTATGGTGCATGGTGGTCGACTCTCTGCTAGATGCTCTCAATGCCTCTGGAATCTATGCCCAGGCCTATGCGGATGATGTTGCTGTTCTCTCTGTCGGCTCATGTTTAGCGAATGTCTGTCTCAAAGCGCAGGCGGCGCTAGACGTGATCGAAGACTGGTGCATGAGAAATGGGCTGTAGGTTATTCCTCTTAAGACTGATGTCGTTCTCTTCACGAGAAAGAGGAAAAATACTGGTATTACTCAGCTGGTGCTAAAAGGCATTCCCATCCCGATATCCAAGGAAGCTAAGTATCTGGGAGTCATCCTAGATAGCAAATTTCTTTGGTCAAAACATGTTGAATCCAAAACCACCAAAGCGCTGTCAGCTTTTTGGCAATGCAAAGGTGCCTTTGGCAAAATATGGGGCTTATCGACGAGGAAAGTCCTTTGGATCTACACGGCAATGATAAGACCGATAATCTCATATGCATCGATTGTTTGGTGGAGCAGGCTAACACGCAAACACGCTGTGGCTTCACTCACCAAACTCCAAAGAGCGGTCTGTCTCAGCTGCACGGGGGGGCTTTCGCCAGCACACCGAGAGCTGCTCTAGATGGTATGATGAATCTTCCACCCCTTGACATATGGTATATATCAGAGGGTGTGCACTGAAAACTATTTCTCGCCTAAAGAGGAATGGTCTTTGGTACAACTCTCATTGGAGTGAAAGTGTACTTGCGGGAGAAATATCCTACGACCCCTGTCTCATGGAGGCAGACGCAATGACACCTGCCATCCTACTGCGCTGTAACTTCACAGTCACATTTCCATGGCGTAAGGACTGGCTTTGGCCAGACACTGAACCTGGAATGGAATGTCTTCGCATTTTCACAGATGGCTCCAGGACTGGGCAGGGATCCGGCGCTGGAGTTTTCTTTGAGCGCGAAAACATTCGACTGCACTTCTTGTTAGGAAAATATGCGTCTGTCTTCCAAGCGGAGATTTACGCAATCCTAATGGCCATGCACTATGTTGTGAAATGCAGGTGGAGGGGAAAAAGCATATGTGTCTGCAGTGACAGCCAAGCTGCACTCAAAGCTGTGTCCAACCCTCTATCCAACTCCAAATTAGTGCATGAACTCAAGACCTTTTTGAACAAAGTCGGAAGACTAAATTCACTTAGGCTTGTATGGTCACTCTGGATTCCCAGGAAACGAGATCTCCGATGAACTCGCTAGAAGAGGCTCAGAGGAGAGTTTCTCAGGACCTGAACCCGCCTTAGGTCTACCTGCGTCCACGGTCAAATCTGACATCAATGACTAGGTCTTTAACGTACACAGTCGTAGATGGAGGGAATATCCAGGATGCAGGATGACTAAGCGCGTACGCCCTGATGTCTGCAAAAAGTCCGCAACATTTTTCTTATCCTTAGAGAGAAATGATTGCAGAAGGCTAACAGGCGTCATCACGGGCCATTACACTTTTGGCTTGGCATGAGTGAGACGCCTACCTGTGCTGCATGTTTCGAGGAGGATGATACAGCAGAACACTTTCTCTGCGACTGTCCCGCATTCGCTCGCGCACGGTGGCGCACCCTTGGGGCCGACGTGGTGGGTGCCGAATCTCTTAGCTCTACATCACTGAAGCCCCTCCTCACTTTTCTCCGGACAACGGGTAAAACACAATAAAGACAAGGTGTCGGTCTGGTAGTACAATGGACCGGTGTTTGTGTCTGAGTGCTCCAACAGATAGTAAATCTTAGACATTTTACTTACTTCTTTCGCATTGAAAGTTTCTGCCACAAATTTGATGTCGACTTGATCATTCGGTAGTGCTGTAGTGTCGAAGAAGAAATAAGAGCGATTTCGGTTTTGCAAAACGAACTACCAAATCGCAATAAAATTATACACAAATGTCCACTTCACTGGTGAAAAAGTGCAGAAAAGTTATATGGCTCGGAAGAAAGTTTTCTTAGTACAACCCTAGGTAAACGAGTACAGACCTTGAAACTTCGCCGCTATAATAGGCTTCTATGAATCACTTTCAATGCCTCATCTCTAATCGGGTTGAATACGATTTGCCACATTCTGAAGAAACCAGCGCAGGTATATGTCAAGGATTTGTTTATCATCTTCACTACTCACATCGGAATAGCTCACATCACTTAGTTTCGAAGTCTATCAGTCAAATCAGGCCACATATTTAAAATATCTTTAATTAATTCTAAAATCTAGAATTGCACATCAAAATGTTATGATGAACAGACACTTAACAAGCTCAACACATGAATGAATTCAGGTCAAACTTCACAACAGAATCAACTCGAAGTGTATAAAATTATTGGGCAGCAATTAAGTGTAGTTATCCCTCTCATCACCTACTTGGCCTCAGCTTAGTTATTTAAACCCATTTAGGTCAGATAATTACCACTGAAGAGATCCCACTTAAGTTCCTTTTCAACATTTCTACTCTAACTTCATTTTAATTCCACAATCAAGCCCAATCAAGCATTCAAAATACGACTCATCCACATGTACCATTCAGATAAAAAAACTGTTTTAGAATCGTGCACTCCAATTTAGCTAGACAAACTCATATGGCCCACTTTAAAGCAATTTGCCCAAACAAATACGACCCAATTCGCTTTTTCCATATTTACCCAAACTCACGCACACGTTTTGACTTTTCAATCAGATTTCCTAGTCGTGTAAGAGGATGGAGGCAGGAAAACATGAAAACATAAAATCGATTAGGTCCAGCGACAGCTTAATCCAATTCGAACACTTTTTGCTGGACAATTTCCGGTAGCTGTTGTGACAGAATCAATATCAAAAAAATAAAAAAAAAGTGATCAAATGAAATCCACTTGGTTCTCCTTGTAGTCACCCAAACCGGGAGATAACATAACGCCGATCAATAAATGTCAGTGAGTGAATAATTTTGTGATAGGGCAGGAAATCCGGCAACAGCCGATGGGGGATTCATCACTGATGGGTGTTTCTGAATTAGTCCATGAATTAGAGAACAGTCGAGCGTGAAGGTTTAGAATGGGAACACAATCAACAGACACTACCGGGAAGCAATTCAATCAAGGGATATGGAGTGGGTGATGAATCGTGTTAAGATGTGCTTATCGCAAACAGCACAACCCTCTGTCGAAACAGAATGGCTCGTGGGGGCTACATATCAAATTCACTTACCTAACTGAGAATGCACTTCGTCGAGCATTTTGACCCTCCTCCTTGATTATACGATGCGATTTCTTCTGGCGCTCCTTTTCACGATCAAAATCAATAGCAACAGCACGTTCCAGAGATTGATGGCATATGGCGTCCTTATCCGATACAGATTTTAGATTCCTGATCACATAAGTGCCTCCGAAACGTGAGTGACGACCGGGTGGTGGTCGTGCGATTAGCTTTTGTTTTTCTCGACGACGTGCCGCTATTAATTCTTGCTCGTCGCGTTGCTTTTCGCTAGCACTACGCTGCAGTGATGCATCGGCCAGCGATTCGGCTGTCTGTGAAATAACGAAAATGGAAAATAAATTCCAACCCTTCCGGACAGATTTATATTCTACGCCTAGTTAGATGCATTGGCTAGCTGCTATTGTTTACCTGTTCACGGAACAGCAGACAAAGAATTTCCAAGCCGTGCAGATGATATTGATTTTCGTCAGTCGAACTAACGACATAGAGCACTAAGTCAAGGATGCCCGACTGATGTAGAGCCCAGATAACTTGATCATGCATACTGGCATCGTTGTCCGCACGGCACTCGGCTTCAGGATTGGCCGGAACTTGTAAGACATTGCGGATGAGTACAAGGATTCGCTCAATCAGGAGACCCTGTTCTTCGCTTCGCAAAGCCCAATCCTGAAATGAACAAATCAAAATTAAAATTGAAAATATTCCCAAAAAAAAAACCAATTAATGTACATCCCTTAATATACAAATGTATGTACATACAGGGTGGGCCAACTTGGACTGATTGATTTGAAAGGCTTATAATTTTTTTTTTTGTTTTTTGCAGATAATGTCATCATACTCAGTGCAAGAACCAGTAAAAATTGTTAAATTTGATTATGTTTCCGGACGATCAATTATTGCAACGCAAAGAAAATACCGCCAGCATTTTAATATTGCGATGGCCCCCCGTTCAAACATAATAAGAAGCTTAATGAGCTCTTTTGAGGATCGAAGTGCAGTATTCGATGAACCACGAAGAAATGTTGCTCGACCTGTTCGCACTGAACAAGCTATGGATGCTGTACGAGCAAGTTCACACTGATCCTTCCATCTCTACTCGTCGACGTGCTACTCAATTGGGCATCTCCAGATCATCGCTACGACACATTCTTAAATTTGAAATGAGGATGTTTCCATATAAAATTCAATTGGCTCAAGAATTATTGCCGAGAGATGGACCACAACGGCTACAATATGCCAATAGGTTCATTTTGCTTGCGATAGAAAATGCCAATTTTACATTATGAGCGATGAAGCACATTTTTATTTAAATGGTTATGTCAATAAACAGAACTACCGAATTTGGTACTGAAAATGCGGGAGCATTGCATCAGCGACAATTACACCCTCTCAAAAGCACTGTTTGGTGTGGAATTATGGCTGATAAAGTTATCGGGCCTTTTTTTCGAAAACGAAACTGGTGATCCAGAAACCGTCTCTGGGGCGGTATACCGGACAATGTTGGGACATTTTTTACATCCGGTAGTTCTCAATAATCGTAACATATGGTTTCAGCAAGATGAAGCTACAGCTCAGAACGCGAGAGACACAATGGTGATTCTGCGAGAAGTTTTCGATGTCCGCGTAATTTAAAAAAATTCTGATTTCGCGTGGCCACCTCGTTCCCCAGATTTGACGGCCCCTGATTTTTTTTGTGGGGTTCCTTGAAGAAACGGGTTTACGTCAACAAGGCACAAAACATTCAGGAACTACAGCAGAACATTCGCACAGAAATTGTCAATATCAATATCGCCCTTTTTGACACCAATCTTCCAGGGAACTTCTTACGCAAAAGGTTCATTGTTTTGTCCGCAGTATCGCATGTCGCGCCGTCTTGTTGAAACCAAAAGTGAAATAAGCCTTTTTCACGCATTTCTGGGACCACATAATCGGCCAACATCCACCGTTATCGATCGCCATCCACAGTATCGCCAACTTTGAAGAAATACGGTCCAATGATGGTTTTAGCGCATACACCGGCCCAGACAGTAACTTTTTGTTCATATAGCGGCTCTTCGTGAATAATGTGAGGATTTTCGGTGCCCCAGAAGCGACAATTTTGTCTTCAATCTTCAAAATCTTTAACTCGATCTTTGGGATAGAATTTAACCATCTGAACTTTAAGAAACTTTGTTTCCTAGTCCTAAGTCTGGGGAATAGTGGTGGGACATCACTACAATATTCGTTTCAAACTATTCGGTCAAAAATTATTTGCCGATTTCGGAGTTAACAGAGAAGTTACATGGGCTCATCATAGCTTTATGGAGTAATGAAACCATGAAGAATGGAAAACTCGTCATTTCCATTAGAATGTCTCTTGAAGTGACTAACATCATACGCTAAGGAAATAATCGGAGCTTCAGGAGGAACTGCTCGACGAGTGATCAGATTTCGGAAAAGAAATGGAAATTTCACGAAACGGTGCACCAAATATTCAGAGATTTTAATAATACTCTATAAACAAATCGCAAATGTATCACATCTTTGTAAGGTTGCGAATCCCCGATAAGTTGGTCAATCTGATACAAATACTGGACAAATATGACATTTAAAAGTCTGAAACATTAGTGATGCCTAAGGGTATATAGGACGCAGTTTAATAATGGAACTATTCAAAACAACTTTTGTTTCGTAATGTCAAAATCTGTATTTATAAAACAGTAAATGTAACACTCTGGTCCAGGCAAAAAAAGGATGAAAACCTGTGATATCTATTACGGTAACTGTTACAAGGAAAATAAACAACGCATATTCGGATGCGGATTTGTTATTCGAGGAAGACTCTGACAAAAAATCTTAAGCTTCCGGCATGTATGTAAGTGAACGCCTCATAACAATCCGCATCAAAAGCATCCTCGGCAACATTATTCTAATATGCGTTCATGCCCCTACGGAAGAAAAATATGATCGACTTAAGGATGACTTCTATGATCTCCTGGACCGAACCAATGCCCCAATTATGACATCATAATTGTACTAGGGAATATTAAGGCAAAACCGGGCAAAGAGAACATATTTGAGTCAACCATAGGAAAACATAGCCTACACAACACCACGTCCGACAACGGATTCAGGCTAATTGACTTCCTAGTGGGGCGTAACATCCTTGTAGCAAGCACACGATTCTCACATCTCAACATCCATAAAGGAACCTGGCGGTCACCAAATCATTCGACTATGAACCAGATTGAAGGTTGATGCTATGGAGTCGAGCAAGACAACAAGAGTTTGACGTCGGAAAGATACAATCGCAGTAGTTTCCCTCAATCTCTCGCAAAGTCGGGTGATACCGGCATTGTCTGCTTGCGATCAGAGACGCTGCCTCTGATGTGCTGGATTTCAAACCGCCACCAGCTAGAAATCGCTGGTTTGATGAGCAATGCAGACAAGCCCATGTAGCAAAGCAAACCGCCTACAAAAGCCATGCTACTAGACGGACAAGAGCCGCTCGTGAGCTCTACGAGCAGAAAAGGAGAGAGGAACACACGATTTTAAGGAAAAAAAAAGAGAGCACGAAAAGCGTGGGATGGAGGACATGGAGAGATGCTACCACAGGAATGACGCTCGCAAGTTTTTCGAAAGATTAAAACGAACATGCAAAGGCTATAAAGCCAGAGCAGAAGCCTGTAGGGATGAAAACGGACAACTAGTATTAGAGCCACAGTCGATGAATGTGGAAAACCACTTCTGTACTGTATAACGGCGATGATAGATCTGATACCGCTGTCAGGTAGAATGATCCATTCCCAAAGGACGAAGATATATACAAGAGAATTCCGTCTACCTGTTCTAGATGAAATGAAGATTGTTATTTCGAAGCTTAAAACTAACAAAGCCGCGGGCGCAGACGGTCTTTTACTGAGCTATTTAAAACGGCTGAAGTTGAATTTGTAGGGCACATATACCAGCTCTCAATTGCCCCAAGGTAGCACTATATAAATCACTATAATCACGGTCCTCATTTATGGCACAGAGACGTGGACTTTAACGAAAACGAATAAGGATCGGTTGCTTCGAGAGGAAAGTACTGCGTTCCGTTTGTATAAACGGGGGGGGTGGCTACGCCGAGTTTTCTAATCTAATGTGGCACGCACAGATGGAAGAGGACAGCCAACTAGAAGTGCAGCACTAGAAACAACCGGCAAAAGATCGTGCCAGTTGAAGATGCTTGTTGGTTGAGCCCCAGGTTTACATCGGACTGTAGCGCCATCTGAGAAGAAGAAATGCCCCAAGACACTACGAATGTGAAGCTTGATCTCTGACTAAGAAAAAATAGATTTTGGATCTTAAGGATGTGAATTTGTCGTAGAAAACAGAACGAAGAAACACGCGAAAGAAGCAATGAAGAGGACTGAAGAAAACGAATGGACAGTAGACGAACCGTCAAAAGAATAATGAATGAAAAACCCGAAATTGAAAAATTCGTCACCCTTTCAACACGCTTCGTGTGTTTATAAAATACACCAATGTGTCGGGGCAAAACTATACCAAAGACTAAGAACTCTGCGACTTCCGATTAAATATCAAGTTCACTCCATTAATTGGTATTTTTTCCTGAGGCACTTCAGGCTTACAGATTTTTCTTGACTCAGATTTATCTTCATCTCCCGCTCATGAAGTATTTGCAATAACCTATTCTACTTCATACTTTGATAAAACTGAAAAATGAAGTAAGAAAAAGAACTGTCTACTTTTATTAATATAACCATGAAATAGTCTATTCGATTTAAAACGTCATCTGTCGATGGCAAACCAACAAATCCAAACAACATAGAACGCAAACTCTGCCAGCCACCTCATCTACCGACAAACCATTACTTATTCATTCCAGTTCCAAACTTTGTCGGGGCGAATTATCAGGAATTATCTCTCCAAGCATCCTTCACCCTTTCAACATCCTCATAGTCTGCAAACAAATCTGGAAGTGACAATTAGTTGCTGTCCGGTTTCGACATACGACGCGCGAAAACTTTACAATCCATTCTTGTACTAGGATCTATTGCAGACATACTCGTATACTATTCCCTCTCGCACTATCGCCATCAAGAAAATCTCGCAGCGTGTCTACATACGGTTACATATAAGTATGTATGACTACAAATTCATTGCATCGACGGTAAAGCGAATGCACTTTAATTAATCCTTTTAATGGATGTGGAATTATGTGATGTATGTGCGAGTATGTACGAGTATTCGCACATTCATTCTCGGCAAGGAAATCATTGGCCAGGGCTGATTGCGGTAGAGCTGATTCTCTTTACATCTCCCCGTTTTTCACATTCTGTGTTTCAAAAAGAAATTGGCGGCGAGAATTGAGATAACACAGTTTTCGTTTTAACCATTTTCCTGTCGCTTTTCTCGTTCCCAGTGAGTCCTTATGCCTTTCGGTCTGTTGGGAATGCCTTATTTTTATTTTGTTAAACATTTCGGTTTGCAAACTTGGAATGGTCCCAACAGAGACTGATTTTTTTTGTTTGTGCAATTACGTAGGTAGATTGAAAATATTTTAAAACTGTGGGAAACAGATACATTTAGTTTGCAGTAAAAATAAAACAACTTTGAGGACAGCAAAACAAAGTCATACAAAGAAGCTCGAAGACAATAAACTTAGGTAAAAACTAGCGTTTTTGCTAACATAATAAAATTATTTTTAAACAGTTATGTCTGGCATTAAGGTAGGTGTAAAACAATGAGAATAAAAATGAAAAAAAAAAAGTGTCTACAGGTTTTGCCCCCAATGTAAATGGAGAGTTGTATGGTGGGGCAGACGTGTTTTAGAATGTTTGTTGCTGAGATAAATAAAACTTCTTTTATTATATTAATAACACAGCTCACTATTGCTTTTTATTTTATTTCAGAATGACAAACCATTGTCGGTGTATTTTTGGTTTTTTGTTTTTAAATAAGCTTCTTATGTTGGACAAAAATGCATAAAACTAGCTTAAATATCTTAACTAACTTAGAATACCTTAATGGCCCTGCGCGGACACTCTAAAGCATACAGAATAAACTTAAAACTATGTCCTGCGACCTAAGATTAGCTTACGGAAAATAAATATATGATTAAAGCTAAAAAGTTCTTAGAAAAACTTAGCATTATTTATACATTATTTATACTATAACTTATTTTTTTAATGTTGTTTTTTTTTTGTTTTGTTATTTAAATTAAAATTAAACTAAACTTAACCCATCCGCCACTCTAGCCAACCTTAACATACCCTAACCCACCCTAAACTAACCTATCTTAGTCTAAGTAAGCCTGCCAATGGCGTGGGGAAGAGAAGCTCATTGAGGTAAATGCTAAAATCACTGAGGTACATGCTAAATAAGATCGGCGAGTCGATCGTACTCTGTTCCAGTCCATTATTGGTCCATGTTTAAGTATATATAACGTTGACAACTTTCACAACGAACTCTCTACCGGTAAGCTTGTAAATAATCATATAGGCAGTGGTTTGCTTATGCCCAGTCGGCTGAGGACCATCTAATGAGACAGGCACCCGTGAATTACGAAGGTGGTCCGATAAGTACTTAGAAAAGAAAAAACTAAAATTTTGGAGAAATGGCCATTTATCTTTTAATATAGTCTCCTTTTAGCTCGATACACTTGACCCAGCGATGCTCCAACTTCTTTAACCCGTCTGAAAAATACGTTTTCTCGATGTCTGCAAAGTAGGCCTCCGTGGCGGCGGTGACCTTTTCATTCGACTGAAATTTCTGCCCGGCGAGTGACTTTTTCAAGTTTGGAAACAAAAAGAAGTCGCACAGGGCCAAATCTGGAGAATACGGTGGATGGGGCAGCAGTTCGTAGCCCAATTCGACCAATTTGGCCGTGGCGAGGCCGGAGATGTGAGCCGGTGCGTTATCATTTAGGAAGAGCACTTATTTCTTCGCCAAGTGGGCCGCTTTTTCTTCAATTCGGCGTCGAATCGGCCCAATAATTTGGCGTAGTACAGCTCTGTGACCGTTTTGCCCTTCTCCAGGTAATCGATGGGGATCACACCTTGGGAATCCCAGAAAACGGTGGCCATCACCTTTCCGGCCGATAGGACAGTCTTCGCCTTCTTCGGAGCACGTTCGCCGGGTGAAATCCACTGTTTCGACTGTTCCTTAGTCTCTTGTGTGTACCAGTGGATCCATGTTTCGTCGACTGTCACGAAACGACGCAGAAATTCCTTCGGTTTACCAATACGAGATCGTGGATTTCTGTCACGTTATCCTCCGTGGTAGTCGTTTTCGGGGCACCTGGACGTGGCTCATCAAAAACCGACGTGCGACCACGTTGAAACTCGTTAAACCAATTTTTGATGGTCGCCATCGAAGGAGAAGAGTCACCGTACACAGCATCCCAACGCTCTTTGATTTCGCTGCGCGATTTCCCTTCCAAAAACAAGAATCGAATCTCCGACTGATATTGCTCTTTTTTTCATTTTTCTAAGATCCGCGGACACTCCCGCTTCCACACGCGGTCAAAACAAAACTACGAGTCCGATCCGGTTGAAATTAGCTAGTTAGACAGTACCTGTCTACTAGAATGTACTACACGATAGTAAGTTGCTCTTGCGATACTGGCGCCATCTGGCGGTGAGGCTAAGTACTTATCGGACCACCCTCGTAGTTCTTACATTTGTTCAATTGGATATCCGATACAAGTTTCAACGCAGCCTAAATAGGCTCATGCCCCGCTCTGAAACCGAATTGGTTATTCGGAATGATGCATTTGTCATCAACCCATTTAGACAGGGTTCTATTTCTTGGCCGAAATGAATATGGTATTAGCTCCTTCATTGACGACGATTGCGACGAGTGGGACGATTACGTCCCACGAAATCATCATTGAACCTGGTAAAATCAATATCATTTCGATGAGAGAAAAGATGAATGGCTCTATTATAAACTTCTTCAAAGTCCTTATACGGCTTATGTCGACACTTTTTCCTGATGATCATCAGGAGAAATCATCATTCAAGATGGCGCTTTCCAGTGCTAACTGTTTGTAACAGGCGTTAATTGTCTGAAGTTCTCGAAAGCTTAAGATCCTTCTGTTTGTTTTTACGAAATATTTTATTTATTTTCGGAGACATATTCGAGCTGTTGGCTTTGTTGAATTTTGATACTCTGTAATTCTGTTTGATTAACTGTTAGAATTTTTTGATGAGTTACAATTTGTATTGAATATTCTCTTGATTTACCAATTCACAATTTTTTATTTTCTCGATGTAGCCTCTTGCACTGAGCCAATGGAATCGTTCCCAATCGTACAGGCGAGTATATACCTATGTATATGCTTTTGAGATCTAAAAGCCTTTCTGTCAGGCATCTCCCATTTCCGCCCTAGGACGCCGTTTTGAACATACATTGAGTGGACAAAATAGTTATTGATGAATAAATAAATATTTTTCAAGAAAAACTTAGTCACCTTATTTTTTAAACAAACTTTGTACAGATGAGAATCCGACTTTTTCCAAATAGCGGTGCATTCTGCTCAGAAGTATCAGAACCATAACATTAAAGGTAGGTTATATTTTGCGTGCGTGAAAATATCGAATTTCGAGCCAAATAATATTATTATTATTACTTATTAATCAAAACATAAACGCACATGACTGATCTTAAAAGTAACAGGCCTAGTTACTGGGCTTATGGCTGGGATTAAATTTTATTTCAAAAGTACAGTAAAACAATAAGCGCATAGTTACAAAGGGAGCGTTCGAGAATGTCAAGTTAGTGAAGTTTCGAGCCACATAACCATTATTTGCGGGAAGCTCTTTTTTCGCCTTAAATTCTTCAAAAAGTATACGACTGAGGCGTGTCGAATGACTAAAGAAATTTCAGGAAATTGTAATTGAGTCGAAGCCGAGAGACGTCGAGCAGTTCACTGCTCTCAAACGGCAATGAAGAAAGTGTTTTCTGCATCGTATTGTGACTGGCGTTTAAATCGGATCAATTAAGGTAATACAAAGTGACGAAAATTATGGCGCCGTGGTCATGTACCAACATTGACGGGAAACCCATACCTGAAGGTATGTATTTGGATGAACCATCTCGGCGTGGTATACTACGAATCATCTCAACCAGATGAAACCATCACAGCGGCTCGCTACTACTTTTTATGAGTCGAGTATTGAGGGAAAACTGCCACAATATGAGCAAAGACACCATCGGACAAATGTTGCTCAGGTCGTTCAAGCCTACCTGTAAACATCGAAATGGGACTTTTTACCCCATCTACCGTATTCTCCGAATGTCGCTCCTTCCAACTGCCATCTGTTTTGTTCGATGACCCATGACCTGTCTGAGCATTACATCAAATCTTTCGAATAAACTTTATTTTTTTTATTTTTTTTTTATCCTTTATTTATTTACATCTGTCCGAATTCTAAGGCCAGCGCCTATAGATATATACTTAGTTTTGCAATAGCAGTGTTTACGAAATAAAAATATAACAATAAAATCACAGCTCGAATAAACTAAAACAAAATATATGCCTCCAATGGCGCATAGTTTTTTCAATGCAGAACAATGGACAAAACTTTCAAGAACAAACGTTTTACCATTTTTTTTAGGATAGGCTTAGATAAAATCCAAAAAAAAACGGCGGATTCCAATTGGTACACTTGATAAATGATAACGAGCTTGCTATAAATTGTGGGCCAAACACAAATTTCTTTTTAAAAATGCAATAAAATGAACAAATTTAATTTTTTCCATGTATTATGGCTTTATTGGTATGATCAAACATTCTCATTAAATATGAAATACAATTTAGTTCAAGTGGCTGCCTCGGCTGGCTTCGCAGTAGCGCATTCTGTAACCCCAATTTTCCAAGACCTTATTGATGGTTTCTGGCTGTAGCTCACGGATTGCTTGGATGATATTGGCCTTAAGTGCTTGAATCGTTTCCGGGTTGCTGGCATAACATCGGTCCTTCATGGTTCCCCACAAAAAAAAAAAGTCCAAAGGGGTCAAATCGCAGCGCCAAGGTGGTCAATTGACATCGCCAAGACGGCTGATAACACGATTTGGGAATTTGGTGCACAAAAGATAGATTGTGGCATGACATGCCATCCTACATGAACCAGAGGTCGTCCAAATCCATGTCTTCAATTTCAGTAAAAAAAAAGTCGGTTAACATGGCTCTGTACCGCCCACCGTTGACCGAAACGTTGTTCCCAGTTTCATTTTCAGAGAAAAATGGTCGAATGATGCCACCACTCCACAATCCGCACCAAACTGTCACTCTCTGTAGATGCATTGGCTTCTCGACAATAACGTGCGGGTTTTCCGAACGCCAGATGCAGCAATTTTGTTTGTTAACGTAGCCGCCGAGATGAAAATGCGCCTCATCAGAAAAGATGATTTTTCGCCCAAAATCGTTATCCAATTCAAGCTGCTCCAAGACCCAAACTGCGAAGCGATAATGAAGCGGGTAGTCGCGCCCCTTCAACTTAGTCAATTGAACCTTGTAAGCGAATAATCCGAGATCTTTGTGCAGAATTCTCCTCCTCGTGAAATGTTGAGCTGTTGAGATCGATGGCGAGTTTATTGAATTGAGTCTCTCTCGACTACAGCAGCCACATTCTCATCTGTGCGCACCGTACGATGACGGGGACCATGAATGTTGTCGACTAGCATATACGTGCTAGTGTCAGGAACTTATTGCACAAACTTGCGATCAGCAGTCGCGGTGGGTGCTTCATTCAAAACTAGAGATGAGACGAATATATTAGTATTCATCAAGATATTACTAATATTTCCACATATTAGGTATTACTAATACGAATATCTTAGATATCATGATATATTGATATTCGTCAAAATACACCATATTACTATATGAATCCAAGTCATACTAATACGAATATCTTAGATATCATGATATATTGATATTCGTCAAAACACACCAGATTACTATATGAATCCAAGTCATACTAATACGAATACCTCAAATATTATAATACTTTGGTATTCACGAATACGAGAAGGATCCAGTGCGAATGAACTAATACATAGGTACCACATATGCATACCGCATAGGCATGGGTACGAATGACACAGAATGAAACAGAAAATACACTACGCAGAACAGAAAATACACTGCGCGGAATAGAGCATACACTGCGCGAAATAATGATAGATCCAAATTAATTTTAGAGATTAAAAAAAAAAAAATAAGCATTTATAATTCGTATATGACCTTATGTTTGCAATAATATTTAATAATATCGCACATAATCTTATTTTTAAAGTATGACACTTATTTTCTTATACTTCATTTGACAACATGATTCCAACAGAAATGAATATCCAAAGCGAATATCTAAGAAAATTTCAGAACTGCGAACTCCACACTAATACCACCACCATCATAATACCAAATCTTCTTCACTATGGAATACACAAATATTTATGATATTTCGTATCGCTTTAGATATTATAATACTCAATAACGAATATATTCATATCAGGTAATATCTCAATATATTAGTATTGACCCACCTCTATTCAAAACTACTTTTAAAAAAACGCGTTCAATCGTAAGGCGACTCATTTCGTTCCGCGGAGGTATGCTACTGACTTTCTGTCAAGATTTCGAGCGGGAAACAGCTGTCAGTGTCAAAATAACCTATGATTAAAAAAAAACTAGATGGCCTACCCTTTAAACGAAACGTTTGGTATAATCTTGGTTTGGTATGCCCAAGGTGAACGAAATGAGTATGAATCATGATCGCTGAATGGCAATTAGTCCCTGAAAATAGCATATCAATTGATTTCTTCATAAAAATGGGGCAGTAAAATATGTATAATACGAGACTACCGACCCTTGCTTTCAGAGGTAAGAAAACACACGACGTGAAGTCAAAACGAAAGTTTTTCTTTCTTATCTTGAATCATCAATAAGAAAAGGTCAATAGCTCAATTGCTGTTTTTGATTTTAAGAGCATAAATTCTTGGTGTAGAATTATAAAGTGTTCTTTTCAAAATTGCCAACATACTTTAAAGCTCAAACATCGTAAATGGGGCAATAAAGCTGAGACACGTGGGCATCAAATTTGTGTCTTATTTTACAGGGCTAAATTGTTAGTCAGTAATGTAGGTAAGTAGCTGAAACGTATTTTTAAATACTTGAGAGCCATCAAGCCGATTCCTCTCATCGATCGTAGGTATAAATCGCCTATATCGACACTGGAATTTAATTAAGCTGTTGACGCAAAGTACTGTCTGCTCAGCTGGCGATAGGTTTATCGGGAACATGTAACAACTTATCTATAAAATACATTCGGAGGAAAGTACGGCCGAAGTTTGGAATCTTAGAATCTTTGCTCGGTCTTTAAAAAGAAAGATCCCTAAAGGGGCATCACCATCCCAATAAGCATCTGAGCCTTTAAGCCTCTTACAGAGGACTTGATAAATCAACCTACAAGCAATATGGGGCGGTTTCTGACGTTTTTAGTAGGAAACGATATGCTACAAGCCACCAGAATTCAAATTTCGCCTGGTGAGACACACAGCAGCGCAAGCGGTAGTTTTGTAATAAATAAAAACGTCCAAAAGGCAATCTACCGGTTTCCTGTTAATTGTCTGGTCATTGAGACCAGAATCCTGCATGAGTGTTTGCATTTTCAACAAAGCCGTACAGCACCCAAACTAAGTTAAGCAAACAACAACCAATCGGATTGGAAAAATCGATTATTTATCGATTAAGAAGACTTGGTTAACAGTAAGAGAGCAAGGAGATGGTTTTATGGACACTCGTGTGGGTTTTTGAATCAAGAACCCAGTGTAACTTTATATTCAAAATCAAATTGCGAGCTGCTTGTAGCAGTAGGCACTTTAAATTTTACGACCAAAACATTATAGTCGCACACAAAAGAACCAAAGTACTCTTGGCATCTGCAGTGCTGGTGTTAATTCAAGCGGAATCCAACCAACGATATATAGTATAAATGGCTTGCATAATTTATGGCGAACAATATAAACTTAAAACAGGATATGACAACGCAAACACAATGTAAGACTGAAGCACCATTGTAAATTCTAAAAGCAAGAATCAATTTTCCCCAAACAAAACGAAGCCAAACGCAAAAAAAACAGCATAACCCATCGCACCCACCATTCACCCATCCATCCATCCACTGGTAGCTCAATGCCTAGCCCACACCATAGTCGGCACGTTTTATTCTATCTGCCCTATACCATTAAATCGACGCATAAATGAAACAAAACGAGATTTAGGAGCCACGCAGCATACTTTCTGAACGAAAACAACCCAAGAGACCAGGCCCGGGAGCGTCCATCGTGCAAGCGCTCTCGCTTACGACCACAGAGCAAAAAGTAAAGAGAATGAGAGGACGAGTGAAAGAAAAATACTACATATGAAATTCTTTACAATAGCTCCCAAGAGTGATATAAGCGCCATGGAATCAGAATCGAAATGAATTTATGTCCTTTAGGTCAGCGGGAGAAGTCCCCGTCGGGAACGTGCTCTGGTTGTGTTACGCCAGCTGCCAGCTATTGTACGAGTATATGAGTAAAAGTGACCTCCTGGCATTGCTACTGAATCGAACTTCTCATTTTAATTTTTTAACCTCAGGGTCCTCGACACCCATTGTGGCTGAAGAACAATAGGTAGCCAAGATTGAGTTCTTGGTTCATATGTGTCGATTCGATGCCGCTCGAATGGTTTGGATCAAATACGATGTGTTGGTGGCAAATGTCGTTGGCGGAACGCAGATTGGCAGTGGTTTTGCTCCAGTTATGGCCAAGTGTTTAGGAAATCGATCGAAAGTGTGGAAATTCTATTTGTGGTGGCAGCCGTAACAGAGGTTTGTGGGGAGTTTTTTTTTTTTGAACATCCAACGAAACAGCAGAGGGAGCACAAGAGAATACAAGTTAATGAAAAGAATTGTACGGAATGGCACTGGCATTCAGGCAGAAGCGATTGCTTTGCATTCCAACAGCAGAATCGCTATTGAATTTTGATTTTAGTGGTTTAGGCGAACTCTTGTCTGATTGCCTGGTCCTAATGGCCTGGATGTTGTCATTTGTGCGTTCACTGCTTTGTTAAAAAAGAAAGCCATCCAAGCATTGAAGCTGTATCGTAGTATCGTATCCAACTACATCGTACAAAAGTTGTCGACAGTTGTTTGGCCTTTGTTTTACGACTCATGCAGGGTCGCATTGGTTCAATTTCGTAGCAGACAGTATTGCATGTTCGAATGATTGGGGTCGAATGGCTGATGTTCTGTTTGGTTTTATTGAAATGCACGAGGACTATAACTTGCTTGCTGGAATTCCGAATAGCGGGTATTGCTCGGACACAAAATGATTGGTTTTAATGGAACAATTCAGAGAAATGACCCGAGTAACACGGATTTGTAAGGAAATGGCAGCACATAATAGTGGGGCATTTAAGAAGCTTGGCTCTACTTTCGATATCGATTCGCATTGATAAATGCGAGTTGATGCAATTCTTAAGATAGACAAACGAGTACGTGATGTAATCCAAACTGATTCGTTGAATTCAGTGTGGATGCTATGTCTTAATGCACCTTAACCATGAAAGTAAGAACTTTACAAGACTAAACCATTTTTTTTAAATTAAGTAGCTTGTGAAACATGTAGAAAGCGATGGGCCCTATGACTTATGAGGATAGGTTGCGCCAAATAAGCAAATTAGGCGTAGATGTCCTCTACTTTTCTGATAAAATTAACGATTGATCGCGCAGGACTAGAGGAATCACGACTTCAATATCTTCAGAGCGACACTTTCCTTAAAGTAAGGCGACAAAAAGCGACACACTCACAAAGGTAGGATAGTTTTATAAGAAAGTTTAATTTTATGGAGTTACAGTGCTCCATGACTTAGTTAAAAGGTCTTCTAAACTGTCGTTAACTAGTTAATGGGTTGATCGTCTGCACCATTTTTCTTGCAATGTTTTTTCCAGCACTACACTAAGAAGAAACACAGCAAAATGAAAATTCAATCTCTCCTTGGGGAAAAAAGTAAAAAACCGTACAAAGTAGCTTAATGACAAATTCAGGTGAAGGAAATTTATCATTTATGAGTTTTACAATTAACAAAATGTAACATTTACGAATTTTGTGAGAGGATCTATTGAGTTACGACAAAAGTTTGCAAGTCGTTGATAGATATCTCTTCGTTCACAATAGTCCTTGGCATTCGCTAATGATTGTCACTGACAAAGAAGTTCTTCCCTATCCTTCCAAATTTATCGTTTTTATTTGTTTGTGTTTATACCAATATAAAAAAATAATTATAATGCTAGTGAACTTGATTGGGCAGTTTGGGTAGACCAGTTGTGTCCAAGAGACCCTTTTTGTATGCTGTACTGTATTGTCAAGTAGAATGAATGAATAGAGGACGAATATCAAAAGGATAATAAGTGAAACACCTACATAAAATAAATGAAATACCGCCGGGAAGGCCGTGTCGTACATAAGAGAACAATATAAGGTTGGATCTACCAGACATGGAACAGAACAGCGAAACAAGGAAGGAAGGAACAGCGAGACTTTACGACGGATTGTGAACGAGGCTCTGAACTTCCGAGAACCAATATGCCGCTAATAATAATAATTTTATGCTATATGATAAATTTAACAGATTATTGGAGGTATAAGGGAAATTCTTTGAGTCACTATAATTTGTCTAGCATAACATGGACATTCGGTATAATAAATTGGGCTCATACAAATTTGGCAATCTTGGCCCTCACATAGGATAGTTCTCAAACACTACTTTAGTCTATCACCAGAAAATTTTATATGAGGAAGAGTTCAGCAAAATGCTACAAAAGATATGTTGAAGGAAACAAGAGTTAGGCAAGATCTGAACATGACTAGAATAGTTTACGAATAAACGAAAATAAAAAAAAGAATAATATTCTTGAGTTTCGCCAGCTATGTATGTACATATGTATATGTATATTCGATTTTTTTTTTTTTTTTATTATGTTGGTACACAAGTCCTCTAACATACATAAATATATTATACACTATCGGCAACCAAACTTGGTCAATTCTGTGGACGAGATCTGGTGGCTGCTAGAGTTAGCTACAAAGAGCACGGAGAAATTGAACACTTCCTCGTGGCGTCTGCTTACTTCTCCTACTCGATACTGGCTCTGTCCGTGAAGCCAGAAAGATTGGATTCATCATTTGTTACGATGCTATTGCTCAAAACACTGTTTGGGGCAGCAACAAATGCAACCGGAGGGGAGACCATCTTTTTAACTTCACTCTTTCGTCCGACCTTGGAGCAACTGTCTCTCAACCAACCTTTGTGACGGCAAGACGACAGGAGGCGGTTGACCTAACCCTGTCTAATAGGAATGTGAAGGCTTTGACTAACTGGAGAGTCATAACCTGAGCAGCGCCCTCACCAACTGTTTCGAGCTCGCATGTCCTGAAAAAAACCTCGCTGCAGGAAATTGGTTCCCTGGCGAAACGCTGAGCTCCAACATCTTTGCAGGGAGGTCAGAAGTCTCCTGAACAGATTGCTTAAATCTAACTCGGAAGATGACTGGAATAAGTATCGAAGATCGAAGCAAAAGGAATATAAGAAGCTTGTTCGTAAATCGAAGAATGATTCCTATAAGTCCTTCTGCGAAGAGCTTACATAGCCGAGCACGACCCGCAACGTTCCAGGTTAACATTCTCAAACGAGGAAAATCGATAAAGCTCGATGTACTGATGGTACCTTTACTGAGTCTAAAGCGGAAACTCTTAGGTTACTGCTTCAAACCCATTTGCCGGGAAATCAGACTGTCATCGGCTCGTTGCACACTCCTTCATTGGTAACTGCGACTGAAACGATGAAAACAATTCGGCGTATATATTGCGTCACGCATGGCAATTACTGATGCCATTGAATTTGCTGTGGCATCTGATGGGATACACACTGTTATGCTGCAAAAAGGTAAAAGACAGCTGCTTCCTACTCTGAAAAGAATTTTCACTGCTACCTTAGCACTTGCCTACATATGTACATATTCCTTGACATCAGTCTAACGTCCTTCTTGCTGAAAAGCATGGAAAGACTAGTAGAGTTGCACGTGCTCAAAGTTGCCCTTCGAATGCATCCTCTCTCGGACTTGCAAAATGCTTATCAGCGCGGACAATCCTGCGAGACTGCGCTTCAAAATCTAGTTGGGAGAATTGAATGCGAACTCGATAGGAAAGAGAATACTGGGCATTTTCGTCGACGTTAAGGGAGCTTTTGGTAACGCTACTTTCGACAGTATGTGTAACACTACTAGACGGCATGGATCAGAGCAATGCTTGTGCACTTGACATTGATCGCTGATGCAGACCTCGAATAATGTGTCAAATCTGGCGTAAACAGGTGCTGCCCGCAAGGCGGCGTCCTGTCTACGCTATTATGGTGCATGGTGGTCGACCCTCTGCCCGATACTCTCAATGCCACTGCAATCTATGCCCAGGCCTGTGCGGATGATGTTGCTGTTCTCTATCGGCTCATGTTTAACGACTGTCTGTTTAAAAACACAGGCGGCGGTAATTGTAATCGAGGACTGGTACACGAGTAATGGGCCGTCCGTTAATCCTCTTAAGACTAATGTCGTTCTTTTTACGAGGAGGAAAAATACTGGCATTACTCAGTTGGTGCTAAAAGACATTCCCATCCCGATATCCAAGGAGGCTTAAGTGCCTGGGAGTCATCTTAGATAGCAAGCTTCTTTGGTCAAAGCATGTTGAGTCCAAAACCACCAAAGCTCTGTCAGCTTTTTGGCAAAGCAAAGGTGCCTTTTTCAAAAAATGGAGCTTATCGCCGAAAAAGGTCCTCTGGATCTATACGGCAATGATAAGACCGATAATCTCATAGGCGACTATGCGGGGCTCGGGCGCTGGAATTTTCTTTGATCGCGAAAACATTCGACTGCACTTCTCGTTAGGAAAATATGCGTCTGTCTTCCAATCAGAAATATACACAATCCTAATGGCCATGCTTTATGTTGTGAAGCACAAGTGGAAGGAAAAAAGCCTATGCGTCTGCAGTGACAGCCAAGCTGCACTCAAAGATGTGTCCAGGCCTCTATCCAGCTCCAAATTAGTGCATAAACTCAAGACCTTTTTGAACAAAGTCGGAAAACTAAATTCGCTAAGGCTTGTATGGGTCCCAGGTCACCCTGAGATCCCAGGAAATGAGATCATCGATGAACTCGCTAGAAGGGCCTCAGAGGAGAGTTTCTTAGGACCTGAACCCGCCTTACGTCTACCTGCTTCCACGGTCAAATCCGACGTCAACGATTGGGTCTTTAATGCACACAGTCGTATATGGAGAGAATATACAGGCTGCAGGATGACTAAGCGAGTACACTCTGATGTCTGCAAGAAGTCCGCAACATTCTTCTTATCCTTAAGAAGAAATGATTGCAGAAGTCTTCCGGGCGTCATTACGGGCACTACCATTATTGCTACGTGCTTTTTCGCAAAAAGCCGAGAAGTTGTTAATGGTGGAGGGTACTTTGGAAGCCCCAACACGTCAACAACGAATGAAAACGTTGAAACCTGAAGAAAATTTTTATAGACAATCGTCGAATCACTATCAGTGAAGTTGTTGAAGATACAGGCATATCGGTTAGCTGGTGCCATGACATTTTTGCAGATATTTTAGGCATGAAACGTGTTCCAGCAAATGTTTATCAAAAAAACATCGCATAAGCAACGCTCAAGAACTGTTGAATGATGTGAAGGCCAAATATGTGAACGTTTTGTTCACTGTTTTCTTCGATTACAATGGTGGGGTTCTTCATGAGTTCTTGATGGATGGCCGTACGATCAATAAGGAATATTATTTCAAAGTTATGCGCCGTATACATTATGCGGAATATTCGTTGTATGAAAGACTTTGATTTCTTTCCCCTCTTGGTATATTCATTTTTATGGCCAATTCAATAAGACGCCAAAAATAAACCATAGAACACAAATGTGATATTTTACTTGGACGCTTGTCGATCTAGCCGGCCAGTTTGAAAGGGATAAGAGCCTATTATGAAGGAAGCAAATATCATTCAACACACCGCCCATAGTCTCTATTATGTTTATTAAAATTGAATTGTTTTTCCTCGATTAAGGAAATTTGAACCAACGTTCCAACTGTTACTAACATGATAGTTTATGTTATTCAAGTTTCCTCTATTGATAACACTTTAAATTATGTCAATAGCCGAGCATGCTTTAATCGACATTTACGAAATGATTAGGTTAACTATCGCTCAACGTATTAAAACCGTTCAAGGTTTCTACTAAAATAAAAATTTGTGTTTTTCTATTTATGGAAATCCCATGGTCACTTTAATCATTTGACTGAGCGAACACTTCGTTGCACTATTGAAAGAGTCTACGACGGAGTTTTTCTCCTTTACACCAAGGGCCGAGAGGTTGCAGACGATGCTCCTCAAAGGCGTGCAGACCCCGAGGAAATGCTCTCAGAGCTCAATGAGTTCGAGAGTGACGACCTCAAATTCGTGGGGATAAAGCCATTCTCCACGGTGCGCTACCGAAGGGAGAAGCGAGTGATACCCTGCTGAAGAGGCTAAGGAATATCAATTCCATAGCATCCCAGACTGTCACATGGGAAAAATTAAAAAGGAGCGGAAACATTTTACAATGTATCCGCTGCGAAAGGTTCGGGCACGCCGCGTCGAACTGCGAAATGCAGCGTCGATGCGTTAAGTGCGCAAAGAACCACAGGAACGAGGAATGCGACCTTGGGAAAGACAAGGTGGCGGACAGAGATCAGTGTGCCTTGTGCAGGAACCGAGGACACCCTGCAAACTATCGGGGATGTCCTAAGTTCTAGGACGTCAAGAAAGAAAGCCTGGCCCGTAAGCAGAAGGTCGAGGAGAAACATCCCTCGGGCCGCTTACAAACACCAGCCGTCACATCCCAGTTGACCTACGCCCAAATGGCGGCAGGCTCGGGAAAGACGGTACAAAAGCCCATGGCTGTTCGTAAAGCCGCAGTGCCTGTCTCTAAGGCACCGGAGGCGGAGGTGGATATCTGTTCGATCTTGCTCGCAATCCAAGGGCAGATTGGGCAGCTCCAAAAACAGATCCAGGAGACGGCGACCCGAGTAGATAGTATCTGCTCGCTTCTGCCGGGCCTAACGCACCTAAGGTCGTGATGGGTACACTGGTAGAGAGCCCCTTGAAGATCCTGTCGGTGAATGTGAATTCACTGATAAGGATTGAGCGACGAGCCGTACTTTTTAACCTGTTGCAACACGAAAGACCCGACGTACTCTTGGTTAGCGAAACAAAGCTAAACCAGAAGCACAAAATCCGGCACAGTTCTTATAGAATAATTAGAAGTGACCGACCCAATGCTACTCAAGGCGGGGGAGTTGCGATCTTTATTAAAAATAATTTTAAACATAAGGTCATATATAGCGGTGAAGTGCGGAGGTTCCAGGTGCTAGAGGCCTGTATTGTGTGCATTCCTCTCCGCAATGGAAAGCGAATGTACATTGTATCCGCATATGCACCTGAAGCACCTCAACTCAATATTTTTATCACAGCGCTCGAGACACTCTTTCGATCTCTGCGCTTGAACTCGGTAGAAAACTTCTACATTCTGGCCGGCGATTTAAATGCCAAACATAGTGACTGGGGAAATAACATACCCTAGGGGGAGCCTACTAAGCCAAGGAGCGGCTCCTATCTGGATCGCATGCTGATAGACTCTCGACGGAGACTGGCAGACACGAACGAATGGTCTATTAACTGTTTACGGACCATTGTATACGATAGTGACCATTGCGGACTATGTGCCGTGATCACAGTACCTGACGAGTTCGCGGAAATGGCAGAGCACGTCCACACGCACCCCTACGATTACAGTAGGGCGCGTTAGCCACGCTTCGCCAATTCCCTGACGATAGCGCTCACTTCGAGCGCCTCCTTCCCACCGTCTAATAGGAACATGTCAAACTACGAGATTGACAGGTACCTCAAACAAATGGACGATATAATTAAACAGACGATGGACAGTACAATACCACGTCAAGGACATAACGATACTACAAACGTGTACCGAAACGCGACAATCGACGCACTGCACAGACAAAAAAGTAGACTCCTGACAAGACTCAAACTCTTGTACAGGCGGTTTACCGACAGACAAAACTCGGAGGTCAGGACACTGAAGTCACTGATTAATAATATCCAACAGTTAATAAAGGAAAATTACAGAATATCTGTAAGTTTGCATTGGAACAACAGAATTCGTGCTGTAAAATCCAACAGCGCGAGTATGTTTCCGCAAATAAATAAAATATTTCGGAGAAACAATCAGAATGACATTCAGGATCTAAAACTTCCGAGAACGTCAGAAAATGAACGTTTGCTACGAACAATTAGCATCGATCCAGAGGGCGCCATCCTGGATGACGACTTCTTCGTGATCGAGGATCCTCAGGAGAAGGTGGCGGCAGTCGGAGCTGTTTTCCAGGAAGTGTATAAGGTGTATGATAGCAGTCAAACCACGAATTCGAAAACAGAGTTCTACTTCATCACTCCTACCTTAGAAATGATATCGATCATTGGCGATCCGAGAATCTTGGTTTTATCAGGTTCGATGACGATTTCATGCCGTCACCAATGAAGGGGCTAATACCCTGTTCATTTCGACGGAAGATCTCCAGATGATCTTTCGGTCATTGAAAAGGAAAAAATCCGCCAGTGGCTGTAGAGAGGTACACCATCCTGTTCAACAATGCACTGAATAATGCATATTATCCAGTGCACTGGAAGACAGCGGTGGTGCAACCAATCCCCAAGAGGGCACCTCTAACCCGGCAAATCTCCGGTCGATAAGTCTCCTTCTGATTGTCAGCAAGGTCTTCGAGAAGGTGGTCCATAGAGCCCTGTCTAAATGGGCTGAGGACAATAAAATCATCCCGGATAACCAATTCGGTTTCTGAGCGGGGCATGACACAATTCATGCCGCGTCGAAACTCGTGTCGGATATCCAATGGAATAAATGCAAGAACCAATGCACGGGTGCCTGTCTGATCGACAAAATTTAGCCTAACAAATATATTATCCAGCCGCAAAAATATCCGGGCAAATAGTGCATCCGCAAACCATTCGGAATGTCTTACATTCCGCAAATTTTTATGGCAGGTCAGCAAGGAAGAAACCTTTTTTTGCGGAGGTAAATAGGGAAAAAAAGGTTAAAATTTGCTAAAACTTATAGCGAAGCCCTTGAAAGTTTGGAGAACTGTCATATTTTCCGATGAGAGTAAATTTAATATAATTGGATCAGATGGACAAAGATTTGTGTGAAGAAAACCCAACACCGAACTTTAAAGCAAACATTTAAAGCCTACGGTGAAACTCGGTGGTGGGCATCCTACGGTTTGGGGCTGCGTAGCTTATAAAGGAGTTGGGAACTTTTATAGATGGAATTATGACGGCCCTTGGATATATCGATATTTTGCGCAATAATTTGACCCAAAGCGCCGTCAAATTGGAAATGCAGGGAACATTTTTATTCCAACAGGACAATGACCCCAAACATTCTGCAAAGGTCACTAAAGAATGGTTATTGTGTAATGTCCCCCACCGACTTGTGACACCTCCCCAATCACCAGACGTTAACCCTATAGAAAATCTTTGGAGTATTTTGGACAATGAAGTGAGAAAAAGACAATGCACAAAAAGTATGAGAGCAAATTAACGGCAACTGAGATGAAGATGCTTCGCATGACAGCGGGAGTAACAAAGCATGACAGAATTAGAAGTTCAAAGATCCGAGGAAGCCTCCACGTAAAAAAAACCATCACAAGAAATATAGAGCGCGACCGACTCAGTTGGTATTGCCATGTTCAAAGGAGAGATCCTTTGAACCCCGTCCAAAAGGCGTTATCAATCAACATTCCAATTTCAACACGCAAAAAAGGCAGGCCGAAAAACAATTGGTGCAAACAAATGCAAAAACACCAGCATTTTATTGGCCTCAGCGATGAAGTAATCCCAAACCGGGAAGCCTGCCGCTACTTTCTGAGGTCAAACCGGCGGACCCCACAAGCGGACCAGTAGGAATGCAGTTAAGTGGGAAGGTTATGGTCCTACACTTCTGACCATAACGACGCCGGGATAAAAAGGAAAAGAAGAAGAAGAAGAAGTGAGAAAAAGGAAATGTTCAAACTAAACTGACTTTAAGACGGCAATTATGGAAGAATGGCTTCAGATAAGCCCTGACATTATTCATAATCTTATCGATTCTATGCCGAGGAGATTATAAGCCATTATCGAAGCAAACGGAATGCACACAAAATATTAGTTGCAGTTAAAACTTATTTATTTTGACTATATTTCGTTCACAACCTTAAGTGTGCAAATACTTTTTTGAGTGTATTTTTGTTATTTTTGCTTAATAAATGGAGTAATTTTTAACCAACTTCAATAATTTTTGTATTGCATGTCGTGATTTTAATTGCTTTTTCTTAATCTATATTACATTTCATTGAAACTTTAAGGATTACAGTCAAATCGAAAGAAAACTGGGTGTGCAAATACTTATTTTACCCACTGTATATATATTAGTTAAGTTAGAATAAGATATGTTTAGTTAGGTTTAGGTAGGTTTAAGGATTATATAAAGAATGATCATATGCTAAGTTTTTTGAAAAAAAGAAAAAATTTTCTGAGCTTAAGTTAATTATAATAATGTTAATGTAAGTTATTTATATAGTAGTCGAAAGACATACGTAAAAATTATACAGTTTAGAGTGTCCGCCTAGGGCCAGTAAGATTCCGAAATTTGTAAGGATAGTTAAGCTAGTTTTAAGCCTTTTTGTCTAGGATAAGATAGATCTAAGAAACTATAAATAAAAATGAATTACAAAACAAAACACTTCGTTGCAAAAAATTAAGGAAACTATTTCTAAAATAATCTTAAAGCATTGAATTTCAATAAAATGTAAATAGACGTTTTTTTAAATTAAGCGAAAAGTTAGTGCAAAGTTGAATAAGAATAAATAACCGAAATACATTTAAGGTTGTTCAGTAATTAGCGGCCTTCTAAGGAATTACTTGATTTTCTTTAATTTCCGCTCAACGCGACTCAATAAATTTGATGACGTTGAATATTTTTTGGGGCTGAGGGTCCCATTATTGTGATTTAGAACAACAACCACTTTCAACTCCGGTTACTTACGCTTAAGTTATATATGTATATTTTTTTCTTTCGTTGATGATCAACCTGTGGCTTCTTGGAAAGTTCGATAGTGCTGCTCAGCCTGATCATGCCTCATTGATCGGATCGGCAGTCGATACCTAGATGGGTGAGATGTAACGTCCTATGTCAGGATTTCCAGGTCGATTTTAAAGATCTGCCCGAGCATTGTCATCTATCAAAATCGCTTTGTCTTATTTCTGCTCATATAGCGACTGTTTTTTCTTCAATACTCGACTCAGTAGCATCAATTTCAGTCAATAGCGATCTCTTGTGAATGTTTCGTTTGATATGAATAGCTCGAAATAAACTACACCCTGATAATCTCAACAAATGCAGGGCAGGCCTTCGAATCATGAATATTTTCCATTGGAGACGATGTGGAGGCATGTTCGGGCCCATCCCTCGATTTTATCACCCAATATCCAGTCACCAATACGCCAATACGTCACTATACGATGCAAAAAATATTTCCATTTCCTTCCGTTGAAGCAGAAATTCACCCCTGAAAGGCGGTTGCGTCATCTATTATCATTATTTATGGAGCGTCAAAGCCATTCTCTGCATGTCGTTTCCAACAGAGCAAACTCACAAGTCTTAACAAGAGCTCTGTGTACTTCAGCTGCAGATTTTTTTTAATAGGGTAGTTTCGTCGGAAATACTCTTTCCTTGGCACGAAACTAGGCATAGTTAAAAAAAAATTGTTTACACTTCAGCGAACTAACATACACTGAAGTTCAAGCTTGCCTACAGTGCTTCCTTGTGGATGGGTTACCATCTTAAATTGCATGCATCTGTTGAGCAACAGCGAGAACGTAACATATGTATATTAAATGTCCCAAATATTAGTCTATTTTATTTTTATTTTTTTTATTTTTCTTAAATAAAAGTTGAGGAAATGATAATGGATGTAACTATTTTATATTTGCTATATATAGTTTTACCTAAGAAAGCGTCACGTCAGATAGTGCTTAAGGCGAAAAGACCAGTAACGTATCGGAGAAAACCCGATTCAGATTTTTCCGTTGATACACTTCCCAAATGATCAAAATAAATGGTAAAGAATGGGGAAAGATTCGATGAATATAGAGCATGACGAAAATATTCCGGAGGCTCGTTGCCGAAGTGGAAGACGACACGTTCTTGAATTTATAATATAAGACGTTGTCTGCGGATTGACTGTTGAAATTATAAACACTTGAATGAATCGTGATACTTCATGGTAATAGTAGTGTAACTTTTCCAGATGCAATGGATCTATAGCCTTCAGGGTTGTGTGCGACACCGGGTTACTATAGCTCCATAATCTATTTTTCATTATATTATATAGTTAACCAGATATGTACTATTTATTTTTGGTCATCCGTTACCATTTTTTGGAAAAAAAACAGGTAATTTACTTGATTCTGTAGTGGTTACCAAATTGATATTTATCATAGCTTCTATTAATTGATACGGTACCCAAACATTAAGGCAAGAAACGTTTCCCAACCGACGCAAGTGATTTTCTACGCTTATGTAGAAATTCGTAGCAATCACTCCTACTAATTGAATTGAATCAGATTCATTTCTGACCTTAATATCGCTTGATTTAACCTTAATTATCAGAACCGAAATTAGTTCATCAATTTTGGCATACACGTTCTCTTAATGTATTTTCTCCATTCATTTGCGATTTATAAAAACGTTGAGTGATGCGTTATTTATCTCCAGCAAAAAAGTAATTAAGTTAACGAGACTGAATACAACGGACTATAAACTGTGAAATGTCACCATTCCACGGCTAGGCTGACCGAGACTTCGGTGTGAATATAAGCAGAATCTGCCAATTTACTCATAATTATGTATATCCAAACTACGTCGACCGTATTGGCTGAATGACTCGATGAAGCGTTTACAAGCATTGATCAGGTCAGGAAGCGGCATAAACGAGTAGATGAGGGTAAAATAAAATGCATGCATTAAAAAGGAAATATAAGGATGGATATGCAGCTTTTATTCCAAGATAGTTAGGGACTTTGACTAAATCAGTTCTTAATTTAATACGTCCAATAACATTGGTAGGACATCTCTGATTTTCCGGGCTAGTACTGTTTCTTTAATTTTATAATGCAATCCAAAGCTCTATCCAAATGTCTACGGTAAACTCTATAAAATCGCCATCGACGAAACGAGATAGGTAGAAGCAGTATGATCAACAATAAAAGGCGGTGTAAGGGTAGCAGCGGAAAAGATTCAGGTTGAACTGCTAACCATTGAGGAAATAAAAGAAGCAATCCACCAGCTTTAACAAGGCTAATATCGGAATTAATAAAATATATGGAACAATAAACTATTCCCGAAGAATCGATAAGCTCGGCCATCATTCCAGTACTTAAAAAGGGTGACCGAACACAATGCACACTACTATCTAGTTTTCAGAAGATGTTGTAAAATACACTAATAAAGAGACTGACATCATTCGCTGTGGAAATAATCGGAAGCCAGTGTGGTTGCAGTAAAAGTCGCTCGACGAGTGACTAAATTTTTGATAGCTTTTTTAGAGTGACCAGATTTTTGACAGCTTCTAAAAAAGAAATGAGAATTCCATAAAACTGTTCATCCGTGGATTCTAAAAAGCCATATGTCTACTCGTATAAGCTGCTCGAAAATCTTCTTCTTCTTCTCTTTAATTTTATGCTGGAATACGCAATGAGATTCCTTTAGGAAAATGAGAGGGGAATAACCCTTGAAGGAATCTCTAACTTACGCTGGCGATTTGTACCTTCTGGGAGACTGTGGGAAAATAATTAGGAGGAACACAGAAAGCTTAATATTAGCAGAAGAGTGATTTGGTAAGCAAATAAAGAGTAAACCAAATGTACGAAGGGTGGTCCAAAAGTAGTAATAATGAAAATAATACAAGGTGATTATAGTCTAAAAATTTTTTTTTTTTATATAGTCTCCTAACAAGTCAAAACATTCTGTATCTTGACCCTTCCAAAAGGTCTCAACAGCTGCCATAACTTCGCTTCCCCGGATATGGAAAACCTCTTTTATAACACCTTTACACAAAAAGGGTCCGAAGAATGACATTAACAACTACCGCCCCATTGCCAAACTGTCTCATATACCCAAAATCTTCGAAAGTATTTTGTATGATAATTTAAGTTTTCAATGCAAGTCTTTAATCTCCCCCAGACAACACGGCTTCCTCAAAGGTAGGTCTACAACTACAAACTTTATTGAATTCGTTTCCTTCACCCCTTCAGCCTTAGAAATTTGGCAAAGAAGTCGATGTTATCTCAACTGACTTCAGTAAGTCCTTAGATAACCCATCTTAATAAAGTGGATTTCCTCTTACCTGGAAAATCGCCACTACAGCGTTCGTTTTATATCTGTCCTCTCTAACCCCTTCCTTGCTTCCTCCGGTGTCCCCCAAGGCAGTCAATTAGGCCCGCTTCTTTTTATCCTTACCATTAACGATATTGAAATGGTTATCAAACATTCCCACATCTCTCTATATGCCGTCGATGCTAAGTTCTTTAAGATCATTTCCTCAGAACATGATTCTTCCCTTATTCAATCGGACCTCAACAGCTTTTCCAGCTAGTGCTCCAAGAACTGCCTGAACCTTAACATTTCCAAGTGTGAATCTATTACTTTCTCCCGCAAACGTAACAAACCTTCTCCCAGCCTCTACTTTCTCCATAATCAACCCCTTTCTACCGTTCAGGTGATCCGTGATCTTGGTGTATTATGCGACCAAGAACTCAATTTCCTTGCATATATCACCGATGTAATTCTTAAGGCCGATTCTGCACTCGGCTTCGTGAAACGATTGTCTAAAGAGTTTTCCAATCCCTACGTTAATTGGTCTCTCTATATAAGCTTTGTTCGCCCTATTCTGGAATACGCCTCTCAAGTGTGGTTTTCTTACTATCATTCACACATTTCCAGAATTGAGAGTATCCAACGTCGTTTTCTCCGTTTTGCTCTTCGTGCTTTACCCTGGGACAATCCTCTGATCCTACCTCCCTATCAAGACCGCCTAAAACTTATTAATTTGAACCCGCTGGAAGAACGAAGAAGGATGTCCAATTTCATCCATCGACTCCTCTCAAGTAACATCGACTGCGCGACCCTTTATAACTCTATCTTTTTTGACACTAACCCTCGTAATATACGAAATCCACGTCTCTTCTACCTATATGTACCCATCTCTCGTACCTCCTATGGCTCCAATGAACTGTTTCGACTTTAACATCAGCACTCCTTGTCTAAAACTTCGTCTCAATCGCCCTCTTTCTTAGTTTCCTAGATTGTAAGTTAAAGTAAGTATGTAGCTTGAATTAAGCGCAATAAAATGGGAGTCCCCACCAAAATCAAAATCAAATCAAATCAAATTTCTTGCCTCCTTAAGCCGAGGAAAGACATAAACGTCACCGGGAACTAGATTTGGCGAATAGAACAGGTATTAAAACAGTTCGAACCCCGTTTCTTGAAGGGCAGCCATTGCAAATGCGAATTTGTGACCCGGTGCGTTATCTCGGTGGAAAAGCACTCCAGCTCGCAGTTTGCCGCGTCTTTTTTTATTAATGACCTCCCGCAATGTTCTTATTTGGTCTGCGTAGTAAGATACCTGGATAGACTCACTTGGAATATCTTTGGCATCGATGAGGAGGCTAGCTTTCAAGTCATCGATTGTTGTTTGGTTTCAGGATCAAAATGGTAGATCCAGGTCTCGCCCATGGTCACGAAAGGTAAATAAAACACTTCCTGATCGAGCTTTTCGAGCTTTTTCATATGGAATTCGTTCGCAAGGATTCTTTTAACGCGATCCCTGTCAACTCAGCTATATGCCAAATAGTCACTCTTCGATCTGCCTACACAGCATTTTCGACTTTTTTCACGTTATCTTCAGTGAGGAACGTCCTTCGCGATGTTCATCTCCAGCGGATTTTCTGCCCAATTTAAACAAGTGCTGGCCTAGCGTGCTACTATGGAGAGGCAGAGTCCCTCAATGTTTTCACCAAGTCGCTGTGTATGTCTTTGGTAAACAGTTTTTACAAGCAAAAGTTCTTGGCAGCTCTAATTTCGTTTTTCTCCATTTTGATGTTTACCATTCGACGACTCGTATTCAAAACATTACGCTTACCCAGTGGATATATAAGCAAGCAAAATATCGAAATAAACAAAAGGCTGCAAAGGCAACTCGTGCGACTCGAGAAAATGTATTCAATTCTAAGTACTGGCCGAGTTACAAAATCGGAAAGATTAAGATGGACATTACACGTAGAATGAGTGGGCATTAGACCGACAGTTTAAGGGAATAATAACATAGTAAGCATAAGGATAGAAAGGATAATATAAGTCTGCACCTAGAAGAGGTAGAATAGATTAGCGAAACTTATGACAGAAGAAGGCTTGGCGAAGGGTTGCCAACGACGGCAACATAATCCATCATCTCAGCAAGTTATTCGAAACACGATGAATCGTTTTTGCACCACGTATACTCTAGTGGATGATACGCATCTCCAAAGACGACAAACAGTGTGAAAAGAAGAAGTTGCTGTTGTGGAACGAGTCGATTCGCCATCTTGCATGGCAATTGGAGCTATGTCCATCCACTTTGTGGAAAATTTTACGGAAAAATGTTGGTTTAAAAGCTTATAAGATCTTGTGCAAGATTTAAAACCACGTGATCGTTATACGCGTCATAGGTTCGGTGAATGGACCGGAAACATGATTCAGCTTGATCTTTATTTGAACCACAAAATTTTGTTCTCCGATGAGACCCATTTTTGGTGTGTTTTATGGGCTGGCGGAATCATATTTCTTTAAGGACGATCCCGGCCAGAATGTTACCGCCAATGGTTCTGACTTCTTCGTTCCTAAGTTGAATGCCATTGACGTGACAGAGCTTTGGTTTCAACAAGATGACGCAACATGCCCCGCGGCGCGCGACACCATCAATTTTTTTGGGAAACATTTGCTGAGCTCATAATTTCGCGTAATGGACCTGTGAACTGGCATCCACGATCCTGTGATCTCAGACCTTTATATTACTTTCTTTGGTGTATCTGAAGTCACTAACCTATACCGATAAACCAGAGACGATTTGGAAGTTAGTATTCGCCGTGTTATTGCTGATATACGGCCGCAGTTGCTCGATAAATTTATCGAAAATTTGACTTGACGATTGCGCCTCATTCGATCTGGCCGTGACGCGCATATGCATATGCCAGAAATCATATATGATTAATGGCGTCTAATTAAATAAAGCTAATATGCCTTTAAATTTCATAAAAATAGGCTAGTGTATGATATTTAAGCATGTTGTCGAGTAAGCAGCCAAAAATGGAGCTTTTTTTTGGATCTGCAGTCCATTTTGTAAAAAAAATCCGAGTTTTTGCGCGAGTCATCTTCATCTCGGACCATATATTCTTTATATAGTTACTGGCATTGACGTGGTTATCTCAGGTTGAAGTGGGCTTAAAAGTTAGCCCCGACCCTCTACCAATGCGAACATAGCTAATACTGCACTGCCAAAGTAGAGTAAAGGCATCGATCAAATTACGACTTGAACTTACTCGCAATGAAGTAAACGTTATTAGTTTGGACCCAGTTAAGAATATTCCGAGTTGAAATTATATTTATAGCTGCACATCGCCTGCATACATTTTAACGCAGCAATGTACTGTGAAATTGGGTAGTTCATTGGCGTACAGGAGGAACAAAATAGGATAGAGCCTTGCGGCCGTCTGTTTTCATGGGAAGTAATCATCCTCTGGTTCGATACTTGGCAAAGCTGCAGTAGGATTATACATATAGAGAAAGGAATAACTTTAATCCAATTCCATTCACGAATCCAAGGAAAAAGAGAGGCGGTGTTGAAAATATGGATTATGTACCGCACCGCAACCGGGAGAAACAGCTTTCAGAAGTTAACTCCATCAAATCCAACGGTGTCGTAAGTACGGTCAACTTGGGCGGTCTAGAGCAGGTTATGACAGGCGGTTCTTGTACAACAACATCTTGTTAAACGTTGTTTATGGGCAGGGAAGAAATGAATATGGAGTTTAAAGCATCAAAATTCACATGACTTGAGCTGACGCTTGCCTGAGCCTATTTGGCGCAAGTTTTTCCAAAGCACCTTACCTGTTATTGATGGGTCAACGCGGTTAGCATAATATGACTTTATTCCTCGGTCAATGATAAGGAAGACGCAAAGCCTCAACCCTTTATATTTTCCAACGACTATATGCTATTTACAAAGTCTGTGTGGCGGGAACCGCCTAAACAGCATTACAAAAGCCTTAGAATTCAAGTCGGATGTATGGTGTAACACGGGAGCGCCTTGGCGCAGTGAGTATTGTGTCGGCCACTTACGCAAGATGAGCGAGTTTGGATCACGATAACACCAACGCCATCGAATGATTATTTCGCGACGTCCCTCATCGGCGGGATACTGGCAAAACCCCCCGTTTAACACTTGCCTTGAAAAAGCTTCTCGGCTCTCGCCGTTCGGAATCGGCATTAAGCTTTAGGTTCCGTGCACTTGTGTGAAAAACAAATCGCACACAACATAAATGAATAAAAAGAAGCTTGGCTCCGGCTCTTCATGAGCTCTGACGCCATCTAAGGTGTCTGTCTGGCAGTACAATGGACACAGTATTTGTGTCTGAGTGCTCCAACAGATAGCAGAATTCTCCACAAAAAAAAAAAACAAAAAAAAGTTGCAACACTTGGCATGATCACGTACGCAACAAAGGAAGACTTCTCTTGCATCCCCACGTGATCCAACAATATCCAAATGTTTATACATTCTCCGCGGCAGCTGATTTCCACAGTAACACAAAAGAATCTCATTTTAGCAACTTGTATTAAAGGGAGTCTTTGCTCCTGTCAGTTGTTGCTTGCTACAGAGCGGTTAAAGAAAAGTCAAGTTGGATTTAAGCACAAATAAAGAGTTATATTTGGCTTTAAAAGTAGATTAATGATTATCGCTAAAGGACCATCTAAAAGTCAAATTCTGACCGATTAATCAAAGCGGGAATGGAATCGCCGCCTCGTTTGCTCGTTTCAGGATTCCTAATTTTTTAAACAAAAATGCGTTCAACAAATAGAACGAAAACAAACGATAGCTTTCATAAAACAATAATCCGCAATCAAATAAACACTATTAGATCTAAATTAAAATGTTTTTTCTAATTAACTCTTCATCAGACGATCTGATTGCATTTCATTATCCAATTTAATTATTGGCTTTTGTCAATAAATGCGTGCGATTTCAATACATGTGCATAGCTATACTCCAAATTAATCCAAAACACCACGTATTTCCGAACAACGGATGGGGTCAGTATTTGTACTTACGATTTCCAGAGCTTTTTGCAATTTCAGCGAGAGCACTGCCCATACACTATTCACAGTGAATGCCGACTTGTAGCCTTGAAGGATGTCAATCAGTTCCATATAAACCTTACGTCCGTGGTCATCGGTAGGCACCCCATCACGATATAGAAGCAATGTTGGATTTGTTAGAATAACCAACAAACGAATGAGAACATCAGCGAACTCCTCCTCATCCATATAATCGGGCAGCATTGGAACCAGGTCGGTTTGAAGAACCTTCGCACGTCCCAAGTGGCGACGATACTCATGGTTATCCAAATCACGACGAAGAATCCATATGAGATGCTACAAAAGTATAGAAAACAAACTTGGTGTATCATTAACATACCGGCATATGCGAGCATTACCTTCAATCCCTGAATTGCGTCCGGCTCCGCTTGGTATTTGGTGCCGTCGTGGTACCCTAACGCCGCACAGGTTGCATCAATATCCGCGAGTAAAATCGACATAGTTTACTATTTTTTAACAATTTTTCAATCGGAAATAAACAACTACTTTCGAAAAACACGCACCGACGCGAACAAATTCAAAAAAAACTATTGACATCTGAGAACTGTCAAGTTTGCCGCGAAAATATCCATCAGCTGTTGGATGCAAAAAGTCATGTGGTTGCGATCTAGGTTTATGCTCTTGCTAATGACGTACCAGCGCCATCTTAATGCGGAAATAATCCGATTTCAGCTAACATTTGAATTACAGAGAGTCGGAATATGTACACATGGCTTACTTAATTGGGTACAGTAGTGGAGTGTGTGATGTTATCTTAATTGGTTAGCAGTGAATGAAGTTGGAATGCTTGACGGGGAAGATATATGTTCGAATGGTTGGTTGGATACGTCTAATGCGATGATATATGACGACGTCGCAATGCGGAAGGGTGGTGGAGACCAGCATTATATCGTTGTTTTATACATAGATTTGGTAGTTTCGCTGATGACCGCTTATATTCTCCAAAAATTCGTTTGGAATAACATTACATAGAAAGGACGGAGAATTGTCTTATTTTGATGTCAATTAGGAAATGTTCATATAGAGTTCTAATTAGATAGAAAAAACATCTTATTTGGCCGAGCAACTACTCGTATTTCTGGAATCGCTGATATGGATCTCAGTCGGGATTTTGGTTTATAGCCCTCTTAAAGCTCTTGGATCTATGTAATATAATTTTCATGACAGACATTCAACTATGCTATTAAAAGTAAACTGGAGGATACTAATCCTTCTAAATGTCAGTTATCTGTCATGTGGGAAAATCGAGTGAGTACACCTATTACACGGAAATAACATGGGACCTAATAGAAATTGTTTCAATTTTTAAGAGTATTACAGAGGTACATAGGTCCTAGAAGCACATAATCACCGAAATAAAAAATGATGATCGAGCTATCATGAGTGTGTTATTACTCGTAACTGCTGGCACCGTCTAAATTCCGTAAAAGCGAAAGGATTTCTTTACGACAAGAGTACCACAAATAAGAACCTTCTGATGACGATCAATTCTTGGCCTCAATACAAGGACGAAACTTTAAAGAAACCACCTTAGTTTTTAATCAATTAGAAGAAGAAACAAGCTATCTGACACACATTACACAAACTCTTCAAGAGTATTTTCTAAGTTTTCGCTTCAACTTTTTAATCTCCCCTAGACAACACCTTTTCCTCTATTGCAGATCTACAACCACAAACCTTATTGAATATGTGTCCTTTACCCTCTTAGCCTTAGAAAATGGCAAAGAAGTCGACGTTATTTCAACAGATTTCAGTTAAACTTTTGATAAAATCTCCCACAGACTAATACTCTTCAAATTGTGTTCCCTTGACTTCCCATTTTTTTTTAAGTGGATATTTGCATAGTTGGAAAATCACTATTACAATGTTTGTTTCAAATATATCTTTTCTAACTCTTTTTTTTTTAATCACAATGGGCCTTTTGGCCTCCGAGTGGAAGTGATGCTTAACCATCACACTTCCCTTCTTTAACCTAACCTAACCTAACTCTTTTTTAGCTTCCTCTGAAGTCCCTCAAGGCAGCCACTTAGGTCCATTACTTTTCGTTCTTACAATAAACGATATTGAAATGGTGATTAAACATTCAAACATCTCACTACTCATATGTATATGCCGACGACACCAAGTTCTTCAAGACCATTGCCTCCATCAGATCTCAATGATTTTTCCATCTGGTGTTCCAAAATTTACTTGGGGCTTAACATTTCCAAATGCCAACCAACACTTTTTCCCATAAACGAACCAAACCTCCTTATCACCTCTACTTCCTTAATAATCAACACATCTCCACCGTTCGGGCTATTCGCGATCCTGACTTATTATGTGACCAGCAGCTAAATTTTCGGGCACATATCGACGAGATAATCCAGCGATAGTTTAAAGCATTCTCAAATCCTTACGTTATCCGATCTCTACATAAACTTTGTCCGGCCCCTTCTACGCCTCTCAAATGTGGTCTTCTTACACATTTCTAAAATTGAGAGCATCCAACACCGATTCCTAAGTTTTACTCTTCGAGGTCTTACATCTAATAATCCTATACTTTTACCACCCTATCAAGACCATTTAAACTCATCAACATGGGCTCGTTAGAGAAAAGAACTGTAGCTGATATTCTTTTCATCCATCGACTCCTTTCAGATACCATTGACTGCGCGAACCTCTATAATTCTGTTCCTATCAACACTAACCTTCGCAATGTATGAAATCCCCACCCCTTCTATCTACCCATCCCCAATATCGCCTATGGCTCCAATGAACCCATTTCTCGTATACTGTTAAGTTTTAATTCGAATCCTTACTTCCATTTCAACGTCAGCATTCCATGCCTAAAAATTTGTCTTTTTAATCGCGCCCCCTCTCCCGTTTTTCTCAGTTATTAAGTTGGATTGAGTAAGATTAAGTTAAATTAGGTTGGCTTCAATTAAGCTCAATAAATCGGAGTGTTTGCCCCCACGAAATTATAGCAAGGCAATTGACGGCGGTTCAATAATGCCCTGTGGAACGTAGGTCGGAGTTATCTCCGTAAGTATAAGTCTAATAGGCTCTTTCAGACTCCTTAACAAGTCAAGGTAGTTAATATCTTATAAGCAGAGATCTTATACTCCGGGAAAGCCTGATGATATGGGATATCACTAATGCCTCTAGCTGAATCAGCATTTTTTGTGATGGCAGTCTGAGGCTCTATTCATATCCTTATAGTTAAAGAATGCCAGTATAAAGTAAATTATCCTCGTGATAGACTGAATATCACACTCTACTGAAGATTAATCCCAAAAAGGTCGGTTATGAATCTCTGATAGACAAGCCGCATGTGTTGACCAACCATTGTTAATGATTTTGCGGGAAATGAAGAAATTCTGAAAAAATTGTTTAATTCATTCTCACATATTCTGATCGATCGGGATATTAACAGATTTATTTCAATCATTACGTGTCACTGGTCCATCAGCAGTGCACTCATACAGTAAACACAATACTCTACCGTAGTTTTAATAATATCTTGTTCCAAACAATATCCTTTTATCTTCAATATTTTGCGAATGTTTTGTCTTTTGTGCGAAAAAAACTTAGCGGTTAAGATCTAACATGCTTCGGTGACTTGAAGGATTTATACGTGCTCTCAATAAAAATGGTTGCAAGCCTCGGTTAAAAATAGTTAATTTCATCCGCCCTCTATTTACTTACTGTGCTTTTCACCTGTCTTCTACTTTTTTAGATTCCCAAATTATCTTGGTCTCCTACCTACCTACATTGGCATGTATCGTTGCCGAAAGCACTCGCAGACCATTAACATCTTGGGCTTTGGGCAAGACGTCAATATTGACAGATATATAAGGCCAATTAACTGTCTTTTATTTAACTCTGAGTGATATAACTAATGTCCAAACCCAATATATTATTTAAGACAGCAACCAATGGTTTGAATTCATCCCGTACGATATGGTTGTTCAGCTAACTTTCATGTATGGAGTTATGGACTATACTGCTTGATCATGTTCCTAGGTCTCGAATCTCGTATGTACATATCTCTGCCCTGTTTGGATTTATGGCCGTATCATAATGTGGCTTTCGAACGCTCGGGCTTTTGACAGCATGAGTAGGAACAATGAATTCATACGGATCAACAGGGAATGCGACCTCAGGCGTTGGTTCAGATAATATCGTTAATATCGTAAGCTCGAGCTCAACGCCAAAGTAGAGCCACTGTCTACTCGGTCGTGAGTTTTGACAGCTGATAATGCTTTTTACTCAATACGTTGGCTCCCGAAAGATACCTTGGCCAACTTTGAGTTTGACACAACTGGCTAAAGTGTTAACCAACTAATCCAGTGTTAGTGGCTTTCTAATTCAGATTCAAGTGCAATCCAGACTATAATCCCGTATTCCCTATTTTATCACTTCTATTTCTTCATTATCGGCGCCGATGTTGAATTTGACTTAGGAGTATTGATAGAGTTTGCTTTCCATGTGGCTCCAAAATTAGCCGTTGCGCGGCTCTCAATCGCCATGGAGATTAACAGGCTTCTCCAAAAATCTTCTCACTTGAGTAACATCTAGTATTTCATCATATTTCGCTAGCACAAGTCTTTTATGGCACTAGCCTGCTTAATTAAATATAATCTACGACTAAATAATGACTCGCGAAAAAACCGAATAACTATGTGGAATAGAGAGATCTCCCATATTGCATCTACCATGAATTTCCAGTTTGTTCATTAATTGCAACTAACCAGCTGGCTAGTTTCTAAAAAAGATTATTGAACTTCATTTAAGCCACAAATCTACTTTAGCATAATTGACCTAATCGATAAGATTCAATCTTACCCTTTAGTTTGAAATAGCTGAAGGGTTACGTAAATATGGATTGTTGGACTGTTGCCAGAACAAGCGATACTCGCAAGTTTATGGTAAATTCTCGAACTCTAGCGTGTGCACAACATAACCAAAGATTCAAATGATATTCAGATGGAAAGTGGGGGAATAGGAATCCGAATATGATATTGGCACACTGTAGAGATATTGATATGTTAAATGCTGCTATGGTAGAGGTAACTACGAGTAAGTATGTTATGGAACCAATTTTCGAAGAATTTTTTTAAGCTACTGGTGTGTTCAAAAAGTACCAAACCTTATTTTTTCCCGTGTAAACCAATAAAGCACGGGAGACTTTATTCAGTGTAGGTGTAAAGCGGACCTTCATACGCACGCAGAAAGCCTCAGTTGCTGGTACCCCGTCAACGAGTAAAGACGCCTTCATTGGATTTCAAATTTGGAAAAACAGAAAAAGTTTAACAAAAATATTGCGTCAAATTTTGTCAAAAGCTTGGCAATACCCAAGTGGTAACGATATCACGTATAAAGGAGGGATAACCTCTTCAAAGCCGCATATCACTGGACAGTGAACCATGTTCAGGTGGGCTCTGAACAAGCCGGAATGATAATGTCACTGAACAAGTAGAGATTTGCAGAACCTTCGTGTCGTAACCCAGTGAAATTAGTACATATGAGCACAGAAGATTTGGGTATGTGGAGAGTGTCCATGAGTGCTAGGAAATAGCATAGAGCACTGCTACTAGTATAGGTATACTGTGCCTGCTAGCCAATTAGAGTAGGAATTTCTCTACCTTCTTTATAAAGTTAAGGATGCCCCTCGTAGGAGCTAAGCTCTTCCCCTCAGGAGTTTCTCTGAGGAGGATACGCTTCCTAAGATGGCAGAGGGTAGGTTAGGTTAGGTTAGGTTAGAGAAGGGGAGTGTGATGGTTAAACATCACTTCCACTCGGAGGCCAAGAGGCCCATTGTGATTCCCTTCATTTGTGTGGGTACACATAAATTAACCTGTCCTATCACGTAGTGGCTGAAACCACCCCGTGCTCTTAATGAATTTTAGAAGATCCGATATATCTGCATTAGCCACATCCGCAATCTCTGTAAAGAATCTTTGGCCTAGCGACGCTAGGCGTCGATTCTGGAGAGCTGGGCAGTGGCAAAGCAGATGTTGGATCGTCTGAGTTTCTTCCTCATCGCCGCAGCTCTGGCAGAGATCGCTGGATCCCGAGTCCCATTTCCGGAGCATTGCTCCAATGGGACAGTGTCCTGTGATCACTCCGACGAGCATACGGATCGAGTTACGGTCCAGCGCCAGGAGCTTCTTTGTTTTTCCGATATTGAGCTCTGGCCACGATGATCTTGTCATGTAGCTGTCGTTTCTTGTAAGCCAAGACGAGTTGGCTTCTTTGATGATTGTGTCGTTTATGATCCGGTATAATGCGCTGATCGGTGGTTGCAATGACGTGTCCGCTTCGCTGATGTCCATTTCAGACCCTTGCCTGGCCAATTCGTCTGCTCTTTCGTTCCCTGCGATTGAACTGTGGCCCGAGACCCAGCAGAGCTTAACTTTGTGGTGTCTGATGGACTTCAGTGAGTCGCGACATTTCTTGACAGCCTTTGATCTCGTTATACAGGATTCTATTGACTTCAGTGCAGCCTGGCTGTCTACGAAGATAGTGATATCAGATGGTGGGATATCGGCTACCTGTAGGTGTTTGGCTGCTTTCTCTATTGCCAAAATTTCTGCTTGAAAAACGCTGCACAGATCAGGGAGTCTGAATGATTTCTGTTTGTGGAGGGTATCAGAGTAGAACCCGGCCCCAGTGCCTGTGTCCATTTTCGATCCGTCGGTGAAGAGAGTGATCCCATGGTCGTTGATTACGGCGTTTGATAGCCACTCTTCTCTGTCGGGAAAAAGGATAGGTATACTGAGAGAGAAGTAATTTTGGGGGGAAATATAGTCGGTCGTAGCTGCGAGGCTACTAAAACCATGTTTCCTTCCCAGGTCGTCTATTATTCTGAGTATGGCCGCATGCATGGTTTTAGTAGCCTCGCAGCTACGACCGACTATAGTTGGCTTGCTTCCACAGAGAGGACTCCCTTAGTCTGAGAGAGCTCTTTGCAGTACAGCCTTTTATGGATAGGTCCAGGGGGAGGAGATGAAGAATAATGTCCAACCCTGCTTGCGGCGTTGTAAAAACAGCGGCTGACCTTTGTACTTTGTTGAGCATGTTCATATAGCTTTTCGTGCTGCTAGCAGTCCACCAGACTAGGGCCCCAAAAGTTAAAATGGGTCTGATGATTGCAGTGTACATCCAATGAATGATGTACGGTTGCAAGCCCCATCTTTTTCCGAAGGTTTTTTTGCATGCATAAAAAGCGTTCAATCCTTTTTTCATCCTTTCCTCCAGGTTGGCTTCCGCTTTGAGTTTGAGTGGAGTGCCCTCTAACTTTGGGGGAGCAAATATCGGAATTTTCCTTTTTCTGGTGAACAAGACCAGCTCGGTTTTCTTTGGGTTTATTCTCAGACCGTTCTGTCTTGCCTACGAGGAGAGTTCTCTCAACGCAGATTCCATCAGTTCACTGATAGTTGGTAGAAATTTACCTTTTATCAAGATAACCAGGTCATTTTCAATCCAGATTACAATGGATTTGTCCATTTTTATGTCCTCTAGCGCTGTTATTATGGCCTCTGTGCTAACATTGTTGAAGGCCCCCTCTATGTCGAATAAGGCTGCCATTGTAAACTCTTTTAGGTTCAGCGAGCCCTCAATTTCACGGACTGTATTTCACTATGCAGAGCACTTTCCACTGATCTGCCTTTAAGGTAAGCATGTTGAGTGTTGCATAAGTTGCGTGAGTTGATGAGTCCTCTGATGTATAGGTCAAGGAGTCTCTCCAAGGTTTTTAATAGAAACGACGAGAGACTAATTGGCCTATAGTCCTTTGCGGCAGTATGGGATGGTTTACCTGCCAGAGGGTAACAAACTCGCATAGTATGTGCTCTGCAATACTCTAGACAATACTCTAGACAGAGTCTACATTCAGTTTCAGACGAGAGGTTAATTTTGTTAAGATTATATCTCAGGCTAAAGTGTCTCGAAAGGCAGCTGACCAGTCTTTTGATATCAACTCTATTATATTTGAGGATATTGATAGAGTGTTGAGAAAATTAATCTTCGACTTCTATGTACCTTTCGCTGGAACCTTTCCTAGCGAGTTGATCGGCGATTTCGTTGCCTTCTATGCCCTTGTGCCCTAGTACCCACCAGAATTTGACCTTATTCCTTTTGCCTAGATAGGTCTTGCATGGCATCATGGCATTCCTTGATGGATTTTGAGTTGGTACTATACGAGCCAAACGCTTTGAGCGCTGCCTAAGTGTCTGAGAGTATATTGATGGTTATACCCTGCCTACCTGATGGTTATACCCGCCTTCCTGATGGTTATACCTGCTGGTCTCTAAGTTTAGGTTGAAGCACGTCAGGATCGTTGTCTTAAATCGTCAAAGGTGAAGATGTGTGCTAATGCGTCCGAAAGTTAGTAATCATATCCGGCTCAGAAAGGCGTTGTAGGATGGACATGTGACCCAATCGTTTACATGGCTGGTCTGTTTCCGAGCGGAGTCTGATTGCACTACGTATAGCAACCTTTCTGAATAAGGAAGACCATAATCACAGGCGATGAAACATGAGTCATAGTCATCGCAATGACAACATTCGTCATCCTCCCATTAAAAAAAAGGACGACGGATCTACAGCAAAGTCAAGGTCATGTTGATCGTTTTCTTTCACTTCCGTGGAGAGAACCCCCCACCAGGCCAGATCATCATTAAGGAGTATTACCATATTATCAGAAGGTGCTTCGTCGCCTTCGTGCGACGCAAACGACCGGATCGGTGAGCAGTCAAAACTTGGCAGTTTCATTATGATAACGCACTTGCCCATTCTGTGCATTTAAGCCAGACTTTCTTCGCCAATCATTCGGTAAATACCTTACTCATCCGTCATGGTCCATGTAACTTTTAGCTGTTTCCTAAGTTGAAAATGCCGCTAAAAGACAGCATGTGGAATACGACGGATGGATGTTTACCATTCCAAAAACAGCGTTGGTAGAATTTTGAGCATTACCAAAGAATCTACTTTCAAGGAAGTTAGTGTTTTGGACTTCCAAATAAATAAATATATTTTTTACCAACAAGGTTCGATACCTTTTGAACCCTTTGGTATGATCGGTGATTTAGTCGCCTTAGGTTTGAACGATTCTAGAGTTGTTCGACCCATATCACGGAATTCGGCAGCTTCTGTCATCTCCAGAGCCAAACATATATGTACCATTCATTACAAGATAATTGTAGGCGATTACCACATATCTCGCGGTGTGATCTCTACCAACAATAATAAACACATAATAAGTACACTAGAGAACTTAAACTAATATTCGATGCGGGAAATGTCGACACTTTCTATATCTCTGAAACTTGGTTTACTCTCTGCTTTCAAAATGTGGTTATTGCGTTGTCAGGGTATACAATTAAAGGGACAATTGTGTCGGGAATCGAGCGGGAGTCGAGCGGGTGGTGTTGCAATCTTTGTTAAGGAAAAAGTATCCAGCAGATTAATCAGGAAATCGAGTTCTAACAATGCTATCGAGTACCTTTTGTTTGAAATTATCTGTGGATAATGAGATAAATGTCTCGTTGAAGTCATCTACAAGCCCCCAGATTTGAGGGACACCACAGTTGTAACTTCGTCATCGCTTCGAGGCCTGCTATGAGGATATTATTCTTTCCGGTAATCTCAACATTATTCTACTAAGCCGAATGAACTCGACTCCCGCCCACTTCAGCCCTACAAGCTCTATACTCATCGATCAGTTCATTGTCAATAGGACTGACTAAATCATTCGTACCGAATACAATTACTCTTATTGATCACTCTATCAATTCTAAATGGCATAAACGTTATTACATGTCTTCCATTGATGAACAAGTTGAGTTTTTACATCCCTCATTAACAACCTGTTTGAGAATCACGTCCCAATCGAAAACCTCATCTCTGAAATGTCGAAACGATAAATGGGAAATTCGCCTAAGTTGCAACTCCTTCCGACAATGGCATTAGTAATCCAAACAAGTGTGACATCATTTGACCGAGAGTTTTTAGTCTTTCTAGAGCCTATGAAGAAAATAGTCTTAAAACGACCATTGCAATCAAACTTAACGCTATTGGCTTGTACTTTATGAACCCCAAATTCTTAAAACTAATCATCCATGCCGCTTTAACAGTCTCACATATGTATATTAAATACTTAACGCTTCCGTCTACCTCAGATCCTGAAATGCTTCTAAAATCATATCTGTTCCTATAGACGGCATATCGTTCGATCTGTATACATATGGTATAACCGTTCATATCTAAGGTTTCATAAAAGCTTCGGAGGACGCAACTGAACTCATTATTAAACCAACATAAGCTTTAAGGCAGGTTCCAGGCCACAACACAGCTGTTCCATGCACTACTAGAGATTGTATTGCTAATGGTAACTTTCAACTTAATCTCAAAACCAAATCGGGAATACCTCAAAGATCCATCTTGAGGTGCTTACTTTTCCCGCTGTTCAATATTCCTGCCATTCCTAAACAGATACATTTTCGTATGTACGTAAACGAAGTTCAGATATAAAGGGCGTTTTTTTAAGAGGTATACAAATTTAATATGAAATAGAACACTTGAAACTAATGTTAATGTCTATGATATTACTTTTATTTAATGTATAATTTTATTCCATTAGTGTTGGGCATACACTTGCCACGGCTAGCTGCAATGAAGCGCAATCGTGAAGTCCAATTTTCGACAACTTTGCCGAGTAACTGGGGCCGTATATCAGCAATAACTATGCGAATGTTTACTTCCGAATCATCCAACGGCATTGTTTAGTGACTGGTCATCTCTGGTTTATCGGCATAGACTAGTGACTTATACGTACCTCCAAAGAAAGTAATCTAAAGGTGTGAGATCACAGGATCATGGGGGCCAGTTCACAGGTCCACTACCTGAACTTATGCGCTGAGCAAATGTTTTCCACAATAAATTGATAGTGTCACGCGCCGTGTGGCATGTTGCGCCATCTTGTTGAAACCAAAGCTGAGGGACGAAGAAGTCAAAAATCATGTTTTTACAGCGCTCTCCAATGACGGTAACATTCTGGCCGACATCGTCCTTAAAAAAACATGGTTTTCGGCCCATTTACCGAACCTACGGCACGCACAATGGTCACGCGGTTTCAACTCTTTCACAAGCTGAATCTTATAAGCTTTTGGCGAATCGGCTCATTCGGATTCTCCTCAACATTGCGTTCTACAACGGCAATAAATTCTTTTCTTACGTGATGCGAACGTGATGCGAAAACCATTCATCGTGTTCCGAAAAACTTGCTCAATGGACGATTATGTCGTCCGTAAACTGGACGATACGATAAGTTTGACGAACCGAACTATGGTTTTCAAAATAAGTTCGAACAATTTGCATGCGTTGTTCTAGCGTTAATCTATTCATCGTAAAAGGCCAAGATTTATTAGCCAAAAATCAACTTCCAACAGTCAAATTGACAATTTTTGGAAACAGTGTTGTCAGCTTAAAAACAAATCGTCTTCCATCAATCCAAGCCAACGGAAGCAACATCGACTAAGTAAAAACTGTTAGAAACCTCGGAGTCATCTTTAATCAACAGCTTATGTGCGGGGATCACACTACCAAGGTTTACAGCGTCTTAGATATACTATGCTACCCTGGGAATTGTCTTCCAGTTAGCATTAAATCGATGCTCGTTAAGACGTTACTGATCACTATTTTAAAGTAGTCACTCCCAGTCTTCTGCAATCTCGATAATTATCGCTCAGGCAAGCTAACAATTGCGTTTAGCAGTGCGCTTCATATACAGATTACAGCGACGGGCTTGACAATCTCGTCATTCACTAAAACCCTGTTTTCTTAAGTCTAGGATACTAACATTCCTTTCAGACTCAAAGAGAACAAAGCTCCACCAAGCCAAGTGGAACATTGATGTTACCTAATTTTAGTTACAGGTTGACAGAAAAACAGCTTTTTTATTTACGCCGTAAGGCTATGTTTTATCCATGTTCCCACTAAATCTTTGTCGGACGATTTCGCTTATCATCAGCTAGATAAGTTGCTTTGGCAGAGCAGGTATTAGAAGAAAACTTGGTTCCAGATAGGGGAAAAGGTTATGCTAGGTTCACTCCAGTAAAAGCTGTGTTAAGGGATGGTCGTTTTGTGGTAGAAAAGGAAAATAAATAGAATATGATATAATCATGATTTGCTTTTTTTAAATAAACGATAAATAATAACTAGTTCGAAATGTTCGTTTCGATAGATATAAAGATATGCTTGTGCGTTTTTACAATACGTTTGTAAGCTTTTTAGAATGTCAACTGCCCACGTGTTTTATTCCACGCATAACGAAGATCTGATTGAGTTTTTTTTAAATTTAATGAAAAAAAAAACAAAAACACTACAAATTGGATCTGTTCGGAAACCTTCAGTATACTGGTAGGGCACCAAATCTAACTCATATACACTATTGGCGCATTAATTACAACCAGTCAGGAAAGTTCTATATTCCATACAAGCTACAACCGAAATGAATCAGAATTAAAGACTTATTTGCAGTCCAAGATTTTCTTGGAAGTGTTACATCCACTTCACTGTAATCCAATACAATCAATTTTCTACTTTTAAAGCTGAATCAGAATCTCATTTTGTTTTTTAGTAAAATTAAATTACACTACATGTCTGGTAGGACGCACTCATACCCGTCAATCCCACTTGTCAACATCCGGCACACCCTCTGCACAGGTTGAAAGAAAATGAAAAGAAGTCCACAAGTCCATGAGCTCAATCCGATTTCCATTCAAACTTCCATAGATCAAAGCAAAGTCGAACCCTAAGCTCGATAAGTTTCTATTCATTTCATTTTTTTTTTGTATTCGACTCCAACTTGCCCTCGGCCTGCCTTGGAATCTTTACAATTGTTTTACTTAAACCCTCGCACAATCTCCATTTCTTAGATAGATTTCCTATTTCCCCATCCTTGTGATTGAATAGAGAATTCATCCTCAATGCATCCCTCGTCACCTTTTTCGATTTTTTTTTTTTTGGTTGGGTATGCTTTTTTCGACTCTTTAGCCTATTGAATGTCTGACGGAGCGTGGAAAGGTATTATTACGGCTTCGTAAACATGAAAAGGAAACGAAGGGAAGGAGCAAGAAACCGCCTAGTGTGCCGTACCTATATAGTAGGTGGTATCAGTCGACGATATCGTCCATAGCCTTAGATGGGTTATAGACGAATCGAGGGAGATGCAGGTTGAATGCTGGATCCTTGAATGAGGATGTGAGTTATCTGATTCAAAGACCGAAGCCGACGACGATTGCGGCAACGATGGCGTCTACTATACTGGGAAGGCTACTATAGTTACGATGTCAATGATAATGACTATGATGATGATGAGGATGGCAATGATGATGGTGTGGAACTGGTGATTGAAATTTTCCATTTGGTAAGATGGGAAAGGGTCAGACGATACGGTATTTGGCTTTTTGATTCCTTTAGAGTTGCTTGCCATCGTTCATGCTTTGTATTGGCAGACAATTGATTTACGAAGTGTTTAGGAGTGGGCTACGTCAGGCTCTACTGGACATAGCCTGTACTTAGACTGATGTTGACAGAAGAAAGACGTTGCCCATCTGGGTGGCTCCAGATTTGCATATGGGTTGGTTTAAAAACTCTGGCTTTTGTGGCAATGCATAATAAATGGGTTTTCAATGTTTTGCTTTTTGGATAGAGCAGAGAGTAGAAGGTGAGACATGTTGACGCCAGGCTGTCGGCTTATTAGTAACCGTTGCAATAAAATGTGGCGAAGACTGCAATATTGAAAAGCGTTTTCATCTCGATTACTGTCAGATTGTTGGTGTAGAATAAACGTAAGGTAACTACTCGTACCTATAGTGGGTAACCCGAAGCTTGACATGTGGGTGTAACCAAGAGTTCGTTCAATAAATGATTATGCATACTGAAAACACAATTCTGATGACAACCGTCGTTTTATTCCATTCATTTCAGTATCGCCGTTGGTGTAATTATAAAAAAAATTAAATAAGCTGGTCAACTTTTATAAATAAAAATAATAATTCATTGAAATCTCTAATTTAACATTTTAAAAACAGAACTCACTAACAGACGGCTCTAGACTGATTCTTGACTTAGCGAGTTGTGATTCCAACGAATAATCGAAAAAAAAGTTGACCAAATTTGTAAAATGGAATAAATGGATTAAACTTTGTGGGAATTAAGTGCTCCAATGTACAATACTTAACTGAATGTGGCATTTAGCGAGTCTCTACTTTGAGCAAAACAAAAATATTTAGAAGTACAAGCTCTTCACAGAAAGCCAAGAATATATTAATGATGATGCTGACACTGGACACCCCAGGACGTCAGCAGCGGATAAAAACATTGAAAGTGAAAAAATTGTTATGGAGTATCGTTGAATCACCACCAGAGAAGTTGCTGAGGATGGCACCTGAAATTTTTTCATACATTTTGGACATGAAGTTTGTTTCCAAGTTGCCAAATTTTAACCAAAAAAAACCGTCGCATGAGCATCGTATAGGAGCGGGAATGACAATCCAGATTTGCTGAAAAGCGTATTGGCTATTGCTTCGCGCCCGCGGAAAAAAATTTAAACTCCATGCTGACAATCGAATGTTGTTTAATTTTACGGCAATAATGTACATTTCTTCAATTATGTTAGGTTAGGTGGCTTCCTTCCGTAAAGGCGGGGCGGCGAGGGTCACTCAGACCAAGATCGGTCCATTGTGCTACCACTTGAGAATAAAATTCAATATTTTGTAGATCTCCGTATCGGATAGATCCGTTCGTTCATTAAAGAAATACATATTCTCTAAGAAATCGTCTTCTTGGGGAGGCTAGAGCAAGGCAATTAGATAAGGGATGGATGGAGATTCTTCCTCTTCTTCATCATGATAACTACTGCAGTAGTCGTTTTATTGCAGTCCTAATCTTGCGGGATGTTTTCCTAAAGCGCAAGTCCTGTTGGGACTCCGATTAGGCTGCTTATAGTCTGGCTGCGTAATTTTAGCAGGCTTGTGATTTTACGTTGACAATACCTGGACCAGGTTTCAAGGTCACGCCATCTCGCATTTGCCTGTTGCAGTGCATTTATCGAGCTTTTATATTTTTGCCCTTCCATTGGTGGGTGGGTTTCCCCTTTAACAATCGAGAGTTTCCTTGTGGTACATATTTTGGCTAGTTCGTCTGCTTCCCAATTACCTCTGCCTAGGTACCCAGCACAACGTTACAGCACATCTACTCGATATCTCATTTAGAGACGTGCGGCAGTGCCTGACCAACTTTGATCTTATTATTGGTGATTCGAGTGCTTTTATTGCCTCTTGGCTATCTGTGTATATGCGATGTCTCTGTTGTTCATTGTTCTCACAGACAGCCAGTCGGCGGCCTCATGAATCGCCGTCAATTCAGCTTGGAATATGCTACAGTGGTTCTGTAATCTAAATGATTGGCTGATCTTTAGATTGGTGTATATATACCGGCACCCACACCATTGCCTGGATCCATCTGTATATATTTCCAGTGCAGCGCCTTTTCCTTGAAATTCATTCCCCTCCCATTGTCGTCGGTTGAGAATTGTTGTTTTATAAAGAATCTTGAAGTCAAGGGTCGGGATTAAGTAGTCCGTGACTTCACTTAGATCATTGCTTTGGCGTAAAATACCAGCGTGCCCTATTTCGTAGAACTTCCAATGTGCCGGTTCCTTAAGTCGCAACGCCGATTTCCTTGCCTTTTCCTTGCCAAAAAATCGAAAAATCGTTTCGAGGGCTGCAGCGGGGGTTATTTGCAGTGCCCCTATTATAGCGATGCCCGCCGTCCTTTAAACTCTACTTAGAAGTTTGCAATAGTTAGATCTGCACAGTGCTGGCGCCCAGACTAAGCAGCCGTACATTAGCATGGGTCTAACAATCGTGGTATACAGCTAGTGTGTAATATGGGGTTTGGTACCCCATCTGGTGCGCAAGGCTTTTTTGCAGGTGTATAGCGCAGTTGTTGCCCTTTTGATGAGTTCTTCCGCATTCAATTTCCAGTTGAGCTTCCTGTCGAGTATCACGCCGAGGTATTTGGCGTAGTCTGCGCGAATATAAGGTTTTTTTTTTGTTGTTTGAGGCTTCTACTATCTGTTGGAGCACAGACACAAATACTGGTCCATTGTACTACCAGACAGATACCTTGTCTTTATTGTATTTTTCTCGTTGTCCGGAGAAAAGTGAGGAGGGGCTTCGGTGATTCGGAGCGAAGGCGGGACAATCGCAGAGAAAGTGTTCTGCTGTGTCATCCTCCTCGCAACGTGCAGCACAGGCAGGGGTCTCACTGATGCCAAGCACGTAGAGATGCTTGGCAAAAGTATAATGGCCTGTAATGACGCCCGTAAACTTTCTGCAATCATTTCTCTTTAAGGATAAGAAAAATGTTGCGGACTTTTTGCAGACATCAGGCCGTATGCGCTTATTCATTCTGCACCCTGGATATTCGCTCCATCTACGGCTGTATTCATTAAAGACCCAGTCGTTGATGGCAGATTTGACCGTGGAAGCAGGTAGACCTGAGGCGGGTTCAGGTCCTGAGAAACTCTCCTCTGAGCCCCTTCTAGCGAGTTCTTCAGAGATCTCGTTTCCTGGGATCCCAGAGTGACCTGGAACCCATACAAGCCTAAGTCAATTTAGTCTTCCCACTTTGTTCAAAAAGGTCTTGAGTTCTTGCACTAGTTTGGAGTTGGATAGAGGTTGGACAGAGCTTTGAGTGCAACTTGGCTATCACTGCAGACACATATGCTTTTTCCCTTCCACCTGTGCTTCACAACATAGTGCGTGGCCATTAGCATTGCGTAAATTTCTCATTGAAAGACAGACACATATTTTCCTAACGAGAAGTGCAGTCGAATGTTCACGCGCTCAAAGAAAACTCCAGCGCCGGACCCCCGCATTGTCCTGGAGCCATCTGTGAAAATGTGAAGACAACCCATTCTAGGTTAAGTGTCTGGCCACAGACAGTCCTGACGCCATGGAAATGTGACTGTGAAATTAAAGCGCAGTAGGATGGCCGGTGTCATTGCGCCAGAAGGCATATCCATGGGACAGGGGATATTTCTCGCGCAAGTACACTTTCACTTCAATGCCAGTTGTACCAAAGACCATTTCTCTTTAGGCTAGACATGGCTTTCAGTGCACACCCTCTGATATATATGTCAAGGGGTGGAAGGTTCATCATAGCAGCTAGAGCAGCTCCTGGTGTGCTGGGGAAAGCCCCCGTGCAGCTGAGGCCAACCGCTCTTCGGAGTTTGGTGAAAGAGGCCACAACGTGTTTGCGTGTTAGCCTGCTCCACCAAACAACCGATGCATATGAGATTATCGGTCTTATCATTGCCGTAGAGATCCAAAAGACCTTTTTCGGCGATAAGCCCCATGTTTTGCCAAAGGCACTTTTGCATTGCCAAAAAGCTGACAGCGCTTTGGTGGTTTTGGACTCAACATGCTTTGACCAAAGAAGCTTGCTATCCCAGGTACTTATCTTCCTTGGATATCGGGATGAGAATGCCTTTTAGCACCAGCTGACTGCCAATATTTTTCCTCCTTCTCCTTCTCGAATCTAAGGTAAGTCCCATTGAGTTTTGGTGGAGTGATTTGAGGAATCTGCCGTTTTCTTGTGAATAAAACTGATTTATTCCAAGCCCGCAGTTCTCTGCCCAATTGGCCTGTTTCCGTCGATATTTCCCGCTGATTGCCAGTGCAATATCGTCTGCATACGCAATGACTTTACACCCGCTGTCCTCCAGGGATAGAAGTATTTCGTTTACAACCAGCACCCATAATTACGGCGATAATACTCCTCCTTGTGGTATGCCACGTTTTACTGCCTTTTTTGTGTGGTAGCAGCCGAATTTCGAATGAATTAACCTGCTTGAAAGCATGTGTTTCATCCAAAGTATGTAATTAAGTATAATGCATTGGTGATGGCTAGTGGTTTTATGTTGTTGAAAGCGCTTTCAATATCGAGGAAGGCAATCATGGTGTATTCTTTGTTGGAAAGTGATTTTTCAACGGTTCCAAATATCGTGTGTAGAGCTGTGTCTACTGATTTTCCCTTACTTTCTTCATGTTACAAAGCTTATAATTTTTACAACCCTTACCCATTGCCTCCTGGTCGGGCACGCGTCACCAAATGAGATCATTGAAAAGGGCAAGAAGACAAACAACATTTATCTTCGCATTTCTTCTTCGAATTTCGAACATCCACTGAACTGATAACCAAAAACAATTTGTATAAGCGCATTTCGATGATCTCACTTAGTGCACGTTCACATCGGTAGACAATATTAGTGTAATATGAATAGACAATAATTAATATGAAGAAGATTCAGCGGTAACAAAGGGTGACACTGGTGATATAATATGGATACGAGTATATAGTTATAATATCGAAAACAAAGCCTAATCATTCCAATGAAAGTGACTAGAAGAGCTAAGACCCAAAAATGCACGCCAAGTTCGATAAATTTTGCTTACATTTTCTTTTTTACAATGACGTGGCTCATCATGAGTTCTTGTCGGATGGTAGTACGGTCAATCAGGAATATTACCTTGAATAAGCAAAAAATTTTCCGAAATTTTGGGAATTCACAATTCATGTCTGTTGCATAAAGATAATGCCACCCTATTCACCGGATTTGAATGCCGAAGATTTGTCGCGATTGAGGTGATAAAAACCGCATTGTTGGAATAGCCTAAGGCTATACTAAAAAGTGGGCATACGCTTCGAGGATTGGAAAATGCGCTGGCGTGAGTGCAATATATATGATGGCGATTACTTTGAAAGGAACAAAATCACCTTAGTTTTTGAACCAACCAAAGTAAATAACACCAAAAAGAAAATTCAATCATATACTCGTAAGTATCAGTACTACAACCGAAAACAAAAATGTATTTTTTCTGCATACATTGTTTTCACCCAGTACTGAAGGCTGTACGAAATAAAACGCATTTTATAAACCGTAGCTCCAAATGGAAAGCAAGCCAGCTTAGATGTTAGACAAGTAATAATTAAATTCATTGAAGCAGGAAAAACTGTTCGACTGATGTAGTCGGAAAAAGTAATTCCACTTTTCACGACATAATTAAAAGAAACAAAGAAAAAGTTAAATTTGTCACACAAAAGCAGAAAGAGGCCAGGTAAAATATCGACAGACAATGAAGAAAGGAGAACTTTGATGGAATGAGAAATGATCCCTCATCCTTAAAACGAGACGAGAACTTAAAAAGCTAAACTGAAAGAAGACCATTCGAAATTCGTTATAGAGGACTAATTTCTACGACAGGATTGCTCAGAAAAAGCCATAGTCCCCCCAAAAAAAACCGTAGGAATACAATTCAAACAATGCCTCCTGAAAACAACAACTGTTAAACACTGAGGAAGCCCTGTTATGGTTTGGGGTTGCATGTCAATAGCTGAAGTAGGCAACTTACATTTTAGAAGCGGTAAACTTGATAATGAAGCTGCAAAGCTCTGGTTAATCTACAACTAGAATTATTAGAATATTATAAACGCTTCCTCAGCCACCTTACTTGGATGAAAGTGAGCAATTATGTTAAGAGGTTAGAGAAAAATGTACGCGATGAGTTTTAACAAGTGTAATGAGCTCAAAGAGGCCATATTACAGGATCAATAATCCAAATCAAAAATCAAAATCCAATCCGTTCAATCAATGCCCAATCGACTTCAAGTAGTGCTGCAAGCTAAGAAGAATGATTGTTTGTTAGTGAGCTGGACTGCGTTGTCCAATCATTCTTATTAATAGTTGAGCTGTAATTTTTGTGTTTTGACAGTTGAACGGACTTTCGCTTGGTTTTTGCCATCACGCTCTTTGAACTCATTTGCTTTGCAGTCGGTCTCCAGTTATAATAATTTTTCAATTTTCACAATTTTGAAAGTCAGATGACAATCTAGAATCTATTACGAGCATCTGAAATTAATTGATCATGTTTGCTGTCAGACTCGTGCACCAACGCGAAAAAGCGAAACAACACTCTCAATGATTTCTTTCCACTGGGCGATATGGCCCTTGCCCGTGCTACAGCGTTACCACTATTCATATGTACATAAGTTAGGCATTGGCGACATGGGACGTGAATATTGCCGTGGGGAAACCGCGTCTTACCATAAAAAAAAAGAAAGCTGGATGTATTTACTACGCAATCGTTTTAACAGCATTTCATCTGCAGCTTCCAGAAATGTACAACATTCATTTTAATTTCATCATTTAAATTTGGTGAACTTTTACATACCCTCCCGAGTAATTTGTAGAAAGCCAGCAGGTGTTAGTAGAGATCACTGATTATATAAGTCAGGGGCGAATACCAACTGCTCAATGATTAATGGTCGAAGCTGCACGAATGTTAACATATCTGTACCTTGAAAACGTTTTTATTTTAGGGATGAGACGCCCTCAGAATCTGGCCCCCCATACAGCCCCTTCAACGATAAACATCTACTGCTTTAGAAAAAAAATATTGAAATGCCTCATCATCATAGGGGCGATGGAACTTTTTAGTTTTTGTTATTTTTACATATAGAGGCACACTATCCACGCGTTGTAGTTTCATTTCATGTATTTTCATAAGCCATATATTACATTACGTGGGGAAGCATTTATATTATTAAAAATTAGTTTTTTTGTAAAACAATCTCGTCTTGTCGCATGTTGATTAAATGCTTCATACGGAAGCAGAAGTAGATTTTTTACTTTTTGGTATTATTAAGGTATTAGGAGCATTGTGAAAATTCTTTATGTAAAATAAGCCGTCAAAAACATGTCACTTAAAATATCGCCCATCGCTAGCTTCTTTTGACATCATATTAATTTAACGTCAGAGAAACCACACGCCTTTTGAGGCTATCAAAGAATTGATCCATTTTTTGCCATCTTCAAAGGAACGGAAGTACTGCTCTGACAGGCATGTGTCATCGAACGGAACAAATGATAATCGGAAGGGGCAATGCTTACTATAAACGACGGGCGGGTAAGACTTCCCAATTAAGGGATTCAAAGTAAGTTTTTTATTATGTGGCATAGAGTTGCCAAGCAGCAAAATCACATTACCGTGTCTTTGCTCTTATAACAGTAAATTTTTCTTCAATGTTCGGCTTAAGTATTACAGTTGCAACCGATAGCAATCTCCCGTAATGTGTAAATTACACCTTGCCGATCGCATCAAATGAAGAACAGAACTTTTGAACTATAGATACATATTTGCCTTTGCCGAAGATGTTGATCGTCCTGTATCGATTTTTCATCGCCAATCACGATGTCCTTAATGCGACCGTACACAATTCGGCGTCTTTCGGCGTCAACTCGTACGGCACCCAGTGTCCTTGTTGCTAAATCATCCGAATGCTTTTAAACGTTTTAAAATAGTTGTGTCATCTACTTGTAAGGATTTCGCCAATTCAGCTATCGCCTGACATAAGTCTCCTTCGTCTTTAAACTTGCTTGGTGTCCCATAGCATTCTTTATCTTCAAGATCAAAAACATTGTTTTTGAAGTGAATCTCTGTATATTGTTTTCGACAGAGCGTGCTCATCATAATATTCGACAAGAATTATGTGTGCTTCGGTGCAATTTTTGGCATTGGCGTGGAAAGGTGTATATAGTATACCCATCATGTAAGATTGCTGGGCCATGTAGATTGGATGAGCACTATTCCTCCGGAGTGAATAGTTTCCGAAATATGCAGACTGCGGCTGCTGCATATATGTAACATGGGGCACACACCTGGAGAGATACTTTAAGTAATAGATTGTATGGCACTTAATGCAGGTGGCAAAAGATCTTGCCGCCTTTAGAGACTTGTTTGAGACTTCCTTGACTAAATATGAGATAACTTGTTTTTACTTTTACTTGCACTAATATTATAAAGTGAAAGCGTATAAATCTGCAACCCATTGACCAAAAAATTTATAAATGGCGAATCATCACTTCCTGAATGAATTCCCGCCCTTGTTAAAAAAAAAACGCCAAGCATCTGTTCCTTTACCTCACGGCCTTATTTCAGAGTTCCATTTCAATGAAACTCTTTGAAAAAATGCTTAAATAATCCTAATCCACAAAAAAAGACAAGAACATGTGGTCTCGAACTGCCGCATGCTAATGTTTCTTTTATCCCCAAACTTTTTGAGAGTTTCATCTACGGTACAATATTCTTCACTGCGGGCCCATCTTCTCTCTAAATCAATAAGATAACAATAATCTAACTCACAATGCTTAGGTCCATTTGAGGATGGCAAAAAACAGATGCCGCAACTTACGGGAGGGCCATCATCCGAATCTCGCATGAAATTATACTTCTTAAATTCACTGCTCTTGGCTTCGTCCCGGTTTTGTACTATGTATCAAATCCTACCTCGAAAACCGTGAGTGCAATGTTATTATCAGATCTAATTGACGCCACCTCCGGCGTTCCCCAAGGCAGCCAACTCGGCCCACTGATATTTATCGGAATTATTAACTGTGTTATCAAGAATCTTTCCATATGCGCTGATGATATAAAAATCTCAAAACATTTCTTCCCCTGTTGTTCCTGCTCCCTTCTATTCACTCTATGGTGTCAAAAAACCATCTCGTGCTCAATAATATGTCAATTGACCGAGACCTTAACTTTCGCATTCACATAGAAAATATTGCCAAACGTGCCAATTCCGCACTCGGCTTTATGGAACGTTTGTCCAAGGAGTTCTCAAATACGTTACAAAATTCTTATACAATACCCTCGTTAGGGCCCGTCTTGTAAAGGGTGTTTTTTATAGAGGTATAGAACTTTGAAATAGAATAAAACAAAGATAATTTTTTTAAATTGACATGAAATTAACTTTATTCAAAAGATAATCCTCTGACATTATAATTTGAATATAATTTCTGGCATATGATCACCACGGCTGGCTCGGACGTAGTCTATTCTGGAGGTCCAATTTTCGATGATTTTTTCCAACATTTGTGGACGTATATCGGCAATAACGCAGCGAATGTTGTCCTCCAAGTAGTCAGTTGTTTCGGGTTTATCGGCGTAGACTAGCGACTTCACATATCCCCACAGAAAATAGTCAAGCGGCGTTAAATCGCACGATCTTGGAGGCCAATTCACTGGTCCGTAACGTGAAATTATGCGGTTACCAAACGTTTCCTTCAATAAATCAATTGTGACACGAGCTGTGTGACATGCAATTGATCAGTCTTGGAGTTCCACAAGGCTCAGTATTGGGTCCCATTCTCTTTTTAATTTACATTAACTCACTCTTCCAGCTCAATCTAAAAGGCTTAACTACTGCCTTTGCTGACGATGTCGCTTTATCGTATGGTGTCAATAGTCCCTTAGATCTTATCGCCGACATAAACTGTGATATACATACACTAAGACAATGGTTCGCTGAACACAAACTTGTAATAAGTCCTAAGACTAAATTAATGTCCTTTAATTTATCTCCGTCCATTAATCCAAAACCAGATGTGTATTTTCATGCACCAAATTGCAAAAAAATTAAATTGTATCAATGTAAATGTGCAACTACTTTGCCTGATCAATTGTTTTGTTCTAGTGAAAAGTGTAGTGATGATTGTTTTTTGATAGAGAATGTAGACGAATTTATGTACCTAGGACTCTTGTTTGATTCTAATATGAAATTTTCATCCCACGCTACTGCATTAAAGAAGTACTGTATTTCCACACTTAGGCATTTCTATTACCTTCGTAATATATGCTCAACTAAGCTCTTAACCACAATTTATTATGGGCTTTTTAACTCAAAGCTTCAATACGGTATAAATTGCTGGGGTGGTGGCTATCAGAACAAAGTACAGCCATTATTAGTCCTGCAAAAAAATGTTGTCCGAAAAATTTGTCGTAAACCTAGTAGGCATCCTAGTTTTCCCTTGTTTTGTCAATTAGGTATTCTCCCAGTTCGTCACTTATACTGTTTTAAGGTTTTAAAAGCCTTCTTTATGAAATCTGGCAATCGAAATTTTCGTATAATCTCAAACCATAACCTGCGAAATAATTCGCATAACTTGCTACAAGTGCCAAACTACCGAACCACCGCTTATAGAAATTCCTATTCAGTTATATGTAATCGTTTATTTAATGTCCTCCCGGAAGATATCAGATGTGTTCACATGTCCGCATGTTTTTTAAAACGCGTAAAAAATTGGTTGTTTTCTAAAGATTATTATACATTGGACTCTCTTATTTCTAATATTTTGATTTAACTGTAATTCTACTTTTGATGTTAGTGCACTGATTATATACATATTTTTATTTTATTCTTTATTTTTTTTTGCATTGTTTACGAAATAACATCTAATTAATATTAATATCATGTCAAGTAAATTAAATTAGTGGAAATTGTTTTTTTTTTTTTTTCTCTCTATTTTTTGTTCAATCACCCCACCCCATCTAATTGTACTCTTCCTTTTGAAGTAGCATTCAACTCTATTTTGAACTCATTCAGTTTAAAATATCGAATGCCACCTGATTTCTCTTGTTTTATTCAATTGTTTATATATGGATTTATATTGTTATAATGAATTAAGTTTATAAATACCTTAAGAGAAATAAATAGCAAACAAACAAAAACAAAACAACATGTTGCGTTGTCTTGTTGAAACCAGAGCTCTTGCACATCATGGTTGTTCAATTGATGAACGAAAAAGTCAGTAATCATGGCTCTATAGCGGTCACCATTGACTGTAACGTTCTGGCCAGCATCGTTTTTAAAGAAGTACGGACCAATTATTCCACCAACCCATAAAGCACACCAAACGATGGATGTAACGGTGCCTCAACATACACTTGAGGATTATCATCACTCCAAATACGGCAGTTTTGTTTATCCATTCAACCAAAAGTGAGCTTCATCGATAAACAAAATTCGCTTATGAAAATTGGGATCAACGGCAATCTTGTTTTAGGCCCATTCACCGCTAGCCATGGCGGTCACATGCCAAAAATTATATTTAAATTATAGTGTCAGAAGATTATCTTTTGAATAAAGTCAATTTCATGTCAATTTAAAGAAATCATCTTTGCTTTATTTCATTTCAAAGTTCTATACCTCCATAAAAAAACAGCCTTTATATGTATTATGTAGTCAAGTTCGGTTCCCCTTTTACGGTATCCAGACTGCGCATATTGAGGTCGCAGATATATTCTTTATCCATAACCTATTTACCAGCAATGTTGTTGCCTCGAAACCTTAGGTTCATGCCCCTCTTCTGCATCAATTCCCATCGATCAAACTATGGCAACCATGAACCAATGCTGCGCGAAACTAACTCCACTAATTTCAACCCAAACTCACCAAACTAGGTCTTAGAAAAGTCCTATACCGCCGCCATTCACGCTATGCTTAATCTTCTTACTTATCCTAGATATTATAATATTCGCAAATTTAATATTCAGTTTAGATTGCTTAAACTACGCTTTTTTCTTTGTTAAAGCGTTAAACAACTAAAGAACCCCTGTGGCTGCGTCAAAACAAAAAAAATCAAAATAGCCTTAAAATGCCTCTTATAAATAAATCGACAGCGATAGCCAAGATAGGTAATGGTAATTTATAAAGAAAGGAGGTTCCAACATGAGCTTGTAATTTCATTTATAAAGGGTGTCTCAGTAAGAGTGCACTTTTTCATTTTAAAATAAAAACAAGTATTTCATGACAGAGTTGTGATATTTTTATTGTATTGTAAAGAAGACATGTTCCGATTAAGTATGGAATAAAATATCCGGCAAATGACCCCCACGGTTCCGATGACAGGCCATTACTCTTTTCATGAAATTTTCGATGACTTTTGCACAGAGATGTGGCTGTATCTCACCGATGACGCGTTGGATTTCCGATTTGAGCTCAGGAATTGTTGCGGGTTTATTCGCATAAACCCGAGATTTCACAAAACCCCAAAGAAAAAAATCGCACGATCTTGGTGGCCATTTGACATCAGAATTTCGTGAGATAATGTGTTCTGGAAATCGTTGCTGCAATAAGTCGATTGTTTCATGCGCGGTGTGGCAGGTTGCGCCGTCCTGCTGAAACCACATGTTGTCCAGATTCATGCCGTCCAGTTGAGGCCACAAGAAGTCCGTTATCATATTCCTGTAACGAATGCCGTTCACAGTCACTGCAATTTCGGCCTCATTTTCAAGATAGTAAGGTCCAATCACGCCGCCTGACCAAAATCCGCAACAGACAGTTACTCGTTGTGGGTGCATTTGTTTCTCATGGATTGCATGAGAATTTTCTGAGTCCCAAATTCGACAATTTTGTGTATTCACGAAGCCATTCATATGGAAATGCGCTTCATCGGAGAAAATTACTTTTTTCGAAAAATTGGCATCGACTTCACTTTGCTCCATTACCCATTGAACGAATTGGCGGCGCTTTCCGTGGTCTGCTGGTTTGAGCTCCTGAGTTAACTGAATCTTGTACGCATGAAGGTGGAGGTCTTTAGTCAAAATTCGCTGCGTAGTGCTTCGTGAAATTTGCAGTTGTTGAGAACGATGTCGAATTGATGTTTTCGGGTTTTCGGCGACACTCTCGTTTACAGCAGCAATGTTTTCAAGAGACCGACCGGTACGTTGACGCAAAGGATTCTTATTATCCACAATTGACCCAGTTTCTTCAAATTGTTTGACCATTCTTCGATTGGTTGACACATTAGGTGCACTTTCGGCTGAAAATTTGGCGAAGTTTGCGAGCGGAGTTGAAAAGCGGTCCATTTTTAATAATCGGAATAAACAGAGGTGACAGTTGTCAAATTTCAGAGTTGCCACTTGCATGAAAAAAAAAATATTCCAATTTTAAAAAGTGCACTCTTACTGAGACACCCTTTAAATCGCTCTTCACACTTGTATGTCGTTTAACCAGAAGGCACGCCTCCATAATAATGTTATATTGTGTAATATCGTTTGTATCGGCGACATCTAGTCTAGTATAACAGCTTTATCCCTATTGGACGCAGTGGGACACAGCCCAGTGGAGGGAAATGGTTGGCTATAGATCAACCGACTGTTAAAATGATCACGAGAAAGATCTAGAAAACTATTAAATAATGAAACACATCCGCCTTCGCGGTGCCATAAGACAAGATTCTAGACTCCTACCGTGAGTACGAATATACATATATGTGAATACATGGAGGGCGACTATGTGATTAAGAGTTGGTTTGAGATCGTTGCAATGAAAGAAAATGACATAATAATTCTGTATAGTTGTGTGCAAAAAAAAGTCGTAGATTGCTAAATTTAAGAAATAAGGGATAAGCCAGGGTTTGTATTGCACTCTCATCATCAACACCTTCTGGCAGCCTGGTCGGTTAAGTTAAGTATGGTAAGCTTTATCGAATTTGTAATACGAGTATTGCCACACTGCAAAATGGAAACATTAATTGGTGAGCGACATTCAGCCCAGAAAGAATATACCAGTATACTCGTATATGTATTCTGCAATCACTACTGCCAACGGGTCGTTCTGCATACTCACGTAATTACGAGTATATGAATAATTTCAGTTGAATAACTCTACAGGTAGTCTAATAAAGTAGGCAGATGTGTCGAATTCATTACCCCTGGGCTTGGATCAGATAATATTCTTTATTGGATTTATATAGCTAATATAATGCAATTTTGCGAATAGAAGCTAACAACTCTGCGGATTCATAACGAATTTCCGCGAACTGATTAAAATTAAATTCTCTTTGTGAAATAGAGCTTTATACTATGAATCCGTGCAACTATGCATCGATTCTAATTGAAATTTCTGTATCTGCACATGGGGCTCTGATTAGCAGAACGTGACAGATTGGGCATGTCTAGCCACAGAGGGTTTGCCATCCAGAGTCCGATTTTCAGTCCATCGGTGAGATGGTCTAATTCGTCTTTGTGTTACTTAATAATACAGCAAACGACTGTAACTGCGTGCAATGGAGCTGTCCAGCCTGACTGTTGAGGAAAATAGCTTTGAAGGATTCCGCTCGCTATTGAGCAATATGACCTATTGCTGTTCTCTGTTTTACCAACATTAATGTCAGATTTTTATCCTTTTCAGTTAACACTTGGGCTCCAGGCTTAGAGTTTTATAATCCTATATTGATAATCCTTCCCCTTTCTTAAATTCTTGATTATGGTATGCCAAAACAGAAGAGAGATTACACTAGTCTGACAGAGATACTTTTGCCATAAAGCAAGCATATCCAATTCGATAGTCGTTTGCTTCCAAAATGAGTTGAAACCCTTTTAAGGTAAAACTTCTATAATATTAATCATCATCAAGAGTTAGTGCGTTTTTTTTTTATCCAGAAAGTTATGAAACAAGCCTTACATCAGTTGTTTTCATTTTTTTAACGCCTGTACTGCGAGTTGTTATAAACCATATGGGCAGACCAGATATTAGTCGGTTCCCGGTATTAGCAGCCCGGCACGTTTTACGACGCGTAGCACGCAAGGAATTTTATTATGAAATGAGCCGCAACCTTTTTCTCGTCAGGTCATTGATGTGAGAGGTTGAGCCCCATGCTCCGCAGACCAAGGAAGTAGGTAATAAATTAACATCACTGCTAGGGTACTTTTAAACTTCCACCAAATGTACCATGATCAATTGATTACTTGATTATCTGGTTAATTATTAGGACCGTGCATTCGTGGTTTACTTTGGTCAACACTTTGCGAGTAAATATATCATTAAGAAAAGATGTATGAGAGAAGATGTTTTCTCCCCTTTTATTGCCACAGCTCCAAAAAACAATGACCTCATAAGAACACCCCTACCATTCCCTACCATTCTGTTCCCCTATTATTTTCGATTGAATTTTATCGTCCCTCATTTTCATAAGTCGCTAAAAATCCAACCAAATTTATGTTAAGTACCCAAATCCTTTCAAAATAATACTTTCCTACACTTATTTATCAATTCCTCGCTTCCACAGAGCGAATGCCTCGTTTCACAACCACCTCCCCAGCTCAGAGTTCAACCTCCACCCACATCATTCACTTACTTCCAATACATTTATCGCAATATATTTTTTTTTTCTCTTCTTCTTAACCAAACACTGAAAAGCGTTGCGAACGCAAACAAATTTGAGCGGATATATCTGGTAAGGGGGCTAAATTAGTTTAGTTTAAAGTACAAGTACATCGCACTCAAACCGGAGTCCTTCCATCCCCCTACTCCGCGACGTTCAATCGACATGAGTTATGCAAATACAGTGCGAAAAATCGCGCTCAAACACCACTCCACGCCGCGTCATTTCCATGCGTTGTGTCGTCGTATCGAGCTCTTTGATCCTGTAATAAATTTTAACGAAAGCGTAACGTACGCATGAGAAAGGAAATAAAATACCAAAAAGGAAAAGCGTTGAAATCCTTTTCGTAAACTTGCATTTAAGGAAAGAAACGAAAAATAAAGGGCAGGAAAAAAAGGAAAATAACGGTAAAAAAAGTGAACATAAAATCGAATAGATTCGCCCAATTCAATTTTAAAGTTATTACAATTTTATACTTTGCGAGTGAATCCTTTTCAATTTCACCATTTTCGAATCGAGGATTTGGCGGGCGTTGGTGTACGCTATCGCATTTATGACCGTGGCGTATTGGGCGGGGGGTGCTGACTGCCGAAAACGACAGACGAGTGTCGATTGCCATATATTTCTTAAGTGATTTCAATTGGTGGGGTTGGAGCTGGTTGGCAACGTACATATGGATTGATGCTCGCATGTGCTTCCGAAGATAAGATAGTATTTTTATGCAAAGCTCTTCTTAATGGTCGTAGTTTTTTCCTCATAATGAATCAGCGGATTAAAGGATTTGGTATATCAATCATGAAACGAAGTGTGCAAGAAATGATTACATTTGAATCAAATGAAAATAATTCAATCAACTGATTTTGGTGTTCACCAATCATGGATGATTCCTACGTCGTTCTGGGAGAAATGAACAAGGCTTGGTTAAGTTCAGCGATGCAAGAGGCTTATGATTAGTCCCCTAAGCATAGGATTCCGTCACCTAATTATTCTGAATTAATAACCTGAAGTAAGATGAAGGTGCTTGGTCAAAAGTTCTCAGACGTGTGTACCATAGCAACTCTGTCATTCCGCCAAGAAAAATAAAAAAAAATGCCCATACATACAAAAGAAAAAAAAAATTCTCATTCAAGAATATTGTAAACAATCCCGAACAGAGAAAAGCGAGCGAATAACTTAGCTATGACAACCTGAGAGACTCGTAAACAAGAACAACATCATCACCCCTGAATGTGATGGCTGGCAAAATGCCCCACATATCCCAGTCGCCCTAGTGCCCTATAAAGAGGTCGAGTCTATGGAAGACAGAACACAATCACAAGAGTATGAGTAAAGAAATGAGAGCAAGTCCGAAATTAAACATACACAAGGTAGTGAAATAAGTTAAACTGTTATTTGTACACGGTGCGACTCAATGCAAGTGCACGAGTAAACGGCGAGAGGTCATAGTTAGAATCTACGTTATCCTGTGGACGTAACCGGAAGTAATAAGTGGTATCACCCAGAATCGTGTTTGCGTGTCGCCATCGCAACTGGAAATGGTGAACAATTGACGCTGTAGGTTATGCAACACAAATATCAATGGCCTAGTAAGAACCTAGACGCATAGGAGGTTTGTTAATCGGCGAGACACAATTTTACTTAAAAAATAGGCGGTAAGCGACGAGAGCTTTTCAGAATACGTCCCAAGTAAACTTGTATTATATGCGGAGCCAAATCTTACGCAGCCGGATAATAAGAACAGGACATTTTGGCACTTAAAGTACCAAACTTGAAGAACATCCCATCCCACAAACACGTTCTTAGACTCCGAAAGCTGTCATGAAAGATTATGTCCATCATTTCTCATCAAAATATTCAACGTAACATGAGAAAAAATAAAATTAAAAATATTATGTAACCCACGACATAAAAAAAAACCCTAAGAAGCATTATAAAAAAATAATTTTTTCTCTTTGACTTCATTGAAAGAACCTATTAATATTTTTAATTTTATCTAAAATTATTATTGCTACTTAAAATTTTTAATTTTATTTTTTATTATACGTACGGGAGGGGGGGGGTCTATTCCCCCCCGTTTAGCCGGGAGGGGCAATTTTCTAAAAAATTTACTTAATTTGGAAAAAAAATTATTAAAAATCAACAGTAACAGCCACAATGCCGCGATATACTTTTTTGTAAAGCCAGAAACCTCTCCTTTGATCTTGTTTTTAAACGAAGCTGTTGTAAGGAATAGTTTTTGAGAAATTAATTTTCAAACTCAAAATTTTGAAAAAAAATTGGAAAAAAAAATTTTTGAACTACTTTTTTCCAAAATTGTATGTAATTAAGTACTATTTTTTTTCCAAAATTCAATTCCCTTATTAGTTTTTAGTTAAAAACAGAAAACCGGATGCAAAAATGTCTTGTAGTTTTTGAGAAATTAAAAAAAAACCCGAACCATTTTTTTCTAAGAAAAACCTTTTTTTTTGGTTTTAACGCGGCTGGACTTGTAGGCAAATTAATGTATGAAAGATTGACCTCTTTTTTATTATTTTTAAAAAATTCGGAGTTTTTTTATAATAAATTTTCAATATGATCCCCATTTTTTAGAAGGCAAAGATTATATCTTCTTCTAATAGCTGCACATTAGTCTATGTTTGACAAATTTTCCTACAATTTGACTCCAGCGACTTCAATCCGTTGTTCCAAAGATACTATTTCCACTTCGTAACAACACTTAAAAATCTAGAGGAGTTAAATCTGGTGATCTAGGTGGCCATTTCGTGGGGTCCCTTCTTCCGATTCAACGGTCACTAAAATGATCATCCAGCCAGTGTCTAGCCCGTAAGCTGTAGTGTGCTGGTGCTCCATCTTGCTGGTAGATTAAATTATCTGCTATGGCCAAAGGAACGTTGTCCATCAAATCGGGCAAAAGGTCTCGTAGGAACTGCAGGTATGATTCTCCCTTAATAACGGCATTCAAAAACCGGGCCCCGATTACAGTTTGTCCAACAATACCAAGCCAAACATTACAGCTAAAGCGGTGTTGTGATTTATTTTGTTTTTTGTTGTGTGGATTGGTGCTACTCCAATGATGCAAATTGTGGAAGTTAGTAACCCCATCTCTGGTAAACTGTGCTTCATCCGTCCAGAATATCCTTGCAAAATAGTTTCGTTCAGTTTCATCTCGAAGCAGTAATGATCGACAAAACTCTGCTCTCAAAAACTTGTCGTTTGAGGTGAGTCCCTGAACTGGCCTAAAATGGTACGGGTGTAAGTTTTCGGTATGAAGCACTCTCCATACTCTAGATTTGGGCACTCCAAGCATAATAGCCATCCTCCTTGTACTAAGGGAGGGATTGCGTCGGACCAAATTCAAAATTCGGGTAGAACCCATCTGCGGCGGGCGGACCCAGCCGAAATTCGCAGGTCAGTTTTCAGGCGTTATCAATGAAAAAAAAGAATTAATCCAGGGTTATTCCAATAGTGTATCACTTTATTGTATCCTCATAAAACTCCGAATTTTTTAAAAATAATAAAAAAGAGGTCAATCTTTCATACATTAATTTGCCTACAAGTCCAGCCGCGTTAAAACCAAAAAAAAAGGTTTTTCTTAGAAAAAAATGGTTCGGGTTTTTTTTTAATTTCTCAAAAACTACAAGACATTTTTCCATCCGGTTTTCTTTTTTTAACTAAAAACTAATGAGAGCATTGAATTTTTGAAAAAAAATTACTACTTAATTACATACAATTTTGAAAAAAAATAGTTCGAAATTTTTATTTTTCAATTTTTTTTCAAAATTTTGAGTTTGAAAATTAATTTCTCAAAAACTACTCCTTAAAACAGCTTCATTTAAAATCAATATGAAAGAAGAGGTTTCTGACTTTACAAAAAGGTATATCGTGGCATTGTGGATGTAACTGTTGATTTTTAATAATTATTTTTCCAAAATAAGTCAATTTTTTAGAAAATTGCCCCTCCCGGCTAAACGGGGGGAAATAGACCCCCCCCTCCCATACGATTTTTTTCTTGTCTTGACAAGACTTACACGCTGTAGCTTTTTGGCACACTGCTCGTGGGACACCCTGTATAATAGCTGACCTGGCGAACTTCGTACCGCCTTAGAATCAATTCAATTTTTTACTAAGAGTATTGTATACAACATTTCTTGTTTGATTGTGTGGTGCATGAATGAATAATTTTTGCAAGGTCCCACTTTGAAACATGCTACGTATAATTGTTCGTGAAAAAAGCACGGTTCCTCCAAATTCACTCCACACACTTGAATCGTTTCTCCTTGAGCTTTATTAACGGTGATAGCAAAGGATAAACGCACGGGAAATTGAAGACGTTTGAATTGAAATGGCATGTCTGTTGGTAAAAATGGGAACCGCGGTATCAGTACAATTTCTCCTTTTGCTTTCCTGATGAGAACTGTTGCTTCGATCAAAATAGGCATTAATTTTTTCACGGAAAGTCTCGTTCCATTGCAATTTTTTGTTGAATTGAGATTTCGAAGAAGTATGATCGATGAACCAACTTTTAAATTTAAACGATGCGGTGGCATATTGGATGATTCCAAAGAAATCAAAAATTCAATCGGATAATTTACCGCGTCTTCTTTATTCGTAGCGGTATAAATGGATTTGTTTGCTACCAAGTTTCTGTTGAATGTGAAAATTGATGTCATTAACATTTGCGTTTTTTGGTGCTAAAATTCTGGGTTACCTTAACCAAACATGGTTATAATTGTGCAAAAGTTATTTGATAACGTGATAAAGCCATTTAAATCACTTGCAATTTTGCCATCGCCAATCTGTAGCAATTGTTTTGAAAACTCACGTGCTGATGGATTAAACGCACATACATATTTATGTCAAGCGATAACTTCTGTAAAGAAACAAACTTTTCAAACATGCATTAATCTCATCAGCTGGAGTTGATCTGGGAATGACGGGCAACGATTGCTGAAAATTACCAGATAGCAATATTAATGCACCGCCGAACAACTGTTGATTTCCACTCATAATCAGATATTGATATAAAAAGTCATAACTCATGAATGCGTCGACCAATTTCGTTCAAACTTTACATAAACCATCTACACGACCATACAAACAAACCCTGAAAATTTAATCGAACACCCTACATCCGATAGGGTGATTAATTTTGCGCCACCTTGTATAAAATTATTTGTACGTATGTGCGTATAAACCTACATACGCTATGTTTTCTTTTTTGTAATGTTGTGCTACAATAACGTATTTCATAACCGACAATGTACATACATATGTATATAGGCCCATACTCGATGACTTGTCATAAGGAGACATGAACAAAACTGGTTAAGACGAATCCAATGAGCCCAAACTTGATGTATTTTCTAATAGGCAGTCCAGGATTTCGTCTGTTACCCTCGAGTTCCATCATCAAAGTAGCTCAGTGGTACCGGCATACATGGGTGTTTTAAATGTTAGATCACAGATTTGAAAGTAATGTAAATTCCCATTATGCGTCTAAGATCCCTACCGCAGCTAACAAAAATAGCCCATGGCCTTGAAACACCTAAACAGATCTTCATAATTTGTAGCTAAGAACCATTTCGATCACGTTAGCTTTCAAACAAAAAAAATATCATCAAAATCGGTCCATTCGTTCAGGAGCTACGTTGCCACAGACAGACACACAGACTTACAGACACGTCAATCTTAAAACCCCTCTTTTTGCGTCGGGAGTTAAAGAGATCAGCAATAGAAAGATCACTGAAATACAAACACTATATTCTGAGCACATTCCTTGAACTTAACTTGTCTTTTGTTTCCCTTTAGGCATACTTGTATCAGTTTCACCAACCTTTTCGTGATTCCCAACTTTACAAGGGCTTGATACATTTTCGATTGATCTGTAGAGTCATCTGCTTTTCTGAAATTTACAAATATGTAGTTACTGTACCGTTTCGTGGGATTTCCATTTCTTTTCTCAAAACTGCCATATAGTGAAAACCAGGTCAGTCGTATTTAGAGTGTCTTTAAGAGAATATTTGAGAGCACCTTGTTACCACTTCGTAGTGGAGATATTCCTTTTTAATTGTTGCAATGTGTTCGGTCACCTTTTTTAAATGAGGGGAATGATGACCGAAATTTCCCAATCCTCGGGCACGGTTTCATTGTGCTATATAGTTGTGATGAAGCCATGCGACAATTTTTATCTGTTAATTTTTCTGCTGCATATTACATTAATTCCGATGATACTGGATCCTTGTGGCCTTTCTATTCTTGCTTCTTTTGGATTGCTCCGATGAATTGCTTTTTTACTACCTCAATGGTTGGCAGTTCTACTTGAACTTTTGCTATGAGGATAACCATGGACCGTTATCCAATGGTTCTAGCTCTCCATGTACATTCAGCAGCTTATCGAAATATCTCCTCTAATAGGCTGGAACTCTTTGGTTGTCCTAAACGAGCTTCTATTTATCGTGATATCCTTTTCGTACAACGTTTAGCCTTGCATACATTACTCTCGTGTTACAAGCCGCACATTCTTCCTGAATTTTACCACTTTGATTAATGAGATGGCTGACTTCTCTTCTTAAAGCGTGCGAGATAGCGCGCGATCTCTTCTTTATTTTCCAGGCCTTGAAGTCTTAGAACATTACGGGCTTTAACTTTTTCCTCGCATTCTACATCGAATCGAGGCTTTAATTTAGGGGATTTGCAAAAACCTAGCTTGTTTTCCACTGCTTCCTTTACAACACTTTTTATTGCTGACCGTACTGCTTCTATCTGTAAACGGTTTCTATGCCGTTTAGTAGGGCGAACCGGGTTTTGATTTCGCCCTAGTATTGATGCTGCCTTTGGGGGCCTGATGGGAGTCCTTTAATTTTTCAACGTTAAATTTTTTATACATTTGGATTTAGCTTTTAATTTTGGCGATGATTAGGATATGGTCTGAATCGCAATCCGCTACTATGTATGCTTTAACGTCTATTAGGTTGGTATGGTGTCTTCTATCTATTAGAAAATAATCAATTTGGTTGCGTTTTACTTCGTCCTGTGATCCATCCAGTGTCCATGTATCCTTGCGTTTTAACGTTGTAGTTTTCATGATCATATTTTTTGAGCATGCGAAACTTATTATCCTAAGACCATTATCGTTTGATGAAACATGGAGAATTTCTTCTGCTATTGGTGGCTTCTTCCTACCTATAGCTGCCCCTGTCGTGGCGTTTTAATAGCCGTCTTTAACTCAATCGACTCATCCCTTATTGCAATATCCTCTTCCCCGATTTCAATCAAGATTGTACTGCCCAGTAAAGCACTCTATGTCATCTGCTTTTATATCTTGCCATCTCAGCCTATCGAATCCTATGAACTCGATATTAATACGATTGATAGCATAAATGATTTACGGGATCCTCATGATGAAATCCTTCTCTTTGGTGATTTCAATCTTCCTTCTCTTAAATGGGCTCCATCAGACCATCAATCATTTTACATTGCCATTAATCCCTCTGCTGCCAAAGAATGTATTTTCTTAGATCGCCTAGCTGATTCAAACCTTAGCCAGGTTAGTGGCATCACAAATTACATGGGTAGGCAGCTAGACCTGATCTTCACAACAGACTCCCTTAGTTCCTCTGTTTCACTTTGTCCCCTCTCCTTATCAACCATCGACAACTACCATTCCCCCCTTCTTCTTTCATTTTTTCACGACTCTCCACCACTGAATACTTCCCCTTCGCTTAAGTCCTACGACTTAGTCCACAAAACAAATTTCAATCTAATCAATGAATATCTCAGTAACGCCCCCTTCAATTTTGACAGCCATACAATAAACGACGTCATATCTATTTTCCACAGAGAAATATTCAATTCTATTTCTCTTCACGTTCCCCTTTCCCGATCCAAACATTTATCTACCTCCCCTCCATGGTATAATCGCAGGCTCCGTTCACTAAGAAACACAAGAAACAAACTGTGGGTAATCTTCCTTCGTACTCATTCCCCCAATATCTTTTCTAACTACATTGGTATTTATCTGAAATTCACAGAGCTGCATAAGTCGCTCTATGAACGCCATTTAATCGAAACGCAAGCCAATCTTATTAACGATCCTAAGTCCTTCTTTCACTTCACTCTCCTTCAATGGCAAAACCTCGAATGATCCCAAAACTATCGCCAACTTTTTTGCCAACTTTTTCAAACAATCTTTCGCCGATGACTCCTTCGTACAGGATACTACCTATTTCGACTACTTACCAAATTTTTCCCTTGGACAATTTCTCCCACGTACTATTGACCCCCATATCATTGAAACTAAATTGAATCAACTTCATGATGAATTTACTCCGGGGCCCGATGGTCTCCCTGCCATATTGCTAAAAAAAATGTTCCTCCATTTCTGTCCCGCTCTCAAAAATATTCAACTTATCCCTGTCCCTTGGAGAATTTCCCTAGATATTGAGAACCGCTTTTATAACTCCTGTTCACAAAAAAGGTCCGAAGAATGTCGTTAACAACTACCGGCCCATCGCCAAACTGTCACACATACCCAAACTTTTCGAAGGTATCTTGTATGACACTCTAAGTTTCCACTGCAAATCTCTTATCTCCTCAAAACAACATGGCTTCCTTAAATGCAGGTCTACAACCACAAACCTTGTCGAATTTGTGTCCTTCACACTCTCAGCATTAGAGAATGGAAATGAGATCGACGTCATCTCAACTGATTTCAGTAAAGCCTTGGACAAAATCTCCCACAAACTAATTCTCTTCAAAATGTCTGCCCTTGGTTTTGAACCTACTGCGTTGAAGTGGATATCTTCTTTTTTAAATAACCGTTACTACAGTGTTCGTTTCAGATCTGCCTTTTCCAACCCCTTCTCAGCTTCTTCCGGCGTTCCCCAAGGCAGTCACCTAGGTCCACTTCTTTTTATTCTTACCATTAACGATATTGAGTTTGTCATCAAACATTCCCACCTCTCACTGTACGCTGACGACTCCAAGTTCTTCAAGACCATTTCATAGCAACACGATTCTTCCCTTATTCAATCGGATCTAAACAGTTTTTCGGTTTGGTATTTCAAAATTGTTTGGAACTTAACATTTCCAAATGCCAATCAATTACATTCTCACGTAAACGAATCAAACCTCCCCATCGTCTCTACTTCCTGAATAATTAGCCCATCTCCACCGTTCAGGTTATCCGCGATGTTGGCATACTATGTGACCAAGAGCTCAATTTTCGCGCACATATCGATTATATAATTCATAAAGCCAACTCCGCACTCGGTTTTGCGATACGTTACTCAAAAGAATTCTCCAATCCCTACGTGACTCGATCCCTCTATATTACCTTTGTTCGCCCCCTTTTCGAATATGCATCTCAAGTGTAGTCCCCTTATCAACAAATCCACATATCTAGAATCGAAAGCATCCAACGTCGGTTCCTACGTTTCGCTCTTCGAGGCCTGCCATGGAACAATCCCTTATTCTTAGCGCCCTATCAAGACAGTCTTAAACTAATCAACTTGAGTACTTTGGAAAGAAGAAGAGTATCCGACATAATCTTCATTCATAGACTTCTTACAGGTATCATTGACTGCGCCACCCTTTATAACTCCATATCTATTAACACTAACCCCCGTAATACACGCAATCCTCGTCTCTTCTATCTATCCACCCCCCGCACCTCATACGGCTCCAATGAACCCATTTCCCGTATGCTGGCAAGTGTTAATTCGAATATTAACTTCGACTTCAACGTCAATCAAACAGGCACCCGTCCATTAGTTCTTGGATTTGTTTCATTGAATATCTGAAACAAGTTTCAACGCGGGATGATTAGTATGACGTTCCGTCCTGAAAATTTTTGTTCTCCTGAACCATATAGACAGGGCTCTATGAACCACCTTCTCGAATACCTTGCTCATACTCGGAAGGAGATTGATCAACCGGTGTATTATCCTTTTTGGGGATATGTAGGCTGCACCATCGCTGTCTTCTGTTATTGCACAGAATTATTGTCTTCCAAATATGTATAAGAGAAGCGTTGGAATGAATGCATCACTTTTGAAGGAAACTATGTTGATTAATAAAGTTGCATTTTGACAGTCCTTATTACGGCAAAAATATCTTCGCAATAATTTTTTCTACGATGTCCTGGGTTAAAACAGCTTGGCAAAGGATTGCAAATGAAGCTGTGAACTTCTTACCGAGATAATAAAAAATTATAACAAATCTACCCCCAAACATAAAAAAAACACCTTTATGTCCTTGGAAAAAATGTTTTAAATGATTACTATCGTCCAAAGAGTTTTCATTCCTATATTTCCGTTTTCGTCACTTGACACAGAAAACTTACAGAGAAGGAAAATGTTATAACGAAGGAGAAGGTGCTCCTTTGGTGTATTCATGCACGGGTATACGAGTATACCTATTCCTAAATATCCGAATAGCCTGTAGGAGAGAATGTTGTAAGGATTTATATGAAATTCTTGAAAATTGTCGGAAATTAATACGAACTTGCCTTTTGGACGATGAAAATGTTAAGACAAGTCGAAGGAAACTGTTCGTTGCAACTGGAAATATGTATCTCAGTTTAATTAAGTTGAGTTCCGAACGTTAGAATTCCTTTCATTACAGTTATTATGGACATAAAAGTTATGGAAACTGGTTCGAAATTCTAAATATTGAAATCGGAGATGATGGCAATCATAAATGCTTCTTGTATGAGGAATGATTATAAGGAAAAAGCAAATACGAGTGTAACAAGGAATCCTCTACAACCAGGTATGAGTAAAACCGATCCTTTAAAAATATTTCATTAATAAATTTTTCAAATATGTGACTAGTTACATATCAGCAAATACACATATCTTATGGTCGATGTGCTGGCATTGTATAGGTCCAGATGGGAGAAAATGAAAGATGATGTGAGGAGGTACTGACGTAAATTGGAATGGAATATCTTCGTGTCGGAAGAAAAGCCGGAAAAGTTTATATATAGATTTTAACAAAAAAAAAGGAAACTGGCATATTGGTCAGCCATCCGTAAGGCATATGTTGTGTGGGAGATTTTTCCAATGAAATTTTATTCATTTAACTAGTTTACTTAGATGGCAGAGCAGTCTTATTCAGATTAGTAGAGATATGAGTTCGTGAAGGATTATAGAAACGTGGATAGAAGTAGCAGGCAAGGGATTTAGGTTTATTCGTTATACTCTCGATTTGATGGACAACGTTCCTTTGGCCATAGCAGATAATTTAATCTACCAGCAAGATGGAGCACCAGCACACTACAGCTTACGGGTTAGAAACTGGCTGGATGATCATTTTAGTGACCGTTGGATCGGAAGAAGGGGCCCCACGGAATGGCCACCTAGATCACCAGATTTAACTCTTCTAGATTTTTATGTGTGGGGATTCATGAAGAATTATGTTTACGAAGTGGAAATAGTAGTATCTTTGGAACAACTGAAAAAACGGAGTGAAGTCGCTGGAGTCAAATTGCAGGAAAATTTGTCATGCATAGACTTATGTGCAGCCATTAGAAGGAGATATAATCTTTGCCTTCTAAAAAATGGGGATCATATTGAAAATTTATTATAATAAAACTCCGAATTTTTTAAAAATAATAAAAAAGAGGTCAATGTTTCATACATTTATTTGCCTACAAGTCCAGCCGTGTTAAAACCAAAAAAAAAGGTTTTTCTTAGAAAAAAATGGTTCGGGTTTTTTTTAATTTCTCAAAAACTACAAGACATTTTTGCATCCGGTTTTTTGTCTTTAACTAAAAACTAATAAGAGAACAAATTTTGAAAAAAAATAGTTCGAAATTTTTTTTTTCAAAATTTTGAGTTTGAAAATTAATTTCTCAAAAACTATTCCTTAAAACAGCTTCGTTTAAAAACAAAAGGAAAGAAGAGGTTTCTGGCTTTACAAAAACTATATCACGGCATTGTGGATGTAACTGTTGATTTTCAATATTTTTTTTTCTAAATTAAGTCAATTTTTTTAGAAAATTGCCCCTCCCGGCTAAACGGGGGGGAATAGACCCCCCCTCCCATACGATTTTTTTCTTGTCTTGACCAGACCTACACGCTCTAGCTTTTTGGCACACTGCTCGTGGGACACGCTGTATATCAGTTCTGGAACCATCCATGATAAAATATTGTGTATCGTAAACGTTTTTACTTTTGATACAGGCCATTATATCACTGGTTGGTATGGTTTGAATACCAGTAATAGGTAGGGGAGCAATGTTCTCCTCGGAATGAGACCAAGAAAATGAGAATAAGAGAAAAGCTTACCCATCATAACCATTAAATGTATACGTAAATGTATAACTTGGTCTTTATACTTCAGGAATTGTACTATGTAGTTAGGTATCATTGATGAATTGTAACTCCAAAACTGACTTTGGCTAGAGAGACAAAAAATGTAAACTTACTGTAATTGTACGTTGCGATTAAGGAGGATGCATAATAGTTTTTCGTTGCTATGCCCCCAATAAATATGATATGTTTCCGCACAGTATCAAGATTTTTGTAACTTTGTTGCTAGATTATCCGAAGTAGATCAATTTCTCTGTTTTTCTCTTACGAATAAAACAAAATTGTTGAAGCAGCTTTAAAGTGAAAATCTCATAAAATCTTTGTGTTCCTTCTAACATAACATTGTAGTGGACCTACATCTAGTGCTTTAAGAATTCGTTCAACCTCCTTTATCGCTCTTCTCATTTTTTATGCAACAAGACTACATTGACTTCAAACCGAAATAGATATTTCCCAATTATAACCATCGCTCTATGAACCCCACCGCTTCCGATGAGCTCCCAATTCTTCGGGACACCATAAAATCTCGACTTCTATTAAGTCGTCCCAGATTAGCTGCATAGTACACCGCCACTACCATCTCTCAATTACAGCGTTGTTATGTCAATTTATCTCCCTGGCAAATAGGATAAAACATCGAACAAAACATCAGGACATCCTTCCATATCGATGGTAATCATAATGACCAATCGTTCAGTGCACCATGGCGCAGCATCCACAGTAAAAGCAATTGTAACTCCCAACTATGTGATGGTCACCCGCACTCGAATCACCATATCTAATACCCTCAACTCTATAGGGGAGATTTTTTTTAACCTCAAGGGCGTATGATATCTCGAGATATATTAAGTTTGGTCCAACATCCTTCAGGGACCCAAGAGATGAAAAACCATTGATTGGAAAACCATTTACTCCACCGCCCGCATTTCATAAATCATTCCCGAGCAGTGAATCAACAACATGCAGAATGTTGATTCATGGCAATTCGTTTGTGGTCGCACATTTCGGTTCTTCTGGGGTGGAGAACTGATGTATCTTTTAGTCTCTCAATCAAACTTCCGGTTGTAGAATTTTAACATCGGAGCTGGACTTGTGAACAGACTGGTAGTTGGTGTTCGGGGACAACGCTTAACTCTGGTTGCCGCAAAACAGATGGCTGGACATGATTATTTCAAAATTTTGCTTATTTTGTAGAAAAAGCATACGGGGCTGGGTGTTGTATGTCATTGAAACGGATGCACGTCTGTGCAACTGCTGTGTTGGAGCAATGAAAAGTTTTTTGGTGCATCCTCCAATGTCCCTTCCTGACTAAATTCAAAGGGATGTTCCATGGACTTTAAAATTTCAATTGTAAATAAGAATCGAAACTCATTATAATTGAAGCCTTATTGCGATAACTTGGTGAAAAAGTTTATTTTGATTATGAGATAAACTAGTTGAAATGTGAAAGTTTTAGTTTCGTTAGAGGAAATAGTTGTGGCTTGTGTTTTTGTGTACCAAGGGCTTGTGGTTGTCAGTTAAATAATCAACTGTCATAGCTTAATTATTATATACATTATATGAGGTTTTAAGTGTTTTGTCTCGGTAGATGAATACTGATCCTGAGTTACGGAGTAAACTGCGGGCGTCGGGCGTCCGAGAATGGATTCTATAGAGCTATCCCTCATAAGGGACAGGGTTAACACCTTGTAGTAATATAGGTGATAGAATTTTCAAACTCTTGTAAGTACCATGGATTGAGGGAGACGAGGAACACAACACTTTTCTGTAGTACAAGTAGGTTTTATGCGGTGAGTTCCTCCCCAGCACACTAAGCCAGATTAAAATTTGTAGTGGAATATACCTAGTATACAAGTACAGCTTAAAGTGTTATTTGTATAAACCTTGCCAAGGAGATACATATCATATATAGTACAAGTAAAGGACGACACTTTGTAGCGAACACAATTAGCGGCGTGGAAATGGTACTTAGTAGCTAGTGATTCCCTAAGCTTGGACGTTGTATGTAATGGCTTTATGGCAACATTGCTAGTGTATGATATAGGAATAATTTTATTGTCCTCAACCCATTTAGACAGGTCTGTATGAACTATCTTCTAGAAGACGTTGCTGATACATGGAAGGAGATTTATTGACGGGAAATTTAATGGGTTGGAGGTGTCTTTAACCCTCTTTGGAATTGGTTGCACCTCTGCTGTTTTTCAATGCATAGAATAATATGCAGGATAGTGTACATCTCTACAGCTACTGGTGGGAGGTGCCTGAGAACAACATTGATTTTTTACTCTTCAATAATTCGAAGATCATTTGGAGATCTTCCTTCGAAATGAACATGGTTTTAGTTCCTTCATTGGTGACGGCATTATTTGCCATGAAATCGTCATTGAACCTGGTATAACTAAGGTTCTCTGATCGGAAAAGTGGAAGCCAAGTATTTAGGCATCATTCTTGACTCCAAACTCTCCCGGAAAAGGAACCTGGAGGAAAGGATGAAAAAAGGATTGAATTCTTTTTATGCATGCAAAAATACCTTCGGCAAAATATGGGGCTTGCAACCGTACATCATTCATTGGATGTACACAGCAACATCAGACCCATTTTAACTTATGGGGCCCTAGTCTGGTGGACTGCTAACAGCATGAAAAGCTATATAAACATGCTCAACAAAGTACAAAGGTCAGCCGCTGTTTGTACAACGGGAGCCATGAGAAGCACGCCGCAAGCAGGGTTGGACATGATACTTCATCTCCTTCCGCTGGGTCTATTCATAAAAGGCTGCGCTGCAAAGAGCTCTCTCAGACTAAGGGAGTCCTCTCTGTGGCAGCAAGCCAACTATGGACATGCGGCCATACTCAAAATAATAGAGTAGCTACGGAGCTACGACCGACTATACTCGTATTTCCCCCCAAAATGATTTCTCTCTCAGAATACCAATCGATTGCCCCGAGAGAGAAGAGTGGCTATCAAACGCTGTGATCGACGACAACGAGATCACTCTCTTCACCGACGGATCGAAAATGGACACAGGCACTGGGGCCGGGTTTTAATCTGATACCCTCCACAAACATCTGTGCAACGTTTTTTAAACAGAATCCTAGCAATAGAGAAAGCAGCTACCTACAGGTAACCGATATTCCACCATCGGATATCACTATCTTCGTAGTCAGCCAGGCTGCACTGAAGTCAATAGAATCCTGTATAACAAGATCAAAGGCTATCATGAAATGTCGTGACTCACTGAAGTCCATCAGACACCGCAAAGTCAAACTCTGCTAGGTCCCGGGTCACAGCTCAATCGCAGGGAACGAAAGAGCGGACGAATTGATCAGGCAAAGGTCTGAACTGGACATCAGCGAAGCGGACACGTCATTGTAACCACCGATCAGCGCATTATTCCGGATCATAAATGACACAAACATAAAAGAAGCCAACTCGTCTTGGCTTACAAGAAACGACAGCTACATGACAAGATCATCGTGGCCAGAGCTCAATATCGGAAAAACAAAGAAGCTCTTAGCGCTGGACCGGAACTCGATCCGTATGCTCGTCGGAGTGATCACAGGACACTGTCCCATTGGAATAATGCTCCGAAAATGGAACTTGGGATCCAGCGATCTCTGCCGGAGCTGCGGCGATGAGGAAGAAACTGAAGCGATCCAACATCTGCTTTGCCACTACCCAAGTCTCCAGAATCGACGCCTAGCGTCGCTGGGCCAAAGATTTTTTACAGAGATTGCGGACGTGACAAATGCATACATATATCGGAACTTCTAAAATTCATAAAGAGCACGGGGTGCTTTCAGCAACCGCGTGATAGGACAGGTTAATTATATGTGTACTCCACAAATGAAGGGAATCACAATGGGCCTTTTGGCCTCCGAGTGGAAGTAATGCTTAACCATCACACTCATAACTTATTTTGGCTGACAATTTGACTTTATTGACTTTCTCATATATCTGGTTATAACAAGACTGAAATAATCGTCCTTCCTACCTTAACCCAGCTTTTTTAAGAAAATGTGGTTAACACTTCATTTAAAAACAAAATTAACACTTGCATAAATCGGCTAGTTACCACATAATCTGTCAAGAAACAGGGTAACTTCATAGCCATGAGTACTCAATCGGCCTTATACACCCTACGTCATATGCCGTAAGCATGTAACCGATAGAATAGCACAAACCGCTTAAATTGGAATTAAACTTTAAAATTTTATTATGTTTTGCATCGATTGAACCTAGCACCGAAGCCTGGGATCCTTCGATTTTCTTCGTATTTACCCGGTACGTGTGCAAAAGCAATCTCTTCTAGACTTGCCTCCTGTACCATTGACTCAGCTTCCTTGACACAGAGGCCTAACATCCCGTATCATTTCATCTATCATGGGCGTCATCCGCCTCCTCACGGAGCATTGCGGCAGGATGAAAGACGTATGAACAGAACCAAGAAGCGGGTTGTTATTCTTGGGATTACCAGGAAGGTAAGGAGTGTTTCTTCCAGTTTGAGTGAACGGCGAAAGGCACTCTCTTGAATGTGGATACATATCTGTATTTCTGCTTAAGCAATCTGTATAGCGATGGGATTACAACGTGCTAGTTTGAAGTAGGATTGCTTGAAGGACGAGTATGAGATGCATGAAGCATTCTCTCAGTATAACTTTCAAAGTGTAAATCGAATTAGATACCCATTTCACTACATCATTCCCCGGCTGCGCTTGTTGCAGGATGTCGTGTATCGAAACTTAAAGCAACAGATGCAAGTATATCGCGTCGTGCTTAGTTCACATGTATGTATGGCTCCGTTAACTCATGAAATCTCATCGCATCACAATTGAATTAGGAAAATTAGTAAAAGCTGATGATAACCCCGTAATGAATATGATAAACATGGAGGAAGTATCCAAACAGCATATTCCATCCATAGCTTGGATGATAGAAAGAATGCAAAATTGATTGTATTATCCTCCACTGACAGAATGAGGTTATCCTTAATTATCATTGGAGAATGTGTCGTTCGTCTGTTGGACGCCATGACTTTGTGCGCAAACCTGTTATGCATGTCGATGTAGTCCTGGACGAAGCATATCCCAAGCTGAAGGATTAATTTTGTTGTTTTGATTTTTTTTAACTAACTGCAAAACTTTTCTCATTTAAAGTCCCATAAAGTCCATTTAGGAAGACTCAATTTTCAGCGATTTCTGTAGATTAATTTTAATCCACTTTTTTGGCCGGTTCAAAGTATATATGTATGCATACATACATATATACGAGTACATATTTTATTTTTGCAGCAATGGCCGCGTTTACATACGTAAGGATAAACATCGAATTACCTGCCTTAATAAATGCCTTGGGTGGCAACAACAGAACAGAAATCAAGTTTGATGGGGTCTTATCCAGCTTTTCTACTGATCTCAGCATATAACCTGACTTAGGTGGCGCTACAGTCCGGTGTGAACCTGGGCTGCAACCAACAAGCGTCTTCAGCTGGCTTGTCTATTCGCTATACATGGCCTAGCCATCTTAGATGTTGAATCCGAAGGCATAGTATTAGGCCGATGTCGCTGTACAGTCCGTCAATTCGTCATCTTCTTCTCCACTTTCCGTTTATATAAACGGACCAAAGATTGAACGAAGAACTTTCCTCTCGAACCGACCAAGAGCGTCCTCACCCGTTTTCGTTAAGGTCCAGGCCTCTGCACTGTAAAGGAGAACCTAGATGATTAATGATCTCTCTCTTCTCTATTACCTCTTGAGTCCAAAGAACATCGGTTGGCAAGAGTTATTCTGCGTCTAATCTTAACTTTGGTGTTGCTGTCGCTGGTCAATAGTGAGCCCAGGTAGACGAAATACTTGACCACTTCGAATTTATAGCTGCCATTCTGAGGTTCCGGTTAAGATTTCGGTGTTGTGGGTTTTTTTTTTGGATGACAGCATGTACTTCGTCTTTTCTCATTTACCGAAAGACTCATTTTAGCCGCGTCTGCTTCAATGCTTTCGAACGCTTCACGTCTCGCTGTGATTACGTCAATGTCATCCGCGAACGTAAGCAATTGCGCAGACTTGAAATAGATCATACCTCGTATGATATTTTCAAGCCTGATGTTGAAAAAAGTTACTTGACGGTGCATTACCTTGTCTAAGTCCAAATTAGTAGGCGGAGCAGCGAGAATTCTTCATTGCCATTCTGCAACTCCTGACGAGTTGGATGTTAAAATTAGACATGACTCGGAATATCTCATCCCTATGCAGTCATATGTGACTTTAAACTCGACAAAAATATGGTGTGTGTCGATTTGGAGGTCTTTTGTCATTTCCAAGATCTGCCGCAGTGTCAGAATTTGGTCTATTGTGGATTTACCTGACCTAAAATCACACTAATAATCAGTTTATCCACAAATGATTTCAGACAGAGAAGTTCTTATTTAAGGAGACTTTTTCCCCTGTAGTTGGCATGCTTTCCTCCGACCATATTTTATAGATGAGCCGGTGCATACACCCTACCAGCTCATATCTGGCCACTTTAAACAACTCAACAGACATGCAGTTTTTAGTTTTTAGTCAGACATGCGGCTTTATTAGTTTTAAGCTCCGAGACACCGGGAGCTGCTCTAGATGCTATGATGAATCTTCCACCCCTTGAAATATGTATATATCAGAGGGTGCGCACTGAAAGCCATGTCTCGCCTCAAAAGAAATGGTTTTGATACAACTTACTTTGAACGCGAAAACATTGGACTGCACTTCTCCTTAGGAAAATATGCGTCTGTCTTTTAATCAGAGATATACGTGAGGGACAAGTGGAAGGAAAAAAGTATATGCGTCTGCAGTGACAGCTAAGCTGCACTCAAAACTGTCCCACCCTCTATCCAGCTCCTTTTTGAACAAACTAGAAAGACTAAATTCACTAAGGCTTGTATGGGTCCCAGGTCACTAGTATTCCAGGAAATGAGCGAGTTCATCGCTAGAAGAGACTCAGAGGGGAGTTTCTCAGTACCTGAACCTGCCTTAGGTCTACCTACTTCCACGATCAAATCCGACATCAACGATTGGGTCTTTAATGCACACAGTCATAGATGGAGGGAATACATATCCAGGATGCAGGATGACTAAGCGCGTACGCGCTGTTGTCTGCAAGAAATCCACAACGTTCTTCTTATGCTTAATGAGAAATGATTGCAGAAGGCTTGCAGGCGTCATTACGGGTCATTATAAGAGCACGTTTGAAGTATGGCTCACATGCAAAAAGCACATCATCAGAAACGAAATCGACTAGCACACAGCTGGCAACTTTTCCTGTCCTTGCGTATTCTTTAAATCACCTATACGTTTGAAAAGTTCTAAAAACTTTCTTCTTACGAAAGGGATATAGTGCCATATTAAGATCTTCGAGTACATACGGACTAGGAATAGATAAATTCATAATATTCAATGTACGAGTACAATTCTCTAAAAAATCGATTTGCCTTAAATTTTACACTGCGGCAGCACCAAGGCTTTTCAATAAATTACCATTGCATATAAGAACACTCTTTGAGACTACTTTATTTTTGAGAGAATTAAAAACATTTCTCTTTAGTATGGATAATTCTACAGTCAAAGCTCTTCTCAATTATTGCACTTTGCGTTATACTCCACAAAAATATCTTCATAATTATGTACGTATGTAAAATTTCCCCGAAGGGTAATTCGCCTCTATTGATTTCTGAAAGTTTTCTTTTTATAACAAAAGGTTAATTTTAATACATGTTTGGGTTTTATTCAATACTTTAATAATAATATACTAAGCGAAAAATTTTATTTAAGAAAGTTGTGTTTGAATAATATCCCTATTAGGTAGTCATTTATTGTGGAGTTAAGATCACACTGAATGAGTCAGGAGTCGAGAGTAAAAAATAAAATTAAAAATTTTGAGTAACCCCCAACAAAAAAAAAATAAAAAGCAAACAAATGAAAATTTTCTCTCGGCCTTTTGAAGTCATTAAAAGGACCTATAAATATTTTTAAGATAATCGTCGCCGCGTAGGGGGACCGCTAAGTAAATAAAATAAAATAACAAAAACAAATATGTAAGGAGAATATTTTTTTAATTTATAATGTTTTTTTGTGTTGGGGTTACTTAAAATGTTTAATTGCATTTTTATTTCATTCTTTCTAAATTACCTACGGACTCTAATTCCGATAGCTAGCTACTTAAATTACATTTTTCTTAAGTATTATGTAACAACGCACGTGTTGAGTTTTGATCTGAATTCTTATTTTGTTTCTTGTAGGACTTGTTGTTGGTACACCATGGCGCAAAATTAATCATCCAATTTTGTTTTTGAATTACTTTTTTACTAAATAAAAAAAAATATTGTGAGTGACGGAAATCTTTATTTGGGCCTTTACATTTTTTTTCTGAAAAAAGATGACATCCGTCAAGTGGTTGTCGCCAGTGTTGATACACATTTGTATCCGTTTTATCGCATTTTCCATGACTTTCCGGTGATAACTGTTCGCATTCCTGGTGAATATTCTCCTTAAGGGATGCGATTGTCTGAGGCTTGTTGGCATAAGCCCGTGGCTTCAAGAAGCCCCAAAGAAAGAAGTAGGGGATGAATTATTCGGGCGATCTTCCTGGCAAAGCCAAATCCCCAATACGGGAGATTACGTGACCACAAAACGCTTACGCAATATCCATTGTGGCTCGTTCTGTATGTCGCTTATCCAATTCCGGCAGTAAGAAGTCGTTTATCGTGACCCTATCGCGTTCGCCAGTTACAGTGACTGTATTGCTGCTGATGGCGTCCTCAAAAAAATACGGCCCAATCAATCCTCCCGCGTGAATGCCACACCACACAGTGGCTTTGAGTTGATGTAATGGCTCTTCGTGCATCACACGCGGAATTTCAGTACCCCGGAAACGAATTACTTATTTTCGTATCATAATTAGCATTTGGAGAGCTACCCCACAGCTTACATACAGTGATATGATATTTTAGTTATACATATGTATGTAAGGCACAAAGCGGAACCAACGACCTCAATCAGCAAACCACCAAACACGAACCCAAAACAAAGCGCATAAAAGACAACTTCCCAAAATATATCCTTTATTACTATACTCAGAACACTTCTCATATGTTATTCCTATCGCCCTGACTGCTACTCGTCGACTTCCGACTATTCGATCAACTCAGCTGCTTTTATACCCGCGCGTTGGATGTCTGTACCGTTTGTCCGCTGTGCCAATGCCATGGGCGGCTCTGGCGTTGAGAAAGGGTGCAAGGCGCCATGTGCGGCTCCTGATGGAAAAGGGCGCAAGGCGCCTACGCGGATCGGATGCGTGGGTATTATATGATATATAATATCTTTCTACTGTACAATTATTTTATACAATTATTTATGATAACAAATTCTTGACAATGATAATAACTTTTGAAGGAAAACTACGACAAAAACCTTCAATCGAAAAAAAAAACAAAAAAAATAAATAAATAATAAATAATACCTAAATAACTAAAGTTAACACGATCGGCTGTCCCACCTGCCGACGAAATTAGATCCACGCAGTCAACACGACCAATTGTCCCACCTGCCGACGAAATTGGATCCGCGCACTGCATGATTTCGTACGGGAACTTAGAAATGCATGCAGTGCAATTCACGGTCACACATCCGCTGGACTTTGGCCATAGGCAACCTTGGGTCTGCGTGGGAACTGCAACTCGGCAGTTTAATATTAAGTTATAATTTCATTTGTTAGGATAGATTAAGTTAGTTCATTTCGAGAAGCCACTGGGACCGGACGCAAACAAATAAACTTAAATTTTATAACGTGAATTGAGTGTTTTACTAAAAGAGCCAGTTGTAGGCTCTATAAAATTAATTTTTTTATATCAAAAGGACTAAGAGTCCTTAACTGGCGCCCGAGCAGGGACCGCCCGCGTCGCGAGTGCTGAGTAGCTAGAAACGCAAAGAACAAAACGAATTAAAACAAAGAACAGAAATTAATAAAAAGTTAAATTAAAGCTAAATGAAAAAGATCCCAAGTGAAAAATTATAGGATCTCGAGTGAATATTTAGTAAAAAACAGAATATTAATAAAAAGTTAAATAAAAGTTAAATAAAAAAAGGGGCAAGAATCCCAAGTGAAAATTATATACAAAAAGAAAGATCCTGAGTGAAAGCAGTGTAGAAAATAAAAAATAAAAAAAATTTTCCAATATAAAGTTGAATTCATGCCAAATATCCCAAGTGAAAACCATATACAAAAGAAAAAGTATCCTAAGGACAGTGAGAAGAACAATTAATAGTACAAATCTGCAACCCGAAGGAAAAAAGGAAAGCAGCAAAAACGCAGGAAGCAACCAAGACAACGTTCCCGAGAGAAAAGAAGCACCGAAGCGATGTTGGGCTGGTCCACCGTACCTACACTACTGTAAGATATATAATAAGTTAAGTTTAAGATTTAAGTGGCCAGATATTTCTAGGGTAGATTAATATACATATGCTCAGGTGTAGTCTCCCGTGAAAAAAGGGGTCGGTTTGCTGAAAAACAATTACCGGTAGTGTTGATCTTCGTACCTTAGTAGGTCGACTGCAATTATAAACGCTTACGACTAAACCGGAACACTACGAACCTTCCAAGCCGGAGCAACTACCCCGAAATTTAAAGGGAGCTCTCAGCGAGCATCCAGGGATTAGATACTGGCCTTATTGAAGAATTAAAAAAACCGAAACTCGAAGAAAAATAAAAAAAAAAAAGAAGAGAAAAATTATACACATTAAATAAAAAAAAAAAAAAGAAGGAAAATATATAAATATAAGTGCAGACTAACCAATTGCTTGGCCCTGAAATTTTAACAAAAATAAAAAAAAAATAAAGTAAAAAAATTACACACATCAATCAAAAATATATATATAAGTGCAGACTATCCATTTGCTTGGCCCTTTGACCCCTGGCTCGACACTCCTTGGACACTTTTCTTTGGCCTATTGATTCCTTTCGTTAGCGTATCGTTTCCCATTCATACCCCCGTCACCGTATAATTTGGTCGAAAACACCTCAAGGATATTCTCTTGTTAGGTTTCCAATTCCACTTCATCTGCATCTAAATGGACGAATTAAAAAATTCAGTAACGCAACTAACCGGTGCTATTAACACCGTGTTGGATCAGCTGAGAGGGATAGAGAATCGTCTCACCCAGATCGAGCTCTGCAATCCAAGGCAGGCGATTCAATCATTGAACGAACGATTAGGTGCCCTTCAAGAACGTGTTCATTCCACGGAACATACGAGTCCATCAAGTAGTCCACAGTCCGAACACATTGAACCACTCCGTGGACCAAGTTCCGAACAAGACCTTCGGGACATTTCAAAACTCCCCGATTCCGTTAAGGAATTGCAAGTTTTCGATGGTAACCCAGTGCAGTACGTTTCTTGGGTACACAGTGTAGAGACGGTGCTCAAGGACTACGAAATTGTTCGCAGCAAACCAATTTATCGAGCAATTCTGCAACACGTTCGGCAAAAAATTCGCGGCAAGGCTGATTCCGCACTTGTGTCGTACAACATCTTCGACAACGAATGGGTCGAGATAAAGAGAGTCCTCTCACTGCACTATGCCGATAAGAGGGACATCCGGACGCTCGAGCATCAACTGAATCAGTTGACGCAGGGTAGCTCAAGGCTAGATGATTTTTACGCCACGGTTAACCACCAGTTCTCCCTTATTATTAACAAAAGAAGAGCAGAAACGTACTCGACTGAAACGGTTGATGCCCTGGTTGAAACTTATAGAAACCGGGCATTAGACGTCTTCATTAGAGGATTGAGCGGAGATCTGTCGAGGCTTCTGGTAATACAGAAGCCGAAAACACTGCTTGCATCGAAATGCAAAACCTAAATTTCAGGAGTCACACAGTGCATGTGCAAGCCTCAAACACCATAACATCTCCTATAGGGTATAACTTCAGAAATGACAGGGGACCACCTCAAACGAGACCATTCAATGGAAGAGCCAACTCCACATATCGTCCGAATACCTCCTGGGGTTCGGGCTTCCAACGACAGTACCCTCCTCCGCGGCCGACTGCTGCGAAACCTCCCGTTAAGATGGAGGTAGACCGATCTGAGCAATCGAGGAATATTAACTATATGAATCGGCCTGCGAATGCGTTTAAAAGGGAAACGAACTCAGAGAGTTATCCCCGAAAGCAGCAACGACTCTTCAACATGGTGACAACCCCCGAAGAAGGTTCAGAGGAGCCCCAGCCAAATGAAACAACAGCAGCTGAAAATTTTATGACAGCCGCCTCGTTTCCAGCGTACCATACATAGAGTATGTTACGCGGGACGGGAAAATGCTAAGCTTCCTCGTGGATACCGGAGCTAACAAAAACTTTATCAAACCTCATTTAGCATCCAGTCCCAATCCCGTCCAAACCCCATTTTTTGTCAATAGTCCGGCTGGTAAGGTCAAAATCGAAAGCAAAATAACCGGCACGTTTTTCTCCCCTCTTGGTTTCGATATGGAAATAACCTTTTTCGTTCTTCCGAGCCTGGAATCGTTCGACGGAATAATTGGTGATGACACGTTAAAACAGTTAAGGGCGAAAATAGATAGGGAAAAAGGACTAAGAGTCCTTAACTGGCAGTTAACACGATCGGCTGTCCCACCTGCCGACGAAATTAGATCCACGCAGTCAACACGACCAATTGTCCCACCTGCCGACGAAATTGGATCCGCGCACTGCATGATTTCGTATGGGAACTTAGAAATGCATGCAGTGCAATTCACGGTCACACATCCGCTGGACTTTGGCCATAGGCAACCTTGGGTCTGCGTGGGAACTGCAACTCGGCAGTTTAATATTAAGTTATAATTTCATTTGTTAGGATAGATTAAGTTAGTTCATTTCGAGAAGCCACTGGGACAGGACGCAAACAAATAAACTTAAATTTTATAACGTGAATTGAGTGTTTTACTAAAAGAGCCAGTTGTAGGCTCTATAAAATTAATTTTTTTATATCAAAAGGACTAAGAGTCCTTAACTCTAATAATAAGCAATCAACAATAAATAATAAACAACAAGGTAAGAAATGTTTAGCGTATTTTCGAATAGATGTGGGTTTTAACAAAATAGCATAAGGAAACGTGATTGAACATTTCACAATTATAGAGAAACTTTGTGGTTAGTTTTAAAATTCTATCGCGAACTAATTCGATCTTGGTTCTGCCGTGAAGATCAGCGATTGAGTGACAAGGAGGAAGATTAACCATCATTTTAAGAATTTTATTTTGGGAAACTTGTAATTTTTTAAGATCACATTTTGCTGAATTTCCCCAAACTTGGCAACCATATAGAATTATTGATTATAATATTACCTTCAAAATTATAATTTTATTGGCATTGTTCAGTGTAGACTTCCTGTTTATAAAAGGATGCAACATGTTTATCGCAATATTTATTTTATGTATAGTTTTTGTAATATATTCTTTGAATGTGAGTTTTGTATCAAGTTGAATGCCCAAATATCTTACAGATGGAACCTATTTGACACCGGTATTATTGACAATTAACTGGGGGCTTGGAAGAAAGCAGGCTTTTCGTTTCCTGCTAAAAAAGATGGTCTGCACCTTCTCAGCATTTAGTTCAATTTTCCAGGAATGGAAATACCTTAGCAATAATTGAATCGCATGTTGTAAGTTTGTCTCGAAGTTGAGGCTAAACTCATGCGAAGAATATATTACCGTGTCATCTGCAAGGATAGTTACTTCACAATAACATAACAATAATTAACGAAAACTCTGAAGGTACAATCGGAAAGAAAGTTTAGCACAAGTCTGGTGAGATATGGGAGAAAACAGAGTATCAATAACTTCTAGGTAAGGTCCAAATGCCATACACAATCGAATGCTTTCTCAACATCCAGCAAAACAAGGCCCAAGGAGCGGTTCATTTTAAAATGTTGGCATACTCTAAGTACTTGATGTACTATTATTTCTTCTAAAACCAAATTGCTCACTTTTGCTTTTATGATTTTGTCGACCACTTTGCTAATACTATGTACTTAACAGACTAATCGGTCTGTAACTGTTTGGTTTGTTAGGTGGCTTTCCTGGTTTGGGAATAGGTATCACCTCAGATATTTTCCAAGCTTTTAGAAAGTATTGGATCTTAACACAGGCATTCAAAATAAGGGTTAAGTATCCAATAGCCGATTTGGGAAGTTGTTTTCACATGTTTTTTACACTATCTATACCACCAGTTGTTTTGGTGGTTCCTTATCACTTTTATATCACAGAATGTCTCCAATACTCTGCTGAGATAAAAGTTCGGGAATTACTATGTATGACGATCAATTCCGATCGGAATCTAGCCCAATTGGTTTTTTTGAAATCGGGTACAAACTGTTCGTACGTTTGGGGGGAATATTTAGACATTTTGCAACGGAGAGGATAATGCTCTGGACTCAATTCTTGTAACGATGCCCATTGGAAATGAAAAAAATCAATAACTGATGGACAACCTCTTGAACTAGATGGTACATATGACGGACTAAACGGATAAAGAACAGAAAATGGGAGCAAATTGGAAAAGTTCGAAAGAATATTGCCCCACGCGTTTGTTTGATTAGAGCCCCAATTGCGGTTACTAAAATTTAGGTCGCTTCCAATTATGTAATTATTGCTTCTGACTAGAATGTTTCGCAAGTCGCTTTTAAAGTTATTTCTTTTTTCTTAGATGTAGCTTTACCTGGAAAGTAGACGCTCAATTAACTTCCATCACTCAGTATAATCTTTATGGCCACATTTTCTATACAACGGGCTCTAATAACCCGGCGTGCAGTTTGGCGAATAGTTATTTTATAAAAATCGTCACTTCTTCTATTGGGTCTATCTACACGACAATTATTCCACGCTCTTGTGAGGTATAGCGCTACATTGCTTATCTGTTTGTATACTGCAGATGTCTAGTTCACTAATGTCAAATATGATTGAGGTACGACGCCATTTGCAAAATTATAACATCTTCCACATAAAAGATCTGATGACCTTGAAACGCCTGAACAGACCTTCATAAATTGTAACTAAGAACCATCTGGATCACGTTAGCTTTCAAACAAAAAAAAAGCATCAAAATCGGTCCATTCGTTCAGGAGCTACAATGCCCCAGGCAGACACACAGCACACAGACTCACAGACCCACAGACATACAGGCACGTCAAACTTATAACAGTCCTAGTTCATTAATTTAATATATTTGGCATTAAGCAGAGATTCCACCACATTTTAACTCTAATGGTCGATCTGCACACATTCCATTTGTTATTGTGGTTATCATTGTCCACTTTCCCAATTGAAGTGTTATACATACAGCTGTGTTCAAAATAATAGTAGTGCCATATAGTAAAGCAAACAAATGTTTCAAAAAAAATTGTTTGCGGTTTTTTTTTGTTAAAATAGAAAAAAATACAAAACTTAAATATAATTGAGTGTTTTAGATTAAGTCATAGCTTCCTAACGTTGATAAACATAATAAAATAAGCTGAAAACAAACTTAACAGGAGAAATTCATTGTTCAAAAAAATAGTAGTACGAGTATTATTTTTAAATAAAGGGCTCTAAATGACATAAAAAGTGAATCTAACTAATTATAAAACACAATTATTTTTAATATTTTGTCGTAAAGCCCTTATTGTTTAGTACAGATTTACAGCGACGTTGCATGGAGCCTACTAAGCCCCGGCAACGCTCGTCTGGGATCTTTGTCCACGAATCCCTTGCTATCGCCCAAAGCTCCCGACTATTCGATGGTTTTGCCTCCCTTACGGCTTTTTTAATATCACCCCATAGATTCTCTATGGGGTTAAGGTCGGGGGACTGTGCAGGCCAGGGCATAACATCAACTTTATTCACCCGAAACCACTCTTTAGCTAATCGACTCATATGTTTCAGGTCGTTGTCCTGCTGGAAGACCCATTTGAGCGGCATTTCATACTCAGCGTAGGGTAGTATTGTATTTTGTAAAATATCTACATAGAGATGTTGATCCATAATTCGATCTATGAGATATATAGGCCCTACACCGTAGTAAGAAAAGCATGCCCAAACTAATATTTTCAACCCTCCGTGTTTTACAGTTTTTACTGTGTATTGGGGTTGATGTTCTGTGTTGGGTGGGCGACGAATATAATGCCGGGAACCAGTACCTCCAAAAAGGACAAACTTACTTTCGTACGTCCACAATACACTGTGCCATTTTTCCACTAGCCACTGTACATGATTTTTAGCGAATTCTATACCGCTCCTGAGGTGTTTCTTAGTTAGTAGAGGAACTTTTCGTGGACTTCGTGCATGCAAGTCTTTTTCTAAAAGACGTCTACGAACAGTAACCGCACTTACAGGAACTTCAAGCTCTTTCTGGATTTTGAATGACGACGCAAAAGGATGAAGCTTGCTGTATCGTACAATGCGCCTATCGTCTACAGCGTTCGTTTTTCTCTTTCTTCCCCGAGTTTCCGCCTTTTCGACATGTTTAAGGGCATTAGCTATTACAGTGGGACTACAGCTTAACAAATTTTGAATTTCCGCATAAGTTTTTCCCCCTCCTCTTAATTTTATGATTAGGTCCCGCTTTTCTTGACTGCAATGCTTGCCTCTTCCCACTGTACATATATTTCGCCAAAAAAATTGTTTTTTGATTTTTAATTTTAAAAAGACAAAGAGAGTACTTACTTTTCTATTAAAAAAACACTACAATAAAAGTCAATTCTATGATACAAATAGTTTTTCTGCTAATACTACTATTTTTTTGAACAGTACTCTTTCCAACGAGATCACAAAATCGAGTGACATGCATTGATCTTCAACATATTTGCTCTGAATTTTACACTAATTTGGATTGAAATATTCCGTTAGTTTCTGAAAAAAAACTTAAAACTAAATTTGCACGTGCATACAAGCTGAAGTATTCGTTAAAGGAGTGTTGTGGTGCGCACTACTATTATTTTGAACACAACTGTACATATATCATATTATACTATGTAAGAAAACCATAAAGGCGGACGAAAAGACCAGAAAAGAAAGGACTTCATCAGGGCTATAAGAATATAACCGGATTTTTAACAAATCATTGTCCTTGCATTCTATTGCCATTTGTGTATAAGAAAACTGAGTTATCGTAAAATCTTTTAGGGCAACATACCACTTTGTTCTTGTCCGCACTTGAAGTGGAAGCAGAGAGCATAGTTCGGGGATTCCTTAGATAGAGTTTAATGAACTTTAAGTAAACAAACTCAGTCCAATTGTTATCGAAGCAGCTGGTGTGCACTTTTGTTAGCCAGAAAATGCCAGAGCCATTGCGCGGAGTACTGAATTTGTAGTTTTGGTTTTTGTTGTAAAGAAATTGGGACAAGAAGGATAAAACTTAATATAAAGGGAGAAATAAAACGAAAAAACAAAAATTTTGTCTTCCAACTATAGTGCTTCCTTTGGGATGGAAAATAGTTTGGTGCGGTATGCAAGGAGCAAATAAACGAGGAAGTTTTCGAAAGTAAACCAAAGGAATCATTTTAATTCTGAGGAACAAAGACAAGGCGATGTAGATTTAGTGGATTCTTGTTTGTGAGGATATAAAATGCATTTTATATAAAACTTGGTCTTTGTTGGTTTGATGGTATGTGTATTTAGACTAAGCGACACAGGGAATTTAATCTTCCTTGAACTATGCCCAACGACGTTCGTAGGTACATGCAACAAATAATAATCGGACAAGGTTCACCTCCCAACACAATGTATGAAAAATAAAGAGAAATAAATAGAATTTGGGAAAACGTTGTACGTCATTTTACTCAGTTTCTTCTTTTTTAGGCCTAAACAAAAAATAAATAAAAAATGCATTTATATGTAATTACAACCGTGGCGGATAATCGGGCATTTTTGCCTTAACCGCTTAAATAATAAAGAAAAAAATAATTTCAGCGCTGCCTGAAATCTCTTGGACTTCGATTGAATTACATTTTTATGGAGTTCTTATGAATTCTATGCTCGCAAAAGTTTCCTAGAGTTAATTGGATGTATTAAAACGTCTGGTATAAAGTATGCACTTGTTGCAAGTTCTTCACAGAGACACTTAATCACGATCAGGTCCGGTGATAAAGGTGCTGTTTATTCTACTGAAGTATATTGTAGTTTGGGGCAGTCATAGATTAGCCAACAATGTGTGTGGCTTCGGATCGTAGGCTTGGTACAGACAAAATTATTCAAAATGTCTTCTGTGTACTTTACATGGGCATTGATTTCTATTTATTTTACCATCTAAAAGATATAAGTTACGTTCTCCCGCCCCAGATATACTAAAGCTTCATATCCTAACAGAGCACCTTTCATGATTAACAGTTGTATGAATGCATGAATCATCCGATTCATACAGATTAAATTTATTCAAAATGTATTGGAGCAACAAATTATAACAAATCGACATTCAAAATCAAGAAAGTATTCAGTTAGTATTACAAAGAGTTTGGTGTTTTGGCCTATAATTTTTTTTTCTTGAATAGTCACCGTTTCTACCATCTGCGGGATAGGGTACGAGGCATAAATACCAATCGTAAGAGACGACTAATAACCTAATAATACTCTGAGCCATGGTAAAAAAAAAATCAGTTATTATCGTATCAGTATATATGTAATTGAATTTTTTTTTGTTTTTTTTTTATAGTAACAAATTACTTATAAAATTACGTTAAAAGAACATTTTTAATAAGTTTTTTTCAAGTTCTAATGTTAACAATGTTTTTTCAAATTTTGAGGAAGTTCATTGAAAATTAAGGGAACACAATGTTCCAATTTTCTTCTGCCATATGTGTTGTACGGGATTGGTGTTCGAAGCATACCCTGATCTTCTTGTGTTATGATCGTGGTTGATGGCCGCCTTATAACGAACGTCGTCGTAGTATTCCAGTAATACTGTCATCTTGAAAATTGCTTGTACATTAAGCTCTTTAAACTGTCTTCCTTCACGTACGCTGCTTACTTGCTTAAGAGCTGCATGTTGTAATGTTTGGAGTTTCTGCAGTTGTGTCGCGCATGCATTGCCCCATGCAAGAATTCCATATCTCAACTTCGATTCAATCAGAGCAAAATAAACCTGTTTAAGTACCTGTGGAGTGGAATACGTTTTCAAGTAATTAAGCCCGAAGAGTGCTCTTTTCAGATGCAATCGTAAGCTTTCTATATGCTTATGCCAAAGAAAGTGGCTGTCGATGGTTACTCCCAGATATTTATAACTTTCAACAACATCTATAGTTTGAATTGTCTGTATGCTTGGACAATCATTATTCACCATGTGTATTCTCTGCTCCGTGGTTGCTAGATGTGACCCACGGATGTGCATCATTTTAGTCTTGGTTGCGTTGATTATGAGTCCATTGTCGTGGCACCACCTTACCGCTTCATTAAATTCGTCTTGCATGATTTTCATAGCCACGTCCAAAGACCTATGACGGACAACTATGGCTGTATCATCTGCATAGGCAAATCCAATACTGTGTCTAAACACTCGTAGCAGTCATTTGCATATAAAATAAATAGTATTGGCCCCAATTTTGAACCCTGTGGAACTCCATATTGGATATTTCTTTCATGGCTAGAGGCGTCTTTAATTTTGACGCGAAAAGGCCTACCGGAGAGATAGTTTCTGATCCAGTCAGCAAGAGTTCCTCATATTCCAATGCGTTCTAGAGCTTCTATGACTTATGATGTAGTTTAGTGTGTCGAAAGCTTTACTGAAATCCATGAATAGTACTAGGACATGGTGGTTTTTGTTCAGACTTTCGTTAACACAATTTGCAAACTCTCCCATCAGTCTACTCTCTCAGCTCTTATTTTTTTGGAATCCATATTGCTGTTTGTGAATAATAGAATATTTTTGAATAAAAGGTACCAACCGTCTCATTATAACTTCTTCCATACATTTCTCAATTACTGGTAGAATCGATATTGGTCTATAGTTGTTGATGTCATTCTTTTTTCCTCCTTGGTATATGGGTCGTATCATTGCTGTTTTTAACGCTGGAGCGATTTTAGCTTGATTTAAAATTTATAATTTTAGATATTATAGGCGCAAATATATATGTATGTGTTTTTATATCAACCGCTCTGATGCCATCGAGACCTGCAGACTTATTTACAGCCAAAGAAAGAATAATGTCTTGTACCTCTGCTACATTTGTGTTTTCAATATAAATGGTGTGCACTGCAGTGACTCGTTGTTATAGCACTGCAGAGATGAATAATGCGTGTAGTTTGATCCGCAAAGTTGTGTGCACATTCATTTGTAATAGTCGATATGCATTTATCTGTCGGGAATTTTTTATGATATCATCATCCACGTTGCGCTTTCGCCTTTCCATAAGTTCGTTTATCAAATTCAAAGTTTTACCAGGGTCACCTCGTGCTTCGTTAAACTTGTTTACATAAAAATTAGCTTTTTGCATTGTTATTATTTTATTTAATTTATTACGGAATTTTTTGTACTCAGTTTCATAAGTTTTATTTAATCTATTATTTTTCCACTTTCGGTAGAGCTCATCCCTCTTCTTACATTCTCCAAGTAAGTGTGCTGACATCCATGGGTTATGTTTATATTTAGTTTGGATGATATTCCGTTTGAGACATACGACTTACTATATATATATATCATACATTTTAGTTGCAAACTTTTCGTACAAACAGCCAACATCAGTTTCACTTAATAGTGCCTCCCATTCTGTTTCACGAATAAATTCGTCAACTTTTCTCTTGCTGATGTGCGAAATACTACATACTTGCTCTTCTGCTACATTTGACTCATATGAATAATGCAAGAGAGCATAATGATCGGATATAGCACATTCCACGACAGCTGAGTATATTCGATTACCCGATATTTTTATTATTATGTGGTCAATCAATGTCGAGGAGCCTATGTTAGGATCTTCTCTGGTATTTCTTTTAATTATATTAATTAGTCCGTGAGCCGCTAACATTTCTTCATAATCCTTTACATAATTTAAGTGAGTATTTCGAATGTTGATATTCATGTCACCCATTAAGATCACATTCTTCACATTTCTGATTTCATCCAAACTGTTGTCCATTTCTACAATAAAATCGTTTATGTTAAAACCCGGTGGTCTATATATTCCAGTGATAATTTTATTATCTTCAATGGTTTGTATTTTTAAGGATTCGTAAGAAAAGGTCTCGGAATCTCGGAAAACAGAAGATACGTCAAAGCACATGGAGGTGGGGAGGGCGATTCATCGCCATAATCAAAAGTCGAATACAATTTCACAGAAGCGGAATACAGGAATGTAGAAGAAATTGAACGAAAAAAGGAGCATCATATCAAAATTAGGACAAAATTAAAAACCTGTTTGCCCTACTGGATGGTACGGAAACTGACGACGAAGCCTTTCTCAATAAGGTCAACCATAAAAAGTGTTGTAAACAGAGGAAAACAACCTAAGCTGTTGCAAATCTTCGAAAGTCAAAGCTTAGTTCGATGAAGAATGCGAAGAAAAAGTAAAAAGTACAAAAAAAAGCGATCAGATCTTATGTGTAACGATAATGGAAAGCTCATGTCGTATAACGAAAATATTTCAGCCCATTGGAGGAGATATTTCGGTGAATTGCTTAAAGTATATGGGGAGGAAGCAGTATTGGAAAGCGATTTTATCTACAGAGCAGAAGCCCAAGTAGAACTACCAATCATTAAGTAATTGAAGGAAGCAATCCATCCAATAACAAGGCTGCAAAAATAAATTTTATACCATCAGATACCAATTTATAAAATTAGATGAGGAGCAATTAACAGAGAAGTTACACGAGCTCATCACAACAACCATATATGGAACAATGAAACCATTCCCGGGAAAGGAGAAAATTCGATAATTTGTATCTAAACAGACTGGCCGAATAGAAAGCATGCGGCTATCAAGTTGTTATCAAATATTTTCAAATATTCTCTTAAAGGGACTGACATCATACGCTATGGAAATAATCGGAGACTACCAGTGTGGCTTCAGAAGGAACCGCCCGAAAAGTGACCAGATTTAAACTATACGACAGCTTCTAAAATAGAAATTGAAATTCCACCAATTATTCGCAGATTTAAAAAAGGCTTAGGTATAACTTTAACCATGGAAAACCATTCTGTTCTCGTAAATTTCAGAATCCAAAAAAGGTGGTGAAACTGATACGTGTATACCTAAAGGGAAACAAAGCACGAATTAAAATAAAATAAAAACCTCATATCTGCAGTATTGGAGATTTGAGAGAGTGACTCCTTGATACCAGTTCTTTGTAATTTGGTGCTGGGATATGTAATGAGATTCCTTCAGGAAAATGAGAGGAGAATAAACCATCCGCTATAGCTTACGCGTACGATATGGACCTTCTGAGATATAATGAGAGAACAATTAAGAGTAATGCAAAAAGCAATCTTAGAAGTAAATTAAGAGGAATATGGATGGACTTGGTACGATCCAGACCTCGTCCCTGACTGTATTCATAAGTCATAGACAAAATGGACGAGTTCAAATATTTGGGAACTATATTGGCTGCCAAAAATTTCATCAACGATCAAAATAAGCAAAAGGCAAAGCGCGTTTCTTCGCGATGAGAGAACTGTTCAAAACAATTCTTTTGTCACGAATGTGAAAGCTGGTCTCTGACTAGAAGGAGGAAAAAAGATTTCATGTCATGATGTCTACAGCGGAAAATAGGACGACGAAACAGGTGAATGGAAAAAAAATACGCAATCAACAATTCGAGCAACTCTATTCAGCCCCAAGCATTATCCGAGTAATTAAATCGCGATGACTTATGTATATGGGCAAGACACATGGAACGAATGGACAGTGGACGACTAGGCAAAGGAAAATGAGTAGCACATTCACCAGGAGTGCCCTGCTGTAGGTCAGGACAATATAAGAAAGGACCTAGAAGAGATAAAACACAGCAGCGAAATATGGTCGGAACACACTCATGATAGGAAGGCTTTGTTGTTGCTCTTCCTCTGAAGAAAAGAAAGAACCACTCGTTTTTAGCGTTTGGATCAAACTGTCTTCATAGCTCCTTACTCACTTCCTTCTTGCCTCTTATCGCCACCAATTCCAGGTCAACCACGCAATCTGAGTCCAACCCAACCCATAACTCACTATCCACGAGGCTCTGAGCTTCTGAGTTCCAAATTGACCGGTTATAATAATATTAATAATTTTCTTTCCTTTTTTGGTTAATGATTACTGAAAAAAGTAGCTTTCTTGGCCATTGAATTAATACTAATTAATGCTTTTAATTACAAGCGATGAGTAATTGAATTTCTTCAATTTAAAATAACAAGTAATTTTAATTGGTAAAGTGTTTAATGTATCTTTCTATCCCAGTTCAGTATTACTCGTGTAATTCCGTTGGGACTGCTCTGGATTCATGCTTGTACGTCTACTTTTTGTCAACCCACTTTGGAAAAAGTATTATAAAAGGATCCTAAGGCAACAATTACAAAATTAAATTCGTTTTTGTCCTAACCTCAAGCGTCATTTAAGCCGCCCAGACTTAGACAATAACTAAGAAAGCTTGCCTCACACAGATGACTAAAAAAAATTACCCATGTAGTCTCATTGAAATTGTACCTAGAGGACACACAGAAAGCTCTTTCATACCATCACACATAATTAAAAAAAAGAAATTAAAATAATCTCTTTGGATATGGCAAGAAACAAGAAAATATCGACATTCGACTGTCGCTCCAAGATAAAAACTCATTAAAATCCGAATATAATAGAGAGCTGCCTACCCTCCTCTCCTTCCATACCATTGTCTCGCTCCCGACGCGACTCAGACAAACTTCATTCCAAGGATTAACCATCTCCATTTGGCTGACATTCAAATGCTCTTCTGCGTTAACACTCAGATATTCCTTTTGAGCAAAACGTAAGGATAACCATAGCCATACGCCCTCCTTCCATTGCCATCATCTTTAAAACGTATCATAAAAATGCCAACTTGATAGCTACGCGCTCCTCCCGGGAAAGGAAGGAAAAAAAAGAAACGGATAATCCTCTTCGTGTGTTATTTCTTTCAGCATTCCATGTGCAGTCGTTCGCTTTAGATTTTACTGAAAAGATATACTCTTCACTTCGCAAACCTTGCGGGATAGTAGAGACTCCTGTTCCCTTTGCCAACGCCCGATCAAAAGTCGCATCATATCGACGGAGGAATTAGAAAAATACGGAGTGAGGATAAGGTTGGAACCCTTTTGAATACGACTGGGCGGAGTTGTTGAGTCGTATCATCACAATTCACGAGGATCTTAATGAGACAATGATGGAGAGCATATGCTCATTTGCCGACCTACCATAGCCATGAATTGTGTGGGCTTTGAAAATCTATGAATAAACACACTCAGCGGCAATTTTGTTGATCCGACTTATATTGCATACGCAAGCAATATGTGTGTATATTTTTACGGAATAAATATTTGTGAATTATGTCCTAGCAGAAGGCTAACCAATTGATTACAAAAAAAGGTATCTTAGCACCATTTAAGAAATCAAGAAATCAGTTCTCAAGCAAAGGCTCTTCTGTAGTCGATCTATCCACAATATTAGATATTAATTTATTTAGACGTAGCCAATAATGTAAGCAAAGGATGTATATCACTGACGTCTCCGCCAGAATTAGCAATAAGTAGGCAAGGCCAGTGCCCCGAAAAGTCTGTGTTCGGGTCAGCAAATAATTGACCGAACTTCCTACTTATTTATCTCTTACACCCTACACTGTCGGCTTATGGGCAATATATTAGGAAAACAATATACATATGCATGTTATGCCTATGTGGTGGTCCTAGCATCCCTAGACTTAACATATAAAATAACGACCGCATGTATGGCAGACTTAATTGTTTTACAACTTTTTTTTCTAAAAATTTGGACATTTCCAAATATTTATATTTCTTGCGCAGACCCGTACATAAGTTCAGTACTTCTATAAACATTCAAATTGATTTATTCTAAAACTAAAAAGTTATTTCAATCATTGTCCTTCTTCGAGTACCTGATTTTAAGCTAGTATTTAAATCTTTTTTAAAACTTCATATCTTTCAACTACTCTTCAGGTTCGCCAGTTTTGAATCATCAGGAACTAGGGAGTTAATGGGTAGAAACCAAAAATAATGACATATTCTATATTTCTGAAACCCACCTGATGATGCACTCGCGTATAAAACTAAAAGGCTTTCGTGCCTCTACCACGCGTTTCACCCATCAGGAAGGGCAAGGGGCGGAGCAACCTTGTTTATAAAAGAGAATATTGATCACTCCACCGAAACCAGTAAAGAACTTGAAACGATGCAAATGTGTTCGGTACGCGTAAGAAATAGAAATTGTTTTTTCAATATTTCATCAATCTATTGCCAACCGCGTTTCAGTTTGGATAAAGGCGAATTTTTAAGTTTGTTTAACTCTCTTGGGCCGATCTTTATTATTGGCGGTGACTTTAACGCTAAACATACCTTTTGGGGCTCACGATATGTCTCGCAAAAAGGTAGAGCACTTTACCAAGCTGGTATGGAAAATGGCTGCGAGTTTCATTCAACGGGAAAGCCGACGTACTGGCCATCAGATATCGCAAAAACTCCCGATCTAATTGACTTCTTTATCAGTGACTTCTGAATCAGTGACTTCTGAATCAGTGCAAACTACTTAAAAGTCGAAGAGAGTTTTGACCTATCCTCAGACCATTCTCCAGTTATACTAACGATGAGCGCAGCTCTAATTAAAAGACAAAGACCACCTAGATTAACTAGTAGGAGAACTAACTGGGAAAGATTCAGAATCTACATTGAGGAAAGCACTGAACTCGGAATACCGCTAAGAACACCCTATGAACTAGAAGTCGAAGTTGTTCGTTTTGTCCAATCAGTGCAATAAGCGGCTTCGAACAGTACTCCACACACAGTCAGACTAAATGTATCGTATCCGCCAGAAATACGACAAATGGTGAACCAAAAACGGAAAGTGCGGAACCGGTGGCAACAAACTCGCGCACCGCTGGATAAAACCCGATTAAACCACTTGTGTAATTCGCTCAAAAGGGCAATAAAAGACTACAAGAATGAACGTATCTGCATTTACCTAGAAAACTTGACTTCAGAGAAAGACTCAAATTACTCGCTTTGGAGAGCTGTAAAAATTATTAAAAAGCCGCAAATCCAGGCACCACCAATAAGAAAAGGTCAGGGCGAATGGGCAAAGGAAGATAAGGAATAAGCAGAAATTTTCGCCGGTTACCTTGAAGATACTATTAAAACCCTTCCGGGCCAACCGGTGCAGAACAATGATAATCGCTTGAATACAGAGACGGACTACAGAGTACCAGCTGCAACACTCTCAGAACTTAAAAAAGTAGTAAAATCGTTAAAGTCGAACAAAGCTCCTGGTTACGACTTAATCACGGGAGAAATTCTTAAAGCATTGCCGGAGAAAGCGCATCTTAAACTTCTCTTTCTCGTAAATGCGGCACTTAGATTAGAACACGTTCCAAGCCAATGGAAAGTCGCATAAGTTATCATGGTTCCCAAACCCAGGACTGAAGTTACGTCATGTAGACCTATTTCTCTTCTACCGATCATCTCCAAATTATTCGAGAGAATTCTACTTAATAGACTTAAGCCAATTATTGAAGGTCTCTTGCCGGATTATCAGTTTGGTTTCAGAAGCAAGCATTCCACCATAGATCAAGTGCATCGAATAACTGATGTAATTGAAAAAGCGCTAGAACAAAAGTTAATTTGTTAAACTGTTTTTCTTGACATCTCACAAGCCTTTGATAAGGTATGGCACAAAGGCTTGGAGTACAAACTACGACCTGTTCTACCAGGACAACTATATAATATTTTAAGATCCTATCTATCACACAGACTCTTCCGTTGTAAAAGCGATAACAGCCGGTGTACCGCAGGGTAGTGTTTTAGGCCCGCTGTTATACTTACTTTACACTCATGACATACCACAGACAGAGGGCACTGTGCTAGCAACATTTGCCGATGATACTGCCATCCTGGCAACGGGTAAAACGCTTTCTTTCTTTCTAATCGCATTTTATTCCATTATTCATAATCTTACTTACTAGACAAAATGCTTAAATCTAATTTAACATTATACTTTATTTTCTTACTGGCTCTTAACGAGCACTCTAAGCTTATCTGAATCTTAATTTTAACGTCTTTCGACTTAATTTTCATTTATTGCCGTCTAGCTTACATATGGCTTATTTCTAAGAAAATATTATTAAAAAACTTAGATACTATAATTCATTTTTTAACTTTAAACTTAACCTACCTTAACTAGATAAATAAATAAACTTAACCTAAGCCTAAAATATTCTTAAACTATAATTAATGAGATGAACACATGTTCAGTGTGTAAGTCGGACTTGTGTTCATCCCTTTAATTGCACCCTTTTAAGGTAAGGGTCGTTGTTGGCGCTATTATATACGTGCCGCCTATGGATTGATTTCACTTCCATGAGTGGATTGTGAATGCAACCACCAGAACAAACTTTTTTGTCTGATCGCGTCTTCTTTATCCCGAATTGAAGCCGGGGTGCTGTACCGAGAGAACTCAGACCGAGCGACGACATCCGGGTCGTATAAGAGTCGCCTGTCCCTCGCATGGCGTCGGAAGTGGTGTATCAGAGGGATACCATTATCATCCTGTATGTAGCCCTTAGTATCTAAATAGATAAATGCTTCGGGTGGAATAAAGCCAGACAGGTTTGTCTTCTCGTGGTATAACTGGTTGGGGTAATAAGCCCCAAAGATCAGGCTGTTATCGCTCATAATTCCTCTTGAAATATGACCCCGAGTCAATTTAATAAGATAGTTATCAATTCTAATCAACCCAGCCTTATCGTACAGAACCTTGTTAGGATAGTATTTGACATACTGTGACTCTGGTGTTCGATATAAGCCCAGGCAACATCGAAGCCATTGCCTTTCGTATAAGCGAAGCTTTTTCATATCAAATGGAGCCACATTGAACCACACAGGACAGCCATAGGCGACAATTGGCTTTATGAGAGCCGTGTAGCATCTGACTTTCACCCTAGCGTCAAGTTGACTGCTTTGAAACAATCTTCTCGTAAGAGCAAAAGCCTTCTTGGCTCTGTCAAGAACAACATCTATATGTCTATTGAAATATAAATATTGATCAAGCCAAATTCCAAGATATCTCACTACATTTCGTGTCGCCAATGGCTGCCCTTGTTGTCCAATGATGGTAAATTTGCGCCAGTTTCGCCTAGTATCCCTAGAGGCCCTGTTCAATGGTGTTCTGGAAAGAATTGTTTCTGATTTTTGAAAATTGATTTTTAATTTCCAATCATCACAGTATCTTTTAATTTTATCGAAGTCATATTGCAAGAGCGCATTGATGATTTCAATTTTTTTTACCCGATCTGTATGCCACTAGATCATCTGCATACGCCAAAGCATGACTAAGAGAACCAACTAGATCACTTGTGTAAATGTTAAAAAGCAGAGGAGAATTTACTGCCCCTTGTTGTAAACCGTTTTTGATTTGGTAAGTCCTGCTTGAAGTAACGTTGCTATATTTTACAACGAACTTCTTGTCTATTAACATGTCATATATCATATATAACAGCGGTTTGTTAATATTCAGTCTGGCTAATTTTAAGAAAAGCCCATCTAGCCACACGGTGTCGAAGGCTTTCTCAAAGTCAACCAGACAGGCCCCTGTGCATTGGTTTTTGCTTTTGTTCCATTGGATGTCGGACACCAGTTTCGACGCAGCATGAATAGTGTCATGTCCCGCCCTAAAACCAAACTGGTTTTCCGGAAGAACCTTATTATGCTCAACCCATTTTAGTAACGCTTTCTTGATTATCTTCTCAAAAACCTTGCTAATATTCGGAAGTAAACTTATTGACCGAAGATTTGCTGGGTTGCTCTTATTCTTCCCCTTTTTGGGAATAGGGTGGACTACCGCCATTTTCCAATGTGCTGGATAATGTGCATTATTCAGCATATTGTTAAAAAACGTCACTAATATATCGACTGCTACCTCGGGCATATGCCGTAATAGTATGCTAGGAATCCCATCAATGCCCGACGATTTTTTGTTTTTCATTGAATCAAGGATGCGGACCCCACAAGCGGACCAGTAGGAATGCAGTTAAGTGGGAAGGTTATGGTCCTACACTTCTGACCATAACAACGCCGGAGAAAAAAGGAAAAGAAGAAGAAGAAGATTGAATCAAGGGTGCACATGAGATCATCTCTTTTCACGAACAGGTGGACTGATCGTTCGCTGGCGATATTTCCATTTTCATTAAAAAGATGTATATGATTTAACCGTGCTTCATTTTCCAGATCGAGGTTCGGATGAACGGAGTCATTCACCATGTACACTCTTTGGAAGTATGAGCCTATTATATCAGCTTTCTCTTGTGGATCCTCAATTACAAAAACGTCTTCGTCTGAGTAAATTTCTTCTGGATTCAACTCTGCACCGATTAGTGTCTGTCGTCCCTGGTCTGTCTGGGAGATTCGCAAACAAGGAATATCGTTATGATCTTTTCTTCTAAATAGTTGATTTATTTACTGGAACATATTCTGGCCATTGGGTTTTATAGCCCGAATTATTTTGTTCCAATGCAAGCTAATACATATTCTGTAATTTTCTTTGATTAATTGTTGAAGATTTTTGATCATCGACTTCAGTGTTCTTATCTCCGGGTCTCGTCTGTCAGTGAATTTTCGGTAAAGTTGTTTTAGTCTGGACAATAGCATACTTTTATGTTTTTGTAAAGCTCTAATTGTAGGGTTAGAGTATTTTGTGGTTAAATCGTACGGAGGTTGAGCTTTACGAATGCTATGATCGTTTGATAGCGTTCTCAAATTGGAGTAGGTAGTCGTCTATCTCTTCATTGGTCATGTTTCTGTTCGTTGGTGGGTCAATTTCTTGACGAAGTATTTCACGCTTTAAAGATCTTGAGAAACGTAACCAGTGTGCTCTTTGAAAATCAAACGTGTACATTTGGTTATGTTCTTCCAGATCTATTCGCTCATTAGGAATATGTATTACAGCGGCTAGTCCGAAGTGGTCACTATCGTAATCTACCGCACGTAAACAGTTTCGCAGATGGGGCGTCGCGTCACGGAGAATGATTCTCGTGTCGATAAGGGCTAAGTATAGAAAAGATTCTTCTCTGGGAAAGGAAGGGGTCTCCGTCGCAAGCAGATCGAGTCGGTACTCAATCGTATTTTGACCTAGCCAGTTAAACAGATGATTAATTCTGGTATTTGAGAATGTATTTCCCCATGCTGCATGTTTTGCATTAATATCCCCGGCCAAAAAGTAATAATTTGCCTCTGCTTGTAGCTGTAGTTGACGGAAAAGAGATTCAAGCTCGCTAATAAATTGGGTAGATTGAGGGGCTACCGGTGCATAGAGAGAGACTACGTACAACCGTCTTCGACTTCGAAGGGGTATGCACACAATACACGCTTCTAGCACCTGGAACCTACGCACTATTCCGCTGTATATGATTTTATGACGCAGTCCTTTCTTTATTAGGAGGGCGACCCCAGTCCACGCATTTTCATTTACCAACAAGTTAGACAGTGTATTTCTTCTCTCGATTCTCACCAGCGAATTAACATTCACGGCAAGGATCTTCAGGTTCAACTCGACTGGCGTATTCATCATGTTCTTGGCATGTCAGACTCTGCAAACAGAGTCGAATAGATGAGACCAATTCGAGCCGCTTGCTCGTTTAGTTGTTTATGGAGTTGAGCCATTTGTCCTTTAATGGACAATAGGACAGCTGATAACTCCGCATTGGCTTCAGGTGCCTTAGTAGGGACCTTTACCGTTTGCTGTTTCGTTGCGTTTCCCGATCCTGTTGCCATTTGGGCAAAGGATATATTGGGTGTAACGATTTTTGCGAACGAGCGGCTTTTTTTAAGTCTATCCTCTTCAATTTGCTGCTTACGAGCCTGAACTTTCTTCCTAAGTTCTTGAAATTTGGGGCAACCCCTAAAATTAGCAGGGTGCCCCGTATTCTTACAAAGTACACAGAAAAGTAATGATTTGTCCTCAACTTTTTCCCTTCCCAAAGGACATTCTCCAGGTTTGTGATCCTTCTCGCATTTTACACACCTGAACTGCATATTGCAATTAGGAGCGGCATGCCCGAATCTCTGGCAACGCATACATTGGAGTACACGATCTGCTTTTTTTAATTTATCCCAGGTGATAGCTAGGTGACTTAGAAAACGTATTTTTCTTAAGCCATCAATTTTGCTGTTGGGACTGAGCTGCACCAGGAAAAATGGTAGTTTCTGATCACCGCTTCTAGCCTTGGCGGTGGTGAAGGGCTTGACTCCAACGAACTGGAGTTCGCCGTTCTCGTGTCTGCGTAGCTCATTCATCAGTTCTTCCGACCCGAATTCATGATCTATGACGGGTAAAACGCCTGAAGAAGCAAATGTCAAACTACAGTACGCTCTAGATCGTGTAAATAATTGGACAAAGGTTTGGCGAATCGCGCTCAATGAAACCAAATCTGTCCACGTTAACTTTACCTATAGAAAAATAAATAACTTACCAGTTTTTATAAAAGCTGCTCAAATTCTGTTTGCAAACGAGGCGAAATATCTCGGAATGACACTTGATGCGAAATTATAATGGAAAGCACACGTTAAGAAAAAACGAGTAGAGCTGGAACATAGATATCGGGAATTGTACTGGCTGTTAGGAAAGTATTCCAAGCTCAGTATTTATAACAAACTGCTTATATACAGGGTGTCCCACGAGCAGTGTGCCAAAAAGCTGCAGCGTGTAGGTCTAGTCAAGACAAGAAAAAAATCGTATGGGAGGGGGGGGTCTATTTCCCCCCGTTTAGCCGGGAGGGGCAATTTTCTAAAAAACTGACTTAATTTGGAAAAAAAATTATTAAAAATCAACAGTTACATCCACAATGCCACGATATACCTTTTTGTAAAGCCAGAAACCTCTTCTTTCATACTGATTTTAAATGAAGCTATTTTAAGGAGTAGTTTTTGAGAAATTAATTTTCAAACTCAAAATTTTGAAAAAAAATTGAAAAAAAAAAAATTCGAACTATTTTTTTTCAAAATTGTATGTAATTAAGTAGTAATTTTTTTTAAAAAATGTTGTGCTCTCATTAGTTTTTAGTTAAAAGCAGAAAACCGGATGCAAAAATGTCTTGTAGTTTTTGAGAAATTAAAAAAAAAACCGAACCATTTTTTTCTAGGAAGAACTTTTTTTTTGGTTTTGACGCGGCTGGACTTGTAGACAAATTAATGTATGAAACATTGACCTCTTTTTTATTATTTTTAAAAAATTCGGAGTTTTATGAGGATACAATAAAGTGATACAGTATTGGAATAACCCTGGATTAATTCTTTTTTTTCATTGATAACGCCTGAAAACTGACCTGCGAATTTCGTCTGGGTCCGCCCGCCGCCGATGGGTTCTACCCGAATTTTGGATTTGGTCCGACGCAATCCCTCCCTTAGTACAAGGAGGATGGCTATTATGCTTGGAGTGCCCAAATCTAGAGTATGGAGAGTGCTTCATACCGAAAACTTACACCCGTACCATTTTAGGCCAGTTCAGGGACTCACCTCAAACGACAAGTTTTTGAGAGCAGAATTTTGTCGATCATTACTGCTTCGAGATGAAACTGAACGAAACTATTTTGCAAGGATATTCTGGACGGATGAAGCACAGTTTACCAGAGATGGGGTTACTAACTTCCACAATTTGCATCATTGGAATAGCACCAATCCACACAACAAGAAACAAAATAAATCACAACACCGCTTTAGCTGTAATGTTTGGCTTGGTATTGTTGGACAAACTGTAATCGGGCCCCGGTTTTTGAATGCCGTTATTAATGGAGAATCATACCTGCAATTCCTACGAGACCTTTTGCCCGATTTGATGGACAACGTTCCTTTGGTCAAAGCAGATAATTTAATCTACCAGCAAGATGGAGCACCAGCATACTAGAGCTTACGGGTTAGAAACTGGCTGAATGATCATTTTAGTGACCGTTGGATCGGAAGAAGGGGCCCCACGGAATGGCCACTTAGATCACCAGATTTAACTCCTCTAGATTTTTATGTGTGGGGATTCATGAAGAATTATGTTTACGAAGTGGAAATAGTATCTTTGGAACAACTGAAAGAACGGATTGAAGTCGCTGGAGTCAAATTGCAGGAAAATTTGTCAAGCATAGATATGTGCAGCCATTAGGAGAAGAAGGAGATATAATCTTTGCCTTCTAAAAAATGGGGATCATATTGAAAATTTATTATAATAAAACTGCGAAGTTTTTAAAAATAATAAAAAAGAGGTCAATGTTTCAGACATTAATTTGTCTACAAGTCCAGCCGCGTCAAAACCAAAAAAAAGGTTCTTCTTAGAAAAAAATGGTTCGGTTATTTTTTTAATTTCTCAAAAACTACAAGACATTTTTGCATCCGGGTTTCTGTTTTTAACTAAAAACTAATAAGAGAATTGAATTTTTGGAAAAAAATTAGTACTTAATTACATACAATTTCGAAAAAAAGTAGTTCGAAATTTTTTTTTTAATTTTTTTTGCAAAATTTTGAGTTTGAAAATTAATTTCTCAAAAACTATTCCTTAAAACAGCTTTGTTTAAAAACAGAATGAAAGAAGAGGTTTCTGGCTTTACAAAAAAGTATATCACGGCATTGTGGATGTAACTGTTGATTTTTAATATTTTTTTTTCCAAATTAAGTCAGTTTTTTAGAAAATTGCCCCTCCCGGCTAAACGGGGGGGAATAGACCCCCCCCTCCCATACGATTTTTTTCTTGTCTTGACCAGACCTACACGCTCTAGCTTTTTGGCACACTGCTCGTGGGACACCCTGTATAAGCAAGTGCTAAAACCTATGTATATGGACTTATGGTATACAACTATGGCGTTGTACCAAAAAAAGTAATGCTGAGATCCTACAAACTTTTCAAAACAAAGTGTTACGGGCAATTGTTAATGCGCCGTGGTATCTGCGAAATGACGATATCCATAGAGATCTCGGAATCGTAACAATCGATATCTTTTTCTGATTTGAAAATAATAACTGCTAGATGAGTGCAAGAACTCAGTTGTAGTCTTTACATTAAAATACGTAAAAAAAAAAAATATATATTCTGTGCAAAAAGTCACTGCAACTTTGAAATACATACAAATATGCAGCCAAAATAAATTTTCTTCTGTTAGTTGAGGTCACCATACTTACTCGTATTTATCGAATTCCCGACGGTTTTGACAGCAGTACCTACTCCAATCGTCTGTAATTTTTACACTGAGCAAAAAAAATTCCAGAGGAAAACATAGTGACTTAGTGTTTGCGCTAAAATATTCATCGAAAATGGCTAGATTGGTAGGAGAACAATTGTATTTTGTTATGCAATTATTGTCTTGCTTTGATAGAACATACATATACTTAAATCGGAACGATACTGAGAAGATTAGCATGGTCCCTGCCCAAGGATGACACAAATCCTGAAGCGTTCCACGTTTTTGGTAATTCCATAATTTTGGTAATCGACACAGAAACTCGGAATGCCTACGCGTAAACTCCTGGAGTAACATACTTGCCCATTTGGATTGAATGCATCTATTTTATTCCTTTTAAATAAAATAATTTGAAAAAAAAACACATTCCTTCATTTTAAATTGGTAATTTATTATTGCTCGTAGATGCTGAAAAAGTCATAGCTTTAGCGAATCATTTTTTCAGTATCCATTCAACCGATAGTAGCATGAATACAAATTATTGATCAAGCTATGGAGCTTTGAATGCATGTATTGAACTCGTTTACCTGCGGCAGCACTATGCCTACAGTTTCAGCAAACGATTTGAAAGGTGTCATTATAAAAATTAAAGACTCGTAAGGTATATGGCACTGATGAAATTAGAAATATATGCCTCAAGTATTTTGCCTTTTCATCGATAATATACCTTTAAACGAGTTTTCAACACCTACCTCAGAGTGAATTACTTCACCCTTTTCGCTGATGACACCACCTACTCGTCGGATGCAATTGGCTTCAACGTCGAAACTTATTTGCTATCTACCGTATGCAGGGGGTATATCAAGAATTGGACATCCTTCTTAAACTCAACCTATTTTTCTTAAGAGAAAAAGAAGGGCCTGTTTGCCTACAAGAAATAAGCTCCTATTAAAATGGCGCACCAATTGAGTGGAAATCGAGCGCTGTGTCTTGGGATAAACATAGGAACCTAATATTCAACCTTCACATAACTGACACCACAAGAAAGATTCTTCCCCTCCCTCCTCTATAAAACACTTTATAAATTAATTTGCAGAAAAAGCTTAAAACAATTATTTTAGTAGTAATGTTTACATTAAAACCGCATCTCCTAAAACCTTGATATCTTTTTTGATGGAATGAACGAATGAATCAATTGCGCACAATCGCTCAAATAATTTCAGGGGCTAGTCGTGGTGCCATGGTAATCATCACCGACTGTTGTAGTTCAAATCTGTCCATAGACAAGAACAATTTCTATGAGGAAAAACTGTGCAACAACATCAGTTGTTTAACAAGAGATGATCGCATAAATGCTGACGAAGGCATAACACTCCCAGTATAATATCACTTCAGAATTCATACTCTGTTTGTGCATATAAAATATAACACCTTAATGACATGGAAACAAAAAAGTTACTGTGAACTACAATCAACGCGAAAAATTCGGTCGAATCTCTCGAATCATATCCAGGACAACTACCCCCGGAGAGTAGTGAACGAATATCTCCTACACGAACCATTTGCACCCCGACCAGGTTGTGTGACAAACACCATAAGAGCATAACTCTTGAACCTGTGCGAACCCTATAAAAAAAAAAAAAAGACCAAAGATTTAGTTAAGGTCATCGATCATTCCTAATATATACAGGTCCAACGTATCTTATTCCCAAAGTTAAAATTATAAATCATATTATTTGAGTCAATCAACCTATGAACAATATGTGGAGTGTCAGGCCTAGTGTTGGTATAACTCTATTGCATTTAAATATATCTTTTGATGTCTTGAACAGTTTTCGTATTTTATTTAACAATTTCAGGAACTTAAAAAAAAAAAGAAAAATGTTTATCTGCTAACAATTCCTAACCTACGAGGATATAGACATCTGAATCTTAATAAAATTTCCACGGAACTGCAGAAGGGTCTATTCCCATCAGCTTGTGATCGTTTCGTTTCCATGGATTTATAAAAGTTCTATAATCTTTTTAAAAGAAGGTTTTCTTTTCTTAGATTGCTTAAGGGTGCAAACAAATACGAGTAGAATTAGCTGTGAATTGAATGGATATTTGATCTTCTCTCATGATTATATAATTTCGATAACATCCTTGGTATGCATTCGATTAGACCGAATTTTTTTGTCAATGAAGATGGTCGCTATGTTGTTCAATGGTGTTCGCTATCGTGCCATGTTGCAAGACTATTTTTGGCCAGAATTTGGTAGACTTGACATAACTAATATTCGGTTCCAACAAGATGGTGCCACATTTGCCAGCTGACTCTATTTATATCGACGGCAAAACTAAAACCAACGTCCTAGTTTCAACACACCAAGAAAGCTTCCCCACAGACCCCCACGCGTTAAAAATAAAAACCTTTATCCGGTTTCATGAAATAACGACCTCTCCAACTTCGCACATTTGCAAAGTACCCGCTCTAATTTAAAAAGATATTTTAAATCCTAACCTAAGCACCACCACATCTCCCCACCCAAACCTTGATATATTTGCCCTAACTGACACGAATATATGCACCAGCATTATAGACAGCGAGTTATTTACCTCTGATTTCATTCTGTTTCGGGCTGATGGACACGACAACTGTGCCGATTCTCTTAGCAATCCACAGCCGCTATGATAAGTTGCCTTTCAAATTGTGGAATTCCGCTGACTTCAAATCGCTAGCGCATCGATAAGTCTCCCTAAACGGAAACTTTATCTTGCCTGCTGTTACCTAAGACCCTCACAGCCCAAACATTGCAACCAACTCGCTGTTGATTTTGTTGACTCCATATTGGATATCGCCGAATCCAATGGCATGATCATTGTCGTTTCTTCATTGCCAGATAACCGACAACGTTTTGGATGTTTTTCGACTCGACGGGTTTTTGATCATAGGAGGTTAGTGTAACATTTATCAATAGATAAATAGAATCGTCCGACCCAGGTAATAATCGCAAAGATCACATTGCATTATTTATGTGTATATTGTGAGCGCTCCCTAAGGAACGCTCTCTTACTCTCCCTTTTTTTTAACTTTACCCCATCTTCCATGGGAAGTATAGGTTCGAAAGCTCAAGATCAGACTAACAAACACTCACAACAGTTCTAAGGCTTCATTTGAGCCAAAGGTCGATGAGTCTTTGACTGCATTCTACATCGAATAACCAATGAACAAGGGAGTGAAAATGATGACAGTGACGATGATTATTTCTTTTTCCTTCCCGTTAAAAATTAATCAACAAATGCCTCGAACGGATATCATAAGGCGCTTTGGGCTCTCAAATAGAGAATAATGATATATTGTCCATGTATTTTTTCTTAATAGCTATGTGTTTGTTATAAGATTAGAATTAAGTTATATGGGATAAAGAGCGTGGAAGAGCCTGTTAAAAACAAGATTTATACAAAACCTTCATTAATGTTATGAAAGTAAATAAGTCATAATGAGTTTAATTTTATGTCGCTCACTGTGACGCGGCTTTCTACCAGTAATTATGTTTCGCATAAATATGGCAAAGCAAAAAGGAATTATTTTGTTAAATTAATTTTGTCAATGGCTCCGCCACGCCACAGTCCCATTACCCCATCGTCACATACACTTATGAATGCACAATGCTATCGCTTTATTATATACCCTTCCAGGCCAAGATATACGATGTTGTGAGGGCGGGTCTCGGGTTTTGTCATGGGAAGCAATGAAGATATTTATAAGCACAATAAGTGAGTTTTAAATTGAATTTACGGTTCCAATGATGCTCTGTAAAATGTCGTATAACTTGACTCTAATTAATTTTCTTTCACACACTCGACGGGTGGTATGAAAGGCTGACATAAGCTATCTTGAAAGGGATCTTATGCGGTAAACTGGGGCCTATGTTTCTCAAATGGAAATGGACATTATAACAAGCAATTCTCAAAGAGAAATTTCTAAAAGCCGCAGGCGACCACCTCGAAATTTACTCGTTCTTTTTCAGGACCCATGCGACAAGTGGACGCTGCAATTTACGGCAGCAAAAGAATTGTTAATTACTTTAAAAGTCACATGGGGTATACAAATGCACTCATAGACCTAATGCCAATGTGAACCTAAGCAGAGCTAACCAAACTGTCACGCTGTTACAAGTGTCCTACTCTAATTCAAGGCATAAAAGTACAATCTGCGGACGTAAACGCCATGAATAGTCAAGCAGGACAAATAATAGTTGGCCCACATTCGCGTTTGACACGCGGAAACGACGAAACGATGACGGGGGGGAAAATGTCGAAAGTACGGAGCGGGAAACCTTGGTAACATTATTTCCATTTTCCCCTCATTTCGTATCTTTTGTTTCAGTAGATGGTGGCACGGCATGATGTCCTCCGTCAGAACGTTGCTTGTCGTTCCAACGAGTACGTGGAAATTGAAATGTGAACTAATGAGATATTATTTTCATTCGGTTCAAGGACTTTCACTTGACGTGGGGAATGAGAGAGGTCGGCAGGCTTTGGTTTTGAACTTGTTTTCGTCGGTGAAATTATAATCGTTTGGAAACGTAAAAACATATGGTTCTTCTCTAAGCATAAGTCCTTAATTTACCATAATATGCTTTTCAGCAGATATTTAAATAAAACTTTAAGAGGACTTCTTTTGACTGAAAGGGAATTTTGGAAAATTAATTTTATCAATGATCCTAATACAGAGGTAATCAAGGCTTACGTATTTATGATTCATTGTATTGTATAACTGTCAGCTCCTACGGCTTATGTTGAGTTACTAAGAACAAGCTGCCGTTCATTTTTGGGATATATAAGAAAGAGTAACTGAAATTAAGAAAGCAATTAAATCAAGGTAGCCTAGTAATATGGGATTTTTAGGAAAATATTATATTATCAGGCACCACGAAATGGCTTAGCAGACGATTCGACAGTAAGGTAAGATAAGATAGAATAAAGGCCTGTTTATAGATAGACAGATTTATTAATTTCGTATAATAATTTACATTAGGTTTATTACCGCACATTTTACAGAACAGGGATTTGATAATATTATCTTGCCACTGAAATAATTTTTGAAAAATTGGAAAAAGGAATCAACTAACAATAATCAGAGTTCGGAAGGAAAATACGATAAAAACCTTCCATATAAGAGAAGAAAAAAAAAATCCAAAAAGGACACAAATAAAAACAATAAATAAATAAATAAATAAATAAATAAATAAATACAGATGATGGAGAGTGCAGTCTTAAGTCGCATTTAATTAGTGCACAATTCATTAATGAGTGGGTTGTCTGGAAAACTACACCTAACTACAAAATTATATCTAAGTTTTTTTAAATCTACGACAGATCAATTCAACATTCGCTTTACGGTGTAGATCTACAGTAGAATGATGCCAAGGTAAGTTGAGCATCATTTTCAAAACTTTATTTTGGCATATCTGTTGTTTCTTTATATGGCATTTTGCACAATCCCCCCAAACTTGGCGTTCATACAAAAGAATCGCTTGAACTTTGAAAATTATGATTTTATTTTCTGTTGAAAGCCCTGATTTTTTGTTAGTAAATGCGTACAGCATTTTGATTGCCACCCCTACTTTCTTGACCGTTCTTTTGGTTTGTTCATTGAACACTAACTTTGAATCTAGAATCTCCCAGGGTTATCTCATTAACTTGTAATTGGGTCGAAGGGAGAAAGCAATGCTTTCTCTTCCTAGTGAAAATGATAGCTTGCATTTTCTCTTCATTCAAATTAATTTTCCACTTTGTATAATATTTTTCTAACACATCCATTGCATTATTCAGATTGCTTTCAATATTGGAAGCAAACTCGTGTGATAAAAATATTGTCATATATATAATCAGCAAAAAGGACTACATAGCAATTACGCAAATCAGGGAAATCGGACGTAGTTAAATAAATCGGTGTAGTTATTATATAAAACTGGGCCTAATACAGATCCTTGAGGGACGCCAAAGTCGAACGTTATTATCTCAGAGACACTACCATTAACATGAACTTTATAACGACGACTAGAGAAGAAACTTTGAACTATTTCACAAATATAGGATGGGAAATTAAACGTATCATCTTAGAATTGTCACCCTGTATGCATATATAGGGCAATACTCACATCAAACTCCTTTTGTATTTGTAACAAAGATAGCGCAACGTTATATTGAATTTAATTAAATAAAGATTTTTAACAGGTTATGGGCCCAGAACGCATAAAAAAAATTATTAAATTCATTCGCGTTGTTGTTAAACAGTTGGATGCTTGATTGCGATTTTAAAGACCGGAAAATTTTATGCACAATGTCTGCTAGTTCGTCGCGTATGGAGTTGCTGTCCAAGGAGAACTATGATACTTGGAGCATGCAGGTGGAAGCGCTGCTTACAAAAAATTATTTGTGGGAATTTGTAGATGGGACTTCTGTTATGACATCAACCGATGGTGTTGCGAAAGATGCATGGTTGAAACAGGACAAGAAGGCCAAGGCGGATTTGATTTTGTCGATTCAACCGTCTGAACTGAAACAGATTCGCGCATGTGATACGTCACGGCAGGTATGGCAGAAGCTTGAATCCATTTATGCGTCGAAAGGACCGGCAAGAAAGGCTACACTGTTAAAACAATTGATGCTTCAAAGGTTGGATGATTGTGGTGATGTCAAGGAGCATATGACAAAATTTTTCGATGCTGTGGATAAACTTGAGGGAATGGGCGTTCAGATTAATGGAGATCTGCTAGCCATTATGCTGCTTTATAGTCTCCCTTCTTCATATGAGAACTTTCGTTGTGCAATTGAGTCGCGAGATGCATTGCCGACTGCTGAGGTGTTAAAAGTGAAAATTATTGAAGAAAGCGAGGCACAAAAGCAGGCAAGTGGTAGTATTGTCACAGTCATGGCCGCTGGAAGTGGTAGTAGTATGCATCCAAATTCATCCAAACAAAAAAAAGGAAAAGACCACAAAAACTTGAAAATATTAACGGTTTTAAGTGTGGTATGTTGGGACACAAGGGAAATGTATGTCCGCTAGATCAGGGGATCAGGGGAGAAAATTGAGACTTTCGGCGAATAATGTTGACGAGTCCTATGCAGTTAGTCATACGATTACCACGAATGTTAATGATGCGTATTGTGCAGACATGAGGGAGACGAATAGAGCATGGATTCTTGATAATGGTTGCACAGCGCACCTTTGTGGTGATGCAGGTCTTTTTAAATCAATGAGTGAGTCTACCAAGGTTAAATTGAACCTTGCTAGTAAGGCATCAGCTGATGTTAAAGGAAGGGGCGTTGTTCACATCTCAGTGGCAAGCGAAATTGGCAATCGTTTGATAGAGTTCAAGGATACATTATTTGTACCTGACCTGAGAAGAAACTTAATTTCGGTCGCGAAAATTACGAATAGGGGCCATGAAGTGACATTTCGTAGAAATGACGCTTACATTCGCAATGAGCATGGCAATGTTTCGGTAGCAGATCGTAGAGGTGACCTTTATTTCGTTCGCGAAAATTCCGAGTGTGCGGAAGCGGTTGTCCGACCTGAGTGCTCCGAACTGTTGAAGTGGCACGAAAGGTTGGGTCATTTGAACAGCAAAGACTTATTACAGCTGGTTCATGACAGTGTAGTGCCCACGGTTGATGATAAAGACATTGAGCAGTTATCGCGGTGTGTAGTGTGCTTAAAGGGTAAAATGACTGCTGTACCGTTCTCTAAACGTCCAGTACCATGCAACGAAATACTAAATATTGTGCACTCTGATGTTGTGGGACCCTTCAGGATGAAGTCTTTGGGCGGAGCGAAATATTTCGTCACATTCATAGACGATAGCACGCGTTGGTGTGAAGTATATTTCTTGCGACAGAAGAGCGGTGTGTTGATGCATTTAAGCTATACCAGAAGCTTGTAGAGAAGCAAACTGGAATGAAAATTAAGTGCCTGCAGTCGGATAATGGCCGTGAGTATTGTAATACAGAGTTTGATAGATATCTGGCTGAACAAGGGATGGAAAGGAGGCTTTCAGTTGCTCGTACTCCGCAGCAGAATGGAGTAGCAGAGCGTATGAACCGAACCCTCTTGGACATGGCTAGATGTGTGTTACTACAGTCTGACTTAAGTGCGTCTTTTTGGTCCGAAGCCGTCGCCACTGCTTGTCATATTCGAAACCGTTGCCCTACTAGTAGTTTAAGTGGTGGAATTCCTTTTGAGAAATGGACTGAAAAACGGTTGAACATGAACTATATAAAAGCGTTTGGTTCCAAGATGTTTGTTTTAGACAAGGATCCTAACAAAGATAAACTTTCACAAAGATCGTAAGGTATATTCGTGGGATATCCTCGAAATAAAAAGGGATATCAGGTGTGGTTACCAAGTAAACGTCAGATCCTTGAGGTTCGTGATGTGAGATTCTTGAAGGAGATTCAAAAGGTTCCACAGGATATGCGGGTATTAGACGAGTTGTTAACATCAAAGGGAATGCTGAAAATAATCCGAAGACAGTCGAATTTTCACCACGCCCATTAAGGGTCAATGAAGTGTCTGAAAATCAGTCAGGAGCACCGGAGATAACAACAAGATTTGAAGAAGAATGGGGGAGAACTCCTAAAAAACCACAGCTGTTGCGTACTGGAGGCAGAGGGCGACCGAAGAAGCTATTTCGGCTAACGCGCTCAACAGCCGCACAGCAAAAGGATGAGGGGGCTTGCGTTGATAGAAGTGAATCAGAAGCTGAAGACAACGCCGAGTTCGCTGGAGTAGCAGAGATTAGTATTGAAGACGCCTTGAAAAGCGACGCGTGCGAAGAATGGAAAGATGCAATGGAGTCCGAATCATTAAGAATGAAACCTGAGAGATTATTGAAAAGAACGACCGGACGAATGTTGTTGGATGTCGTTGGGTTCTTTCAAATAAGCATGGTCCTGAAGGCAATGTAGAGAGGCGTAAAGCTCAACTGGTGGCCAAGGGGTATAGTCAAAAGTATTTAGTTAATTACCACCATACTTTCGCTCCTGTGGCAAGACTGGAAACGTTGCGTCTGCTATTATCTCTGGCAGTCCAATTGGGACTTAAAATTTGGCAGTTCGACGTAGTGACGGCGTATTTAAATGGAACCTTGGACGAAGAAGTGATCATAAGATTACTTGTAATGTTGACCGAGATGCTGGAAAGGATAGTGACCAAACACGGCGAAAAATCAGATTTCGGAGCCCGGGCGGCAAATATGTTAAAGTCATACGTAATGGGGGCAATGCGTGCAGGCTACGGAAGGCGCTTTATGGATTACGCCAAGCTGGTCGTCAAAGGAATGTGAAACTGAGTAAGACGCTGTTGAGCCTAGGATTGAAGCCTGCGAAAAATGAGCCATGTTTATTTTATAAAAGTGCCAGAGGGAGTTTGCTGTTCGTGCTGGTGTACGTTGATGACATACTCGTTATGACTAGAGAGACGGGGCATCTAATGGATGTGCGAAATAAGCTGCTAGAGGATTTCGAAATAAAGGATCTCGGTCTTGCGAAATTTTGTCTTGGGCTTTAGATTAACCAAGGTGAGTGCAAAATTGAACTCACCCAAAAAGGTTATATACTGAGTTTACTCAAGCAATACGGGATGGACAGTTGTAATTCTGTCGCAACGCCATTAGAAGTAAATTCGGGTTTTGATAAAGCCATTGGTACTGATTGGAAAGAGGATTGGCCGTTTCGTGAGATGATTGGTGCTCTTATGTACCTATCAGTAGCCACACGTCCCGATATTGCAAACACTGTATCAAGGCTGGCACAATTTACCAATAATCCGAAAAAGTGTCACTGGCTTGCTGTCAAGCGAGTTTTGAGATATCTCGCTGGTAGTACGGAGATTGGACTAGTGTTTACGAAAACCCACAAGCCCCTAATTGCATACACTGATGCTGATTGAGGTGGTTGTACTATTGATCGTCATTCGTACACTGGTTACGTTTTTCTACTCAGTGGTGCGGCGATTTCTCGGAAGTCGCAAAAGCAACGGACTGTTGCATTATCATCAATGGAAGCTGAATATGTCAGCTTGGCGGAGGCAGCGAAGGAGGCTATCTATTTACCTAGCATATTACATGAGCTATCATTACATGATTATGCCGACATAAATATTTTTGTTGATAATCAAGGAGCTCAATGTTTGGCGAATAACCCTGTTTTTCATGCGCGTACAAATCACATCGACATTGAACATCATATTGTCCGCTTGTTCGATATCTAACAGAATCATTCCAGAAGATTTTGCTTTCACAATACATATTACAAATCATAAGAAACTGCCTGAAGCAAAATTGTTCTTTAGGGTAAATATTGTTATTCCAGATATGTTTGAGTATTCGTTTGTTAAGAACTTTTTCAAATATTTTGCTTAGGCTACTAAGCAAACTTATTAGCCTATAGCTCTCTTGACTTTCAGTTGGCTTACCAGCTTTAAGCACTGGGCAAATTTTGGCTAACTTCCATGCCTCTGGAAAATATTCCATTGATGAGAAATGTTAAATATTTTATTCCAGATTTAGGCAAATGTTTAATATATACGTTACGTATACCATCAACACCACCTAATTTTCTTATTTTCAAGTCATTGACTATATATTGAATATCTTCTTCTGAAGCGAAATTTACTGTAGATGTTTGAAGGACACTATTTGAAGAATATCCTTGAACTGTAGCGTTGACAAAATTTTCAGTTTCTGTATCACCTAGTTTTCTGGAAATATTGTGGCTTTTTGCAAAGTTTAGCGGAAGTGCATTCGCTTTATCTACATCCGTGAAATAGGTGTTAACAGAATCCCTTAAGAATGGTAACTGTTAAGGCCTGTTTAGTCTCTGTCTAACATTGTCTATTTCTTCTCACTACTCGTATGTGACAATACATGTCCTAGGAGTTAGGTCACAGACTGCAAGGTTCCGCAATAAATCGGTGGTTTGTTCAATGACAAATTGCTACTATTCTAAATTGGAATCGCTATGGAATATGGAAAAGACTTGAACTTGCCTTAGGCCTTTCTTTTAGGGCCAAGAGCTTTATGCACTTTTTGGTCTATGTTGTCCTAATGACGTTTATCAGATCAATGAAGTTGAATTTAATAACTCTTTAATAAAGTTAATAAAGTTCCCAATTTACTGCATGAAGTGTCAAAGTGCACTTTACTCCAAATATGCCAAGCCTTCGGATGGAAATAGTAATTGAATAGAGATCAATGGCGGAAATTTGCTTCACATTCACAGGTATTCTTATCATCTATTTTGTTCTAACCTTGTTTTGGGTCCTCAAACTTAGGAAGCATAGTTTAAGATAGGGCATGTGAAAAAAAAATTGATCCTTGAAGTCTCGTAGGAAAAGTGGTTAAAGACATTACAGCCCATAGAGTGCCAACGCTAAGGTTGGTCTATCTTCTTTATACGATTCTAATTTTCCACAGGATGAAAGGGGAACGTTTATTTTAGACAGAAGATTTTGTCAGCACCCTGTTATGGAGACATGCAGCGAAAGTATTTTAGCACCTGTCGATGCGACGGATTGCAGCGCACCTTTAGACATTAATTTTCAAAATCATATTTAGAAAACTTATTTCAATGCAAAGTACGACTGCTTATTCTGGTGTATGGTACTGAGCAGCTCTAACTCTCCCAAACTTCAAAGTAAAGTTCAAAGGATGGCATGTATCGCTATAACCGGAGCACTGCAGCCCTCTAAATGATACTTCACCATCTCCCCTTGGATCCTTTTGGCAAGGCAAAGAATAGAAATCGGGCACGTCGGTATTCTATGCTAAAGCAATGATCTAAGTGAAGTCACGTACTACTTAATCCCGATCCTAGACTACAATATTCTATATAAAACAACAATTCCAAACCGACGACAATAAAGGGGAATGAAGTTCCAATATACACTGACGGGTCCAGGACAGGCAATGGTGTGGATGCCGGTGTCTATACACCGAGTCTGAAAATCAGCCAATCCTTTAGACTACCGAACCGCTGTGGCATATTCTAAGCTGAACTAAGGGCAATTCGTGTGGCCGCAGACGAACTGTCAGTGAGATCAATGAACAATAGAGACATCGTCATCTACACAGATAGCTAAGCACTCGAATCACCAATAATAAAATTAAAAGTGGTCAGGTACTGCCGCACATCTCTAAATGAGATATCGAGTGGATGCGCTATTACGTTGTGCTGCCAGGTGCCCGGTAACTCGAAACGGTCGAACTAGTCCATCCATCAATGGAAACGCAAAAAAAAAAAAAGTCTCAAAACAAGCGCTGCACCAGGCAAATGAGAGATAGCGTGACCTTTAGCATTCAACTACGAGAGACAAACCTATATTGTCAACGTTAAACCACAAGCCTGTTAAAAATACTGAAGCAGAATATAAACAGACTAAGCGGAGTCCCAACAGGATATTGAACTTTAGGAAAGCGTGCCACAAGATTATGACTGCCATACTAATTGCCATACTGACTGCCATACTGACTGCCATACTGACTGCCATACTGACTGCCATACTGACTGCCATACTGACTGCCATACTGACTGCCATACTGACTGCCATACTGACTGCCATACTGACTGCCATACTGACTGCCATACTGACTGCCATACTGACTGCCATACTGACTGCCATACTGACTGCCATACTGACTGCCATACTGACTGCCATACTGACGCCATACTGACTGCCATACTGACTGCCATACTGACTGCCATACTGACTGCCATACTGACTGCCATACTGACTGCCATACTGACTACCATACTGACTGCCATACTGACTGCCATACTGACTGCCATACTGACTGCCATACTGACTGCCATACTGACTGCCATACTGACTGCCATACTGACTGCCATACTGACTGCCATACTGACTGCCATACTGACTGCCATACTGACTGCCATACTGACTGCCATACTGACTGCCATACTGACTGCCATACTGACTGCCATACTGACTGCCATACTGACTGCCATACTGACTGCCATACTGACTGCCATACTGACTGCCATACTGACTGCCATACTGACTGCCATACTGACTGCCATACTGACTGCCATACTGACTGCCATACTGACTGCCATACTGACTGCCATACTGACTGCCATACTGACTGCCATACTGACTGCCATACTGACTGCCATACTGACTGCCATACTGACTGCCATACTGACTGCCATACTGACTGCCATACTGACTGTTGCAGTAGGTGACATGATGAGGAAGAGTAAGAATCTCCATCTTATCTGCTATGCAATTGCCCTGCCCTATCCTCCTCAAGAAGACGACTACCGAGGAAATACTTTTTTAATGAACTAACGGATCTATCTGAAACGGAGATCAATAAACTATCGAATTTTAAACAACACTCAAAATGTTTGCAAGAGTAGCTGTGACCAAGCCGACCCGAGTGGTAGCACAATGGACCGATCTTAGTCTAAGTGATCCCCACCGTTTTACGGAGGGACGCCACCATACCCAAACTAAACAATTTCGATGCAAGATGAGATTTGCTCTACTAAAAAAAGAAGAAAGGATGTCAGAGGTGAGGTGTGGTTCAATGTGAGTGCCATATTAATGGAAAAGATTCGGGTGTTTGAAATACAACGTATGATGTCTTGATTACATACAGACAGTGGACTACTTGGATTGGAGTACACGAAATTTTACCCCCAAGAGTACCTGCGCAATAGGTATAGGATTAAACGGTTCCCCTTATCTTCCACATAACTTACAGTTCCGCGGAACAGCGACTCTTATACGTATACCATGTCGCGCCCTGTGACCCAACGCGCCTCGAGTTCAGTCATGTTAAGATAGGGAGATGAAGCTCCGTGGTCGGCAATTGTGAAAAATTACTAAACCTTTTCAAAGTGTAGCCGGCCTAACGTCAGAACCTAAGCTAAATAGGTTAGATTAGGATTAGGGTAGATTAGTTCCAGCGTTACGAAGATAAAATCGTGCGCACATATTGTATAGTTTTTAGTTATAATGGGTTAAACTTACTTTAGTTGGAGGATTAGGCAATTTTAAGCGACTTACTAGATAGTTTCATACAATTTAAGAAAGTGTATTCAGGTCTACATATCATGATTACATCATATGTATAATTCAGTTCAGTTCAATTTATCTAGTTCATCATAACACTCAAAGATGACAAAAGAGTTTTAAGAGTTTCAGCTTAGTTTATAGTTTCCGCATAAGTCCAATGCGGCAGTCTAATATAATAACGCTAGATTTAAACATTTCTGTCCAGCATTAAGTGAGGTTATAAAAAAATAATACAAGTCAATGAAGCTAGACGCAGACGATGTTGAAATTGTGAAATAACATATAACGATGGTAATGTACAAAAAGCCGGTGTCTGGTAAAATCATCCAAGCAGGCTCGACAAAAATCGAATCGAATTTTAGTTATAAATATTAAATAAATTCGAGCATACAGTACCGTCCGGGGCCCGACGACCCAAGTGGACCCCAGTACTGAAGCCGGATTATCCAAAAAGTGTCGGACAAAAACGATTGCTGTGGGCTCAAGAACATCTTAATTTGACTCAAGACATGTGGAACAATGTTATATTTTCTGTCAATCAAAGGCAGAATTCTTGCGCTAAGAGAACCAAAGGAAAGACTGAGCTCCGAATGCATCTTACGGAAAAAGTTTGACCAATATTTTTCGAACGGCACCGTAGTTGCCTATTCAGCCAAAAAACCTACTAACCTTGTCAAAAAGCTGGTTAGGAACATAATCCAGCTCTTTTGCAAAATATTGCCTACGAATCTGAGAGCCATTTACTCAATCCTTCCAACTGCTTCCACAAAAGATAGAAAAATATCGAATATAAAATATACGAGGGGTGCTTTCTGCTTGCTTTAACATAATAGATCACGATTCATTTGAGTACAAACTGTCGAAGGAATAATATCGACTCAAGAAAGTTGAAGACGATAGCGAAGTTATGTCCGATGTTGAAGCATTTAAGGGCCAAGACAAACAATTTTTTTTTCTAAGAGAATCCTGGGCTTAGAAATAAGGTGCACTAAATGTTATGACTTGTTAGGAGACTATGTAGAAATATTAATCATTTTTTCAACTATAATTATCGTATTTTATTTTCATTATCATTACTTTTGGATCAACCCTCGTACAAGCTTCTGGCCTCAGCACGGTAAAAATGTTGCCTTGAATTTAAGACAAGATTGTATCAAATATGGAAATAAAAAAAGAAGGTCAGCCAGGCACTATACGAGGCACAGTGACATCAAATCAGAAACCACCAATGAGACGTACCACTTAAAATGGCCGCCGACGTTTGCCCACATGCTGCGACGAGCACGTGGGAACCCGGGGTTCTGTCAAAATTATGTAAATAATCACGCACATTGTTATAATTCCAAGAGTGTGTGTGGCGGGTGTACACTGCGGTAAAATGAAATGAGCTCACACGTATTCACGAATAGAGTTTGTTTGTAACGAGTTTTGTCGCTACGAACCTGGACTTCTTTCAAAATTTTAGTGTGTCACGGGGGAAGACGTATGAAAGACGCACGTCTCATTCTGGTTTCTGCATCAAATTCATTTTCGGGATACAACGTGTAATAGAGCTAAATCATTTTGAGCGAATGAACATCACGAAATTTTGTCACTTACTTATTTATCATTATTTTGTCCCCATCAAAGAAATCGCTATATGAATAATACACATGCGCCAGCGCTTTTTCCAACCCTCTAAGCACTTCCGATATGCGGTTTTTGGTATAGTCTTGAGCTCTTTCAGCGATGCGGTTCTTATCTCCTCAATCGTAGCAAATCAGTCCCTTAATTGGTCTATTCAGTTTTGAGAAGAGAAAGAAATCCCAGTGTGCTAAGTCAGGAGGATACGGTGACTGAGACATAAGCACGGTATTGTTTTTGGCCAAATTATTACCCACAAGCAATGATAAATGAGCAGGTGCATTATCGTGATGCAACAGCCATGCATTTTTTCTTCAATAAATGTGGACGCTTTCTTCTTATTGTCTCACGGAATTGTCGCATGAATGACTGGGTTTTGGTTAGTGTTAATCCTTCTCAGCAAATTCGGATTGTCATTTACGTTATTCAGCTCCTGAGCTGAAAAAAAAACGGATTTTTTAGTCAAAATTACTTTACGAGACTTTTATTATAACCCGCAAGAGTTAACTCGAGACCTGAGCGCAGTAGGTAGTATACAAAGGCGCTCATGTCTCAAGTTAACTCTAGCGGGCTATACATGCCGATGAGAATGATTATTGAAACGCAACTTTATAGTATTCAGACAGAGTATTTTTTATTCAAAATAAAACAAACATAATCGATTTTAATATAAAAACTAATGTGAAAGATGAATCTGATGCTGTTTAATAAGTTTGCTGATATCAGGTTCCAATTTACTCAAGAACAGCCGCAAGTCACCACGTTCGGTAACATGCAAACGATTTCTCTTTTCAGTAAGCAGCTTTGCCACAGCACTAAATCGACGTAGACACAAATATGACGATGGGAATGCTATCAAGAATCGTTGAACGATTAACCACAATCCAGGGTACAATTGCGGGTTTTTGTAGCCAAAATTCTTGGTAGCCATTTTTGAACTTGATTTTTATTTCCTCGTTCGTTGTCAATTCTATAAGTTCTTCTTCTAGCTGAGGTGATATTGCTGTGTTGACATTTGAAAACGGATCCAACACCCAGTCTGGTATTTCCAAGTTCAAAATGTCCTGGTATCGTTCGGTGAAGTCAATGTGGAGGTTTTCCAAATGTTGGCAGTAGGCAAACAAGTCGTCGTTACTGCAAGATACTGATAAATGCGGAAAATTGTGAAACTCACGTCTGCCGATATTCTTTTTGTGTAGAAGCAGTTTGGCTGCGAAAGCAGCAACGACATTTTTTGTTTTAATTAAATTTAGTCCATCCCCTTGCAGTTGGAGATTCATGTCGTTGAACAATTTATCCTCTTCAGTCCCTCGGTATCATATATGATATCTTCGGTTTTTAAATATTTACTCCTAACTTCATACAGATAACGTAAAGTGAATGAAAGTATCATATTTGTTACATAATGAAAACTCACAGAAAATGTTGGTTTGGCATCATCGCACGGTATGTACTTTACTGTTATATGCCAAAGTCAGTAGTCTCGACAAGTTTCAACATAGATCGCCGATCATCACGTAAGTTATCAATATACTTGTAAAGGGTCTTTAAAATCTGACAATTATATAGTTAAATGTGTGTATTTAATATAAATGTAATAGTTTCTTTGAAATTATAAATAAAATGGTCGAAAAAACACCTTTCCAAGAAGTATCAAACATGATACTTAAGAACTCGAAGCCATTTTTTTTTGTTCTTAAGTTAAATTTTTTTCTAAATGTTGTTTTTGTTAATTTTATTATTTTGGGAGTATTAAATGAGGCAAATATTGAGCAATTTTTAGAAAATTTTGTTTTTGAAGATTCCGATGTTGGTATAGACGATCCATTAGATGATAATAAGGATTTTTTTGTGAGTCCGGTGCTATCCGAAGATGACTTATCAATTCTTGAAGAATCGGAAGATGAAGAAAGTAATATTTCCTTAGGAGAGCTGCAAAGGAGAAGTCCAAAATAGTTCCACAAAAATAATTTTGAGCCTCCTTTCCTAAGAGAAATATAAAGCAGTATTCCAGGTGAGCCAGGAATAATGGATGCACTCTACACTTACTATAAGGAAAATCTTTGAATATTTTTCGGATTACTTGGATGACATATTTTTTGAGGAGTACGCCAGGACCTCAAACACAAGCTACCTTTCTTCTTTTGGAAATACCTTGAATACCGATTCCGAAGAGGTCAAAACGTTTTGGGGTATAAGCATTGTTGGGTTTTCCGAGGCTAAGAATGGCGTGGGAAGCAAGAACCAGATACCTTTTGATTTCCGACAACCTAACAAGAGATAGGTTTTATCACCTTAGGAACCACCTGAAAGTTATGGATGAGAATGAAGTTACTGTGGAATGCAAGGCTAATGACAGATTTTGGAAAATTAGGCCTATTTGCCAAAGAATCAGAACCCAATGTCTCAGTCATCAGAGACCATTAGAGGTTAGCATCGACGAACAAATGATTCCTTTTGAAGGCCACGTACTTATGAGACAGTTTGTACGGGGTAAGCCCAACCCTGTAGGTTAAAAAAATTTCGTCATGACGACGAACTATGGTTTGCCGTTGGATTTTATGCTCTACGAGGGAAAGGGAAAAAGTATAGTTCCTGCACGTGCTCCGCTGCCTGATAGGCTTGATGTGGGTGGTAAAGTAGTGCTTGCTCTTGCTGACTCTCTGCTAGAAAATACTGTTGTTTTCATGGATCGATATTTCACGTCCATCAATCTAATAGATACTCTCTTTGTTCATTGACGCATTTTTGCTTCAGGTACGTTAATTGCAAGTAGAATACTCAAAAAAGTTTTGTTCAAAACAGACAGTCAAATGCGAAAATTACGGGGCTCATATGACCAAGTCGTAAGGAATGACGAAAATGTTTCTATGATAAAATGGTTTGATAATACCCAGTCTTTTCGCATCCAGTAGTCATGGAGTTGAGCCTATGGACACTTGCCGCCCCTGGTCCAGAGGAGATAAGGCTCACATACACATCAGTCGTCCAAATGCAATAAATGCAATAAAAATAAAAATATATAATGAATGTATGGGAGGAGTTGACTTATTAGATAGAGTTTTGGGAAAATGTGCAATGCGCAATCGGACAAGAAAGTGGACAGTGAGATCTTTACAGCATTTTATAGACTTCGATATAGCTGCATCTTGGATACAATACTGTTATGAAGCAAACCGGTGCGGTTGGCTAAAATAAGATATTTTGACCTACTTTAACTTTCTTTTTTTTTCTACTCCTCATTCCTTTTATTTTTAATTCCTCAAACCGAAATCCTTTCGGCGAAACAGAAACAAGTGATCCTGACTTCGAGGTAGATGAAACCAGTACTGGAAAGCGGTGAAGAAAAGCACAACCATTACCTCCTGTTTCCGCAAGGACATGCCAGAAATGACAAATGCTAAGGGTTTGCACCGCTCAAAATGTAGGGGACCAGGATGTAAAAACCTAACGAACGTAAGGTGCAGCACATGCAAAGTGCACTTATGCTTCTCTACAAGCAGAAACTGTTTTAAAACCTTTTACGAATAAAATATAATTGAAATGTGAATATGTATGTGTTTTTTTTACTTCGCCAAGACCCAAAGTATCACTGGTGATACCTCCTCCTTAAATCCTTTTTAAAATAAATTTTCAACTCCAAACACAGTTTCTTTAAGGTCCAAATATTATGTTTCGACAAAAAAAAAATTAAAATTTGCAGTATTCTTCTCTCAGGACTGAAGAGGTTATACGGATCTGTCATGTAGGCTATATCATTCTTTGATGTAATGAGCTTATTGCGCAATTCTGTATCTTTGGTTTCCAAGTACTCTATCACAGAGTCAAACAGGTTGTAAAATGGAGTCAGAGAATTGCCTCTTGATAGCCAACGAACTTCAGTATGAAACAGCAAACGGTTGAAATCTTCGTCATTAGTAACACAAATCTGATGAAATAATCGATCATTCAAAGACTGTTGCGGATTTTATTGACTGCTTTGATGACATATTGCAGTGATTGAAATAGTCGTTCACTTAAATTTCGAGCAACCAAATGTTGTCGATGAATAACGCAATGTAAAGCAAGGACATCTGGAATTTTATTTTTAAGATACGCTATGAAGCCGTCATGGCACCCTGTCATAGCCGGGGCACCATCCGTAGCAACTGCTATAATATTCTTCAAGGGAATTTCTTTCTCGTCACAAAACTTTTCCAATGTATTGAATATGGTTTCGCCTTTTGTATCGGTATCTAGATTTCTAACAAACTATAGTTCTTCACATATTTTCTCATCTTTAATAAACCTCACGTAAGACAGCAACAATGCTTCATTAGCTGGTAAAGTGGACTCATCGAGCTGAATTGAGAATTGACTAGTCCTCAGACAATGATTCTTCAATGTTTTCAGCCATTTCATCAATTCGTCTTTGCACAGAATTATTACTCAAAGAAATTTTTCGGATAATATCTGCCGCCGGTTTATGAAGCACAGTAGTTATTACTTCCTTTATTGCTGGCAAAATTAACTCTTCTCCGATGTTGTGTGTTTTGCCTTTTTGAGCAATTAACAAAGAGATATTGTACGAAGCTCGAAGTCCGTCGTCATCTTGATTAGCAGTCGCCGAAAGAGTTTAGATACACTTGGTTGAGCATTATGCTTCTTCTCTAGGTTTTGAAAATATGATACATTCTTGAGTTATCCTAAACACTTCCTACATCGCTAAAAAGCACAAGTTACCCATACGCAGACTTTTATTTATTTCGATCTTTATGTCGTCCACTTTCTCAAACCTTTCATCGAGTACAGTCACGTACAAGGTTTGGATCGATCCAAGTCGGTCAGTAACCATTTATTTGGTTTTTTCTTCATTTACTTCTAAGCCTACGTCCTTTCTTGCAATTATTAGACTTTCTACACTTCTTCTAACAGTTTCCTTACTATCTCCTCACAGATTATTAATCTTCAGCCAATGGATTGCTTCTTTTACTTCCTCAATATCGATGAAACCGTTTTCCAATGCTGCCGGCTCTCCACATTCAGCAGTTTTATAGAAATATCTTCTCCAATGGGCTGCAAATCTTTGGCTAGCCGAAACGAACTCCCCTTCGTTACGCATAAATCCTGATCTCGCCTGAAATCATTTTCGTACACCGTGATTTCTTCGCTATTTTCCGGGGCTTAAAGTCTTTATTTTTGCCCCATGCTAACATATAGCAAGGCGACCAGTGTAGATCTAAGACGAAGAATTCGCCTACTTTTTTAATAAAGCTGAAAATGTCCCTCGTAGGAGCTGAACTTGAGGAGTCACATTTCTCTGAGGAGGATACGTTTCCTAAGATGGGCAGAGGACAACACATTCACATAGTAAGTGCCCTGCAGTTTCCACGCCCTCTAGACAGAGTCTAAGCTCGTTTTCAGACAAGAGGTTAATTTTGTTAAAATAATATCTCAGACTACAGCTTACCAGTCTTCTGATATCGACTCTATTATATTTGAGAATATTGATAGAGTGTTTGTTCGGGGGCCGTATTAATCTCTTCGATTGTCGGAGTCCTTGAACACTGTTCCAAAAGAGAACATTAATCTTTGCAGAAAGGTTCGGCACATATTTACCTTTCGTTAGAACAGTTCCCATCGGCGCGGCTATTTCGTTTCCTTTTATGCCCTTGTGACCTGGCAGCAACCAGAGTTTGATCTTATTTCTTTTGCCTAGGTCTTGCAGGGGATCGTTGCATTCCTTGACGGAATTTGAATTCGTAGTATTCGAGTCCAACGCTTTAAGCGCTGCCTGACTGCCCAAGATTATGTTCATGGTTATATCTCTTATGCAAATGAACTAACTAAGTAAGTAAGTACCTAACTAAATAAAATTTATGTTGTGCAGTTTGAATTTTGATGAATTTAAAAAAAATTAAGTACCTACCAACCTACCTAGATGAAATTATAAATCACCCCCTCAGCCTCTACAACGCCCCCCTTTTTATCTGGGTCTCTTATCGCCCCCCTTTAGGCATGCAGCGCCCACAAGGGGGCGTTATCGCCCACTTTGGGAAAGACTGAGCTAGATCATGGTTAAATTTGTTGAATGGATCCCAGTTCCATCCATGGCGACCTTGGAATGTTGGTTTTAGCTTTACGAGTGTAATACATATAAAACAAAAAACAACATTTTTATATGTATAACATTATACCAGGATGGTTGATACTCTCCTTTGCTAGGTTCAAATAGTTATAAAATATGTACCAGCTATGAATGAATTCTCCCACACATTTGATTCTGATTTGGGTACCTTATCATTTAATAACTGATTTCAAATATCCTTTTTTCTTGATCTCTTGAAAGTAGCAGTATTTTGGAAAAGTAATTATTATAAAATTGTCACTACTTAAAACAATACATTCGTAGATAAGATTAGAAGTGGTGGCTTTCTGAGACAAGACTTACACTGAAAAATTGTTAAGCGGCCTTGTGAAATACTTACGTGCTAAGTAGAATGTACGTACGAATGTAGTACGTGTGCCAAGTAGAATTTTGTTTATTTTATAACATGATTACCCATAATACGCAAAACAAAACACAATCGTAGCACAAGAAAGACTGAATGCACTCATTACTGTCTACCTAAAGGAGACATAATTATATTATTCCTTCGGCTTGCAATTTCAAAAACTCTGTTTTAACATAATACATATTTAGTATAGGCATAATTTCCCTTCTTAAGAATTAGATAGTTTCCAAGTTCGTTTCCTTACTCGTATTCTTGCACACGTTAAAAAATTCATGCAATTTTTCCATATTGAAATCTTGTAAAATTTCTAGTAGGCGTGGTATGTTCTCCTTGACGAAAATACCTTTAAATTTAAAGCGATCAATGTAGAAGTCGGTGATAATCCCGAAATATTTGTCCAGAATTGCTGGCGTTTTCTTAAACTCCTCTTCGATCTGAGACCTTCTGTTTAGAATCGATTGATATTCAGGCATAAGACAATTAAAATCCGCTTCATTTCGAATGTCAACTTGTAGAAGAGCTTGAAGATAAGTATACTCCTTTTTGATTTTAACACAATCACTAACAGAGCGCTCAATAAGACCCAGTACATGTGGAACCGACGGTTCGGAAATGTCTGCAATAAAATACTTAGCAGTCCTTTTGGAGATATTTATATTTATACTATATGTCTTACAAACCTGTATTAATTTCGAGCTTTAAACGTTTCTTGGTGGCTTCCTTAGTGAGAAAATCCTTTAGAATATAGATGGTTGACAAATTATCACTGCGGAACTGCGCACTCCCTTTCCTAGAAACGTTGCTCATATAAAGCAATATATGAATAATGAATTTGTTATGTCATCTTACCCGTATTTACATTCTAGGACAGTTCCGATAAGAGAATTTTCAAAATATAAATCAGACGATTCAGAAGCTGATAGTCGCTCTGGAACTTCTGGAATGCACTGTTCAATCCAATTATGAATCTCTGAGTGAGAGAACGGTCCTTTTAAGGTGAGGATGTTTAAAGGTCTGAAAGCAATAGGCAATACATATATTTATTGTTTGCAAACCACAACGTTGTCTAAAAAAATGGGACATATAGAAGAGAAGCTTGTAACGACAGATTTCCAATCAGCTGCAATAAGATTCAAGGCATTAGAAAAACTAAACGGGTGTCCTGATATATTTTTTTTACAAGACTAAAAGAGGTTTCAAAAGTCTTGAACTAAAGAAATTATTTAACTGAACGATGGGATACTACTGCCATCGATCTCCTTTAGGTAATCTATAATAATATTTAATCCGCTCTTTCGCCTACACAATAGAAACAGATTGTGGAAAATATACTTCAGCATAGAATAGAGCTCCTAGCAATATTTAATCAGATGCACACGTGGAAAATTTCCAAAGATAATTTGAGCCATTAAGTGCAACATTGTATAGTTAAACAGTAGACGTCCTAGCTTTAAAGATAGTAAATGACTGTTCGTCCGCCGCACATGCGAAAAATCCTTCGGAAAGCTGGTAATTTGAGTAGATCAGCTGCACCCAGAAACCTATTTTTTCTATGTGAACTAGCGCACGGTTAATTTAAATATGGATTAAGACGATTATTTTCACAAAAAAATCTTAAATTCTTAACATTAACGTGTACGAAACATAATTAAAGGGACTTACGAATGAGTACCAAGTGTTTGGTAGTGGAAAAGAGCTGGAACGTTAAAACAATGTTGTTGTGTATGCTTATGCCTCTACCATGTAAGTAAAAGGATTTCATAAAAGGACCGCAAGAAATTAGAACAGTCTATATAGCCCCGCCACATTAAAATGATTTTTAAAGGTGGACTCACACTTAATTTTTTTCTCTAAAACTTCTTTAGCCAACACATGGTCGGCTGCATTCACGACTGCTATGTTGATAAGACAAGCTTGTCTAAAGCTTGCTGGAAAACATATCTTAAGCATGTTGGTAAACATTTCTGTAACATGCTGATAAACGTGTCTGAAACATGCAAGTAAGCATTAATCTGCACTAGTCTGCTGTTACTTGTCCAGAAGATTACATGCAGCTTAAAATGTAGGGCGATTTTTCAAATTAATATCATTTCAATTTCAATTTCAATTTTTTCATACCTCCAAAGAAATGTTTTTAGAGAGATACAAATACATGTGTACATAGAATATGTACATATATGTCGTATGTGCTTGGAGTCAAATTAAGAAATAAAGATCGGACGCGCTTTATTCAATTTGTAATTGCGCAATCGGAGCTGATTAACCTTTCGTAATATGAACAAACAAATCCAAACAGGAGCTGTCGATAGTATAAAGGTCTCTTATCTTCGTGAGTACCAACCGGGAAGCTGGTAGTTGGGGTAGAATAACAGCACCCAGTTCATATTGGGCCATAAGTTGTCTTCGGCAAGGCCGAAGGCAAAGGCTTATTCGGTATATCTATAGAGCGATGTGCCTTTTAAAAAAATAACTAAATCGCCTTTTACACGGAATATCTAGAAGTATAGCAGCATCTTTCAAATACTGATAATTTCGTCGGAATTTACAGATAATCAAAAGAGGTACAAACAATTTGAACCGTCAGCACGTTGAATTGGTCACCATTAGCTTTTAATAAGATAGGTCTTTAACATAAGCCTGCATGGACATAAAAGACTAGACAATTGTTCAACCGGGTCCGACAGTGACCATTAGGGACTTGTCCAATAATACGAATAACCATTATGCACCTTCGACTATCAAAATGTACGTTGGCCGCTCTTCGCAAGATCTTTGAAAAAGTAAATATGCCCGAGTGGAGTTAATCCAAAGCCGAATCCACAATCTGAAACTTAATAAACTACAAAATTGAATTGAAAACACTTACAGCAAATAGACGTCTTCAATGGGCAAAATAGTTTCTCGAATATTTCAGAGCTGTGACGACACCGATAAATACAGACACCACCAACACCAACAATCGAATAGTTTCAAAAAGCCATTCTCGCTCAGTAGACTGTGCGAGTAACAACAAAAAATAATAATAAAAAAATAATAAAAAATTAAAAAGAAAAACTAAAAATTTTGATAAAAATAATATTTTCAAATACGCGTAAATTGAAAATAATAAAGGTGATAAAGTGTCTAGTCCAGTGCAGTGCAACAGTGGTAGCAGCAGGTACGCGAAAAGATGTCGGGAGACGGCGGGCGAAGACCCGTTCGTCATACGGAGTCGGAATCTGATGATTTATCATCCGATTTCGCAACTCCGGCCGCCGTCATGAAAAAGCGCAGAGGGGTCAACCCGAAGACCGATTTGATTAAGCGCCCCTGCCTCACTACTTCGACCGAAAAGCTGCAGGTCGAAGCGAAGGAAGGGGCGCCATCTCCATCACCATCGACGTCCAAGGCAGCTGGACAGCATCATCAACAACCAAGACCAGTGATCCCCGGGGAAGCGGATATTGCCTGCCTCTGAGATGGTAGGGGAGGCCCCTACACGGGTGACAACAACCCTTTCGCCGCCCTTTCAAGTTCGGCTATGGAGGAAGAGCGTAGCGAACTGGAGAAGGAAAAACGGGTCCTATGCGCCAAGCTGCAGGCCGTAGTCAATAGGCTTAAGGAGATGTAGCAGATGGAGAGGGAGCAGGCAACAGCCGCCTCACATCAAAACGAGCAACAACAGCAGCCGCAGAAGAAGCAGCAGCAACAACAACAGCCACAGCAGCAGAAACAGCAACAGCCACAGCAGCAGAAACAGCAGCAGCCACAACAGCAGAAACAGCAGCCGCAGAAAAAGCAGCAGCAGCAACAACAACAGCCACAGCAGCAGAAACAGCAGCAGCAGAAGCAGCAGCAACATCAACAGCCGCAGCAGCAGAAGCAGCAGCAACAACAACGCCCTAAAAAGGAGAAGGTGCCACCCATCTTTACCTATACCACGGCCCTACGTGAAACCATCGATCTCTGTAAGTATGCCATGGGTGTGAGTAATTTTCATTTTAAATGTTTAGGTCAGAAACGCTATGCTGTTCAGTGCAAGACACTGGAACAGCATAAGCGGATTAAAAGCCTATTGAAAGAGTCTACGACGGAGTTTTTCTCCTTTACGCCAAAGGCCGAGAGGTTGCACACGATGCTTTTCAAAGGCGTGGAGTCGATTGCAGACCCCGAGGAAATGCTCTCAGAGCTCAAAGAGTTCGAAAGTGACGACCTCAAATTCGTGGGTGTTAAGCCATACTGTACGGTGAGCTCCCGACGGGAGAAGCGAGTTACTCCCTTTTTCTTGGTACAGCTCACACCCAGCAGCAAGCTGGAGAAGGTAAGGAATATCATCACCTTAGCGTCCCAGACTGTCACATGGGAAACATTAAAGAGGAACGGAAACATTTTGCAATGTATCAGCTGCCAAAGGTTCGGGCATGCCGCGTCGAACTGCGAAATGCAGCCTCGATGCGTTAAGTGCGCAAAGAACCACAAGAACGAGGAATGCGACCTTGGGAAAGACAAGGTGGCAAAGAGAGAGCAGCTCGTGTGTGTCTTGTGTCGGAACCGAGGACACCCTGCAAACTATCGGGGATGTCCTAAGTTCCAGGACATCAAGAAAGAAAACCTGGCCCGTAAGCAGAAGGTCGAGGAGAAGCGTCCCTCGGGTCGCTTCCAAACACCAACCGTCACATCCCAGCTGACCTACGCCCAAATGGCGGCAGATTTCGGAAAGACGGTACAAAAGCCCATGGCTGTTTCTAAAGTCCCAGTGCCTGTCTCTAAGGCACCGGAGGCGGAGGTGGATGTCTGTTCGATCTTGCTCGCAATCCAAGGGCAGATTGGGCAGCTCCAAAAACAGATCCTTGAGACGGCGATCTGAGTAGATAGTATCTGCTCGCTTCTGCCGGGCCTAGCGCATCTAAGGTCACGATGGATACGCTGGTAGAGAGCCCCTTGAAGATCCTGTCTGTGAATGTAAATTCCCTGATAAGGATTGAGCGACGAGCCGTACTTTTTAACCTGTTACAGGACGAAAGCCCCGATGTACTCTTGGTTAGCGAAACAAAGCTAAACCAGAAGCACAAAATCCGGCACAGTTCTTATAGAATAATTAGAAGGGACCGACCCAACGCTACTCAAGGCGGGGGAGTCGCGATCTTTATTAAAAATAATTTTAAACATAAGGTCATATATAGCGGTGAAGTGCGGAGGTTCCAGGTGCTAGAGGCCTGTATTGTGTGCATTCCTCTCCGAAATGGAAAGAGAATGTACATTGTATCAGCTTATGCGCCTGAAACACCTCAACCCAATGTTTTCATTGCAGAGCTCGAGACACTTTTTCGATCTCTGCGCTTAAACTCGGTGGAAAACTTCTACATTCTGGCCGGCGATTTAAATGCAAAACATAGTGATTGGGGAAATAACATTTCTAACACTAGGGGAGCCTACTAAGTCATTGGTGCGTTCTTCACAACATTGAATATAGAGTAAAGTTGCTCGCAACGGATAGTACGTCGTATCCTAGGAGCGGCTCCTATCTGGATCTCATGCTAATAGACTCTCGACTGAAACTGGCAGACACGAACGAATGGTCTATTAACTGTCTACGGACCATTGTATACGACAGTGACCATACCTGACGAGTTCGTGGAGATGGCAGAGTATTTCCAAGCGCACCCCTACGATTACAGTAGGACGCGTTGGCCACGCTTTGCCAATTCCCTGACGAGAGCGCTCACTTCGAGCGCCTCCTTCCCACCGTCTAATAGGAACCTGTCAAACTACGAAACTGATAGGTACCTCAAACAAATGGACTATATAATTAAGCAGACCATGGACAGTACAATACCACGTCAACGACATAACGATACTACTACGTGTACGTGTACAAACGCGACAATCGACGCACTGCACAGACAAAAAAGTAGACTCCTGACAAGACTCAAACTCTTGTACAGGCGGTTTACCGACAGACAAAACTCGGAGGTCAGGACACTGAAGTCACTGATTAAAAATATCCAACAGTTAATCAAGCAAAATTACAGAATATCTGTAAGTTTGCATTGGAACAACAGAATTCGTGCTGTAAATTCCAGCAGCGCGAGTATGTTCCCGCAAATAAATAAAATATTTCGGAGAAACAATCAGAATGACATTCAGGATCTAAAGCTTCCGAGAACGTCAGAAAATGAACGTTTGCTACGATCAGTTAGCATCGATCCAGAGGGCGCCATCCTGGATAACGACTTCTTCGTGATCGAGGATCCTCAGGAGAAGGTGGCGGCAGTGGGAGCTGTTTTCCAGGAAGTGTATAAGGTGAATGATACCATTCGCCCAAACCACGAATTGGAAAACAGAGTTCTACTTCATCACTCCTACCTTAGAAATGATATCAATCATTGGCTATCCGAGAATCTTGGTTTTACCAGGTTCGATGACGATTTCATGGCAAATAATGCCGTCACCAATGAAGGGGCTAATACCCTGTTCATTTCGACGGAAGATCTCCAGATGATCTTTCGGTCATTGAAAAGGAAAAAATCCGCGGGTATCGAAGGATGCTTAGGCACCTTCCGCCAGTGGCTGTAGAGAGGTACACCATCCTGTTCAACAATGCACTGAATAATGCATATTATCCAGTGCACTGGAAGACAGCGGTGGTGCAACCAATCCCCTAGTTACCCCTCTAGCCGGCAAATCTCCGGTCGATAAGTCTCCTTCCGAGTGTCAACAATGTCTTCGAGAAGGTGGTCCATAGAGCCCTGTCTAAATGGGCTGAAGACAATAAAATCATCCCGGATAACCAATTCGGGTTCAGAGCGGGGCATGACACAATTCATGCCGCGTCGAAACTCGTGTCGGATATCCAATGGAATAAATGCAAGAACCAATGCACGGGTGCCTGTCTGATCGACTTGGAAAAAGCCTTCGACACCGTATGGCTAAAGGTCTTTATTACAAGCTCAATCGGATGAGCATAAGTAAACCACTGCTTTATATGATTTTTGACATGTTAACAGGTAGAAAGTTCGTAGTGAAAATTGCCAACGTGACTTCTACCCAAACATTTGATATTAACAACGGACTGCAACAGGGTACAGTGAACTCGCCGATCCTTTTCAGCATTTACTTCAGTGATTTGATAGCTTCTCTTCACCATTCAATAGCGTATGCGGACGATCTAATCGCGTACAGATCAGGTCCAACGATCGACGTCATTGTCACCCTCTTGCAGCGTGACTTCGAAAAAATTCAGAAGTATTGTGATGACTGGAAGTTGAAGATCAACTGCCAGAAATCAGAAACTATTTTGTTCAGAACGCCTTTGTCTAGGGCCTTTCGAGACACTAGAAAAAATTGGCGCGGGTTCTCAATTCTTGAACAGGACGGGCGCCCACTGGCGAAACAAAGTGTAGTCAGATACCTTGGGATCTTTTGATCCTTTGGGAAAAAAATTATAAGTATATTAAAACCAAAAAAAAAAAAGTTATATATGTATATATACATATATAAAATATATATTTATATATACTATATATATATATTAGTTAAGTTAGAATAAGATATGTTTAGTTAGGTTTAGGTAGGTTTAAGGATTATATAAAAATATATAAAAGTATGATCATATGCTAAGTTTTTTGAAAAAAAAAAATTTTTTCTTAGCTTTAGTTAATTATAATAATGTTAATTGTAAGTTATTTATATAGTAGTCGAAAGGCGTACGTAAAAATTATACAGTTTATTTTAGAGTGTCCGCCTAGGGCCAGTAAGATTCCTAAATTTGTAAGGATAGTTAAGCTAATTTTTAGCATTTTTGTCTAGGATAAGATAGATCTAAGAAACTATAAATAAAAATGAATTACAAAAAAAAAAAAAAAAAAGTTTCAAAAAGTGAAAAATAGAGTTTTCCCCAGGCTTAAGCAGATATATGGATAGCTTACCAGCCCACACGATTTGCAGCTAAGGACACTAAGGTCGATGACCAAAAATCTCCAACAGCTACTAGAAGAAAATTACAGAAATGCTATACATTTGCTATAGAGTTCGTTCTAAACATCTAATAGGACAAGCATGTTCCCGCAAATAAAATATTCAGGAGAAAAGATCATAACGATATCACTTATGTCCCCCCGACGAGGACAACACAGCAACACGTGGAACGTGGGCATATGTCCAGGAAGTGGCAATACTAGCGACGGGTTTTTTGTGGTCGTTGATCCGCAGGACAAAGTCAATTCGATTGGAGCTTTTTTTGAGTCTGCGTTCATGGTGAACAGCTCTGCTCACATCAATCACGAGCTAGAAAATGCGGTCTTGTTAAACTATCTGGTCTGATCTGGGAAGAACGATTTCACCGTATTAAATTATGAAAACCTTGCGAATGGCACTGTCGCTAACGACCGAATTTCTACCGGTTTGTTTGCGGGAGGGATAAACTCCTGTATTTCTTGAGCTCATTTAACAATAAAAAGTAGTCGGGATTAAATGTCGTTTTAAGGCACCAGTAGTAAATATTCTTATCACGCTGTTCCACAACGCTCTGAATAACAATCATTAACCAGCGTGTTCGAAAATAGCGGGAGTTCACTACTTACTTTACTTTACTTAACAGGCCAGCGATCCATGGAGGTTCTGAGCCTGGACTATGGCTGCCTTCCATCCTTGACGGTCCCGGACACGCTGCTTCCAGTCATCAACACCAAGTCGTCTAACATCCGCGATTACTTGGTCTTTATACCGGAGGTTCGGTCTTCCTCTTCTCCTCGAATCAGGAGGCTCGGAGTCAAAGACCCTCTTCGCTGGGGCGTTGGTATTTGTGCGCTCGACGTGGCCGAGCCAGTGTAGTCGACGGATCTTTGCCTTTCGGACTACATCCACATCTTTGTACAGTCCGTAGAGTTCGCGGTTCTCCTCCATTCATCTTCCTCACAGACAGGACCAAATATCCGGCGCAGAATTTTTTCGAAAGAACCCAAAATCAGTTCCGCTCTCCTGCTTATCGTCCAGCTTTCGGCTCCGTACAGCAAGACTGGTAGTATAAGCGTTTTGTAAAGCATTACTTTGGTTCTTCGAGTGAGGAGTTTTGACCCAAGTTATTTGAACCATCCGAAGTAGCAGCGGTTGCCAAGGGCGATTCTATGCCGGATCCCCACTTTGGTGTCGTTTGTGAAATGTACGTTTGCCCCGAGGTAGACAAACTCCATAATCTTCTCGAAATTGTAGCTATCAATTGTTACGTTTTGTCCCAGATGGTGAGCGACGGATTGGTTTTTGCTTGGCAGCATATACTTTGTTTTATCCTCATTGACCTTAAGACCAACTCGTTTTGCCTGTTCTTCAATAGCCGTGAACGCTTTCACAACGTCACGGCGCGATGATCTCAATATCATCCCCGTATCCTAGCAGCTGGACAGACTTGTAGAAGATTGTGCCTTCCCTGTTGATGCCTGCCTTTTGCAATATCTGCTCCAGCACCAGGTTGATGAAGTCACACGACAGCGCATCTTCTTGCCGAAATCCGGTGCATGTTTCAAACGATTCGGAGGTCCTAGAACCGAGCTGCACGGTACATCACGTATTTTTTAGCGTGGCGCTACACAACCGGACCAGTTTTCCCGGGATCGCGAATTTAGCCATCGCATCAAACAATTCTGAACGATGAATGCTGTCGTATGCGGGCAAATGAGCCGGTATTGGAAAGTTCTGATGGCAAGCCATCTGAGCCTGCGGCCTTGTTGTTCTTCAGCTTGTGAATAGCTGTGCCGACTTCTTCGATGCTAGGTGGGAGGACTACCTCAGCGGCTGAAGTTAGGAATTCCTCGGTTCCTACCAATCTCTCTTGGTCATGCTAGTTAAGCAGGTGCTGGAAATGCTGCATCCACTATTCCCTGCGGGTCGGTGACAAGATTACCCTCGCAGTTTCGAAGAGCCTGGGGTGCCTTTCTTGAACCCACTTGCAAGGTCTTTGGTTTTCTTATAAAAGGCTCGAATTTGCTTATCCCTAGACTCCTCGATATTCTTGAGCTGGGAGGCCACGAAGTTTCTTTTCTTTTGTCGCAGTAGTTTTTTCTCCTCCCTTCTTCTGATTCGGTATTCCTCTTGCGCTGCCCCGGTTTTTCGCTGTAGCGACTTTTGGTACGCTTCGCCGGTTGCTGCCTTTTTCTGCTCACACTCTCCATCGTACCACTAGCGGGGGTCCATATTTTCCCTAAACGGGATAGCGAGAGAACAAACTCTACTAATCTCCGATCAATTAGTTTACTTCCGAATGTTAGAAAGGTTTTTAAAAAAGCAGTAAACAGAATTTTGATCAAATGGGTTGAGAAAAAGAAAATAATATCGGACAACGAGTTTGGTTTTAAGGCGAGGCATGATACTATTCATGCTGTGTCAAAACTGGTTTCCGACATTCAGTGGAATAAGGCAAAGAACCAACGGATACGTTATGGAAGATATGAATATATGTCTGGTCGACTTTGGAAAGACCTTCGACACCTTATGGTAAGAAGGTCTGTTTCATAAGCTCACCAAGCTAAGCATGCCAAATCATCTTCATGACATTAAAAACGGTTTTCAACAGAGAGCGGTTAATACTCCAATACCGGTTAATATCTACAGAAGCAATCTTGTATGTTTTTTCAGCATATGGATTATCCAAAAATTGAGGTCATCAATATAATGCTGCAGGATGACTTCGATCATATTAAGAGATGTTGCGTTGAAGTTTGTTGGTTGTTGGTTTGAAGTTAAAAATTAACGTCCAAATGGCGGAAATGATACTGTATGGAACTGCATTGTATAAGGGCCTCAATTCGCTATCATGGGCAATATGGGCTGCAATTATCGGTGAGGAACGTCTGGCTAGACCTGTATCTATATTTCAGTAGACATATAGACGCCTGTCTTGTTGGAGCTAAGAAAGCCTAACAAAGTAGAAAGTAGAACAAGGAGTCTGTTTCACAGCAGTCAACTTGACCGCGGGGTGAAAATCATATTCTTACTTCATCTTATATGGAAAATATTCACGTATTCGGGGGCAGAGTCTTAGGGCCTATCTTAGCATATACAGAACGCCAGAGTCCCAGTTCATTAAGTACTACCCTAACAAGGTCCTGTACGACGAAGCAGGCCTAAACAGAATCGACAATTTTCTTGTTAAAATGACCCGGGAACAAGGGCTCTGACTAACAACAATAACATGGTCTCCGGGACCTACTCACTCAATTTATTATATTATATTCTACCAGAAGCTTTTTTATATATTGATTCCGAAAGGTTAGTGCAAAATAGAGTTGGTATCCCGATCATTTATCACCGCCACTGGGATGCAGGGGCAAACGGCTCATCCGCAATGGATACGATGATAGTGCCGTTACCTTGGTAAGATCAACCTCACTCACTTGCTGGGGGATCTTTTGACGACTGGGAGAGCCATCATGCTTAGATGAACCTGGGAACTGACTGAGGCCTGTTAGTCTTGCTGAGGTCTCGGGTATGAACAGTGAGCGAGATTACGAGGTTTAGTTGCTGAAAGATGAGACCACTCGGAAAGAAAGCCAACTTGATTATAAATAAGATTAGAATTACGCAGCTTAAGATAGGTTAGGCGAAAAGAAAACAAAAGCATGAATCTAGGTCCTTTAATAAATTTTCCTTGAAGGAAAAATTTTAAAATGTACACATGAAAATAGAATAGATAAGTTTGATTCAGAAGACATTATTAATTAAAAATATACATAGTTCGAATTAAAGTGCCCGCAAGATTTTAACATTTTCATTTAGTAAATAGGAATATAATAAGAACAATAAAAAATAAATAAAAAAAAGTTGTTCAAACTCCTTATTCATTTTGAGCTCTTTTCCCTAAACCGGTGGGTTGTATTGAAAATACTTCTTCAACGAGGTTGAGCCGGCGCATCATTTACCTTGCCTATATTGCCAATTTTGCCAGTCTAACTTTATATCTTCTTTATAGGTGATTTAATTTAGCATAAAAATTTAATTAGTTTCATGAATTCAATCTCACATCAAGTCGTTTGGCCGTAGTTCTTGGTAGCAACGAAGAAAAGCTTAAAAGAGTTTCGAAGAAAAGCTTTTCTGTCAATCCAGAAGACCTAACTTGGACTTCAATTACCGAAAGGGCAAAAGGATACTCCAGTAGGCATGTTTTGGTCTTTGTTATTTTAAAAATCCTTCATCTTAGCGAGTTTCAGTCAAATTCAATTAACTTGTGTCTTTAAATTTAGCTGACTCTATTACCTGTTATTTTGCTATGATTCACTTGGATTTATATTGTCCCTGCTGCAGGGTACTGTTTTGTTGTTCAATGTTCAATGGCAGTTTGTACAGACAAGCCGTGATGTAAAACATTATAATATAATGCTTAAAAAAATAAATAAAAATAAGGAAGCGCCTAACATTCAATCACTTTTTTTACAACAATTCTGATACTGAAACCTTTTTCTGCGTTCATTAGAAATTTGGCTTCATATTTTCCCATGAGTTGAATCGAAACAACTCTTTGTCTATTATCTGGCAAAGTGTCTTTAGATCAATTTACCTATATAGTCATTCCTTCTATGACAAGACGAAGTTTGAAATCGAAATCGATAACTTACATCATAGGCAGTTTCTTACCTATTCGAATCGAATGAGTGACATCTGAAATGCAACGAAAGTGGTCGCACGATATACGACCTCATCTGAACATAGGTCGGTTGATACTTTGGTTTGATCAAAGCCTGCACTGTACCATATTGCCCCTCAGCTGTTTGAAATTTCACTTGAACCCGGTTTTGTTCGTTTTTCATTATGATCTTCCCAATGAAGTGATACTCGGATTCCGAAAGGTTCTCAAACCTAAATTCGGCCTCATTGTCGAGATTCAAAATCCGTATTGATGCTTCACTCTCCAGCATAATTTCGTCAATTTGGCATGGTAATTCAATGAACAAAACGTAGGAATTCTCTGCTCTGTCTAGAACTAACTGCAAGTACAAAAATAATGGTATTTAATTTATAGATATATTTGATACTCACCGAGTCATTGACCTCCATTATGGAAAGGGCAGATGTTGAATGACTTTGAATCGGCGCTGATAGTTGGTAATTTTCAGTTGGTTTGACTAGGTTTGCCTTGATGTTTTCGTTACTAGAGGTGAGTGATTTTAGATCGTTCATCGTCGGCATCCGGTCTAGGTTTTTAAGCGAGAACGGCTTCTTAATGATTTCGTTATTCGTTAAGCTCACACTGATTATCTGGGTCGTTAGGGAAAATATATTTCCAGAATATAGTAAAACGACAATCTCTGACCATCCTTGGGAGTAAACACAACCTCCCTGTATTGCCGATATGCTTTCAGAGAACGACTGTGCAGAAAAATAGTTTATAACGTTCGCTTTCTAGGACATGTACATACATGTGATCAACATACCTCTCTATAGATTTGTCTACATTCGAGATCAATGTCTTCATCGGTGGGTAGTGTGAACACTTGAATCGTACCATCGCGGCGTCCGATAATTAGTTCATCGTGACCATCATTTGAGATGTCGTAAATATCAATGCACGTCACGGCACTTGAACTAAGGCTGCCATCGACAAGAGTTTTCTGTTTTACTGCAAGACAAAATTTAGGGGTGGAATTGTTATTGCGGTTTAATACAAAGAAGAATACCTTCTCCGGTGAAGGGCCCGAATTGGTACAAGACCACCTTCCCATCAGCAAATCCGCCAACAATTCGGTCACCCAAAACGTTATTTCTTGGAACGTGTAAAACTGTTGGTACGCTGCTTAGCTCCACCGTTTGACGAACACGACAATGTTCCAGTATTCGCAGTACACGTCCGGAACATGCCAGAATAGTTAGAATCCTATTAGTCTGTAACATATGAAATTGTTTTAATCCATGTTTAAGTTCTGACAAACTCTACAGTCGTAGTTATCGACGTACTATATGTACCACCGATGTATCGTAGCAAGGAAATGATGAGAAAACAGAAGGCAATAAGCCACTTTATTCCAAGTGACAGTTCGCGCCATGAGCTTTTTTATACTTCACTTTCGATATTTAACTTCATTTAAGTCGGAAGTTAGACTACTCAATCCTTTCTGACCTACATGAATAGGTCGTTTGACCTTGCAATGGCATCATTGAGATTTTTTACAATATTATCTTTTATCTTATATTAGTCTTAGCTTGGACTTTGACTTTACTACGAAAGTCAACAAGCCTGAAACTCATTATCCTCGCGAACGAAATCTGACGTTCCTATGGAAGGTGAGCGGCGCGTACATAATAAACGGACCTTAAGAGCAGCTTACAACTAACTGCCAGCTGTTAAATCTAGCTAAGAAGGTTTATGGCTGCAAATCACGTTGAGAATCAATTCGTGATTGCCTCCCTCGCAATAAACTCACTTATGTGTCCCATGTGACTACCATATGTTTTGTTCACTGAAAGGAAAAAAGTTCGATGTTGCCTCCGTTGGCTTGGATTGGTGGGAAGTTACTAAAATCTAAGCAGCAAGACAAAGGCTTGGCTCTTGATGGAGTCGAGCTTAGGCTTATTTTAGCGCGTCTTTATATAGCGTCTGTTATATAATATATATGTATATATGAGGCTGATATATAATATGAGGCTGATATGTAATGTAATTGGATGTCCTCTGCACTTTATATGTCTCTTACAATGCTTGAGAACCGTAGGAATGCAATCACTGAACAGCGAAAATAGAAAATACCCTCGTACGGATACTTGAGGGTCTCCCGTTTTGGTTTTAAGAAAGTTCTAAAAATGTCTATTAGGTAATTCCTAATATGTTTAAGAGCTTAGGAATCAAAATTGAAGTAATGTTTGAGTTATTTGAGAAAGATTTAATGAGACAGTATCCAACGCTTTGCAGCACTCTAAGTCTAACTATATTTCTTAATTAATAGTGCATTTCAGGTTAAACTTATATATTCTATTTATATATAACATTTAAAATTTGACTTTCTAGGAAAATGTATTAAAAAACCTGATCTCGTACTTTTTGTTTTTTTACTTAACCTACCCTAGCTGCTTTATTCTAATCTTAAATATAATCAAGTTGACGAGCACTCGTGTGGTTCGCTCCAAGTGGTCACCCTCCTGATTGCATCTTTTAGCAACTGCACTTCGCCATCTTGCTCACTGCACATGCCCGAGACCACACCAAAGCTGACAGGCCTCGGTTAATTATCAGATTCATCTAAACATAATTACGCGTCCAACCTCCAAAAGATCCCCTAGCTCGGCGAAATCCCAGTCCCCCATTGCGATACTAAAACGAATGAACTCATGAACGCCGTCAATATACCCGATACACTATTGAGTGGCTGAGAAAACCTATAAGATCGCTTGTGTAGATGTTAAGCAGTATCGAAAAATTAACCGCTCCCTGTTATAAACCGTTTTTAATGTCAAAGATTCTGGTCGAAATCTAGACACGCGGTAGCGTGTCAAGCCAAGTCCAAGCGAACAGAACTGGCGAGCAGCACCGTGTGTAATATTACACGAACCATTTGGAGCCACTTTTGACCACCTCATAACTCAAAAACTATTTCATCTAAACATGTCAAATTTGGCACATATATTTAAACTTGCGAAATAGATATGTGCTCCAAATTTCATAATCACACCTTAAACGGTTATTTAGATATTAACGTCCAAAAATCGTAATTTTTATCACTGACAATCAATTTGATCAAAACTCTAACCCACTTCCAGATGACCTAGAACTATGAAATTTGGCAAGTAATATCGTCATATACGATAAGTACAGGAAAAAATCTGAAAACTATACATTTGCAATTAAATAGTCTTTATTTAAAACATTCGGGTTTGTACTCTTGAACGAGCCGGTCATACCTCCTCTCTCGTTTAACTCAAATTCGTTTTTACAAAAAAAAATAAACATAGCTAAGCGCGGTCTTAACGCATCTGAGGATTCCTTATCCTCGCTTAATAAATACAGGAGAACGACTAATCCTGAAATGTCGCATAGTGACAATTATTTTAGTCTTCTCGAATCTCATCCTGACACGGACAATGAAGACGATATGTCTCCGAGTGTTAGCCAGTTGCCAGCAAAAAAAATGTCTGTACCCCCTATAAAAATATTACACAAAACTAGTGAATATGTGCATCAATTCCTAAAAAATCTAAAAATAAGTGACTACTTTATCAGAAAAATTTCAATAGGAATTAAATTGTTCTGTGAATCAATTGTTTCATTCCATACTGTGTGCAGTGGCTTAAAATGCAAAAAGTGCCAATTCTTTACTCACGACCTCAAAAGTGAAAGGTCGTTCAAAGTTGTTCTTTTCGGTTTAGATGAGATCCCTCTAGACTCTCTCAAAAAAGAACTTATTTCTCTTGGACTGAGAAGTGTAAAGACATCAAAATGATTAAGAAACACCACCAACAATTTGTAGACTTTTTTTACGTCGTCTATTTCGAAAATGGTTCGATTCGACTGTCCGATCTTAAAAAAAGTGTGAAAACAATATTTCGCACCTAAGTGAGGTGGGAATTCCAGCGCCGCCCAAAAAACAAAGTGACTCAGTGCCACAACTGCCAAATGTTTGGGCACGGAGAAAAACACTGCAACGTCAAAACCTGTTGTGGTAATTGCTCGGGGAGTCATCAAACTAGCACTTGCACATCTACCGCCATCTCAAAATGTGCAAACTGTGGTGGTAATCATTAATCCACTGATTCTGCTTGTGAAAGTCGAGTGAAATACTTGGAAATCAGGGATAATATGTCACACAAAACTACCCGCCTTAGTGTTTTGACTCGCACTACTTCGACACAGCACCAACAACCTACCAAGAGCTTTAACTTCAGCAGCATGCACGATTTTCCGTCGCTCCCGAAGGCACGTCATCAGCAAGTGCCATCGCAGTCTGCAAAAGTTCTTCAACGTGATCTGCAATTAGTGCACGTAGCCGTACCCCAAAGCTCTTCATCTCTGGAAAGCTCCTTGTTCTCTCAAGAAGAACTTACATCTCTAACAATGGAAATGATCACCAAATTTGGAAAATGTAAATCAAAAATTGAGCAATTTAATGTTATAGCACAGCTTGCAAGTAAATACCTATATTCCAATGTCAAGTAATACACAAGATAATATTAAGCTCTTATGTTGGAATGCAAGAGGCATTCGCAACAAAAGCATGGAATTCTTAAATTTTATCTCTAACCTTAATGTTGATATATGTTTGTTATGTGAAACTAGGCTCAGTAACAAATTAAAGTTTTCATGATACAACACAATTATGTGTGTTATAGACTTGTTCGTACTAACAACACTGGTGGCGAAGTTGCCATCTTAGTAAAAAAGGTATTGTCCATTCTTTATTGCCCAGAGTAAACACTACAGTCATAGAGAATATTGGCATTGAAATTACGTTTGAAAATAACTTAAAATTAAAAATGTTCTCTGTTTATTTTCCTGGAGAATCATCTAATGCTTACAAAGCCCAATGTTTGAAAAACGACTTAAGGCGATTAATCAGTAGTGATCGATTTGTTATTGGCGGTGATCTAAATTGCAGGCATCGTAATTGGGGTTGTGTAAGAGCTAATTCGTGGGGCAACGTCTTAGATAATTTATTGGCGTCGCACAATTTCACAATCTCATACCCATGTAGTCCAACGTACATTCCTTCTTCACACAGATTTACACCTCCTTCATTAGATTTTTTTCTTTCTAACACTCCTAGCGTGCTTAGTCCACCTGTCGTCATCAATGCTCTAAGCTTTGATCATCTTCCAGTTACCTGTGATATTCTCTCTAGTCCAAAAATTCTTAATGTGCAATATTTAGATTTTAGAAATGCAAACTGGGATATATTTCGCTACCACCTTTCAATTGCTCTTAACAACTGTCCTTTAGACTTAGAATCTGTGGTAACTTGTAGACAAGTCGACGACTCAATTTGTTTTCTGCAGAACAAAATCAAGGAAAGTGTGCAAATGGCAGCTCCAACAAAGACCCTATGCAATAGATCTGTCAGTCTTCCACGATATATATTAAATTTAATAAAAACCAGAAATTTTCTCAGACGAAAATGGCAAAGATACCGCCTTATTAATGATTTCCGCGAAATGAAATTTCTAACACGTTTAATTGGGACGAAAATTGCAGAGTTTAGAAACAACATTTGGAACAGAAAACTTAGCACACTCGATCCTAGTTCTTAGCCATTCTGGAATGTTAGCAAAATAATTAAAAAAACACATAAGCAAATTCCCAGTTTGGTTGGGAATCATTCATTAATAACAGACAGTGTAGGCAAGGCTGAGCTTTTAGCTGACGTCTTTTTAGAAAATCATTTAGTCTCACAAAATCTTATATCTGAAATGGAATCTAAGGTCGAAACAGAAGTGGCATTATTTAACGCAATAAGTCCGTCATTCCCGCCAACCGAGCTCGTTACTCTAGATGATGTTAAATTTATAATCTATCGTCTGAAACATAGAAAATCGCCTGGTTTCGAGGGCATAAATAACACAACTATTAAAAACCTTCCTTTAAGTGCAATAAAAAACCTCCAATTTATTTATAATTCTTGCTTTGAGTTAAACTATTTTCCCATAAAGTGGAAAAAAGCAAAAGTAATTGCATTGCTGAAACCAGGAAAAGACCACAGCAGCCCAAACAGCTACAGGCCCATTAGCTTACTCAATGGATTCAGCAAAATTTTAGAAAAACTTATAAAAATCAAGCTGGATGCATTTCTGAACAATAGTAGGCTACTGCCGCAAGTGCAATTCGGTTTCCGTGAACATCACAGTACTTCTCATCAAATCTTAAGAATTTGTAACGAAATAAATCAAAGCTTAAACGGAAAAAATGTCCACCGGGCTAATACTACTAGACTTAGAAAAAGCTTTCGACTCTGTTTGACACAACGCTTTAATTTACAAACTCATAAGAATCGGTTGCCCGCAATACCTCACAAAAATTATCCAACACTTTTTAAGGAACAGAACCTTCCTTGTTTCACTTAATAGCGCGGTTTCTTCTGTGAAAAATGTACCTGCTGGTGTACCACAAGGCTCGGTTCTGGCACCAACTTTATTTAATATATTTATATATGATCTTCCTGACATTCCAAACTGTCGTATAGCACTACATGCTGACGACACGACTTTGTATACATCTCATACAAGTGGAAATGTTATTACAAATCTCTTACAAAATGGCCTTAATATTTTCTATGAATATTTTAAGCACTGGAAAGTTAAAATTAATGCGGAAAAATGTCAATCAATCTTAAATCAAATCTCCACAATTTAACTTTAAATAACTGCGACATACCATGGGCTAGTTCCGTCAAGGGGTGTACCTTGACCCGAAACTAACCTTCGGCTTACACATAAAAAATACTTTACATAAACTAAACATAGCCACAAAAATCTTATATCCCCTGATTAATCGAAAATCAATGCTAAGTTGTCAAAACAAGCTGATATTGTTTAAAGTGGTTTTTCAAGCAATAATTACTTATGGTTCTCCTGTATGGGGAAATTGCGCAAAAACACACATTAAAAAGTTACAAATAGCACAAAATAAAGTTCTTAAAATGATGTTAAATCTTCCCTGGGATTTTTCAACACAGATCTTACACGAACAAGCTGGCATCATTCAAGTTGCCAGGAGAATTGATACTCTTAATGAGAAGTTCTTTTCCAAATGTCTAACTGTTGACAACACACTTGTTACTTATTATCACTGTTATTTATTCTATAATAATTTATTATTCCCTATTCACTATTTATTATTTACCATTTATTTATTATTTATCCATGATTTATTTTTCGTTGCTCCATTGGTATTATCTAATATCTACATTTTCCATTTATTTATTTATTTTTAATATTATTAATATTTATTTACTTATCTACTTATTAATCAATTAATTTATTTATTTATCTATTTATTATTTATTTATTTATTTATTATTTATTTATTGTCTATTTATTATTTATTGAAATGTCTTATACTACAAGTACAGGGAAAAGCCTGGTGGTTTTGATGAGGTGTGCAGAGTAGATGGTCCATCTATAGCTAATGCACATCCAGATTGGGGATCTATCACATACATATGAACGTTGCAATCTTAAGAGCTCTGTATCAGATGGATCATGTAATAGATACTGTTTAAATAATCCGGGCGCTGAGAACGGACACTGTGTGTGTATACATTTTGTGATGTTTAACTTACGATTGATTGTTGTTTATAGGTCACCGCGATATCTAACCAATATTGCTGTAGAATGCATAAATACAGCAATATACGAAAACAACCGCAATGGTAATATTTCTTGCCTGATTGTTTTAGGAAAATTGTTTAGCATATGCAATTACTATCCACAAATCACAAGGCCTTAGTCTTGACAGTGTTCTTCTCGTCATAGCTAGGCTCCTCTATATTTAGCAAAGGGCAGGCTTCCGTTGGACTCTCCAGAGTTAAAACCTTAGATGGAGTACATCTTATCAATTTGGATCCAAGTCAAATAAAGGCACAAGAGAGCTGTATTGTAGACTACAACCGCCCTAACTTGGCCAAATTAAGTATAAACAGAAAACGCGTAAAAAAAATTCCGGATACTGAATTCACTCGAACATCTCATAGGTACAAGAAAATATAGAAAATAACACAAAAAAGACAATTATATCCCGAAAACGTAGGAAAATGCAGTAGATTAATAAAAACCAATGGTATTAACTTTATTATAAATAAGTACCTACTAATAATTTCTGTACAAAAAGTAATGTTATCCAATCAAAAATATAAATGTGGAAAGAGAGCCAAGTTCAATATTATGATATATGTATGCCTTGGTTATTGACTTCAACGATAAAAGAAGTGAGATCTAAATGGGTGCCAAGTTCAATGGTCAGTCCTGAAATTTATTTAGAACAAAATAAAATATTTTATTACAACTTAAAATATCATTTATTCTTATAGCTTAGGATAATATATTGAAGGCTAAGGTCTGACTTGGCTTGTTCTCATATATGAATTATTATTAAGTACTACTAAAACAATCATGGAAAAGCCCTATGTTCGATGGCTAGTTTCTACCAGCAAGCCAATTTTTCGGATGATTAAAATGAAAACTTACAGCTTTAGAACTTGCGAAGGCTATTATATAATTCGTATATGAAAACTATGGTTTTCCTTAAAACCATACCGGTTGTCCGGTATTATTTTCTTTTCCTCGGCCCATTTAATGAGAGCTTTGTTTACTAAAAGGCATCCTCGGAAATATATATAAGCCTTAAATGCGTTCACACCCCTATGGAAGAAAAAGATGAGCGACTCTATGATCTCTTGTACCGAACGTACGCCCAACGCCCCAATTATGACACCAAAATTGTACTAGGGGATTTTGACGCAAAACTGGGCAATGAAGACATATTTAACATAACACCACATCCGACAACGGACTCAGGCTAATTGACTTCCGCCACAATCCACAGAACAACAGAAGAACATTGCCAGCTCGCAATAAGATACGCTGTCTCTGATATGCTGGGTTTCAAACCGCCACCAGCAAGAAACCCCTGGTTTGATGAGCAATGCAAACAAGCCCATGTATAGGTAGCAAAGAAAACCGCCTACAAAACCATGCTACATAGACGGACGAAAGCCGCTCGTGAGCTCTACGAGCAGAAAAGGAGAGAGGACACGCGCTTTTAAGGAAGAAAAAAAGAGAGAACGAAAAACGTGAGATCGGAGAAATGGAAAGATGCTACCACAGGAATGACGCTCGCCAGTTTTACAAAAACTAAAACGAACATGCCAGGGCTATAAAGCCAGAGCGGAAGCCTGTAGGAATGAAGACGGACAACTAGTAGTAGAGTCACCGTCGATGCTGAGAATATGGAAAAACCAATTCTGTAGACTGTATAACGGCGATAATAGATCCGATACCGCTGTGAATGATCGTTGATCGATTCGCAACGGACAAAGATACAAGAGAATTACGTCCACCTGACCTAGATGAAATTAAGCTTGTTATTTCGAAGCTTAAAACTAACAAACCATGGTCACAGACAGCCTATCTGCTGAGCTAATTAAGGCGGCTGGAGATGGGTTGATAGGGCGCATGCACCAGCTCATCTGTAAAATATGGTCGGAGGAAAGCATGCCCGACGAATGGAACCTCAGCATCGTCCATCCATAAGAAAGGGGACCCCTATAACTGCGCCAACTATAGAGGAATAAGCCTCCTTAACAATGGCTACAAGATCTTCGATTTTAAAGCCGCATACGACAGTGTGCATAGGGACGAGCTATACCAAGCCATGTCTAGTTTTCACATCCCTGCCAAACTCCTCCCATTGGGCAGGATGACAATGGAGAATTCTCGCAGCTTCATTAAGGTAGCAAACTAACCGCGACCTTCGATGTTAAAAAAGGTTTTAGACAAAAGGTGACGCACTGTCATGAAACTTTTTCAATATCGTGCTTGGAAAGATCATACGAGACTCACTGGCCAACACAAGAGGTACAATCTATTTAAAGTCTGCGCAATTGCTTGCGTACGCGGATGATATTGACGTTATTGGGCAAGCACAGCGAGACGTCAATGAAGTGTTCAAAAGCATTGAAGTAGAAGAGCTTAAAATGGGTCTTTCGGTGAACGAGGGTATAACCAATTATATGCTGTAATCCAAAAAAGACTCACAACACCGACGTCTTGGCCAGAACATCATAACTGACGGCTACGTCTACCTTGGCTCACTAGTGACCAGCGACAACAACACCAGCGCTGAGATCAAAACGCAGAATTTGCTCTTGCCAACCGCTGCTTCCTTTGGCTCAAGAGGCAATTGAGAAGCAGAAGCCTCCCTCGAAAAACCAAGGTAGCACTACATAAATCACTGATCATCTGGTCCTCCTTTACGGCGCAGAGGCCTGGACCTTAACGAAAACGGATGAGGATGCCCCTGGTAGCTTCGAGAGGAAAATCTTGCATTCAATATATGGCCCCATTTATATAAACAGAGAGAGAAGAAGAAGATACAACAACGAACTGTACGGGCTGTACAGCAAAATCGGCCTAGTCTTCGACATCTGCGGATCCAACATCTAAGATGGCTAGGCCATGTAGAGTGAATGGACAACACAGCTCTGGTCCGAATAGTCCTCGAATCCAATCTTGAGGGATGACCTAGCGGAGGACGACCGATTCTAAGGTGGCGCACACAGATGGAAGAGGACCTTAACCAACTGGGAGTGCGGCACTAGAAACAACTGGCAAAAGATCGTGCCAGCTGGAGACGCTTGTTGATTGAGGCCCAGGTTCACACTGGATCGCCATCTAAGAAGAAGAAAAAGAAGAAGAAGAAGTCGCAAGTCGAAGAAGAACAGTCAACAATAGAAAAAAAACGAACAATATATGAGCAAAAAAAGTATCCCGGTCTTATCAGTTTGTCCATCACTGTATCTAAGAGGTGTTAAAACGGCATGGATGATTAGTTTTAAAAGTTTGGGGGCATTGCAAGGGTATATTCAAGCAAATCCCCTGCACGTACTCTAAGAAGCCAAAGCTCTTGTTGAAGTTAGGAGTGAGTTGGATATATGAAGTCACACCCGTTCAGATTACCACTGGCATTGTCTGAGAGAGTTGCGATGAGCGAATTCCGTATTTGTTTTTACGACATTGATGTCTTCTGAGTTCTCAGTCTCAATTTGTTTTGATGATCTTGCACGTTTGTTGAGATTGGAATTTCAACCTTCTAAATTCCTTGTTGGCAAGGTTCATATTTATATGTATTTCCAAAAAATCTATATTCGAATATTCCAGTTCATATTTGAATGATACTCGCAGAATGAATTATAGTCGGGCAAGTGATTATAAAATCAGCGAAAACAACAGTATTGCAAGACATTACTGTTTTGCTCGTCGCTTCTCTATGTTTATAATCTAACTCGTAAGCGCCAAATATGATCGATGATTTGTGAAGCAGTAGTGGACTCTTCACGAAAAAAAGGAAAATAAATTAAATTATTCAACTGATATTTGAGGGCATAATCATCCGATCGTCTGCATACGTCGACGCCAAATTTTCCTATGATCAATGAAGAAGCCTTATTTAAAATGCATAGCACCATGTCCATCGACTAAGGGATCTAAATTTTGTGGCGGGGTGTAGTTTCGTGATACCGAGTCTCGCTATCCCATGACAAGAATCGAAAAGCTTAAATAGGAAAATTGAATGGAATAACAATTCAAACTGGACGAAGGCAGCAGTAGCTGACGATAGCAGCGGTAGCAATACATACGGTCTATCTGCCGAAGTCGATGACACTGGAGGTCATGAGGTTAGTGTGAATCGAGTGGTAGTGGTAGTGGTGCAATGGTAATCATCACCGACTGTTAAGCGGAAGGTCTGTAGTTCAAGTCTGACCATAGCCAAGAAAAATTCCTATACGGAAAAAACCCATGCAACCAACACCAGTTGTGAATGAGAGATGATCAAAAAATGCTGACGAAGGCATAACACTCGCAGTATAAGATCACTTCAAAATTCATACTCTGCGTGTGCATTTCACAATCAACGCGACAAATTCAGTCGAATCTCTCGAATCCCAAGACAACCACCCCCGGAGAGTAGTGAACGAACATCTTCGACACAAACCATCTGCACCCCGTCCAGGTTGTGTGACAAACATCAAAAGAGTGTAACTCTTGAACCTGCACGAATTATAAAAAAAAAAAAAAAAAAAAAAAAAACCTAGACATCGCTTGCTTAGTTCGTAAGAAAAACGAGGGTCTTAGCTGCTCAATTTCAATGTCTTATGTGAATATCGGCAGATGATAACGATACCAGAGCACCAGAAAGTTAAAGTAATTGGGAAAACAAAAGTAATTTTACATAAAATTCTTACGCGCTTCCACGTTAAAACATAGAAGCATGGACCCTATCAAAAAATAGATGAAGAAGTTTAATACCACGAGTGATTTGTGGTCTCAGATGCTTTAACAGAGGACGTAAGCGAACATTCAACCTAATTGAACATTGAACATTGTTCAGATCTTGTTAAGGCCCCGGTTCCGACGAAAATGTAGTGCCATCTATAAAAGTGGGTCAGTTATTAGACGAAATTATACCTCGGTAAGAGAAATATTAACCTATATCACTACGATGAATGTGCTTGCTCCTGCTTTTGCAGAATGAATGGCAAAGCTGCCAGAATGCTGAAAAGAAATTCAAATGTCCGACCACTACCATCTGGGAAACCATGGACAATTGTACGAAAACATATCTAATAATGGGGAAGAGAAGTTGGTCCGATTGTATTTTTCGGATAGGACTACTTACATTATTAGGGCACAGAGCGGCGACATCAACAATAGTATCACCGCAGAGATACGTGCCAATATCCTTACAGTCCCTATAGTGACTATATACATGGTTTCCACAAACAATCAAATCAGCTCCTGATACAAACCTGAAAACAAACAATTCAATTCATGCCGAATGTCTTAGGCATTTATCTTCTCACATGCATTTGATAGGCTCCGTGAGATTTGTATCGAATGATAGAAACATTTTTCCTTTCCTTGTAAACGCCTTCACCACATTGTCCGAAGCAACAAAGACCTTGTCCATCACAGTACCTGGAGAGAAAGAACTTTAAAACGGTTACTCTACCAACGATATAAATACCTGGAACACCGCCCAATTGAATGCTAGACACCTTTCTACCAACATATGTTTGGAAAACCAGTTGCGCCTCGGACTTCTTAATGCCGAACATTTGGAAATTACCTTCCAAGTCCCCAACAGCAACCTACGAGAAAACGACATATGTATGTATCTGGATAGACTTTTATTTATTCGGAACATCAAAAGAAGGAACCTTTTGCTGTTTCTTCGACTCCCCGGTTGGCATGAGCTTTAGGCAGTTGCCTAGAGTAGTATTTACACTGCCATAATTAATTCTAGTTAATTCCAGTGCCATTGTAAGGACTGAAGTCGTATGAATTGTGGTTGACCGACAGAAAAAAATTGTTTGGAGAGTTTTTCACTTGTTTTGTGTGTGACTTAATTCCATGGTAACAATGCATGAGGGCAAGAGTGTAGCCAGTGGTGCCAGACGTTAAAGCTGTAAATGCATATGCATAGTGTGGAAATTCAAAATTTATTATTTGAAAAACAAACGTATTTACCAACTTATTACAAGCGCCATGGCGCGCCAGTGCGCTTTCAGTGTTATACGTTTTTCTTACATAGACTGGAACCAGCGCTCAAAGTGATAAATTGTTCGCTTATATTTATACTTTATAAAAAAAAAAAACTACCACAAATGGATTTTGAAGAGAAGGTGAGGCTAGAGTCACACATCTGGTTGTTTACACCGGCAGCAGCTGTTTTTGTTAGCCTTTCTTTGGTAAAGTCTGATACAAATACTGAGGAATATTACTCAGAACGAGGGCTGACGGCATATCCTAAAAATCACGCACATTATTATTAATTGTGGAACATCAAATGCTTAATTAAATATTAAAGCGAAACCAAACCGAAGTATTAAGATGTGTTGGATGATATATGCGGATTCATAAGTATTTAGAGCCACTAGTGCGTTAAGATTTTTAGGGGTAGAAGAGAAAAAATTGCATCTCCTTGGTTTCGCGTATTCTGCAGTATTTGTAATGAAAAATTAATCAAACAGTGACTACCTTAGATGTTTTGTTTAAAACGAAATTTCATCTACCAACAAAAATGTAAAATGTAAAAATCCCTGAAAATGTCGCCGACAATTTATGGTGAACTTTGCAAGTCGAGAACACATAAAACTAAAAAGTATTCAAAAAAGGCTGAGACTGCACCTCGGAATTTATCCAATAAAACGAAAAATTGTATAAATTGTATTGTTTTTGCCTCATATGCCCTTTTCGTTCAAATATCCTTTGAATTTAGCCGGCTTTGTAAAAGATAATTCACCGATCTTGTACCACGGTACTACACTGGGATCGAAGTTATCAACTAAGCCCTGGACCTGGCTGGATTTTTCTAGGATAACCCCAAAGTTGAATCGAGAGTGTATATTGATCGAGCGTTGCCGAGTTGAAACGCACTCAATGAAAGCTTTGAAACCGACAAAATATATTTTGATAAATGAATTTACTTGTTGTGTGTTTTTTATAATTTAGAAATTTTCACAAAATGTACTTGAAGCATAATCAACTAACCTAACTAACCTCTGCACAATCAGCAATCTTGGTAACAGTACTTCAGACATTGGGAAGGACGAAAATCAATGGAAGCTTTTCGTAATCTGCAACCGTTTCCCCTTAAATGCTTTATGGCTTCAATAAGAAACATTTCTCTTTTCCTAAATCGACAGTACACTATCGCTAGAATTAGCTTCCGAAGCACTGAGTATAAATTTGTTTCTCTGCTGAGCAGGTTGCATTCGATTGAGCTCGAACGCCCTGAGCAACAAAATGCCGGGGCGAACAACCAACATTTACGAGCCTGGTCTGAAAAGTTTCTGACCTGAAGATAGCAGCACTCATCAATAGCGCTTTTGAGAGTTACTCACCAAAATGTCAGCCATTTTGTATGCTTAGTTCTTTTTTGACAGTCGTTTGAGTGAGTCGATGTGAGTGTTTTTGTGAAAATGGACAAAATTGAGTATCGAGCTGTCATAAAATTTTGTTTTTGAAAGGCAATAGGCAAATCAAAGATGAGTTGTACTTTGTGTATGGGGACTCTGCACCATCAGTGACATTTTGGCCAGCTGAATTTAAATGTGGCCGTGAGAGCTTGGGAGACGATAATCGTTCGGGACGTCCTAAAACTGTAACAACTGGCGATAATATCGCTAAAGTGGTAGGCGTCCGCCGAATCAAAGTGAGAGAGATAGCAGAGGCTATAAAAATGTCCAAAGAACGTGTTTGTCACATATTAAATCAAGATATAGGCATGAGAAAGCTGTTCGTGCGTTGGGTGCCGCGATTGCTCACGTTAGACCAAAAACGTGTTCGAATGAACATTTTCAAAGCTCTGTTGACGCAGTATTATGCGCAATAAATCCGAGCCTTGGCGCCGATTAATTACTGTCGATGAAACTTGGATACGCCAGTATACGCCCGAAACAAAAATACAGTCAAAACAGTGGAGTGCAAAGGGGGAATCGGCTCCAAAAAAGCAAAAACTGTTTTTTCGGTTATGAAGGTGATGGCAATTGTTTTTTAGGATAGTCATGGAGTTATCTTAATCGATTATCTTCAAAAAGGAAAGACCATTATAAGAGCATGCTACGTATCATTACTCGACCAACTGAAGGCAGAAACTGCGAAAAAAAACGACCACATTTGCAGAAAAACAAAATCCTGGTTCACCAAGACAACGCGCCCTCTCAGCTCTCAGCGGTTGCCATGGCGAAAATCCACGAATTACGCCGCAATAGCCTAGTCAATCCTAAGCCAAAAGGATTTTTTATTCATATTGACCATGCTGGCAGTTATAGCATCCTTCAGTGAGGTACTGATGTTTATTGATCTCACACTCAACTTCGCCCCATACGCAATAATCACGGACTTCAAGGTCCATGGACCTAGGAAGCCATAAGTTCGGGTGATGTGGTCATAGAAATGTTCGGCCATCCAATCCCATGTCGCCACCGCTTTGTATGAAGGAGCAGTGTCCGGTTGGAATACTCGTATGTATAGTCTGTCCCCGCGTACGCTATCAATTCAGGCTTTCACAACGTCTTCTAAAACTACGATGTAAGCGGCAGCATTAACCCCAAGTCCTTGAGGAAAGAAATGAAGCGGCAAAACATGTCCTTCGTTGTTGTGAGCAACTCCTAAAACCATGACAGCAGCTGGAAAATTCGTGTGCAACATCTTTAGGATCTGAAAATAGCGATCTCATATTTTTACAGTTGTTTTTTTGGTCTCGATCAACATTGTTTCGCCAAAAAAACCACAATATTTTAGGAACTTAAGCTTGTTCATAAGACGCACGAAATGTTTTCTGTTCCCGAGTTTGTGCCGACATAAACTGTTCTCCGCGCATAACGTAAGACTTATAGAAAATATCGTCGTAGACAAGTCGAAGGATTAAGCCCATTTGAAACTTCAGGTGCCCTTGTAAAGGTTCCCAGTAATTTCGTACTCTCTAACTTATTTACAAACTAGCTGCTTATGCAAAAAAGAAAGACAGATGTCTTTTTGAAATTCACTTCCTTTATGTCAAACCTATCGCATGTTCTGAGATATGAGATGATGAAAAATGTAATAAGTCTTTAGGTATTATTTTAGTTCAGAGCCTCGTTGATAACTCTTCACCAAACCTCCCTTTCATGGGTGTGTTCCTTCTGTCCGGTTTCATCCAGGTCCGTCCTTATATTCTCATTCTTTCTACAGCGCAGTCTTCCTGACTCATTATTCGTTTGATTGTTTATTCACTGTTCCCTTATCTTAGGTGTCCTTTCCATCTTAGCCTTCGCATTTTCATTACTCGGTCAATGCTTCTGGCTGAAGAAAGTTCTTCCAGTTCTTGATTGTGCAATTTTCTCTATTCGGCCGTTTGTTCATCCTGTTTTCCACCACGGACTCTCCTTAAGATCATGTTTTCAATGACCCGAAATATATCATCAGTCAGAGCGCAGGTTTCACATTCGTAAAGTGGGAATTTTGATATCGAGGAACAAAAGAGTTGTTTTGAATAGTTTTCTCATCGCTAAGAAGAACTCGTTGCAAATTTTCAGCTTTTTAACTTTTATTTCTTTAATAACATTCACCCACTCAAGGCTTAATAACCTTATTATGTTGTCGACATAGTGCAGGCAGAAGGTAAAAGGGAAGTGGAATTCCAGATTAGTGTGGTTCGGTTAAAGAAGGATCTAAAGCATAGGATCTAAGCATTCCTAGAGAGACGTGTGTTGCGGGAGAAATGTTGAAGGGGCGAAAAAAAAAAAAAAAAAAAGGGCAGGCCGAAAAACAATTGGTGCAAACAAATGCAAAAACACTAGCATTTGATTGGCCTCAGCGATGAAGTAATCCCAAACCGGGAAGCCTGCCGCTACTTTCTGAGGTCAAACCGGCGGACCCCACAAGCGGGAAGGTTATGGTACTTCTGACCATAACAACGCCGGAAAAAGGAAAAGAAGAAGAAGAAGAAGAAGATTGTGCGATAAAAAGATGAAATATTGCTTAGGGATTAATACGAAGACATTGACTAAGGAATGAGATAGAGAGAAGCTACCACAGGAATGACACTCGCAAGTTGTACGAAAAAGTAAAACGAAAATGCCAAGTCTAAAGGCCAGAGCAGAAGCCTGTAGGGATGAAGACGGACAACTAGTAGTAGGGTCACAGTCGACGCTGAGAATATAGAAAGACAACTTCTGTAGACTATATAACGGCGACGATATATGCCTGACAGTAGTATAGGATCTGTGAGGCAGAATGATCCATTCGCAACGGACGAAAAAGCAAGAGAATTCCCTCCACCTGACCTAGATTAAATTAGGCTTGTAATTTCGAAGCTTAAAACTAATAAAGTCTGCTGATCTATTTAAAGCGACTGGAGATGAGTTTTTACTGCTCATCTGTAAAATATGGTCGGAGGAAAGCTTGCCCGCCCAACGGAATTTCAGCATCGTTTGCCCAGTCCATAAGAAAGGAGACCCTTATAACTGCGCCAACTATAGAGGAATAAGTCTCCTTAACATCGCATACAAGATCTTCTCTGCCGTACTGTGTGAACGCCTGAAAGCTTTTGTGGATAATCTAATAGGTTCTTATCAGTGTGGTTTCAGGCCATGTAAATCCACAATAATGCAAATATTCATACAGCAGAGGACCACCGAATCTAAGTTGGCGCACACGGGTGGAAGGGGATCTTAACTACATGGGAGTGCGGCACTGGAAACAACTGAGAAAATATCGTGCCAACTGGAGATGCTTGTTGGTTGATGCTCTGGTTCACACCGAACAGCCCGTAGTGCTACTCGTAACAGCATCATAAATGTTAAGTAAGTTTGGTATTCTTCGTGTTCAGGGTAGAGCTGTTGACTGTACCGAATTTCACCGAAAAAAGAAAAATCAAAAACTATTTGTTAAGAACGTTATAATATTTTATTCGATATGTCTTCGCTGGGAGTTGAACTAAGAAGGGGTTGAACAATGACAAGATGCGTCGTATTTATAAACATTCAGTCGTATTTATAAACAGCTGTTTTTTTCTCTATATACAATGGAATGGGGTGAATGGCCCAATGACCTACATTTTGTTTGTTGCGCTCTGCCATTTCCCCAGGTTTCGGAATGCATTGGGAGAATGGCAGATCGCATTACATTCCACATTCCACAAATTCGATTCTCGCGCATTTGACAAGTTCTCATTCGTCAAGTGCGCGAGTCACATGTGTTGTTTTTATTTGTTATTTGTTTATTTTAATTTTTGTTAAATTGTTTTTTATTTAAAATGATAAAATTGTTGAGTAGCAACATGCTCCCGGGCCAAACTATGTTTTTTCGTGGTGTCGTCGGGGGGTGTGCATCTGTGGTGTTTTCTCGTTCGCGTTGTTGTGAAATTGTCTCCCTTCCGTGGCTTCTGCGAGGTCGTGGTGTCATCTTGGTGTATGTGTACTTGTATGTCGCTCGGTTCGGGGTGATTATGTGGAAGGAAAAATAGATTTAATAATGTCATTGATTGTGATTATTGAAAATGTGCTAGACGGTGAAAGTTAAAATTTATATGGTGTTTGTTATTGTTTCCTTCATGTCGACCTGTCTGTCTAACGCGCCCGTCATTGTCGGTTTGGGGCTGTTTCGGTTGTCCGGTTTCGATGGGGGTTGTGAGTCGTACGGCGGAGTTGAGACCGGTAAGGGGGATAATTTCGCGATCGGACGTTTTAGAGTGTTTGTTGCGGTTCGTATGGTCGCCACGCGCGTAAGACCATCGGTGCCCGGATGAAGTTGTTGTACTCGAGCGAGTATCCACGATGATGGTGGTAAGTTGTCTTCTTTCACCAAGACTATATCTCCAACGTTGATGTTTTGTTGTATTCGTAGCCACTTTGGTCGATGTTGAAGCTGCTGAAGATAAGTTGTGCTCCATTTCTTCCAGAAGTCTTGGGTAAGTCGTTGTAAATATTTCCATTTATCCAAATGGTGGACGTTTTTTTCAATAAGGTTTCTCTCAGGTGCGGTCCGAAGCGATGTGCCAATTAGGAAGTGACCCGGAGTTAGAACGTCTAAATCGTTGGGATCCTGGGACATGGGACATAGTGGTCTGGAGTTCAAACAAGCTTCAATTTGGGTGAGTAATGTGTAATATTCTTCGAAGGTTAGCTTGGAGACGCCAATGGTCCGCTTAAGATGAAATTTTATGGACTTTACTCCTGCCTCCCAAAGGCCTCCAAAGTGTGGTGATGACGGGGGGTTAAAGTGCCATGTTGTCTTGAGTGCAGCAAGGCTATTGGCGACCTCAGATGACCATTCTGTCGTGATGAATTTACTGTCCTTTAGGAATTCGTTGTTCGCTCCTTTAAAGTTGGTGCCACAGTCACTGAATAGATTGGCACAGGTGCCCCGTCTGGCTATGAATCGTCGATATGCAGCGATGAAGGCTGATGAGCTAAGATCGCTTACCAGCTCGATGTGGATTGCCTTCGTAGATAAACAGACGAATACGGCTATATACCCTTTCGTTGACTTATTGCATCGACCCTTCCAAAGCTTGATTTCCACTGGACCCGCATAGTCCACTCCGGTGTTCGTGAATGGCCTCGATATGGTTACGCGTTCCACCGGCAAGCTTCCCATGAGCTGCTCCTGCATCTTCGCGTTGAATCTGTGGCAGCGTACGCATCTGTGTATGGTTGATTTCACGACACGTTTGGCGTTTGTTATCCAAAATGTGTTTCGGATCTCTGCCATCATAAGTTGTTGACCGCCATGAAGAGTGTTAAGATGGATGTCGCTTATAAGCAGCTTAGTGAAATGATGTGTATCCTTCAGGATGATTGGATGCCGTTGACTGTAAGGGCATGTTGAATTTGTCAGTCGTCCTCCTACTCTTAACATATTGTTCGCGTCGAGGAAGGGGTTCAAATTTTGTATTGAGCTCCCTTTTGGAAGCATGTTTCCTGCAATTAGCGCTTTGATCTCTTCTGGGAACAGTTCTTGTTGAACCAGCTTGATGAGCTGATGTTGGGATGTTTCCAGTTCTTCTGCTGTGAGTGGATGAGTATTAAAAGGAAGCTTCTTATTGGCTTGTAGATTATGGAAATACCTTCTCCATATTGCTACATTGCGAATAAGTCTTTTGAGACTAGAAAACCTTTGAAAGAAAGAGTTATTGATCACAATGTAGTGTGAGACCAAATGAACAAAATGGGTAAGTGTAGTTGTAAGGTTGTTTGTATAAAACATTGAAATATTTTCCTTTTTTTGTCTTTTAGTTTCTAAGTCGGTTTCGACGAGAATTTCTGCTGGGTGTTGCTGTGCAGTGAAGCCCTGCAGAAACTTGGGGCCACGCCACCACATGTCGCTTGTGGGAATCTCTTCCGGAGATAGCCCTCTGGATCCGATGTCAGCAGGATTTTCCTTCGATTTAACGTGTCGCCAGACGTTTGATCCGATTAAATTGTGGATCTCTGTCACCCGGTTTGCGACAAATGTTGTACGTGTTGATGGGCTCCCACGAATCCAAGCTAAACAAATGGTCGAGTCGGACCATGCGTACGTTTCTGTGGTTGGAAGCTTCATTGTGTTGGAAATCCTATGCAAAAGCTTCGCCAAGAGATGTGCAGCACATAATTCTAAACGCGGGAGACAGATTTTTCTCACGGGAGCAACTCTGGTTTTAGCGGCGATGATACTTACTTGTTCTTTGCCATTGTGTATCACGCGTGCGTAGATGACGGCTGCGTAGGCTTTCTCGGAAGCGTCACTGAATCCATGAAGTTGTAATGTTGCTGCGCTTTCATGACCGATCCAGCGGGGAATTTCTATGTCTTGGAGGTTGTTCAGCCCATGCCGAAGGTGCAACCACTCCCTTTTGAGATCTTCAGAGAGAGGAGAGTCCCAAGAGGCCTCATTTCGCCAGAGCTCCTGGAGAATTAGTTTTGCCTTGAGGACACACGGTGCGATCCAGCCAAGAGGGTCAAAGATGCGGGCAATGTCTGCTAAGACGGTTCGCTTAGTGTGTGTTTGGGTGTTTGGTAAGTCGATTTTGATTTTAAAGACATCGTTTGTTGGATGCCATTGGATACCTAGTGTCTTAATGGCATCTGATGATTCGAAACTGAGTGGAAGGTTAACTTCTCTATCCTTTTCAGGAACTTGCTCCAGAACTTTTGATGAATTGCTCGCCCACTTGCGAAGTGGAAATCCACCGGAGTTCAATACTGAAATAATCTCCCTTTGGATATTGATGGCCTCTTCTTCATTATCAGCTCCGTATATCAGATCGTCAACGTAAAACCCCTCAGTGAGTACCTGATTTATGTTAGGATGTGAGTGTTTTGTGTCTATGGCCAGTTGATGCAGGGTTCTTATTGCCAGGTATGGAGCTGCTGCCGTGCCGAAGGTGACAGTGTCTAAGGCATATGTTTTGATAGGCTCTTGTGTCGTTGCTCTCCAGAGAATGAGCTGATATTGGGTATCCTCTCGTCCCATCCTAATTTGCCTGTACATCATTTTAATGTCCGCTGAGAAGGCTATTTTGAACCTTCTCCATTTTGCAAGTAGATCTATGATGTCTGGTTGCATGCGTGGGCCAACCAGCAAATGGTCATTGAGTGATTGACCACTTGTTGTTTTGCAAGAAGCGTCAAAAACAACTCGAAGTTTCGTCGTAGTGCTTGTCTCCTTGAAAACAGCATGATGAGGCAGGAAATAATGCTTCCCAGGCAGTAGTTGCGCTGATGAAACTTCTCTCATGTGTCCCAATTTAGCATATTCGGCTATGCATTCGGTGTATGCTTCCTTCAGTTTACTGTTTGATTTGAATTTTTGTTCTAGTTGGAGGAATCTTGCCATTGCTGACCGTTTTGAGTCACCAAGAGTAGGATGTTTATTGTCCTTAAACGGAAGTCGTACTTCATACCTTCCGTCCTGAAGACGTCTTGTTGTTTGTTGGTAGTGTTGTAGACACTGTTCTTCTTCCAATGTGAGTTTACGATGTTCGAGATTCTCCTCAATTTCCCAAAACTGCCTTAATTGGGACTCAAGTGTATTGTGGTGGTTCTGCACCGTGATTGGATTTGATGGCACTGCTTGAGTCGTGTATCCGCTTAAAATCCATCCTAGTTCGGTAAGCTGCGCTATAGGTGCTCCATCTTGACCCTTGACGAGTCCTTCAAGGATGATCGATGAATAGACGTCAGCTCCTAAAAGTAAATCGATCTTCCCAGGGTTATAATATGAGGGGTCAGCTAAGTTTAAATTGGACAGATGGCTCCATCTGTCTTTATTTAAAGGTTGAGTTGGAAGCACCGATGTAAGGTGAGAGAAAACGAACGCCCTAACTTCGAGACAGAATGAATTTTTTTGGGAATACATTGTGAAGTAAGTCTGGTACCGCGACATGCCGGTAAGTGTTTGTCCCAGCCCTGTCACATTCGCGGTGATCTTGGTTCTCTTTAATCGTAGTAGTTGAGTTGCTCGTTCTGTTATAAACGATGCTTCAGAGCCTGGGTCCACTAGGGCTCTGAGAGTATGTTTCCTTCCGTCAATAGCCTTAACGTTGACCAAAGCCGTTGCTAATAAAACCTTTGCCTCCAGTTGGTTGAAATTCGTTGTAAATGTTTTACTGGTATTTGTGGTTGAGGGACCAGTGTTCCTGTCTGAGTTGTTGGCTTCAATGTGTAACATCGTGTGATGCTTAAAGCCACATTTGAAACATCGATTACTGCTGTTGCATGTTGATGCATGGTGGTCGTACCCGAGGCAGTTGGAACATACTGCCTTCTCCTTTATTGCTTCTGCTCGATCTTTGGCACCCATGTTTAGAAAACGTTTGCATCGCCGAATGCTATGGGGGCCGGTACACACGCGACAAAGAAATTGTTTAGCCGACGATTTGGTGTGAAATGTGTTGGCCTTCTTAAAAGGATTAGTGGGCGAAAGTTTAAGGGAATGATTGAGCTCCGAAATATTTTCTAAGGAGCTGAAGCGACAGGAGATAAAGGAGAGAAATGTTTTAATGTCAGGGAGGGCTTTCGAGTTGCCTATCTTGTCCTCCCAGTCTCTCTGTGTTTGGGGAGGTAATTTATGAAGTAATATATAGATGAGAATGCAGTCCCAACTATCAACTGCTATTCCAAGGTTCGATAGTGCATGGATGCATTCCATAGTGGTATCATGCAATGATTTCAAGGACGCGGCGGTTTCATGGGTAAGTTTACTCTGTTCTATTAAAAGGCGTAATTGAGTGTTAACAAGTTTTCTTTTATTTTGATATCTATCTATCAGAATTTCCCAAGCGGCGGAATAATTTTTCCCATCGATCGGAAGGTGCTGAATTAGACGCGCAGCTTCACCTGACACAAAACTCTTTAGGAATTGGAGTTTTTGCACCTCTGAGAGCTCTATGTTCTGGTCGACCATGGTTTGGAATATGTTGTGAAACTCGCACCACTCCTCAAATTGTCCGGAAAAGTTTTTTATCTGTATTCGCGGAAGACGGATATCAGATACGGAAGACCGCGATTGATTGATACGGGAACAATCCAGATTCGCACCGTTACTCTCATTCAACTTCTCCAAATCATCGTGGAGAGAACCGATAAAGGTAAAATAGATTCTTTTTATTTCGGAGTATGTTTCCTCTACCAAGTATTTTTCTTTTAGGGGATCTGCAGACGCACTAATAATGTTAGAGTGTTCCTTCTTCGCACGTTTGAACAACTCTTCCACCTCCACTAAGCGCGCGTTCACATACCCCCTCGATTTTCGCGCCGCGGAATTCTTTTGGTATTCTTCCAAGTCATTTGAAAGTTCCTTGAGGGTAAACTCTTGGAATTCAATTGATTTGTTTAGTTTCGCCATCTCGGATTGCACTATTTAAACACAGGGTACGATGCAGGGAGCAAAAGCAGGTACAAAAGCGAGATAGATGTGAGCCAGCGAATTGTTAAAGCACCGGATCACTTGTGGTTTAAATTCAGATTATTATATATGCACTGTTTCAACAAAGGATACGATGCAGAGAGCGAAGACAAAAGTGAGATGGATTGAGTTAGCAAATTGTAAGCACGGAGTCACTTATAGTTTAAATTTTGATTAATATATACACTGTTTGTATGTTTGTATGTATGTTAATTAATGGTAATTAAATCGGTAATAATTCAATATAGGTAATTCAATGTATGTAATATATGTAATTTATTTAATTTAATTAAGTAGATATATGTAAATGTTTTTTTGTACTCAGCAGATATCCTGTTCGCCTTAGCTGTTGGGTGGTTGGATACCGCTGCCTTCTGGATCACTGCAACTGTAACTTCAACTGCAACTGCAACTGTTCAACTGCAACCGTATCTTCAAGTGCTGGATCTTCGACTGCAACTGGATCTTCAACTGCAACTGCAACTGTTCAACTGCAACCGTATCTTCAAGTGCTGGATCTTCGACTGCAACTGGATCTTCAACTGCAACTGCAACTGGACTTCTGTGTAACCACGATCACTGATGGGGATCTGGTGTATCTGGACTTTGCACTACACAGCACTACTATACACTGCAGATCGCTGATGGGGATCCGAATTAGCACTTTTTATTGTTTAATTATTATTTAATTGTTATTTGATTATTTCAGATCGCTGATGGGGATCCGAATTTTAATTATTATTGCAGATCGCTGATGGGGATCCGGCTCGAAGGACCAATGTTCAGGGTAGAGCTGTTGACTGTACCGAATTTCACCGAAAAAAGAAAAATCAAAAACTATTTGTTAAGAACGTTATAATATTTTATTCGATATGTCTTCGCTGGGAGTTGAACTAAGAAGGGGTTGAACAATGACAAGATGCGTCGTATTTATAAACATTCAGTCGTATTTATAAACAGCTGTTTTTTTCTCTATATACAATGGAATGGGGTGAATGGCCCAATGACCTACATTTTGTTTGTTGCGCTCTGCCATTTCCCCAGGTTTCGGAATGCATTGGGAGAATGGCAGATCGCATTACATTCCACATTCCACAAATTCGATTCTCGCGCATTTGACAAGTTCTCATTCGTCAAGTGCGCGAGTCACATGTGTTGTTTTTATTTGTTATTTGTTTATTTTAATTTTTGTTAAATTGTTTTTTATTTAAAATGATAAAATTGTTGAGTAGCAACACTTCGGGTAAACATTCTGGAAAAAGGAGTTAAATAAATGAAAAAAAAGCTCGTAGAACATAAGAAGACTGCACAAACCAAGCGCCTTCCAACCAGCACTCAACAATACTATTAATTATACCATAAATGAGATTCACAACATTCAAACATAAGAAAATACTCGAGACTTCTTCGATATCATCGGATGGAGTAACGCCCAAATCAATTTGTTACATACCGAAGGGCGGATTGCGATTTTGACCGATTCTGGCAATTCTAATAATCACCAAAATCAAAAGTCAAATTCGAATTCACAGAAGCGGAACACAGGAAAAGAACTCAACATCAAGTTGAGGACTCGTGTATCCAGCGTCAATAGCAGGACGAAAATAATAACCGATTTTCATTACTAGGTGGCATGGAAATTAAGAACGAAGCAAGATTGATAGAACAATATGGTCTTGCTTATGAAAGCTCCCAAAGATATGCTTTAGTTCAATGAAAAATGTAAGGGAAAAGTAAAAGCCCGTAATAATTTAAGACTTCAAGCCCTAGAAAATACTGAATAGATCACGCGTACAAGCATACGTCAGCGGATTCCTTCGAGATAAAAAACCGAGAATGTCAAAGGGAGAATATATGGTGAAGAACACGAGAGCAGTTTTTGCAGAGATGCCAGATCTTGATTTTTAGGCAACGATAATGGGAAACTCGTTTCGGACAACTAAAGAATTGTGGCCTAAAGGAAAAGATATTTCGATAAACTGCTGAATGTACATGGAGAGCCAGCAGCAATGGAAAACGGTGTTAGCCCCTCAGCAGAAGGAAGGCAGAACCATTGAGGAAGAAAAAGATGCAATCCATTAGTTAAAGATAACAAGGTCACAGGAGTCACCTAATTCCATTTGATTTAATAAAATACCCAGGAGAAAAATGAACAGAGAAGTTTCATGCGCTAATCACAATTATATGGAACAGTGCCCGAGAAATGGAAAAACTCAGTCATCATTCCCGTATTTAATAAAACAGCGAAACATGGAAGGCACAATCCCAAGACAGGGAGACTTAGCAAACGGTTGTCATCAAGGTTTTGAACATCCGATTTGCAATAGTAATAATAATAGAGTTAGCATTAATTTCATATCTGATGATCATTTAGCAGATACATATCTGATGAGAAGTCGGGGTTAGTTCATTAGTGAAATGTTTCTGTAGTTACAAAAAGCACACGGTTAGTTTTTGGACATATAATCTTATCTCGTGTATCACTTTTGCTTTTTCGCCGACTTGCTTTAACATCCTATCTGCATTAATCCTGTCCATGGTCTTTGGTTTTCAATTCTCAGGTTGATTTAATTCACAATAGCATATCTATATTGTAAAATATTACACAATCCATGGAGAATTATTACTGAACAATTTTGAGGCGTTGAGAGAGCCGTGGCGCAGTGGGTAGTGTGTCGGCCTCTGACGCACGATGAGCGAGTTCGGATCCCGATAATACCAACGCCATCGAATGTTCATTACGCGGCTTCTCTCCTCGGTGGGGAACTGGCAAAACCCCCCGTAGTACACTTGCCTTGAAAAAGCTTCTCGACCCTTGCCGTTCGGAATCGGCATTAAACTGTAGGTCCCGTTCACTTGTGTGAAAAAAAACAAACATAAGTGAATGAGAGAAGCTGCTCTGGCTCTTTATGAGCTGTAACGCCATCTAAGAAGAAGAAGAAGAACAGTAGCTAATGATTCATTTTGTAAATGTATTATTTTAAACTTACATTCGACGTTAGAGACATGCTGTGTTATTGAAAGTCTATGCTGCCTATGTAGAAAAACTTAAATGTTTCGATTTAAATAATAAAATCTAAGTACCGAATAACAGGTATTTAAATGCATTTTCCTCCGTCGCTCTTGCTCTGGTTACTTTTTCATAAAATACATACAGTGCTGCCATTTCCCTCTACATTTAACAGAAACCTACTCCGATTTTTAGCCGCCTGGTACACTACTAAAGGGTCCGCCAAATAATTTTTTTTTTTGAAAATGCTATAAAAAAAAACTACTGAATATTTTCTCAAATTTCTTTCTTTATTTGAAAGTACAATGGCTTCCTCGGCTGGCCATGCAGTAGCCTACACCATCGGTCCAATTTTTAAGCACATTATCGATTGTGTGCAGCTGTATTTCACCAATGGCTTCACGAATATTGTCCTTTAAAGCGTCCATTGTCTCTGGCTTGTCGGCGTAACACTTATCTTTGACGGCACCCCACAAATAATAGTCCAACGGTGTCAAATCGCAGCTCCGAGGTGGCCAAACGACATCAGCTCTGCAGCTGATAATGCGATCTTCAAAAACAGGGCGCAAAACATCGAGTGTAGCTTCGGCTGTGTGGCACGTAGCGCCGTCCTGTTGAAACCAAATGTTGCCAATATCCTCCTCTTCAATTTTTGTGAACAAAAATTCGTTCAACATGGCCCGATAACGATCGCCATTGACTGTAACAGCCACTCCTTGCTCATTTTCGAAGAAAAATGGCCCAATTATGCCTCTGGACCAAAATCCGCACCAAACAGTGGCTCGTTTTGGGTGCACCGGCTTTTCAATGTATGCGTGCGGGTTTTCTGTGCCCCAAATGCGACAATTTTGCTTGTTTACATACCCGCCAAGATCAAAATGAGCTTCATCTGAAAATATGATTTTTTTGGCAAAATCGGCATCTTCTGTAAGCCGATCGCAGGCCCACTTAGCGAAGCGAAAACGCATTGGATGGTCAGTTGGCTTCAACTCCTGAACCAATTGGACTTTGTATGGCGTCATACCAAGGTCTTTATGCAAAATTCGTCTCAATGATGTCTCCGAAATGTTCAATTGTTGAGAACGACGTTGATGGCGCTTCACGCACACTTTCTGCCGCAGCAGCAATATTCTCGGGTGTACGCACTGTTTTTGGCTTTTCACGCTTTGGTTTATCGATGAGGATGCCAGTTTCTTTCACTTTTTTCACAAGATAACGAACATACGGAGCTGACGGTGCTTCTCTTCTTCCAAAATCCGTACGCAATTTTCGCACACATTCTGCAACATTACCATGATTTTCAAAGTAATGTCGCAATATTTCCCAGCGTTGTTCAAGGGTATACGCAACCATATTCGTTCAGCGGAAGGATAAAACTAATTATCTGTCATCTGTTTGTTGGGTCTACAAATTCATTGTTCAATTGACTATGATTTTGAAAGCAAATCAAGAAAAGATAAAATATGAATGACATTGCCATAGAAAATATTTGCGGGGAATATGTATGCTTGTAAACCGGCGATAGTTTCTTTTTGCCAAAATATGTATACAGTTTATATTTGGAGATGCAAAACCAGAATTTATTTGTGAAAGCTCTTCGTGTGACAGAAATTTAAAAGCTTTACTTTGCTTCATTATTGCTAAAGTTTAGTTTTGGAAGCTCGGTTTCGGCATAATGATTTTCATTCAAAAAGTTCTGAGTTGTTCGGTCGACGTCAATACACTCTACAGTTGTGTTTACAATCATAAGAACACTCCGTAAAAATTACGTAAACCCCTTATCTATAGTAGGCATACGTTTGTATGTATGTATTCTAACCGTTTTATTTTTTTTTATTCATTGTTTAGAGCTATCTGACGCTAGACAAAAAAACTTAAAAGTAGTTTAAATAACTTAACTGACTTAAAATACCTTAATGGCCCTATATGGACACTCTAAAGCACGCAGTACAACTTAAGCTATGCCTTTCGACCTTATGATTAACTTAAAAGAATTTAAAAGAAAATAACCATTACGCTAAGAAAATGGGTTTTTAAAAAAAAATCCTCATCAGATTTATATTTTATGATTTTTTTATAAAACTTAACTTTTATAATCCTGAAGCTACACTGGTAGTCTCCGGTTATTACCTTTTCTCGTGCATGTTTGTTAACTCCGATGGTATTAGGATTACTTCGAGCGTATTATATTTAAGAGAATGGATTACTTATTTTACTTCCTCAATGGTTAGCAGTTCTCCCTGAATCTCTGCTATGCGGTTAAAATCGTTTTTCATTGCTGCTTGCCCTTCATGTAGGTATAACACATTAAACAGTTTATCGAAATATATCGCCTATTGGGTTGCAACTCTCTCGTGATCCGAAATGAGTTCCCCATTATTGTTGCCAATAAATCCTGATCTGGCCTGGATCTTTTTTCGTATAGCAGCTAACCCTGTATACCTAACATTGTTCTCGTGTTTTTAGCCGCACATTCTTGCTAAATGTTATCAAACTTTGATCTCTACGTTGGTATAGTGTTTTCTATCTATTAGATAATTATCAATTTTGTTGTGCGTTTGTCCATTCGTTGATAATTGATATCCATGTGACCTTGTGTATTCTCTTGTGTTTGAATGCGTAGTTTTCACCATCATATTTTTTGATCCTAAGACCCTTGTCGTTTGATGAGATATAGACACATTCTTCTGCTATTGTTGGCCTATACGTAGTACGATTGTCACATCAAAGGATAAGATATTGTCAAATATTTCATCCATTGTCCTTATCTTCCGGAGGACAGTGTACGTTCAGAAGTACATATGTAGTTATAGTTGAGACTTTTTGCAATACGTTTATTATTCAAAGTTACTTACCATTGTGATATGTATTAGCAATCAATCAGTCTATCGAATTTCGCACTTACTCCAAGTCTTATATGTGGCCAAGCATGGGGGTTGCAGGGGGGCAGAATGCCTCCCCATACGCGTTTAGATAATTATACATTGAGTAATTAATTTACACTTTTCAAAGCTCTTGCGATACTGGCGCCATCTGGCGGTGAGGCTAAGTACTTATCGGACCACAATCGTACATTTTCTGTTGCTTTCCGTTTTTCATTTTCTGTATTGCAGTTCAGATCTCATCGGTTGTCGGAGTTGCAACCATAGGTTCTACTTTGCTGAAGTCTTGGTCAATTTCCTTTTGTTCGTTACCTTGGCTATTTATTGTAGTAACTCTTTGAAGTTTTGAACCCATCTTTTGAGAACTGCCTTCTCTTCCAACAGAAATAACCCTTTTTATCCCTACATGGATAACATAGGTTTAGTAGTTTTCTCTTGGAAACAAATTAAAACAAAACCTGATTTATTTTAAAAAGAGTTTATTTGCGGTCTATCGATGACCGTTCAATTTGAGTTTCTCCTTAGAACTGCCTTAAACTAAATAGAATTCTTCTTTTTAAACGTTTGTGGGTCACTTTCCGCACTTAATTGCTTTTCTTTTATTTTCCTTTTCCATTTTCATACGGAAAGTGTCCACTTGACTTTAAAACGTTTAAAGTACTTTGCTTGCGCGATCGGTCGGAGACCTTTTTGAAATTCGATCGGTCGCGCGCGCATAAAAACAAGTGCTCGGTTTAATTGATTGCACAAGCGGTCGATTTGGGTTATTATGACCCTTTGGAAATTCGGTCGCCAGTGCATTACAAAAATTGTTTATTCATAATTTTAATAATATTCATAATCTTGCACAGGCGATCGGTCCAATTAATGTTGCCGGATATTCGTCGGTCAATGAACGTGATGATTGAGCGTTGAATTCCGTCGATCGCTTGTGCATTACAAATGCTTATATTACAGATTTGGGTGGGGTTGTTCTGGTTACAACTGTAAGGTTTGGTAAAATGGAAACATCATATATTTTCTGCTCAAAGTTTTGGAATGTTACATTTCTAACAGATATTTTGCAGTTTTTGAATTTTATAAGGAAGTTGCCTTTTACATTTATTTTAGCTTTGTTACAATTGTGTATAATGTTAATTTCGTTCATGTTCTGTATAAGGATTGTGCCCTTTACAATTTCCTGAACTTTTGTTAAATTATCTACGATTTTTTGACATTTAGCTTCTTTTAAATACATAATATTTTCGATACAACCGTCAGTAATTTGAATCAAGTTTCTTTTTAGATTATCTTTGACAGGATATTCATAAGCATTATTCTTATCATCTATTAGAATTTTATTCTTTTCTATGAAAATTGTCTTATTTTGACTGTCCGGGATTGGCTCAATCAAGATCTGAGAGAATACAGTTTCTGAAAATTTGGGTATGAGTAGGATTATTATTATTTGATCTCTATAGTATGCAACTGTTAATTTTATTTCACTAAAATTGTCTATATCTGACATGATTTGTAGTTCTTGCTTTCCTAGTATGTTTCTTGTGAGTACTCCTAATTTACTAGAGAAGAGGATTTGTTCGATGTCATCTACGTGACTTCTGAGAATGAGGATGTCATGGTTGATTTGGTACATATGTTGCATCAAATTAACCTCTTCCTCTAGTGTGCTAATTCTTTGCTCTGGGATGTGAGTATTAATATAGGTTTCAATTATATTTTGCTGTTTCATTATGTGAATGGTTACATTTCTAATTTGATCGGAAATCTCCTGGTTTATTAATACCTGACTGTTGCTAGCTGTAATGAGCTTGTTATTTTTATCAAATAGTTCATTCAATTTAGATTTTATTTCTTGTTCGTCGTTGTGATCCATAGTCCCTGCTACGTACTTAAGGCCTGTTCCTAATATATCTACTAGTGATCTCTTTGCTCTAGGGCGTGGGTTAATGTTTTCTATTTTAGCTTCTAATAAGATGAGATTTTGATTGACTGTGTTATACATGGGAGTTACTAACGTAGATCTATTTTCAAATGATAGAATGTTATCTTTAATAAGGTCTTTCGTTATTTCGATTTCTGTTACATTTATTAAATGTAGTACTTTTATGTAATCCCTAACCAATTTGCTTTTACCTAGATTAAATGCTATGTAGCCGTTGTTATTGTTTAAGTCGTGAGTGGATATGTCCTGTGCTCTAGTCATCGCAAGTATTGCAAGTATCAGTAAGGTTGTCTTCAGCTTTGGGACTGTCATTTTCGTTGTATGCTCCTGTAAGTATAGTTTATGTTACGTTAGTTTGTTTTGTTCTCTGGTTTTTTAACTTAATTGTTGGGTTTTCGATGTTTTGATATTTTTTCTTAGCCTTTACATGGGTTCTATAATACTTATATCCATTGTTAATGTCCCTAACATGGTCTACGTCAGTTTTCTGTGTATTGATTTTTCTGAACTTCGAGTGGTTTTTTCCGCCTCTTACTTCTTTAACAAAGTTTTGTCCATCATTTATGGGAAGATCGTTTCTATTTCTATTAAGTTTTTCTAAGGTTTTCTGTTTTTTCTTTGAAATTGTTTCACGAATTTCTTCATATTCATTTTGGTGGATTTGACCGGTGACAAAGTGGATAGGTTTCTTGTTAGTTGTAGAATGAATAGTGTTGTTGTAGAAGGTAATTATTCGAGTGATCTTATCTTCTACAGTTCCGACGTTGTTTACTTCGTCATGTTTCAGTAAACGTATATGTTCATTTATAGTATTGTGCATTCGTTCGACATCAGAGTTCGACGTATGATTGCTACTTGAAGTGTAGTGAACTTCAACATTCAAATTTGCAAGAAATTCCCGTAAAGGGAGAGCCTTGAATCCAGCTCGTTATCTACTACAATTTTACTAACGGTTCCGAATTGGCTGAAATAATATGAGAGAGCTCTTTTAAATTCGATCCATGTTCTGCCTGAAATCTTAATTGCACACGCATGTTTGGAAAATTTATCTATTATAGTAAGGAATAAAGATTTTTGAAGACTATAGAACACATCAATATGAATTATTTCTTGTGGTTTCGATGGCGTTTCAGTAATTTTGAAAAGAGGTTTTGGGGGATTTCTTACATACTTTTCCGTATTGCATACATCGCAATTGTTAATAAACTGAGTGATCTTTCGTTTCAAGTTGGGGTTAAAATAATTTAGTGATAGTTCTTTAAAAACCTCTTCAATACCTCTATGGTTGTTTCGTAGGTGTTCTTTTTCTATAATTTCGGCAAGTTGTTCTTCATCGTCAATATCTTCGAGCAACTTGCAGCGGATAATTTTAAACTTTTGACGAAAAGAAATTCTCGAAACAGGTTTTGAAAGCTGCAAAGAAATATTCGTCTTCTACAAAAATTGCGTTCAACCTGTCTGGTTTGAAGTGAGTTTTAAGGAGAGTTATGGTAGTTTGCTCGTCTAATGTTTTGGTATGAATTATTAAGCGATTTTTATTGAATATTTTCATTCTTTTTATCCTAAGCGATCCTGAATTGGATTTTATTATCACAATCTGATTTTGAAAAACATTTAAACAAGATTTGCTATTTGGTATGTTATCCTCCTCAATCAAATTTACGCTAGAATTCGGTATCCGAGAGAGAAAGTCCGCATTAGTATTCTTTGTGCCTTTTTTATACTTGATCTCATAATCAAACTCAGAGAGTTTCAACCTCCATCGAATCAACTTCGAATTTGGTTCTTTGATCGAGAAAAGCCATGTGAGTGGCTTATGGTCGGTTTCTATCACGAATTTTCGACCAAATATATATGGGCGATAGTATTTGGTTGCCCAAGCGATTGCTAGCAACTCCTTTTCTATGGTACTGTAGTTGATTTCGTGCTCGTTCAGAGTGCGGCTTGCATAGCTCACTGGATGGTTGTCCTGGGAGAGTACTGCACCGATTGCATATTGGCTGGCATCTGTAGTAAGCACGAAACTTTTGTCAAAATCTGGGTATGCTAAAATTGGGTCGTTTATCAATAGCATTTTGAGGGTTTCGAATGCCTTAACATATTCTGGATCTGAAATATTTATGCTGGCGTTCTTTTTTAAATACACGGTCATAGGTTTGGCGATTTTGGAGTAGTCTTTGATGAATTTTCTATAGTATCCCGTTATGCCGAGGAATTGTTTTATTTCCTTGCAGCTTTTCGGGATTCTATAGTTTTTGACACACTCTATTTTTTTTCGGTTGGGTTTAATTCCTTCGACCGTCACAATGTGACCAAGGAATTCGGTCTCTTTTTTCAAAAATTCTGACTTGTCGAGTTGAATTTTTAAATTCACTTGCCTTAATCTTTCAAGGATCTTTTTCAAGGAAGAGATATGCTCCTGTAATGACGTGGAAAATATTATTAGGTCGTCAATATATACCAGACATATAACGTTTATAAAATCCTTCAGCACATGGTTCATAAGGCGTTGGAACGTCGCGGGGGCGGTTTTCAGCCCAAATGGCATACGCAAAAACTCATTGTGGCCATTCTCGACGCTGAATGCCGTCTTATGGATATCGTCTTCGTGGATTTCGATCTGGTGAAATCCCTTCGCGAGATCCAAGGTAGTGAAATACTGACATCTACCTAGCTTGTCAAGTATTTCGTCCATGTTCGGGATCGGATATTTGTCATCCACGGTCACTTCGTTCAACTTCCTATAATCGACTACTATTCTCCATTTAGTTTTGCCACTAGCATCGCCCTTCTTAGGGACGATCCAAATTGGAGCCGAATATGGAGAATTGCTATGACGAATGATGTTATTGTCCAGCATCTCTTGAATCTGTCGTTCAACTTCGTGCTTGTGGACATAAGGATACCTGTAACTCTTAGTAAAAATTGGTATGTTATTAGTTGTCCTTATTCTATGCTTGATAGCATTGGTGAACGATAAGTTTCTGTTTTCTTGGTAAAATACATCTTTGTATTTATTTAGAAGATCCATCAATGCCTTTCGTTCTTCAGAATTTAAATGGTTTATTCTTAATTGTTCCTGCATGGAGGGTTTGTTCACTTCTTGTATTATATTAAAGTTTTGTTCATCAACTTGCTCTATATTGAAAAACGTTGTCGGTGTCGATCTATTAAGTTCTTCGCCAGAATTTATTGCCGTAGCAGACATTTCGTTGTTCATAATTTTATATATCCCTTCTTCGATCGTTACCTTATCTGAGGGTTTTTGTTTCTTTATATATCCTAGTTCTTTCTCTTGCGGGATTGAGATTTTTGTTTCACTCGTGGGACAAGTTGTTTCGTTATTTTTAAAGTATATTTTCACAAACTTTTTCTCAGTTGTAATTAATAAATTGTTTTTTAGATCTATGCATACTCCTAACTGAGTCAGAATGTTGTTACCGATAAGTCCGTCATATTCTGTGTGGAACTGGTGGACTAAAAACTCAACCTTTTGGGTTTTATCGCCCAGTTCCTCGAATAGGGGTATGGACACTTTTTCGCTGATGTTAATAGTATGGTTAAGGGTCTTAAGATTAAGTGGCTTATCTAATTTTATGCTCCATTTAGGGTGACACACCCTAGGGTTGATAACGGAGTGAGTTGCTCCAGTATCAATAATAAATTTTAAGGGCGTTGTTTTGGAAGCTACAACTATATAGGGTAGTTCGCACCTGAGGCTTGAGATTGAAAATTTTCAGCTTGCTGGCTACGGTTTGGCCTTTGCTCTGTGGAATTTGTTGGTTGAAAATTTCTATGGGGATTATCGTTTCTATTTTGCTGTTGTGTATGATTCCGAAATGGATTTATATTTTGACGAGGGAAAGACTGCTGAAATTGCCTCCCAGTGTGTGACGAGAATCTTTGGGACTGATTTGTGTTTGGTTGTGTTGGACTATTGGAGTTATACCTATTATTATTGTTCCTTCTTCTATTTTGTAACATGTCTACCTCCATCCAAAGAAAGATTTTCATTATTTCTTTGTTGAAATTGGTTAATGGTTGACCTAGTTACGGTATGAACAGATTGAGGGGAGTTTCTAGTATACGAATAATTACTCTTCCTTTGGGAATGATTATAATACGCATAACCGCATTCGTAGAGAATGTTCATTGCGTTTTCTAGACTGGTTGGATTTCTGCAATGAAGCAGAGATCGCATTGGCTCCGGTAATTTATTTTTAAAAATTGCCAGTGCTGAAATTTTATTATTTGTTATGTTGCCGGAAGCAATAACTGGGTCCATCGATATGATCTTAGTTTTTACATTCAGTCTGCGTAGAATTACCTTGAGTTCGTTATAAAAATCAACACTATTTGTCTTAAATTTAATTCCTCTGAGCTCATCGAAAAGCTCTTCAACAGAGAGTCGATCACCGAAGTTATTTATCAGTGTTTGTTTGATCTCTTGCCATGACGTGACATGTGTATTGATCTCTATGACTTCTCTGGCTTTTCCTCTGAGTTTGGCTTTCAGGTGGTCAGAAAAAATACTTTGTGACAATTCGTCGTATTTAATTAGTACTCGATATATTTTGTCGACTAAGTCAACGAAACTTTGTAGTTCTTTGTAATCTCCACTAAAATCTGGGAGTTTTGATATGTATTTAAGGGGGTCTATTGCGAGGGTCAACATGGTGGGATTGTTAAAGAAATTTCTCGTTAGGTTAGAAAGTTCTCTAGATCTTTCTTGAACCAGGTTGATCTGTTCCTCTAGCGTGTCTGATACTGACATGCTATATCGAACAGAGCAGGATGTTACTTAATGTATTAATGTTATAATCTTATAATCTATAGTTGGTTCTATTATAATACATACGATAGCTTATAAAATATGGATATGATCTTGTTGATGTGCTGCTTCTGTTCCTCTGCTAGGCGTTCCTCAGCTCGGATTTACGATTCTCTATACTGCTCCTGTTGGTATTAGCTTAGATCAGTTCACAAATGATGATTCTTATCATCGGTATGCAATTTCAATTTTCGATTCAATTCACTTTATTTAATCTTTAAGAATATTCAATATTCAGGGTGAAAACGGACACACACAAAAAAAATATCTTTATTTTTCTTCGCGTATGACTATCGAGATATACAGGTTCCGTCACCAACCGTAAAAACGGACACACGAAAGAATATATCTTTATTTTTCTTCGCGTTTGACTATCCTACCGACTGCGCCAGTTTTCTCTTTTGTTTCCTCTTGGAAACAAATTAAAACAAAACCTGATTTATTTTAAAAAGAGTTTATTTGCGGTCTATCGATGACCGTTCAATTTGAGTTTCTCCTTAGAACTGCCTTAAACTAAATAGAATTCTTCTTTTTAAACGTTTGTGGGTCACTTTCCGCACTTAATTGCTTTTCTTTTATTTTCCTTTTCCATTTTCATACGGAAAGTGTCCACTTGACTTTAAAACGTTTAAAGTACTTTGCTTGCGCGATCGGTCGGAGACCTTTTTGAAATTCGATCGGTCGCGCGCGCATAAAAACAAGTGCTCGGTTTAATTGATTGCACAAGCGGTCGATTTGGGTTATTATGACCCTTTGGAAATTCGGTCGCCAGTGCATTACAAAAATTGTTTATTCATAATTTTAGTTATTCGACGTTAATAGTCTTGCACAGGCGATCGGTCCAATTAATGTTGCCGGATATTCGTCGGTCAATGAACGTGATGATTGAGCGTTGAATTCCGTCGATCGCTTGTGCATTACAAATGCTTATATTACAGATTTGGGTGGGGTTGTTCTGGTTACAACTGTAACATTTAGTCTTGGCTGGAACTCGCTTATTTCTCTCTTTTTCAGTTCTTGAATTTTTAAGATTACTCTTTCAGAGTTTTGTGGCCAGTTTTCTTTTGTTTTTAAGAATTTCTCTATTCGCTCTTGTGTTTATTTGCAGTAGTTTACACTACAACTCTACAGTACTTTTAAAAATTATAATAGGTTTTTTTTAATGAAGTCAAAAAGCCGAGAGAAAAATTTAATTTTTTACTTTTTAAAGTTTTTTGTGTGTCGGGGATTACTTTTTTTAATTTTATTTTATTTTTATTTCTATCAAAAAGTGATCACTATCGCAATTTGCTCCTCTCTGCGAGCGTACATCTATAATTGATGACGCGCTTCTGGTAATTTTGTTCAGAACGCCTTTGTATAGGGCCTCTCGAGACACTAGAAAAAATTGGCTCAGGTTCTCAATTCTTGGACCGGACGGGCGTCCACTAGCTAGACCAGTATCTGTATTTTATCAAACATACAGATGCATTTGGGAATGCTTGTACGTTTTAAAAGGTTCTTAGAAATGGTGGAAATCGATGAGTAGCCAGAATGTAGGATAATCGGAGAGAAACGAGCTGTTAGAATGTCCCTTTGGTGTTCGATGTGTGGGAGGCCGACTTCTGTGAGCATGTATTTTATAGATATTGTGGGGAAGCATTTAGGCTGCATCTTACTGATGCTTGGTAGGGAGGTTTTAAAATTAGGAGCGTTGATTTCGGGCGGTTTTAGTTTCCGTATGCGGTTTTAGTGACACGGTGCTAGAGGGAATTAGGGAGGATTTAGAGGATAAAAACTTAATAATGTTTTTTTTTCTTAGGGCTTACAATGGTTCTTGAAACTAAATTTACTGTCAAAGATTATGCCTAAGATACTTAATTCATTAACTCTACATAGGTATAGGAGAGTTGCTATATACAACATCGAAATTGTTGCAGTTATGTTTTTTGCAAATCTGTAGGTGCTTACTTTTAGTCGGGGAAATCAAGTCTCCTGATTGGGAGCACCAGTTTCCCAAATTAGAGAGAATGTTTCGAAATATTTGTTGAGGTGTGAAATGTCGTTACATCTACACATGATAACTAGATCCTCTGCGTAAAGTGTGTGTCTAATGTTGAAATTAGAGAGAATTGTGCTGATGTCATTATATGCAACTATGAATAACGTTACTTACAGAAGAGACCCTTGAGGTATACCGTTGTACAAATCCTAAACACCCGAGTACCGATTATTAATATTGGCATGAAGTTTTCTGATTGATAGAAAAGACTTTATGTACGAGTACATTTTTTGTGAAATCTTCCATTTTGACAGGATGTTTAGCACAATATGAATGCCAATTCGGTCGAAAGCTTGCATTGCAATGTATTCGCCTATGTGAAGGAGGGAATCAATGGTTCAAAGTCCATGTTTGAAAGCGACTCGGTTTAGTCCAACCAAATTATTTGTTTCTATGAAACAAAGTAAGCGACGTGAATTATCTTTTCTAATACGAAATTGGGATGATGATTGCGATTTACCATGTTTGTGGTATGGTAATTATACACTTTCGCGATCACCTGGTTTTTCGGCGATAAAAAATTCAAAATTAAATCCATCTTCATGATTTTTTTTGTTAAGTGTTCGTTCGGCGGATTTCATATGAAAAATGTTGAAAAAATCTCAATAACGGATTTGAAATAGTTTCTTAGCTTTTACTGCAGAGAAAAATTATGTTCTTAGTAATAAAAAATCAAACAATTTACTTTTTTTTTTTATTTTGTTCTTTTTTTTTAGTGTAGATTATGAAAAAAGATATAAGAAGTTGATTTGGTAGCACGAAAAATAACTGTAGAGGTTTCTTTTTGGAAAAACGGAATTTTTCAGCGTTCAAAGGTAAAAAAACTGTTATAAATAAGGATTTTCAAAAAAAAATGTATTTTTTATATGCAATCTGCCGTTGAATCGGTTGTATTTTGAATTTTTTATCGCCGAAAAATCAGGTGACCACGAAAGTGTATAATTATCTGTGGTATTATATATCTTGATCAAGGATATTGTTAAATAGTTGTAAAATGTGTTGTTTAACTACAGGTGGAGAGTTTTTTAACATCGGTAGGGAGATTCTATCGAAGCCAGGTGTTTTCCCCTTTACGGACTCCAGGCAGCTTTCCATTTCTAGACTGTTTATAGGCAGTTCAATAGATTTGGCTGAGGGACTTACGGAATAGGTTATGTTATTATTTAGGGCTAATTGGTTGGATTCCAGGAATTCATGACGGAAATTTGAGTCCAGTGAGTAATTAGACCAAGTTTTGGCGAAGTGGTCGCATATTTCAGTTGGATCGATGAGGGTTTCGGAATCTGTAACCATTACTCTAATAATGCGAGGGGTGTAACTGCCTGTAAGTTTTTATATCGGCCTATAATTTCCGCCGAACTTGGCACTTTGAATTTCTTTGGCGTCGGTAAGGAGGCTCGCCTCCAAGTCATCGATTGTTGCTTAGTTTCAAGATCAAAATTTTAGATTCAGGGGCGGTGTCGGCTAAGGTGATTTGTGATAAGTGACAGTCACATTCCTGTTTTCGGTATCGTGTAAGGTGATAGTCACTGTGATTGTCACATTTTTGTGACAGTTTTCTGGTGACAGCTATTTAGCTATCACTTTCATATTTATGTTTTGTGTTTGAAGTGACTTCGTTTTGTGCTTTTGTCTTTGGTCATGAAACGTAAAAAAAACATTTCCTGATCTGCTTGGAATTCCTGGAGATTCACCAACGTTATTTTCAGTGAGGGACGTGGTCGGCCGTACTTCGCGACGTTCATCTTCAGTGGATGTTCTGCCAGCTTAAACTGCTTAGCCCAGCGTGCTACTGTGGAATATGAAGGAGCAGAGTCCCAGTATCGTCACCATCTCGCTGTGTATGTCTTTGGTAGAGAGTTGTATCAAGCAGAGCTACCTGATGACATCTCTAATTTCGTTTCTCTCCATTTTGATTTCAACCTTTCGACGGTTCATATTCAAATAAATGTACCTCCTGGAAATAGTTGTCTATGTATATGACTTTTTACGCTATCCTAGTGGATATACATATAAGCAAGCAAAATACATTTTTGGATTTTTATACGGACTGGAAATAACCGATTGTCATCACTTTTCGATCACCTCTCGTACATAAGTCTTGGAGCAAGACTTGCTATTAGCATCAGAGGAATTCTGTCCTTATCTCTAAGTATTCAATAATATTATACCAAGATTTTTTCAAGACCTATTTTCTCAGCCTAAGAGAAGCTAAGTCAAGCCGTGAGTATGTATGCATAAATATGCATACTTAACGACAGCAAGACGGTATGTTAATCTAAGGAACACGCTGTTACCCATGTGACAGGCTGTTACTGGTAACTATAATTTGTACCATCGTCAAGAGAATTCTTGGGCAATCATATCTCTTTAAGGGACAACCACAATGGTGATCGGATGATGAGTTAATTGAGCTATTTCATGCCGTTGGGTCAGTTTGAATAAATAGAGTAGAACATCCAAAAGATCGTCAGCATATTTATCAAGATAAGATTTAAAATTTTAAATCGATTGAGATTGCAGCCGTAGCCAACAGTTGAAACACGGTAGGTCTAATTAAAAAACGTTGTTACCACTTAGTTATTTCTTTAAAGTTTTGCTTCAATAAGGAAATGCTAACGACTTAAAGCCAAATACAAAACTATTCTTCCGTACGCTATCAATTTAAAATTGAACACACACGTTAGAGTGCCATATTCTTGACTTTACGGATCCTCAGGTTTCACAGTCACTGTCATTTTCTTTAGCCCACGATAGATTACCATTTCGAGAAGTTTGGTGTTTTCGCTTAACGCATCATATATGTCCGATGAGTTGCGCACTTCTTTGCCGTTGATGTGGGTCACAATATCGCCAGGAGATAGACCGCCCCTGAAAGATCAACGAAAGCCATAACGAAATCAAATTAGTACAAAACGATATCTTACACGTCCGCTGGCGATCCTAAGATCACTTTCCACACCAACACGCCATGCTTTACTTCGTCGGGGACACTGCGACTGCGACTCTTTAACTCTTGCAGTATTTCATCGGTTAACGTAAGCATCGTAATACCCATGTACCTTCGGATGGGATACCCCAGTCGCGTGCTGCCACCTTTACTCTTTCGTTCCGCACTTCGTATTAGAAACTCTTTCACGTAGTCGATTGGGATAGCAAAACTGATTCCGGATGTAACCTTCATACTATTCACGCCGATGGCTTCGCCTTCGAGGTTCACAAGTGGTCCACCTGAATTACCGAAAGTGATAGCTGCGTCTGTTTGAATGTAGTTGATGTTGAGCCCACGCAAACCTAATTCTTGTGACGCTCTTTGTGTGTTACTTACAACTCCGGCAGTTACTGTATTGCTAAGCGACAGTGGGCTACCTAACGCGACAACCCATTCACCAGTTCGTAGTGAACTTGATTCTCCTAACTTCATCACAGGCAGGTTATTGCATTGAATCCGAACAGTAGCCAAATCCGAAGATTGATCCACATCCTCGACAATTCCGGGAAACGTTCGACCATCGGACAGACGTACCTGAACCACTGTGTGTGGTTTGTTGATAACCACATGTGCATTGGTCAGAATCAATCCATTGGAATCGATGATGAATCCCGAACCGTTCGAGGCAGTGACTGGCTTGCCGGTATAATAGTCGAAACGGCGAACATCCTTGATCTCGATGTACACCACGGATTGTGCACAAACATCGACTACGTCGGCAATGAAATTGAATTGGATGCGGCGGCCGTTGAGCTTGGGCAGTGTTTTTGCCATGACAATAGGCAGATAGCTGAGGAGGTCATCTTTGTTCTTGATTAGTTTATAACTGCAAATTGCTGCAAATGCTAGACCAACACCAGAGAGGAGATGTGAGTACGGTGTCCTTCGGTTTTGCTCGTTTGTGCGGTCTTGGTTAGAGGAAGATGATTTAGTACTGTTGCCATTACTATTAGAGTTGAGTATCAGTGGCCGGAGTCTTTTATGATTTCGGGGATGAAGGAATACAGATAAACGTTGAAAATTACGTAAAACCATCACGGATAATACTAGCTATGTTTACTATCGTTTTCCACCTTTGGCAGATGTCACTGTGACAGTTGTGGGTTCCTACTCGCTGAAAGAGCTACCAATTAGTTAGTTTTCATAATAAAATGTTCTAGTACATGGTGGAAGGAATAAATATTATTTTCCTTTTTTTTTTTTGATTTTCCCTGAAATATACAAGCATAATTGATGAAGAATAAAATATTCTTTAGACGAGAAAGCATACCTTTTCAGATTGCAGATAAATTAATTTAAAATTTTGAAAATTGTTAAAATTAAAAATGTCAATACAAATCTATTACATTTCTTAAAACAGCCCAACCAGCAACCATTCCTGCTTGAATGACAACCACTCTCTTTCCCTCATCGGATAGACAAAGAGGCTTTCAATTTGTTCATTCGTGATCTGTCAGTGCGGAGAAGTGGTGTGTATGATTTCGGTTGTTCTGTGAGAAAAAATCCAAAATAAATTTATTAATTGAAAAATAAAATAAATAGAAATGGAAGTATTCCAAACGGATAACTACTATATATTTGTGAAGCGTGAAAAGAGCCTCTGGTGGAATCGTGCCACGTCGGAATTTTCAATCAAAGCAGGTGAGACGAAAAACAATCATCTTCTTCAGATATTGATGCGAAAGCCCTTATTTTGGTGGGTTTCAATGAAAATCCTTTGGTCGGGGGCGGATATTGTATGAGTGCAGTGTTTTTGTTTACATCAAGTCGTGTGCAGTTAAGGGAATTTCTTGTTCAGTTCCGAGGCCAGGTTGTCTGGTTGGATATGTGAAGCAATTTCGTAATTGACTGCTATTGGAAGATGACTCATGGTACAGACGGTCTGGTGCAATGGGTTTGTTTATGTCTACGAGACGATTCCCCTTTATTTATGTTCGGGGAAGCTAATGTAATGGCTGTTTCTATTGATTTTATTTAAATTTTCCGCATGCGACTTCCGTTTCCTAGTCGAATTGCCGTCGGTTGCTTGACATAAACACTGATTAGCATAACTTGGAGTTTTTTTTTTGTTTTTGCTATAGAAATACAGCCCTTCATGTGTAGCTGGCGAATATCAATCCGTGGAGGTTACTTTGTTTGGGGATATGATTGTGTGGTCATGTGCTGCCAAACTGGACGAAGGCCAAGTGCAATTTGTCTTTCTATCATCGGTTGCTCAGTTGTCTTGTTGCTGCTTTCTGTTTGCCTGCATTGTTTGTTTCATGAAGATTTATTGTAGCAAATGTTAATGTTCGGCTCTTTCGATTGTGCATATAGTAGCCTCTGTCCGATAGATGTACGCAAGTGTTTTAAGTCATGTGCCTTCGCAATCTTGATCTACTTTAATTGTAACTAGAATAGTGAAAAGGAAACAAGTTTTAGTCGCGGTATTGGGAGAATTGCATAGTCTGATGCGGGCATTAGGCACTGTATCGGGCGATAAGGCAAGTTGTTTGATTTGATTTAATGAAGGTTTTGCGAAGCATTGTTTTATTGCTGGTTCGTTTAGTGATGCGAGGAACAGTCTTCATGCATTTCGGGAATGAATAAGAACCGGAAGACCACATGGATCACGAACTACATAATTGAAATTGCTCAACCAGTAATAACTCGAGTTTAAAGTTTACCGCGCATATTAGGCATAATGTGACAACATAGCTTTTGCTACAAGCAGTCTTAGCTTAGGAAAAGTTTGGCGAAAAGAACTTAATTACTTATCAGGCCATATAGGGTCTGATCCTGAGCTAAATCAGCCTTCCATCTTTGATGGTCCCGGGCGCGCTGCTTCCGAGTTATGTGGATTGCGCGAATCCTTGTTATTTATACCGCAGTCTATGTAGGTCTTCGTCTCCTCCTAGAACCAGGAGGTTTGGATTCGAAGACCCTCTTAGCTGGAGCGTTAGTATGTGGTCGAACCAATGTAGTCGGCGGATCTTTGCTTTCCGGACTACGTCCACATCTTTGTTCAATTCCTAAGCAGAGTTAAAAGGATGGCGTGCTTCGCGATAACAGGGGTACTGCAAACAAACCCCACTGCAGCCCTCGAAGCGGTGCTCCACCTACTCTTCTTGGATCTTTTTTGGCAAGGAAAAGGCAAAGAAATCGGTGCCGCGACTTAAGGAATCGGCTCATTGCAAGTTCTCCGAAATAGGGCACGCTGGTATTCTACTGGAACTGCACTGGAAATATACACAGACGGGTCCCGGACAGGCAATGGTGCAGGCGTCTATGCACCGACCCTAAAAATCAGCCAATCCTTTAGACTACCGAACCACTGCAGCACATTCCAGGCTGTTTTACCGGCAGTTATTGAGGCCGCAGACTGGCTGTCAGTGAGATCGATGAACACCAGAGCCATTGTTATCTACCCAGATAGCCAAGCTGCAATCAATGCACTCGAATCACCAATAATATAAGGTGTACAACTTTGATTCCGCCATTGCCGATATATGGCGATAACGATAAGTAGCGGTCGAAAAAAACAGATCGCAGACGTCAGGCAGTTGGCTTGGACCTCGGTTAACAGAACACCATTCAAACATTAGTCGATTTGTGTTTGCATCATAAAGTTGTTCTCGATTGAAAATGTTAGTTTACGAGCCAAATATTCGTCATTTGCGGGAGGTGTTACTGTTTTGTTTCAATATGAAGAATACAGCGGCTGAGTCTCATCGAATGCTCTCAGATATGTATCGTGAGGACGCTATTAGTGAAATAACGTGTCGTAAGTGCTTTCAACGCTTCGAGAACGGTGATTTTAACGTCGAAGACCGGCATAGTGCTGGAAGAGAGAAAGTTTTCGAAGATGCAGAAGTGGAGACATTGCTGAGTGAAGACTCGCGTCAAACTCAAGAAGAATTGGCACGATCAGTGGGAGTGACACAGCAGGCTATTTCAAAACGTCTCAAGGCCATGGGCATGATTCAGAAAGAAGGAACTTGGGTCCCGTATGAGTTGAAACCAAGAGACGTTGAACGGCGTTTGTGTGTTTGTGAACAGTTGCTTTAGAGGCAAAAACGGAAGGGATTTCTGCATCGCATTGTGACCGGGGACGAAAATTGGGTTCACTACGATAACCCTAAACGCAAAAAATCATGGGGATATCCCGGCCATGCTTCCACGTCGACGGCCAAACTGAATATCTACGGCTCCAAGATCGTGCTCTGAATTTGGTGGGATCAGCTCGGCGTCGTGTACTATGAGGTTAAAACCAAGCGAAACAATCACAGGTGCTCGTTATCGAACGCAATTAATGCGTTTGAGCAGAGCATTAAAAGACAAACGGCCGCAATACAGCGAGAGGCACGATAAAGTGATTTTGCAGCACAACAACGCTCGACCCCACGTTGCAAAAGAGGTCAAAACGTACTTGAAAACGTTAAAATGGGAAGTCCTACCCCACCCGATGTATTCTCCAGACATTGCTGTCTCTGACTATCACCAGTTTCGATCAATGGTGCATGGCCTGACTGACCAACACTTCCGATCTTATGAAGAAGTCACAAATTGGATCGATTCGTGGATCGCTTCAAAATATGAACAATTTTTTCGACGCGGGATTCGTACACTGACCGAAAGATGGGAGAAAGTAGTGGCCAGCGATGGAAAATACTTTGAATGATACATGTCTAACCAATTTGTTTCATTAAAGCCTCAAATGTTGGGGAAAAAACGGCGGAAGCAAAGTTGTACACCTATTAAGAATAAACTGCCGCACGTTTCTAAATAAGATATCGAGCAGATGCGCTGTAACGTTGTGCTGGGTACCTAGGCACAGGTAATTGTGAAGCAGACGAACTAACCAAAATATGCACCACACTGGAGCTCTCGATTGTTAAAGGGGAATCCACACACCAATGGAAGAGCAAAAATATAAAATCTCGATGGATGCACTGCAACAGGCAAATGAGAGATGGCGTGATCTTGAAACACGCAACTACGTGAGACAAACCTGTTCTGGTAATGTCAACGTAAAATCACAAGCCTGCTAAAATACGCAGGCAGATTATAACCAGCCTAATCGGAGTCCTAACAGGACATTGCGTTTTGGGAAAACATGCCGCAAGATTAGGACTGTCACCATATAACGACTTCTGCAGTAGGTGTCATGATGAGGAAGAGGAAGAATCTCCATCCCGTCTCTTATGCAATTGCCCTGCTCTAGCCTCCTCAAGAAGACGATTTCTGGGAGAATATTTCTTTAATGAACTAACGGATCTATCTGGAACGGAAACCTACAAAATATTGCTTCCAAGAGTAGCGGTGATCAAGCCAACACAAGTGGCAACACAATGGACCGATCTTGGTCTAAGTGATCCCCACTCATATATGCAGTTCGCGATTGTGTCTTGTCATCCATTCACCTTCCTCGCAGATAGGGTCGAATATCCGCCACAGCAATTTTCGTTCGAAAAAGTACAGAATCAACTCTGCCATCCTGCTTATCGTCCAGCTGTGGAATTCACGTTTGCACTGAGGTACACAAACTCCTTAACTACCTCAAAGTTGTAGCTGTCGATTGCTGTAATCTTATTTTATCCTAGATGGTAGTTACCGGTTTCTGCTCGACAGAAACCGTTTCCTCGTTTACCTTCAGGCCAGTTCTTTTGCCTGCTCTTCAATCGCTTTGAAGGCTTCTACGTCATGTTGGGAACACGCGATAATGACTGTATCATCTGCGTATCCCAATAGTTGAACGGACCTAGAAAAAGTGGTCCCTTCCGTGTTTACAACGCACTATCTGTACGACAGCGCATCACCTTGGCAAAATCCGGTGCATGTTTCGAATGGTTCTGAGATTCTTGGACCAAACTGCACGGTGCATCGCGAGTTTTTCAGTGTGGTTCCCGGGATCGCGAAATCGACCATCGCATTAAAGAGTTCTGTGCGATGCGTGCTGTCATACGCAGATTTAAAATCGATAAAAAGGTGGTGCGCATCGATTTGAAACGTTCTGGTCTTTTCCAGAATTCGCCTTAGTGTGAAAATTTGGTCTATAGTCGGTTTGCGGACCGGAAGTCGCACTGGTGCTGGTGTAAATTGTGCTGATTTGTGCGGTCCAAAAGGCTTTAGACGTTCACACAATATGCTGGATAGGATCTTGTAGGCAACATTTAGCAGGGATTCACCTCATGTATGTTAGTTGGCATATGAGATTTCTGGATAGGGCAAATAGAGCTGATATTCCAGTTGTCGGGCATGGTTTTGTCTTCCCAAATTCTGCAGATGATCTAGTGCATTCTATCAAAACGTCGCGCCAGACTCGAAAAGCTCCGGCGAAGAAAATATATTTTTAAAATTTATTTTAACGAGTTATATGCGTGGTTTCTTTTTCAATTTGAAAAAAACATGAACGCAGCCGCAGCGATGGCGCCTTTTGTTTGGATACATGTAGTGAGAGAACTGCTAATAATGAAGAACTGGCTGCGGCTGTTGAAGAAAATCCAGCTACGACTGTTCTTAGCCTTGTTGCAAGGTTCAAACCGTCAACTGCAACCGTAAGTCGCCACCTTTCCGCCATCGGAAAGGTAAAAAACTACAGAGATGGATGCCTCACGTCCTAACACCAACGAGTGTACTACGAAGTTTGGATGTTGCAGTATCTTTGACCAACAAACACCGAATGAATCCTTTTTTGCATCGCATTGTCACCTCCGACGAAAAGTGGATCCTATACGATAATCGAAAGAGGGCGGGAAAATGGGTAGACGTGGGTGAGCTTTTCAGAGGACTTGGCAAGGCAGACTTACACCCCAAAAAGGTAATTGTGACAGTATGGTGGACGAGTGAGGGAGTTGTCCATTATTCCTTTCAATCACGGCCGAGTCATACTGTAGAGAAATCGACATAATGCACAACACATTCCTCCAAAAATAGCCGTCACTAGTAAATAGACATGGTCCCATACTGCTACATGACAACGCAAAACCACATACAGCACAGTCGACGTTCCTGAACCTGACGGAGTTGGGTCATAAAGTTTTGCCTCATCCGCCTTATCCCTTTTCCGAAATTTGGGCAATCACCTTCAAAATAAACAATTCATAAGCAAAGATTCTATAAAGCAGGACTTCAAGGACTTTTTAGCCCGAAAAGATAAAATTTTGTCCAAAGAGGCATTTTTGCTTTGGTGGAACAATGGAAAAATGTCACAGATGTAAATGGAAATTATTTTTTGGAATAAACTTTTTTAATTTTTGAAATAGCGTTGTTTAACTTTTCACATGTGCGCGATTGTTTACAATATACAGTGTACAGAAGGTACATCCTGTAATAGAATATATGCTCATTGATTAACTGGGGCAATAACTGATGCTAACCAGTTGTTAGTCCAAACCAATCCGTAGTATACGTGAGACCATTGGCATCAAGTTTATGAAAATCGGTTGCAGAAGATGAAGCGACTACCTTTGCAATCTTACACAACTTGGTACTGTGGGGCAAGACAATAGACATCAAGATAAGTTGACAATATTGTTGTATTGGTTGAATTTTTTTTTACAGACCTTTTTGAATACTGAGGTCTCAGCAAAAGTTGTTTATTTTAGGTTAGGTTAGTTTAAAGAAGGGGAGTGTGATGGTTAAGCATCACTTCCACTCGGAGGCCAAAAGGCCCATTGTGATTCCCTTCATTTGTGGGGGTACACATATAATTAACCTGTCCTATCACGTGGTGGCTGAAACCACCCCGTGCTCTTTATGAATTTTAGAAGATCCGATATGTCTGCATTAGCCACATCCGCAATCTCTGTAAATAATCTTTGGCCTAGCGACGCTAGGCGTCGATTCTGGAGAGCTGGTCAGTGGCAAAGCAGATGTTGGATCGTCTCAGTTTCTTCCTCATCGCCGCAGCTCCGGCAGAGATCGCTGTATCCCGTGTCCCATTTCCGGAGCATTGCTCCAATGGGACAGTGTCCTGTGATCACTCCGACGAGCATACGGATCGAGTTACGGTCCAGCGCCAAGAGCTTCTTTGTTTTTCCGATATTGAGCTCTGGCCACGATGATCTTGTCGTGTAGCTGTCGTTTCTTGTAAGCCAAGACGAGTTGGCTTCTTTGATGATTTTGTCGTTTATGATCCGGTATAATGCGCTGATCAGTGGTTGCATTGACGTGTCCGCTTGGCTGATGTCCAGTTCAGACCCTCGCCTGTCCAATTCGTCTGCTCTTTTGTTCCCTGCGATTGAGCTGTGGCCCGGGACCCAGCAGAGTTTGACTTTGTGGTGTCTGATGGACTTCAGTGAGTCGCGACATTTCATGGCAGCCTTTGATCTCGTTATACAGGATTCTATTGACTTCAGTGCAGCCTGGCTGTCTACGAAGATAGTGATATCCGATGGTAGGATATCGGTTACCTGTAGGTGTTTGGTTGCTTTCTCTATTGCCAGGATTTGTGCTTGAAAAACGCTGCACAGATCAGGGAGTCTGAATGATTCCTGTTTGTGGAGGGTATCAGAGTAGAACCCGGCCCCAGTGCCTGCGTCCATTTTTGATCCGTCGGTTAAGAGAGTGCCGGGGAAAGGATTGGTATTCTGAGAGAGAAGTCGGTCGTAGCTGCGAGGCTACTAAAACCATGTTTCTTTCCCAGGTCGTCTATTATTCTAAGTATGGCCGCATGTCCATAGTTGGCTTACTTCCACAGAGAGGACTCCCTTAGTCTGAGAGCGCTCTTTGCAGTGCAGCCTTTTATGAATAGATCCAGAGGGAGAAGATGAAGTATCATGTCCAACCCTGCTTGCGACGTGCTTCTCATGGCTCCCGTTGTACAAACAGCGGCTGACCTTTGTACTTTGTTGAGCATGTTCATAGCTTTTAGTGCTGCTAGCAGTCCACCAGACTAGGGCCCCATAAGTTAAAATGAGTCTGATGATTGCTGTGTACATCCAATGAATGATGTACGGTTGTAAGCCCCATATTTTTCCGAAGGTCTTTTTGCATGCATAAAAAGCATTCAATCCTTTTTTTATCCTTTCCTCCAGGTTCGTTTTCCAGGATAGTTTGGAGTCAAGAATGATGCCTAGATATTTGGCTTCCGCTTTGAGTTTGAGTGGAGTGCCCTCTAACTTTGGGGGAGCAAATATCGGAATTTTCCTTTTCCTAGTGAACAAGACCAGCTCGGTTTTCTGGGGGTTTATTCTCAGACCGTTCTGTCTTGCCCACGAGGAGAGTTCCCTCAACGCAAATTCCATTAGTTCACTGATAGTTGGTAGAAATTTACCTTTTATCAAGATAACCAGGTCATCCGCGTACGCTATTGTCTTTGTGTCTTTCTCCATAAAGAATTTGAGGATTTTGTTAATTGTAAGAAGCCACAGTAGGGAAGAGAGAACTCCCCCCTGTGGTGTGCCTCTAGTTGTCACTTTCCTTATAGAGCTGTGTCCAATGTCTGTATTGATAATTCTGTTCTTCAACATATTTCCAATCCAGATTACAATGGATTTGTCTACTTTTATGTCCTCTAGAGCTGTTATTATGGCCTCTGTGTTTACATTGTTGAAGGCTCCCTCTGTATCGAGGAAGGCTGCCATTGTAAACTCTTTTAGGTTCAGCGAGCTCTCAATTTCACGGACAACACTATGCAGAGCACTTTCCACTGATCTGCCTTTAAGGTAGGCGTGTTGAGTGTTGCATAAGTTGCGTGACTTGATGAGTCCCCTGATGTATAGGTCAAGGAGTCTTTCCAAGGTTTTTAATAGAAACGACGAGAGACTAATTGGCCTCTAGTCCTTTGCGGCAGTATGGGATGGTTTACCTGCCTTAGGTATGAAAATTACCTTTATTTCTTTCCACTGTGTTGGGATGTACCCCGCGCGCAGGCAATTGGAAAAAATGCTTACGAGGTGGAGTACAGTGTGGGTCTGTGTTTTTTGAAGCATCGCTGGCAAGATATCGTCCGGCCCCAGAGATTTAAAGGGTTTGAACAAATTTATTGCCCATGATATTTTATCCGTTGTGATAATCTTGTTTATTTCTTCTTCGGTTGTGTGAACCGTAGGAACCGTCGTCTCGAAGGTTTACTTTTAAATATTTTAAATAATACTTTTGATCGGGCAATAGACAAATGATCGATGAGAGCCTTCGGTGAATCACTAGTTTTTGAGTTAATGCTTGCCTTAACCAAATTTTACCTAATAAATGTTTGTCCATCAGCCTAAACCTACTGGAATTATCTGGATAAACCTAAGAACCTTGATAATTAAGACCTCATTCCGTACATAACACTGGTTGATAGGTTTAGAAGCTAGCATAGTGAAGTTTCTCTTCTACCGCGAGGACACAGATAAAGAGAAGTTGCCTAAAACGTTTCCGAACTAGAGCATAAGACAACCTTAAGGGAATAATTATTCGAAAGAAAGATCCACCATCTACCAAAGTTTACCCCAACATCCTTTTCATAGGAAATCGGTAAGCCACAACAAACTAATAAAACTGTTAACTCCCTCTTGAAACCATTCGACGGACTAATTTTTATTGTCCCACCAAACGCGTTCGCGACAAACCCTCAAATTCCTCCAAACTATCCATCGCCCCAAATCACCCATCCGTTCATCCATCCCTTCATTTGAAATTCAAATCAATTATGTATATACATATTCGTCGTCGCACGACGAATTACTAGATCTTAGATCTAGATCCGTCAGTTGTAATGGAATTCCGCCCACCGCCCAATAAATAACACGAAGCGAACAAATTTCCAGCGGCCACCGCCACGCTGTGATTAATTCCAAACCTGTGGATCCATGTAACCGACCTTGAGACAGCCAACTTCCGTTCCACAAGGCCAACACAACAAATTAATGACAAGCCGAGTGAAAAAGAACAAGAAATATGTTATCCATCCGCGAACGAAAAAACGAAAGCAAATTTATTTCAGCTAAATCAGGATACCCATATCCCGCAGTTTTCACATCGCCAAAGCAGCCTTTTCTACAGGTGCATTGTTCTGGTGAAAGGTGATTCTGTTCTTCTTCAAGCCGGGCCTCTTCTCACGAATTGTGGCATCCAGCTGGTCACGAAGGTTGAAATAATGTTCGCCGGTAATTGCTCTGCCTGTAATCAATTAGCAAGATCCCATTCGCATTCGCATCCCAAAACACGTTGGCCACGTTTCGGCAGATGCGATCGATTTCACAATTTTGCTTTAATTGCCCGTTTGCACATCTTGCGCAGAGTTTTCGCTTCCCTAATACTTTGTGCAAGATATTTCGCACCCTTTCTTCCAATATCCCCAATATCCCTTTCTCACTCACCTTCAACCGCCTATCATCGAGGGATGCGCGACCCTGTTTAAGTTCAACTGCCCACTTTCTAACAGTTTACATCGAAGTAAGAGAGTTCCCGTAAATTTTTGCAACCTCGGATGAGTTTTCTTGGAGGTTAATCCATCCATAACGAAGTATTTTAAAATCGCACGAGTAAGATCAAACAAAAAAATCTGGAGCATGCCCGTGTCACAAAAAAAAAAAAAAAAAAAAAATTGGTGCAAATAAATGCAAAAACACCAGCATTTGATTGGCCTCAACGATGAAGTAATCCCAAACCGGGAAGCCTGCCGCTACTTTCTGAGGTCAAACCGGTGGACCCCACAAGCGGACCTGTAGGAATGCAGTTAAGTGGGAAGGTTATGGTCCTACACTTCTGACCATAACGACGCCGGCAAAAAAAAAAGGAAAAGAAGAAGATCATACAAACTAATGACACGTCGATCAAGACAGGAAACATACACGTGCAAGTTTGCTGATTCGAATGCTATCTCTGTGTCAGACCGAGAACTTATCTCCTTACTCTTGTAGTAAAACTAAATACCCAATGCGTTGGTCTGTCGGAAAATCGCTAGATAATAAAAAAAATATTTCTCAAGAAAAATAAAAAATCACCTTATTTTTTGGGGGGGAGGGGTGATCCAAAAGTAATGATAATCGGTTATTTCTAGTCCGCATAAAAATCTAATTTTTTTTATTGTTTATATGTACATATATCCATTAGGTTAGCGTAAACAATTTTAATAAATAAACTACGATTCCCAAGGGGTACATTCATTTGAATACGAACCGTCGAAGGGATAAAATCAAAATGGAAAAAACCAAACTAGAGCTGTCATCAAGTACCTCTGCTTCAAAGACAGACAGGTCTCTTGTGACCATCTGGACTTGGAAGCGATCCTCATCACCGACGCCAAAGAAATTCAAAGTGTCAAGTTTGGCGGGGAAGGTTCTGACATCGCCCTTTTGGGACGCTGAAGGAATAATTACGTCTGAATATTTGGAAAAGCGAACCACTTCCGAACAGCTCCCAGTGACTTTTTGGGAATCCTGGGAGACTACGTCGAAAAATATATGGTTTTTGGAGCATGGTGTATACCCTCTTATAACTTATTGCAGCAGTTCTGTATCGTTATTGACTTCATAAAGCGACTCCCGAGTGACTTCAATTCCAAGCTATTTTGTTCGAAAGCACCAATTTTAACAAACTACCCAAAACCCTAGTTTTCGTAATATTTAACACTTCTAAAACGTACATTTCCATTTTGTAAGCAAGTAAACGTGGCTTTTCAGAAATACATTCATTATTATTTTTTAATTACTTACTGCTCTCTTTAATTGCTTTTTGAATTCATATGATATTATAAAACTACGTGGATTCTTTAAATGTAATATTTCGCAGAAGGTGGAATCCGCACTTTGCTGTTATTTCATTGCCTTGCCACGACACCGAAATTCTACTGAGTCAAAGTAGCAACGCGCAGCTTTAAATTAAGAATTAAAGTTAGAAACCAAAAGAGTCCTCGACGTTATTCGTACCTGACTAATCATGGAAATGAAAAAAAAAGCGGAACATGAGATGCTACTTCAATTGTGTCAATATTGTTATTCAATTTCATTTGAATGGACGAAAGGTGTCGAAAGTAGAACGATACCCCTACCCCCAACCTACATTTAATGAACGCCAATGAAACAAAGGATATGAGTTGTTACTGCTTTAAATATACACCTCAACTAAAGAAAAAAAAAAGTTTTATAAACATTCAATACTTTTACAATTTAATTGAATGGGTTTTCCTATGTATCTTTCTGCTAACGTCATGACAGCTATTAGAGCTTTCCAAATAATGTCTTACAGCTAGAACGAATGCAATTAACTATATGTCTAACAGCCGTTTGACAAGTGTATCTGCGTCCTATTTATTGGCGTATTTTTCGTGATTAAAGGTTCACGATAGTAATTAGACACTATGTTCTAGAAAAAGGGACCCTGATATGTATTATATCATTTGAATAGAGCTTCGAAAATTGCTTCAACTTTGTAGGAGTGCGTAACCACTTAGTTGATTGTGCGTTTGATGTAGGTACATTTAAGTTCGATTGATGAACTTTTTGTAGTACAAGGCGGGGCCGTTTTTCAATATGACGCAGTAGCGATAGATGCATGTCAGATTAAAAATAGAAACGTTACATGGTAAGCTTGAGTCAGTAACTCCTCATTACATTTGTGAATTGTCATCAGCGTTATGCATGAAACTGTCGACTTTCGCTGCAAATTAGCTTAATTTATCGGAAATTTTATTTCTCGCCTCAATCTACTTCTAATGATAACCAGGAAAAATCAGTTAAGGAAAAAATGTAAACACCATCCACCTATCTCAAGACTGAAATAGCAATATATTAAATTAAGTCAGGATGTAGAAAAAACAGGTAGAAATTAGTCGTAACAGGTTTTACACTAATAAATTTGAAAACTGTAAAGGGATCGTCAAGGAAGAATGGAGAGTTGTATACAGTATCCTTAACGGACATGTGAATAACGATAGAATTTTTGAGACTGCAATTGAACTTCTAATAAAATGGAAATCGTTAACACTTTTAATGAATGGTTTGCAATAGACTTGAAACCTTGCCCTCCACTTAAACATTGCAGATGTGACTTGTATTCCGATCTAGTTCCTGACGAAATTCAAAACAATACCTTTGTTTTCGATAATTTTACACAAGGTGGAGTATAATACATAAAACTATAATAAATCTCGATAGTAAGCGTTCTAGTACATCTGATGGTATCACTGCTTACTTAAACGTATTTCGTGTCGTTGACATATTAGCTCATATTTTTAATATGAGTGTCAGTTGTGGTATTTTTCCCAGTTCGCTAAAAACTCCTGTAGTGATGCCGTAATTAAAAAAATTAAATCGAAAGCACATGAGCCAAGCTCCACGGAGGATGCCAAATTGAAATTATGCAGTGAAAACTGTGAAGGTTTTAATAATAACCACAACATTTTGTTGCATAAGCTCTACAAAGCTGGGTTCCGAGTACAATTGGTTCGATGTACAGTTGGTTTACTTCATATCTGAAAAACAGATCACAGAGCGTTAAACTAGAAAGGGTCCTTAGCGATGAATTAAAATTCCACGTTGGTGTACCTTAAGGTTCTGTCCAGGGTCCTATTCTATTTTTAATATATGCAAATTCCCTATTCTGTCAACATTTTAGAAGTAAAGTCACAGTGTTCGCAGACGATATTGCATTAATGTACGACAATAAATCTTTTTTTAAATCGTTGGTCAATTTGGAACATGACATACAAATTTTGAGGCAACGGTTCGACAAACATGAGCTCCTTATTAGCGAAAAAACAGAGATTATGATTTTCAGCTTAAGAACATCCGGCTTAGTTGACTGCAATATACGTTTTCACTCTGCTGCATGTGAAAAACTTTGTCTTCTCATGCTTGTGGCAGATCCAATTAGATCTCAAATGCTGTGTGTACGGCCAAGTGCTTTAACATAGAATCGGTAGAAAACTTTAAGTACCTGGGAGTTGTTATTGACAAAAATATGAAATGGAAATCACATACGGCGGAATTAAAAACGTATATGTTGTCCGTCGCGCGACGTATTTATGCTACAAGCTTATTGCTCACAAAAACTCTTAATGAGTATATATTACGGACTTGTCCACTCCAAATTGCAGTATGGCATTTCCTGGGAAAGTGTTCATTCTAACACCCTGGCGCCTATCCTTTTAGCTCAAAAGCGTATTATAAGAATTATATGTAAAAAGGATAGATTTAGTAGAAGTTGGCCGCTGTTTCATCATCCCCATATTTTACCGCTATAACATCTTTATGTTTATAAAGTACTAAAAGTCTTTTTTATGCGTAGTGGTTACTCTTCCACTATTAGAGGCTCAAAAACATACATATAGCTTGAAAATAAATAATAAGACCTTCGTTAACTCGAATTTTTTTACTGTATCTGCTCTACCGTATCTACCGTATGGTAGATACGAATTAAGAATTTTTTCCTACCCTGTTCTAAAGTTTAAAAAAATGGGTTTTTACAATGGATAGCTCAGAAGTCAAAAACCTTCTAATTATTATAATATAGAATAGTCTATAATTTTTATTCGAATGCTAAGTATATTTAGTAATACTAAGTAATATAATCTCCACCAGTCACACTAATTTTTACAAAACTTAAATCTTATATCAATAAGTGAAAATTTGGTTAAAAAAAAAAAAAATAACTAGAAAAAAGTTATTCACATTTTTTCTAAAACTTGAGGGTTTTGATGTTGTACTGAAATGACAGTGTTTTTTTACAATCTGAATTTTTATTACAATTTTTAGTACAATCTGAACTTTTTATTTAAATAAAATACCATAAATTATGTATATTACAAACATAAAAAAATAAATACTTTAAAAATAATATTAAAAACATAAATAACACATTTGCATCCATTATTAAATAGTATCTATAAAAAAATAAGTACTAGTAGTTATTTTATTACGCTAAAAGTAGGTTTGTATCGTCTGCGCTGACTGGTAGTACATATTTTCTTTTTTGCCTGTGGCCTTAAACCTGTTATCTGAGGATACTATGCATCACATCTTTAGTCGTCGCAATTCGGCTGCATTTTCTCGAATTAAACCTGAGGTACGCTTTATAATCCTTATTTCGACATTCTTGCGCTTCCTCAGAAGTGATCCAACAGGAAATGCACAATTTTTAATGATTTCTTCTCCGTAAATCAAAATGTATGTACGGTTACTGGCATGTTGTACCATTTATAACTCTCGACAAAAATTTGTGCAGTTTCCCACGCGTACTCTGCATATTTTGTGACACCTACTTTTCCATTCGATGTAATTACTTCAAGAATAACAGCAAATCGCTGAATTAGGTCTTCACTGATTCGAGTGATTTCTGAAGTCATGGTTGGATTGGCAAAGTTGTCCTTGTACCCTGTCTTACAACATCAACAATAATCAGTTTTTCACGAAATTCCTGCTGATTTTTTTCTTTTGAGCATCTCTAATTTGTCGGGTCTCATTGTTAGTTCTCCATGTTTTAAATGGAAAATTGAAGGCAACATGGAGGATACACTCTATACTTATACGAGCTTGAAGAGGAGAATTTCAAAGCTTCCCTGTTTACAGGTTTGTTTCTTATTTGTGTCAGGTTATTCATTCCCGAAGTTGTAGTTCCACATATTAAACAGGAAGAAGCTGCAGGAGTTCATATTATAGATTGGGCTGTCTTCCCGTCCAGCATTGTGGACATGAGTTCATGGTTAACTGTGAACTGACGACTGTCCATTTGAACTATCGTCTAAGATGAATTACTGATTTCGGTGTCAATTCTTTAAGAAAAGAAAATTGGATGGCTGTGCAGTATCTTGTAGAGGATTAGGAGGTTATTCCACACAATAATATCTTTATTATCCCTCAAAGTAATTTGTCCGAAGCTTCTTCATGGTCAAATGTTTGACTGTACTGGGATTGTCCTGAGGCATTATACACCATAGTGTATAATGTTAAAGACTCTCCTTCAATTGTGGTTATCTCTTCTGCTGATTTTCTTTCTGATAACCTTGTTGCAGTGTGGTCTAACAAATTTTGCAGTTTCACACTTGTTGAACTTTCCGTAATGTGTATATCTAAAGGATAGCACCTTTTCTTTGCCTCCAGCAATTTATCATAAGGTGAAAAAACATCATGTCCTTCATTTTTTAGGGCATGTCTCAATATGTACTTCATATTGGTGTTTCGACAATTCTTCTCGCATAAATAATGCAAGAGCCTTATCTGGATGAAAATGTGAAGAGGAAAAACTTTCTGATGTTGCTGCATAGTTTATATCTTCTTGAGGAAATATATTCCCAATTGGGTCTCTTTTATACCTTTAAGCTCGATCACAGCATTCTTCAAAACTCTTTCGCGGACCTTTGGGCAGTACATTTTGGGTGAATTCTACTTCGAACTACTTCTGATAAGTTAAGTTAGGGGATTCCCTTTCGAAATATGGTAGGAGATTTTGTACATTACGACCATTATTTCAAAGTTCGCTACGCAACACCGAATAAGGAATTGAAATTGAAATCATTTTAAAGGAGAGATGTTAACAACTCGGATTCAATTATTTACTGTCATTTTACTATCTGCTGTATTTATGCTATCATAAAAACTATGAAAATTGAATTGAATGTTGAACAATTTGGCAGGCAGAAATAAATCCTTTCGCAAAAAAAAAAACCAATTTCTTCGTTCTTCTAGATCTGGGCCAATGTATTGATTTTACTTAGTTTATTTTTAAAATTAAGGTACGCATTTTTTCTAAAAATAAAAGGCTTAACCAGTTCGTTCTGACAATTAGTACCAAAGAAATTATAACTTTTTGATGTACACCACTGTCAAGACCGATTTTTTGAAACCCGATTCAGTGAGACAAATTTGAATATAACTCCGAAATATGCCGCTATCTGCATTTTATATTTTCTGTGCTGCATGGAGCACACGTTGATATATGTCGTCACGAGTAGGCAGGTGGTCGTGTGGTCTTAGACATAGAACTTAAAATATTGCATATGACTTTTTCCAAAGACCTTTTTTTCCGCGCTCAGATCACTGCGCGCCGTGGCCAGATCGACGGCTGTATATTTGGTGGCACTCTCTCGAAGTGCTGTATTATAAGTTGTTGCAATCGGTTGAAACCATCACAAAAGCTAACTACCGAATACAACTAATGTGTTGGAGTAGAGAATTGAAGGCAAAATGGCCACAATACGAGCAAAGGTTTGACAAAGCAATTTTGCAGCACGACAATTCTCAGACACGTGCTGCTAGGTTTTTATAACCTACCTAGAAACACTGAAATAGGATATCCTAACTCAACCATTGCCCCCTCCGAAATGACGCACCACTCTAAGCTGTTCTTCCGATTTTTCTTAAAGCTCAGCACAATAATTAAGGCGATTTACTTTGTTTTTCAAAAGCGAAATTTATATGATGCCAGAACCATGTAGGTAGCGATGGACAAACTTTCAACACTAAACCTGTAAGCAATTTTCAAAAATGAAGCCTGAAAATGTTGAGACAAAACAGCGAATTTCCATTCGCACATCTAATTAACTCTGTTGCAGTTTTTCACTGAGGAACACTGGGAAATGTATTATTTAAAATACCATTTGCTACGAACTATAAAATTAACTACAAAGCCACCTGTAAAGACGTAGAATTGGATCGGCTAGACGCAACACATGTTAGTTGCCTTAATAAGAATGTATGTAGCTCTTTGTCTTATTAAATGCTAACGAAGAATGTTGATATTTTAATGTATATGTATATGTAAGTAGTAACGGTTGAACATAGTCACGTACTCAAGTCAACGTAACATTCTCTATCGATGCATTTGACATGTGTTGCTGGCGTCGTGAAGTAATTTCTTGCTAATCTAAGGCGATATCTAACTTCTGTTAAGCAACATGATAAAGAAGTAAAGAATTTTGGCACCCCTGCTTGTAATACATCATTTACCTTTAGCACAAGTTAGAACATAACAATTGAGCCATATGATCCAACTATCTAGCACAAAGATTTCCTGAAAGCAATATACGTGCGAGTTGTGTTAACAATTATTCCTTCATTAAAAAAAAAAAAAAAAAAAAAAAAAAAACTAATGACACTAATAAATAATATGCTCGAGATGTCAGCATCATGTCCAATTTTGTTAGCTGCTCTGCCAATTATGAACAGAATTTCAAGCTCTATCACATGTTCAGCTGGGCTTAGCTCAGGAGATTGAAACAGTTTCGAAGTGAGCCATTTATGCTTAGCAGTGTGCTTAGGTTAATTTTCTCGCTGGAAAACAAATGATGCTGCTTGTCCAATTTTTATGTTTAGGTTCTCTTGTTTTTACGGATATCTAAATACCTGTACTCGTCTATAATTACGTCGGAGAAAACTTTCCAATAACGGATGCATTCATGCATTCTCAAGCCAGTACATCTATTTTCCCAACGAACTCCTTTGTTTCAAGCAATTTCATAGGACTTATCACCAAGTGATTAGAATCTGTAATATTGTTAAGACTAACCGCCTGTTCTAAAAATCAGGACATTGAAAAGACATTTGATTCAGTTTGTCATAAATTTTCGTATTGCTTGAGTTCAATTTCAGCGATTATCTATGTAAAATAATAGAAAGTTTTCTATCTATCCCTTAAAATACATATTTAAATAGAAGTGTGGTAAATGTATCCCTACACCTGTTCAGTTCAGTATTGGTGCCTATATTATTTAATGTTTATAGTTCGGATGTACACAGCTCCAAGCCTGTGTAATTGTATTTACTGATGATACCATAATATTTTCATCGAATGAATGCTCTTCTAAAATAGAAGATAATCTCAGAATTATTGTAAGATATTGTAGCAATTGGAAGATAAAAGGGAACAAGGAAAAAATGTAAGCTATTTTCCAATCTTACCTCAGTGGGATACTGGCAAAAACCTCCATAGTACTTGCCTTGACAAAGCTTCTTGACTCCCACCGTTCGGTATCGGCCTTAAACTGTAAGTCCCGTTTACATGTGTGAAATTAAATAAATCGCACACATCGTAAGTGAAAGAGAGAAGCTTGTCTCTGGGTCTTCATAAGCAGTAACGCCATCTAATAACAATAATAATTCTCCTTACGAGAAGAACAAAGCTTTGACTGCTGTTTGGACCTTTAACAGTTAACTGGAGCCAGGTTTATTGCAAGAATTTGGCCAAATATTTGGGTATAGCAGGTTAGTTAAAAAAAATAGGTTGCCTTTTTATTTTTTTTCGAAATATTTGGTCCCCTACAAAGTAGCCCCTGTCAGATATAATACACTTGAGCCAGCTTTTTCTAATCTTTGAAGCATTTCTTACATGCACTTTTTGGCGTAGCATCAATCTCTTCCCGTGATGCAGCCTTTATCTCCTCAGTTCTGGCAAATCTCGGTCTTCCCATGGGTCTTTTCAGTTTTGGGAAAGGAAAGAAGTTGCAGGGTGCCAAGTCTGGTGAATAATGTGTCTAAGGCATGACTACGGTATTGTTTTTGGCTCCACTCCATTGTAATTGAAGAAAATACTGAATAAAACTTTCACATTTGACCGAACTTGGTGGGTTTTTTCGTTCTTGGCTCTTCTGGTTCTTTTCATTGGGATAGTTGGGCTTTGGTTTCGACGTCATAACCATATACCCACGTTACTTTACCAGTAATGACTCTTTTCAGCGAATCTGAGTCGTCATTCACGTCATTCCAAAGCTCCTGAGCGAAGCTCATGTTGTTCTTTTGCATAAAATTCAGCAATTTTTTAACACACTTTCCTGACACACGTTTCATGCCCAAAATATCCGAAAAAAAATCATGGCATGAGCCAACCGATATGCCAATATCCTCAGCAACTTCTCTGACTGTGATGCAATGATTCTCCATATCGATTTACTTTTAACACTTTTTTTTTACTCAGAGTAGACTCACCAAATTCCACAGCATTATAAGAACGTAATACAGATTCTTTGATTTGTTACTTTCAATAGCAAAAAACAAAATGCCAAGCATGGTCCGATAAGTACTTAGCCTACAAAAGAAAAACAAAAATTTTGGAGAAATTGCGATTTATTTTTCAATATAGTCTCCTTTTAGCTCGATACACTTGACCCAGCGATGCTCCAACTTCTTTAACCCGTCTGAAAAATACTTTTTCTCGAGGTCTGCAAAGTAGGCCTCCGTGGCGGCGATGACCTCCTCATTCGACTGAAATTTCTGGCCGGCGAATGACTTTTTCGAGTTTGGAAACAAAAAGAAGTCGCACGGGGCCAAATCTGGAGAATACGGTGGATGGGGCAGCAATTTGCAGCCCAATTCGACCAATTTGGCCGTGGCAAGGGCGGAGGTGTGAGCCGGTGCATTATCATGGTGGAAGAGCACTTTTTTCTTCGCCAAGTGGGACCGTTTTTTCTCCAATTCGGCGTCGAATCGGCCTAATTATTTGGCATAGTACAGTCCTGTGACCGTTTTGCCCTTCTCCAGGTAGTCAGTCGATGTGGATCACACCTTGTGAATCCCAGAAAACGGTGGCCATCACCTTTCCGGCCGATGGGACAGTCTTCGCCTTCTTCGGAGCACGTTCGCCGGGTGAAGTCCACTGTTTCGACTGTTCCTTGGTCTCTTGTGTGTACCAGCGGATCCATGTTTCGTCGATTGTCACGAAACGAAACTCTTTCGGATTGCGCTTAAACAGCGTCAAACACTGCTCTGAAGTGGTCTCACGGTTGCGCTTGTTGTCCGGAGTGAGCAAACGCGGCACCCATCGCGCCGACAGCTTTCTCATGACCAACATTTCATGCAGGATATGACCCACGCGATCTTTTGAAATGCCTACTGTCTCAACTATCCCGCGCACCTTCAATCGGCGGTCTGCCAATACGAGATCGTGGATTCTTGTCACGTTATCATCCGTGGTAGCCGTTTTCGGGGCACCTGGACGTGGCTCATCAAAAACCGACGTGCGACCACGTTGAAACTCGTTAAACTAATTTTTGATGGTCGCCATCGAAGGAGAAGAGTCACCGTACACAGCATCTAAATGCTCTTTGATTTCGCTGCGCGATTTCCCTTCCAAAAAAAAAAATCGAATCACCGACCGATATTGCTCTAAAATCCGCGGACACTCCCGCTTCTACACGCGGTCAAAACAAACTGCGAGTCCGATCCAGCTGAAATTTCGACAGTAGCCGTCTACTAGAATGTACTACACGATAGTTGCTCTTGCGATACTGGCGCCATCTGGCGGTGAGGCTAAGTACTTATCGGACCACCCTCGTATTACCTACTCAAAGCCACTATGCGGTGCGGCGTTCACGCGGGAGGAATGATTGGGACGCCATCGGCAATACGGTCACACAACCATCCCAGACTTTTTTCTTTGGGACTACTCGAAGTCGCGGGCTTATGCCAATAAGCTTCAGCCCTTAAGGAGAATATTCGACAGGAATTCGAAGAGTTATCACCGTAAACTTGCGAAAAGTCATGAAATGCGATAAAATGTGTACAAATGTGTATCAACACTGCCGACAGCCAATTGACGTATACCTACCATCTTTTCCACTTAACAGAAAAAAATTTAAAGGTCCACACAAAGATTTCCATTATTCAAAATCATTTTTTAGTAAAAAGGTAATTCAAAAATAAAATTGACATTTACTGACATTTTGTGTGAGGCATTTATTTTAATGCATTTTTCTAAGACGACAAAACAATAGTGAAGTCATCCTTCTGAATTACAAGTCGTTCGTTTCCCAGATTACCTCATCGGGACCTCTGTTTATTATTAATAACATCCTGGAATGTTAAGGTGTTTTAATATACTGCATTTCAGTATTGCTGGCTCATATGCTCACGATTTCATCAGATTTATAACTACATCAAAATGATATACCCACTTACTATGCAAAGACAACCACTCGGAGCAATAGAAGAGAAACAAGAATTAGTGAAAGCGAAAATTAATTGCCCTCTTGCATTCAAATGAAATTCAGTTAATTGATTACCCTCCATATACGACTAGAAAGCAATCGTAACTACGCAGATTTCGCTAACATCCAAGACGAAAATAGCGTACGAAAATCGATATTGGGCTCCATTAGACAATTTCGGCAGCATCATTAGAAGATAAAAAGGTTACATCCCATGGCTTGATGTGCAAGATGAGTATCATTTCATCCCATCCAAAAATAGAACTACCTCTTTTCAACTGATCAATTTATTCATATATAAAGGTCACATTCTGAATGCAGTTATAAGCTATACACAAAAAATGTTTACTTTGCTTACGAGTACTTCGAAACAATGCTCAGTGCCTGCGTTACGCCCCATCAATAACGAACAAGGTAATTGTAACCTTCCAGTGCGTTGCGGTTACTTTATTAGAAGAAAATTAGCTTTAATTATTCATGTGTTCTGCTGTCCGCTCTAGTAACAGCTTGATTTATCAACAGCACGGGGGACGATGGTACCAGAGGTACAATTGGCAGGGAGGGAACTCCTATTAAGCAGAATTCATGATCTTATCATTACATGCACATGCCACAACCTGTGCCTTGGAGGTTCGGTTTACCGCTAGGCATTTGAAATGGGGCTCGTTTTTGTATCCTTCGATTAAAATAAATGCGCAACAAATATACCTATTAGGTTCTAATTTGGAAGTGATGTTCGAACTTGAACCAATGGATATGACTTGAGCAGCTGCTTGAAAAACTTCATGGTTAATGATGCGGCTGGTGGCATATTGATCTATTTTTAGGCATTTTCCGCATTGCGTGACTACAATAGAATCCTTCAACACCTTGGCATGTTGATAAAATGCCGTCATAATTCATGGGGCAGAACTTATAATTTTATTGTTAGTGTCTGTGTTGGCCGATCAAAATGTTTAGATGAGATTAGTTGGTTTACTTTTGATGTAAAATCGATTGATTGAATGGCATGCCTTCTTCAGAGCGACCTTAAACTAGGTGGGAAGGTTGAATAATTATGAAATATTTGGACTTGGGGAAAAAAGTATTTAGGGGTATCTGACTTTATATGATGTTTGGTGTAATATGTCGGGCAACAATAATCAGATTGTATCATACTGAAGCGCGTTTGAAAGGTAACATTTCAATCTACAATTGTCATGCATGCAGTGTTGTATTTCGCCATTCGTGTCCAAAGCTATATTCGTGTGAAAAAGAAACACATTTTTGAACAAAATCGCTATATTTCGTTATTTTACTTATGAAAAGCCAAAAAATCTACCTAAGCCCTGGAAAATATTTATGGTCTTTACGGTCAAGATGCTTTATCAAATGCAACAGCATATACCAATAGGTGGTTTACTCACCATGATTATTATTTTTTTTGTTTTTAGCATTTTGTTTTTATTTCTTTTTCTATATCTAACTTATTATAGACAAAAATGCTTAATAAGCCTAACTTAACTATCTCAACTAATAATTATTACCTTACTGGCCCTCTGCGGGCACTCTAAATTAGATAGGACGTTCTTAAAACTATGTCTTTCGACTTAATGAATAACTTAATTAAAATAAATGAAAAATAAAAGCTAAGAAAATTTAAGAAAAGCAAAAACTTAGCAACTGATAAAGAATTTTTGATTTTATGTAAAACTTACAACTAATTAAAACTAACTTAACCTACCTTAACTACAATACACATAGAACATATGTATACATAATATACATTTACTAAATGCATCTTTTTTTTTTTTTGGATTTATGTTTTATTATTTTTTTTATATTTCTTTTTATTTTTATTTATTTTTATTTATGTTTTTTTTTGTTGATTTTTTGGTTTTTTATATAAACTAATTAATCCTAAAGATTACACCACCACCCGTATCCTAATCTAAATCTACCTTAACCTATGTAAGCCATCCATCGGTGTTGGGTCGGCTTTGCCTTAAAGAGGCTGAACTATCAAACAATTGACGACGGAGCTTCCTCCAACCACCAGAAGCCTTGATGCTGTCGGACAACGTCTCTCCTGTCTTGGCATGATACCGCTCTACTGAACCTGAGACGCTCGGGCTCACGGAGCGCAACATCACGTTCGTGGGGAAGACGCCGCTCCACGGACTTACCAATTCCAATTCATCCTGGATAAGTCCACATTGGTCTAAATAGAGGAATGCCTCTGGGAGGATAGAGCTGCTCAGGCGCACTTTCTCGCGGTACATGTACTTAGGGAAGTAAGCCCCGAGATCAGGTTATTGAGCGAAGTCATTGCCCTTGAAACGTGACCTCGGATCAGTTTTATCAGAAAATTATCCATCCGTACAATCCTGGCCCTATTATATAGGACCTCGTTCGAGTAAAATTTCGTGTACCCAGATTCAGGTGTTCTATGTAATCCGAGACGAGTTCTAAGACATTGTCTCTCAAACACCGGAATCATTTCCATTAAGCTGGCTCTCAAATTGAACCACACGGGACATCCTTAGATTATTACCAGATTACCTTCACTCTCGATTCAAGTTGGCTGCTATGAAACAGCCATCTTGTTAGAGATAAAGCGTCCCGGACTCTCGCCCGAGCAGCATCTACATATATGTATGTTTGTCAAAATATAGATACTGATCTAGCATGATCGCAACGTATGAACAAAATAGTTTCTGATTTTTGCAAATTGATTTTCAACTTCCAGTCATCACAATACTGACGATTAACAATGACGTCGATCGTTGGACCTGATCTGTACGCGATTGAATCGTCCGCATATGCTATTGAATGGTGAAGAGAAGCTATCAAATCACTGGGGTAAATATTAAAAAGGATCGGCGAGTTCACTGTACCCTGCTGGTGTCCGTTGTTAATATCAAGTGTTTGGGTAGAAGTCACGTTGGCAATTTTCACTACGAACTTTACTTATGCCCAACCGACTGAGTTTGTAATAAAGACCTTCTAACCATACGGTGTCGGCAGCCTTTTCTAAGTCATTCAGACAGGCAACCGTGCATTGGTTCTTACATTTTGCCATTGGATATCTGACACGCGTTTCGACGCAGAATTAACAGTATTATGCCCCGCTCTGAAACCGAATTGGTTATCCGGAATGATTTGATTGTCCTCAACCCATTTAGACAGGGCTCTATGGACCACCTTCTCGAAAACCTTGCTAATAGTTGGAAGGAGACTTAACGACCGAAGATTTGATGGGTTAGAGGCATCTTTACCCCTCTTGGGTATTGGTTGCACCACCGCTGTCTTCCAGTGCACTGGATAATATGCATTGTTGAACAGGATGGTGTACATCTCTACAGCTACTGGTGGGAGGTGCCTGAGCACAACATTAGATATTCCGTCGATTCTCGCGGACATTTTTCTCTTCAGTGACTCGAAGGTCATCTGGAGATCCCCCGTTGAAATAATCAAGGTGTTCGCCCCTTCATTAGTGACAGAATTTTTTTGCCATGATCTTTGTTTTTGTTTTCAGAAATCAGTGAACATTCTAACGTAAATTTAGCGCTGTTTTACTCTCGTGTTTTTTCGAGCAAATTTTGCAATGAATGATTGAGACATTAACTTTTGTCAATAAAACCTTTATTCAAGTACATAAAGGTTTACTTTTCAAACAATTTTCATAAATTTTCATTTGCCTTTGCATGCAGCCGTGCAAGCTCAGGCTTCTTAACTTGCCAAACCTAGTTCTTGTTGAAGCTGTTGAAGAGTCTGTCCTGAGAATTGAATTAAGCGTTCGACCACGTGACATTGCTACGTATGTTAGCCCAAGTGCACACTCTGTTGTACCGATGTCCACTACGGCTCTGTCAATGGTGATGCCCCGACTTTTATGGACCGTAATTGCGCAAGCCAACTGAAGGGGAAACTGTTTCCTGGTGCATGAATCGTTTCCGTTTTTGAATCCAGCTATTTGTGGCGTTATCGGAATCAAGCTGTTGTAAACAGTTGGGTCTTGATAGTTGTCAAATTTTACCAATACTATGAACTACCCATAAAGGTGGTTATTAGAGTCTTGGATGTATAAACAATATGGACTACTGTGCCAAGAGAACTATTACGCTGCCAAAGGCGAGCCACGGTCCGAAAATTATAGAGAAGTTGTTGAGTCGATTATGCAATAATATTCGCCTGACGACGCCATCCATAAAAAGCTATATGCAAACTATGTTATCAGTCGATAATCACGAGATATCAGTGCTTGCGAAGTGATGCATTCAATTACAGGTGAACCGCTTAAACACTGTAGTCATACCTTCGCAAAACTGTACATTAACTTCGATGATTACACTTTGGTGCCTGCTGATAGAGAAACTGATGAAGAAATCATTCCAAAATCTTTTCTCGACCATTATACATCGCGTTCCGAGCCTCTTGAATCAATGTGTTTGAAGCAATTTGCCATAGAGTATCATTTTTCAAAAGGGCAACTTCTTAAATGAAGATAAAGGAGAATTCTACAAGTATTACCCAAGGTCACACCGTCTTTGAACGACGAGCAGTCAGAGATTTATGGCAAGCAAAGACTTGTACGCTTTAAGCCATGGGAGAGTATCGATGAGCTCAAAACAAATGAAACTTGGAAGGAGAGTTTCATTTGCAGTAACATTCGTGTTGGGAAATTTTTTTATGAACCATACATTAAAATTAAGTATTTTTATTCAAGATTGTATTTTGATATTGAATGATTGATGATTGAACCAAGATCCGGGATCCGCACATCGATGTTTCATCAAGAATGTAACATGTAACTATAGGTATATAGGGAGCGCCTTCAAGTGATTGGCAGTGCGCGTGAAAAAACGTTTCCATGTTAAGTCAATGAGAGCGTTTTTAGGTGATTATTTCTCCGTGGTATAACTTTTCCAAGCCTATAACAATCGCCACCTTAGACTCCATCTACAGTGGCGGACAGAGAAATAGCACTTTACCTACAAATCTTGTAATAATATAGGGTCCGCCAAATAACTTTTTTTTTTTTTTGAAAATGCTATAAAAAAAAACTACTGAATATTTTCTCAAATTTCTTTTTTTATTTGAAAGTACAATCCTTCCGGTTAATAATGGAAAATAATTTCATTCAAATGGCTGCCTCGGCTGGCCATGCAGTAGCCTACACGATCGGTCCAATTTTTAAGCACATTATCGATTGTGTGCAGCTGTATTTCACCAATGGCTTCACGAATATTGTCCTTTAAAGCGTCAATTGTCTCTGGCTTGTCGGCGTAACACTTATCTTTGACGGCACCCCACGAATAATAGTCCAACGGTCAGCTCTGCGGCTGATAATGCGATCTTCAAAAACAGGGCGCAAAACATCGAGTGTAGCTTCGGCTGTGTGGCACGTAGCGCCTTCCTGTTGAAACCAAATGTTGCCAATATCCTCCTCTTCAATTTTTGTGAACAAAGATTCGTTCAACATGGCCCGATAACGATCGCCATTGACTCTAACGGCCACTCCTTGCTCATTTTCGAAGAAAAATGGCCCAATTATGCCTCTGGACCAAAATCCGCACCAAACAGTGGCTCGTTTTGGGTGCACCGGCTTTTCAATGTATGCGTGCGGGTTTTCTGTGCCCCAAATGCGACAATTTTGCTTGTTTACATACCCGCCAAGATCAAAATGAGCTTCATCTGAAAAGATGATTTTTTCATTTTTTCACATTCTGCAACATTACCATGATTTTCAAAGTAATGTCGCAGTATTTCCCAGCGTTGTTCAAGCGTATACACAACCATATTCGTTCAGCGGAAGGATAAAACTAATTATCTGTCAAATCAGACATGAGCTAAGTGTTACCATTCACGAAATAAGCACTACTTGAAAAAAAAAACGTTAGATGGCGGATGTAGAATGTTATGTAAGAAAAAACACGATTACATTCATAAATTCTTATTCGATGTTTTCGTTATTATCTTAAGTACAGAATTCAATAATAATTTTTAACCAACTTAATTAAAAATTAATAAAAAAAAACAAAAACTTCAGAAGACTTGAAAAATGGATGTAAATAGAAATAGCACTGCAAAGAAATAACATGAAAAAAATTAGAAAATTTTTGAATTTTTTTTTTATCTTTTCATATTTTTACCTTCAGTATTTAGTGGGGTATCCTTTATTGTTTAGGACAGCAGCCAATCTCCTTGGCAAACTTTCCACAAGCCTTTGGCAACCTGTTTGCGGAATGGAATTCCAAGCTTCTTCGATGGATGTCCATAAATCATCTAAATTTCCAATTCTTTTTGTTTTTAAAGCCTTGTCCACATCATTCCACAGATTTTCGTCCGGACTCTGTGGCGGCCAACTTAAAACTTGAACCCTGTTATCCCGAAGCCAAACTTGTACATTTTTGACTGCATGCTTCGGGTCATTATCATGGACAAACCTCCAGGCTAAGGGCAGCTTTTCGCAAGCATAAGGCACCATATGATTTTGCAATATATTTTTGTACTCTTGTTGATCCATCTTGCCAGATATTCTAGCTATAGGACCAACACCATGCCACGAAAATGCTGCCCAAACCATTACGTTCCCGCCACCGTGTTTGACCATCTTCATCGTGTATTTTGGATTAATATCTTGACCTTTTGGGCGACGAACGTACATACACTTTGCCATCAGATCCAAGTCTATTGAACTTGGATTCGTCGCTCCACAAAACATTTTTCCAAAATTGAAGAGGTTTACTTAGATGTTCTTTAGCAAACACCAAACGTTTCTTAAGATTCCTGGCTGAAACAAGTGGCTTCCTCCTTGCAATGCATCCATTTAGCCCTGCCTGTATTAGCCGGTAGCGGACAAGTCTTGACGTGATATTAACACCATATTCATCTTGGATTTGGTTCCTTATGTCAGTTGACGTCTTAAATGGGTCTTTTCGACTTGCCACTACCATTGCTCTGTCCATGACTTTTGTTGTTTTTCTGGCAGGTTTTTTTCTTTGCAGGATCTCAAAGGTCTTGTGATTTTTAACATGTTTTAAGGCATTATAGATCATTTCTTTTTAACAATTCAGATCGTTTGCAATTTGCAAAATAGGCCTTCCACTTTCAAACATGTTGAAGATTACCTTCCTTTTTTCAGTCGAGCAGTGAATTCCTCTTCCCATTATTAAACTAATACGGAACTGCTTAGATATGTTTTAATACATAGAATAAAATTAAACTTACAATAAACAAATGGTGAGAATTAATTTTTTAACGCAAGAAAGTAAAAGTGCTATTTCTTTTTCCAGCTGTTTCAATGACTTAACTTACTCAAATGAAGACACGTGACTTTTTGATTTGTTTGAACCAGAAACCAGAATGAGACGTGCGTCTTTCGTACGTCTTTCCCCGTGACACCCTGAAATTTTGAAAGAAGTTCAGGTTCATAGCGACAAAACCCGTTACAAAGGAGCTTCTATCCGTGAATACGTGTGAGCTCATTTCATTTTACCGCAGTGTACTCCCGCCACACACACTCTTGGAATTATAACAATGTGCGTGATTGTTTACAAAATTTTGACAGAACTTGAGGTTCCCACGTGCTCGCCCGAGCTTGTAGGCAAACGTCGGCGGCCATTTTAAGTGGCACGTCTCATTGGTGGTTTCTGGTTTGAACGGTTGAAATTAACTGTTTTATTCGCGGAAATGTTCGATATGTACAGGGACGCCAAAAAATATATTTTAGTTTTAGCTTGAAAAAAGTTATGAGTGATAATAAGGTTGTTTATAACGGTGCTATTTCTTTTTCCGCCACTGTATGTGCAAAATTTTATCTCGATCAAGGATCTATTAAAAACAACTATTTCGTCCAGCAATTTTAAAATTCGTATCTTTAAAATCATAATGATACTACTGACATTATACGGATGTGGAACCTGGTCTCTGACTAGGAAGGAAGGCAGTCAATTTCGGATCCCTGAGAATAAAATTTTAAGGTGGAAACTAGCGAATGGAGAAAACTACACCATCAAGAACTCTCGAATTTTTATTCAGTCCCAATAATTTTTCGAATAACCAATTCGAGAAGACTAAAGTGGGTAACACACGTAGAAGAGACGGACAGTGGACAACCAGTCTAAAGAACAATGAACGGAAAATCCGGGGGAAAGGAAGACAGCAACATATATGGGAGGACAGTATAAGGATAACCTAGACCTAGAGGAAATATTACGGAACTGCGAAACATGGAAGAAACGCAATCAAGGCTTGAAGCACTGCTGTCAACGAGGCTCTGAATTTTCGAGTTCCAATGGCCGATAATAATAATAATAATAACTAGGAAATAAATTAATCATTAATAACTCCTTTTCGTAGTATGGAACTTAGTTATTTGTTTAGGTGCTATTACAGTCCAGGGTATACTACTAGAGACTCCAGATAGATAAATCTTGGGTAGAGAGAGAGAAAAATAGTTCACTTGTAAAAATCGTTATGTTACCCAATGTCAGGGGATGCAGGGAAGAAACAAGTTTTCCTTGGGCCATTCTGTTTAATTTCGGAACGTTTTGCACTATCGTCGAAGCCTATGTTTTGTTTAATATGGATTTTTATGTTTTAAATAAAAATAGTGTGCAAGTAGAGCCTGAACTCCTCTATTTTATGGGCTCTCATTTAAGTTCTTCGTATAAAGGCAATCCTCAATCTTTTCGGGATTTCGATGAGTAATAAAGTTTCAAACACGCTAAGTAAACATTTATTACATGGTTTTATTGTTCTTATCTTGATGTTTAGGCTATGGTGTAATGCCATGTGGTGCGAAAAACCGTGGGTCTCGCTTACATCCCTTCAACCGTGATAGAACCAGTACTAGTTTCTTATATTAAATAAAGCACTTCGTCCCACGCTACTCAGTTGTCCAAACTCGGAAATAATAACGAAAAGGAAAAGGAAATAAATAAAAAGGGATTGACTTACTCATTTATTGTCAACAGTGTATGTATCTGACCACATAAAAGTTCACTATGCGTTCTGGTGTCAATCACCTTTGAATTTTATAACTGTAATTTCGGGTGAGCTCACATTGGGGCAAATCATACATTGTATTAGGCAGAATGTAAGTTCCGTCGTTTTTTAGCATGTGCATTTCTATGCATTGTTGACCGTTAGTAAATAACTTGGCGGTTTGAGTAGTCTGTAATTTAATGTATAATTTTACATATCCAAGACAGTTTTTGATAAGGTGACCGTGAATAAAGAAAAGGTGTACTTCACACTTTGACTACTCAATAAGGTCCTCAAAGGCAATAACGTGATGCACGGATGGAAAAAAATGCGTGTGCCGTGTTCGAAGAGGCCGCAGTAATAGCTCGACTTCTCAAAGGAGGTTTTTAAAATCCCATTCGGATGACTTCTTTGAAAGATGTTAACGAAGAAGTGCTACAAAGTATGGATAAATACGGCCTTCAACCATTGAATCACAACAAAAGGTTAGAATTTGTGTTTCAAATCAAATTGCCTTCTATGTATTAACGAATTAAGTGAAAGAAAAATTATTAGAATATCCACAAGTGTTTCAAACTTCGCTTATCAGAATAGAGAGCGCTTTTTGGACCGACAAAAGCGACTTTTACATCAGAAGAAGGTTATGCTGTGTTGTTAGTGGGATCCCAAAGGTCCGGTGTGCGGATAAATGCTGAGCGTTATTGTCTTGTTTTGATATTTGAATGGAGAAGTTTTGTGCAAATTTCCATCGTTGACCTCCAGACAAGGTGTAATTCCAACGTTCCAATCAGAACGCTGATAAGGTAAGGTGAAAAATGCTCAAAAAAAGTTGCTGTGAACTACAACCAACGCGACAAATTCAGTCGAATCTCTTGAATCCTATCTAAGACAACCACTCCCGGAGAGTAGTGAACGAACATCTTCCGCACAAACCATCTGCACCCCGTCCAGGTTGTGTGACAATCACCATAAGAGCGCACACTCTTGAACCTGCTCGAACCCTATAAAAAAAAGAATTATGGAAGCGAAAGCTCTGCCCAAGACGGATGCCGTAATTGGTGAATACCGGCCAAAGGTAAATGCGCAAACAAGTTTCGCAACATTTTTTGGACCGATTCAATAGGAATGCGACCGATTATGTTCAGCGATTTGTCACTGTGGATAAGAGACATGGGTCCACCACTTCTCGAAACAGAAACGAAATAGCAGTTCAAGTAGTGGACGGAAGCGGCTAGTTTAGGACCAAAGAAAGCGAAGTCAATCGCATCTGCCGGAAGGGTCATGGTCAATGTGTCATGCGAAAGCGATCCTGATCATTGATTACCTTGCGAAAAGCAGAACAATTATAGGCGAATATTACCAACCTTCTTGACCAGTTGGAAGACCGGCTTGACTAAGAAAAGAATCAATGGGAAGCGCCTCGCATCTAATGAAAATGTTGAGAGAACCGTCGATTAATATTTTCACAGCTTTTCGGCTCACATCCGGAAAGGAATACTGATGTTGCAGAAACGATGATAAATAAAATCATCTTTTAACTGAAAATTGCTGTCTTTCATTGTCAGGTCGCGATATTTTCACCTGACCCTCGTAAATTATATCTTAGATTAATTTCTAAATAAAAAGTGGAAAAAGTATATTTTGTTTTCTTAAAAAAAGGTATAGTAAAGGTCGGAGTCTTAAAATTGCAGAGCCTCTCACACAGGCTTCCTGGACAAGACCTAGCTCTTAGTTTTTTTCTATTAACAAGGCCTTTAGATCATCTAAAGCATCTTAGAAATTTTTCAAATTAAACTGTAAGACTTACATGCAACTGCCTTTAATTCATATACATATGTCGTTCCCAAATCGGCCAGACTGTCTGTTAACGTGGTTGCTTTTCAAAATCTTAAATTTTGCACATTCTCTGTTCAATGTTCTCTCCATTGATGAAAAGAAGTAGGCTTGCTGTTTTATGAGGTTCCTCTGCATTGATAAAACAAAATTTGAACTTATGTCGTATAAAAATGAGATCTGTTCGATGAGTTTGAACACTCGAATTTAACCCATGAATTACGTTGAATGTTAAAAAGCTTTTCATCAGTCCATTATCCTTAATTTTATGAGTAGGAAGTTCCCAATTCAATATTTTCCAACGTATCCGTCCATTCATCAAGTAATATTCATACATCTCAACATTAGCCTTAAAGCCCTTAAGATTGAATAACTACCTGTTTATAGTATCGAGCGGACGAGGCTCAGTGTCGACTAAGTACATCATTATTACAGCGTTAACAGTTCGTTAACAAATTGCTTCGTAATGTAAACGCTGGCGTAGAAGCTACGCTTGCCTTCATTACCGAAGCGTACTTAACGTCTGAACGACCTAAAATAAAAGCAAAACACACCACTGACTCCCATCCTGCATGCACAAGCAACATGTGTACACACTGGTTTCCTTTAATGTAAAAAATGAAAATAAGCACTTCACTGGAAAGTCTAAGCAATTAAAGTCAGGCAATGCTTGAATGGTATCATTTCCACAATAAACCACCCGCTCGATTTGTACTCTTTTCCGTATACAAAGTAAAAAAGGAACAAACGCAACAAGCCACGTTAAATGGCTTTTTAGCACATGACCTTGTTGTGTATTTATCATACTATAAGCAGTTCTCGTCACGAGAACTTGCCTTTGACATAGTTCGCGTTTGTAATAGCTAGACTAAACGTAAACTTAATTTTGTTTTGTTGGATTCGTTTCAGGATGGGATTTATCATCAGTAGATGATATCGAGTGCATTGGCATTACTCACGGAATAGTCGGCGTGATATCCCTCCCGGGCGTATACGATCCACATCTTGTGATAATTAAAGAGGCCACTCCGGTTGGAGTACTTTATCCGCCACACCTGGTTTACAAGATAAAAAGCATTTGTATTTTAAGTTCGGACGAAGCAGACACCACACTCACTTCCTGCACACGACATAACCAAAACAAGTGAGTGTTCGTTAATTGGATTTCATTCTATTCTTTCTATTCGATTGCATTCTTTTGTTGCAGGAATTCCTCAACGCCGACACATAAACCAAAGATGTTCGAGGGCAGTCAGTTAATGAATAAAACCTGGGGTGCTGTTAAAAGTGCTGGAACAACGATAAAAAACACAACGCAGCAAGCTGCTGCATTAGCCTCAAATCAAGTGAAATCATCGGTTGGCATACGAGATCCGGGTCGAATAGAAAAACGAATCACCGAGGAGCTGCACAAGATATTTGATGATTCCGATAGTTTTTATTTCTGTTTTGAAAGCGACATTACAAATAATTTGCAACGACACGACGAGGAGAAGAGCAGTCACGATGAACGATTCTTTTGGAATATGTATATGCTGGAGGAAATAATCAAATTGAATGTAAGAGTGGCACGCATTTGTGTTATTTCATGTTTTTTTTCCTCTTTACGTCGGGTCGGGAATTACAGATATCACGAACACCGTTCGTGCCTCCTAAATAGAGCAACAATGTTGTGATTCAGAAACTTTTTGGCCGCAATCGATACCATATTCCGTGCCATATTTCGAATTACCATTTTGTAGTATTCTGTCTGTGTATCTGTATCTATTAACTTTTGACAAGATTAATAACGGTTTCTTATTGTGGTTAAACACTTATGGGAATATGACTCCCTTAGCAGGTAACTATATTAGTTTATTTGTTCGATATCGTTTTCAAATAGTTCTGAATGCTCCCCCTAGCTTTTCCGAGCTGCCAGTGATATATGTATGTACATCTGCGTACGTTCGTCGGTAGCGTATTCCGAAAAGAACATTTTTGTTTATGTTTATAGGATCATAATCTTTTACTTTTAAATATTGTTCATACCAGCCAATTGGAACCCAGAAATTCAAAGCCTCACTAACCACCTTTCACCAAGCCTCCATTCATCCTTATATTGTCCTCCCATATACGACGCAGCCTTCCTGGCGGTCTATTTCCTATCGGATTCCCACTCATTTTTCGTTTGATTGTTCGTTCACTGTCCATTGCCCATTTCGTATAAATCTTGGGCCTGAAAGGGTTCCTCGATTTGTTGATTGTGTAGTTTTCCCCATTCATTCGCCTGTTTCTTCGTCGTTCCAACATTGATTTTCGATGGGATCTTGTTTTCAAAGACCCGAAATCTGTTTTCCTCCTTCTTAGTCAGTAACCAGGTTTCACATCCGTAAAGTGTCACTGGCATTATTATGGTTTTATATACATATATGGATTTTAATATTGCGAGACAAAAGAGTCGTTTTCAATAGTACTCTTATGTTGGAATTCGTCCACTTTCTCAAAGTGCGAGTACAATGGGGGTGCCACGCTTGGAAGGATCCAAGTCGGTCAGTGAACTTATATTTGGTTTTCTCTTCATTAATTTCTGAGCTTAATTTCCTGAAATTATTAGACTTTCTACATTTCTCTTAACTGTTTCTTCACTACCTCCCTGCAGGTACAGATTGTCAGCATAAGCTAGAACGTATGTAATTTCATTAAGGGTTATTTCCCTCTCGTTTTCCTGAAGGGATCTCATTACAACTTCCAGCACCAAAATAAAAAGAAGTGACGAAGCGGCATATGCTTGTTTTAATCCTTCACGTTTCCCGAGTATTTCAAATAAGACGTTTTGTACTTTGTTTCTCTTTAGGCATACTTGTATCAGTTTCACCACATTTTTCGGAATCCCCAGCCTTACAAAGATATTTTCGATCGGTTTATATATGTAGTCATATACCTATGAATAGTTGGTGGACCGCTTCGTGGAATTCTTATTTCCTTTCTAGAAGCTGGCGTATAGTTAAAATCTGATCCCTCTGAAGCCACACTGGTCTCCGATTATTACCTTTGCGTAGGAAGTCAGTTTTTTTAAAGAGAATTTTGTATCAGCACCTTGTAGCAACTTGGTAGCAAAGATATTCCTTGGTAATTTGTGTGGAAAGATATTCCATTTTGTGGCTAACAGAGTTTTCCATTGCTGCTGGCTCTCCATTTACATTAAGCAGTTTATCGACATATCTCCTTTATTGGCCTGCAACTCCTTTATTTTGCGAAACGAGTTCCCAATTATCTTTGCGGATAAATTCTGGTCTGGTCTGGTATCCTTTTCGTTCAGTTTCTAGCCTTGCATCCATTGCTCTAGTGTTTTTAGCTGCACATTCTTCCTGATTTTTAGCAAATTTTTACCTATTTTATCGTCGTTTTCTATCTCGAAAGATATGGCTGAATTCCTTTCGCAGGGTGTGATATCTTGTACGCGTGATCTTGTGATCTTGTACTTGTCTTGTTTCATCGTTGGTTTCTATGCCATCTAGTCGGGCGAACGAGTTATTAATTTCGTCCTAGTATTGATGCTGTATATGAGGGTCCTTTAACTTTACAAAACTGACTTTTTTATACATTGCTATGTTCCGCTTTTGTGGCTTTTAATTTTGGCAATGATTAGCATCTGGTCTGAAACTCAATCCGCCCCTCTGTATCCTTTAACATCTAATAGGTTGGTATGTTGTAGTTTTCATTTATTATCATAAGACCATTATCGTTTGATAGGACCTGAAGACATTTTTCTCCTATTTGTTGGCCTATATATCTCATTGAAGTCCCTCAGAACTATTTTCGCATCGAAAGGTGAGCAAAAATCAAGTACCCATTGTTTCGTAAAACGCGCCCTCTGCCTCTTCATCCTTATCTTCCGTAAGACAGTGTACGTTCAAAGGTTCATAATTATAGTAGGGCTTCCGGATTTTAGCCAATAACGTCCATTACGTTCTGCACAATTTTGTTACTGATGAAGAATCCTGTTCCAAGATTTTGAATATCCGTACCACCACAAAGTATACACGTCTTTAACGGTCGTTATTGAAAGCACCCGGTCTGTACAAGCTTCGAATATTCCACTAGCCTATGCTTAAGTTTTGTGCATTTCTTTTCATGGATATTTCCCATCAGAGGGAATCTAGTTTAGCTCCGGAATATTTTATCCAAGCCAGGTTGTGTGGATGTCTTTTGATGTTGGTGTATTGTAAGGGCGTAGTGTAGAGTCATCAGCTCTCCGCCTGATTCTACCTTTTTTTTCATGGGGTAGAAATCCATTAGGAATTTAGGCGCTTCTTACGACTGGCACTCCAAGCCGCCATATAAAATAATCATCTGAAAAGTGATTTAAGTGGTAAAGGCAAAATAGAGTATCAAATATAATCAGGCACCGCAACTAGTATTGCGGTTAAGTTTTTAAGTGAAAAGTAATTACGTACGTATTTCTTACTTTTTTCACGTCTATGGCTTTTTTTAATATATAGTAAATTCGGGATCCTAACATATTAACAGTCGGATCTGGTATAATTCCAACAATATCTTCGATAACATTACTTTTCGAAAGTTATGCAAAAATTGTTTTAACAGTTTCCAAACACTTCAGAAGCATCACTTTAATTTGTCCGCTTTGTGTAGATGACTCTATAATACAAACATAGTTGAATAGCACTAATAGTCTGCTGACACTTTTAAAATGAATAAGTAAAAATTAACTTTCATTAAGCCTTTTTGGATCGATAGGATCTAACTGCTCATGCTTATCGTCAACGTCGATCTCCGAAAGTAGCGAACGAACATCTTCGACACAAACCATCTGCACCCCGTCCAGGTTGTGTGACAAAAACTATAAGAACGTACACTCTTGAACCTGCACGAAAGAAAAAAAAAACAAAAAAAAATACTCATCATACTTAATGTTTTCATTTTCTTGCGAATTGAAGGTCGTTCTTGAATTATATTACTTCTTAGCTTCCGGTCTTTGCTTTCTCTTCGGTTAAGTGTCTTTTTGATTTTCCTACTTTTTTCTACTTCTTTTAGTCGCATAAAAACTTCGTCTGAAGTAAGAACCTCATTATAAAACTTTTGCTTATGGCTTGGTTTTGTTGGTCGGTACTGTTTTTTTTTTTATTTGCTTCGACTGAGTGATTTGTATTTGAGAGTTCTTACGATAAAATCATGCGCGGGTTAAAGTTTCAGGTAAAGTCTCATCCTACATAACAAGCTGCTGTACAGGTACTATACTACAGTTATTATATTTCCACTGCACATAGACTCTCTCCACGTTTCTCCAATAAGTTCCGAAGACTTCTGCTTATTAATGCGCATACAACTTCTGCTTATTTGCAACTTTCCATTTACTATCTGTTCTGGTCCAAATACGTTTTTGTCTAATACTCTAAAAACTTATCAGTGAGGTGACTACGTAGGGACATCAATATCACCTTATTCTGCATAGCTTTCTCAATAATTAGGACGCTTATGGGACTGCAATGACTGTCGTATATTAACATCAAGAGTACCTTCTCCGTTTCAAAAAAATAAAAAATTAAGAAACGGAATTAAGCCATTGGACAACCAATTAAAAACTTGTGGTTCAGTGTTCCTGGATAACCATTTTCAGAATTCCATCTTGCAGCAACCCATTTTAAAGTGATAACCCGAGGTAATTTGGAGCCAAGTACTGTAGTAGACAGAAACACTTAAAACGCTTTTCCCTTTATATCCAACACGCGAATGCGACTGGGATCGTGATTCTGGTTTGTTGGCCTTTTGCAGTTTGTCGTAGAAATCATAGATTATGAAAGGGAAGAATATTTTTTTTAAATAGACTATTCACTCATGTTCCCACACCAATTCTTTCAGCTCTGTTTTGCTACAACGTATTCCTGAACAAGTAAAGAGGCATCGTACAATCTTATTTTCTGTTTGGTTTTTTCTGTCAGCTTGGCGGCATGTCATTTTTTTCATCGTTACATCGCTGACAGCAGTTTTAATATCATTTGTTTTGCCTTGAACTTGAAGTTTCTTTTCAAGGCATTTTTAATGAGTACCTACTTTAAATAGAACTTTTCGAAAAGGTATTTGCTAAAATGGTTTACATTTACCCCAAAGACTTGTTCACATTTGCCATATACAGTGAGTGTCATTATTATTCGGATTTTATATTAACCTTTTTTAAGCCAATCCTGTAAATACTTTTATATAAATCAGGAAATCCCACATTAGCTAAAGATGAAATTTATAATGTGGACCAATAGATTTCCAATTTTTACTCACCGTTAAGAGAAAAATTCGACAATTGAAGACAACTACAGTAGTAATCTACTATTAGGAGAAAGGCGAAACCTACGAAAGAATTGGTGAGATGTTGAATATGAGACATAATACTGTCGGCGACATCGTTCGTAGTTATAAAAATGAAGGCAGAATTGAAAAAAGTTTACTGAGAAGGAAGAACCTGTTAAAATCCAATAAATCAAAGTGAATTCTCGCGTAAGTTGTTAAGCGTTAAAATTGTTAGCGAAGTTTTATATAAATGTCGAAAGACCTTACCAACTTTAACAGTACGCTGTACTATCAGAGCGAAATGTTGTAACGGCCGAGTAGTAGCTTAAAAGCAATGGGAGGACTATCGTATAGTGTATCGCCGGGGATACTTTGCAAAAAAAGAAAATTAGAAGAAAAACGCACAAGTCGGATTTGTGTACTATTTTGCTTTATTGTCTCGTCGCGTCGTCCACGGTGGTTTGATGACAATTGATTCTTCCGTTGGAGAAATCGTCGTGACGAAGTCTCGGAACAGCTGATTTTGGTCCGTTTTTTCATTTACCAGGTCGTTGACCCACAAATCTCCGTCTGGATCTGGTGCGTGCCTGTGTGTGTTGTGTGAATTCGAAGTTTGGCAGTTTTCGAAAACTACACATACACATTCACGTGGGTGGGTGGAGCCAGTGCCTTCATTGCACGCCGGCATTATCACTTTGGTGTGCACGTGTTAAGCTTCTGAGCTCCCAAATCTTCGGCGATTACGATCATTTGCCGAGAGGTGGTTTTACCGACGGCAATTGTGTTGGTTGGTTTTGCCGACGGCAATTGCGTTGGCTGGTTTTGGCGACGGCAATTCTGTTGGTTGATGCGCTCATGTTGCGCTGCAACATCCTGGCGACTCCCGGGAGAAGTGGTTCTTTGGGCTGATCCTATGCTGCTGTCTTCACATGGATTATGGGCTGGATGTTTCCTTGGTTGGACCGGAACCCCGTTCAATGACGTGTGGACATGTAAGAGAAAGGGGGAAATTCAGAGGTGTGTGGCAATAATGGGTTATATGATATGAATTAAGATTAAATTTATACGTAATTATATATTATAAGGAACCTATTTCTATGTTATTTGGTGAATGTGCGTGCGTGCCTATGAACGTTTACTCTTCGTTGATTGTTAAAGGACATATTTTGGTTATGGGACGCTGCACTGATGAACTTGCTGTTTTGATGGTAACTACTCGGACCTTTCCATCTTTGCCTGGATGCGTTTCGGTGATCCTACCTAGTCGCCATAGGGTAGGTGGCGTTTCGTCTGGCAAAAGAACAACCTGTCCTACCTTGATGTTTTCGGTTGGTGTAAGCCATTTCGGTCGATGTTGTAGTCGCGTCAAGTATTCACCTTTCCAATTTTTCCAGAAGTGTTGCTGGAGGCGCTGCATCAGTTGCCATCGTTGCAGGTAATTTGGTTTGGAGTTGGTGAGATCTTCCTCTGGTGTGGTGTTAAGTGGTGTCCCGATTAAGAAGTGCCCTGGAGTTAAGAAAGATAAATCGTCCGGATCTTCTGACATAGGACGGAGTGGGCGAGAGTTGAGGCAAGCTTCGATTTGTGTTATGACAGTTGAGTATTCCTCGAACGTGAGCGTGTGGTGGCCAATTATGCGCTTTAGGTGGTATTTAATGGATTTCACTCCTGCTTCCCATAGTCCACCAAAGTGCGGAGCAGCTGGAGGATTGAAATGCCATTTGGTGCCGTTCGCCTGGGTTTGTTTCACGATGTCTTCGCTCCAATGCTTCGAGAACTGGGAATTTTCGGATTTCAACTGCTTCGCGGCTCCTTTGAAATTTGTCCCACAGTCGCTGTACAAGTTGGTGCAGATTCCACGACGTGCTGTGAAACGTTTGAATGCAGCGATGAAGGCGGTTGCAGTGTAATCGCTTACCAACTCCAGATGCACAGCCTTGGTGCAAAAACATACAAAGATGGCGATGTACGCCTTGGTAAGTTTGCTGCACCGACCCTTCCAGGCTTTTAATTGAATTGGGCCTGCATAATCTACCCCAGATGTTTGGAATGGTCGCGCCTGATTCACCCTTGGCGCTGGCAGCATTCCCATCAATTGCTGCATCTCCTTTACCCTAAACCTGTGGCATCTTAAACAATTGTGGATGCATTTTTTGACGTTGCTTTTGAGCTTTATGACCCAGTATTGTGCGCGTAACGTTGCCATCATGAGTTGCTGACCGCCATGAAGGGTGACCAGATGGGCATCGTGGATGATAAGTGAGGTAAGGGTGTTCTGAGAGGGCAGTATTGTCGGGTGGCGTTGCGCATAAGGTAGGTCGGCGTTTTCCAAACGACCTCCGACACGTAAAATTCCATTTCCGTCCATGAATGGTGATAGCCGCGCTAATTTGCTGGTTTTTGGAATGGACTTACCAGTTGAGAGATTCGCCATTTCATCTGGGAACTCTTCGAATTGCACCAGCTTGATTAGGCGCATACGTGCTGTCGATATCTCCTCTGGTGACAGTGCCCCCGTTAGTAGAGGCGACATTCCCTTTGCTTTGCTTCGGAGATTGGCGAAGAAGCGAAGCCAGTACGACGTTGCTCGAAGTAGGCGCTGTAAAGAGGAGAACCGAGTTAACAAACTGTTGACCTTAAGAGCGGTGACGTGAGCGCAGAGATGAGGAATGAACGAGTGCCCGACTGCGAGAACGTCACATCCCTTAACCTTTGGTTTCCTTGTTGATTTCATCTCCAGGTCCGTCATGAAGGCCTCCTGTGGCGGTTGTTGCTGTTCCTCTACATTTTGTAGAAATGCCGGTCCGTACCACCATAGGTTGCTCTGACGAAGATCTCGTGGTGACATTCCTCGTGATGCTATGTCCGCAGGGTTCTCTTTCGAAGGAACGTACCTCCAACAGTTGACATCTGTAAGCTCCTGGATCTCTGACACCCGATTGGCGACGAATGCTGTTCTGGTGTGTGGTGAGGACCTTATCCATGCCAAAGTTATCTGCGAATCACACCATGCGAATGTGGTTGCGGACTCCATGTTCAAGGTTCGTTTTGTGTAAACCAACAGTCGAGATAACAATTGTGCTCCACACAATTCTAATCGAGCCAGTGACTTGGTCTGTATTGGCGCCACTCTGGTTTTCGAGATTAAAAGATTCGTGGTTACTCGGCCATGTTGAAGGACTCGCAGAAATATTGTGGCAGCGTACGCTTTCTCCGATGCGTCGCAAAACCCATGTACTTCCACTGAGGCGCCCTTGGTGTATCTGATCCAACGCGGTATTTCTATTGTGTTAAGGTGCTTTAGCTCCGTCTTCAGATCGTGCCAGGATTGTACAATTGGCTTCGGAAGTTGCTCGTCCCATGATTGTTTTTCTTTCCATATTTGTTGCATCAACATTTTTCCCAAGATGATGCAGGGCGAAATCCAACCCATGGGGTCATAAAGACGGGCAATGTCTGATAAGATTGTACGTTTCGTGGTACGTTCGCTGTTTCGTACATCAATTCTGAAGGTGAACTTATCGGTTGCTGGGTGCCATTGGATGCCTAATGTTTTCACCGTGTTGCCCTCATCGAAAGCAAGAGGTAGGTTTACCTCTCTGTCGTCCTTTGGAATGGATTCTAGTAGTCTAGAAGAGTTGCTTATCCATTTTCTTAATGGCAGGCCTGCCCGTTTTAACATGCAGGTGAGCTGGGTTTGCATCTCCATGGCTTCTGCTACAGAGTCTGCCCCGTGAATCAGATCATCTACGTAGAAGTTGTTTCTGGCGATGTCCGAGGCGATTGGGTACTCCGCTTGCTCGTCGATTGCCACTTGTTGTAGTGTTCGGACCGCTAAATATGGGGCTGAAGCAGTGCCGAACGTTACGGTGTTCAGCCGATACGTTTTTATTTCGCCTCCTGGGAAATCTCTCCATAAAATCAGCTGGAACTCTGCGTCTGCTGGCGTGACCCAAATTTGCCGGTACATCTTCTCGATGTCGGCAGCGATCGCGATGCGATGTTTTCGAAATCGAGCTATATGGTCGACTATGTCATCTTGAAGTCGGGGTCCTACACATAAATGGTCGTTGAGCGAGGTGCCGTCAGAAGATTTGCAGGATGCATCGAAGACAATTCGCAACTTCGTTGTTGAGCTGCCTTCTTTGAAAACGGCATGATGAGGCATGTAATAGTGAGCTTCCGAGAGCGTGTTTGGATCTATCTCGGTCATATGCCCTAGCTGTTTGTATTCCTCAAACACTCGCTTGTACTCCTCATAGAACGACGGATTGCGTTGGAACCTTCTTTCCAATTGGAGGAACCTTGAAAATGCTGATCCTTGCGAGAGTCCAATCACTGGGCGCGATGCATCTTTGAATGGAAGTTCAACCATGTATCTTCCATCTGTCTGGCGACGATGAGTCCCTTTGAAGTGCATCTCGCATCGTTCTTCTTCCTCGGATAACGGTCTCTTGGTCTGGATCTCTTCAAGTTCCCAGAACCTCTGAAGCATGTTGTCCAGAGTTTGGGTTTCGGTGCTGAGATGGAGAGATGTTATCTTCCGTGGTGAATCCGATGCAATGCTTCCAGATAGAACCCATCCTAACTCCGTCCGTTGAGCCATGGGAGTTCCCGTTTCGCCCTTAACTATGCCGTCCAAGACGATGTTTGGATATACGTCGCTACCGAGAATAATGTCGACCTTGTTCGCCTTGCTAAATAATGGATCCGCAAGCTTCAGTCCTCGTATGTGACTCCAATCGGTTCGCTGCAGATCGCGAGGAGGTAACATGGCAGTGAGCTTAGGTAATACCCACGCCCTTACACCTAACTTGAAACCAGACCCTACATTGGACATTATGGTGAACGAAACTCCATGTTTAGCTACGCTTGCGCTACTTCCACCTATGCCGAGAATCTCTACCCTACTCCTTTCCCGTTTTAATCCTAATGCCTCAACTGCGGAATTGCAAATAAACGACGCTTCTGATCCCGGATCTAACAACGCCCTTAGCACTATTGGTTGCCCGCTAGTAGTCAATGCTTTGACCAGAGCCGTAGCTAAAAGTACCGACTTGGCTTCGACTATCGACGCGTTATGCGCTGAGGCCCTTCTGTGAGTGGAGGCAGGAGTTCCTGTTTCGTAACGAGGAGAAGAGGATGGGGATGGATTGAGATCTGACTGATCGAGTTCTTGGTCTTGGGATACCTTGGTTGGCTCAGCTGCATGTAGGAATGAATGGTGTCTTTGTTGACACGTGGAACAGGTAAACTTGCTGGGACAGCTTATAGTGAAGTGTGCGTTCGATAGGCAATTGAAGCACAGCTTCTTGGTTTTTACCAATTCTTGCCGTTTTTTTGTGTCAAGAGCCTTAAACTTGAAGCAGTTTCGAATGGCGTGCGAACCTTGGCACATTGTACACCTAGATGTTGTTGTGTTGTGCGCGTGAACAGCTCCCATCGGATTCCGTCTAACCTTACCTTGGGACATGGTCTGCTGCTGCGGCTCCATTACCTCCAGCGTCCTTGCTCTCATTAGGATGAAATCTTCCAGGACGTTATATGTTGGATAATCGGAGTGCGATGCGATGTGGGCTTCCCAATATCCTCGAGTCGCTGCGGGAAGCTTTTGAACCGTATGAAAGATGAGGACATCATCCCAAGCTTCCACAGATACTCCAAGATGTTTTAGCGACTGCTTCGCTTCATTGGTGACATCTACCAATGCCTTCAGATCAGTAGATGATTCGGTCTTGACTTTCGGCTGATCAAAGAGCAACTTGAATTGGCTCTCCTTTAGTAGTCGAACATTTTGGTACCGCTTGACTAGCAATGCCCATGCTGCTTCAAAACTGGCATCCGTATTCCTTAGTAAACGCTCCGCTTCTCCTGTTAAATTCCCCTTGAGGTATTGCAACTTCTGTGCGTCTGAGATGGATGTGTTTCGGTTGATTAAACCCTCAAACAATCCCTTAAACTCTTGCCACCGTTGCAATGAACCGTCAAATGTGGGAATCTTCATGGGAGGAAGTTTTAAATCGACTGACGGACCTGACCCGGAGCAACCTGAACTGTTCATCTCCGCGGCAGGTAGCCTTTCCTTTAATTCGCACGAATATTGGAAAAACTGTTCTTTCAATTTGTGGAATGTTAGCGACTCTAAGTAATTATTTTTTATTTCTTCCATGGAGGATTCAATTATTTTTTGGTGGAGCGACCTAGCTTCATTGAACAATGTTTCAACATTCCCTAACCGCGCCTCGACCATATGTATTGAAACCTTTGCTTCCCCTAACCGTAAATATGCCTTATAGTCGGCATCTAATTCTTGAGCAATTGCCTGAACTGCATCTATCCAATTAGCCAATTTACCCTTACTCATGGTTTTTTTGGTTTTGAACCGACGAGTTCACCGAGTCACCACGCAACACAATACACCGTTTAATATTATATATGTACATATATGATTGAATTAAATGCTAAGCTTATATTATAATAAAATGAATGCCACACACCTGGAATAAGCGTTGCTCCTATGATGATCGTCTCAACTTGATGATCTGATGATCTGCGGTGATGTTGATTGTTGATTGCCGGTCACCTTTGTTTGTCGTGCGGAAATTACACAAACCGACCCTTTTTCCCTTTGACGCGAACACACGAACACTGTTCTACGCGTAAAATTGCCGGAACGAATGCTTTCAACCTGTCGAAAGTGGTTTATTAAAAAACGCGAACCGACGGCGGATGAACTATCCGGCTCGAAGGACCAAACTGTATCGCCGGGGATACTTTGCAAAAAAAGAAAATTAGAAGAAAAACGCACAAGTCGGATTTGTGTACTATTTTGCTTTATTGTCTCGTCGCGTCGTCCACGGTGGTTTGATGACAATTGATTCTTCCGTTGGAGAAATCGTCGTGACGAAGTCTCGGAACAGCTGATTTTGGTCCGTTTTTTCATTTACCAGGTCGTTGACCCACAAATCTCCGTCTGGATCTGGTGCGTGCCTGTGTGTGTTGTGTGAATTCGAAGTTTGGCAGTTTTCGAAAACTACACATACACATTCACGTGGGTGGGTGGAGCCAGTGCCTTCATTGCACGCCGGCATTATCACTTTGGTGTGCACGTGTTAAGCTTCTGAGCTCCCAAATCTTCGGCGATTACGATCATTTGCCGAGAGGTGGTTTTACCGACGGCAATTGTGTTGGTTGGTTTTGCCGACGGCAATTGCGTTGGCTGGTTTTGGCGACGGCAATTCTGTTGGTTGATGCGCTCATGTTGCGCTGCAACATATAGCGAATGTCAAATGAGAAGTTAAAAGGTAAAAATATAACACCCACAATAAAGCTTGTAGCAGGGTATGTCTTGTTATGGGTTGCTTATCAAGTAGAAGTGTCTGGTGTTTATCGATGAAATCATAAACAAGACAACTTATTTAAACATTTTCAAAGAAAATTTAACACAATCTGGCGAAAAGTGGGAATTTCGCGGGTTTTAAAGTTATACCAAGACAATGATCCCAAGCATAAGGCCGATACTGTTCGTGAATGGCTACTTTATATTTGTCCAAAAGTGATCGGAATGCCGAAATCAGTATTGAGTACCTAAAAAAATTATTTCTCATATGCCAAACCTTCTTAATGAGGTTATTAAAAATAATGTTTATTTCATAAAATATTAATAAAAATGTTTAAAACGCGAATATTAATGAAGCCTGTAATTTTGAGTCCTTTTTGACTTTTGATTTTTATAATTTTTTTGAATCAATATTTTTAGAAATGAAATGCCACAAAATAATCTCTAAATACTATATAGAATTTAATATAAAATACAATATATTGGCCTTTATTATTTTCACACAAAATATTAACATTTAAAAAAAAGATTTTTAATACTGGAAAAGGATAGTATCTATTCAAGTATTGTAAACTTCTTCAAAATAGTTTTAAATATAAATAAGACATGATGGTATCACTTAACGTTTTAATATAAATAACTTTTTATACGAGGGCTATCCAAAAGTAATGATAATAGATTATTTCCAGTTCGCATAAAAATCAAAAACATTTTTTTTCTTGCTCGAACACCCAATAATTTAACGTGGGCATATAAATACGCCCCGTCTTATAAACACATCACAGACCTCGCTTCCCAGGAGGTACATTCATTTGAATACGAACCGTCGAAGCGATAACATGAAAATGAAGAAAGACGAAATGTCATCAAGTACTTCTCCTTGAAAAAACTGTCTACCAACAATTTACACAGTAACTTGGTGAAAACATTGGGGAGTCTGCATTGGAGTAAGGGTGTACTCCAAAGTAGCACGCTGGCCCAATAAGTTTAAGTTAGACAAAAAGACGATCGATGGACCGATGGGATTCAAAATGCTTGAAGGAACATATCAAATGGAAGAAATTTGATTACTATAGCGAATCAAGATCGCTCTTAAGGCGTTTTGGTAGGGTCAAGACAAAGAATTTTTTTCTAACTGAATCTCGGGCTTAGAAATAAGATGTACATAATCGAAAAATAAATCATTTTTATAACTATAATCACCGTGTTTTATTTTCATTATCATTACTTTTGGATCATTTTGAATATTTTCTGCGGAGTGGAGGCAAAATATTTTTGTTGATCAAGAGTTGGATGTAGCCAGTATTGTTACTTATTATTTTTGAGTATTTTCATTTATTATTCTTTAAGAAAAGAGCCTCAGTCAGGCTAACTACAATATATTAACTATTTAAAACGCACTTATGCGGGCAATTTAAAGTAGACAGCAAGTTCTTAAAACTATAGCAGTATCTTATGCTTAAGTTAATCGAATTAAAAGGACGGTTTCTTAGTTGTAGCCAAAAAATAATTAGCCATACTCTCTGATAACAACGCCGCGACAACTTCTACGGACTCGGTTATAATCACATCCTCTGTTTATAGAGTAAAAAGAGTAAAAAGTGCACTAATCGAAAATCGTACTCTACTGGATTTCATGCCATAAAGACTGGTTAGACTACAGCAGTTGCTATGATATTACAAACGTACACTTCGCTAATGTCCCGCCCTTTTAAACAAAAGAATTAGTGACCTAGAAAAATAACTTGTTTATTTATCAATTGTCAAAGTCTTGGGTTTGTTCAAATAATTTCCCTTCTTTAGTTTCCTAGGTTTTCGTAATTTGAAGACAGTGTATCAGAGCTTCAGAGCTATTGCAAACCACTGGTCTGCTACAAGGACTTTGCCAACAAACTCCTGAAAAGAGACATTGCGAAAAATTTGGATTTTGTTATCGGGTCAGTGGTCACTGATCCAAGAATATATTCATTGCATTTTTATTTAACTTCTGGGATCCTTGTGGCGAAACGAAGACGCCTTTACCTTGTTTGTTATTGGTCGGTCTGTTAGTTCACATATGATAGTTTCAGGTGGAATAGTGATCCATGTCTTTCAGTATTTTTCGGCCCTACATACCTTTGTCCGTTTCAACGCGAATTACATATTTTTTCAACAGTTTCGTAAACGTTTTGAACACTAACTTTGCATAGTGTAATTTTTATACTTTTCCTCTCCTTAGATACATATTTATTTAATAACTTATCCACTCTGTATTAATTAGGATAAAACATGGATTCTACCGATAATGCAGGGATTTGTTCAAGTAGAGCAATGTGTGATTGGAAATGAATGTTTTACATTAGCTTTAGTATCTCGACGATCACGTCATCGTGCAGGTACCAGGTAAAACCCATTTGATATCTTTCAATAGACGGTCATTCAGATTTTATTTTGCAGATACAAACGACGAGGAGTCGACGATAATGGCAATTGCGCCAACTACGTCGAAACTGAACAAATTCTTTCGTTTCGCCATCATCAGTTGTCTTTCACTCAAGTTAGAGGCTCGATTCCGATATATTGGAGTCAACCTGGATACAAATACCGGCCACCTCCCCGACTTGATAGAGGCATGTGTACTTAAGTCTCTACAATAGCTGGAAAGAAGAAAAACATTTTTTTGCATTGCAGGTGAAGTGGAGACCCAAGAGGCGTTTGAAAAACATTTCCGCAATGAACTTAGTATATACGACGGTGTATGCATTGTAAATTTGGTTGAACAAAGCGGAAAGGAAAAAATTATTGGCGATGCATATGCTAAGCATGTGCTGCGTTATGACAGCGATCAACTGATATACGTTTCCTTTGATTTCCACGACTATTGGTAACTACACAACAAGCATGTCAAAGATTATTCATGACATGTTTTTCTTTTTTTTATTAAGTCGCGGTATGAAGTTTGAAAATGTGTCCGCATTAGTGGAAGCGTTAGCGCCTGAGGCTGGTGCAATGGGATTTCATTGGCGCGATGTTCGCGGCGTTATTTGTAATCAAAAATCAGTATTTCGCGTTAACTGCATGGATTGCCTCGATCGGACGAATGTGGTACAAACTGCAATAGGGAAAGCTGTGCTTGAATCACAACTCGTTAAGTTGGGATTGTCGCCACCTTATACTCCGATCCCTGAACAATTGAAGGCGCCATTCATGGTTCTCTGGGCCAATAATGGTGATATTATAAGCCGTCAATATGCCGGAACTAACGCCTTGAAGGTAAAAGTCCTTTTTATTATTTATAATGTCTCAGCACTCATGATTGCTCAGTGTTTCTCCAAGATATTTTGATCACTTAACCCAATATCCACAATTTTTCTCGCTTAATATTTTATATATCTGCTTTCTAGGGAGACTACACTCGGACGGGTGAAAGGAAACTAACAGGAATGGTCAAAGATGGAATGAATTCTGCAAACCGGTGAGTTCTTAAAGAATCTGCAATTTTTTTCATTTCTTCTTTTCCTGTGATTTTTTTCTTACATTTAGTTTTATTAGTGTTATTCTAATATGTGGACTTGTTTTCCACTTGTAGTAAAGACGTAGTGTCCTGCCGTTGTATTACAATCTACTAACTGAACATGAACTGTAATACTTACTTAAATTAAACATCCAAAGGGTCTATTAGGAAATTGGCGTTGATCATTTACAGTTTTTTTTTTATTTTCTTTTCTACTATAAAACATGTGAGGTTTTGTCATTCTTCTTATTTAATAGTTGAAATTCCATTGAAAGAGATTTAAAATTCACAGTGGACCAAAGTAAATTCTTTATCATACAATAATCACCAACTGGATTCTACTTTTAGCCATAGACAAACATTTTGTATAAGGAGCATTTGCAGTAAAACCTTTTACAGCTTTATCTCCAAGTAAATACCAAATCAACTCATTTACATATGTAAATATTAAATTAAATTTGAAGTTTTTAATTGAGAATCCCCATCGCTCCCGAAAAAAAATTATTTGATATATACAGTTACGATCTATTTTAATTAATTAAACAGGAGTCATCTTTGAATGTCCAACTGCAACATAGTCAAATTAATGTTATATACAAATATAGGGACTGACAGTCTCCGTCTAGCCCTCATAGTGTATAGGTCTTTGCTTAGTGGTTTTTTCTTTCCTTTTTTTTTCACGACACGGGCGCGATCCCTCCCATCATGGGGCCTAAATCGAAGAGGAATCGGCTTAGTGTGGTCTCCTCTGGGACGCCACCAACAGTCCCCTCGTCTAAATCTTAATACGACCAGTACCAGACAGGAGAAATATCCATCTCTTCCTCAAAAGATAAATACTAAAAATTCTAAATTCGTCACATTATCTCCAAAGGATATAAACAATCTGCTCTCCTCTGTTAGCACATTCGTTTTTAGGAAAGCCATAGACGCAGTACAGAATACGAGAGCGCAACTCACTCTCAAATTGGCGGAGAAATTCACTGCCATAAATAACTTGGCAATGTCCAGTAACTGCACAATCGCATTAACTCTTCTAAAGGAATGGTATTGGCTCTATGCCTTATAAACCTTTCTGAAAATGAAATCATTTTAGAGTTTAAATCTCAAAATGTTACGCACATCTACAAATTTGCTAAGCAGGTAGACAGTAAATCAGTCCTTCTTTTTTGATACTCCAAAATTAAAACTTCTAACAAATGCACTATGGCGGAAGCCAAGGGTATTTATAACTCATAAAACCTCACACTAGTAAATTTCTTCATCATAACTTAGTCAACAATAGCTAAGACTCACTCCACAATACCCAACAAAGGTTCACAACCATCAAACACATCTAAGTCAAGCAACATGCCCTTGTGCACAATATTGCCAGTACTTCACGACCATTTCCTTTTTCTTCCAACCAATAACGATGTCAATGCTTAACCCCAATGATAAGCCACATTATGACATTATGAATCGCGATCACTTACTAAAACACATCAAACTCATCAAACTCGCTCTGACAATACGGCTGTTTCATTGCATCCTACTAGATTCCAGAATGAAGATAATCTGCTACATGGCCTTAATCAGGCCTATGATTGCCTATGAGCCGTGTGGTTCAATGTGGGAGCCAGCTTAACGGAAAGTATTTGGGTGTTGATTGAAAATGTCTCACGACTTACTGTCTCCGAGAGGGTGTGTCTTAATGTTTTTGTTCTCTCCGGAATCACTCCTCTTTCTGGATCAATGCGGGCTCACTCAGGTTAGAATAGCGGTTCCGCTTATCCTGCTGTACAAAAATAGAGAATACGATTATGAAGTATCGTCAGTAAGAGATTTAGTCGAAGCACTAGACATCTCATTATGCAGAGGGAGAAATATTTTGGCTGAAGTTTTGGTTTTTTTTTTTTTGTTTTGGAGGCTTCTACTATCTGTTTGAGCACTCAGACGTAAATACTGGTCCATTGTAGACTGACACCTTTCTTTATTGTATTTTCCCCGTTGTCTGCTGTGTCATCTTCCTCACAGCATGCAGCACAGGTAATCGCCTCACTGATGCCTAGTACGTAGAGATGCTTAGCAAAAGTGTAATGGCCCGTAATGACGCCCGCTAGCCTTCTGCAATCATTTCTCCTTAAGGATAAGAAGAATGTTGCAGACATCAGGGTGTATGCTCTTAGTCACCCTGCATTGTGGATATTCCCTCCATCTACGACTAAGTGCATTAAAGACCCAGTCGTTGATGTCAGATTTGACCATGGAAGCAGGTAGACCTAAGGCGGGTTCAGGTCCTGAGAAACTCTCCTCTGAGCCCCTTTTAGCGAATTCATCGGAGATCTCATACGATCGATACGAGATGTCGACAAGTTCCAAGTTGACGTTGAGAGTGCTACACTGTGGAATAATAAAGATGATAAGATAGGCAATTGAAAGAAAGAACATAAGAATCTAGTCACAGAGAAGGCACATACAGCTGCGGTAAAAAAAATAGCACTACTCCAAAGTAATGAAAAAAGAACGTTGATTACGCGGCATAAATATAACTACTGTTACAAAAACCTATATAACCCCATAGCAAATCCAATTAACTTTTTTTTGAGAAGAATTAATCAAGTATATTTACAAACATAATTTTCGAATAAAATATTTTCTTCACATAATTTAACTTGTTGCCGGTAAAAATAATAGCACCATCAGAAATAAGGAATCAAAATAAAAACTTGAAATAATTTTGTTTGCAAAAATTGTTTAATTATACATATGTAGGTGCAATTTCCGTGCAGGGACGGGTTAAGAATATCCCTGCAGCGATAGCTCTCGCTTGTCGTAAAAGGCGACTAAAACAAAGGTAAACAAAAATCACATCTAGGCAATTTAGAAAACACCAAAGTGAGCCTAGGGACACATATACCACCATTAAACTGCCCCACAAGTGTACATGCAAATCAGTGGGTTGATACGACTGGAGATCACCGGTGTTGTAAGAGTAAGATCAAACAAAAAAAAAAATGGAGCATGCCCGTGTCACAAAAAAAAAAAAGGTAGGCCGAAAAACAATTGGTGCAAACAAATGCAAAAACACCAGCATTTGATTGGCCTCAGCGATGAAGTATTCCCAAACCGGGAAGCCTGCCGCTACTTTCTGAGGTCAAACCGGGGGACCCCACAAGCGGACCAGTAGGAATGCAGTTAAGTGGGAAGGTTATGGTCCTACACTTCTGACCATAACAACGCCGGAAAAAGGAAAAGAAGAAGATGTTGGTGCAATAAAAATTGAACCACGGATAAATTCGTTCGCGACAGTTTATTGGTAACAACGATTGAGAGCCTAAAAGTATTTCACGGCTCTATTTATTGGAGGGCGATTTACATATGTCAACGGGAGGATCATCCGATATTTTTAGTATATAGATATTACATAGATATAGAAATAGTTACTAGAAAGTACATGGATACATACTTGTTTCGACCATTTAGCAGACAGTGTCCTTTACAAGTGCGCTTACACTGTCATTTAATTGTATTATTAAATAATTGCCTACACATAATTAATATTTTGTTGCATGACCTTTGTTGGAAATTACTGCTATGCAACGCCACAGTGGTCTGAGCGCGGAAAAAAGGTGTTTGGAAAAAGTCATATGTAGTATTTTAAGTTTTATGTCTAAGTACACTTAGATAACCCAAGCATATTATTTCAAAGCATGTTTTAATATATATATTTTATGTTCTTATTTACAAGTCCTCAAAGTTGAAAAAAAAATTTATTCAAGCCGCGAACCATATTTTCAACAAACTTATAAATGCCTTTTTCCGAAGTTCCTTATAATTTCTTTGCGTACCTTTATTTTAAAAATAAACTAAAATCAATACATTGACCCAGTTCTGAGAAATTCGTTATTTTGCGAAAGAATTTATTTCTTCCTGCCATATTTTTCAACTTTCAATTCAATTTTCATAGTTTTTATGATAGTATAAATACAGCAGATAGTGAAGTGACAGTAAATAATTGAATCTGAGTTGTTGGAGCGATAACATCTCCCCATCAAAATGATTTCAATCTCAATTCCTTATTCAGTGTTGTGTAGCGAACTTTGGACTAATGGTCGTAATGTACAAAATCTACGACCATATTTCGAAAAGGAGTACCCCAACTTAACTTCTGAGCAAATAGATATCGTGATATCAGAAGTACAGAAACGTTTTTTTTTTCCCAATTTTCAAGTCGGTGGATCACAGTTTATAGAATCAAAAGCAATTTTGAAAAAAAAACACGGATTGGCTCTAAGGAATTTTCGAAATAGAATTCAACCAAAATATACTGCCCGAAAGGTCAACTAGTAATGGAAGACCACGAAAGAGTTTTGAAGAATGCTGTGATCGAGCTAAAAGGTATAAAAGAGACCAAATTAGGAATATATTTCCTGAAGAAGAGATAAACTATGCAGCAACATCAGAAAGTTTTTCCTCTTCACATTTTCATCCAGATAAGGCTCTTGCATTATTTATGCAAGCAGAATTGTCGAAACACCAATATGAAGTATTGAGACATGCCCTTAAAGATGAAGGACATGATGTTTTTCCACCGTATGATAAATTGCTAGAGGCAAAGAAAAGGTGCTATCCTTTAGATATACACATTACGGAAACCTCAGCAAGTGTGAAACTGCAAAATTTGCTAGACCACACTGCAACAAGGTTATTAGAAAGAAAAACAGCAGAAGAGATAACCACAATTGAAGGTTTTTAACACTCTTTTTAACACACTTTAACACTCTATACTAAATGGGGATGTGATGGTTCCTCAGGACAATCCCAGTACAGCCAAAAATTTGACCATGAAAAAACTTCGGACGCTAATATGTTTATGATATCTTTGGTACTAATTCAAATGACTATGAGGGATAATAAAGATATTATTGTGTGGAATAACGATCGACCATCCTCTACAAGATACTGCAGAGCTATCCAATTTTCTTTTCTTAAAGAATCTGCAGAAATTATACAAGATGAGAAACAAAGAATTGACACCGAAATCAGTAATTTATCTCAGACGATAGTTCAAATGGGCAGTCGTCAGCTCACAGTCAACCATAAACTCATGTTCACAATGCTGGACGGGAAGACAGCTCAAACTGTAACAGGAACTCCTGTAGCCTCTTCCTGTTTTATATGTGGAACTACAACTTCGGGAATGAATAACCTGACACAAATAAAAAACAAACCTGTAAACAGAGAAGCTTTGAAATTTGGAATGTCTCCTCTTCACGCTCGTATAAAATGTATGGAGTGTATCCTCCATGTTGCCTACAATTTGCCATTTAAAACATGGAGAACTAACAATGAGACCCGACAAATTAGAGATGCTCAGAAGAAAAAAATTCAGCAGGAATTTCGTGAAAAACTGGGCATCATTGTTGATGTTGTAAGACGGGGTACTAGGACAAGTAATGACGGCAACACATCCAGGAGATTCTTTGTCAATCCAACCATCATTTCAGAAATCACTGGATTCAGTGAACACCTAATTCGACGATTTGCTGTTATTCTTGAAGTAATTACATGGAATGAAAAAATTGATTTCACAAAATATGCAGAGTACGCATGGGAAACTGCACAAATTTTTGTCGAGAGTTATAAATGGTATAACATGCCAGCAACCGTACATAAAATGTTGATCCATGGAGAAGAAATCATTAAAAATTGTGCATTTCCTGTTGGATCACTCTCTGAGGAAGCCCAAGAATGTCGAAATAAGGATTATAGAGCGTAGCGCAGGTTTAATTCGAGAAAGTGCAGCCGAATTGCGACGAATGAAGATGTGATGCATCGTATCCTCATATCCTCAGATCCAATAATAACAGGCTTAAGGCCACAGGCAAAAAAGAAAATACTACCAATCAGCGAAGACTTACAAACCTCATTTTAGCATCATAAAATAACTACTACGTACTACTACTTATTTTTTTTATAAATACTATTTAATAATTGAATAAATGTGTTATTTATGTTTTTAATATTATTTTTCAAGTATTTCTTTTGTATGTACATAATTTATGATACTTTTTTTAAATAAAAAGTTCAGATTTTACTAAAAATTAAATACTATTATTTCAGTACAACATCAAAACCCTCAAGTTTTAAAAAAAATGTGAATAACTTTTTTCTAGTAATTTTTTTTTTAACCAAATTTTCACCAAGTATGTATAAGACCAACTTAGACATGTGTGCCAAATTTCATTAAATTCCGTTAAATAGTTCAGATCTAACAAGCTTTTTTCCGCTCTCCCATACAAATCAAACCACTGTGCGCCGTGTCATTGAATCAACCAACCGCATTTCATCGAAGCAAATGACAGCATGAATTCATTTCTTATTTGAACATAAAGGTGCTGTTCCAGTGCAGATTTTATTCAATAAATTGGACCAACACCATGGTATGAAAAACATCTACATATCTGCAACCAGCATGTTTCACCGTTTTTATGTTGTAAGGCTAAATGCCATGTTTGGAGGTCTTAGAATAAAACAACGAGATCCAACATCACCAAAAAGCACCATTTTGCTTTCATCTGCATATAGAATGTTCCACCACTTTTGAATTGGCCAATCGATGTGGTTTCGATCAAACTTCAACCTCTTATTCACATAACATAGTCTGAGCAGCGGAACTTTTCTTGAACTATAGGCCTTCAAATTTTTCTCCCTCAATCTCTGACGAATAGTTCCAACCGTTGCCGAAACATTCAGCTCCCTTTTTATTTCGACGGCTGACTTGAAGGGATCCTTTTTCGAAAGTCTTACAATACGCTTGACCAAATGTGGTTATATAGCTGCTTTTCTACTACGACTTTCTGTCTTCCGCTGGCCCCCTTTCAATTCGGTTTCCGGAAAGGAAAGAACGTTGAAGACGCATGGACCTTTGTTAAGTCCCATGTCAATGCCGCGAACAACAGGTCCAAGTATATCTTGAGCGTCTTTATTGATTTTAAAAGCGCCTTTGATTACTTGAGCTGGGACAGGGTGTTAGCTAGGCTACAGGAGCTAGGCTGCCGGGAAATTAGTCTCTGAAAGAGCTATTTCTTCGGTAGGTTCTGGTGTGAATGAGTCGGTTAGAGTAAATGTTGAGCGTGGGTGTCCGCAGGGATCCATTTGCGGTCCATTTATATGGAACCTCATGATGGATCCTCTGCTAGAAACGCTAAGCACACGCTCTAAGTGTTGTGCGTATGCAGACGACCTGCTTATCCTTCTTGAAGCTCAGTCTAGAGCCGAGCTCGAAAGGAAGGCTGAGCAGGTTCTCCCTATCGTTCAAGATTGGAGTGAGTGTAGCCGAGGAAAAGACTGCCTCAATGTTGCTTAAGGGCAACTTGGCATACAGTCGACATCCGACGGTACGCATGAATGGGGTGAGTATCAGGTATGTGACGGAAGTCAAATATCTTGGTATCACAGTGGGTGAAAGGATGAGGTTCAAGCCTCATCTTGTGAATCTGGGTGACCGTATGTGCGGCGTGGTTGAACAGATTACGCGAATAATTAGCACGGACTGGGGCCTGAGTAGGCGTGCTGTTCGTACCATATACTCCGGTCTCCTGGTTGCTTGCACAACCTTTGGATCATCGGTGTGGTATGATTCAGTCATTCCTGTATCGGGCCGAAACCGCGTACTGCAATGCCAGAGGAAGGCACTCCTAGCCTGGTTGCCTGTGTGCCGGACAGCTTCCACTGCCGCAATACAGGTCCTCCTGGGAGTCCTCCTCTTGATCTTGAGATCATTAAAAGAGGAATTGCCTTCAAGGTAAAAAGGGGCTTGCAGTTAACCAGTAGAGACTGGTTATCTGGCAGGTCGATGGAAGGACTATCGACCGGGGAACGTAAGACCCTGCTTGATGGCTGCGTTCTATCTGAGTGGCAGACCAGATGGAACGAAGCCCAAATGGGTAGGGTCACATATCGTTTCCTGGAGGATGTCTCCTTCATGAGTAGGAATCCGGAACTGAGTTTTGGCCTCAGTTTCGGTTTCCTCCTGGCGGGACATGGGTCCATGAATGCGTTCCTGTATAGAATGCGCCTCAGTCAGGAGACCGGTTGTAGGTGTGGTTCCCCCTTCGAGGATTGGGTGCATGTTCTGTGCGTGTGCCCATTATATTCGGATCTTAGGGACCTAGATGCTGTGGGGGTTAGGTACGAGGGTGAAGTGTGTGACGTGAGCGGTGTCTTCACTGCACCGTCACACATTGAAAGGATGTGTTCATACGCAAACTCAGTTTTTGCTAGGCGACGGGCTAGGAGGTACTAACTTTACCTCCTGCCCACATCCCAATTCTCCCTTCTTCCCATCCCAATTCCCCTTTCCATTCCTTCCTCCTTTCCTCATTCCTTTCCTCTCCTTCTCCTCTCCCTATCTCCTTCTTCCCTTCCTTTTCTATAGAATGGATATCAGTCCAGGGTGTAGGGCACCCCAACTGAGAGTAACCCCTTACGGTTGCGAAGCTCGACCAGAGGCCTAATTCTGGTACCACGGGTGGCAGGGGCCCCCGGGACAATAATGTCCTGGCCCTGTTTGAGGTAGGGCCCCTAGTGGGAGTATCGTGGTGGTTGTGGTTGTCCCAAATCGCGGGAACTTCGTTGCTTGCAACATGGTGCCGTGACCCTTAGATCGGAAGAGGTTTTAGATAGGGTTCGCTCCTCGCCAAGGGGAAAGTTCATGTCCCCTACACATGGCTTCGAACTGGTACTGATGGTGGCTTATTCCCGGTTAATAGAAGTCACCTGAAGGGCGTTGGTTGACGTTATCAACTCCATGTGGGATGGCCCACCGTGAAATTAAGCCGACAAGGCAGGTGTTCACGTAAAACGCACAGAGGAATCTGTCTTCCGCTGGCATTTTACTGCGTTTCAAATCATTTTATTAGAACATACAAGAAACTCCCTGATTCTTGAAATTAAATTTTTTGATAGAATATCTCTTTTCCGGAGTAGTACTGTGGTTACCACGACCCATGACTACAAAAAAAAAACATTGCTATTTTTTTTCAAGAACAAAGTAAGTATAATCCAATAAATTTACCTCAAAAAAAAAAACTTTTCGCTCAATAATTTGTAAAAATATATTTTTTTTGTGCGACTGCCTCTGCTGGTGCTATGTTTTCTTCATCATTTTAATACGATCGTGGTGCTATTTTTTTTTTTACCGCAGCTGTAAATGTATATAACACCTTATATATACATTGAACAATCCAAATACGAAAATCATGCGTTTATTTATTTTAGTAAAACTGACCTCCAGTTAATTGACTATAGTTAAAAGACTTGCTGACTAACTTACAAACCTATTCTAGTACAAAAGACTTTCAGTTGACTTAAAGTACTGGGACAAGTTAAAAGTACTGTAGTTAACTGACTTTTAGTTAATTAACTGCTTTTAGTCACTGATAAGTCAAAAAAATTAGTACTAAGTAAGTACATTTCTCAGTGTATTAACTTACATTCGAAAGAAAAGTTAATTAACTGTTACTGGATTAACTGCATTACTAAGTGACTGCATTCTTTTACTAGTACAACTCTGGTAGTAGATTCATCATAGCATCTGGAGCAGCGCCCGATGTGCTGGGGAAAGCCCCCGTACAGCTGAGACAAACTGCTCTTTGGAGTTTGGTGAAAGAGGCCACGACGTGCTTGCGTGTTAGCCTGTTTCACCAGATAACCGATGCATATGAGATTATTGGTCTTATAAAGGGTTTTCCAAAAAGGACTTGATAACTTTTTTTTTTAAATAAAACGCAAACCATTTGAGATATTTCAAAAACTTTATTATCGGCTTGAAGTACAATCAAAACAACTCGACTTGGTTCATATGGCCACCGCGAGCACATCGATTCGTTGGACCCAATTTTGGACGACTCGGCCACACATTTCGGCCGAAACGGCCGCTATTTCGCGTTCAATGTTGGATCTGAGCTCTTCCAACGTCGTCGGCTTGTTGGCATAAACCAATGACTTAACGTAGCCCCAAAGAAAATAGTCTAGAGGCGTTAAATCGCACGAACGAGGCTGGCTCATTTCTTGAGATAACACGCTCATCAAACTTACTCTTCAACAAATCGATTGTAACGTGTGCTGTGTGGCTTGTGGCACCATCCTGTTGAAACCACATGTCATCCAAGTCCATATTTTCCAATTCGGGCCAAAAATAATCGGTAATCATGCGATAACGCGATCAGCGCGATAACGCTGGCCATTCACAGTAACGTGACGATCGTTATCGTCGACGAAAAAATATGGCCCAATAACGCCGCCGGCATGCAAACCGCACCAAACAGTTATTTTTTGTGGATGAAGTGGTGATTCATGAAGCACATGTGGATTTTCACCCGACCAATAATGCATATTTTGCTTATTGACGAACCCATCGAGCCAAAAATGAGCTTCGTCACTGAAGATGATTTTGCGATGAAATTCATCATCTTGGGGCATCTTCTCCAGAGCCCAATTGGAGAACGTACGTCGCTTCAAATGGTCCATCGGCTTCAATTCTTGAGTCAGCTTGTTCTTGTATGGGTGTAAACCAAGATCCTTACGTAAAATACGCCATATGTGGTCTGAGCGATGCCCAATTCTTGAGAACGCCGTGGAATTGACTGATTTGGATCGTTTGCTACGGACGCCTGAACGGCAGCGATATTTTCGCCACTTCGACCAACCCGTTGTGTCACTGACACGGCAACATCACACAACGAATATGTAGACTCAAATTTTTGCACTAAGCTTGTTATTGCCTGTCTACTAGGGCAAGAATTACGACCATTCGTGTACTTTACCATGATGAAAATGTTGACTTTACTGAATAAATTGACAATGACAGTTCGATGATTAGTGAAAGGGTGCGTTCATAAATTAAATTCAAAGCTGTCAAGTCCCCATTGGAAAACCCTATAATTGCCATGTAGATCAGAAGCACCTTTTTCGGCCAAAAGCACTTTGACATTGCCAAAAAGTTGACAGCGCTTTTGTGGTTTTTGTCTCAACATGCTTTGACCAAAGAAGCTTGCTATCTTATGGGATAGCCCTTTAGCACCAGCTAGTCTTAAGTATTTTTGCAAGTATTTTTCCTCCTTCTCTCTTAAGAGGATTAACCGACAGACCATTACTCGTGCACCAGTTTTCGATCACATTTAGCGCGGCCTATGCTTTGAAGGTTAATAAAATGTATTTCAAAATAATAAAATCATGTGTTCCTTATCAAACGACAGACAAAATTTATTGAACAAGCGGGTGTAACTTTGACTTGTTTTCGTGCGATTGGTATTCAGTTTTGTACAGCTTTCGGTCTTTTAACTTAAATTGTCTTTTAGGATTACTTATATCAGTTTCACCAACTTTTTCGGGATTCCCAGGCTTACAAGGACGTGATATATTTTCGATCAATTCATGGAGTCATATGCCTTTCTAAAATATACGATTAGTTGGCGTACCGATTCGTAGAATACCACCTATTTGTCTTCTAAAAGCTGCCACATAGCGGAAATTTGTTCACTCGTCGAGCGTTCGCCCTGAAGCCACAATGGCAGTCTCCGATTATTTCCTTAGCGCATGAAGTCAATCTCTTCAAGAGAATATTTGACAGCACCTTGACAGCCGCTCGATTTCTGCGGCCTTGTTACTCTTTTACTGCCTCAATGGTTGGCAGTTCTACCTGAACATCTGCTGTGGGGATAACACCGTTTTCCATTGCTGCTGGCTTTACATGTACACTCAGCAGTTTATCGAAATATGTTTCCATTGAGCTGCAACTCTTTCGTTTTCCCTGGTATCTCTTATAGCATTTAGCCCTACATACATTGCTCTCGTGTTCTTAGCCGCACATTCTTCCTGAATTTTAGCAAACTTTTTTCTATACCATTGTCGTTTTTTATCGTGACGTCCTTTCGTGGGGTTTGATATTTTGTACGCGTGATCTCTTCGTTATTTTCCAGATCTTGAAGTCTTAAAATTTTACGAGCTTTTCGGATTCTTCGAAGCTTTCTTTTGGGGACTTTGGCTTTCCTTTCGAGACTTTGAAATGGCCTAGTTTGCTTTTCCGATGCCTCCTTTACAACATTTGTCATTGTTGACCATCCGATGCCTCCTTTACAACATTTTTCATTGTTGATCACACTGCCTCTACCTGTTTTGTAGCTAGTTTCTATGCCATCTTGCCTGGTATTGATGCTGCATACAGGGGTCCTTTAAGCTTTCAATGTTTAATTTTTGTATACCTTGCTGTAATCTGTTTCTCTGAATTTGAATTCTGCTTTTAATGTTGACGATGATAAAGATGTGGTCTGAATCGCAGCCTGCTCCCTCTATCCCTCAGAAAAGTATCAATTTGCTTGCGCGTTACACCATCCGGTGATATCCTTATATCCTTGTGAATTCCCTTGTGCTTTTGACGATCATATTTTTTGAGCTGGTGAAATTTATTGCCTTAAGACCATTATCGTTTGATGAGACTTTTTTCTTCTATTGTTGGCCTATATATCGCTTCTGTTCTTATATTCTTGTTAAAGTCCCCGATTACGTTTTTCATGTTTAATGATGAGAAATTGTCAAATATTTCATCCATAGTTTCATAAAACGCGACCTTTACCTCTTAATCCTTATCTTCCATTTGATACTGTACATTCAAAGGTACATAGTTATGGCGGGGACCCGCATTTTGGCCATCGACATTTCGTCGCTGTAAATTACTACTTTCATTACATTCTGCAAATTGTTTATGCTGAAGAAGAATACTTTTCGAAGATTGTGGGTAACAGTATCGCGCAAATGAAAGTATATCCGTCCTTAACGTCCCTGCTCTGTTTGAAAGTCGAATTTCTTGTACCGCTGCAATGTCTAATGTATATTACAAATTTAAACACGGTGATTATAGTTAAAAAAAAAATTATTTTAAAAGTTTCACTTAATCCATCTTTTTTCTAAACCTAGGCTTCCCTTAGAAAATAATTCTTTGTCTTTACCCTCCCAAAATGCCTCAACAACGGCCGTAACTTCAAATTTCTTGCCTCGGATGTATTCTTTGAACCGGTTTCAAATTGGTGGGTCCAGGTCTCGGCCAAGGTCACGAAACGTAACATAAACATTTCCTGATCTGCTTGGGAGTTTCCGAAATTTACCCTCGAAATGTCGACTCGTTGTTTCTTTTGCTCGTCGACTATCATCCTCTGCTCAATGCGCACAGATCTTTTTCATATGCAATTCGTTCGCAAGGATTCTTTCAAACGCTGCCATATGAGATCCCTGTGACCTCATGTGCCTAATGATGACTCTTCGATCTACCAACACAACATTTTCGATATTTTTCACTTTAGCTTCAGTGAGGGACGTGGATGGACTTTCAGTGAATGTTTTGCCCAGCTTAAACTCCTTGGCCCAGCGTGCTACTGTGGAGTATGGAGAAGAGTTCCCCAATGTGTTCACTAAGCCACTATGTATGTATATCTTTATTGGTGGATCAAATCTTACTATTGTAAGGACATAACACCTACGGTCGTTTTTTTTTTTTTTTTTGTAACAACGCTCCAACTATTGTCCATTGCATTAACGTCCCTTCTTTCCAAGGTTATGGAAACGTTGATTATCCGCCAGCTTATGAAATATTTTGAATCACGGAAACTCCTTAATGACTGACAGTAAGGTTTCCATAGCAACAGATCCACTGGTGATTTGATGGCATATCTCATCGAAAAGTGTAATCGCTCGCATTATCAAGCAGGCGAAAGCAAAATAGTTGTCCTGCTCTTCGGCTGTAGACAATGTGCGGCAACGTATGTTAATCTCATTAAATTCAAATATTGACAAAATCATTGTACGCGTAAAAAGAACAGAGTCTAATTGAATGCCTCCAAAACACAGTGCTGTCGTTAAAACTTGTCACTAACCCGCAGCCTGCATTTCAGAAACCGAAAAGCTTTCCATGCTGCGTATGTGCGCCACTAACGTTCTTAATTGGAACGACCACATATTCAGTGTCATCAAGAATGCTGCAAAATGCCTAGCTTTCTTATACAGATGCAAGTAATATTTCTCATCTTTAGATCCGGCTACGATCTAATTCATTAACTTTACGCTCATGTTTGCTCCGGCGCATCTCAGACCTCATCAAACCTACTAGACAGAATTCAAAATCACCCGATAAAACTAATAGGTAGCTCCAGCATTACCAGCAATTAAACTCGCTGGAACATCCCAGGAATGTTTCCTGCCTTTTTCTCTTTTATCGTTACTTCCACAAAAGATGCTCTGATGAAATACCCAGTTGCATTCCGCTCCTTCAACATTTCTCCCGCAACACACGTCTCCCTAGGAATGCTCACCAATATACTCTGAAGCCCACTTTCAGACATACTGTCAAGTAGAGAGAATCCTTCTTTAACCGAACCACACGAATCTGGAATTTCCTCAGTGCAACGTGCAAACATTTAAGACCAATGTCCATCGGCATCTCCTCTATCCCTCTTCCCTCTTACCTTCTGCCCACACTGTGTCGTCGACATCATAAGGTTATTAAACCCTTAGTTCACGCATAATAAAAAAAAAAAAAAAAAAATGTCTTTGGGAGACAGTTTTTTCAAGCTCTCACAGCGCTAATTTCGTTGTTCTCGATTTCGATGTTATGCCTTCGACGGTTCGCATTAAAATTAATGTACCTTCTGGGAATCGTGGTCTAATTATATGATTTGATTTTTACTCAAACTTAGTGGGTATATAAGCACGCCCACTTTATTTTTTTGATTTTTATACTTACTGGAAATAACCGGTTATCATTATTTCATCACCCCTCATATAATGTATTTTATAAATGTTTATGTTTTTGATTGGACCTTTTCTTACTTGATGAATAGAGTTTATGTGTTTTAAAAATTTGTGTTTTGTGTGTTATATTCGCAAAAGGCGAATCATCCCAAATGGTAACACGAAACATCCCCAATGATACGTATTTGTACCAACACCCACATATTTAAAATTCCAATATGAAAAATATATGTAACTTAACGACCGATTTGCTACGGAAAGGATTAAAGTTAATTTTGAAGAAGGATTTTATTCTAAAGTTTTGAAAACTCATATAAAGTTTATGCATTTATGTACTAACTTGTGTTAGTTCTTCTTATTTTCCGTTTCATAATTTTAAATTTCATTTTTGACTAACAACCTACGAGAATGTTAGCGACGTTTATTTTATAAATATCCTGTTACTAGCTTTTTTGCAATGCTTTTTTATCTCTCTTAGTTCACATACGATAATTGTTTAATTTATTTTTTAAACTAAAACAAATAGAAAACAACAAACTAAACATTGGCATGACTCTCTTCCGCTTTTAAAAATAATAACAAAATTATCAAAAACAAAAACTATTTAAATGTCCTTAACAAGTAATGGCAAACCGAATAAATCCGAGAATTTTTGTTTGTAGTTTCTTCATTCAAACATTTGCGGATTCATTTCGGCAGAGTATTATTGATCTTATGCAAGGCAAACTAACCGCCGCCGATCAGTTGAAAGAGGACGAAATATTCGAAACGATATTGAAAGTGGCACAGACTGCCCTAATTCCATCGACACCAGCGCCAATACACGGCTATTACTATGCTGGTGTTCTAACACCCGAGTTGAAACTTTTGGAAACTCTCCTATACACAAGGTCCACTTGATTTATTTTCATTTTTTTTTTATTTCAATTCGCACTACGAACATGTTTTTATTTTTGGTTTCTGTTACTCTAAAGTAGGTAGTGTGGTATGTTTAAGTGGATTTGATGCTTGAATGTTTGTTTTTTCAGTTACTATTTGGCACGATTTAAGGACTCATACAGACAAGCTACTATTGATTTGATGCTTGGCAATCAGGTGTCACCAGAATCTTTAAACGCCTTAGGGGGCCAACCGGCCCCAGACGACAACGATGCTTTGGAAGGTGCCGAGCACGCAAAGTTGCTTGTGGAAGATTGCCGTAGAATGCTGTTGGGTGCGGCTCAATATCCTATTGGATCGTGGGGCTTAATCGATGCTGATCCGAGGTAAGATACAAATGATATCGAGTTTTATATTTTATTGATCGTTTATGTGATGGTTTCATTGTAGTTCGGGAGATATAACAGAAACTGAAGTAGATACGATACTTCTACTTACGGACGATTGTTACATTGTAGCAGAATATGACTCACACTTGGATAAGATTGTACGATTCGAGAAGGTTCCTCTGCAAAACATCACCTTAATTGAGTTGGGCATGTATCAACAAACAAAAATCTTCCAAGGAACCGCTCCGGCTTTGCTGTGTTTGCGGTTGAATTACATGGTAGACGGAACGGATGGATATTTTCATATGTTCCGATCAGCCAATATACGATTCTTTAATAATGTAGCAGTTGTGATAAAAACCCAGGAAGAGATCATGGGTATGTGTGGGGTTCATCGGTTATATTATTATCATCTAATGTTTCGCGTTTTGAACAGAATCTCTCATGGCTATTGTTGATTTCTTCAAAATTGCCCTGGATAACATCGGCAGGACAGATGTCCGGTTTATTACTGGAGGAATGTTGCAGAGAAGGAAGAGCAAAGTGCCCATGTTAGACGTTCCAAAGGTAAGCACTGTTTAGATTCAAAATATAAATGTATATTTAGTGTTAATTGTTATATGATCAACCTCGAGTTCATTCCATACTTTTTCCTTTATACTCTTTACCAGTAGTGTGGAACACCTTCGTTACATTTATTTCTTCTTTGATTCAAGGCAAAAACAATAAATTTTCAACCGTTCCCTTTTCATAGTACCACCCAAATGAATAGTCCTAAGATTGTTGTACACTTATCTTGTGGGGTGGTAAATCATTAGGAAAACCGTTTGAATATCAGTATGACAATCAATCAATACAAAACAAGTGCTTTCGAGTTTTTGGGTGGGTCTGCTAAACAGCGTTTCAATAAACCACCTTTTAATACCTTCTTAATCTGGTTTACCATTTTGTAAATTGAAGGGCATTTCTTAGGGCTCATTTGATGAAGGGTTTGGATTCTTCAGTTGCAAAAAAAATCGTCTTTCCAACCCCTCGTAATACTTCTCAAAAAGCAATACACGCCTTGCCTAATACACACCGATAACAATAGCTTCTGGTCTTGGACGGCGTTTGAATGTTCTTTCTCAGCAACTGGAATTAGAATGTCATTCATTTCTTGTGTTCATAGTCTCCATGCCATGAAGCCATGCTTGTGATGACTTCATACACGCGGCCAGCATAAAGCCTACCTCGGGGTCACTAGAGAAGTTCTATAAGCCAAGAATTCATTCATCCTGCTTATCCACTCATTAATGTTTTCGTCTACTTGGAACTCGGAAGTTCAGAGCCTCGTTGTCTCACTGTCATGAGTCCATTCCTTCCATGTTACGCTCTGTTCTATCCTATGTCTTCTAAGTCCATCCTTATATTGCTCTACAATCTAAAGCGCGGCATCCTCACTGTCTTTTTCCTACAGGTTTATTCGTTTGACTGTTCGTCTACTGTCCATTCCTTCTACGTGCCCATTTTAGTGTTCGCGATTTAATTACTCGGGCAATGCTTGGGGCAGTTTTCTCTTTATTTACTTCTAAGTCTACTTCCTTTCCTGCCATTATTATACTACATTTCTTTTAACTGTTATCTCCCAGCAGGTCCAAATAGTCACGTAATCTAGAGCGAATATGGTTCCATTAGGGATTATTCCTTTCTCATTTTCTTGAAGAGATCTCATTACGAATTCCAGTACCAAATTGAAAAGAAGTGGTGACAAGGCAAGTCCTTCTTTTGTTTCTCGAATGTTTCAGTCAGATGAGAAATTTCCTACTTTAACTTGTTCTTTGTTTCTCTTTAGGCATACTTGTAATCAGTTTCATAAAATTTTTTGGTTCATAGAGCCATATGTCTTAATAGTGAAAGTTGGTGGACCGTTTAAGGTAATTTCCAGTTATTTTATAAAAGCGGTTGTATAGTGAAAAGCTGGTCACTTGTCGAGCGGTTTCTTCTGAAGCCACACTGGTAGTCCTTGACTATTCCCTTATGATATTAGTCAGCATATTTGACAGCACTTTGTAATAACCTTAAGGTAGTTTTAAGTGCGTGAATGATGACAAAGTTTTTCTATTCCTTGGGGATAGTTTCATTGTACCCTGTATACATTGCTCTCGTGTGTTTAACCTCACATTCTTCCTTAGTGTTAGCATATTTTTTTTCGCCACTGTCGTTCTTTATCCCGAAGGATATGGCTGACTTCCTTTCGCAGGGTTTGATCTCTTGTACGAGTGATCTCTTCGCTATTTTCCACGGCTTGAAGTCTTAGAATATTATGAGTTTTTATTTTTTCCTCGCATTCTTCGACAAACCAAGGCTACGTTCGGCACAATTTTGTTGCTAATGAAGAATCCTGTTCCAAGACTGTGGGTATCTGTACCGCCGCAAACCAATGTATATCCGTCCTTAATGGTTGTTCCATTTAAAAGTCGAACTTCTTGTACCGCTGTGATATCCGATTTGTACTTACTCATTTCACTGAGTGCGGTTTGGATATACAGGGTGCCCCACGAGCAGTGTGCCAAAAAGCTGGAGCGTGTAGGTTTGGTCAAGACAAGAAAAAAATCGTATGGGAGGGGGGGGTCTATTCCCCCCGTTTAGCCGGAAGGGGCAATTTTCTAAAAAAATTGACTTAATTTGGAAAAAAAATTATTAAAAATCAACAGTTACATTCACAATGCCGTTATATACTTTTTTGTAAAGCCAGAAACCTCTTCTTTCATCTTGTTTTTAAACGAAGCTGTTTTAGGGAATAGTTTTTGAGAAATTAATTTTCAAACTCAAAATTTTGAAAAAAAAAATGAAAAAATTTCGAACTATTTTTTTGCAAAATTGTATGTAATTAAGTACTAATTTTTTTTTCAAAAATTCAATTCTCTTATTAGTTTTTAGTTAAAAACAGAAAACCGGATGCAAAAATGTCTTGTAGTTTTTGAGAAATAAAAAAAAACCCCGAACCATTTTTTTCTAAGAAAAACCTTTTTTTTTTGTTTTAACGCGGCAGGACTTGTAGGCAAATTAATGTATGAAACATTGACCTCTTTTTTATTATTTTTAAAAAATTCGGAGTTTTATTATAATAAATTTTTAATTTGATCCATATTTTTAAGAAGGCAAAGATTATATCTCCTTCTAATGGCTGCACATAAGTCTATGCTTGACAAATTTTCCTGCAATTTGACTCCAGCGACCTCAATCTGTTCTTTCAGTTGTTCCAAAGATACTATTTCCACTTCGTAAACATAATTCTTCATGAATCCCCACACATAAAAATCTAGAGGAGTTAAATCTGAATAGGTGGCCATTCCGTGGGGCCCCTTCTTCCGATCCAACGGTCACTAAAATGATCATCCAGCCAGTTTCTAACCCGTAAGCTGTAGTGTGCTGGTGCTCCATCTTGCTGGTAGATTAAATTATCTGCTATGGCCAAAGGAACGTTGTCCATCAAATCGGTCTCGTAGGAACTGCAGGTATGATTCTCCATTAATAACGGCATTCAAAAACCGGGGCCCGATTACAGTTTGTCCAACAATACCAAGCCAAACATTACAGCTAAAGCGGTGTTGTGATTTATTTTGTTTTTTGTTGTGTGGATTGGTGCTACTCCAATGATGCAAATTGTGGAAGCTAGTAACCCCATCTCTGGTAAACTGTGCTTCATCCGTCCAGAATACCCTTGCAAAATAGTTTCGTTCAGTTTCATCTCGAAGCAGTAATGATCGACAAAATTCTGCTCGCAAAAACTGGTCGTTTGAGATGAGTTCCTGAACTGGCCTAAAATGGTACAAGTGTAAGTTTTCGGTATGAACCACTCTCCATACTCTAGATTTGGGCACTCCAAGCATAATAGCTACCCTCCTTGTACTGAGGGAGGGATTACGTCGCACCAAATCCAAAATTCTTTCATCTAAGATTCCTGATTCATCTGTAACTGATCTTTCACTTCTTCGATGCTCTAGCACTTCGTGCTCTCGCAGACGTCGGTGGATTCTTGAAAACATGCTACGACTGGGACACCTCCGACTGGGATATCTTTCAGCGTAGAGTTTTTCGGCCTCACGATCTCGACCATTAGCTAAACCGTAGCAGAAGTGCACGTCCGTTAATTCTTCTCGAGAGTATGAGTTTGACATCATGTTGATGAGTTAACATCCAATTTGGAAATGGTTTTTTATTAAAAATGCGATGCCTTTTATTCACATTTGGGTTGCAAATATTTTGTTTTTCAATAAAGAAAAATTGCGGTTTTATTGTCGGTCCTAGCGGGTAGAACCCATCGGCGGCGGGCGGACCCAGACGAAATTGGCAGGTCAGTTTTCAGTCGTTATCAATGAAAAAAATGGAATAATCCAAGGTTATTCCAATACTGTGTCACTTCATTGTATCCTCATAAAACTCCGAATTTTTTAAAAATAATAAAAAAGAGGTTAATGTTTCATACATTAATTTGCCTACAAGTCCAGCCGCGTTAAAACCAAAAAAATGGTTTTTCTTAGAAAAAAATGGTTCGGGTTTTTTTTTAATTTCTCAAAAACTACAAGACATTTTTGCATCCGGTTTTCTGTTTTTAACTAAAAACTAATAAGAGAATTGAATTTTAAAAAATTAGTTCTTATTACATACAATTTTGAAAAAAAATAGTTCCAAATTTTTTTTTTTCATTTTTTTTTCAAAATTTTGAGTTTGAAAATTATTTTCTCAAAAACTATTCCTTAAAACAGCTTCGTTTAAAAACAAGATGAAAGGAGAGGTTTCTGGCTTTACAAAAAAATATATCACGACATTGTGGATGTAACTGTTGATTTTTAATAATTTTATTTCCAAATTAAGTAAATTTCTTAGAAAATTGCCCCTCCCGGGGGGAATAGATACACCCCCCTCCCCCATACGATTTTTTTTTTTGTCTTGACCAGACCTACACGCTCTAGCTTTTTAGCACACTGCTCGTGGGACACCCTGTATAGTAGTTTTGTACATTTTTTTATGGACGCTTTCCCCGGGATAATTCCCACCCGGACATCCGATCGGTGACCAAGTTTTCTTCCGAAATATTTTACCCAAGGAAGATCAACCATTTGACACCCATGTGGGTCAACATTTTTGATGTTGTTTTAAATGTGGTGTTGTTATGGTGCGTTGGCGTAGTGATATGAGTGTGGGCAGTGCACAGTCACAAGCTCTACGCCTTCCCTTGTCATGGGGCAGAGATCCATTAGGAATTTTGTCGCCTCTTACTACGGTACTACGAGCAGCGGGTATATTTTAACCCCTATCCAGCAGGGGGATTCTTTTATTATGGCGACTATAGTTACTTTGTTTTAATATGCGTTTTCACGGAACGTTATAAAGGTTTTCCTTCCAGATCGATAAGCACTTGACCTATTAAGACACAAATCGCGTCGGTGGATGAATGCTTATTGTTTGACAACATTATAAGTCCTTCAGGGGCAATCATCTCTTGTTCCCGACCCTGGAAGCTTCTGCCAATTTATAAATGCAAAAACTTAAGTTGATAACTCCTTCGACCTTTAATATTCTCAACACTTCTTTCAATGATGCGAAAATTGTTGGCCACTTTTTTGCCCATTTCGCCAAACAGTCGTTCTCTTTTCGCTATATAAAAGACGGCCCTCAGACGTTTCTAGCTTCAGTGAAAATAACTTCTGTCCTAGTCATTAAGAAAACACATAACTAAAAGAACGACTCCTTGTCCAGTCCTGATTACCTCTCTGGCATAGTTCAAAAGAAATGCGCCAACCTTCTGCTTCTACTTCTCTCTTACTTCAAAGTTTCATTTCACAGAGACTCTTTCATCATGTTCAGAAAAAAATGCTTACATTATTCCAATCCACTAAAAAGTCAACTTAATTAAGTTTGTCTCATACTTGAGGATGGCAAAGAAGTAGACACTGTGGCTTCAGACTTTAGGAAAACCTTCGACAAAATCTCGCATGAAATGAATCTTCATAAATTCGCTGTTAAATCCTACCACGAAGACCGTCAGTACAATATTATTTGCAGATCTTCTATTTTTGATCCAATTAATGCTGTATCCGGAGTCCCCCAAGGCACCTACCTTGGCTCACTGATATTTATCCTAATCATCAATCATCAGGAACTCATCATTTCGTATACGCTTATGATATGAAAATCCCCAAACATATATTTTCCCCTTCCGATTCCTGCTCTCTCTAATACGACCTAATCAGATTCACTATTTGGTGTCAGAAGAACCACCTCGTGTAATGTTAGCAAGTGTCAAGTTATGACTTAGGTTCACCTTTCAGAACCTGCAGTATCAGTCATAAAGTTGTTCCGCCTGTCAGTTTTTGTGACCAAGAAAGTAACTTTTGCTTTCCCATTGAAAACATTATCAAACGTGCCAATTCTTCCCTCGGCTTTGAGAATCGTTGGTCCAAGGAGTTCTCGAATTCTCACGTCACTACATCTTTGTATACTTCCTTCCTCAAGCCCCTTCTTGAATATGCTAGTCAAGTCTGGTCTCTTACGGCATCCACACTGCGCGCATTGAGGCCGCCCAGCATATGTTTAATTATTTTTCTCTTCTTTTTCAATCTTTTGCCAGTTGTTTCTCGTGCCGCACTCCTAGTTGGTTAAGGTCCCCTTCCACCTGTATGCGCTACCATAGATTCGATCGTCCTCTTCTGCGTCGTCTCCGATGTTGGACTTGAAGACTCCTCGGGCCGGAGCTGTGTTGTCCATTCGTTCTACATGGCTCAGCCATCTTGGACGTTGGATCCGGAGAAGTCATACTATGCCGAAGTCGCTGTACAGCCGTCGTTGTTTCTTCTCCTCACAAATGGTACTATTGATTGAACGTATAATTTTCCTATCGAAGCGACCAAGGGCATCCTCATCCGTTTTCGTTAAGGTCCAGCCCTACATTGGTTTTTCGAGAGAGGGCTCTACTTCTCTATTGCCCCTTGAGCCCAAAGAACAGCGGTTGGCAAGAGTTATTCTGCGTATGATCTCAGCGTTGGTGTCGTCGTCGCTGGTCACTAGTGAGCTAAGGTAGAAAAAGTCCTTGACCACTTCAAATATGTAGCCCTTAATTGTGACATTCTGGCCAAGACGTCAGTGTTGTGCGTCTTTTTAAGATGATAGTTTTACTCTCGTTCACCGAAAGATCCATTTTAGCCGCTTCTGCTTCAATGTTTTTGAACACTTCATTGACGTTTCGCTGTGCTCGCCCAATTACGTCAATGTCATCTGCGTACAATGGCTTGCGCAGACTTGAAATAGATCGTACCCCTTGTGTAAGTCTCGTATGATCTTTTCAATCACGACGTTGAAAAAGTTACATGACAGTGTATCACCTTGTCTAAATCTCTTTTTAACATCAAAGGTCTCGGTTAGCTTGCTTCCCACCTTAATGGAGCAACAAGTATTCTCCATTGTCATTGTGCACAATCTTACGGGTGTGGCAGTGATGTTAAAACTGGACATGGCTCGGTATAGCTTATGTCGACAAAAGATGGTGTGAGTCGTTTTGGAATTCTTGAGTCTTTTCCAAGATCTAAACATTTGGTCTATTGTGGATTTACCTGGCCTGAAACCACACTGATAGGAACTTATCAGACTATCCACGAAGGCTTTCAGGCGTTCACACAGTACGGCAGAGAAGATCTTGTATGAGATGTTAGGAAGCCTTATTCCTCTATAATTGGCGCAGTTATGGAGGTCTCCTTTCTTATGGACTATGTTTATTCTGATACCTACAATTTACTGCCTTATAAGGATCGTTTAAAACTGGTCAATCTGCAATCCCTAGAAGGACGACGCAGGCATACTTTTATCTGTAACCTACTTACCGGTAATATTGATTGCCCCTCACGGCATTGAATAATACTCCTTAAGACCAATCCCCGGAACTCTCCATACCCCTCTTCCACACGAACTACGGATATGAGTGCGTGAAGTGACGTTCTTTTCGACCTACATCTCACCAAACCCTGTCTTAGAACTCTCTTTTTTCACCATCGCTTTTAATCTAATGGGTTTATTTTTGGTTTAGATAGTTTGTTTGTTAAGGCTTGCATTAAGCATAAAAGAAACTTTGTGCTACAGTAGTAATGTTTCCGGCAAACCGTCCACTTTGCCGTTGCTCAATAGAACCAGTTTCTTCAATGTTTTTATTAAACTTTGAATTGTTGACTCATTTGGACGATTATATTTCACTTCTGATATCTAGGCACGACTTTTGAAAGACCCTATGCGGGCAGTCACGGGTTTTTTCTTCATTATTGCCTTATATAACTCAATTTTTATTTTACCATCTTTTCGTCCTCAGTTCCTTCTTTCTTAAAAATTTTGATTTGTATTTTTATAATAAGAATATACAGAAGGTTCCGACTGATATACTACTAGCTTAAGATATCCTATTTAGACCTCTAATCAAACACAGCCTGAATTCAACTCAAATATCAAATGAGTATAATTCTTTTTTATCTTTATTTCAATAGATAGGATATTATGAAATATTGGGCGAGTTTAGTCATATGAAGAAGATCGCAAATGGCACGCTTCTCATAATAATCCATTGAAGTCCGGGATTGTTGCAAATCAAGAAAAAAATCAAAAAAGCTATTTCAAAACGATACAAATTTTAGTTAATGATCCAAAATATACAGTAAATCATTTCTGTTTTCTTGTTTTATATTTTTAAGCTTATTGTATAAATCTATTTGGCAGGGAATAAACATTTTGAATTAAAAAAAAACGAGTAAATTTTACAACTAAGTGGCCTTAGGAACCTAGTATTTAATATTAAACTTATATTTTTACACATACACATCATACTCAGCTCACTTTTCAATTGACTTTGTTTTTTACATCAGGGAATGCCGCGTAATTTATCTGAATCACAACTTATTCAGATGAGTTCGAAGGCGTTTAGCAACGTGGCAGGTCAGTTCTCCAAATTAGGCCAAAGTCTCAACCCTAACAAAAGTAAATCAGCCACTACACAATTAAACAACAACACTGCTCAATTAAATCCACAAGTTATGCGGCAAAACCAACCAATCGAAATGTGCATCGAAGCTGATAAAGCTATATTCTCGGTCGGACCGCATAAACAAATCGGATCCACGAACAGTTCCGATTCCGAAGACAACGATAACAGTATTTACGAACCAGACGTGCCCGAGATAGCAATAGCAGCCACATCCGATAAAGCCGGTTTTAATGAAAGCGATTTCCTACCCAGCGTAGGTATAGTTATGTGTCCCAGCCAGGATCAGACTATGGAATCTAAAGTCCGTCAGCTAGAAGATAAAGACAATATCGCAAAAATGTCCGAAGATGTTCTAACGATCTCGATCTCATCGGTAACAGATCATGTTACCTTGCCAGCGGGTCTACTCGAAAATGCTCCACCAGTACGCGCACGCAGTCCCACTCCAGAAATACGTATTCAACAGACTTCCTCGAACCAGGCTACTACATCCACGGTAGCTCATCACGAAGGTGCCTCCACGCCCGTCGAACAATCAAGGTCAGTGTTCTATTGCTAGCTTATGTAGCTGTTCTGTTTATGTTCTGTAAAAGTGCCTTAAGATTTTATACAACTTATAAGCTAATAAAAATTTTTACTCGCAAAATGGTATTTTTACTTTATTTCTGTGTTCACCGACCGAAGTAGGCCCTCGTCTCCGAGAGACCTGTCATTGCCGGTGGGAGCAGCGGCAGATGGCACTCTCAAGCAGTTGAAAACAATGACAAGTCCTCTTTCGAAACTTGCTAAGGGAATGCAGAACTTTGGCATGAATCTTGATCCACGTAAAATCGCCAGCAAGGTAATTAATATATTTAGAAAAATCATTTTCCTTCAGTTGCAATGATGAATGCTATTTTCAGAGCGGAGTCTTGTCTCCATCGCAGCTGTCTTCTGCAGAGAATTCACCGCCAGAGTTGCAACGCTCGATAGCCAATCGCATTAACTTGGAACAAATGTGGAGTGAAAGCAAATGTCGTACGAAGCTAATTGCTTTATAAGGGGGATTCTTAGACCACACTATTGCAGTTAAAATAGTTTATCCAAAGCTTATATTTATGACAAATAATTTTATTTCTCGATATAAGATATAAATAGGTGACATCAAGAATTCAGTTGACTTGAATAACTTAAATCTAAATTTATGACAATGAGCAGCTCGTCTTTGCTTAGACTTTAACAATGGCATATTCGAGAAACATTTATAGTGCAGCATATTCAGTAAAGAGCGTAAACTACTGCGAATTATAATTAATTCAACTTTCCGTTGCTAAGTATTAATTCACTTCTCTCAGTTGTACTTTATTATACTCCAATGAAAGTCAAACCTCCCACATAAAATAATATAAACAAACGCTTAAAAAATAACGAACCATTTTGTGTAGATCAAGGTAAAGTGCGCCACAGTGAATTTAATATGTGAAACCATTTTTCCTACGCCGACACAACCTTGTTGACAACTTTAAAGTTTGAGTTCTGCCAGAGATGGCTCAAGATAGAAGACTTTTTCTAAAGTTCATCTTGATCTCAAGAAAGAAAAAATAAACTAATTGGATTGAAGGGACCTATTAGACAAGGTAAAAATTTATTCTTTTTTTATCTGAGACCATTTGCAAAATATAGTAGGGCTCTGACCCCGCTATTTTTTTCAACGACACGATTCCCAATAGTTTATTGTATGATTATATTTTTTGATCGAGTCTTTTGATTCACTTCCACGCACCTGTTTTTTTTATGTATTAAGAATTTCTGAAATGGAATTTGGAAGAAAACAAAACCATTTTCATTCCATTGTCATTCTAGCGTTCTCTTTGTTGAAGTTGGTTGTTTACTAGAGAACTCAGACATACAATGAACAAATGGTCCATAATACACCTGGAATTATTTTCCAGGATTTCCGTAAAAAAAACTGAAAGAGGCTTAGTTATGTAGAACTTAGGGATCGAGCGTGCTATATAGTCTCACTCTCAGGATTCCCTTAAAAAAAAATTCTTTGTTTTGACCCTCCCAAAACGCCTCAACAGCGACATAACTTCTCTATTATCTTCAAATTCCTTACCTCGGATATGTTACAATTTACAGTTAATTCTTTACCTGTGCCGAAGTGTCTTTTCTGTTTCCCCAGTTTTCCTTCGCAATTTACCCGTCAGTACAAATTAACAAAAAAAAAAAAACAAAACAAACAACACGAAATCACAGCAGAGTAAAAACCAAAACAAAGAAACAGAGTAAAAAAAAAACATTCTGCTTACCCTGCAATTTACGCTGCATTATTGACCTAATTAATAAGCTTACCTGTCCATGCACTCACCACTCTTGCATTATGCCTTCCTGCGGATCCGTTAATTGTTCGCTGACTACTCACTCATCGGAATAGATCGCTTGTAAGAGGATTTGTGGGAAAACTTTCCACCCGATCTGCATTGGCCTAAGTAGGAACGCGAAGAACTACCTTCACGAATATGATGGAATATTTACATTCTTCTGTGAGGAATGTAAGTCCATATCGGCTGCACATATTCTGCTTGCTATTAAAAGTAACAACGAGCAAATGTGTGCAGTAAATGACTCTCGGGCCGGTCTTAAATCCGAACTATGTCACTATTCCCAAAAAATTTCCCAACTACTCACCGACAACCTTGACTCCATAAACCTTTGCATAGACAACCTCGCAACGAAACAACAGTCAGCTTTCGGGAAATACAACGAATCAGCTGGAAAAAGTGCGAAAAATTATGACAAGCGACAACCTGCTCTCCCTTATATCCCAGCTGAATTGGAAACTGGACAACCGCGAAATTACACCGACCAAACTTGTAAACGTGAACTGCTCTCTCGCTTCCCCGATCCTTAATTCTATTCGTGGGGATATCTCAACACTTGCGACAGCACTCTCGGAGCATTCAGCAAAATTAAAGTTTCTGGACGACAAAACATCCGATTCGAATGCTTGAATAAAATCGAAGGCGCCCTGTACACAATCAACGTCGATTCCAACTTCACATGGTCAGCGATCAATAGTATAATATAGGAACTGAAATGTATGCCATCCAAATCCCCTGCTTGCGATTGCAGGACTACCTAAAACATCTTCCTTATGGATGAACTTGTAGAAAACACGACCAGCCGTACCATTCCAACGACTCTTACATCTTCCGTCCAAACGTAGATCGGCATGAGTCCCCTGAATTCCATATCTACCAAAACTACTACCATCTCAGCGCCGACCATTTAACGATTCGGAACTATTTGGACCTTATCTGATTGGGAGCAAAGAATTAACAAGCTCCACAAGTATAATGCGATGACACAGGACCCTATGTCTATGTCATCCTATTGGATGCCCCATGCGACGCTGACGACCGCTGGGTATTTAGCTTCTTCCGCAAAGGATATGCTATCAATCTCGTTAAGTGCACGAAACTCACCCCGTCCCGAACAGAGTCATCCAATGTTTTCACCAAGAAAGACAGTTTTTTCAAACATAGTGTTAAGGGACAAAATTGTACAAAATCACGACAACACAGTTTATTATTTTGAGTCCACTCTGACCGATAGTTCACTTAAGACTAATGTGACAAATTTAAATTTTTAGCAACGGAACTCGAGTGCTCACGAATAAATTCAAATTCGTAAACACTCGAATTTCACAAATGAATTGAATTCGAGTGTGGGAACAGATAGTACCGTCGCTCGGAATCTGATATTCGTGAGCGACCTAGTAATGACCGTTCGCACACTTACAATTAGTGTCAACGCAGTAGAATGCGTGAGAATATAAATCTTAACACATAGGTACTTGATGACAGCTCTAATTTCGCTTTTCTCCACTTTGATGTTATCCTTTCGACAGTTCGTAGTCGAATAATTGTACCTCCAATGAACGTGGTATATTTCTATAATTTTTTTACGATAAACTAGTGGGTGTATAACTGAACAAACGGACTGGAAATAACCGATTATCATTACTTTTGGTTCACTCCTCGTGATTTCATTTTAAAGAATTGCAGCAGTGAGAGCCATTGGATGTCACATGAAAAAAAGGTGACTAAGGTGGCGCATGGACGAGAAAATTTGTTTATATTTCTTAGAATAATTAATATTATTCAATTAGCCTAGCCCCGATTTTCGATTACAATTCGTAATCTGTGAGGCATAAGCGCCTTACCCCTACCCTACCTACCCAATGTTACTTTTCAATATCAAAACATTGAATAGCGGCTTTCTAGGTAAACTCTAATTCGAGGTGCACGTCATCGATTAAAATTGATGTCATTTTTTAATGAAGAACATCGAGCACACCTTGTAGTGGCTCAAAAATCAATTATGTCAGTGTTTGTATACAGCCAGCGCCTACTAGTGCAGAACTTAAGATACGCCATATTGCAAGTGAGTAGAAAAACAATTTAAACACTTTTTTATTTTTCACTACAGAATAGTTAAAAAAAAATGGAATTCAAAAATGATTCACGATTGAAGAAAGAATCATCTGAAAAATGCAGTCGAAAATTAGTACATATGTATATGATTTAGACATAAACACTTGTTGGCTTACATAGGTTAGGCGTTAGTACTTCGTCGGACCTCTATATGCTATCATAATTGTAGTCAATCTTCTAGAAACCGATGTAACAAGGTTTTTTGAAATTTCAGGAGAGATTTTTGCCTATTCTTCGGTTAATGCCGTCCGAAGGTCTTGTTTGGACGTTAAGGGCTGTTTCTGTCTAAAAATTCCCACAGATGTACTATGGGATTAAGGTCTGGAAATTGGCAAATATTCTTTGACATTCTTAGCTGTATGCTTTGGGTCATTGTCTTGCTGGAAGACCCAAGGCGATGTGAGGCCCAATTTTTCCATACTAGGGAGTAAATTGCCCTTTAAGATGGCTAGGTAATATTTGCTATTCATTGTTGAAGCAATGAAAACAAGATTTCAAGATTTCCCGTTCCCACAGCCGACATGCAACCCCAAACCATCACTGATCCTCCACCATATTTCACGGTCGAAGTAAGGTTTTGGGATAGAGGCTCGCTATTTGATGTCCTCCAGACCTTAGTCCTGCGTTTTGAACCAAATATCTCAAACTTGCTCTCGTCACTAAATATGACAGTTAGGTGTTCAAAAGATTAACACTTGGAATGGCACTCTTCCATGTAATCCACTATTATTTAAGGCTCTACTCATTGTTGAAACGCTTACTGCATTTCCGCGCTCTTGAGTAACGTCTTGCGTTATTTGCACATTGCCTCAATAATATTTTATTTTTTGTACAGTTGCATGACTTTTTTTTAACGATATTAGCAGTTTCTGCTAGGGATTTTCCTTCCCTCCGATGCTGAACGATTAAATTTCGCATTTCCGGTAAAGCCTATCATTGCCCCATTAGGACCATTAGCACTAGGATAGCTTGCGACGAAATAGTTGCAAGGATTACAAAACATCGGAATATTAAATTCGAACGGAACTTATCAACTCATGAATTGTGAAATAAATTGCGTTGTATACTCAGTTTTGACTGCCTTTTTCAGATGACTTTTGCTTTTATCTTGAAAAACTTCTAAATTATTATTTTTTTTCTATTGTGTAGTAAAAAATTAAAGAATAAGTTGTGAGCTTCATTTGGTGTTTGAATTATTTTTCTACTCATTTGCAACATGGCGTATCTTAAGTTCTGTACTAGTAGGGGCTGGCTTTATAAAAATTTAGATTCTCACTGTATATTCTTATGTTTTTATAAAGCAAAATACTCATCCTCGAATATATTATCTCGACGTATATATTCCCTACATGTAACGTCCCATAAATATTTTTTATTGACACATTTTCAATCACAAACAAACATGGTCGCTGATCGTCAGTCAGTAGCATATATTTTTGCAGCTTATCAGTTTCGACTGACAAACCATCTTCAAAAGTAAACACATTTAGTTTTGATGGACGTCCAATAAAACTGTCAGTTTTGGTCGATGGTGTGTGCCTCACTTAACCTTTCCTTGTGATTTCGCTCGATCAAAAGCTCAGGCGTCACATAATCTTCGCTTTACAGTATCAACTGATGTCCCGCCGTCAGAGTCGCCAAATACTTTCGTACGAATTCTCCTAGCGGTGGCAATTTATTACTGTGACCAATAATGACTGTCCTTTCGGTGGGTAGTCACTTTCTCCCAAAGGCTTGCGGCTGACTTTTTGTGCAGTACTCATTCTTTTTAAACGAGTCGGTTGTTGGTGTTCTATATTTGCCGGTATTATCACTGATCTAGATTATACCCGGCATAGTTTTATGCATTGTTCGTTTTATGGACGACGTCTTAGTGGTGATCAATTTCATCGTTTGTCAAGTTTTAGCTTACAGGTGGATTAATTCTATTCAGGGGTATCTCTCTTCTCAAAGGTGTTGAAAAGAGTGACCAGCGTACCTTTTGACAGTCAAGGCGCATACTGTTTCATACGTTCCAGTTGCGAAAGTTCGTTGGGCATTCGTATTATTTTGGTGAGTCCGTTATGGTCACTGTTGTACTCAATGGTTCGTAGACAGGTCGATTCTAATGGTTTGTACTAGTCAGTTCAAGTCATGCGTTCGTTAATACTAAATCCAAGAAAGAACAGCTTATTGGAAGGGATGGAGTATCCGTCACGTGCAGCTCAAGTCTGTACGCGATCGTATTTCGACGACACCAGTTAAATAGTAAACTGCCTTTGGTGATTGTGTGGCATTAAAGTCCCCGCTTAAGAAATATTAATTCTATTCCGAATGCAATTGAAGTTGTCGAAAAAGCTCTGTACTAAACTAGATGGATTGAGATGCCTAAGGTGCATAAAAAGCCACTATATACTCCCCACAGTAGGAGACGAATGGAAACGAGTTCAGGATCGGCATGTGTGGTATCATGCCCCGCTCCAACACCGTATCATATTTTATTTTTCTCTTCAACCCATGTGAGCAGAGTTTTATGGCCGCATCACAATGTGGCGTTCGAGCTTTTGACAGGCTTTGTACCGACTTATGATAAACATATTTCAAATGCGCAACCTAGGAGTTTCTATAACGAAATGTGGCTTCAGGCGCTCGGCGGTTCAAAGATCGGGAATATGACAGAACGCAAGCAATGTTTTCTCAAACAACCATACACACATTCAGCGCACCTATACAAGTATTGTCAAACGCCACGACCAAGTAGCTATTAGCTCTACTCTGGCGTTGAACTCGAGCTTACGATATTTACTATATTAGTCGAGACAACGCCTGAGGTCGCATTCCGTGTTACTCCATATGAATTCATTGTTCCTATTCATGCTGTCAAAAGCCCGAGCGCGCGAATGCTACATTGTATTGCGGCCATTATTTATCAGTTTCTCGAATACCTTGCTGATACACACCGCTTCTAATAGAAATTATTGCAGGAAGGCAAATAATGAGCCACTTTTGACAACTTGTGTACTCTATAGTAAAAGAAGAACATTTCATGAAGATACTGCAGAGAATACATTTTTTGGCGGTTTTTTTTATTCAAAAAAATTCGTTGATTTTACATGCATTTGAACGTCAGATATTATTGTGTCATGACAGGTTTTATTATTGACAATCTTGCTGAAGAACTTACCAATATAGCTGTAATCGATTTTACACAATAACTTGTGATCTTCTCGGAAAAGAGAATAATGCCCCCTTGTAGTGCGAACGTTCTGAAATTCCAAGAACAACTTGTCCTCTTTACGAATTGCTTGAAATTGGAAAGACATGTTGGTAATGAAGGCCAATTTGCAAAAGTTTATGTTAACATCACTTGCCGGTCTACTCGGAAATGATATCGTAATTGATACATTTCCTAGAATTCATCTCGTCTGTGTTGACCTTAACCTTTGCTTCACATTGTGTGAACGTTGGCATATAATTTTTTGGTTTGCAATAGAAATAAAAAGTATAATCGTCGACCGAATTCTTGATATAAAATATGTATTTCTAAGCTTTTTTAGAGATTAAGGTATAAACTCTAACAAATGTTATATTATTATATAATAACTAAGCAATAATAGCTTCAGCTTATGAAACAGAACATATTCCAATGCCGACCATTTGAACGTTTTAACTCTTTGGGCGACGGCAAAATAAAGAATTGTATACCCCCTAGTGTGGCAAAATTTTTTTTTTTTTTTTTTTTTATTAAAGTCATTTATTTTAAAGTTGAACATTATAATTAACAAAAAAAGTGAAAAAAAAAAAGAAAATCATTTCATATTTTTAAGAATTAAGGTGAAATATATGTGGTACATTTTATGTACCGACGTCGCTGCTGATACCAGCCATATGGTAATCCTGGAAACAAGATTTAGATTTGCTTAGGCAAAGGGGAACCCTACAAATTGCACAAATCCAGTCAGTTCGCACCTGTTTTTTGGTAGAACTGCAAAGAGCACATCTTCTCCGAGTGTCACGAACTGGCTGGTGAGAAGAACTTGTAGTCCTGACTTGAAGTGGGACAAATGGTTTTGATTTTTTTAATGCAACAACCGGTATTGCCGAATGACTGGTATTCATTGAAGTCCTCTTGTTCCTTGCAACGATGGTTTCTACTAATAAGCCTTGAATTACTTCAAGTCGGAACTGTTTTGCAGTTAGCTGTGGTTCTCCCGTTAATTTGTAAATTATATAAGAATTAACTATGCATGCGTCCAAAAAATAGAAAAAAATTCGATGCCACCACTTCAGGCTTCTTCTATCTATTTTGTAAGAAGACAGCAACTGATCGAAACGATCAACAAAATTCATGTTGGCGTTATAGTCTTTCACCGCCTGAGTTGAAGAAATACTTGTTATCTCACCAGTTTTCTCTTTTCTCTGCAACTCAATATATTCCTCTGGATCATGATAGTTCGAGAGGATATGAACACTCCTTTTATCTTTCCATTTGATTGCTGCTAACTCCTTAGTGGTGTACCAATCCCATTCTCCACGTTTCAACTCCTTATCAGTCTTAAAATTTGGTAAACATTTTCGTGTCACGTTAACTGTACCACATGCATAGATCTTCCTTGTTTTTAGATTTTCCATTAATGGCACACTTGTAAAAAAATTGTCAAAAAAGCATAGGTGATTTTTATTTCCGAGTTCTGCTGTTAAATTTTGTACTACTCTTGCACCGAGGTTGGTTTCAATGCCACCGGTAGGAGATTTACCGGTATAAATTTCAAATTGCCAGCAATAGCCGTTTTTATCAGCTAGAATCCAAACCTTATATCCTCTTTTTATTGGTTTCTTGGGCATATATTGTTTGAGTGAACTCCTGCCCTTAAATTTAATCATTGATTCGTCAATAGCTATTTCTTTTGACGGATTTAGGCATTTACAAAAATTTTCCCCCAAAGTTTCTAATAACGGTCTTACCTTATAAAGTTTATCATATGACTGACTTGACCTTGGGGGAATTACGGAGTTGTCATTTAAATGAAAATTTGAAAGTAGAAACTCAAACCTCTTTAGACTCATTATGGATGAGATGTAAGTGTCTCGTAACAAAGGATCACTTGACCAATAGTCTTTGTAACTTGATGATTTTTTTATGCCCATCAACAAATTAATGGCCATAAATGCTCTTATCTCTTTAGCTGTGGTTGGAATGTATCTTTTTCCAGCATTTATATGTTTTTGTTCAGCGTATAGGTTAGTTTGCAAAACTATATGACTTACAAAACTATCTGTGAGCAACAATTCAAAAAGTCTAATTGGCGTTTTTTCAGGAATTTGCAAAACATAGTCTGTAAGACCTTCACAATCGGTAAACTCACCTGCCGGTGACGGTTTGCAATTTTTTCCCCAAGTTCGTGTGTTTGTTGCTTGTTGTTTATGTACAAAATGTTCTTTATGGAAAGTTTGATGTAATTGCGACAACGGTAAATTGTCTTCGTCATCGGAATCCGATGAACTATAAGTATCAATTATGTTGCTGCTAACTGTTGGTATATTTTCCTCTTCAACGATTTCGTCAACAATAGATTCAGGATCGGAAGGAATATCCTGCTCATTTAACAATCTTCTTATATAATCTGCATTCATTTTGCATACTGATGACAAAGACAAAAAAAAATTAAAAAAATATAGCAACTTTAGCAGTGGTCTAAAATAAATACCACATCACATGTCCATATTGACAGAGAACTTTCAGTCCTAAAAGAAAATAAAAGCTAATACTTACCACCAAGAGGATTAACTGTTGTGAAATTGCTTTGTTTTACGGGAATCGAAATAAAACTAACGCACAATTCACTTTGAAAAAAAAATGATGCTTACAACCCTAGTTCACACACAATAATGAAAAATGTATGCACTTAAAATAACAAAACAATCGTGAAGTCAAAACAAAATCAAAAAATAACAGTTATAAGAGATAATTCAGTGTGCGGTATGATTTTTGAACCTTTGTAGCTGTAGGGAAAAATTAAAACATATGTGGTTCAAAAATTGTACCACCGCTGCGCAATAGTATATGAAAACGTGGTTCAAATTTTGTACCAGATACGCCCAAAGAGTTAAATAATTTAAGTGAAAAAAAAGAAAAATTATACTTAACGACTTATGACAAAAATTGATATGCAATTTGCTGGAATGATTATTATTATTTATAAACTTGTTGGTGGCGTTCATCGTTTTGTTTTACACATTTTTTTCTCGGCAATGTATTTATTGATTAAAAAGGTTTCTCATCTCACGTGTAAGACTTGAGGTGTGTATTTGTAATTTTGTATAGAATCGTTGAATGAGTTCAGTATTTTTTAAATTATTATACGTTTTCTTTAAATTTAGATTTATTATTCGCATTTCACTTAAACCCCAGTTGTAAAGTTATGTTAACTGTTTTGTTCGATCAAATAGAAAGTGTTAAACAATTATACATACACAAAGCTGAATTTTATCAGTTTTACGACAAACTGAGTGTAGTTTTTACTTTTTTTATAATAGAAAAAAAATCATTACTTGATATATTCGTATGCATTTCATTCGCATGTTTCTTTTTCAAATTTGTTTTGAGATGGCTGTTTTTATTTTGCAAGCGAATTTACAGGTCGCAGAGTTATAAAAGTAAAAAATAATTGAGTATTAGCGAAGAGTCTCAATAGGCCATGGTCTCTAGGGTACCAGGTAACTTTATGAGCTGTTGTAATGTTTTGGTAAAATGTTTCATTTATTCAAATTGTATTATTTAAGTACGTATTGGCCATTATTATCTATGACCTTTTGCCATCTCGTGGACTATAATTCCTTCATTGTGTACCTTCTGGGATTTCTTGCGAAAGAACTAAGGAAACTTATTTTTACTCTCTTTTTGATGTGAATTTCTTTTCATTAGGTAAGGATGTTTTGCAGAGATCTCAATTTGCATCATTAAAGACGCATGTAGTCTGGCGTTATCATGATGGAAGAGAGTGGCCTTTCTATTGATCATTTCTCGGCGGTCTTTTTTAATTGCTTGCTACAATCCGCTAAATTGCTGACAGTAGATTATGGATTTTATAATCAATTGCTTGACCCAATTCTAGCATTTCGTAATGCCCTTTCACTCCCATCATAAGCACAACATAACTTGATGTCCTGTGTGTTGGTTAACCTCGCTTTTTCAATATTCTTGGATAGTTTTATTATTATAACATTCTTATTAAAATTTCGTTTCATTTCAATAGCGTTTCACGTACGAGGTTTGGTCAAAAAATAAGGTGACTTTATTTTTTTCGAAAAATATGTATCTATTTTAATATATATCTTCAGAGTAATCCTACTCAAACTATTTCCAATCATCAAGGCATTTCTGATAAACATTTTTTAAGACAGCTTCGAACTCTTCTTGCGATGCGGTCTTTATCTCCGTCTTTTCATGGGCAGAGGAATACGGTGAATACGGTGGCCGAGGCCTGCGTTCGGTATTGTTTTGGGCCAAAAAAATACGCAAAAGTAATGGGTCTTCCACTCGTTATTTGTTTGACTGTTCGTCCACTGTCCATTCGTTCTACGTGTCCTGCATATCTTAGTCTTCGGTTTTTAACTACTCAGACCAGGACGAATAGAGTTTCTCGAGTTTTTGATGTGTAATTTTCTTCATTCGCTTGTGTCTTAGTCCTGTTTGCTATCTTATTAAGCCTTAAGATCTTGGTTTCAAAGAACCTAGATTTCATATTCTGCAAGTGTCACTGACATTATTATTGTTTTATACATACGGATTTTAACAATTCGAGACAAAAGAAGAAGCATACGTTTCCCATATGCAACTTTGTGTTCATTTCGTCGTTTTTGGCAGTCAATATGGTACCCAGATATTTGAATTCGTCTACTTTCTCAAAGTGTTTATCAAGCACAGTCAGGTGCGAGGTTTGGATCGATCGAAGTCGGCCAGTCACCGACTAAAGCCTTCTTCCTTTACTGCCGCTTCACGACTTCCTGCATTTGTTTTAACTGTTTTCTCACTAGTTTCAGCAGGTGTAGATCGTCAGGTTAAGCTGGAACGGATGTGATTCCATTAAGGGTTATTCCCCTCTTCTTTTCTCAAAGGGATCTAATTACGAATTCCAGCACCAAATTAAAGAGAAGAGATGGCGGGGTATCTCCTTATTTTAATCTTTCACGTATCTCGCATATTTGCGTTAAGACAAGCTTTAACTTGTCCATTCTCTTCCCTTTATGCCTACTTATACCAGTTTCACCACCTTTTTCGGGATTCCTAGCCTTACAAGACGTGTTACATTTTCGATCGGTCTAAGCCTTTTCTTCTAAACTATTGATTCTATGGATAGTTGGTGCACCGGTTCGTGGAGTTCCCATTTATTTTCCAAAAGCTGTGAAGCCTGGTAGTCCTCTATTATTTCGGAGTAACTTGTGTTTGTTTTGTGTGTCAATGATTTTTGATGCTGTTTTGAGTGTGGTGTTGCTATGGTGTAGTGATGCGCCTACCTCTGCCGTTTTGTTTCTTGGGGCAGAGATCCACTAGGAATTCAGTCGCCTTTTAAGAAGGGCACTCCGAGCCGCGGGTATATCCTAAGCCCTATTCCGCGGGGAGGATCAAATCCGAGGTATTTGAAAAAAAAATCCAATATTCAGTATCATCAACAACTTTTTTGATAACGATTCGACGATGATTCTCCATAACAATTTACTTCGCTACTCCAAGGTTTTCACCCTTTGTCGACGTGCTTTTCGGCCCTCTGTGAAAAGCTCGTACCACTTATAATGATTTTTCTTTTGTTTAGAGCAGACTCGCCAAAAGGCAGTCAAAATTTCAAGCACATTGGAGCACTTATTGCTATTTCTTCACAAAGTTCGATTCTTGGATCCTTTTTTTTCAAAAGGCAAATTTTCACCAAGAACACCAAAACAGGTTGAACCTTTATATCTGTGGAAAACGAACCAAATATCAATTATGGCTGACAATATCAACAAACATTAGGGGACATGTGTGCTAACAAAACAAAAAAAAAAAAAAAAAAAGAATTGAATGTACTTAGCCCGCGAAATTCAAAAAGTCACCGTATTTTTTTAACAAACCTCATTTACAAATTCCGTCCATACGGAATATGGGGCAGCCAAAGATTGAGCGTCTTGTGTATCCAAGCTAATGTAAATCACAACTGTATCGCGGTAAATGTTAGTTACTTAGGAATATTAGGTTGGCCGATGCGAGATGCGTCTTTCAGGTCGAAATTTTCAGAACGGAAGCCAGCAAACCACCAACATGCTGCTGCATTTGATAAAGTGTCTCGCCCGTTAACACCATACATTTTTAACTGGCCTTGCACAACACTTCTACTGTTTTCATAGTAAAATAACTAAATATTTTCATTAGGAATTTCGGTGATTTTCGCATTAATATAACTTTTAACAAAATTGATGAAACACAAAGCTGTCTACACTAAAGCACCATGTGAAAACTGTATAAGTACTGCGCGTGTTTTTGAGACTTTCCGATTGCCATAAAATGCCACCGACAACACCCAAAAATGGGAAAAGTAAAAAGTTATGAGAATGAGTGCCGCACCACCTATCGCAAAATAATCTTCAGCAAAGGATCGAAGTTGTCGTCAAATCTTTTCTGTCCCGCATACTCTAGATAGCAAGAAATTGGAAGAATGAACTTCAGTTAGACTTATAAACGGTGGGTATGAAATAGGTCGATTTGAGAACGAATAATTTATCGTTAAAAAAATCTAGCCACACACTGTAGATATGTAGATATTCAAGAGCTGAAACTATTGACCATTGGCTTTATGCGATACGGGAGTAGCAAAGAGAAGTACCCTTTGGTTTGTTTTTTTGAGGAGTTGTAATAAGTTTAGAATCAAGCATGTTACTTAATCCTTAGTAAATGGTAAGTATAATTATATATGTATATAAAATATCAACCTCCGTTTCCTCTACTTTGCATGAATTTTCGTTTGCGTTGGGTCATTAAAAGTATTTAGTATTACATGAAACTAATTAATATACAAACAGTAACCCACCTTAATACTACTGATCATGTTTATCGATAGTTATATGAAAATCTGGTCTAGTTTTTAGAAGATTTATCACTAGTTCGCTATTCACATTATTCATTGTAATGTGTCAATACTATTCTTAGAAAATTGCACAAATATCTTACACTCAAGGTCAATTAGTAACCAAAATACTCAGTAACGGTGATAAATTAAATATATTATATACATAATAGACATGTTAAAATACTTAGTGTTTTTGTTTTATTTCAATACGTAAGGATTTTCGTCCAACGCGGGCCTTTTAAACCCCTCTGTGAGATAGGGGTTAGAATATATGGTTCAGAATACCAGCCGTAAGAGGTTACTAGTCCTAACGGATCTCTGCTTTTTAGTTTGAGTTTCAAATTCATTTTTATTTCGTATTTTTAAAACTAACTTACCTCAGACAAAAATGCTTAAAACTAGCTCAAATAACTTAACCATCTTAAAAATCCTTACTGGGCCTAGACAAACATTCTAAAGCTTAAATTTATACCTTTCGTCCTTATGAGTAGTTAACAATATACAGTATGAGCGATTTTGTGCCAAGAAAATTAAAAACAAATAAACAAAAAAACTTGGCGTCAGATTTTTTTTTTGATTTTTTGATTTTATATAAAATGTACAACTAACATCTGCCTGAATCTTAGATGAAGACTAAGAGGTAAAGGACGCGTTTTACAAAACAATCGGGGATTTTAACCTAAAAATAGGAAAGGAAGCAATATACTCGTATAAACCAAAAATAGGAGAAAAAAGTCCCCATGTCTCATTAAGGTTTCACCAGCTCAAGAAATATGATCGTGAAAAGAACAACATTCAAACACGGGAAAATATACTAGGCCCGTTAGCCTCGGTGAAGTCTCGACCAATCAAAGTTAGCAAAATGTTCGCCCTGTCCCTGAAAGACGCAATCAGGGGGGTAAACAATCGAAACGAAACATGAAGTGCTTAGGTTTTAGAATAAGCTAAAACAGGATCTAGGTTTCCTAAAAAGATATCCTTGAAAACTATACTTTAAAATAAAAATAAAAATAAAGTAGATAGGTTTAAGAAAAAAAGGTATTAGTAATAAAAAAAATATAGCTAAATTTAGAGTGCCACACACACTAAAGAGAAGCAGATTGTCATTTCGACTACATTCTAATCATCGCTAAAATCTAAAGCCGAATCCAATTTCACAGAAGCAAAACACTGGAGTGTATAAAAAAAATAAATAGTTTGCCCTACTAAATGGCATGGATGAAGCAAGACAGATAAAAACAGTGGGGTCAACAATGAAAAATGTTGTAAAAACTTTGGTTTTGCAAAAAATACGAGAAATAATTAAAAGCCCGTAATATTTTGAGACTTTAGGTCCAGAAAAATACTGAGGAGACCACGCATACAACCTACGAAAGAAAATCAGCCGTCTACTTCAAGCTAAAAACGACGATGACAAAGAAAACAGTTTGCTAAAATTAAGAAAAATGTGCGTTTTTTTATGCAGGACGAGGACAATGTATGCAGAGATAAACGTTGTGCGAAAAGAACGCCAGGCGAGATTAGGATATGAAGGCAACGTTAATGGAGGAGAATATATTTCGATAAACTGCTTAATCCACACAGCAGAAATTCAGGTAGAACTGCTAACCATCGAGAAAGTAAAATAAGCAACCGATCGACTTAAGATAATAAAGCCGCAGGATTCTACTTACTGTCATCGGAATTAATTAAATATGCAGAAGAGGAATTAATAGAGAAGTTACATGGGCTCATCACAACTATATGAAACAATGAAACCATCCCCGAAGAATGAAAAAAAACTCAGTTAATATACTTAAAAAGGGTGGCCGATCACAATGCAACAATTACCGAGGAACATATCACCTACGAAGTGGTGACAATATATTGTTTTAAAGAGACTGAGATTGCGTTAATTTAATTCAGTTTTAAAATGGATGTGTTTTTTTTTGCTTTATTCTACACTTCCCAATCCGTTGTCTAGTGCGCCAGTACTCCCTTATTCAAATTAATAAAAAAAAAAATATATATACAGGGTGTCCCACGAGCAGTGTGCCAAAACGCTAGAGCATGTAAGTCTGGTCAAGACAAGAAAAAATCGTACGGGAGGGGGGCGTCTATTCCCCCCCGTTTAGCCGGGAGGAGCAATTTTCTAAAAAATTGACTTAATTTGGAAAAAAAGTTATTAAAAATCAACAGTTACATCCACAATGCCGTGATATACTTTTTTGTAAAGCCAGAAACCTCTTCTTTCATCTTGTTTAAATGAAGCTGTTTTAAGGAATAGTTTTTGAGAAATTAATTTTTAAACTCAAAATTTTGACAAAAAAATGAAAAAAAAAAAATTTCGAACTATTTTTTTTTCAAAATTGTATGTAATTAAGTACTAATTTTTTTTCAAAAATTCAATTCTCTTATTCGATTTTAGTTAAAAACAGAAAACCGGATGCAAAAATGTCTTGCAGTTTTTGAGAAATTAAAAAAAAACCAGAACCATTTTTTTTTAAGAAAAACCTTTTTTTTGGTTTTAACGCGGCTGGACTTGTAGGCAAATTAATGTATGAAACATTGACCTCTTTTTTATTATTTTAAAAAAATTCGGAGTTTTATTATAATAAATTTTCAATATGATCCCCATTTTTTAGAAGGCAAAGATTATATCTCCTTCTAATGGCTGCACATAAGTCTATGCTTGACAAATTTTCCTCCAATTTGACTCCAGCGACTTCAATCCGTTGTTCCAAAGATACTATTTCCACTTCGTAAACATAATTCTTCATGAATCCCCACACATAAAAATCTAGAGGAGTTAAATCTGGTGATTTAGGTGGCCATTCCGTGGGGCCCCTTCTTCCGATCCAACGGTCACTAAAATGATCATCCAGCCAGTTTCTAACCCGTAAGCTGTAGTGTGCTGGTGCTCCATCTTGCTGGTAGATTAAATTATCTGCTATGGAACGTTGTCCATCAAATCGGGCAAAGGGTCTCGTAGGAACTGCAGGTATGATTCTCCATTTATAACGGCATTCCAAAACCGGGGCCCGATTAGTGCTTGTCCAACAATACCAAGCCAAACATTACAGCTAAAGCGGTGTTGTGATTTATTTTGTTTTTTGTTGTGTGGATTTGTGCTACTCCAATGATGCAAATTGTGGAAGTTAGTAACCCCAACCCAAATTGTGCTTCATCCGTTCAGAATATCCTTGCAAGTTTCGTTCAGTTTCATCTCGAAGCAGTAATGATCGACAAAATTCTGCTCTCAAAAACTTGTCGTTTGAGATGAGTTCCTGAACTGGCCTAAAATGGTACAAGTGTAAGTTTTCGGTATGAAGCACTCTCCATACTCTAGATTTGGGCACTCCAAGCATAATAGCTATCCTCCTTGTACTAAGGGAGAGATTACGTCGGACCAAATCCAAAATTCTTTCATCTAAGATTCCTGATCCATCTGTAACTGATCTTTCGCTTCTTCGATGCTCTAGCACTCCGTGCTCTCGCAGATGTCCGTCGGTGGATTCTTGAAAACATGCTCCGATTGGGATATCTTTCAGCGTAGAGTCTTTCGGCTTCACGATCTCGACCATTAGCTAAACCGTAACAGAAGTGCATGAGTATGAGTGTTGATGAGTTAACATCCAATTTGGAAATGTTTTTTTTATTAAAAATGCGATGCCTTTTATTTACATTTGAAAAAAAAAGGATTAATCCAGGGTTATTCCAATACTGTGTCACTTCATTGTATCCTCATAAAACTCCGATTTTTTTAAAAATAATAAAAAAGAGGTCAATGTTTCATACATTAATTTGCCTACAAGTCCAGCCGCGTTAAAACCAAAAAAAAGGTTTTTCTTAAAAAAAAATGGTTCTGGTTTTTTTTTAATTTCTCAAAAACTGCAAGACATTTTTGCATCCGGTTATCTGTTTTTAACTAAAAACTAATAAGAGAATTGAATTTTTGAAAAAAAATTAGTACTTAATTACATACAATTTTGAAAAAAAAATAGTTCGAAATTTTTTTTTTTCATTTTTTTTTCTAAAAATTTTGGGTTTGAAAATTAATTTCTCAAAAACTATTCCTTAAAACAGCTTCGTTTAAAAACAAGATGAAAGAAGAGGTTTCTAGCTTTACAAAAAAGTATATCACGGTATTGTGGATGTAACTGTTGATTTTTAATAATTTTTTTAGAAAATTGGCCCTCTCGGATAAACGGGGGGGAATAGCCCCCCCCCCCTCCCATACGATTTTTTTCTTGTCTTGACCAGACCTACACGCTCTAGCGTTTTGGCACACTGCTCGTGGGACACCCTGTACATATATGCCACATTTTGGGTTATAACAATTTCTTATACAATGATACCAATACGGATTTATTGCCCTGTAGTGGTATCTGCGGTAACTTTTTCCATCCGTTATGCACCGGTTTTAGTAAACGTGCCAGTGTCTACCTGAAAGTCTACAGCAGTACCTAATTTTTTATTTTACTGCAACGAGTGCAAAAACATTTCGCTTTAGCAGAAAATGCTTGCGCTTAAGTGTGTCAGCGATTCCATTGCCTCACTTACATCAGATAATAAACTGTGTACAAAAAAAAAAAACTGTTGGCCTAACTTTCTAGTTATGGTGACTCAAATAAAGGCCTCGATGAACTAAACAACAACGTAGAATTGTCTATCAGTGCCCCAAGATCCAAAATCAAAGCCTTGGACAAACATTTGGAAGCAATCGCCGTTTCCTTGAATAAACCACAAATTGAGCTTAATTTGTGGCCCTCAAGACTGATATTGAGTCTATTCTCGACTCGTGGTCTGGTGCTCTGTGTGCTAATCTAAAAAATTATATGAAACACCTACCGGATATAAGCGACTGCTTGAAATTCCTGCGATCCGACCTGGAAACCCATTTCCGAAAGTCCAGCAGTGACTTACGTTTTTTAGATCACACGCATAAGCTCCCCGTATTATGTCGCTGCTAATCGCATATTATTAAGTGACTTAGCTTAATAATTTAGGTTCATACCAACTACATCCAACGACACCTTTCAACCTCAGTCTTACTATACATACTATGGATAGATCATGGATAAGTTACACGAAACTTTGCGGTCACCCCCACCTTTGCTTCAAACTTCCGCCTCGTCAACAACTATACCATCAGCAATACCACTCTTGGAAAACGTAACTGCCCAACCAGCTCAGTTGCCGACTATTCAACACTTTGGTTTCATTTGGACTCAATCCGAGTGAAACAACGGGCTCTAAAAAATCAGCGACAACAATTCCGCCAAACTCACTATCGATGGTACGCCTGAACACGCTAATGGCACTTGGCTGGCTGACTGTTTTAATAGAAAGTTTCACAAATTCCCAATTCCTTTTAATTTGATATTCCCCACAAATACAAATGGCTTGTCCACCCACACCCCTCTGGCAAGAAATTGCACTTTAATTAACTTTAATAAACTAAAACTCAAAGTAGCTGAAAAGCAAGCTGCTATATCTTTCCCCAACTCTCATTGGAGCTTTAAACCTTACAATTTTCAAAGTAAATCAAATCAGCATCCCATAGTTCCCTATAATTGCCACCAAAACTGGAGTTTTAAAACTTATCTCTTTCCAACTTTTACAACCCCTTCCAGTTCTCACCTATATCCGTCTCCCATCGTTTCTTTTTGACTTACCTCCACGATAAATCAGGCTCGGTTTGCTATCAAGGTAAAACAAACAGAAGCGTCATGGTCTCCATTCAACAGGAAGGCCTCCCTACAGACTTCGTCGACTTCAAGTACCTCTTCATCAAATATCACGAATTTTTCAATATTTCGCCCCAAAAAGTGTCAAAAGATCTTGATACCTTCCGCCCATATATTCATTCAAAAGTAGAACTAATCAGGATAAGTTTTTTCGTCCCTAATTCTCTCTCTCTCTCTTCCGTCAAATCTCTCACTTTGTCACCGGTCTTCGCTGTAAAACTCAAGTTGTTTTCCAACATTCACATGCTCTAACCTTTAGGATCTTTGCTCTGACCGAAACGAACCTGATCCTCAGCATAAATAACTTCGATCTGTTCCTATTCAATTTTAACGTTTATCGGAATGAAGAGCTCAGCCGAACCACTGTGGATTGCCCTTATCGAGACGTGCTACTAGCCGTCCTTAATTAAATTGACTTCAATACCTCTTTCAAGTGTGGTTCCCTAAGAACAACCCTTACTCTAACCACCATCTTAAACTAACCAACAACAACGTTGGAGGAAAGAAGAACTGTATTTGACATTCGCTTCGTCCATCGACTCCTTTCAGGTACCATTGACTGCGCGACCCTTTTCAACTCTGTCTCTATCAACACTAACCCTCGCAATGTACGAAATCTTGCACCGCCTACGGCTCCAATGAACCCAGTTCTCGTATCCTGGGAAGTGTTAATTCTTACTTCGATTTCAATCTCGATGTCTTTTAACTGCGCTCCCCTCTCCCATTCCTCTTAGTTTCTAAGTTAGATTAAGTGAGATTAAGTTAGTTTGAATTAAGCTCAATAAATTGGAGTGTTTGTCCCCACGAGAGAGCCGTGGCGCAGTGGGTAGTGTGTCGGCCTCTGACGCACGATGAGCGAGTTCGGATTCCGATAACACCAACGCCATCGAATGTTCATTACGCGGCTTCTCTCCTCGGCAGGGAACTGGCAAAACTCCCCGTAGTACACTTGCCTCGAAAAAGCTTCTCGACTCTCGCCGTTCGGAATCGGCATTAAAAAACTGGGACCTACAGTTTTCACTTGTCTGAAAAACTAATCGCACACAACATAAGTGAATGAGAGTAGCTAGGCTCTGGCTCTTCATGAGCTGTAACGCCATCTAAGAAGAAGAAGGAGTTTGTCCCCCACGATCTTAATGTTAAGGTAACGAAGTTCGTCCCTAAAACACTATGCATCTTTACGAGTATTTTAATTCTAAGTTAGAATAAAGAACAGAAGCCTACAACTGAATATCGAACCTTCTGCCTGGTCGACGGAATTAAGCTCTTGAAATCTTTCATACATTTCTCTCACTTAGCTTCCGTAGTTTTATCTCATCTGTTGTTCCCCTTCTTATGGTGTTGGCCAAATGTGCTTCTTATTTGCATTCATTTTTCAACACATGATGCTAAACAGTTATGGAAATGCAAACATTTACAACTCACACACCAGTATCGGCCTAAAAAATAAATGGATTCATTAAGTAACCTTTCAATTTTCTGCACCTTTATTCCGACTATGATTTAACTAGCTACTTCTACTCAGGTGTATAATGTTCATTTTTAGAATTGTCTATAAAATAGCTAATAATTGCGGATGTGACACATGAGTTATCCATAATCCGAAAGGTAAGTTCGATCGCGTGTTGTCTGTTCGCTATGATAACCAAAACAAGCCTGTTTAGCACCAATTTAACCTTCTCGAAAAGCATCATATGTGATAAGTAGTAAGTTCAGTTCTCCATCTGTCTTTCACAGATAACCAGTCCAACTCATTTGACATGACATCTATCACAAATGACGTTCTAATTACGACATCATTACCGATATCCGTCGGCCAGAGCGAATAAAAACAAACTCGATTCACCACGGAAGTTATCTCGTCTAACACGGATTTAAGCACGCATCATTTAAGGGTAGTTAGAAGACTTCACTGCCCTACACCATCCAACCATTGCATTGTTCACTGACACTATGTACACATGTGTCCAATTAACCGTGTCCGTACAATTGTTCTCCAGCTCTATAAATATAATCACGGCTTATGTACGTCGCTGTTAAAACAATTTAACCATAAACAAAATCAGCAATTACAACACCCTCTCCGGCATACAACGCACACCCTTATTGTTGCGTTAACGATTTCGGTTCACGGCATACGGGGGCGCAACAAATTGATTTCGGAAACCGGCCTCCGATTGATTCGCTGCCTTGGTGCAGCGAGCACAACTACCTACTACAAGTCGGAATGTGGTGATTGAGCTAGTAATGCCGATGGCGGCGCCGCATCAGATGAACTGGTAAATCAACCAATGTCCATTGCAATGGTTGAGTTGCAGCACCGAAAGGGGTTGTGTGAATGGAGTTCAGCTAGAGTCGGTTGGGCAAGATGCAGTTGGATTGAAATGGTCATTGGTTTGGTGCTCGCTTTTCTATTACGAGGCTTGTAATTGAATTTTATTGCCCAACAGATGGGCAAATTAGCGGCATTGATTGTTTTTGGAGGGTGGGCAAGTGATTGATAGGGATGATAGTCGAGGTGGCAAATAAGACGAGTATAGGGGAAGTTAGGTTAATGCGTTAGTATATTTAGGACGTTAAAATAATTTCCAGTTCTGCAGTCAAGTCAAGAGTGCCTTTAGTTCTTTAGACGCAGTATGAATAAGGATTGTTTCTAGTTAAGCAAAAAAAAAATTTATCGCGGTAAGGCAATTAATAATTTTTTTTCTAATACTAGTAAGGTTTGCATTGCTAATGAAACGGGCCGCAGTAATTACATGACTAATTACATGACATATTAAACATATTTCTACATAAATGGAGTTACAGTGCGATGCGAACGTTGTTAATAGTTGTAAGGGTAGCTAGGCTTTAGCTTTCAAATGCTTTAGATTGCTATATGTCCAACTAAGCTAATGCTATTGTATAGATCAAACCTTTCTTCCATTATTAATGCTTATGTAAGCAACACAAAATAAATGAGAGAGCAAATTAAATCTGGCATTTGATTCGAAAATAAAGTGAATTCAAATACGATTTATTTAGAACAGCTCCAAAAATTGCTGCCATAATAGTCTACGACTTTAAGCAATATATATCTTCTGATGCACCAAACCCAAAAAGATTCTAACTCCAAGGAAGAAGAATTGAAACTTGGTATGTATCCTTTTGTTCTGAAACTACAGATGGCATTGCTTGGTGCCATTGTATAGGGTTGGTCCCTGGTTCCTTTCCGACTTAAGGTGCATATACATATGTTAAATAGGTGAAATGGCATCCAGTTTTTATATTAAAGAAAAGAAAGATAAACGATGTGTTACAAGCTAACGCAAGGCAAGAATGAGGGGAATTCGTAGATCAGTTCTAGTCGTTTCTGGTCCTACTACTTCTTTCCTATAGTCATTAAGTAAATCATATATGAAAGATGATTTGACATGCTTAGCCTGGTGAGCTTATAGACCAGACCATCTAACTATACGGTGCCGAAGACCTCTTCAAAGTCGACCAGACAAGCACCCGTATATTGGTTTTTTGTCTTATTCCATTGAATGTCGGAAACCAGTTTTGACGCAGCGTGAATAGTATCATGCCAAAACTATGTAGTTGTCCGGTATTATTTTCTTTTCCTTAATCCGTTTGATCAGAGCTCTGTGGACTCCTTTTTCAAAAATCTTGTTAACATTCGAAAGCAAGCTAATTGATAGGAGATTAGCAGGGTTTGTTCTATATCTATCCAGTTTAAGGATAGAGTGGCCTATCGCTGTTTTCTAACGCGCTGGATAATTAACACTATGAGTATTCAGAGCGTTAACAGCATTGGTGAAAATATCCACTCGTACTGCTTCAATTGGCAGGTGTCTAAAAACGACCTTTGGGATACCATCTATTCCCGACGACTTTTTATTTTCAAGTAAGTTCAGGATGCACAAGAGCTTACATACCTCTTTCCACAAACAAACCGGTAGAAATCCGGTCGTTGACGACAATGCCATTGGCATTACTTCATTTTGCTTTTTTTTTACTCACTGGTTTACGGCTGTGGTTACTGTGGTAGACATTTTGAAGTTAGTTTATAACAATTTACTTACATATTTGGCTCGGTGGAAAAAACTCGCTCATTACATGCCCGAGTCTTTGAGCGTTCATAGTTCCATTAACAAAATGCAAAAGGCCCAAGACATAAAAAAAGAATCACCAAACCATTTCACTCTCTTGACTATGCACTAGTCCTTAAACCTTGCACCTGCTGAGTGTCGAACGTTTGATAAACTATCGGCGTACAACAAATAAAATTTACTTTCCTGGGATCATACAACACATCTCCTACGGTAGTCGAAAGAATATGATACCACATGCAAATGTTTAATACTTTAAAGGATAAACTTGTAGCCTCACCAGTTTTATCCATTTACAGTCCTAATTGTGCTACTAAGTCGCATTGTGACGCAAGCAAAAACAGCCCGATCAGAAATTTCATACCGTATTTTTCTTTTCGAAACGAGCAAGAGCATCAGCTTGAAATGCTCTCGACAATTTATGCTTTGAGGAGCTTTCAAAGCTATGACTATGTGGTAGAACATAGAGATGCGAGACGCATGGCCCATGTTGATGCGTTAAGCCGTTCTTTTAACATACTTTTTATAGATGACGAGTCATTTGAATTTTCACTAGCTGCAGCTCAACGACGAGATCCGAGGATCATATCGATAGCTACCAGGCTGGAAAAGTCAGAAAGTTAAATTAATGAAATGATAGACGGATTAATTTACAGAAAATATAACAATAAAGTTATTTTTTCGTTTCATTCCAAATGGATGAACAGATAATTCGAACACATCACGAGATGTGTTCATGAGCCATTTAGGAGCAGATAAGTGTTTCGAATATACATATTTCAGGAAGTTTTTGTTTCCCAAAGATGAAGGAAAATATCAAATCCTACATAAAGACGTGTCTCAAGTGCATTTACTTTTTGCCTCAATCCGGGAATAAGGAATATACTACACTCCATCCTAAAAGATGACGTCCCTTTTGACATTACACGTGGATCATCTAGATCCACAATCCCGAATCGGATAGTGTCTGATTGTAGTACCTGTTCCACCTCCAAGGACTTTGAAGAAGAACAAAATGTTAAGCATATTAAAATAGCAACACATTCTCCTCAATCAAATGGTCAAATTGAGCGAATGAATCGCATTATTATCCCAGTGTTAGCCAAAGAATGTTAAGCTAAAACAACTATTGATTGGGATAAGCACTTAACGAAAATTGAATTTGCGCTCAATAACACCTTGCAAATAGAGCTGTGTAAAGAAAATAAGGCAACAGGCAGCTGACAATACAGAAAAGAGTCAATTGCGAAACAAGACTTATTACATCATAAAAATCCAAGGTCCTAAACAGGGTGAAATGTTTTGATCAAAAACATTGTAACAGTTCCAAATATCGTGGCCCTTATGAGATAAAGAAAGTTCTTTCAAACGACCGTTATGTAGTGGGCGACATTGATGGATTACAAGTAACTCGTCTTCCTTACAGATGAATTTCTTCACCAGCCAATATGAAGCCACATAACATCGAATCAATTGGTCCTAAGCATGATGATGACATGGCCGAAGGTCTTTCGAAGGAACTCGATTTTGCCGAAACTACTTAACAATAACGTCTTAAATTTTTGTTTTTAATTTTGTTAAATTATTTGTAAATAAGCGGTCATTCCATTTATATTACTTTGAAGGAATTTATTTTAAATTAAAAAAAAAAGAAGTTCTTGTTTTTAAATCTTATTTTATTTCAAGATACATATAAAACGAATATTGTAATCGGGTCGATTATATCTACTGTCAGAATAGCCGAACTGTAGTCGAAAGACAATAACATGGTACCATACTTGTTTGCAAGACTATGTTATACAATACATAATTCGCTCGCTGTTTGTATCAGTATAAGTCTGGCCATCTGATGGCATGATTAACCCGAAAAGTCTCCAAATATGTGCTGCAATTACATACATATATCCAATAGGTATATAAGCCTAAGAAATTGTACAGTTGGGTTCGGGAAAATAAAGTTGAGAACTTTTGTCCGAAGGTTGTCGGTTTTTTTCTTCTTTTGCATTTTTCTCCGTCACACTACCATCCTGCGTTTTATACTTATTCGTTCACTCCAAATAAGGTGCTTTAATATTTGTAATTTAGGGAGGCTTTTTCGCTGGTCATCTTCCATTCAAACCTATCTCCCATAGCCTTCTGTGTATCGTTTCGTCGCTTAGATCAACTTGATGCAATTCACTTAACTCTACGCTCATACGGAGAGCAGTTTTTAAGTGATGTTTCATGCTAATTCTTTATGATGGTCGTGGTGCAATGGTAATCATCACCGATTGTTGAGCCGAAGGTCTGCAGTTCAAGTCCGTTCATAGTGAGAACAATTCCTATACGGAAAAAACGAGTGTACCACACGACTGAAGTAAAACTTCTTTAGCTCCATCTATTTGTATATATATATATATGTATATGTATGTTTTTGGCACTTTATTCAACCTATGATTGTAATGGTGAACCTCTACAATTAAGAAATATTTAATTATTTACGTATTAGTTAAATTTTATGTTATCCTATCTTATAAATTTGTTGAAATAAATTGTAGAAACGCGAGGTCGAAATACGGAAGAGTAACAAGGAGAATAAGGGAGAGAGAGAAGAAAAGGACAGAGAATCAAACGCGCCCCAATGTCGTAGAGTATTTCAGAGTAGAATGGCGCGTATTAGTAAAGGGAGAAAATAGACAAGGAAAAAGGAACGCTGCATATGACGCTACAACGCCAGCAACTTAAAAATGAATTTTATTCACATTAAACGTAGAATATTTAATGTATTGAATACTGAACAAAATATTAATTTATAAAATTGTTCAAGAACGAAATGAAATTACGAAATAATCAAGAAATCACCGTTCGCGTAACGCTAGCAAACTCGCAAACTCGCAAACGATCTACTTACTGAGATATATATATATTTTATGCACTGGCTATGAGAGGAAGAGAAAAAGAAAATGTGCGCGTGCACTGATCTCTCTTGCCCCTACACTATTATACGAAACGTAACTCTCTCTCTTTCTATCTTCACTAATTTATATCTCCCTCTCAACTTTCGTTCGCCTCTCCCGATCACACTTTTCGTAACGCTCTCGTCACGCATTCACCAGCTTACTCCCCAAGTCAATCGTGCGTAAAGAAGTTTTACTTCAAAAACTGTGCAACAACATCAATTGTGAATGAGAGATGATCAAAAAGTGCTGACGAAGGCATATCACTCGCAGCATAAGATCAGTTCAAAATTCACACTCTGTGTGTGCATTTCCAATATAATACCTTAATGACATTTAAACAAAAGAATTACTGTGAACTACAACCAACGCAAATTCAGTCGAATCTCTCAAATCCTATCTAGGACAACCACCACCGGAGAGTAATGAACATCTTCGTCACAAACCATCTGCACCCCGTCCAGGTTGTGTGACATAAGAGCATACACTCTTGAACCTGCACGAATTATAAAAAAAATGCACTGCCCGTCTTCTTGTTTGATTTGCGTTTTCCTCCTGAACCTTTTTTCTTATCCATTGGCTTTAAATTTCCTTTTTTCTTCATCAGTTGCTGATATTTACCGTTTTCCACTGAATACGAAGCCAAATGTCGCTGTGGGAAATACCGCTCATAGCTGTTGAAAAACCTCACAACTTTGATTAAATAACCCATTTTCGGAGAACATATGTATATGGTGCTGTTTTCATGACTACTAGTGACGGATTGTTACTGTTCAAAGAATGACTGTCATTAGTTGTCCTTTTTAAGAAAGGTTCAAAGGGCTACAGGGATAATTATATTATGAGCGGAGAGCGTTTGCTAGCTAGATTATTATTAACGAAATGGCAACAGACGCCTACTTACTGGGCATGTAAGGAATTTCTTCGAAGCTCACCTTTTCATTAATGGTTAAAATTGCCGACTAGGGTTTCGTCAAAGCTTTATACGAGAAATGTAAAATTTTAAAAATAGGACATGAATAAAACTGTATACCGCCCTCATGAAGAGCCGATATATAGAAAAGGCTTCACCTTGTTTAGCTATTAACAATTATATAGAGAAAGACTAAAATAAGTAACTAGGAGTCAACGTTGTTGTAGGGGAAGTTCTTTCGACTTCTGACAAGGAGGATAAAGTTATGTAATACCAGTACAACTAACATTTATTAGGCATTCGTCCTATGGAACCACATTTTTTGCTTATTTAGGGCGAAAAACGGGTTAACAAATCTATGATATTGGCTAGTGTCAGAACCAGAACCACAACAAAAATAATAATTTCTATGACTTAATCCTTAATCCATTTCACTGAATTTTCAATAGTATGTCATGGTTCGGTCAATCATTGGAGAGTCTCCCAACAAATCTCCATTGACACTAAAAGATTTAATTCAAGAACTTTCCTAAATCTCACCCCCCTAGTTCGTCTACCTGCAAAATCCATTAGCAAAAAAATTTAATTTTCGACAAAGCTTACCGCATCCGACAACCCCCATGGACCTTGCCCCATTCGATCGTAACCAGGAACGACAATAAACCATTTGCTAGAATCTGAATATCAATTAAATTTAATTATTTGAATCCCATTTGAATCCTTCGTTCGACGTCGTCATCTTCATCATCATCCCGATCCTAAATTCTCAATCCCATTCCCACTGTGCATCGTCGTCATTCACAGTGATTTGATTGGTTTAAGTGGTTTTCAATTTCGAATGGGTTTCCAGTAGCCCTGATCTATGCATCAGCCACCCTCGGTTTTCTGTTTTACCGACAGCTTTCTGGTTGTAACGTAAAAAGGATTCATACCTAAATGGTGTGGAGTATTGAGGTTCTTCAAGCTACATACGTAGGACGATGCTGTTTCATTTCATTGAATAAATAATGAAAACAAAGCTTTCAACGATTGACCTCTATTTGCAGGGAGTTGGATGGTGCTGCCACTGGTACTACGAGATTCATCTAGACCCAGAATTTTCGTTCGAATACGAGTGTCTGGTCGACAAGGATTCTATTATTCATTGGTCCCGGTAATAGAACGCCTATATGGAAAATAGCTTAGACGTATAGTTACTCTTTGGATTTACCGGTTGGGTGGCTGGTTGGTCTTTGATTCAAGTCGGTAGCTCGTAAAAGGATATCGTCGTTCTCAGCACTTGGGTACAGGATATAGGATTGCCATTAAGATTTGGTTATTTCGATTAAATCTTTATGACAATTTGTATGTCCTTCCCCAGCATTTCTTGTTCTGCCTCACTTTTATGACCGGAAATTGCCATCGTCCTGGATTCGTTGCCATTTACATGGGAAATTGCACAACTCATTCGGCTGGGTTTCTGTGTTTTTTAAAGATGTATGCCCAAAAGCCAAGACAAATTATCTTAGTCCTTAGATCGAAGGACACAATGTTCATGTAGGGCATATACAGACAGAATTGGTTCCTTATTTCCATTTCCACTGGGGGTAACTACGTGGAACGACATTGGTTCATTTTTTTTTCGGGAAACAGTTTTGGAAGAGCGGAGAATATCGTCTTTTAGTGCTAAGCAATCGGCATAGAAGGGGATTCGGAATGGAAAATGGTATTTAATAGGGGTGTAAGGACACAGGAATAAATTTTCAAAGTTCCGGAGTGTGTGAGGCAAAGTGTAAGTTAATTTTCCGGTTGACTTAGCTTCTTAGAAACCAACTAGCACATATTTAATTCGACGCATGTAGCAGGGATTAGTTGAGAGCGACGGTCTTCTATAAGGACTTACTGAGCTGCAGTCTTAACAATACAAATTTAAATTTTATTTTGTTTAGAGTGTCAAGGGCAGGATTGGGAAAATTCGGAGAAGACGAGCAGTTGGATAATGACGCTGGTAGAGCAGACAAATCAATAGCAATTCGGGTTGTGGAAATTAATTTAATTTATAATTAATTATATTATTAATTCAATTATTAATTAAATATATTACCCGGAATTTTAAGCTTAAATATCAAATGTTTCATGAACACGGTAACTTTTCATTGTGCCTCCAGATTCAGCTAAGCCATTCTCAGAAGTAATTTAGTGAATGCAAGTTCCATATTTTTGGAAGCCATGGACCGGCAGGCTTACACTGAAAACGATGGTAAGAAGATGTTGAGTCACCTATTGATTGAGTATTATCGATAGTTCAACAATTTGACGATAGCAGACTGACAAGGGAAGAATTATTATTTTTATTACGTTTATTAGATGGCGTTACAGTTCATGAAGAGCCAAGCTTCTCTTATTCACCTATGTGAAACGGGGCTTACAGTTTAATGCCGATTTCGAACGTCGAGAGCTGAAAAGCTTTTTCAAGGCAAGTGTATAACGGGGGGTTTTGCCAGTACCTCGCCGAGGAGAGATGCCGCGAAATTAATATTCTATAGGGTTGTTGTTGTCAGAAACAATGGACGAAATATTTAACAATTTCTCATCCTTCGACGTCAAAATCGGACTCGGGACTTCCATGCGAAAACAGGAAAAGAACCGGTATATAGGCCAACAATAGGAGAAGAAGGTGTGCATGATCTTAGGAGAGTAGTGAACGAACATCTTCGACACAAATCATCTGCACCCTGTCCAGGTTGTGTGACAAACACCATAAGAGCATATACTCTTGAACCTGCACGAATTATAAAAAAAAAATAAGTTTCGCCAGCTCAAAAAGTATGATCATGAAAACTGCACTATTCAAACACAAGAGAATACATAAGGCTACATGGATTCACCGGATGGAGGACCGTGCAACCAAATTGATCATTTTCTGAGGGATAGAAGAGACCAAACCAACATACTGGACGGTAAAGCATATAGATCTTAAGGCGACCCCATCCTAACCATCGTAATAATTCAATATTAAAAAGTTAAAGGACCCTTGAATGCAGCATCAATACCAGGACGAAACAAGACAGGTAGACAGGTATGGTCGATGACAAAAAGTGTGATAAAATAGACATCGGAAACCAAACTAAGCTATTGCAAAGCCATCAAAGGAAAGCTTTGGGTCTACGAAGAACGTGACGAAATTAAAGAAACCCGTAATGTTCTAATGTAATTTACATTCTATTCTAATATTACCATATTGATTGCCAAAAATGACAAAAAAATCGATATTTAAAAGGCTGTAGGGGCAACTTGTGCTTCTTCGCGAAGAAGGAATCATTCAAGACCATTCCCTTGTGTTGCAATGTTAAAATCCGCTAGTGTCACGGATGTAAAACATGGGCTCTGATTTAACAGGGGGTCGTTGAAAATAAGATCTAAAGAAGAAACTGGCGAATGGGGGAAACTACAATACACAATCAAGAAATCAAGGAGCTCAAATCAGCCCCAAGCATCAAATCGGGAAGACTAAGTTGAGCAGGACACTTAAAACGAATGGACAGTAGACAAACAGTTAAACGAATAATGAGTGGAATACCCATAGGAAAAAGATCGCTAGGAAGGCCGCGCCGTAGATGGGAGTACAATATAAAGATGGATCTATTTTAGAAGAAATGGGACAGAACAACGAAACATGAAAGGAACACGCTAATGACAGGGACGTTTGGCGAAGGTCATAGAGCCTCTGAGCTTCCGAGGTCACAATAGCTGGTTACAATATTAATAAAGTGCCTATAGAAAGCAAGTCGTTGTCATTTTGTATGAATAACGCGACAAAATCTCATGTCCCAATCGAATAATTTTGTACAAGTTGATGCATTTATATCATCATAGTCATAGGGCTTCGTTTCTAAAGCCACTCCCTCCCTAATTTCTTATAGTTCACCGATTGTTTTTGAAAACTACTATAAACCCCGCCTCAAAAATACGACGCAACTATGCAAAGTGTATTGTATTTCACTGAAAATTCAAATTTGATGAGGCATTATCCTTTCCAAATTTGTGGCCAAATTTGTCACAAATGCTTCAGTCCAGTAGCGGGTAGATTTATATAAAGTAGGTTGCAAAATAGCAAATCTGATGGCTCTATATTTGGCACACTTTTGTTTTTTACAAAAACTAATTAAAAGGAACCTTGAATTGCACTTTTCAGTTTTTTCTAAATACTTTTCTATTACAGTTCTTGGATTTGGATTTTTAAGTGTGAACAAAGTGAATGAAATGTGGACATTTATGACTATTTTGAGCCCTTCAGTTATTTTAGGTGACTTGTTGCGTATTTTATGACCCATAATTACAAAAACCACAAGTTCTCTATTATACGAGTCATTTCCTGAGCACTATTTGCCTTTTATTAGTTAATACCTACCGCGACTAAATGTTTGCTTTATTCAAAATTAAAGTTCAAATCAAATCCCGCAGTTTTCCTATATCCAACGTAGCCTTGTATTCAGGTGCATTTTCCCGGTGAAAGATGATTTTTTTCTTCTTCAAGCCAGTCTTCTTATCGCAAATTTCGGTATCCAGCTGGTCAAGAAGGTTGAAGTAATATTCATCTTTAATTGTTCTTCTTTTTGCAAGGTAATCAATGAACAGGATCCTTTTCACATACCAAAACCATGACCAGGCCCTGACCTTTCCGGCAGATGCGATAGATTTCACCATCTTTGGCGTTGAACCTCCTGTTTCCACCCACTCAACGACTGCCGTTTCGTTTCTGGCGTGGTAGACCCATGTCGCTTCTGGGGTGACGATCGTCGAACAAAATCGGATTGCTGCGAATATTGACATTCAGCAAATACGGCATCCATCTTGCGTAGAGCTTTCGCATCCCTAATTCTTTGTGCAAGATATTTCGCACCCTTTCTTCCTATATCTCTACAGCCCAGCTATCGCACTCACCTTCACTAGCCTACACACGATATCATGCACTTTTTCGATTATTTCCGGTTTGATTGCGATTTTTGATCGCCCATCACGTGAGTAATTTTCGAAGGATGTGCCTTCACGTTTCCAGGATGTTTGAATTTTTCCATTTTCAGGGAAAAACACACATACATACGTCTACTGCAAAAATTCGTGTAAACCTACTACTTGAGAGAACAAATTGAAGCTTGTTAGTCAAACTAATGACACGTTCACCTAGTTTCTGATTGGAACTTCATTTCTATATCTGGCCAAGAATTTTTCACCGTATTCTCGTATCAATATTTTTCCATATACCCATGTTTCGTTGCAATTTCGGGTTGGGTTATGAGCTCTCTTGTTGGCTTTTCGTCAGGCCTAACCAAATTAAAGTTGGTTTGAAAATATGACCTTTGTCCAAATATTGGCAGGTCATACCTGGTGCTGTTTTTGCTAACATCAATTTGTTTTTTCTTTTACTCCTGCAGAGAGAAGCGACGTTTTTGAAATTTACAAGGCACATTGACTGTGCGTTAAGACCCACTTGCTATCACCAGCATGGGGTACTTTGCTTGCTGATGCTAATACAACATCTCTTGTTTAATTTCTTTTCTTAATTCCATGGCACTTGCCAATCGGTTTTTCAGAGACATACACTGGGTCTTCCACCCACAGTACTGACTGTCGAACTTAATTCCTTCCAAGGCTTTCTCATAATGCTTTCGTAACATTTTCCAACATTCGGATGACAATTTCTTCTTCTCTCAACATTTTCATGATGCTAAAGTACATGAACGAGCAATGTCTGCAAATTATAACAATTTTCTACAGAAATTCGGAGTCGGTGACCGCAACTTTAAGAGCGTTAACTCCAATTTTCGGTCGTAATTCTCGCCCTAGTAAACAGGCAATAACAAGCTTAGTGCAAACATTTTAGTCTACATATTCGTTGTGTGATGTTGCCGTGTCAGTGGGTTGGTCGAAGTGTCGAAAATATCGCTGCCGTTCAGGCGTCCGTAGCAAACGATCCAAATCAGTCAATTCCACGGCGTTCTCAAGAATTGGGCATCGCTCAGACCTCATTATTGCGTACTTTGCGTAAGGATCTTGGTTTACACCCATACAAGATCAAGCTGACTCAAGAATTGAAGCGACGTACGTTCTCCGATTGGGCTCTGGAGAAGATGCGCCAAGATGATGAATTTCATCGCAAAATCATCTTCAATGACGAAGCTCATTTTTGGCTCGATGGGTTCGTCAATAAGCAAAATATGCGTTATTGGTCGGGTGAAAATCCACATGTGCTTCATGAATCACCACTTCATCCAAAAAAAATAACTGTTTGGTGCGGTTTGCATGCCGGCGGCGTTATTGGGCCATATTTTTTCGTCGACGATAACGATCGTCACATTACTGTGAATGGCCAGCGTTATCGCGCCATGATTACCTATTATTTTTGCCCCGAATTGGAAGATATGGACTTGGACGACATGTGGTTTCAACGGGATGGTGCCACAGGCCACACAGCACACGTTACAATCGATTTATTGAAGAGTAAGTTTGATGAGCGTGTTATCTCAAGAAATGGGCCAGTCAATTAGTCGCCTCGTTCGTGCGAATTAACGCCTCTAGACTATTTTCTTTGGGGCTACGTTAAGTCATTGGTTTATGCCAACAAGCCGACGACGTTGGAAGAGCTCAGAGCCAACATTGAACGCGAAATAGCGGCCGTTTCGGCCGAAATGTGTGGCCGAGTCATCGAAAATTGGGTCCAACGAATCGACCACTGCAAACGTGCTCGCGGTGGCCATATGAACAAAGTTGAGTTCCATTCATAAATGTTTTGATTGTACTTCAAGCTGATAATAAAGTTTTTGAAATATCTCAAATGGTTTGCGTTTTATTTAAAAAAAAGTTGTCAAGTCCTTTTTGGAAAACCCTATACTTCTAAAAGAATAATCATCACTTTCGTGATCCGGAAGCTCGGTGGGCTGAAAATATCGTCAGCATTTGAATGAAAGCCCAAGTGTGGTCATTTTGAGACAATCAAAGGAACTACGCAACCACTTTTACATAAAGATCTTGCTCTACATGCTTATAAATTCCAAGTTAGAGAGAAATTGAAGCAGCAGACCATATACAACGCCATACTTTCGCTGATTGGATGCCTGAAATTAGTGAAGAGTTTATGAAGAGTCTTACACAAAATTCTTTTGGGTACCATTTCTTCCTGGGTATGTTAACAAACAAAATCCACGAGGTATAGTGAAAATACCTCTCCACGAGTGAGTCCTGCTTGAAAAAAGGTTTCAGAACCTGACAATTGGGTAGTACTCAATATTTTCAATGATGGTGTTAATTTCCACTCCATCAATCTCTTCAAAGTCACCGACTTCCTTTGGCAACCCAAAATTCGGAATATAATCAGGTTCTGCGATACTACTGCACAGATTTAACCCTCTTAGACTACTTTTGAAAATAATGGAAGAAATTAATTTGGATAATTTTTTCTAAGGTAAATTCAGAAGGGGCCCTGAATTAAAAAATCAGCTCTAGAAGGGTTTAAAAGCGTTGATTTACCTGTGAGGTGAGAAAATGTAAATAAGTGTCTCAAGGCACTCATAGGGCTTTGAGTGAAAAAAAAGCACTTGCAAATTAGGTTGCCCTAAGTTTAATTTTATTTTTTATTGTGGAAATCGCCAAACAGTTTTTGTTAGCTGTGCAGCATACGTAAGTTGCAGTTTTGTAGTATTTACATCATTTCGGAAATAGGAAAATCGCTAATCCGAAATTGGATGTTTTAATTTTTCACCATCTTTTAGCACTTCTGAAGGTTGCTGAGAGGAGGGAGACTGCAATGCCAGATTATAATGACTACTGTTAGGCGACCTGGCAAATTCTTGTTTTGAAATCCTACTAGAGCAGCAGCAATGGCTTTGCGAAAATCCGGGAGTTCGAGCGTATAAAAGTTATCGAAATACACAATGTGGTGCTTGAAACTTTGTTTTTGTTAGACGTGCAACAATATTGGCCGAAGTGCCAAGATCAGGGTGACCAGGCAAAATCACGTTATCACTTGCACCGCTATAGATCTCGAAGCGGTAGGCATAACCTAAAGAAACGCACAGCACAGTAGTAAAGCTTTCTACTCTTTATTTGTGAGGCTTATTGGGCATACATATATTGCCTCAGGTGGAGCTTCAGTTTTGTGCTGCACATTTGTTTGTTGACTGGCCTGGTTTACTCTTTTTGATCCGCCCGCTTTCGTCACGCAGTGAAAAGTATTTCTTTATCGACTCTAATTTGCTGCGGCTCATGCGGTTTTTTCGCCAGTAGGCTTTCAAATTTGGGTACCGATAAATGGACATATAAATCAAAATTCAATTCAATTGCGATGTTATCGGTTAGAACTGCGCGCATGGTTTCCTCAACGATCATATTCATAACATCTGCATCGAAAAGCAAAATAGTCGTAATGGGGTTTCGATCCCCATTATTTCAGTCGGCAGCGAAGAATCTCATCAAAAGGCTACGCCGTTGATATTCAATTTCATCGATTTTCCCCTGCTTATTTGTTATTGTTTCAATTTCAAATACATAATATATTTATGTAGTTATTTTTATACCATTTCGTAATTGCCATATCTTACCGGAACCATTGAAGCCACCAGAAGAAGACGGAGATATGCTTGCTGAATCTTCAATTGATGGTAGCGGTGATCGAGTCCTTTTTGCTGCTTTCTTTGTGGGCTCAGGTCTCTGTAGAGTATTCATATAAAAATGCCACTGTCGCAGCATCCTCCAATGCTGCGTTGAGTGCTTCTGCCACACCAAATTCGTGATCTTCATCGTCACTTGAATTGCTGGACAGTTCCTCATCGAATTGGACTAAATCGAACAAATTCAGCAACTGTTCGTCTGTTAAGTCCGACAATTTGTAATGTTTACGCACTCGCTCTGCCATTTCTTATGTTAGTTTTTAATTTCTATGAAGAAAAATCATTTTATAAGCTAAAACCAAAGCGGAAATTGCGAGTAGTTTGTAAAATAGATTTTTTTTTTTTTTGTTGGAGGCTTCTACTATCTGCTGGAGCACTCAGACACAAGTACTGGTCCATTGTACTACCAGACAGACACCTTGTCTTTATTGTATTTTCCCCGTTGTCCGGAGAAAAGTGAGGAGGGGCTTCAGTGATGTTGAGCTAAGAGATTCGGCACCCACCACGTCGGCCCCAAGGGTGCGCCACCGTGCACGAGCGAAGGCGGGACAGTCGCAGAGAAAGTGTTCCGCTGTGTCGTCCTCCTCGCAACAAGCAGCACAGGTAGGCGTCCCACTGATGTCAAGCACGTAGAGATGCCTGGCAAAAGTGTAATGGCCCGTAATGACGCCCGTTAGCCTTCTGCAGTCATTTCTCCTTAAGGATAAGAAGAATGTTGCGGACTTTTTACAGACGTCAGGGCGTACGCGCTTAGTCATCCTGCATCCTGGATATTCCCTCCATCTGCGACTGTGTATGTTAAAGACCCAGTCATTGATGTCAGATTTAACCGTTGAAGCTGGTAGACCTAAGGGGGGTTCAGGCCCTGAGAAACTCTCCTCTGAGCCTTTTCTAGCGAGTTCATCGGAGATCTCGTTTCCTGGGATTCCAGAGTGACCTGTAACCCATACAAGCCTAAGTGAATTAAGTCTTCCGACTTTGTTCAAAAAGGTCTTGAGTTCATGCACTAGTTAGGAGTTGGACAGAGGATTGGATGCAGCTTTGAGTGCAGCTTGGCTGTCACTGCAGACACATATGCTCTTTCCCCTCCATCTGTGTTTCACAACATAGTGCATGGCCATTAGGATTGCGTAAATCTCCGCCTGGAAGACAGACGCATATTTTCCTAACGAGAAGTGCAGTCGAATGTTTTCGCGCTCGAAGAAAACTCCGGCGCCGGATCCCTGATCAGTCCTGGAGCCATCTGTGAAGATGCGAAGACATTCTATTCCAGGTTCAGTGTCTGGCCAAAGCCAGTCCTGACGCCAAAGAAATGTGACTGTGTAGTTACAGCGCAGTAGGATGGCAGGTGTCATTGCGTCAGAGGGCATATCCATGAGACAGTGGTCGTAGGATATTTCTCTCTCAAGTACACTTTCACTCCACTGCGAGTTGTACCAAAGACCATTCCTCTTTAGGCGAGAAATAGTTTTCAGTGCACACCCTCTGATATATATGTATGTATGTCAAGGGGTGGAAGGTTCATCATAGCATTTAAAACAGCTCCCGGTGTGCTGAGGAAAGCCCCCGTGCAACTGAGGCAGACCGCTCTTTGGAGTTTGGTGAGTGAAGCCACAGCGTGTTTTCGTGTCAGCCTGCTCCACCAAACAACCGATGCATATGAGATTATCGGTCTTACCATTGCCGTGTAGATCCAAAGGACCTTTTTCGGCGATAAGCCCCATGTTTTGCCAAAGGCACCTTTGCATTGCTAGAAAACTGACAGCGCTTTGGTGGTTTTGGACTCAACATGTTTTGACCAGAGAAGTTTCTTATCTAGAATGACTCCCAGATACTTAGCTTCCTTGGATATAGGGATGGGAATGCCTTTTAGCACCAGCTGAGCAATGCCCGTTGTTTTCCTCCTTCTCGTGAAGAGAACGACATCGGTCTTAAGAGGATTAACCGACAGCCCATTTCTCGTGCACCAGTCTTCGATCACGTTTAGCGCCGCCTGCGCTTTGAGACAACATTCGCTAAACATGAGCCGACAGAGAGAACAGCAACATCATCCGCATAGGCCTGGGCATAGATTCCAGAGGCATTGAGAGCATCTAGCAGAGAGTCGACCACCATGCACTATAACAGCGGAGACAAGACGCCACCTTGCGGGCAGCCCCTGTTTACTCCAGACTTGACACAATGTTCGAGGCCTGCATCAGCGATCAGTGTCCTGTGCACGAGCATTGCTTTGATCCACAAAACCAGTGCTTCAGCTACGCCATGCCGTCTAGCAGCATTACACATGCTGTCAAAAGTAGCGTTATCAAAAGCTCCCTCAATGTTGACAAAAATGCCTAGTACGTACTCTTTCCTTTCGAGAGCGCATTCAATTCTCCCAACTAGGTTTTGAAGCGCAGTCTCGCAGGATTTTCCGCGCTGTAGGCATGTTGCATGTCCGACAGAGGATGCATTCGAAGGGCAACTTTGCGCACGTGCAACTCTACTAATCCTTCCATGCTTTTCAGCAAGAAGGATGTTAGACTTATTGGTCTGAAACTCTTGGCTAGTGAGTAATCCTCTTTCCCTATTTTGGGAATAAAGACCACTTTCACCGCGCGCCAAGGGATAGGCATGTAGGCAAGTGCCAGGCTGGCAGTGAAAATTATTTTCAGTGTAGGAAGCAGCTGTCTTATACCTTTTTGCAGCATAACGGGGTATATCCCATCAGTGCCCGGCGACTTAAAGCCATCGAAGGATGCCACAGCAAATTCAATGGCCTCAGTAGTTGCCACGCGTGACGCAACATACCAGCTACGCTGAGTTGTTTTCATCGCTACAGTATCCAATGAGGGAGTGTGCAACGAGCCGATGACAGTCTGATTTCCCGGAAAATGGGTCTGAAACAGTAAACTAAGAGTTTCTGCTTTAGACTCGGTAAAGGTACCATCAGACTTTCTAAGTACCTCCAGCCTTGTCGATTTTCCTCGTTTGAGGACTTTAACCAACTTGCTGGTCGCGCTCAGGGATTTGATCTCTTCGCAGAAGGACTTATAGGAATCATTCTTCGATTTTCGAATAAGCTTCTTCCGAGTTCGATTTAAGCGATCTGTTCAGAAGACTTCTGTCTTCCCTACGCAGCCGTTGGAGCTCAGCATTCCACCAGGGAACCGGCTTCCTGTTGGGAGGTTTTTTGACAGGACATGCGAGTTCAAAACATTTGGTGATGGCGCTGTTCAGGTTATGAACTGCATCCTCCACCGATTGATTAGTTTTGAGTTTAGGCGGGGCTTGAGTGGATTTCTCAAGCTCCTCCCTAAATCGCACCCAGTCTGTTTTTCACGGATTCCGCTTGGGCTGCGAGGGGGAGATCCCGCACTTCAATTGGAATTCGATGTATCTATGGTCTGACAGCGTAACATCTGGTGAGACTCTCCAGTTAGTGATGGCCTTCGCATGCCTGTTAGATAGGGTTCCTGTCGTCTCGCCGTCACAAAGGTTGGTTGAGAGCCAACATTGTTGATGAAAAGGTCAGACGAAAGAATGAAGTTTAAAAGATGGTCTCCTCTCCGGTTGCATTTGCTGCTGCCTCAAACTGTGTTTTGAGCGTTAGCATCGCAACAGATGATGAGTGCAATCCTTCTGGCGGGGGTAGTACCGAGTCGTAGGGGAAGTAAGCAGACGCCACGACGAAGTGTTCAATTTCTCCGTGCGCCTTGTAGCTCACTTTCGCAGCTACCAGATCTTGACCACAGAATTGACCAAGTTTGGTTGCCGATAGCGTATTCGATATGATGAGGCAGACCCTGGGCCTTTCGGATCGCTCATCATAAAGGATTGTAGCATCACGTATGCCACCAAGACCACACAGGCGTTTGTTCCACACCCATGGTTCTTGAATGGATACAATGTGATGATTTGTACTACTGCATGCAATTCTGCTACTTAGAAGAGCGGTAGCAGCCTTGCAATGCTGTAGGTTGATCTGAGTAAAAATCATGGATTCATACTAGGGAACACGTTCCATCCTTCGACTACTTGACATCAAAATGGAATAAAATCCTACCAAGGCCGGACGTGAGTCGTACGCGGTTTTCAGGGCCTCAACAGAGCCACTGTCCATTCCCACTACCAGAGTGAAGCCCTCTTTTTTCAGAGAGTTCTTTTTCTCCTTGTAGGAATAGACAGTCCAGGCCCTCGTGTCGAGTCCCGGGTTCTGCGCACGTAGTCGCGTCAGCACTTTCAGCTTGTTTCCGGGTTTTCCCGGAATCCAGCAGATGGCGCGATGACAACAAAAGCTTACTCGAAGAGCCCAGCCGCGTCTCAAGACACTAATCACTATTTCACTGCTACAACCCACAATTTTGATAAATTCGCAAACATGAAACTTGATTTTATTACTAAATAAATATACATTTGACGAGAAACATTATGAGTTGGATTGATATGCTAAATGTCACTGTAACTAACGCAGCAAAACCGTGCACCAGACCTAATTTTTCGCGCAAAGAAACTTTTGGCTTGTAAGAGTCACAATAGAAGTACTCGTACAGCTTAAAGCTTCTAAGGGCTTTAAAGGTTTTGCATACATATAGGTGTGTTTATTAGTAACGGCTACAAAATATTGAAATAATATTAAAGTTAATTTTTTTTTCGTAAATTCGAATTATATGATAAGCGTTTTGAGACACCCTTTCGTGTTAGAGGGTTAAGGGATTATTATTCAAAATCTTCATCAAATGTAAAAAAAGTTTCAATAAATGTTATAATTATTCAAATGCATTTAAGAATAGGTCTTGGATTCTACAACATTGTGACTACCGAAGGAAGATACGCATACACTTAGATGTTTTTGACTCCTGATTATTTCAACTACTTCGCTTTAGAAAAGCTTCAAAACGCAGCTCAGTTCAAGGAATAAGCCAATTCCCTATATCCCATAATTTCAGGCGGCTTAGCTTCCGACAATGAACAGCGTTAGCACTATAACGACATGATGGAATACTTCAATTATTTTGTTTTCGCCAAATAAACTGAATTCGATGTTATCTCTGCACGCCATTTAACCTCGTTTTGGATGGTGTCGTTATCACAGAACTAGTAGAGCATCATCATCCACTTGGTCCCTTTTAAAAGTCAGCAACGAACTATAATACACACCCTGCAAGTATCACTCGTTACAGTCTATTCCTTAGCCGAAATCTTTCTTTATTTTTGTTGTCGTTGTATTTAGTATCCTTGGATAAGATTACTCCATGTATAGTGTTAGACAAGGAGAAGAGGCAAGGATAGAAGAATGAAAAGAGACTGAAGCTAGTACTCACAGTAAGTAAAATAGAAATGGAGAAGATAAAGGACAACGTTTCGAAGCAGATACGCTACTGTGCTTAAGAAGGCGTGTAATTGAGAAACGTTCAAGGAAAATTTCCACCCTCTGTCTTCTATTTGGTCGTCATTGCCATCTTTGTCGTAGTCGTCGTCACCGCCATCTGCATCGTCCTCGTTCTGGCCCTCAGAGGCGGGTGTATATCCCAGTACAAAAATTGTCGTGTTTATACTTACTCAAGGATGAAGTTCGCTCTCAGAGTGGAGTGATTGTCTTGTATGGCAAATGATACTTGGGAATGGGCTGCCGGGTCGCAGTTGTTTGGCTATGAGGCGGAGTACTAGCACTTCGGCTTAGGACGAGGCGATTAGTTCTTAAACGAAGGATATTGTGAGATAAATTTGTTCGGTGATTTGGTAAAACGGAAAATGAACGAATGGCAGAGGATCTTAGTGAATGGCGAAGTGAATGAAAGTGCGCAGAATGAGACAGACTTAAATGTGCTGGGGTAGCACATTTGAATATGTGCTACTATGAAAAGATTTAATAGATGACCACTAAAATGCTCATGCGAATGCTCATGCTTTTGGTAAATAAAGAATAAGTCCCCCTGATATGTACATAAGTCATAGTTTAATCTGGAAATCCTTACAAAGCGCTATTGTTTGGCAAGTAGACTTTCATGCCTATATGGAGACATATCGCTACTTTTTTCAGATTCAGTTTGGCCCGTAATAAGTTTGGTAGGTGGGTATTGCAGCGTTCGCTACAGTAACAACATGATTGTAGTTTGAACTATTTTCCAAGGATCGACTCTTTGGGGGTTCTTTGCTTTCTCCACAAGCTAAAGTTTTCCTCGGCCCGCTGAGATGAAAAAAAGCCTCGCCACTAAAGACTTTCTTTTTTAAAATCGTTATTAAGCTGTTATTGCTCGTTCGTCCAATCGGCAAACTGGGGGTATTGAAGTAGTCTGAAGGCTTTAGTTCTTACTTTATCTGAATTTTTTAAGCGTGCATGTTTACACCTGGAGGCAATATATGGTGTGGAACGTATTTACGATTACGAGTTGATTTTCTCGGGCTATAAGCAACATAACGAAACAGTGCCAATGTTTTTTTAACTAACATGCTGTTTCAGTAAAAATCCGTTATCGATTCATTCTACATTTTAAACAAAAAAAAATCACATTATAGGAGAAATGCATTTTTTCCGCCTATTATTCATATTCTTACCTACTAGGCAAAATGCTTAAATCTAATTTAACATTATATTTCACATTCTTACTGGCTCTTAACGAGCACTGCCGTCTATCTTCGTACTAGTTTTCATATTAATTTTAACGCATACATAGATTACGAGGGTGGTCCGATAAGTACTTAGCCTCACCGTCAGATAGCGCCAGTGTCGCAAGAGCATCGTGTAGTACATTCTAGCAGCGTTGCCACTTCAAAAAAAGAAGAGCGCAGTGGATTATTTAAAAAATTGCAGTAGATTGGATCTTTCCGCAGTAGATTTTTTATTAAACAAAAAAAAAAAGATTAAACTTAATAACAAGTCTTTAATTAATCACTTTAATGCATATTGGACCCAATATAGAACCCAGTGGTATGGCTTGTTTCACATTCATGAGGGATGAACAACGCTCACCCAAAACTACCTTACCGGAAAGAAAACTATGTACTCAATACGCAGACCGCTCTTTCACTGAAACCAAAATTGTGTTTAAGCTTCCAACATAAGACATTGTGATTTACTTTATCAAATGCCTTTGAGAATTCTAGTAGACCGAGAAGGGATATAGCATTCTTGTCGAAAGATTATCTTACTTCTTCGAGCAAATTTACCATGGCTAAAGAACAGCTGTGAATGCCTCTAAAACCGGACTGCAGGGCATACAATAGATTGTTAAAAGACAAGTGTTTCGTGATCTGTTTAGCTATTAATTTCTCGAAGACTTTGGATAAGCATAGCAGAATGCGTATTGTTCTAAAGTCAGCAGATGATATTGGACAAGCTTTCTTAGCAATAGGCAAAATTCTAGCAACTTTCCACTACTATGGAAAAGTCGATGTAATAATACAACAATTTTTTATGGGAGACGATATATAGTAATATAAGTTTGAGGAACCGTACCTATTAGTATACCATCTTCCCCAATGGAATTGGATTTGATGGCGTTAACACATTGAACAATTTCCTCTTCAGTGACAACTACAAAACCGTCTAGTCTTGGAGGCGAGTGTAGACGGTCTGCTGTCTGATTAAAATCGAATGCGGTTAAGCAAGGATCTTCTCCTAAAAAGGTGCGGTTAAGTTCGTCAGGGTCATAAGCATATTTAGAATTATTATTGCTGCTAGATAAACCAATTTTTCTAAGATATGTAGCTCCATCATTTTTTAGAAGGAAGAGATGTATTTAATTTAGAACCGAAGTAAATCTTCTTCGAGTTGCGTATAACAGAGGTAGCGTAATTGCGCGCCGTCTGAAATGAAGTCCAATTAACTTCAGAAGACCGACGTTTCCATTTACTATAAACTCTGTTTCTTCTTTTGATGGAGTTGACTAATTCAGTTGTATACCAGGGAGATGCGCAGTTCTGATTGTTTTCCGTTTTGGTTGGCACGCAGCGAATGTACAATTCGGATAGAATTTCTTGGAAGAGTTTAACTTTATCATTCGGGTCAGACCTTAAGCGACATTCTTCCCAGAGCGCTGAGACAACAGCGTTTTGAAGAGTGATTGCATCGATGGCATTGAAATCTTTAAATGTAAAAGGGATAACGTTTTAGTTAATATCATAGGTACAGAACAGAAGATCATGGTCAGAAACAGCAAACGAAAAATGGTCAAACAATAAAACAAGCGAATACGAAACAAGACTTGGAAGACGATTCTGAGCGAAAAGAGTGGGATAAGTAGTGTTTATTACTGACATACCAACCGAAGAAACTAAGTCTTTCATTTGGAAGGCAAGTAAGTCATTTTTCAATAGATTAATATTGAAGTCTCCACAAATTATAATGTGCTCATATAGAGCACTGCAATCAGACATCGCAGAGAAGAACGATAAAGGGGCGCAGCTTCTATTGTTGTTGTATGCACATACAATCAAACATTTAGTAAACCAGGTATCATTTACACATTATACATTTTTGGAACTCTATTCCAAAATATATATTTGAAAGGGACTGATATGATGGAGGAAAAATCGTTTAAATCAATGTTCACATTAACTACATCAAGATTTATAAAATTCTTAAGAAGATCCATGTAAAGATTGAAAATGTGTTGTTCAAGAATATATTTGAGTGTACACTGATTGGAATATTTTATTTTTTTTTATTTATTAAATTTAAAACATAAGAAATAAAGAGAATATATGTAAAGTTAATTTAAAGGATTAGTTAAAAAAGTAGTGACTTCGTTTACAGAATCTAAATTTTCAAAGAAAACGGTTAACAATACTCTCAACCGAAAGCCACCTAGTGCACGAAATGTTTAAGATCTTATGTATTTTTATATTAAAATTTTCTTGAAATTCTTTTAAGGCTTCATATCTCTTAGGGCTATAGGAAAAATGACTATATATATCTTTTATTCTCTTTTCAATAAAGTTAGGTAGTTTTTTAGTAGCTGCTTAAGCACATAATGAGTAGCACGTACATCCAAGATAAAACAAATTCTTATTTACATTTGTCATTTTTGCCCTAACCCTTTATTACGGATATATTATCTGTTGCCACTCCAGTTAGGTTAGGTTAGGTTAAACTAACCTGCCACTCCAGTTATGTTTGTCATTGGAATATTTTTGTTTTCACAAAAAAAGCTTAAAAAAATTTCATTCGAATCTGACGACGAAACTTCCATAAGACCAAAAAAACTATATCGAATCCTGTTCGTCCTGTTCGTCCTGTTCATCGAAACAACGCGTAACTATAACTAAACATTTTCTTGTTGAGACATTTGTTGTTTCGTCTATTATAATAGAACATTTTCGAGTTCTCAAAACATTACATATTTCTTATCTTGGGCTTTGGTACGCGCACACTTTATACCTCTCGCGATGTAAGAATCCGGACATACTGCTGGCAAAAAAATTGGGAACACTATCCATAAGGAAATTTGTTTCGTTATTGTCAAAATGTTCAATAGAGCTCGTAATTGTCATTTTAAAGCAAATTTTGCAAAAGCTTTGCCCGTCGACACCCTGGAGCAAAGAATACTCTCGCTCCCATGTTTGCTTATATTTTTTGGTTCTGGTGGACTTGTACATTCATTTTCTTGAATCGAATTATGGTTTTCTTTTCTATTATTTAGTAAATAAAAAAGAAAGAAATTAAAAACTAGAAAACTAAACTAAAAGAAAACACTCACGGGCATGATATTTGCATTTGCCTAAAGCCAGGTGTTTCTCATGGTTTGCATGGTTTTTGTACAGCTATTCAGGAGAAAGTTTATCAAACAAAAAAGTGCAGTAGATTGGATTTAGTGGCAGCAGATTTATGTTTTGCCAAAAGAGCAGTAGATCTACTGCTATTGTAGCAACGCTGCATTCTAGTAGACGGCTACTATCGAAATTTCAGCGGTTTTTGATGAGCCACGTCCAGGTGCCCCGAAAACGGCTACCACGGAGGATAACGTGACAAAAATCCACGTTCTCGTATTGGCAGACCACCGATTGAAGGTGCGCGAGATAGCTGAGACAGTAGGCATTTCAAAAGATCGCGTGGGTCATATCCTGCATGAAATTTTGGTCATGAGAAAGCTGTCGGCGCGATGGGTGCCGCGTTTGCTCACTCCGGACAACAAGCGCAACCGTGAGACCACTTCAGAGCAGTGTTTGACGCTGTAAGCGCAATCCGAAGGAGTTTCTGCGTCGTTTCGTGACAGTTGACGAAACATGGATCCACTGGTACACACAAGAGACCAAGGAACAGTCGAAACAATGGACTTCACCCGGCGAACGTGCTCCGAAGAAGGCGAAGACTGTCCCATCGGCCGGAAAGGTGATGGCCACCGTTTTCTGGGATTCACAAGGTGTGATCCACATCGACTACCTGGAGAAGGGCAAAACGGTCACAGGGCTGTACTATGCCAAATTATTGGGCCGATTCGACGCCGAATTGAAGAAAAAACGGCCCCACTTGGCGAAGAAAAAAGTGCTCTTCCACCATGATACGCACCGGTTCACACCTCCGCCACGGCCAAATTGGTCGAATTGGGCTACGAACTGCTGCCCCATCCACCGTATTCTCCAGATTTGGCCCCGTGCGGCTTCTTTTTCTTTCCAAACTTGAAAAAGGCACTCGCCGGGCAGAAATTCCGTTCCGTTCTTCATATGGAGTAGACGTGTTTTCATCTTGCGGCATATATTTCACTTAGCGCTTTGGTAGCCTCCCTAAATATTTATAACCATTTTAACGCAGTTGTTAAGTTCGCGTTGATCATGCCTAAAACACACGAAAAGGCTACAAGGTTGCAGACGAATCTCATGAAGCAGTTAACCCAGAACTCAGCCTCTCCGCCAATATCCTCCGCAAGGCAACGGTCGCCAACAACATCAATTCACTCACCTTCCGCTGCTCTAATGACGTCAGACAGCAAAACGACTCAATTCGTCACACTGTCAAGTCAAATTGAAAACCAAGGGGACATAATTATGAACCGTTTGATTGCCATGGAAAATAATCTTTCGTCGCGAATCACCACCATTGAAAACGCCATTAACGCGAAACTAGACGCAATTGATAGTGAAGTGAGTAATTTAAAACAACGTATTTGCGCTCTCGAAGACTGCTCAGGAAAATTCAACTGCTTGCAATTGGAAGTTGAGAAATGTAAACAACAACTGGACCAACAGCTGGAGCAGGTGAGCCACCCTGAGCTTAATATTAGCAATGAGCTGTCACACTTAAGGACACAAGTTGAGAAACTGCACAGGAAAAACATTGAAACGGATGCACTACTTATTGGTATTCCTTTCTCGGAAGATGAAAATCTAAAATGCACCTTCAACCGACTGTGTGTTACACTCAATTGTAAACAACCACCGCCCGTCAGCAGAATCTTTCGCACCAAACAAACTAGTGATGGTGTTGTTGTTGTTAAATTTTTCTCCACTCATGACAAGTACTCAGTTATGAAGGCATTCACTATTTTCAAAAAGTCAAACTCGCGAAACTTTTGCCAATCTGATATCGGATTTAATAATAATCGGCCGATCTTTATGCACGAATGCCTTACGACACAAAACCGAGCTACGTTAAGAGAAGCACTACACCTCAAGCGTCGGAAAATTATCCACTCCGCGTTCACTATCCGAGGGCTTGTTTACGTGAAAATCTCGAAAGACAAAGACAAGATGAACATTGACAGCGAGGACCAGCTGAATAAAATCGCCCAAAAGCTGCTACCTGAAGATAACCAACATTCGCCGCTGAAATCCTAAGCTCCTCAAACCACTTAAGCTGCTCAAACTTTAACTTTAAACTTTTTTGTATATTTACTATTATCATTGTTATTTGCTTTTTCTTTTTATTCTTTTTTTGGTCTTGCTTTTAATTTTTAATGTCTAATTTTTACTCCTATTTTCGTTTAAACTTCATCCTTTTACTGTCTCCTTCCACCCTTCCCATTTTTCATCCTATAGTGCTAATTCTTAATATTTTTTCAAGCTTTCACTTAACTAACTTGATACTAGTGCGCTCTCTACTTGTTCGCTGTTCTCTTTTGTTACTCGTGTCTCTGTTATGACATCTACAGAGAATATAACAGGTACTAATGCTGCTGGCAGGTATTCGGTGCATACAATGCTTAAAATACTTTCTAACTTGCATGGTGGCTTAAAAGTTTGCCATCTAAATGCTAGGAGTCTTAATATACCGAAGCTAGATTATCTTCGTAGCGTTCTCGACAGAGTAAGTATTGACATCATCTGTGTTAGTGAAACATGGTTTAAGTCTGATATACCCAACCAATTATATGACATACCTAATTATATCTTATATCGCAATGATAGAGCCACAAGTACTTGTGGTGGAGGCGTTGCTATATACTGTAGATCCTCCCTGCACTGCAGGATCATTTGTAAGTCTGTGAACACTGATGTGGAATATATAGTACTAGAAGTATCAGGCGGTAGTACAAAATGCGTGGTATCTTGTGTGTATAACCCGAGCAGGAATCTCTCCCCCGAACCGTTCTTTGGGGCATTATCTGAGTTTTCTCCTATGTACGAGAATATTATTGTCTGTGGTGATTTTAACGTTAATTTGTTGAAAGTTGACTCCTTCTCGACTCAATTAACTGACTTAGTCACAGCTACTGGGATGCAAGTAATGAATTGCTTGTATCCTACTCGATATTCTCCAAATGCTGTCCCGACTCTGCTTGACCTCCTGATTGTATCGAATCCCTCTAATGTACTCCTCCATGACCAATTGGCTCTTGGTGGGATTTCTGACCATGACCTACTTTACTGCACATATGACATTGACCTCACCCACACGCCTGTGCCCTTAACCTTTCAATACAGAGACTATAAATCTATAGATTTAAACTCTCTTGCCTTTGATGCGAACTGTATGCCCTGGGATGATTGTAAATATGTTTCGAGTGTGGATGATAAGTTGTGCTGTATAAATTCCTGTATCAATACGCTTTTTGAGTGGCACGTTCCTTTAAAAACAGTCCGTATACGTAATCAAAAGTGTCCCTGGTTTACTTCTGAAGTACATGCATCCGTTAGGCAACGCCACAAAAAGTACCTTAAGTGGAGAAACAATCCATGTCCACAAAATTGGTTGCTATATTGTCAGGCACGAAACCGAGCTACATCAGTTACTAGGTCGGCAAAGAGAAGTTTTTTCGCCTCTAAGCTGAACGGGAAACTGTCCTCTAAACAGCTTTGGTCTAATCTGCGTGAGATCGGTATAGGCAAGCGGGAGAAGCTAGATTGTGCAGTTGATCCCAACACTCTAAATGATTATTTTTTGGCCAACACTTTAAGCCAGCCCAACTTCTTCCCCAATAATACTCTACGTAGGGAAGTCTTAGAGCCTTTTGAGTTTCAAGTTGTAACGGAAAGTGATGTGGCTGTAATTGTTAGAAATCTTAATTCCAACGCAGTTGGTGTTGACGGTATATCTCTTAGGTTTGTAAAACTAATACTCACCTATTTATTAAGCCCACTTACGCACCTCATTAACCATTGCATTTCCTCTTCAAACATTCCACTCCTATGGAAAGAAGGCAGAATCACTCCTGTCGCAAAAAAACCAAATCCTTTGATCCCTAGTGACTACCGGCCAATTAGTATACTGCCCTGTTTGTCTAAGGTCTTCGAGAAGATACTCGCTAAACAAATTAGTTCATACCTCGATAACAATAATCTTCTTGTTGAAAGTCAATCTGGGTTCAGAGCTAAACATAGCTGTTCCACTGCCATGGTAAAGGTTCTCGACGATATAAGAGTTGATCTTGATGAGGACAGACTTACTGTCCTGTGCCTCCTTGATTTTTCCAAAGCCTTCGATAAGGTGAATCACGACATTTTATGTCAAAAACTTGATATCTACTTTGGATTCGGCGACAGGGCAACTCGCCTCTTAAAAAACTATCTGTCAAACAGGATACAAAGAGTGGTGGTTAACGAGGTCATTTCTGAACCCAGACCCATTCTATCGGGAGTTCCCCAGGGATCGATCTTGGGCCCAATTCTCTTCTGCATGTTCATAAATGACTTACCCTCAGTATGTAAAAATGTTTCTATTCACCTTTATGCTGATGACGTCCAGATCTATCTATCGGCACGTATTGGTCTTATCGAAGATCTTGTTTTTAGAATAAATGAGGACCTCTTGGAAATACATAGGTGGGCGGAGACGAATGGTCTATCTTTGAATCCAAGCAAGACACAGGCAATATTGCTCTCTTATAGAGATTATAATACTAAGAACTTTCCATCCATCTGTATAAATGACTTCAAGGTACCATTCTCAACGACAGTGACAAGCTTGGGCTTCAGAGTGAGCACACATCTGTCCGGTACTGACCATATCAGATCGACTATTGGGCGAGTTTATGGAGTATTGAGAAAACTCTGGATGTCTAGCAACTTTATTCCAACGGAAATAAGACTTCGTATAGCCAAAACCTTAGTTTTGCCGCTGATTTCATATTCGGAGGTGGTGTATCCAAAATTGGACTCTGTCTCTGAACATGCTCTACTTGTAGCATTCAACGATATCACTCGGTACGTGTATGGCTTACGAAGATATGACCACATATCGGCGCATCAAACCAGCATCTTAGGATGTACTCTATTGCAGTATGTCAATGCAAGAAACTGCATCTTTCTCCACAAAATAATATATCAGAAGTCTCCACGCTATCTCTATGAAAAACTAAACTTCTGCCAATCTGTTAGAAGGCTTAACCTTGTAACACCACGTCATAGGTATTTGAATTCATCGCGCCTCTTCTTCGTTAACAGCATTCGTCTCTGGAATTCATTGCCGGCATGCATCAAACAAGTCAGAGAGTTCACAAGTTTCAAAAAGAATATTTTTAAATATTTTTCTAATCAGCGCTAATCCTCATCGCTTTTCCTCATCCTTTCCCGACCCTCCCTCTTTTCAACATTTTTCCTTTTCTTTCTTTTCTTATTTATTTAACTTAATTTTATGTTAACTTTAATTTAACCTTATTTTTAAAATATCACCAAATTGTACTATAAAAGACATAAGTCTTACTTGTACGAATCCTCCTAAACTGTAATAAATTGAATTGAATTGAATTGAATTGAAATTTCAGTCGAATGAGGAGGTCATCGCCGCCACGGAGGCCCACTTTGCAGACCTCGAGAAAACGTATTTTTCAGATTTAAGAAGTTGGTTTCAGGTTAAAGAAGTTGGAGCATCGCTGGGTCAAGTGTATCGAGCTAAAAGGAGACTATATTGAAAAATAAATCGCCATTTCTACAAAATTTTTGTTTTTTTTTTTGTAGGCTAAGTACTTATCGAACCACCCTCGTATTTTAACTTTTGTAACAATAGGTCTTCACTCAAAGAGCTAATGGGGACTAAGGAAGTCAAGTAACTTTAGACAGCCAACACTGACAAACTTTCTTTATGGCATGATGATTATATCCATTACTGATGTCTGATGACTCCTTTTGGATCGCCACATAATTTTTGGACATTGGGCACAATATTCCAGATTTCACGAAAAATGTTGATCTTGCTAACAAAAGTCTTTTTTAAAATATTCTCTAGCCCCCAGCTAACAAGAACACATAAGTCGCCTTATCAACTCCCATCAACAAATGAAAAACTTGCAAAATGCTTTTTTAGAGATTTATTTGCTGTGAAGTTTTCATAAGCTAGCTTTTATTTGGTTTGGGACTTTTCCCTTCTATAGCTCGTAAAGTATTTAGTAGTGAATTTAAGATCAAATACGTAAGATAAGAGCAATATCCAAATAAGTGGATATTTATGAGCTTAAGGTTCTAAATTGTCTAGTCTGTCGTGAGCCTAACTCAAAATAAGTCTTAATTTCATTTCAATACCACAAAACAGCTTTCTGCCCTTTTAAGGCGGCAACCTTAGAATGGAGTATACCCGGCCGTAAGATTTCTTCTCATGCAATACAGGGTTTTCTATATGAAGTAACAATTTGATCTATCAATGTCAAAACGTTAGTCAAGACTCACATTTTTATCATTGTGAAGTTCACGAGCGAGCAACGTTTAGAAATTATCAAAAATTGATTGTCGGTTGTCGCAACTTTAAGAGCACTAATTCTAATTTTCGATCGTAATAATCACATCTTCTTCTTCTTCTTCTTCTTTTCCTTTTTCCGGCGTTGTTATGGTCAGAAGTGTAGGACCATAACCTTCCCACTTAACTGCATTCCTACTGGTCCGCTTGTGGGGTCCGCCGGTTTGACCTCATCAAGTAGCGGCAGGCTTCCCGGTTTGGGATTACTTCATCGCTGAGGCCCATCAAATGCTGGTGTTTTTGCATTTGCTTGCACCAATTGTTTTTCGGCCTGCCTTTTTTCTTTTTTTTTTTTTGACCCGGGCATGCTCCAGATTTTTTTGTTTGATCTTACTCTTACAACACCGGTGATCTCCAGTCGTGTCAACCCACTGATTTGCATGTACACTTGTGGGGCAGTTTAATGGTGGTATATATGTGTCCCTAGGCTCACTTTGGTGTTTTCTAAATTGCCTAGATGTGATTTTTGTTTACCTTTGTTTTAGTCGCCTTTTACGACAAGCGAGAGGTATCGCTGCAGGGATATTCTTAACCCGTCCCTGCACGGATGGATCGTAATAATCACATGTAGTGAATAAATTCGAGTCAACATGTTTACTGGCAGTATATTCCTGTGCGAGTGGACCAATGCACAGGTTGAAGTATCGAAATCATTCCAGCAGTTCTTCAGTTCAAAATGAGCCAAATCAGTCGATTCCACGCCATTCACATAAATTGGGAATTTTTCAGTCCACGTTGTGGTACATTGTGGCGAATTTGACACTATAGAAATGAAGCTTCTTGATCATTTGAAACGCCGAAACTTTTCTCCTTCTTCCTAGGCTTCCCGTAATTTTGAAGAAAATTCTGAATTTCATCGAAAAATCATCTTTAGCGTTGAAGCCTATTTGTGGCTTAATGGCTATGTGGATAATTAAAATGTGCATTATTAGACAGCAACAAGCCCAGGTGTGCCCCAACAAACTCCAATGCATCACCAAAAGTGAAGGTCTGGATTAATGCCAGAGATGTGAACGAATTTTTTTCGTCCATGAAAATCTACATGTTACGGTCAATGGAGTTAGCTATGGTGCCATGTCGGAGTACAATTCTTGGCCAGAACAGGATGGACATCAGAGATATGTAGTTCCTTCTAGCTAGCTGGTGCCACATGACATGACACACTCAATAACCGGTGCAATGGCCCCTTGCTCAAGCGATATACATACATATGTATGTAAGACTGTTGGATTTCTTTTTTTTTATGGGAATACGTTAAATCTTTGGTGTATTCTAAAAACCCAAAAAGAATAAAGCTGCAAACTGCTCGCAGTCGCCGTATAAGCGAGATCGAATTCCATACTTAAACTGAATATGAATACTACACCTGGAATAAATATATCAGCCCTACTTCTTAATTATTCTTTGTTTTATTTAAAGACAAAATTGTCATGTCCTTATTGGCAAACGCTGTATTATACTCTGTATATAGCACATTTTGTTGAAAGCATCTTTAAAAGTGCTACGATAATGGCATTTTAAAAAGATTTTCCGCGATTATCTGTGCCATCCAATTTGCTCCTCTCCCATCCCTTACAGTCCTTTGTGCATATTATGAAAAAGTCACAATCCGACAACTTTTTCCTTATTTAACGATCAAACGAAAGTTTTTTCCCTCCTAGCTTCATCCAAAAAGAATAAAAAGAGAAAAAAAGGAAAGGAACGAAAAAATGCCCAACAAAAGCGTTCAAAATTTAATTGGAATTCGAAACGCCGGACTGACTTTCTAATGAATTTGCTAATTATAATAACGGGCGCAGGAACCTTAAAGAAAAAAACACCGAAAATAAGGATAAACGAGGCAGCCAATGAGAAAGAAAAACGTCTGGGATAATAGAGATAATCGGCGCCCTCACAAAAAATACATTCCCTGACACTTATTGACCAAGAAATTGACAATTTTCCCGTCAGCAGATAATTGGCATTTGCTTTTCAGGTGTTTTTTTTTTTTTAGCAGGTTCTTGACATCAACCCCCCCACACACACCGACATGCTTATTGCGTTAAAGGATCTTTTGACAGCGGAGAGAATTCGGTTTGAATTGTAAATATACGAGTATATGTGGACCGTGGGGGGTATGTTGATAGTAGGGAAAAAAATTGTCTTTCAATGGACGACGGGAACGGTAGAGGTAGCGGGACTTACTTGTCAGTTGTGCAGAAGATGGATTACCGATTTATTGGAAAACAATTGGTCATTCATATGTCATTAGGGAGAAGAGAACGATGTTGATGACTGGAACACAACAAAAAGGGATGTACGACTATGTGCGGGCGGATATCTCAGCATTGAAGGGTAAGAGTGTGTAGGGTTCACATGTGGTCCAAGTTTTATCAGTTGGCGAACAGAACTCAACTGCAGAACGGACCGGCAAATTACTTTTTGTGCTTTCTGAAGTAAATATTAAACGTCGCTCCAATGGTTAGATTGATTTTTTTTATTCAATTTTTATTTTCCGGTCCTTGATGGCGACGAAAGTGATTGACCAAAAACATGAACAGGATGCCGGTCGTACATACATTTTAATAATTTGTCTAATATGTGATAGCAAAGTTATTTGATGTACTATAGAATCCTGGTAACGATGTCGAGGTGATGAAATTGAGCAAAATAGTTTTTTGTGAATAGTCTTCCAATTTATTTATTTTATTTATTTTATTTATTTTATTTATTTTATTTATTTTATTTATTTATTTATTTATTTACAATCCTTGTTCACATAAGATACATAAATCTTTTAAATTGGAACAAGCTTCAATCGTGTATTATAAGTAATATAGTATATAAGTATATAAGTATATAAGATATAAAGTAATAATAAAAATAACAAAAAAAAAAGATGTATAGGGAGTTAACTTAATTTACAATTTACAATTAATTACAATTAAAATTAATTATTTAATAACGTTTTAGATAGTAGAAGGAAAGAATAGAAATAAGGGATAGATAGTGAGAAAGAGAGGAAGGATGGACATTAGCTTTACATTAATTATTGATTAGGAATTCAAAAAGTTTTTCAATAAATACATTTGTATTCGTAGTGCTTATTCGCCTTATGGTTAGGGGCAAACGATTCCATAGTTGAATTGCATGAGCGAAAAATTGACGAGACGTTATTTTGTATTTACACCGAGGTGGGATGAGTGTCAGAGATCGATCATTAACAGGGAAACGTACACTTTCGAACAGATATCCTGGTTGTTTCAGAGTTATCGTTTTATACAAAAGTAATATTGTTCTAAAACTTAGTAGGGTTGGCAATGAACAGCCGGCTATTTGTTTGGCATAATCAGAGATATGTTCGTCTCTCTTTATATTAAAAATATACCTTGCACAACTATTAAACGCGACAGTAAGTTTGTATTTAGATTCGAAATCCATATAAGAATATATTTCACAACCATACAGAATGATGGGAAGGATGTAGGACTTGACCAATTTAAGTTTCACACTGGTTGGTAAATAATGTGCTGTGGGACTTAAAGCACGAAGTGCGCCGTATATTTTTGAGACTGTCTTATTAATATGTGTATTCCAACTAAAGCATTCATTAAAGTAAATACCCAGGTTTTTAAAATTGCTCACAAATTCCACAGGCGTATGATTTAGGTGGATGGCGGGAGGTGGGACCTTAATTTTACCACAATTTATTAGTAGAGCTTTAGTCTTTGCGAGGTTTAGGTCCAGTTTGTTTTGAGCCGACCATTCATATACCCTTATAAGTTGTTGGTTCATAATGTTTGCAGCACCGAGAATGTTTGACTTCGGGAAGGCGAGATAAACTTGAACGTCATCTGCATATATGTGATGATGACAACTTGAAAAACATTTAGAAATATCATTTATGAAACACATAAATAAGAGCGGGCCCAGCACTGAACCTTGTGGAACACCTGTCGGAACTGGTAGACTAGAAGAACACTCATTTTTATAACATACATATTGTGAACGACTGGTAAGATACGATGATATTAACCGACAAAGACTTATATCAAACAGGAATTGCATCATAATCTTTTTAACTAAGATACTGTGATCTACACTATCAAATGCCTTACTTAGAAAAGGCAGAATTGCGATTGGTCTGTATTCTGAATTGTGTGCAGGACCCTTCGGAAGAGGTAGTATCTTTGCTATTTTCCATGAGTTGGGAAAAACTGATGTAGTTATAATAGTGTTCACAGTATGTGTTATTTGGTGAATTATACCAGGAAGAAGCATTCTTATGAACCTCGGATTTATATTGTCCGAACCTATTGCATTGGATTTTATTTTCAAAATCGTACTAGCAACGAGAGTTTCATCAATACAGTGGAGTGAGAATGGGCTCGTACATTGATTAATGTTGGGTGCAGCCGAAAAGGTCATTGAAGCGGAGCCTCCGGTTTGGCTAGCCGACACAAATTTCTTATTAAGAGTGTTCAAATCTACATTAATTGGTGGTAAATTTTTTGATTTAATTTGAATATTCCGAACTTTTTTCCAAAATTCAGTGTTGGAATAGTTAGAGCCGAATTGCCTCTCATAGAAGTGCTGTTTATTTCTACGTATAAGAGAAGTGACGAGGTTACGGGTTTTTTTAAAATGCTCTCGTAGGGCTAAACATCGAAACCGCTTCCATCTAGCATACAATGCATTACGTAATTCAATAAGATTACAGACTTCCGGAGTAATCCACGGTGTATTATTCTGTTTTATTTTAATTGTTTTATAAGGAACATATTTATCAAAGAGATATCTAACTTTTGCAGTGAGAAACTCAACTTGAAATGTCGTATCATTTGTGCTGTAGATTGGCAGCCAGTTCATTTTTTGACAGTCGTCAAAGACCGACTCCATGTTGGTATCTTTGAACTGGTATGATTTGAAAGTCGTCTCAGCAACAGTTGGTAAGTTTGAATTTATTTTAAGGAAAATCATATCATGATGAGAGAAACCAGGTGCAAGGATCTGATCGTAATGTGAAATTAGCGACAGGTGTGAAGTCAAGACAATATCGAGCAACGAGTTCGCACCATTTACTGAGAAATGTGTAGGTTGTGTGCTATTCACTAAAGAAAAGCCAAACGTTTCTATCATAGATTTTAATGATGTGTTATGGTTATGCAAAATGTTGAGATTTAAATCGCCACAAAGAACAATCCTAGGATAGTACGGAGCAAGCTCCTCAAAAATATCCTTTAATATATTTACATTAGCTATATCGGGAGCCATGTAAACACAACCAAGAACTAATTTTTCACAAGTACCAGAAAGTTCGACAAAGACGAATTCGGCCAGATCATTTGGTCCAGATCTCAATAATATCTTAAAATTGTAACAATTTTTAATATATATAGCAGCGCCTCCGCCCCAATTTCGGTATCGGTATTGGTAACAAGTATGTTAAAGTAGAGCATTCATTAATTTTTCCCGTGATAGATGGAAAAGTTTGCAATGGCTTAACTAAAACCATAGCAACACATAAATGTTATTTATCTGTTGCAACTTCGAAGGAATTCAACAAAGTCGAAGATATGATTACACGTCCAATAAAAACAGAGTACCTATCTTTTGGAATGTCAATTCTACATGGTCTGATATGAATGTTTGAATGTCTTCTACATACATCTAGCATACAAATTACCTATTAAAAAATGGCAAGCTCGTGAAAGTGACAAAGAAGTCGTGGCAGCAAATAAGGCTCGAAGTCAAAGGGAATGCCGAGAACGTTGTGGCTTAATTGTGGATAAACCAAAATCGGGATTTGGTAACACAAATGACGGTAACAAAGCTAGGCGATTTTTCCAAAACCCTAAACTCTCAGCCGAAATAACAAAAATAGATATTTAACTTATTGAAAAAATGCACACAATTATGGTCGTTGTTGCCAGTGGATATGAGATTCATGTTAACGGTTCAGGGAATTTGCGCGTGACACAACGAGATGCTTCGTCAATAAATATCCCTGGTATCACATGCCTCCAACTTTACACTAGGAGGCCGCAGTCGCTTGTCGTACCGCTTCGCTGCAGCATGAGTTTGAACGAAGCGAGGTACAACTTCATGGTAGAGTTGATCTCAATTTACCGAAAACAAATAAAATGAAATGAACACATTTTGGCGCTAAAATATTTCAATTATCAGTATCAAAAGTTTATTAGTTTACGTGTTGATTTGTCATGAGTCATATTCATGTTTTTCAAAATCTGTCTGATTTCAAATGCTTTTTTTGAATGTTTTTTATCAATCGGCCCTCAGATGTTGAAATTTGAGACTAATGATTTAAATTTGTTCACACGTTTAGAAAAACACTCCGTGTGGACTTTCATACTGCATATTTCATCTATGCTGCTACCATGAGCAGCAAGACAATCTGATAACGTACATAAGTCAAGTGTAAAAACTAATATTAATTAACATAATTCGATTCGCGCAATGTTATATGCCGACTCATGAGTTTAATGTGGTATAAAATGGATTTTTTATTAATTTAAGAGTTAACTCAAGATTACAAAGGGACGATCCAGAATCGATTGAAGAATCGGAACCTAGAAAACACTTCGAAAAACGTTCGAAAAGAAATAATCCTCAAAAAAGACGAAAAATAGCGCGTGCGAAAATTTTGCATTTTGCAATTTAAATGTTTTCATCAATTAATTTTCTTAAAATTAGGACCAAAATAAATATTCTGTTTCGACAATAAGCTAGATATTTTGAAATACTTTCTGAGGGTCCAAAAATCAAAAGTAGGGCTAGGATTTTCGCGCACTTAAAAAACCCAAAATATCCGCTTAAAAAATGCTCTTAAAAATGGGAAATATGCACTTTAAATATGCATTTAAAATCATGGCGAAGTCACCTATAACGACGTGGTTTACAACGACCAGTCGCTTTTAACGACCAATTTTCCCCCACATGGTTGGTTTCTGCACAAGTAATCTTTCTGATTTTGAAAAGTCGGACAAAACGACCGTTGGCTATAGTGACCAGTTAAACTGCTCGACTGTAGTTAAATTTTGCATTTTTATAATGAAAAACAAAAAAACATGCTATCCAGTGTTTTTAAAAATATTCAGTCTTTTTATTTTAAGAACTAAAAAGCAATAATGTTAATTAAATAGATAAAAAGGTTAACGAAATAACGAAAAATTAAGTAACGGAAGTAGCATTATTTTAACATTTAATTTAGATTTTCAAAATGAAAAACTATATAAGAAGTTTAATGTTGCTTGTACATTTCCACGGTTTTGCTTTTTTTTAAATTTTGAGCTAATTTTTTGACGAAAATATGCACAAAATATGCATTTATTATTAATAATATGCAAAATATGCATTTATATTGTAGTAAAATATGCAAAAATATCCACTAACGATTGGATGCCAATTAAAGAAAATTCATGAATCGGAAAGATAACTTGTCCTATTGCTTCTAATGTGTCTCAAAAAAAATATGCAAATGCATCGAAATCCTAGCCCTAATCATAAGGATCGAATGGCTGAGAAACAATTATCTTAGATCGCAATTAAAGTCATCCAAAGGGAGTGCCGTGGCGCAGTGGGAAGTCTGTCAGCCGTTGACGCAAGATGAGCGAGTTCGGAACCCGATAACACCAACGCCATCGAATGATTATTTCGCAGCGGGGTACTGGCAAAACCCCCCGTTTTACACTTGCCTTGAAAAGGCTTCTCGGCACTCGCCGTTCGTGAATAAAAAAAAGCTTGGCTCTGGCTCTTCATAAGCTCCAACGTCATCTAAGGTGTCTGTCTGGCATTACAATGGACCAGTGTTTGTGTCTGAGTGCTCCAACAGATAACAGAAGCCTCCACAAAAAAAAAAAAAGAAAAGCTAAGTGTTGACAAAAAATGGGAAGACTGATTGTGATTGTACGCTTTCTCTACTGGATTTAGTCTTTACTCCCTGGGTCTGAGCACCTCTTTTTATTGTGTCTTGCACAAAACAACGCGAACAATTCACTTGGTTTGCAAACTGGACGTTCATCTCAGCTTCACCCGTTTTTTTTTTGGCATTTTCTTATTAATCCATCAAAAAAAAAATCAAAATAAGAAATAAACGTCACAAAAGCTTCCTTCACCATTCAAAGGCGCTATACGAACTTGTATAGCGCATGCATGTTTACCTACCCAAAATAGTTTTTTTCTTGAAAAGATTCTACAGTAACAAAATTATGCACTGATGGGAAAAAGAAAAAAACAAGGTCCATGGCTGAAGTTTTCCCATTCCTCGGGAATAGTTAGTTGTGTCATTAGATTAAATAATCCTACTAATCATCTGCGATGCTTTTAGATTCCCAATGAAGCGCGAGTATCTTATTTTTTATAGCATTTTTGGCGAGTAAGCTGTTTGAAACTAGAATACTACATTAAATTTTCGGAAAAAAAGCTGAACTGTGAACTCATACATCCTGTCCTCTAAGTTACCAAGCTGTACAGGAATTACCCTCTTTCAGTCTGCAGTAGCAGAGCATAGAAGTATATAAAATCTAGCAAAGAAACTTTTAAATTTCTTTTAAGAAGTTTTATCCGCGGCGACCAAAAAACTATTTAAAAAAAAATTAAAAAAAATCCTCACGAAAATATGATCCACGAATATATGGACGACATTTGGATCTCGCGAGACAGTGAAACAAATATGAGAAAAAGGTTCCTCTGCCATTTTCGCCACGAGGAACTTTAGTCATTACCGCCCATTATGAAATGAATGAATTTATATCCCTCGGAAAACTCGAAGATGCCCTGAAAATACAAAACAAGGCGAAGTTCTAAAACGATTTCCACACCCATTGTCCTCGTCCCATAGACGACTCAGGCAAAAAAATTAAACTTCCCGATTCAGCAAGCTTAATTCCATCATTTTCATTCACCATCTACCACCATCCTGCATTCGGCAAATCTCAATGCTCGTATCCTCAATCCGCATCCACTCTGCGCCCCTGTTCACAAGCCACTCAAAACTTTATTTACCCCAATTCAAAACTAATTTCAAAAGTCAACAAACCAATAACACAAGTACATAAACATGCAATCATATAATTTAAAAAGGGGGTACTTATACCTATTACCCCGCAATGTGTGCCGGGCAGGGGTTCTCTTGTATTTTTCCTCTTTGGTTTTTTTTTACCGACATTAGGGGTTGATTTGGTCGGAGTTTCCCTTTGCGGCGTTCCCCGGAATTCGAAACCATAATTTATAAAATATGATTTTTGCAGCCGGGAATTGCTTTATGTCCTTGGTGGCATGATGCGGTAGCGTGGCATGTTGTCCTAAGGACTCGCTGTCAGTGGACTCCATTTGTCGGTGTTTGTGCACAGCATGGACCGCAAAGTGAACGTTGTTCGTTTGCTTTTTAATCTCAGGAGGATTGTCGGTTTTCCTTACTTGATTCTCCGATTTTACAACGCGCCTGGTGCATTGCGATTGGTTTAGAAAATATATTTTTCTATTAATTAATTTCGATTTGATTGTTTACCATCGAACTTATCTCGAGAAAGGTATTCGGAAAATGTTAAGAGTACAAATAACGAGGGTGATTATGACTAAAATCATTTCATATGGACTTGTTTGCATTTAATCAGTAAATGGTCTTCTTTTTCTTTACCGTGACATTATCCGGAATTGCAGCATGTCCAACGTATTATATAACAACTGAACAATTTGAATTTGGTTTCAGTTAACACTTTTGGACACTAACTCAGCAAGTGTTAAAACAGTTCCTTTAGGATAAACGGACTACAAGAAAGAAAAGACATTTCAACAAAAGAAATAAAAAGTGCTTTAAAAAAAATTATACTCTACGCTAACGATAGTCCAGCATAAGAGTGTTCCAAACGGAAAATTGCCCAAATAAGAATAAAGGCGTTTAGACACCGGACTCGGTGAGAAACACCGGTTTTAGTTTTAGTTTTAGTTTTAAATTCATTTTTATTTCGTATTATCTTATATCTATCTTACCCTAGTCAAAAATGCTTAAAACTAGCTTAACTATCTTAACAAATGTAACTATCTTACTGGCCCTAGGCGGACACTCTAAAACAAACAGAACAATTGAAACATATGTCTTTCGACGTCTACATGAATTTACTATTACCATTATTATAACTAACTTAAGCTAAGAAAAATGTTTTTTTTTTTTTATTAAAAAACTTAGCATATGATCATTTTTTTTAGTATTTTATATAAAACTTAATCCTACCTTAAACTAATTAAACCTAACTAAACCTATCTTATTCTAACTTAACTAAAATATATATACACAAATATATACCTTATATATATTTTATATATATATCTTTTTTTCTTCACATTTTATTTTTATATTTTTTTTTTGTTTTCAGTTTTATTCTTTTTTTGTGATTTTTTAATTTTTTTTTTTTTTTTTTTTTTTTTTTGCCCTATCCTACCCTAACCTACCCTACCCTACCTTACCCTACCCTAGCCTATGTAAGCCTGCTATCGGTGTTTGGCAGGCTTTGCCTTGAAGAGGCTGCACCTAGTGAAGTGTCCGTTGACGGAGTCCTCTCCAGCCACCAAAAGCGTTGATGCTGGCGGACTACGTCTCCTCGATCCCGGCGTGAGACCGATCTACAGAACCTGAGGCGCTCGGGCTCACGGAGCGCGACATCGGGTCCGTAGAGGAATCGCCGTTCCACGGAATTGCGACCCACGTGGAAGATTAGCGGTACCGCCAATCTATCCTGGATCAGACCACATGTATCTAAGTACAGGAATGCTTCTGGCGGGACAAAGCCGTTAAGACGCACTCTCTCATGGAATAATTCATTGGGGTAGTAAGCCCCGGAGATCAGGTTATTGACCGAAATCATTGCTCGTGCGACGGTGCTCCGAATCAGTTTGATCAGAAAGTTATCCACCCGTACAATCCTAGCCCTATTGTATAGGACCTCGTTCGGGTAAAATTTTGTGTACTCAGATTCGGGAGTCCTATGTAACCCGAGACAAGTCCTGAGACATTGTCTCTCAAACACCCGAATCCTTTCCATTAAGCTGGCTCTCACATTGAACCAGACGGGACATCCATAGGCAACCATGGGCCTGATTAAGGCCATGTAGCAGATTACCTTCACCCTGGAATCAAGTTGGCTGCTATGAAACAGCCATCTTGTCAGAGCGAAAGCGCCCCGGGCCCTTGCCAGAGCAGCATCTACATGTTTGTCAAAATATAGATACTGATCCAGCACGATCCCAAGGTATCTGACTACACTTTGTCTCGCCAGTGGACGCCCGTCCGGCCCAAAGATAGAGAACCTGCGCCAATTTTTTCTAGTGTCCCGAGAGGCCCTAGACAAAGGCGTTCTGAACAATATAGATTCTGATTTCTGGAAGTTGATTTTCAACTTCCAGTCATCACAATACTGCTGAATTTTTTCGAAGTCACGCTGCAAAAGAGTAACAATGACGTCGATCGTTGGACCTGATCTGTACGCGATAAGGTCGTCCGCATACGCTATTGAGTGGTGAAGAGAAACAAGTAGATCACTCAGGTAAATGCTAAAAAGGATCGGCGAATTCACCGTACCCTGTTGCAGTCCGTTTTTGATTTCAAATGTTTGAGTAGAAGTTACGTTGGCAATTTTCACAACGAACTTTCTATCTGTTAACATGTCAAAAATCATATATAGCAGTGGTTTACTTATGCCCAGCCGACTGAGCTTGTAATAAAGACCTTCTAGCCATACGGTGTCAAAGGCTTTTTCCAAGTCAATCAGACAGGCACCCGTGCATTGGTTCTTGCATTTATTCCATTGGATATCCGATACAAGTTTCGACGCGGCATGAATAGTGTCATGCCCCGCTCTGAAACCGAATTGGTTATCCGGGATGATTTTATTGTCCTCAACCCATTTAGACAGGGCTCTATGGACCACCTTCTCGAAGACCTTGCTGATACTCGGAAGAAGACTTATCGACCGGAGATTTGCGGGGTTAGACGTGTCTTTACCCCTCTTGGGGATTGGTTGCACCACCGCTGTCTTCCAGTGCACTGGATAATATGCATTATTCAGTGCATTGTTGAACAGGATGGTGTACCTCTCTACAGCCACTGGTGGAAGGTGCCTAAGCACAACATTGGATATACCGTCAATACCCGCGGATTTTTTCTTTTTCAATGACTGAAAGATCATCTGGAGATCTTCCGTCGAAATGAACAGGGTATTAGCCCCCTCACTGGCGATGGCATTGTTTGCCATGAGATCTTCACTGAACCTGGTATAACCAAGATTCTCGGATCGCCAATGATCGAAATCATTTCTAAGGTAGAAGTGATGAAGCAGGACTCTGTTCTCCAGGTCATGGTTCGGGCGAATACTATCATTCACCTTGTACACTTCCTGGAAGACAGCTCCCACTGTCGCCACTTTCTCCTGAGGATCCTCAATCACGAAAAAGTCGTCATCCAGGATGGCGTTCTCTGGATCGATACTAACTGTTCGTAGCAAACGTTCATTGTCTGACGTTCTCGGAAGCTTTAGATCCTGAATGTCATTCTGATTGTTTCTCCGAAATATTTTATTTATTTGCGGGAACATACTCGCGCTGTTGGATTTTACAGCACGAATTCTGTTGTTCCAATGCAAACTTACAGATATTCTATAATTCTCTCTGATCAACTGTTGGAGATTTTTAATCAGTGACTTCAGTGTCCTGACCTCCGAGTTTTGTCTGTCGGTAAACCGCCTGTACAAGAGTTTGAGTCTTGTCAGGAGTCTACTTTTTTGTCTGTGCAATGCGTCGATTGTCGCGTTTCGGTATACGTTTGTGGTATCGTGCTGTCGTTGGCGTGGTATCGTACTGTTCATTGTCTGTTTAATGATATCGTCCATTTGTTTGAGGTACTTGTCAATCTCGTTGTTTGACAGGTTCCTATTAGACGGTGGGATGGAGGTGCTCGAAGTGAGCGCTCTCGTCAGGGAATTGGCGAAGCGTGGCCAGCGCGCCCTACTGTAATCGTAGGGATGCGTGTGGACGTACTCTGCCATTTCCGCGAACTCGTCAGGTACTGTGATCACGGCACATAGTCCGCAATGGTCACTGTCGTATACAATGGTCCGTAGACAGTTAATAGACCATTCGTTCGTGTCTGCCAGTCTCAGTCGAGAGTCTATCAGCATGAGATCCAGATAGGAGCGTTGCGAGCAACTTGACTCTATATTCAATGTTGCGAAGAACCCACCAATGGCTTAGTAGGCTCCCCCTAGTGTTGGGAATGTTATTTCCCCAATCACTATGTTTGGCGTTTAAATCGCCGGCCAGAATGTAGAAGTTTTCTACCGAGTTTAAGCGCAGAGAACGAAAGAGTGTCTCGAGCTCTGCGATAAAAATATTGGGTTGAGGTGCTTCAGGTGCATAGGCCGCTAAAATGTACATTTTCTGTCCATTACGGAGAGGAATGCACACAATGCAGACTTCTAGCACCTGGAACCTCCGCACTTCACTGCTATATATAATTTTATGTTTTATATTATTTTTTATGAAGATCGCAACTCCCCCGCCTTGAGAAGCGTTGGGTCGGTCTCTTCTAATTATTTTATAAGAACTGTGCCGGATTTTGTGCTTCTGGTTTAGCTTTGTTTCGCTAACCAGGAGTACATCGGGGCTTTCGTCCTGCAACAGGTTAAAGAGTTCGGCTCGTCGCTCGATCCTTATCAGTGAATTTACATTCACCGACAGGATCTTCAAGGGCCTCTCTACCAGCGTACCCATCATGACCTTAGGTGCGCTAGGCCCGGCAGTAGCGAGCAGATACTATCTACTCGGGTCGCCGTCTCCAGGATCTGTTGTTGGAGCTGCCCAATCTGCCCTTGAATTGCGAGCAAGATCGAACAGACATCCACCTCGGCCACCGGTGCCTTAGAGACAGGCACTGGGGCTTTAGGAACAGCCATGGGCTTTTGTACCGTCTTTCCCGAACCTGCCGCAATTTGGGCGTAGGTCAACTTGGGTGTGACGGCTGGTGTTTGGAAGCGACCCGAGGGACGCTTCTCCTCGACCTTCTGCTTACGGGCCAGGTTTTCTTTCTTGATGTCCTGGAACTTAGGACATCCCCGATAGTTTGCAGGGTGTCCTCGGTTCCGACACAAGACACACTCGAGCTGTTCTCTGTCCGCTACCTTGTCTTTCCCAAGGTCGCATTCCTCGTTTCTGTGGTTCTTTGCGCACTTAACGCATCGAGGCTGCATTTCGCAGTTCGACGCGGCGTGCCCGAACCTTTGGCAGCGGATACATTGCAAAATGTTTCCGCTCCTCTTTAATTTTTCCCATATGACAGTCTGGGATGCTAAGGAAGTAATAGTCCTTAGCCTCTCCAGCTTGCTGCTGGGTGTGAGCTGTACCAAGAAGAAGGGTATTACTCGCTTCTCCCTTCGGGAGCTTACCGTGGAGAATGGCTTAACCCCCACGAATTTGAGGTCGTCACTCTCGAACTCTTTGAGCTCTGAGAGCATTTCCTCGGGATCTGTGATTGACTCCACGCCTTTGAGGAGCATCGTCTGCAACCTCTCGGCCTTTGGAGTGAAGGAGAAAAACTCCGTCGTTGACTCTTTCAATAGGCTTTTAATCCGCTTATGCTGTTCCAGTGTCTTGCACTGAATAGCATAGCGTTTTTGGCCTAAACATTTAATTTGAAAATTACCTACACCAATAGCATACTTACAGAGATCGATGGTCTCTCGCAGGGCTGTGGTATAGGTAAAGATGGGTGGTACCTTCTCCTTTTTAGGGCGCTGTTGCTGCTTCTGTTGTTGCGGCTGTTGTTGTTGCTGCTGCTTCTGCTTCTGCGGTTGTTGTTGCTGATGCTGTTTCTGCTGCGGCTGTTGTTGTTGCTGCTGTTTCTGCTGCAGCGGTTGTTGTTTCTGCTGTTTCTGCTGCTGCGGTTGTTGTTGCTGCTGCGGTTGTTGTTGCTGCTGCGGTTGTTGTTGCTGCTTCTGTAGCTTCAACTTTTGCTGCTGTTTCTGTTGCTGTGGTTGTTGTTGTTGCTTCTGTTTCTGCTGTTGTGGCTGTTGTTGTTGCTTCTTCTGCGGCTGCTGTTGTTGTTGCTGCTTTTGCTGGAGGGCGGCTGTTGCCTGCTCCTTCTTTTTTAGCTCTTTCATCTTTTCGATTACGGCCTGCAGCTGGGCGCGTAGGGAGCGTTCCTTCTTTTCAAGTTCGCTACGCTCTTCCTCCGTAGCCGAACTTGAAAGGGCGGCGAAGGGGTTGTTGTCCCCCGTGTAACGGCCTTCCCTACCATCGTAGAGGTAGGAAATATCCTCTACGGGGACCACTGATTTAGGTTGTTTTTGTTGTTGTCCAGCTGCTGTGGACGTTGATGTTGATGGTGTTGGTGATGGCGCCCCTTTCCTCGCCTCGACCTGCAGCTTTTCAGTCGAAGTAGTGAGGGAGGGGCGCTTAATTAAATTGGGCCTTGGGTTGACCCTTCTACGCCTTTTGATGACGGCGGACGGTGTTGCGAAATCGGATGATAAATCATTCGGTCTTCCGGGTCGAACGGGTCTTCCCCCGCCGTCTCCCGACATGTCTTCACGCAACTGGTGCTACTGCTGTTAGTCGCAGAAGTAGCACGAAAAAAAAACGATAAAAATAGATTTTTCCCGACTTGGGACTTGAACTGCCGGCCTCCGGATTACGAGCTCGGTACGCTACCCAATACGCCAACTTTGGTTCTGCGATTCCTTCGCCCAAACGCGCACTTATACACTTTTTGTCTGTTTTGTTTTCTTTTTCTTTTTACACCAGCCGAAACACTTCTTATCACTACACTGGTCTGTGATCAACTGAGAGAAACACCGGTCTGTGAAAGAAGTGCAGTCTTTTCTCGGGTTTACCGGATTTTCCCGAAAGTTCATTGCTAGTTACTCTTTGTTAGCAAAGTAAGAGTTTCAAGAGTTTTACTGGGCCGAAAAAGAACAAGGATTCAACGTTCTGAAGGAGAAGCTATGCAGCGAGACTGTATTCAAGATTTAGGCAAAGACCTGGATCAAAGGCTAGGGCAAATTTTCTTCTGTTTTATTCAACAGTCTCATGACATCAAATGCCGAGCAGAGGAAAAGCAGTTATTATCTCGAAATTTTGGCAATTGGTAATCGCTGGCAAACTGCGTTCTTACCTTTTGGAGACTAAATTCCAAATCTTTACTGATTGCCAAGCGTTTTACTACAGGGAAAACAACTGAACTGCTAGGCGGTAATTTGGACACTTCTTATGGAGGAGTCCGACTGTTTCGTCAACCACAGGCCCGCAGAGGCAATGAAGATCGCGGACGCTCTAAGTCTAACCTAAGTGGCTAAGGCCTTTAAGGAGTTTTAAATTTATCAGCTAATCGAGCTATGAACCGGACTCTGTTCGAGCTGTTAGATAAAGATGAAAACCACAGGAGGGCAATGAGGGAAACTAGCAAAACTGCCAGGAGAAGAACTGGTTGCTGAATTTGAAACTAGTCGTTAGGATATAAGGGATCAGGTAGAGATTTTGATAGAAAATTTTCAAAAGAAGAGTACATGGTACTCTTCCGTCGTCGAAAACCAGCAAGGAGGTGTACAGTAAAGGATCCGAAGTTCACTCCATGTGATAAGCTATATTTCAAATAATATGGATCATATGAAAAATTGTGAAAAATTCCATCGTAAAAATGACTATTTGTAGGCAGAGTCGTGGCGGATATTTGGCAGATATGGTAATGCAAGCCTTAACAAAAAACTATAACTTAACTATAACTTACTAACTAGGTGGGGCAGGGTGGAAACGATTAAGGAGAGTGTGAATGGTTGTGGTATAGGGAAATTCTAAGGCTGGACTTTTTGAAGTGAAGGTCGAAAAATTGTTGTTAGCTTTGCATAGCATTCTGGACATTGGTTCGTGGTAGCCATAATTTGTGCGGTGAGTGCTTATACGGAAAAGGGGCGTGGATCGAAGGTTACGTGGGTTGGTGTTAAGGGGAATCATGTGCAATAATGAGGGGCTGTCAATGTTACCGCTGAGAAGGTCGTGAAGAATATCTGCAACATCACGTCATTCTTTAAGGGGTCTAGGAGTTGGAGGTTGATTAATTTTAGGCGATTCGTATAAGGTGGTAAATTAAGGGGGTCGGCCCAGGGAAGGCCACGAAGGGCAAAACGGATAAACCTGCGTTGAATTGCTTCAATACGCGTAGAATGGGATTCGTAAGAGGGGAACTAGACTTGGCTAGCATACACGAAAGTGATGTATAATGATTTCGTAACGTAAGGATTCGAGAATTCTTTGGACCAACGTTTCATGAAACCGAGGGCAGAGTTAGCACGTTTAAAAATGTTGTCGATGTGGAGGCGAAAATTGAGTTCACGGTAACAAATAACCCCTAGATCAACCAAGAAGTTGACGGGGGGGACGGTTTCATTACGAATAATGTAGGTCTTGGGTGTTGAGGAAGAGCGCTTGCGGGAGTAAGGGAGTACGTTTTTTTGACACCAAGTAGTGAACCAATTTAGGTCCAATTAGAGAGAGCACGAGTCGGCATGGGAAGATATGTGATATGCTAAGAGTTCAAAATAACACTGTCAACATCATTAATGGTTAGAATAAATATCAGTGGGCCGAAATGACTACCTTACGGGACACCGGTGGTAGCATTAATTGGATCAGAGATAGAAGATCTGAAGATAACGTTTTATTGACGATCTTCAAGATAAAATTTGATCCATGAGATAAAACCGGGAGAGAAACCGAGCTCAGTGAGCTTGAGGAGAATAATTTGGTGATACATTTTGTCAAAGGCTTTGCTGAAGTCAGTTGCGACAACGTCTACTTCTTTGCCAACTTCGAGTGCACACAAGCATTGTGAAAAAAAACTCAACTAGATAAGTTGGCGATGACTTCGGGTTCGTTGGAAGAGTTATTAAGAAAACTAATAATAGCGAGGTAGCTATCGGTTTTTCTTTTTGTATTAATGAAGTGGAAGATACACTTAGGGTCAGAGAAAAGGGAGGTGTTGGATCTCTGAACACTACATTGAACGACGCAGATATACTGGATCTCTGAACACTACATTGAACGAGGCAGATATACTGGATCTCTGAACGTCTTGACTTTCACAACTCTTTTTTTTTGATTTCTGTTACTCTTACTTCGTGCGTTCAAATTGACAGGTTATGTTCTAGTTACCCTTTTTTTACTTGGATTAAAAATATCAAAATATTGGAAAATTTCCTTTGTTTTCTTTATCATATACCCGAGCCGGATCCACTTCTGAAAGACAACTCAAACAGGAGGATTGCATTCTGTTCAGGTATCGGAGGTAGAGTGATTCACATAGCTGTGCAAATTTAGTGTAGCACTGCATGTAATTAGAAAGGTCAGATACAGAGGAGGATCTAAGATAGGCGCCAATTTTTGTTTCTTGTATTGCGCAAAGAGCGTAGTTCCTTGGTATACCAGGCGGAGATGAAATGTAGCTCTTTTTTGGTGAGTATGAGACTAAAAGAATTAAGCAGCTGAGGATTTTGGTGTAAAATAGCCTAAGAATTTCGTTTAAGGATATGTGTGAGTTAGGGTTAAGGAGGAAGTTAAAATTAACATTGTTGAGCAGATTATTTAGTTTCGCAAAGTCAGCTTTCCGGAAATTGAAACAGTACGTTACCGATAGAGGTGGATGAAAGGGGTCTAAACTAGAGAGAAAATGGGGTAACAACGCAGTTTACGGCATCAGATGAGAAAATCAGGTCGAGTTTTCTGTCCATGTTATTGGTGATGTTACCGAGTTGCAGAAGGCCGGAGTCAGAGAAATGATCCGTGAAAAGGATTTCTTTACCTGCGGAGGGGTTAGCGGCGATATAATGGGTCTCATCATCGGATTGAACCCATTTCAGGTGTGGGAGATTGAAATCGCCACACTTTATGACGAATGCATATAGTTTTATGTCAGTTCTTAAAGGTCTAATATCTGACGCTATTGACTGGCTCAAGTCTAGGCTCAACCTGAAATGTAAACAATTCTCAACCTCCGAACAAATTCTGCGTTGTCGGGTCTACTCTAGTTCAGTAACTCTAATATAACCGGTCAAAAAATATTTATATTGACAATATCCATCAGTCGAAAAGGTGGTGGGTACTAAGTTGACAGTTAACTGTTCCTCGTATACATCGATAAGTTAATTTAAAATGAAATCCATCCCAAATTGGATCTATGAAATTACCGCAACCACCGATTTTCGATTTTCCCGCTTTGATTTTCGTCTGAACACCTATGATTGTCCATTGACCGTGATCATCTTACATTTTCAATTATTAAGCACTCCACATACCATGCCACCATCTCAGTGACTGATGCGACAAAGCACCGTACTACATCATTGTAACCCTGACGACATGGTCGGCAACGACAATAAGAACAACAGAGTGTCAAACAAAACCGCAGCATGTTATACGTCGCCCGCCTCATGTCACAATGAAGAAAAAAGACGGAAAACAACAAATCATCGTCATCATCACCATCCATTCAATACGTGGTCCTTTGTCCGGTTTGCAAAATTCCCTGCTGCCCGAGAGCATCGAGTCGAGCAAGGAAGGTCACCGACATGGCCAGGATTAAATCACCTTGCACATGATTTGTATTCTCGAATCCACATCTCACCCAATACGAGTGTATGTTACAAATCGAAATGACAAAGACCCCATGCTGTTTGTCGGTGTCAGGATAATTCAAGCTCGCACTCGACTCACTCACAATAGTGTCCAGGTCCATGTGGATGTCCTGTCACTGTTCAACGACCGCATTTGGTGTCAAATATTCTATTAATTCACCCCCGGGATATTGCTAGTACCAATTAAGGGCTTTTTAGTATCAATTACAAATCGAATTTGTTCATTTTCGTCCGTTTGCCATGGTCGCCTGACCATATGAATACCTTTGGGACAAACCAGTGACGTGATTTATTGCAATACCCTGCTTCACCGGCCGACCGATGCCACTGACTTACGCCTTCATACCACTTCTTATGTAACCAGCATAGCAAATGGTTCGAAGAAGTGTCGTTGCTCGGTTTCAACTTAGGTGGATGTCCTCAGTTGGAGAAATGACCTGACGCCTCCCAGGCATTTTGTGTGTCATTTCCTAAAATCCGTAATCGCTGTTACTGTTATTCTTAAGACGGCATACAAGCAACAACGGATGCACCCATTTCGGGATCGAGTGACATAAAAAAGAAATTCATCATTTCGAGGTGGGAATAGTGTCATCATGCTGGGAAAGGATTCCCTTATACTCCAGTTGTGATACTTCTCTATCTGTCGACGGAGCGAATCCGTCGCTGCCGAACGCATCGAATTAAGCAGACGGCAAACGGGGTGCACAACTCCATTTATTTATGGAAGACGCAACGGTTGTAAGGGATGACTTGGATTACGACTGGTATTAGGTGCTTGGTTTAGAAACAAAGCCGAGTCTTCAACGGTTCGGTTCCGATTTTCGAGGAATTTTGATTAATGACGGGTAATCAGTTTGATAAATTGCCTAATTAGACTGGTAAGGTGAGCGACATACGGTAGCTAGTTGAATGAAAATAGTGATGGACAACAGCAGTTCCATGGAAATGGGCGGGCAGTTCTGAAATCGAGTTGTCGATGTTGAATGTATGGGGTGTGTTGATGGCATTAATTTGGTTACGGGAAATGAAGCACGAAAATCGTTTGTTGCTCGAGGAACGGTGGTGCTTAGGATTTATGGTGTCAACAGAATACACATGGTTAATTGAAATGTATAAAAAATATTTATTTCTTGAGACAGAGTGCGGGAGAGAGAGAAAACGACATGATCTTAGATATTCGATTCAACTTAAAAATAACTGGGTACCTCTCATCATATTTGTCAGGATACAAATGTTGACATTCTGATCAAGTCCGGTGAATACGGTGGCAGAGGCATGATTACGGTATTGCTTTTGTCTATAAAATTATTGTATTTCGCTTCAAATCCAGACGTTTGTTTCGTATTACTTCGGCACATAACTTCAAGGTAATATGTATTACCTTATTAGCTGAAGTATCTATTGGCAGGAATTCGTGATTATTAGCATATTCTTTGTAAAGATCTTTATCCACTTATAAACACTTTTTTTTGTTGCTCATGAAAGACTCGCCAAATGACAGAGTCAACATTTCAAGTACCTTTGGCTCTATTTTTCACACAATTTGTATCATTTATATCTGTGAAAAACAAACTTCATATATATCCAAAATTGCTAACAATTTCAACATATGTAAATATGTATGTATGTTAACAAAAAACAAACAAATTCGAAAATTGAATGTCTTCCTACTAAACTTAAACGTCACTGAAAAATTTACATATTTTATATTTTTAAATTTGTTACCGTGTTAAAAATAAACATAGTAACTGTGAAGAATACCACATAATTGAAAGTTTGAAAAACCCTTAAATGTATTACCAATATACTGATAAGATCAATACATTTTGTTTGTAACGGTCTCTCAAGAATTTCAGCACAAGAAACAAGACATAAACCATAAAAACTGGAATTAAATAATGTACATAGTCAGCTCTCCAACCATCCGAAGGATGTTTTCACACCATATTTTCTGCTTTCTAGCAAAAGAAACACATGAGCAAGAAAAGATTTCGCTATAAGTTTCGAAAATATCCTTGGAGTGATGAAACCAAAATAATTGTATGTGGTTCTGGTCCCTAAGTAAAAGAGTTCAACTACCAATTAACTAAAGAGACCATGTAACATGTTGCTTCATATTATAAAGCTTCTTTTCTTAGTTTGATGTTGAATCCAATAAAGGATATCATGAACGAGGAGAGATATCGTGATATCCTTAAGAACGTCATTCTACCGTATGCTGAAGATCGTTCCGTGAAACGATCCAGTGGTGCAATGACCCCCTCAGTCCGCCGATCTTAACTCCATTGAGAATTTGTGGGAGGAACTGACAAGGTCTTTAGCGATACAGGGGCCAGTAGGGTGTTTAATTTAGTTATGTTTTTTAAGATAGTTTTAAGCATTTTTGTCTGGGGTAAATTTGTTCTACAAAAATATGAAATTAAAATGAATTTATAACTAAAACTCGATTCAATGCGTGGTCGAAAAACTGCTGTAATAAGCACTATTGCACACGTGTTCAATTCAAAATCTAGTTCCAGCGTAAGCTAGAGGTGGCCTTCAATGATGCAATACTTTATACCACCCACCATACGTACGTAAGATGCAAGCATATCTCCGTGTACTATAAGGACTTGCTAGGTTGCTATCTGTAAAGAAGTGGAACTGTACACTCGTTTACAAAATTATTTATAATCGGAGTCCGCCCTATTTATATAACAAGTTTAATTCTACTTTCGAACAATCAAGTCCATTCCCTATCGCGAAGGTTTTTTATAACGTATATTTTATGTGTTTGCTTTTGGCAATGTATAATGGGTGGACTAGGCGAATTAGACTGTCATGTAGTACTTGAATTTGGAAGATGTTTTGCCAAGCCACCACGACTCCACGAAGTCGAAGTCTTCAAATCATTTACTGATAATGTTCCGTATTGCGTATGATAATGTTTACCTTTCAAATTACCCAAAAGTGCCTCCAACCATAACCAGAGCTAGAGTGGTGCTAATTGAAAATCTTGGGTACAGTCCACTAATCGCGCAAATAGTAAGCAAATCCATCTTGATCGATCGAATTGAACTTCTTTTCGTTTGAAGATATGAATTTTTGTCATTGATCTTCCCACTGTAAAGCCTCCAGCGCGAATTTCTGCCAACCTGTTCATTGAACACCAATGAACAGATTATTCTCGATTAATAATTACTATATATACTATGTCCCCTCCGTGCAGGGACGGGTTAAGAATATCCCTGCAGCGATACCTCTCGCTTGTCGTAAAAGACGACTAAAACAAAGGTAAACAAAAATCACATCTAGGCAATTTAGAAAACACCAAGGTGAGCCTAGGGACACATACATATACCACCATTAAACTGCCCCACAAGTGTACATGCAAATCAGTTGGTTGACACGACTGGAGATCACCGGTGTTGTAAGAGTAAGATCAAACAAAAAAAATCTGGAGCATGCCCGTGTCACAAAAAAAAAAAAAAGGCAGGCCGAAAAACAATTGGTGCAAACAAATGCAAAAACACCAGCATTTGATTGGCCTCAGCGATGAAGTAATCCCAAACCGGGAAGCCTGCCGCTACTTTCTGAGGTCAAACCGGCGGACCCCACAAGCGGACCAGTAGGAATGCAGTTAAGTGGGAAGGTTATGGTCCTACACTTCTGACCATAACAACGCCGGAAAAAGGAAAAGAAGAAGAAGAAGCTGGATGTGCCCGCTTTGCTGGGTTCTTTAAAAGATTTTTTATAGGGTTCGCCCAGGTTCAAGACCTCTTATGGTGTCTGTCATACAATCTGGACAACCTGAGATTCGACTGAATGTGTTGCATTGGTAGTAGTACGTAGTAACTTATTTTATTTCTATGCCATTAAGGTGTTATATGTATGCATTACATGTCCGTACATTTGGAACAAAATAGCAAACAGAGAATATAGAAAAATAAAAAAAAAGGTCCGTTAAGTGCATATAAACATGTACCCAACTCCCACATTAACCCACATTATTATTGACAGCGAAAACTCGCGAGTGAATGTCATTTTTGGTTGATATAGCTTGTGCTTGCTGTTCCATTTGTTGTTCCATTGAAACAGTTCTGGTCGTATCACAATGGGGCATTTGAGCGCTCGGGCTTTTGACAGCGTCAGTAAGAACAATGAATTCATACGGAGTAACACGGAATGCAACCTCAGGCGTTGCCTTGGCTAATATCGTAAATATCGTAAGCTCGAGCTTAACGCCAGAGTAGAGCTACTGGCTATTCGGTCGTGCGTTTTGACAGCTGACAATGCTTATATATGTAGGTTATTTCGTACACATATTTGGAACTATAAAAAAGGAAAAAAAAATTAAAAAGTAAAATTTCAGTGCTATTTTCTGTCATATTCCCGATCCTTGAATACCCGAGCGCCGGAAGCCGAATCTCGTTATAGAGATTCCTAGGTCGCAATATTGCAATAACCTACGCATATCTGTGAAATATGTAAATCTCAAATAATTATATTTTTGCTTATTACTTCCGTTATAAGAATCACAGAATAATGATTGATACATCAATCTCTTTACCAGGAAATGTACTAATCGAGGAACGAAGTCATTTTCAATTTTTTTTGTGGTAATATGTGTGTAAAATATAAAAAATATATTTTTTTCTCCAGTTAAAAATCATATAAAATGGGTTTTAAGGCCTTAGGATACTAAAAACCATCCTATTTATTGTAATACGGCTAATCACCACAAATTGATTGATATACAGGGTGTCCCCTCGAGCAGTGTGAAAACTGGTCCTTTACAATCTAATGGCCTTCGTAGATTATTCACCAATACCTTTTGTTAATAGTTAGAATTTTGAATGAAAACTATAACATACATCAAAAATATTATGAAATTATATAGATCGACTCGTGTAGACTCATAACAGGAAATTTGGACGAAAGCAAGAACAAAACAGTAAACGTCACAATATGCCAAAACTTTAGCAACATTTTATGTCATATTTCAAGACTTTTTTTTTTCTTTATGACGAATCTTCAAAATGGTTACTATGAAAAAAGGATTTAGTCAAAGATAAGAAAATATTAAATTCATAAAATTCTGATGGGCTTTCCAAAGTGGCTGAATATGTTCCCGTTGGAAATAAGCGCATCTTTGTAAGGTCAGGTACAAATTTCTGCTAAACAGAACTTTGCTTAGACTACTATGATGTGATAGCTTCTCAGGCCCATGGTACGGAATCGAAGCCCGACGAGAGCGAAGTTATTAAGTATTACATTTAAATTTGACGGAGTTGCTCCTCAGCGAGATGATGATAGAATCCTAATAAATTGTGTTTTATCCTTTTAACTGTTGTTTTTCAAAACTGAATTCAAAATTATAATAAAAGATATTAAGTGTAAAAAGGGGAACCTGTCGTTTTCCTATAGACGACACTAGCGTTGCTTGTTAGTCGCTCGGGTATCTGCCAACATTTCTCCATCATTGTACGTATACATATATTTTCATTGGCATCATATAACTTTTTGTGCATGAAATTGTCGACTTACGAATCAAATAAGCGTGAAAGTTCTTCAGTTGGAAAAAAATTGCAGCTGAGAAGTGTCGAATGTTTATAAAGGGTGTTTTTTATAGAGTTACATTTTTTATAGAATTTTGTTTAGCGATGAAGCTCACTTTTGGTTGAATGGATACGTCAATAAGCAAAACTGCCGTATTTGGAGTGATGATAATCCTCAAGTGTATGTTGAGGCACCGTTCTTCTTTTCCTTTTTATCCCGGCGTCGTTATGGTCAGAAGTGTAGGACCATAACCTTCCCACTTAACTGCATTCCTACTGGTCCGCTTGTGGGGTGTTGAGGCACCGTTACATCCACAAAAACTGACTGTTTGGTCTGCTTTATGGGTTGGTCCGTACTTCTTTAAAAACGATGCTGGCCATAACGTTAGAGTCAATGGTGACCGCTATAGAGCCATGATTACTGACTTTTTCGTTCATCAATTGAACAACCATGATGTGCAGGAGCTGTGGTTTCAACAAGACGGCGCAACATGTCACACACCTCGTGCCAAAATTGATTTATTGAAGGAAACGTTTGGTAACCGCATAATTTCACGTTACGGCCAATTCACGGCTTCCAAGATCATGCGATTTAACGCCGCTTGACTATTTTCTGTGAGGATATGTGAAATCGCTAGTCTACGCCGATCAACCCGAAACATTCGCCGCATTATTGCCGATATACGGCCACAAATGTTGGAAAAAATCATCGAAAATTGGACCTCCAGATTAGACTACGTCCGAGCCAGCCATATGCCAGAAATTATATTTAAATTATAATGTTAGAAGATTATCTTTCGAATAAAGTCAATTTCATGTCAATTTAAAAAAATCATCTTTGTTTTATTCCATTTCAAAGTTCTATACCTCTATAAAAAACACCCTTTACAATGTACGGTGAGGCTTCTATTAGTGAAAGAATGCGTCGTGACTGGATTTAACGCTGCGAAAGTGTCGATAGCTACTCCGATGCCCGCCCGTTGGGTTGTTGCGGGATAAAACAACCACAGGGGCTCACTATTGAACACGACAGATGCGTTTGACTCGACCATTGAAGGAAAAACGGTCATAATACGAACAAGGACACGACCAAAAGGTTTTGCAACAAGATAACCATTGGTCGTTAAAACTACCTAACAACACCGTATTCTCAAGACATCGCCCTATCAACATCGCCTAATAACACCGTATTCTCAAGACATCGCCCCTTCCGACTAACATATGTATGTTCCGATCGATAATGAATGCTATTCCGATTGGGTCGATTCGTGGACGTGCAGTTTTTTAAACGCCAAATTCGTATGCTGTAAGAATGATGAGTTAAATCTGCATCTAGCGATGGCCAATACTTGAAGCTCCGAATAGTTAAATTTCTCAAAACCTTATAAAATATCGTATCAAAAGGTTATGACAATCTGACATTTAGTTGACAAGTTACAGTGGATTTACTAACATTACTTTTATAATTTTCAGATCAGTAAAAAAATCTGAATTTCGTCTCATACGAAAAGATTATTATTTTTACCCCGAACCATTCTTCATTCGGCGCCTAGTTGTTTATGAATTCAGTGCTGTATTCATAAAAGAACTTAACTATTCTGTTATTGATTTTAACAACAATTTTTTTTTATGACGTCTAACTGCGCAAGATCAATGCCAACATGTTTGTGCAAATTTAGTACAGATTCTTCGATCCACTTTTTCCAGTAGCAAAATATCCCAAATGTCTGGAAATTTCGACATAAATTCGGAGATATGTGTACCAATATAACAAAAAAAGATCGCAAATCGAATGTACTTAGTTCGCGACATTCAAAAAGTCACCTTACTTTTTAAACCAAGTTAGAGAGCTAACAGGAGTCAAATACTCGTAAAATGAAAACTGCGTATGTGCAAATGTTAATGTTTATATATGGAATATTTTGTTAATGTTTTTTGGTGGAATATAAAAATATTAAAACTACCATAAATCATTACACAGCATTAAAAAAATAGATATCATGGCTAAGTTAGGTTGTCCTCAAAAGCTAGATTCCAGTTCTAAACATGCTGCACCTGTTTGCGAATCGGTTAGTTTCAGGCCACAGAAATAATTCATCAGCCAAGTATGTGCGTTATTGCGGATCTTGGTGGCTAAACACAAAAATTCCAAATCGAGATACAACGTCTGTCTATTGACTTTAAGGTCTTATGCCTACTGATGCAGTTGCAACGTAAATGCAAACTTTTCAGACTAAGCGTGTTTTCATAAACGTCGAATATCTGCGCTAGTACAATCGTCTTTCTTCTTTGTTGCATTAATGAACACACTTATCCTGCAGAACCTGTGCAGGCCTGCTTAAGTACAATATTAAGAAGTCACTGAATTTCATAAACGTCCGACAAAAATCAGAAGTGACCGCGAAAGAAGTTGTGCTATAAATTTTTTTTGATATCCAAGACTTGAAAGGAGAAGAATAGATCGAATTTTTAATTTCATAAAGCACCGTCCTCCACAATGTTTTTTATTTTCTTTTTGTCAGAATTGAATCCTTTTCCCATCAGAATTATTTAATCAATTAATAGCTTACACCACACTCCATTCAGCATCTTCTTTTTATTAAAAATATTATTAAAAAATTGTCAATAAAACTTCCATTTTTCGCACTTTACCTCCCACGCTTTCTGCAGTCAAAAGAATATGGATGGACAATCTGCTAGACCCGGATGACATTTATGACGTTTATGAACATATCTTCTGCAATTCATCTGAGTTTGTTCGATCCAAACTCTGATTTTATGAACAAGTCTAATGCAGGTCTTAGTTAGGCAAACGTTTATGAAAACACCCTAAGTCCGGTGATATCTGAGTCTGTGGGAGTAAGGACTCATTATCATCATAAAAAGCGTATATCACCGATGTCTTGCATAGAATATCAATATTGCATATTTCTTCAACCTCAGCGCGGAGATGGCAATAATTAGATTTTGAACTCAGAAGGCAATAACGGAGCACTTCTGAAAAAAAAACCAAAAAAAAAAAAACAGATTAAATGGATCAAAGAATCTGCTCTAAAGTACTTGAAATGGTGAATGTAGCATTTGGCGAGTGTACTCTGAGCAAAATAATTATTTTCAAGTCGTACAAGCTCTTCACAGAAGACCGAGAAGATGTTAAGGAATATGCCCGCCCTGGACACTCCAGCACGTCAACAAAGGATGGACACTTTGAAATAGCGAAGAAAGTCGTAGTGGAGAATCATCGAATCAGTATCAGAGAAGTATAATGGCATGTCGGTTGGTTCATGCCACAAAATTTTTTTCAGATATTTTGGACATGAAACGTGTGTCAGTAAAGTTAGTTCGGAAATTGCTACTTTTTGACCAAAAGAATCGCGCATGAGCATCGCTCATGGTCGTGAATGAGAATCCAGATTTACTGGAAAGGGTTATCACTGATGACGAATCATGGGTATGTAGTTATGACGCCGAAACCAAAGCCTAATCATCCTAATGGAAGCGACCAGAAGTGCGAAGATCGAAAGAAGCACGACAAGTTTGTGTCTAATGTGAAAATTCTGGCGTGGGTTATCATGAACGCTTGTCGAAGGTTCGTACAGACGATAAGGATTATTACCTTTAAGTAATGCGGCGTTTTAGTGAAGTAATACGAAGAAACCTTCGGGATTTGTGGGGAAAATCTTCATGACTGTTGCATCACGATAATTGCATTCACCGAACTTGAAGGTGTCTTGTGTCAGAAGGGGTTAGAGAATTGGAAAAAGCGCTGCCGTAAGTGTGTTATATTTGGAGGGGTTATTTTGACGGGGATGGTACTGCTGAATGAGTAGATATTTTTTGAGAAAAATGGAACTTTAGTTCTTGAACAAACCTGGTATTGAAGCCTATTGAAACAGCATCAGAACGTCATAGTTTGTGTCTATGCAGAAGTTTAAGGATTTATTATTTTAGATCTTCTTTTCATGGCCGCTATAAGGGGTCTTGCAGTTTTTAAATTGCCTTTGTCAACATACTTCTAAGAGTGGGGTCTGCATTACAGCAGTTTTCTGCATTCAAGTTTTTCTACTGCCTTCAAAGGTTTAATATTCTAGAAATTCTCATTTTCGTAATATTGAGTTATCAAAGCCCCAATTTCGCCTTGGCTCAGAGGATGGTGTGTTGATTTCTGACGTCGATGATGCGAGGTTCAAATATGGGGTTCGCGGTCTTCCTCTTCAGCCGCGTAATAACAGGATTCCTTGTAGTACGAGCACGCTTGTCTCACTTTCCACTTATGAGAAAAAGGAATATTACACAAAGTAGATGTTGTAATTGAGAGAAGCTTTGCCTCTGATCCTCCGCGTGTGGTAACGCAAGCTATAAAAATATGAAAGTAATTAGCTTTTTTGAGATTATAACCACCGCCCATAAATTGGTCAGATGTTAATGCATAGAATCTTGTCCATCAAGTATAGACATTTGCTCACGAAATTTCTAGCCGTCTGAATGAGAGATTGCCAGGTACAATATTGCCTGGGGATTAATTCTCCAATTTTACGACATAAATGTTAGGCCCGTGAATTTCACAATCAGAGTGTTGACGCTTCTTAAATTTCTGTGCAACAATACTGTTTTATTTGTTTAGCATCCACAGACAATTTTCAAAAAATCCAATTCAACCGGAAGTTCTTTAAGTACAAACATATATTCATGACTTGTAGTTTAAGAACGAAAGGATTGCAAAAAAATTAATTGTGTTTGCTTTCACACTCCGCAAATGCGTAAACTTAATTTAGAAAAAGGATGTAATTTAGACACACTTCTCTCATTCATTCATGCTTACAAGAAATACCTCTGCAGATACACTCATTTCAAATTGACCTAGATAAATATTTACTGGCTCAAGAGTGGTAACATAAAAGTAAAGCAATCCTTCGACTCCGATACATGAAACCCACTCATCAAAGAGATTCAATTTCCATGCCTAAACTAGGTTTTCCGATAACCAATATCCAATATGTCAACATGCAACAGCACACACACTCGAAGTTCGTAATCAAATTATGCCCAGGAAAATCACTCCTTGCCATACGGGAGGCACGAAGGGCTCTATACTCCAGATACTCTATGTATGTGCTTCAAAAATGTCAGTAGTCAAAAAATGAAATAAAAAAAAAAAGAAACAGGGACCAAAGAAGAGTTAAGTGCTTAAAATCCATTTCCACTCGATCAAACAATTATGTAAACAGGCTCGTAAATCCTTTGTGATTGTCAGGACAATTGACGCGGATCATTTCGGTTGTTGAAATAATTTTTGAAAAATCCGAATCCTGCCACCTCATTTAATTTCCATACGGACAATATCGATGCACGAATGTACAATATGAATGGATGCAGTGTCCCCTAGTTTTTGTGAAACTTTAAATTATTGCCAACACGCAAGATAAAACAAATGTCCTGGGTGCAGTTGAAATTCCAACCGAACATGAAGCGCTTTAATAGGGTAACGGTCGGTTTTTAACCCTTGGGGCAGGACTCAATTCTCTTTGGTATCTGGTGGCTTGAAAGAAATCACGAGAATCAAGCTGGAATTTGATAAATTTGAATTTATTCGAATAGATGAAACTGGTGCAAAAAGGCCTGGAGTGTGCGAGTAGTTAATAGTGGCAATGGTAGCATGTGTAGATGATACGCGTACATATCATCATCACCCTTGTTGGCATGTTCTATTGAATTGTCAAGGGATTTACTTAGAGATGACGACGTAAAGATCCGCGCATCAAATTACGAGGCTGGTTAGCTAATTTGCCTTTTTCCTGTCAAACGTTCCCTTTACGTATAACTGTCTATTGTGTTTTGAGGCCCCTGACCCTCGGATTTAATGTTTTTTAATTCCCCCTACTGCACGTCGGGTGGTTGATCCTGCAATGCAATGCCTTTTTTTCTGGATCATTGTTTGCCGACTGTCGACTCCTTTTTCTAATTGATGTCAATACACAGAGTTTTTTAGACGCAACCCCCTGAAGCGAGAACGATTGTAATGCAATGATGATGTTGATTGTATGTTGAATTTGTTTACAGATACTCTTGTGTGTTATCGACCCATTCACATATGGCGTGAATTTGATTTGAATTGGCAACGAGTGTTTGGTGTCCAGTGTCGTTGTGGTTTCGAGTGAAAACTTCTTAAGTACTTAAGTACCGGGATGAGGGAGTTCAATAATTCAATCGTCGCACGTTGTGAGTCACTGTAGTGACACGGACGTATGTAATGGGATTCAGCATCCGACGCCCACAAATGTGTCGTCAAGTTGGAATCCAATTGAAAACATATTACCACGCAGCAAAGTTATAACGTGCATCTGGGATAACGAGCAACTGATTGATATATCGACCGACAAATTGGAGTCACTCTGCCGCAAACGTGATATCTAATTACTTCGCATCCCTGCCGATGTGTAGGCAGGCAATTCACTTTACGATATAATTTCTTAATTAACCTAACACTTTCGCACATCGAGCCAGAGGTGCGGACGGATGATAATGCGCTTCGGCAGAGATGCCGGGAGATAATGGAGATACATTGGTTGATGGGTTGGTGGTGGAGTCCGTTGTGCGTTTGCTGGCGTGCGATGATGTTGTTGCTTGAGCTGTAAAATTATTAAGTAACTTCCGCTTCGCTGATGAGATGACAAGGAGTTTTTAATGGACTTTCATCGTTTCGATGTTAAAATTTATAATGTATCAAATCTTGGCGGATAAGTTGGCTATAATTTGGTGTGCCTTTGAAGGAAGAGATGATGAGTTAACTCAACGCCGCTATTTATATTTTTTAGAGTTCCTATACGTTGTGGTATGTGAATGTCTTACAGTTGCTATTGATGTAAATAGTCACAAGATTCTGGATGCAACAATTCCTATCAACAAATAAATACCTCTTAGTGATATCCATAAAACATGATCAAATCACTAAATTCTACACAACTCTTCGCGAAATAACTATAAACGTATCAAGAGTAATCCAAAGATAGGTGGTATTTTAAATTTCACGCCAGTGTTGAACTGTCAGTACTAAACTTTCTTACTCATCGAAACTAGGAGGTTTTTAAATATTGATCGGGATACATTCGCACAATCTTTGAAATATTCGAAAGGATAAATTTATACCGGAAATTTTAATAAAAACCGTGCTTTTGTAGTTTTCGTCATGCGCCCTCTCGTCCAGCTGTAGTGATTTTGATCGATAAATTTAAAAGTCTTTGGCAGAAAAGTTAATCGAAAATATCACACCCGTAGCTGACATTGATTGAATCGCCAGATGTCTTCGAGACGATCACAAAAATAACTACTTCGCACCGTATTTTACCTAAAAATCCTGATCTATGTATATGTTTATAAGGTCCAGTTTAATAAGATGTGAAATCAGCGATTCATACAAAATGCTATTCTCTAAAAGCCTAATTGGGTTGACGACAATAAGTTCCGGATAACCGATTCGGTTATCGGAACGGAGTATAATATTAATCATCAATGATTAGCGTACCTGGGCGATTTAATCGCGTACTGATGAGGTCCAACGATGAACGCCATTCCCTTGCAGCAGAAAAAAATCAGCAGTATTATGGTGACTGGAAGTTGAGAGAAGCTGCGAAATAAATATTGGATGGCATTGGTGTTATCGGGATCTGAACTCGGTCACTGCGCGTCAGAGGCCGACACACTATCCGCTCCGGCAGTTGTTTAGACATATTATACAACAATCAGAGCAGAACCATTTCAACGATATGCTTTGGATTATAATGAATAAAAACTCTTTTGTTTATATTTGTCTTCAGATCGTTAAGGTATACATACTTGCTCATTGCAGACCCAAACAATTCCATTTCACTAACTCCTCCGCTTGCCGTGCACCCCAGAACATCGCTCCTCTGTCACCATACTGAAGGCGTTATGTGGGTTCCGAAAGAAGCTAAAAAGAAGTATTGTATATTTTCTCCAATTTTTTTCTTATATAATAAATTAAATATTTTATTCAAACTTTTTAACGTAACCTGTGCAGGGACGGGTTAAGAATATCCCTGCAGCGATACCTCTCGCTTGTCGTAAAAGGCGACTAAAACAAAGGTAAACAAAAATCACATCTAGGCAATTTAGAAAACACCAAGGTGAGCCTAGGGACACATATACCACCATTAAACTGCCCCACAAGTTTGCATGCAAATCAGTGGGTTGGCACGACTGGAGATCACCGGTGTTGTAAGAGTAAGGTCAAACAAAAAAATAAAAATCTGGAGCATGCCTGTGTCAAAAAAAGGAGGGGAAGAAAGAAAACGGTCAAACCGTAGCATTATGGAAAAGAACGCTAAAAGGAAAAGCACTACCCCGCCAGGCACTACTAATGGTCGTGATCCTGGAACGAGCAGCAATGCTCGGGTCAGAGCTATAGGATTTCCGGGGGATAGCAAAGTAATGTAACGGCGTAAGCCACACTTAAGAGTCGCGAGTTGGAACGTTGGAAGCATGAGTGCAGCTATGAGCTTGAAGAAATGATGGTTAGAATGCGAGTAGACATCCTATGCGTACAAGAGACGAAATGGCGAAACACCGGTAATCGGGCACGTTTCTTGGACGTTAAAGCAAAAACCTACAAGATGTTTTACTATGGATTGGAACAAGGAAAAAACGGAATCGCCATCATCCTTGTGGCAGAGCTACTTGGCAACGTCTTATCCATTTCAAAGTCCAGTGACCGTTTGATGGCTCTCAAATTGGTGATGCATGGTGAGGTGTGGAACATCGTAAGCGCATACGCCCCTCAAGTAGGGTGCGAACAAAAAGAAAAAGATGCATTCTGGCTAGATTTCCACAACCTTGTCAAAATCATCCCAAAGGAAGAGCTTTTGTTTGTTGGGGGAGATTTAAACGGACATGTCGGGAAGACAAGCGAAGACTATGATGACTACCACGGAGGGCTGGGATACGGCACCAGGAACTCTTCAGGTGAAGATATCCTAAACATGTGCAAGTCATACGGTCTTATAGTGCTAAATACCATGTTCGTCAAACAAAGCCGGCACCTGATCACTTATAGCAGCGGCGGAAATGAAACTCAAATAGACTATCATTTGGTATCCAGTTTCATGAAGCCACGAGTTAAAGATTGCAAAGTGATCCTGGGAGACGCGATCGCTCCTCAACACCGTCTCCTCCTGACTGAATTTTTTATGGAGACGAGTAAGAAGTCAAAGCAGCAAACGAAAGTGTCTGAGAGAATCAAGTGGTATAAGCTGGATAAAAGAAAAGGCGAAGCTTTTATTACCAGCATGAAAAACTACCTCTTTTCCATTATCGATGAGGTCGGTAATGAGGAGTGCAGAGCACAAGACATGTGGGATTCCCTACAACAGTCTGGCCTGGAGAAAGCCAAATCACTGCTTGGAACATCTAAAGGCCTCTGCCAACACGCAAAAGAAACCTGGTGGTGGACAGATTCCGTCAATTCCATTTAACGTGGACACCTGCCTTGTCGGCTTAATTCCACGGTGGGCCACCCCACATGGGGTTGATTTGGACGACAACCGACGTCCTTATTCACAGACCTGTGTAAATAAGTACCAAATTGAATCCATGCATAGGGACATGGCTCCCCCTTGGTACGAGGCGAGGCCTAACTAAAACCTCTTGCCGTTTTGAGGACGACCACCTCCGGACTTCCACCAATGTTACCATTAGTGTTTCCACTAATGTTCCAACCTGGTGGTGGACAGACGAAGCCAAAGCACGACACGAAAAGAAAATGGCTTTCCAAGCTTGGTCAAAGTACTCTTCTACTAATAGAGAGGAAAAACCTCGCCGTGAAAAGGTATATAGATATTGCAAAGGTATCGCGAAGAAAAAGTGCGCCGAATTCAAAACGAAAAGCATGGAAGGCCTATATCAGGAGTTGGAAGAAATATCGTCTTCCGCGTCTGACAGGAACCAGGCTACCCAGGAGCTTCGACAAAGCAATTTGAACAAAGGAGCAAATATCTTTAAGATAGCCGCCCAGAGAAGAAGAAATGCTCAGGAGATTCGTCTCCCAAAGTTTATTAACAATGCTGAAGCCCAGCTCCTTGTGGAAGACGAAAAAATTCTCCACAGATTACGAGGAACTTCTGAACGAACAGTTTCCCCGAGTGTAATTTCCAAGAGCCGCCCCGAATCATCCCGAAATATCCGACATCACAGTCGAAGAAGTTCGGTACGCGGTTAAAAACTCCAAGAAAAGAAAAGCTGTTGGGCCGGACGGGATACCCTCTGAGTTCTGGAAAAAGATGGGAGACATCGGGTCTAGATGGCTCATGGTACTTATCTCCAAACTTATGACACAATCCATGGAAGGAAAGCTATCTTCTTCCTTTGCACAAAGGAAAGGGTGATACGCGAAATTGTGATAACTACCGTTCTATCAAGCTGATGTCGCACACCATGAAGATCGTTGAACGGGTATTAGATAGCCGACTGCGGAAAATAATACGACTATCTGATGACCAGTGCGGGTTTGTCTCGGGTAAATCAACGACAGATGCAATCCAAAGTATAAGGGTCATGATGGAAAAGCATCGTGATTCTTCAAAGGACTTGCATATGGTGTTGGTTGATTTCGAGAAGGCCTTTGACCGGCAACCAAGAGATCTTTTATGGGTAGTGCTAATACAAAAAGGAGTTCCAGAAACCTACGTGCGAGTGATCATGGACATGTACAAGAGAGCAACGACAAGAGTAAGATGCACCGCAGGAGTCACCGAAGAGTTCGCAATCAAAGTCGGTGTACACCAAGGGAGCGTCCTAAGCCCACTGCTCTTTATAGCAGCCCTTGATTGCTTGCTTGAAGGAAAAGTGACGGACCCCAATGTGCACCAGCTATTCTTTGCTGACGATGGAGCCATTTTAAGTGATGATCAGGCGTCCCTTAACACATCAACGAGCACTTGATGTGTGGGTGGACATTTTTGAGGGACACGGGTATTGTATTAGTTCAAAGAAGACAGAGTATCTGTTCTGCCCGTTCTCTGACCCTCATCAGCCTATTCCAGACATTTACTTGAATGGAAGAGTGCTTCCCAAGTGTGAAAAGTTTAAATATCTGGGATCTATGATTAATAAAGAAGCAACTTGTGATGACGACATCAACCATCGCGTAAGCGTAGGGTGGATGAAGTGGCGGGAAAATTCGGCATGTCTTTCGGGGGATGCGTAAACTCGGTAATGATAAAGGAGATAATGAATAAAGCGAAAGATAACTTGCCTGAAAGTGCGGGAAATATGGGATTTCTTGGAATTATTAATTTCAACCCGATACTGATGCCAAACATATAGCGTACGATGTTCGTCAACGGATCTTATACATTGTTCCAAACTTTCTACAATCTCCCCCGCAAAGTCCGGACATCAATCCCATCTTTGGGCGAATTTGGATAGGGGTGTTCGAAAGCATGAAATTCTTAATAAACATCAGTAAGACGAAGTCCTAAAAGAAGAAAGGGCCAAAATACCTTCCAATGTGACTGCAAAGCTTACAGATTTAATGCCGCGCAGACTTCAAACTATGATTAATGCCAAATCCACGAAATACTGATACTATTTGCAGTTCTTTGTATTCAGACTTTTCCGAAGTCAAATTTGTAACTGAATTGAGATTTTTGTTTATATTTTGTTAATAATTGAATTATATAATTTGTTGAATTAATATTTTGTTTTGCTGTTTTTTTTATTTATAATTGAATAAACTTTATTTTCATATATAATTTACCGGTCAAAATTTTTCTGAATCTATTAAAATAGGTGCCAAACTTTATTTTTATAGCTGTATTCAGACTTTTGCAAATCACTATCTGGGGTCTATCTTCCTTCGTTTAAGCAATGAGTTAAAAAAATATATTGTATATACATATTTAAAAATAACGTCTTACAATTACAATAAATATCTTTACTTTTGTTGAATGCCAGAAGTGTATTCTATTATCTATTTTTGATAAATAAAGTTATTTCTGCCAATAGTTTAAGAAAAGAAAAAACTTCCCTAACTGAAATTACTAAATTATTACTAAATTACTAAATTACTAAAGGAAAAAAGGCTTTAAATAGGTTTTTTCCAAAGTGTGAGACTATTTACTAAACTGAATTATAGCATCCCTTACTCTTACCAATTTTTACGTGAATACCTAAATCCAAATGGTTATGTCTTTTAGTTTTTGAGAAAAATACAAATTACAAAGAGTTTTTACATTAGTTTCCTTTAAGGTCAATGGAACCGTATCTTATTATACAGTACAGCAAGTCCTCTAGCACCACGAGAAAGTAGACTTGCTGCAGAGGAATATTATAGATTTTCTTGTCTGTAATGTAAACTTTGTAACTTATCATAACCTGAAGTTTCAGCTACTTAAGCTGATGTATATTTCTAAAGCTTTTTTCTTTTTGCAGAATTTTGCAATATTTTTCGCTCGTTCACACTTATTTCCTTTCTATTATTTCCCATTTCGATCAAACATTAAAATTAATAAACGATAGATCATACAATCACATTAATTACTCAAAAGTGATGTGAAATTTCTTGAATACCCTTTCAATTAATTTTTTTTCGCAAGCTAAGATTTTCGACATTGTCAACTATTTTGAGTATTTAGTTTGCTTTTCACAGATATAAAGGTTATGCGTGTTTTTATGTATTTGGTGATTTTTGGCTATTGAAAAAATGGATCAAAGAATCAGTTAAATAAATCGTGTAAAAAATTGAATTAAGTGCTCCAATGTATTATAAATGCTGATTGTTGTATTTGGTGAGTCAAAAAAAAAAATGTTTATCTTCGTAAGTGGAACAACCTCTTCACAGAAGTTAAAAAATATTTTAATGATAAAGCCCTCTCTGGACGTCCCAGCACATCAACAATGGAGGAGAACTGTAGTAAAGAAAATTGGCATAAAGTTCCGAAAAGTACTCACCTCCGATTTTCTTGAAGTTCGAGCACGTCGAGGTCGGTAAAATGTGAAAGTTTTGCCCATTGCTTTCTTCGATTACGATGGTGTGGTTCATCAGGAGTATTGTCCAGAAGATCGTACGGTCAATATGGAATATTACCTCGAAGTTACGCGACGTTTGCGTTAAGTAATACAAAGAAAGCATCCGAATTTGTTGGAAATAGTCATGGCTTATGCATCACGATAATGCACTTCCTCACTCATCGTTGCTTGTGCCAACATTTTTGGCCGAAAACAAAACCTTAATTATGCCTCAGCCACTGTATTCACCGGACTTGACCCCATTAGTCTTTTTTCTTTCTTCCAGAATGGAATTCGCTGAAATTCAGAAGTTAAAGGCCGCATCGCTGAAAGAGTTCAAGTTGAATGGAACAAAATAGAACTTGAATGAACATTTTGCGGGAAAAATCGCTTTATTTCTTGATCGAAGCTCGTATGTAAATTAAACTCAATAAAAAACCAACAAAAAAATAGTTTAAATCAAAAAAATAATTCTGTAAAAAACTTCGAAAAAAAGAACATTTCGACAAGGAAGAAAGAGAGCATTGAGTAAAGAATTGTGCAAAATTTTCCCAGATACGAAAAAAATAGGAGAAATATGTTTCCTGCAAAATCTGTTTGCACCTAAAAGTCCATTTAAAATATTAAGAGAAAATATATAAAATATAACAATGCAGGGTATTGACCGTAGTTTTATTCATTTGACTTTTTGAGTCTGCGGTCGACTTTATAAGGGCAACAAGTTCGCAACTCCTTCGATATTCGTATACATATTTAGCTAAAGGTGCTGGGGGTGAATCACATTTCAATATGTACCTAAATGGGACACTATACTGGCCATGTTTAACTGTTCTATCAATGTATCCTTGACCGAATTAAATTGTTTTGGAAAATTACCAACCAAAAATTCAGATCATTCACATCAAACGATTTCATGAGTTCCTTCACCTTCCCATAAATACTAAAATATTGTTATTCAAATTAAAACAAACAGATGGCTCTTGTGAAATTTCATTTTATTAATAAATACTGATCTTGTAGGTCTCATGCATAATTCTGATCACTTTTTTTGGGTAACAGCTCACAACTCAGTTACATGGTCCCACGCCGTAAATGAACAAAGCTTTTGGGATAAGAATTTTGAATAACACTTAAGAAAAAGTGAAATTAAAGTTCAAACTTACGCATTCCGATTTTGCAAATGTGAGATTCCATTTCGCATTGATTGGCAAAATCCATTTTCATATCTTTGTAGTAACCGCAAACTGGATTGTCATCTGGCGGGCATGATTTGATGCACAAGCTCTGGCACGATTCCTTCGAGATTTCTGTGAGCTCTGGAATGTAAATCGATAAAAAGGAGAAAAAACAAATTTGCTTGTGTATGTTAAGAGAGTTTATATCCAATAGTAATGTATTCTTACGTGTCATGTTGTTATTAGAATGATGACAATTAACTTCCTCCAAAAAGCACTTGTTGTGTAAGACGTGGCATTCTTTACCGTCTGTGGCCCACACGACGTTTTCTTCGCTAGGGCACTCGTGAGTTATATCGCAAGCAGCTTGCAATGCCGGCAACAGGCAAAGCAGATGAACAAGAAATGATACAAGAATTACTCGGATCTCCATGATAGTCCGCGATTTTTTTAAACAAGCAACATGTTTTGATTGACCGAGTTTATAAAGGATTTGTTTTAGTGATTTGAAGTGAATCATGTGGCTGGTTTCAGGTTTTTGAATGCATTCAAATGGATAATATTATCGATTTTGAGGGTAAGGAACTTGAGTTGGGGATGTTTTTTTTTTTATTTATTAAATTCATTTAGTCGTGACTGAGTACGATCTTTTGAAATCGGATGATCATTTATTATTCACTTGTGACACGTTCTGATTTTGTAATTAATGGCATTTACTTGAACCAGTTCCAAAAGAGTAGCGAGCAAAAGTATGTCTTGGTTTGAATTCTTCCCTATCAGATGATAATATGGTGCTGGTCTGACACATGTGGTGAAATATAAGACATGAATTCAAATATACTAGATTGATCAGTAAGTTTATCGCTTCATAGTGGGTGGCAGACTGTACGAGGCGGGGAGAAGTTTTATTTATTTATTCATGCACCATTATTCACCACAAGCCTACCTAACAGAAGCTAATACTTAAAAAGAAATGATTTAGAAAATGAGAACAACGATATGAAGATCATTTTTGAACCTAAGCTAGATAGAATCAACTTGTTTCCATTTGATAAGGGTCTCTTAAGCAGTGAAAAGGAAATCCTTTCCTAGGTGAATTGGACTGTCAATGTAAGGTCTACTTTAGCATATGCATGTACCCAGTCTAGGAAAAAAGTATGCCACTTTTATTGAACAGATGAATGGAGCTCTAGGTATGGCTGTCATTATGGATACTTCATTAATTTATCCACAACGGGAGTAAATCGGAGTTTTTTGATCTGCGTTTGACAAATGCGATTACAAATACCATTTCACATAAGAACCTCCGTATAGATTGTCTATAAATCTCTTGGCAAGCTTATCACTGATTGATATCTTCAGTTTACTTACATATGTATACGGAATATGGCCTAGCATCGCAGACTTTAAAATATGTGAGTTTATTGATAAGTTTGGAATGATATGATAATATTCGAACAAAGTGTGTGCTAAAATCAAACATCGATCATTTGAAGCGGACCCAGTGGGATACTCGGACGTGGACAGGTAAGACAACGATTGGCTTATCAAAATAGGAAGTGTCGACCGAAACTTTGTAATTACCACAAGGCACATGGACTTCAATATACATATCTTGAAATGTTTCAAAATACCTGGTGACTGGCAGGTATACAAAATATTTCGATGTTGAAAAGGAGTTTGTGTTATGATAAAGCTATTACAATAACAATACAATCGGCAAAAATCCCGTGGCAGTTTTATTATGGCTAAATCTCTCACTTTTAAAGCAAGAGCCACATTTCCTTGTCATATAAAGACTCTTCGACGGAGAATTTTAATCATCTCGCAAGATTGGCTTAGCTTGGTAGCTTGGATAGATAGAAGAAACAAAATGAAAGAGAAAGTAGCTGTGAAAGTTCTCGTATGTCCTTCCCACTGCGGACAAGCGATATGGAAATGGTGATGACGATATTTGAATAGTTACAGTAGAATTGAGAAGAAGTTAACATTTCCAATACTTTGCCCTCATAGCATAACAAAAGCCATATTTATTACATCAATACATTTTAACCGAAGTAGAGCCTAAGCGTTCTTTTACGTTGGTATGATTTAATATGCGAAGTAAATATACAAGACGGCCAGAAAACACTCACTCGATATTTTAAAATGGAGCGACATATATTCACATTTGGACTCTGTACCATATTTCCAATCGTTTCGGCTTGAACTTCGGGCGATCAATTCTCGAAGTTTTGTCGAATATTCTCTTTTAAGAATCCAACATTTCCGGCTTGCTCTGTCTTAAAAAATCCCCGAAAATAGAAAGCTGAAGCAATTAAATCGGGAGATGCTTTGGCCCGTGCAACTCGCCAAAACGACATAGGAACCCTTTAAAATATCTATTGTCGCTATGATACGTGATTCTCAGAGTCTCAGAGGCGCTAATGGACTGTCCACCGGTCCCTTCCCGGTGTTTTCTTTTTTTGTTCTTTGTCTAGAATATGCGCACCATGTTGGCTATTGCAGGATTTACACACACATAAAGATTAATATTTATATTAAATAAGTGTTTTGAAGGAAAATACGGTAAGAATCTTGAAAATAACAACAAAAGAAAAGCTCAAGTAAGTAAACACATTACTCCGAAGTTCATTGGCCACCTTTCACCAAGCCTCCCTGTCCTTTTCTGTTCCACCTCTTCTAGGATGCGGATTTTAACATTATCCTAACGAGAAAAAGGAGTTGTTTTGTATTATTCCTTCATCGCAAAGAAACATGCGTTGCCCATATGCAGCGTTTTATTTATTGTCGTTTTTGGCGGTCAATATGGTACCTAGATATTTAAATACATCCACTTTCTTAAAGCGTTTATCACGTTTGGATCGCTTCAAGACAGTCAATGACTATATCTTTGGTTTTCTCTTCATTTACTTCTAAGGCTACTTCCTTTCCTGCCGTTATTACACGTTCTACATTTCTTTCAACTGTTTTCTCACTATCTCCCAGCAGGTCCAATTCGTCAGCGTAAGCTAGAACGGATGTGATTCGATCAGTCCATTCTCATTTTCTTAAGGGGATCTCATTATGAATTCCAGCATCAAATTAAAAAGAAGTGGTGATAAGACATCTTCTAGTTTGTTTAAGAATGTTTAAGATAAAACGTTTCCTATTAGTCTTCTGCCTTGCAAAGTTGGGGTAGGGTAGACTTATGCAAAAGTTTCTATCCGTGTGTCTGTTCGTACGCATATATCAAACCAAACCTTCCGACTAGCTATGAGTCTGAAACTTGGCTGTGGTATAAAGTACATGATTCTGAGCTTATAGCGACCGGTTTTAGAACCCTAGCTATTTTGGTTTCTGAAATCCAGGTAAAAGTTAGCAAAATTCAAGGTAGAAGATTGTAGATTCGCTCCTTTGTTGTTACTTTTCCTTTCTTTCCCTTTATGCGTATTTGTATCAGTTTCACTAAATTTTTCGGGAGCCTTACAAGGACGTGATATATTTTCGATCGGTTAAGATCGACATACGTCTTTTTTTTTATTCTACAAATGGTTAGTGTACCGTTTTGGAATTCCCCTTTCTTTTCTAAAAGCTGTCGTATAGTGAAAATCTGGTCATGCGTCAAGAGACTGCTTCTGGAACCAGACTTTTAGTCAACGACTATTTCCTTAGGGTATGATGTCAGTCTCTTTAAGAGGATATATGACAGCACATTGTAATAATTGGACAGCATCAATAATCCTCGTAATTAGGTGGTCACCCTATATAAATACGGGAATGATGATCGAGTTTTTCCATTCCTCAGGGTTGGTTTCATTGGAACATGTAGTTGTGATGAGCCCATGTAACTTCTCTGAAAGGAAAGGATGAAAAAAGGATTGAACGCTTTTTATGCATGCAAAAAGACTTTCGGAAAAAGATAGGGCTTTCAACCGTACATTTTAACTTAAGGGGCCCTAGTCTGGTATACTGCTAGCATAACGAAAAGCTATATGAACATGCTCAACAAAGTACAAAGGTCAGCCGCTGTTTGCACAACGGGAGCCATGAGAAGCACGTTGGACATGACATCTCCTCCCCATGGATGTATTCATAAAAGTCTGCACTGCAAAGACCGCTCTCAGACTAAGGGAGTCCTCTCTGTAGAAGCAAGTCAACTATGGACATGCGGCCATACTTAAGATAATAGACGACCTGGGAAGGAAACATGGTTTTAGTAGCCTCGCAGCTACGACCGACTATATTCCCCCCAAAAATGACTTCTCTCTCAGTATACCTATCCTTTTCCCCGACAGAGAAGAGTGGCTATCAAACGCCGTAATCAACGACCACGAGATCACTATCTTCACCGTCGGATCGAAAATGGACACAGGCACTGGGGCCGGGTTCTACTCTGATACCCTCCACAAACAGGAATCATTCAGACTCCCTGATGCAGCGTTTTTCAAGCAGAAATTCTGGCAATAGAGAAAGCAGCCAAACACCTACAGGTAGCCGATATCCCACTATCTGATATCACTATCTTCGTAGACAGCCAGACTGCACTGAAGTCAATAGAATCCTGTATAACGACATCAAAGGCTGTCAAGAAATGTCGTGACTCACTGAAGTCCATCAGACACCACAAAGTTAAACTCTGCTGGGTCCCGGGCCACAGCTCAATCGCAGGGAACGAAAGAGCAGACGAATTGGCCAGGCAAGGGTCTGAAATGGACATCAGCGAAGCGGACACGTCATTGTAACCACCGATCAGCGCATTATACCGGATCATAAACGACACAATCATCGAAGAGGCCAACTCGTCTTGGCTTACAAGAAACGACAGCTACACGACAAGATCATCGTGGCCAGAGCTCAATATCGGAAAAACAAAGAAGCTCCTGGCGCTGGACCGTAACTCGATCCGTTTTAGTTTTTTTTTTAGTTTTTAATTCATTTTTATTCATAATTTCTTAGATCTATCTTACCCTAGACAAAAATGCTTAAAAACTAGCTTAACTATCTTAACAATCTAGATATCTTACTGGCCCTAGGCGGACACTCTAAAATAGACGTAACAACTTAAATCTATGTCTTTCGACTACTATATCAACTTACCACTAACATTACTATATCAAGCTTAAGCTAAGAAAAATGTTTTTTATTAAAAACTTAGCATATTATCATTTTTTGTATTATATATAAAACTTAAGCCTACCTTAATGTAACTAAACCTAACTTATTCTAACTTAACTAAAATATATATATATAAACTATATACATAATATATATTTAATATATATATCTTTTTTTGTTTTTTTTTTTTTTTTTTTTAATATACATACTACCCTACTACTACCCTACCCTACCTTACCCTACCCTAGCCTATGTAAGCCTGCCATTGGTGTTAGGCAGGCCATGCCTTGAAGAGGCTGAAGCTCTCAAAGTGTCCACTGACGTAGCTCTCTCCAGCCACCAAAAGCGTTGATGGTGGCGGACTACGTCTCCTCGATCCCGGCGTGAGACCGATCTACAGAACCTGAGGCGCTCGGGCTCACGGAGCGCGACATCGGGTTCGTAGAGGAATCGCCGTTCCACGGAATTGCGACCCACGTGGAAGATTAGCGGCACCGCCAATCTATCCTGGATCAGCCCACATCTATCTAAATAGAGGAATGCTTCTGGCGGAACAAAGCCATTAAGGCGCACTCTCTCGTGATATAAGTCGTTGGGGTAGTAAGCCCCGAAAATCAGGCTATTGACCGAAGTCATTGCTCTCGCAACGTGGCTTCGAATCAGTTTGATCAAAAAATTATCTATCCGTACAATCCTGGCCCTATCGTATAGGACCTCGTTCGGGTAAAATTTTGTGTACTCAGATTCGGGTGTCCTATATAGCCCCAGACACGTCCTGAGACATTGTCTCTCAAACACCCGAATCTTTTCCATTAAGCTGGCTCTCACATTGAACCAGACGGGACATCCATAGGCAACCATGGGCCTGATTAAAGCCATGTAGCAGATTACCTTCACCCTAGAATCAAGTTGGCTGCTATGAAACAGCCATCTTGTTAGAGCGAAAGCGCCCCGGGCCCTTGCCAGAGCAGCATCTACATGTTTGTCAAAATATAGATACTGATCCAGCACGATCCCAAGGTATCTGACTACACTTTGTCTCGCCAGTGGACGTCCGTCCGGTCCTAAAATTAAGAACCTGCGCCAGTTTTTTCTAGTGTCCCGAGAGGCCCTAGACAAAGGCGTTCTGAACAATATAGATTCTGATTTCTGGAAGTTGATTTTCAACTTCCAGTCATCACAATACTGCTGAATTTTTTCGAAGTCACGCTGCAGAAGAGTAACAATGACGTCGATCGTTGGACCTGATCTGTACGCGATTAGGTCGTCTGCGTACGCTATTGAATGGTGAAGAGAAACTAGCAGATCGCTTAGGTAAATGCTGAAAAGGATCGGCGAATTTACCGTACCCTGTTGCAGTCCATTTTTGATTTCAAATGTTTGGGTAGAAGTCACGTTGGCAATTTTCACTACGAACTTTCTACCTGTTAACATGTCAAAAATCATATATAGCAGTGGTTTACTTATGCCCAGCCGACTGAGCTTGTAATAAAGACCTTCTAACCATACGGTGTCGAAGGCTTTTTCTAAGTCAATCAGACAGGCACCCGTGCATTGGTTCTTGCATTTATTCCATTGGACATCCGACACAAGCTTCGACGCGGCATGAATAGTGTCATGCCCCGCTCTGAAACCGAATTGGTTATCCGGGATGATTTTATTGTCCTCAACCCATTTAGACAGGGCCCTATGGATCACCTTCTCGAAGACCTTGCTGATACTCGGAAGGAGACTTATTGACCGGAGATTTTCCGGGTTAGATGTGTCTTTACCCCTCTTGGGAATTGGTTGCACCACCGCTGTCTTCTAGTGCACTGGATAATATGCATTATTCAGTGCATTGTTGAACAGGATGGTGTACCTCTCTACAGCCACTGGCGGAAGGTGCCTAAGCACAGCATTGGATATACCGTCAACTCCCGCGGATTTTTTCTTCCTCAATGACTCGAAGATCATCTGAAGATCTTCCGTCGATATGAACAGGGTATTAACCCCCTCATTGGCGATGACATTGTTTGCCATGAAATCTTCATTGAACCTTGTAAAACCAAGGTTCTCTGATCGCCAATGATCGATATCATTTCGAAGATAGAAGTGATGAAGCAGGGTTCTATCTTCCAGGTGGTGGTTCGGGCGAATACTATCATTCACCTTGTACACCTCCTGGAAGACAGCTCCCACTGTCGCCACCTTCTCCTGAGGATCCTCGATCACGAAGAAGTCATCATCCAGGATGGCGCTCTCCGGATCGATGCTAACTGTTCGTAGCAAGCGTTCATTGTCTGACGTTCTCGGAAGCTTTAGATCCCGAATGTCATTCTGATTGTTTCTCCGAAATATTTTATTTATTTGCGGGAACATACTCGCGCTATTGGATTTTACAGCACGAATTCTTTTGTTCCAATGCAAACTTACAGATATTCTGTAATTTTCCTTGATTAACTGTTGGATATTTTTAATCAGTGACTTCAGTGTCCTGACCTCCGAGTTTTGTCTGTCGGTAAACCGCCTGTATAAGAGTTTGAGTCTTGTCAGGAGTCTACTTTTTTGTCTGTGCAGTGCGTCGATTGTCGCGTTTCGGTATACGTTTGTGGTATCGTGCTGTCTTTGGCGTGGTATCGTACTGTTCATTGTCTCTTTAATGACATCGTCCATTTGTTTGAGATACCTGTCAATCTCGTAGTTTGACAGATTCCTATTAGTCGGTGGAAAGGAGGCGCTCGAAGTGAACGCTCTCGTTAGGGAATTGGCAAAGCGCGGCCAGCACACCCTACTGTAATCGTAGGGGTGCGTTTGGACACACTCTGCCATCTCCGCGAACTCATCAGGTACTGTGATCACGGCACATAGTCCGCAGTGGTCACTGTCGTATACAATGGTCCGCAGACAGTTAATAGACCATTCGTTCGTGTCTGCCAGTCTCAGTCGAGAGTTCATTAGCATGAGATCCAGATAGGAGCCGCTCCTAGGATACGACGGACTATCCGTTGCGAGCAACTTGACTCTATATTCAATGCTGCGAAGAATCCACCAATGGCTTAGTAGGCTCCCCCTAGTGTTGGGAATGTTATTTCCCCAATCACTATGTTTGGCATTTAAATCGCCGGCCAGAATGTAAAAGTTTTCTAATGAGTTTAAGCGCAGAGATCGAAAAAGTGTCTCGAGTTCTGCGATAAAAATATTGGGTTGAGGTGCTTCAGGTGCATAGGCTGATACAATGTACATTCTCTTTCCATTTCGGAGAGGAATGCACACAATACAGGTCTCCAACACCTGGAACCTCCGCACTTCACCGCTATATATGACTTTATGTTTAAAATTGTTTTTAATAAAGATCGCAACTCCCCCGCCTTGAATAGCGTTGGGTCGGTCCCTTCTAATTATTCTATAAGAACTGTGCCGGATTTTGTGCTTCTGGTTTAGCTTTGTTTCGCTAACCAAGAGTACATCGGGGCTTTCGTCCTGCAACAGGTTAAAAAGTACGGCTCGTCGCTCGATCCTTATCAGTGAATTTACATTCACCGACAGGATCCTCAAGGGCCTCTCTACCAGCGTACCCATCACGACCTTAGGTGCGCTAGGCCCGGCAGAAGCGAGTAGATACTATCTACTCGGGTCGCCGTCTCCAGGATCTGTTGCTGGAGCTGCCCAATCTGCCCTTGGATTGCGAGCAAGATCGAACAGACATCCACCTCGGCCACCGGTGCCTTAGAGACAGGCACTGGGGCTTTAGGAACAGTCATGGGCTTTTGTACCGTCTTTCCCGAACCTGCCGCCATTTGGGCGTAGGTCAATTGGGATGTGACGGCTGGTGTTTGGAAGCGACCCGAGGGACGCTTCTCCTCGACCTTCTGCTTACGGGCCAGGTTTTCTTTCTTGATGTCCTGGAACTTAGGACATCCCCGATAGTTTGCAGGGTGCCCTCGGTTCCTACACAAGACACACTCGAGCTGCTCTCTATCCGCCACCTTGTCTTTCCCAAGGTCGCATTCCTCGTTCTTGTGGTTCTTTGCACACTTAACGCATCGAGGCTGCATTTCGCAGTTCGACGCGGCGTGCCCGAACCTTTGGCAGCGGATACATTGCAAAATGTTTCCGCTCCTCTTTAATGTTTCCCAAGTGACAGTCTGGGACGCTAAGGTGGTGATAGTCCTTAACCTCTCCAGCTTGCTGCTGGGTGTGAGCTGTACCAAGAAGAAGGGAATAACTCGCTTCTCCCGTCGGGAGCTCACCGTAGAGAATGGCTTAACCCCCACGAATTTGAGGTCGTCACTCTCGAACTCTTTGAGCTCTGAGAGCATTTCCTCGGGGTCTGCGATCGACTCCACGCCTTTAAGGAGCATTGTCCGCAACCTCTCTGCCTTCGGCGTGAAGGAGAAAAACTCCGTTGTGGACTCCTTTAATAAGCTTTTAATCCGCTTATGCTGTTCCAGTGTCTTGCACTGAATAGCATAGCGTTTTTGGCCTAAACATTTAATTTGAAAATTACCTACACCAATAGCATACTTACAGAGATCGATGGTCTCTCGTAGGGCCGTGGTATAGGTGAAGATGGGTGGCACTTTCTCCTTTTTAGGACGTTGCTGCTGCTTCTGCTGTTGCGGCTGTTGTTGTTGCTGCTGCTGTTTCTGCTGCTGCTGTTGCGGCTGTCGTTGTTGCTGCTGTGGCTGTTGTTGTTGCTGCTGCTTTTTCTGCGGCTGCTGTTGTTGTTGCTGCTTTTGCTGTGGGGCGGCTGCTGCCTGCTCTAAATCCCTCTTCTTTATCTCCTTCAGCTTATCAACTACGGCCTGCAGCTGGGCACGTAGGATACGCTCTTTCTGTTCCAGTTCGCTACGCTCTTCCTCCGTAGCTGAATATAAAAGGGGGGCGAAGGGGTTATTGTCCCCCGTGTAGCGGCTTTCCCTACTATAGGAAAGGTAGGCAGTATCCGCTTCCACGGGGATCGCTGGTTTTGGTTGAGCTGCTTCGGACGTCGATGGTGATGGCGCCCCTTTCCTCGCTTCGACCTGCAGCTTTTCAGTCGAAGTAGTGAGGGAGGGGCGCTTAGTTAGGTTGGGCTTCTGGTTGGCCCTTCTGCGCCTCTTCATGACGACGGTCGGTGTTGCGAAATCGGATGATAAATCACCCGATTCCGACTCCGTACGACGTACGGGTTTTCCCCCGCCGTCTCCCGACATCTCCTCCTGCTACTTCCAACTAATTCAGAAGCAGCAGAAGAAACAGAGAAAAACGCACACGAAAAACTTTCCTCCCGACTTGGGATCCGAACCGGTAACCTTCCGACTGCGGGTCGGGCACTTAACCACTGGGCTAATTCGAGTTCCGCGAATACTTCGAATAAACGCGCACTTATATTGTTTATATTGTTTATAATTGTTTTTACACTTTTCTAGCTGAAACACTACCTACTCCTTCACTGGTCTGTGATCAACCGTAACTCGATCCGTATGCTCGTCGGAGTGATCACAGGACACTGTCCCATTGGAGCAATGCTCTGGAAATGGGACTCGGGATCCAGCGATCTCTGCCGGAGCTGCGGCGATGAGGAAGAAACTGAGACGATCCAACATCTGCTTTGCCACTGCCCAGCTCTCCAGAATCGACGCCTAGTGTCGCTAGGCCAAAGATTCTTTACAGAGATTGAGGACGTTGCAAATGCAGATACATATATCGGATCTTTTAAAATTCATTAAGAGCACGGGGTGGTTTCAGCCACCACGTGATAGGACAGGTTAATTTTATGTGTACCCACACAAATGAAGGGAATCACAAGGGGCCTCTTGGCCTCCGAGTGGAAGTGATGTTTAACCATCACACTCCCCTTCTCTAACCTAACCTAACCTAACTTCTGTTTTAATTTTTCTCGTGCGTATTATGTTAATTCCGATTATGCCAGGTTTGTTATTTTCAAGCCGTTGGATTGAGTCGCTTACTTCTTGAATGAATGGTAGTTCTACATTAATTTCTGTGGATAACTCTGTTTCTCATTAGTTATTTCTCTTCATGTACATCAACTCCGCTTACCGTAAGTAGCGTCAAAGTTGGATATTTTGGTGTTTGTGTTTTGTCTATATGGGAAATTTTGGAGTTGATGTGAGTAAAGTCCGTTGGCTAAGAGCGAATCTCTTTGCTGTGTACGTCCACCTTTGTCGTTACAAACCAGCTGTGTGAAACCGACTTTTCGGATTTAAGCCTGCCTGGATATCACTTGGTGAGCACTTTCATGTAGTTAAAATTCCATATCCGGAAGCATTTGCCAACTGGACCGGACTCAACAACTTCTTTAGGAATTGTAACTGGTCCTCGATAGTTACGTGGTGCCACTGCTGATAAGATTACGAACATACTTCTGCTGGGTATGAGATTCCTCATTCCACATAGAGTGAGGAGTATCATATCCAAAGCAAATGCGTGGTATGACTCGAGCTGTAAAGAGGCTATCAGAATAAGAGAGCTGAGTTTCCACACTTACAAGCCTACTCTTCTGAGGAAAACCGGAAAAACTTTAAACAAACCAGAAATGACAGTAATGCATTGATTCGACGTGTCAAGTTTTCCTATGACTAAGTTGAGGCAAAAAGTGCCAAATGGGCCCAAAGGCAGCAAACACTTTTGATCATTTATAAAAAACATAAAGAATTCTGCCTCGTCCTCAATTCCTACACTCATTTGCAATAACATCCCAGCTCTCAACTCTTTAGACAAATGGGACAAATCCATTTTCGCATTTGTATAGTTGCAAGAGTAATTAAGGATCTCAACGTGAACAAATCCGCTGGCCCTGATGGTATTCCCCCAATACTTCTGAAGATATGTCCTTCCACGCTCTCAAAACCACTGCGCAAACTTGTTCATCTTGCCTAATCTTCCGGTCTCTGTCTGATTAGATGGAAAACGGCATTTGTCCAGCCCGTCTCTAAAAAGGACTAACCTTCGTCTCCCACCTCCTACCGACCCATGTCCCTTCTTTCTAAGGTCATGGAAACACTAATAAATCATCAGCTTATGAAATATCTTGAATCGCGGCAGCTTCTTAATTACCGGCAGTACGATTTCCGCAGCAATTGGTAGTATCTCACTGAAAAGTGGAACCAATCTTTGCACCATTTCGGCGAAAGCAAGATTGTTGCTCTTGATATTTCAATAGCTTTTGACCGAGTTTGAAATTAGGCCCTTTGCATGCATGCTTATGGTATCGATGTGTTTCTACTTCTATTAATTAGAAATTACCTTTCGGGCCGTTACATCCAAATTTAATTTTTCTTGAATGGTTTCAAGTCTGATATTCACCAAATAAACGCTGGTGTTCTCCAGGGCTTTGTTATGTCTTCCTCATTTTTATAAATGATCTCTAATCTGCTACTTCTAATTCAATACACTCCTTGGCTGATGAAGTGATGACAGTACTCTTAGCTTTTCATATTCGTACCAAGACTCTCGACCCTGCTCTTCGGCTGTACAACTGGAGCGACAGCGTATATTAAGCACATTAAATCCCGACCTTGGCAGCATAATTAAATGGGACATAAACAGTAGAGAGGAATTTAATGCTTCCAAAAACAATAATAATCAGCCATTATCCTTGAATGGCGCTTATGTCGATGAAACCGAAAGACTTTCCATCCTTGGTATGTGTGGCAATAAAACTCTTAGTTGAAATGACCACATATTCGAGGTCGCCAAGAAATCTGTAAAATGTATAGGTTTCCTCAAACGGTGCAAGAAATAAGAAATATTTTACCCCCTCTGATCTGATTTCAATTTACAAGGCCCACATCCGCCCCAAGCTTGAGTACAACGCTCAAGCTTGTTCTGGTGATCCCAAGACCTCTCTGCAGTTGCTAGATAGAATACAAAAGCCAGCGATAAAACTCATAGGAGACAAAAATATCGCGAAGTCGTGCGACTCATCGACATCGACATAATGTCTCCTCTCTCTTTCTGTTTTATTGTTGTTTTAACAAACAATACCCAAGTGAGCCATTTCTTCTCTTAAACAATTTAACCACAATACAATGCTCATTAGTTCACCCTCAAGCCTGTCTTTAGGCGCACAGTCAAATTTAAAGATACGTTTTTTAGCCGAACCACAAGAATATATAAGGCTCATCCCAGCTCAACTTTTTCCACTCATTACAATCCACAAACATCCCCATCCATAACCCCTTGTACGCGCGTCAATTAAATATAAAATAAAAACACACTAAGCAGTACTTGCTGAAACTCTTTCTTTGCCTTTAACGAGCTCGCCATAAGCTTTGCGAATTAAACCTGATCTAGCCTGGCATTCTTTTCGTACAGCGTTAAGCCCTACACATTCTTCCTGAATCCTAGCAATTTTTTTCCTTTTTTATTTCGGAGATGGCTGTCTATTTACACTCGTGGTCTCTTCACTATTTTCCAAATCTTGAAGTCTTAAAACATTACGAGCTATGCTTTTTTCCTCGAACCAAGCATTAATTTTGGGAGCTTTGCAATAGCCTATTTTGTGCTGCTGCCTTTATAACCCTTTCTATTATTGACCATATTGCTTCTCCTCGCCCTGTTTCTGTGCCATCTAGTAGAGCAAGCCTGCTATAATTTTTTCCTGGCATTGACGTAGGATACGAGGGTCTTTTAGCTTTTCAACATTAAATTTTTGTATACATTCCTGTGTTACAATATATCTGTGAATTTGGATTCAGTTTTAATTAAATTGTTTATCTTAATAAAATTAAAAATTTGTGGCGATGGTTAGGATGAGATCTGAATCGCAATCCGCTCTTCCGCACGTTTTAACGTTTGGTCTAGTACGTTGGTATAGTATCTTATATCTATCAAAAAATGATCAATTTGTTCCTTCGTTACTCTATCCAGTGATATCCTTGTATCTTTGTGTATTCTTGAATATTGAGCTTTTCACGATCATATTTTTTGAGCTGGCGAAACTTATTGTCCTAAGACAATTATCGTTTAATGAGAAATGGAGATTTTCTTTTCCTATTGTTGGTCTATATATCGCTTCTTTTACTATCTTCGTGTTGAAGTTCCCGAATACGATTTTTACGTGGGAGGATGAGAAATTGTCAAATAGGCCAGAGTATGTCCAGAAGTACATAGTTATAGTGGGGAGGCCATCGACATTCAATCGTTGCAAAATATTACGTCCATTACGTTCTGCACAATGTTGTTGCTGATGAAGAATGTTGTTACAAGATTATGGGTATCCGTACCGCCACAAACGAAAGATATCCGTCCTTCACGGTTGTTCCGTTTGAAAGTGGAACTCCAATTTATATTTAATAATTTTATTGAGTGCTCATTTGAGAGCACTCGGTCTGTACAAGCAGCGTACATTCCACGAATCCATACTCTGCCCACCATACTGTTCCCACTCGATTATCCGATCGGGAGACTGTTTAACTTCGGAATTATTTTAGCCAAGGAAAACCATCCTTATTCAAAACCAGGATGTGTCGAGGTTTTTTTTTTTTAGTGATGTGTTGTTATGGTGTATTGTAGCAGTGATGTGAATGTGCGCAGTACCAAGTCATCAGCTCTGCGCCTACTTCTGCAGTTTTTTTTTCATGTCGCATAGATCCATTAGGACTTTGGTCGCCTCTTACGACCAGTACTCCGATCCATGGTTATATTCTTACCACTGCCCGAGGAAAGAGTTTATTGAAATATTATTGTGTCCACAATTATTTTACCAAAAGGTCGTAAGTTTCATCCCTATATGTGGTATTTAGCACATATGCTGGTATTCCAGTTTTGGCGCATAGTGAACAGTTCGTGTTAATTAGGTTTAATTTTTTATTCATTCATAAACCCATTAAGGAAACCTCACAATGCAGCGTCCCATAATTCAAGACTTCAATTATGATCCATGCGAAGCCAGGACTCTGTTATAACAAGTGCGTTGAATTCAACCCATCAGCATCAGCAAACAGTATCCCTTAGAGTATCTCCATAAAAGTTTTGTGTATGCCTTGTTAAGCGGCTTGATAATAGAATACGACTCCCATTGGAGATGTATTCGTCGGCGAGAGTGAGAACGAGAATGTGTATGATTTGGCTGAATGCAGTATCCCTTAGTAGTGGAAGTGAATAAGAGAATATAGCTTCAGTCCCAATACCATTTGCATTTGATGTGCATCAACAGGACACGTTTCGGGGAAAATCGTTCTGCGCTCGTACTAGTGGCATTTGCCGGGGAAGGGACATGGTATCGTAGCCGTTGTCTGAGGTGGTTCGTATCTATGAGTACCGCAAACAATGAAATTCATTATTTTTCACATCCCGCTGAGGGCGGAGCACACTTAGCTCTTCTGGCAATAGATAGCTGGCAGATCCATGATAAGCAATTTGTGTTTACATAATCAGAAGTTTTGCAATCCACTTTAAGGGATACGGTCGTATTTCGTAATGACGGAGGACGGGTGCAATGGTCTTTCTTTTAATCAAAAGCCATAATCTGTATGTACTCAAATGTAGTCGAGCATATCATTTTTAGTATTTAGAAAATGTTTACTTTCTCTCGAAGCATCATGCGACGTTCTTACAAGCGATTTTTATATGCAATATATATGAAGGCAAAGCTTAAAGAACTTGTTGATTTTGGGGAATTTCTCGCATTTCTCGCTAATCCCTCAAACCTAATTCCGAGTCACACGACACGAAATTGAACAAACAAATCATTTAATGCATGAGTTCAATCGGTCGTCACCTCTGCACTTGGCATACTTATTTGTGTTGTTTTGAATCAAAAACGGGTTAGTATTACCAGTTCCTGGTCACATTGTTTTTACCTGTTTTGTTTATTGAAATTCTGCTTCTCGCTTCACTTACTTATAAAGTTAACGAGTTATTTCCTATTTACCTTTAATCTCGAACCAAAAACCTGTTAAATCAAGAATAATTTACGAGAATTCCACTTATGCGAATCTTCACATCAAGGTATGTACGACCGTCTGAGGTATTTAATTCACACTACTTAAGGGTTTTTCGCCATAAGCTCAGCTTGAAATGGCTTCAAGCGATGCGTCCGTGGAGTGCGTGGAGGGCAGATCAACTTAACCCATCAGTTGGAACTTAAATTTTGTATTTAATATCGTATGGTTTTCGGATAATAAGCGCTTGATCGTAAAAAAAAATTATCTAATCAGAAGGCCCAAAGAGGAGTAAAAGCATAACTCCTCGTTGGCTCAAAATGTATCATTCTATAGGAAAATACTTTAAGTGGACAATTCTGTTTTGATATTTGTGAAAGACTTGTGGGCCTATACGCTATACTCGTCAATGATTTTGGCGCAACATGAATTTCGGGGCTGATTTCTCTTCCGACCAACTGATCAAAGACACAAGAGGCACCAAAGAATATTGTCCCGGTGGCTGAAGATGTCGCGGATGAGCCATCAACGTCAACCACATTTTTCTCCACAGCACATTTTGGTGAAAGACTTGAAGATCTTTCTATTCAATGTGCAATACGCTCTCCTGGACATCAGGGCCGAAGTGGACAATTTTCGGTTGAAGTTCATCAAGAGCGCCGAGACTTATTTCGATTTTCACGGATGCGTAAACACACAACATTTCTAGGGTACTAAGAATCCACGTATCATTCACCCATCGTGTGTTTCGCCGGACCTCTTTTTTTCGAGTATACCATGGATAACACGGTTATTGTGATAGGCAAGTGATACAAAACAGTGATCAACGAGTTTTTATTGCTACAAGTTGATAAATTGAGACTGCAGGTCATGTAGCTCGAAAATAACGTTAAAAGAGCTAAAATGGCGATGAACATTGATGACGTCCACTTGACCGACATCATATTCATAAAGGTCGAATTAGAAAACAAAAAGAAATATGTTATTATGTCGTTTCACTTCAAAGATATAGAAAAAAAAAAGTTGTGAATGTTTGTGGGCCACCATATATACATAAATACAAAATAGTCATCACTGAAAAGGGTCTTGATCCATGATTGCAGCTGACTTTTAAAACTTATCAGCATTCATAGACGCAGTAACCTTGAGAACGCAACTTAATCAAAATTCTGTTTCTTTGGGCGTTTGTTGCAGAATGTCTTAGTTCTATCTATCCAGGATCATCCAGGAAGAGATACCATTTTCAATTACTAAAAAACATTTTTTTGAAAATTTTTATCTTCGAAATTGCGTTTTTCTTCTGAGGTATTATTTTTAATTTTTTTTCTTAAAAGCGGTAGATGGTGTGGTATATAAACTAAAGGGTCCGCCATCTAACGTTTTTGTTTTTAAGTAGTGCTTATTTCGTGAATGGTAACACTTAGCTCATGTCTGATTTGACAGATAATTAGTTTTATCCTTCCGCTGAACGAATATGGTTGTGTATACGCTTGAACAACGCTGGGAAATATTGCGACATTACTTTGAAAATCATGGTAATGTTGCAGAATGTGAAAAAATGAAAAAATCATCTTTTCAGATGAAGCTTATTTTGATCTTGGCGGGTATGTAAACAAGCAAAATTGTCGCATTTGGGGCACAGAAAACCCGCACGCATACATTGAAAAGCCGGTGCACTCAAAACGAGCCACTGTTTGGTGCGGATTTTGGTCCAGAGGCATAATTGGGCCATTTTTCTTCGAAAATCAGCAAGGAATGGCCGTTACAGTCAATGGCGATCGTTATCGGGCCATGTTGAACGAATTTTTGTTCACAATAATTAAAGAGGAGGATATTGGCAACAGTTGGTTTCAACAGGACGGCGCTACGTGCCACACAGCGGAAGCTACACTCGATGTTTTGCGCCCTGTTTTTGAAGATCGCATTATCAGCCGCAGAGCTGATGTCGTTTGGCCACCTCGGAGCTGCGATTTGACACCGTTGGACTATTATTTGTGGGGTGCCGTCAAAGATAAGTGTTACGCTGACAAGCCAGAGACAATTGACGCTTTAAAGGACAATATTCGTGAAGCCATTGGTGAAATACAGCTGCACACAATCGATAATGTGCTTAAAAATTGGACCGATCGTGTAGGCTACTGCATGGCCAGCCGAGGCAGCCATTTGAATGAAATTATTTTCCGTTATTAACCGGAAAGATTGTACTTTCAAATAAAAAAAAGAAATTTGAGAAAATATACAGTAGTTTTTTTTATAGCATTTTCAAAAAAAAAAAAGTTATTTGGCGGACCCTATAATATTGCCCCTAACACTTTGTAATCATCAGGCCAAACTCATTTCTTAATTCAGAATCAGGATCCAAAACACAAAATATCAATTTTATCTGCGGTATATTCGGCCTAATGTCCATCATTATAGGCTGAGAGAAACTTAAGGAAGGTCTTTCAATTTGTGGCTCCTAAAGTTTGTATGCCACCAAAATGAATCCAACGACGGCAAACCGCACGATGTTGGTGGCTAGTTTACATTACCAAAATGCGCAATAATTCGTCTAGGATTGCAACATCATCTGGTTGAAACCACAAATCTTCCACATCCATATCTTTAATTAGAGGCTTAAGAAAATCGCTTGAAACTTGGCAATAGAGTCAAATCGGTAGATTTGGTTCTTCTTCGACACCTTCACTAACGGCAGCCATATTTCCTGCAGACCGGGCATTTCAATGATGGATAGATTTTTTGGCTGAGTAAAATTAAAGAAAAAGAATTAAAGAAAAACACATTGTTAAAATCCAGAAGAAGAACCAAATTTCGATGACTTCATCCCATAAACCTGGCCGAATTTGTTGGATGGTGTTCCTTACTTTGACTTTTTAGTTTTCTTTTTCTTTTTACTCTTTACTTTCACTCTGGAATCCAGTTGGCTGCTGTGAAACACCCATCAGTGGGGTCGAAATGGGTCGGCCTTTGCCGAACCAATATCTATGTTTGACTAGTATCCAACTGGTTTAGCCACATCCCAAGGTATCTGAACACACTTTGTTTTGACAGTGGACGCCCTTCCAGCCCAAGAATTGGAAACCCACGCCAAGTTTTTTTAGTGTTCCGAGAGGCCCTATACCATGCAAAGGTGTTCTGAATAAAAAAGTTTCTGATATCTCGAAGTTGATTTTCAACTTCCAGTCATTACAATACTGCTGAATGCAACAGAATGACAATGACGTCGGTCGTTGGACCTTATCTGTACACGATTAAATCGTCCGCATACGCTATTGAATGGTGTAAAGACGCTTTCAACTAATTGAGGTAAAGGTTAAAGAGAATCGGCGTGTTCAACGTACCTTGTTAATATGTGTTGGGTAGAAGTTTCTTTGGCAATTTTTATAACGAACTCTCTAGTGGTTAACATGTCAAAAACCATATATGTTGGAGGTTTATTATCAGTGACTTCAGTGTCCTTACGTCCGAGATTTATTTGTCACTAAACCGCCTGTACAAGATTTTGGGTCTTGATAGGAGTCTATTTTTCTGTCTATACATCGATGATCGCCTTTCGGTTCACATTCGTGGTATCGTGATGTCGTTGGCGTGGTATCGTATTGTTTATCGTCTGCTCATTTATATTATCCGTTTGCCTCGTCATTTGATAGATTTCTATTGGATTTGAAGTAAACGTGGGCAATGCGCTCTACTATAATTATAGGAGCCCGTGTGGACATACTTTGCCATCTCCGCGAATTCTTCTGTTATTCTTATCATGGCAATAAGTCGGTAATGGTCACTGTCGTGTAAGAAGGTATATAGACAGATAGTAGACCATTCGCTCGTTCCAGCCAGTCTAAGACGAGAGTCGATCCAGATAAGAGCCGCTCCTAGGATACGACGGGCCATCCGTTTCAAGTAACTTATGCTCTGCAAAATCGACCAATTGTTTAATAGGTATCACCATATTTGGCTTTTTAATCGCCGGCCAGAATGTAGTAGTTGTCTACTGAGTTCAGGTCCATAGGCTACTGTAATGAGCATTCTCTTTCCATACGAGAGAAATGCTCCTGGAATCTCCATATTTCATCGCTGTATATAAATTTATGCTAAAAATTATTTTTAATGAAGATCGCAACTCCCCCGTTTCGGGTAACGATTGATCGGTCTATTCGAATTATTTTATAAGAAATGTGAATTTTGTGCTTCCTCTTTAGCTTTGTTTCGTTAACCAAATCGCCCCTTTTCGTCATGCAATAGGTTGAAAAGTACGGGTCTTCGTTCAACTCTAAACAATGAATTCCCACCGACAGGATCTTTAAGGGACCTTCTACCAGCGTACCCAGTACGGTTGCGCATGGCACGGCAGAAGCGAATAGATTCTGTCAACCCGAGTCGCCTGCTGGTGGATCTGCTCTTGGATGGGGAGCAGGATCAAACGCAGATCCACCTCGTATTTCGGTGCCGTAGGAACAGTAACTGGGGCCTTGGGGATAGCCATGGGTTTTTGCACCGTCTGTATGTCAGTTGGGCGTAGGTCGGGGTGCGCCGAGTGGTGTTTGTAAGTGATCGATTACTTGGAACTTAGGTTTTTATAGAACACGCACTGAAGCTAATCCCTGTCCTTGACCTTGTCCTGGGTCATATCACATTCCTCATTCCTGTGGTTCTTTGTACATTAAACATGGGGGCTGCGTCTCGCAGTTCAAAGAGGCTACATCGCAAAATGTTTCCTTGGCTTTTTACGAGGGTGGTCTGGTCCGATAAGTACTTAGCCTACAAAAGAAAAACAAAAATTTTGGAGAAATGGCGATTTATTTTTCAATATAGTCTCCTTTTAGCTCGATACTCTGGACTCAGCGATGCTCCAACTTCTTTAACCCGTCTGAAAAATACGTTTTCTCGAGGTCTGCAAAGTAGGCCCCCATGGCGGCTATGACCTCCTCATTCGACTGAAAATTCTGTTTGGAAACAAAAATGAGTCGCACGGGGCCAAATCTGGAGAATACGGTGGATGGGGCAGCAGTTCGTAGCCCAATTCAACCAATTTGGCCGTGGCGAGGGCAGAGGTGTGAGCCGGTGCGTTATCATGGTGGAAGAGCACTTTTTTCTTCGCCAAGTGGGGCCGTTTTTACTTCAATTCGGCGTCGAGTCGGCCCAATAATTTGGCATAGTACAGCCCTGTGATAGTTTTGCCCTTCTTTTGTCGATGTGGATCACACCTTGTGAATCCCAGAAAACGGTGGCCATCACCTCTCCGGCCGATGGGGCAGTCTTCGCCTTCTTCGGAGCACGTTCGCCGGGTGAAGTCCACTGTTTCGACTATTCCTTGGTGCCTGGTATGTACCAGTGGATCCATGTTTCGTCGACTGTCACGAAACGACGCAGAAACTCCTTCGGATTGCGCTTAAATACTGCTCTGAACTTGCGCTTGGTCCGGAGTAAGCAAACGCGGCACCCATCGCGCCGACAGCTTTCTCATACCCAAAATTTCATGCCGGATATGACCCGATCCGATCTTTTGAAATGCCTACTGTCTCAGCTATCTCGCACACCTTCAATCGGCGGTCTGCCAATACGAGATCGTCGATTTTTGTCACGTTATCCTCCGTGGTAGCCCACCTGGACGTGGCTCATCAAAAACCGACGTGCGACCACGTTGAAACTCGTTAAACCAATTTTTGATGGTCACCATCGAAGAAGAAGAGTCACCGTACACAGCATCCAAACGCTCTTTGATTTCACTGCGCAATTTCCCTTCCAAAATCAAGAATCGAATCACCGACCGATATTGCTCTTTTTCCATTTTTCTTAAATCCGCGGACACTCCCGCTTCCATACGCGGTCAAAACGAAACTACTCCGATCCGTCTGAAGTAGCCGTCTACTAGAATGTACTACACGATAGTAAGTTTCTCTTGCCATACTGGCGCCATCTGGCGGTGAGGCTAGGTACTTATCGGACCAATCATGTACTTTTTTCCATCTTACAAACTGGGAAGCCAAGGATGTAATGGACATTAGCTTCTCCAGCTTGCTGTGGAGTGTTAGCTGGGCCAGGAAGAAGAGTATTACCGCTTCTCCCGTTTGGTCCACGCCGAAGTGAATGACTTGACTCCGACCTATTTCCCACATATTCCCATCGCTTTCGAACTCTTCGAGGTCTGAAAGAATTTCCTCGGAGTGAGTGTTTTTTGTTTTTTTTAGGGTTTGTGCAGGTTCAAGTGTGTACACTCTTATGGTGATAGTCACACAATCTGGACGAGGTGCGGATGGTTTGGGTCGAAGATGTCCGTTCACTACTCTCGATCGTGATCGAATACACGCCTTTCAGGAGCATCGACAGCAGTCTCTCGGCCTCTCTAGGGGTCAAGGATAAGAACTCCATGGTGGTCTCCTTTAATAAGTCCTTGACTCGCTTATACTGTTACAGTGCGGTGACGTTACTTTGACTTTGAGGGCGATTTAAGATAGTCCCAAAGAAGAAAGTTCAAATGCATTACAACGCACTATCTCTGCCGTTGCTTAACCATGCCATCAAATCTCTCGTGCGGGGTGGTCATTTTGCCAAACTCGGTGTGGTTTCCATGGCGCCATGCTGCCTTACATGTGGTCAGCATCTATAACATTCAGTTGAAGTCCCAAGAAGTTGCTTAACTTCAACCTGTAGTGATCGCCGTTGACTGTTATTGCCAGTTTCATTTTGCAAAGAGTACGGACCGATAATTCCGCCCGGCCAAATTTGTCACCAAATAGTGACTTTTTCAGAAAACATTTTGTGCTGATGTATCTCATGTGAATTGGCATCGTTTCAAATCTATCAATCTTGCTTGTTCATAGTCCATTCACTTAAATAAGGCTTTGTCACAAAACAGTGGTTTTTTTTTTGCGAAATGTAAGACTGCTACAGAGCCCAGTCAGTGAACCCACGTTGCAGTGCTTATTTATCTTAAATTTCTGGATCAGTTGGATTTTATACGGGACAGGATTCAAGTCCGGATACAAGGTTCGCCAAGTTGATGACATTGTGTTTCGATAGCATAAGCGTGTTGGCCGATTATTTTGAAAATAAAATTTTAAAACATATGTATACACATTATTCAACGCTAAAATCTTTTAAGCAATGCGAGATATTATATTGCGTATATCATTAACTCATTTTATTTCGATTTTAGGCACATCATTCACTCAATCTCAGCTCATGGATTGATTAACATGTCATATCTCACATCATTTCCTTTCAACTCGGTTATGTGAACAACCTATACTGCAACATGAAACCCAGCCAATGATCATTTGACATCCAGATGTATTGCTGCTGACTGTCACAAGTGGGTGAAAAAAAATCAAACCTTAATTGCCGTCCGTAGCGAAATGAAAGAAAGAAGATATCACAGTCATATTCTAAATTTTCCACGCCATCTCAGTCACGCTATTTATATAATATTTCTGGCGCTTCAATCGCCGCCAACACGCCTAATGCATTTCATGCTTTCCTCTGAAATACAATCTCTCACAACGATATCGAAAGCCGCGTGCGTGAATTATGAAAGTCATGTGAACCGAGGTTGTCAATTTGGATGGCTACCGACGAAAAAAAAATACTTCCTGTTGGTGTCTAAGAGGACTTCCATTCTACCATCAGTAGGATACTAAAAAGAACCATGGAATGAACAAAAAACAATGGAAAATCGAAAGGACATGACGTTCCTGATTGCTCCACGGAAGCAATGGAGCCGTTGTTAGTCTAGGCAACAACAACAGGATGGGGCTTCATGAATGTTCCATCCGAACGAAAATTATTGCCAGAGTTCAGTCCTATAAAAAGTTATTGCTTTAGTGGCAGTTCGAAAGTGGAATGGATCCACTGGGCTTTGGTGTTTCTTTTTTATTCTCGGCAGGGTATTTCTTTTGTCCTTTTTCTTCCATTATGAGCGTAGTACGAGTAGCATGTGGCTGTGTGGCGTGAAGTAGCGTTGTCAATTTTTGAATTTAGATCTCCTTTTTTCCATGTGAAATGGAAGTGATGTCAAATCTCGTTTAAATTAATGAGTTTGACTTTTTTACGAGCGTCAGGAAAATGTATGACACCATAGGAGAAGTTTGCGGGTGTAGGACAGGCATCTACGTGTGTCCTGGCATGTGTAGACATTTTGTTTTCATTACAACTTTCATTCTCTGTCTGATTTGAATTAGAGCTGAAACAATTGAAGGGTGCTGCTTCAAAATAGGAAACACAAATTTAAATTAATTGTATATGTGTTATAAGTTTGCAATTGGCTTGTTGAAATTTGCCATCTGGAGTCGGCAATAAACAATAGGTTCATCTATGTGACAAAAAAAACAATTGACAAAAAATACCCCCGACTCTGACTTGGCATGGGTCTTAGTGTTTAGAATATTCGTTTATACGATCAAAAAATAAGGTGACTCAAGAAATATTTATTTATTCATCGATATCTACATGATACATTTATATAATCAATTTAATACACTAGCACTAGCACTTTTTCCAATCCTCGAAGCATTTCTTATATGCGTATTTTATATAGCCTTGAGCTCTTCCAACTATGCGGTCTTATCTCCCCATGGTGGCAAATCGCCGTCCTTTCATGGGTCGTTTGAGTCTCAGAGAAAAAAATCTCAGTGGCCCAAGTCCGGTGAATACGGTGGCTGAGGCACGATTACGGTCTTGTTTTTGGCCAAAAAATTAGGCACAAGCAACGAAGAATGGGTATGTGCTTTATCGTGATGCAACAGCCGTGCATTTTTTCCCAAAAATCCGGACGTTTTATTCGTATTACTTCTTGCAAACGGCGCATAACTTCAAGTTAATATTCCTTCCGGCAAGAGCTCATGATGAAACGTTCACATTTGACCGAACTTTTCTTGCTTTTTTCGGTCTCCTGGTTTCTCTCATTTGGATGATTGTCTTTGGTTTCGGCGTCATAACCATATACCATTGTTTCGCTACCAGTGATGATCTTTTTCAACAAATCTGAATTCACGTCATTCAACAGCTCATAAGCGATGCTCATGCGACGGTTGTTTGGGTCAAAATTTAGCAATTTTGAAAAAACTTCTCTGACATACGTTTCGTGCCCGAAATATCTGAAAAAAATCATGGCATGAGTCAACCGATATGCCAATTTCCTCAGTAACTTCTCTGATAGTGATTCGAAGATTCTTCAAAACAATTTTCTTTACTGCTTCAACGCTTTCATCCTTTGTGAACGTGCTGGGGCGTCTAGTGCGGGCATATTCCTCAATATATTCTCAGCCTTCTGTGAAGAACTTGTACCTCTTATAAACATTTTCTTTGGCTCAGAGTATGCTAGACAAATGCCATAGTCAACATTCTAAGTTGGAGCATTTAATATAATTTTTCATAAAAAATACAATTTATTTGATAAAATTTTTCACTAGGAAATCACACCAGACACAAGTCTTGTTATCCCAAATGGCTGACAATGTATATGTATGTTAAGGGACATACAAATGTATGAAAATCGAATGTATGATACTCAGCTCAAAAATTCAAAAAGTCACCTAATTTTTCTAACTTCGCATATTCTATAGCGATCAAAATAAAGGTGGCTTTTCAAATTAAATTCGACGGCTTTATCTTTTATTGTATATAGGCGAAAAACTTCAAATAATGAACAAGACGTTATTGACATCAAAGTTACACTATTAGGTGTAACTTAATGGTGCGATTTGTGGAATTTTTGAGAATTGTACACCGAATTCCTGTGTTCTGAATGTTAAAAGATTTTTTCAAGAAAATTTTTATTTATGCATTAAGTTTCTGAGATACCTCACACCAGCGCAGAACGTTATCAGCTCCTTGGTTGATGTTGTGCAACGCATGGGTATCAACCGTTACTAGTCAAACAACCTGTTTTTTTGCTTACTTTGCACTTTAAGGTGTGACCACCTACTAACTTCCTTCTTTATATAAGGATTACCTTTAGTGATCCACTAAGAAATTTCTTAACTACCCGTCTAACAGCGGAGAAATTACTTAAAAAGCAATTTCTTAAAAAGGCAAAGGTTTTTAACTTCGGCAGAGAGCGCCATGGCGCAGTGGGTAGTGTATCGGCCGCTGTCGCAAGATGAGCTAGTTGGGATCCCGATAACACCAATGCCATCGAATGATTATTTCGCGGCTTCTCTGCTCGACGGGGTACTGGCAAAATCCCCCATTGTACACTTGCCTTGAAAAAGCTTCTTGGCTCTCGCCCTTCGGAATGGGCATTAAGCTCTAGGTTCCGTTCACTTGTGTGAAAAACAAATCGCACACAACATACATAAGTGAATAAAAAAGGACGGCTTAGTGAGATTTAGGTTTAAAAGAGCAGAGTTTGCTTCGCATAACATTCTGGACATTGGCTGAAGGTAGACGTAATTCGTTTGATTGGACTTTATGCGTAAGAGGGACATGGACCGAATGTTTCGGGGAATCATTTGGAGCAATGAGAGGTAGTCTCCATTACCGGTTATGGATGAAAAGTATATCTGTGACCTTGCATCGTTCTTCTAGGGGTTGTAGGTTTATTAGGTTTAAGCTTACCTTACCAGCCCAGGAAAGACCACGAACGACCAAACGAATAAACCTACGTTGGACGGCTTCAATGCGCGCAATGTGGATACCATAAGAAGGGACTTAACGGGGTTATTATATTAAGATTTCGTAACGTAAGGACTCGCGTACTCCTTGGACCAACGTTTCACAAAGTCGAGAGCGGAATTGGCATATCTGATAATGTTGTCAGTGTGAAGGCGAGTTATCTGCCTTCGGGGACTCCAGAGGTGGCATAAATTGGATCAGAAAAAGAAGATCTGCAAATAACATTGTACTTCGAGGTAGGATTTAATCTTAGAGTTAATTCCAAGTGGGGGAAACCAAGAACAGTTAATTTATAAAGTATAATCTGCTGCGAGATTTATCGAAGGCTCTGCTGACGTCTGCTTCAAAAACGTCTACTCCATTGCTATCCTTAAATGCACATAGGGATTGTGAGACCAACCCAAATAACGTACGCTAAGTTTTTGAAATGAAATATTTTTTCTTAGCTTAAGTTAATTCAATTACAATAATGTTAGTCGTAAGAATAGTAGTCGCAAAACATAGAATTAAATTGTCCAGTTTATTTTAGAGCGTTCGCTTAGGGCCAGTAAAATATTTATATTTGTAAGGATAGTTTAGCTAGTTTTAAGCATTTTTGTCTAGGATCAGATAGACGTAAGTAATAATGAATAAAAATGCATTTAAAACTAAAAAAAAAAAAAAACTATTCAATTAGGATAGTGGTTGTCGATCGACCTTTAAGCCTTAAATAGGCTTGCAGTGAAAAATATTATATCGTCGCAGATACTCTTAAAAAGTTCGGAAATGCAAAAGAGTTTAACAATGGGACGATAGTTGGACACCTCATTCTTTCGCCTTTTTTGTGGATTGAGATAATAAAAGCATTTCTGAAGCTGATAAATCAGACTTTGGAGTGGTACATGGGAAGAGTGCCATCTAAAAACGTTAGGGCTTAAGTTTAATATTGTTGGGCAGTTTATTTAGTTAATGGAAATTGAAACAATACGTATTTCTGGACTGGAAAATGGTGAAATTATTGTCGAGTGAAAGTATTCCCGATCCTCCTCCCGGTAGATGGAGCGGATTTAAGGCAGAGAGGTAATTACTTGCGGTAATAACATAGTTTTCAGCATTAGATCAAGTCAAATTGTCAATTCATATTGTTAGTAATATTATTAGGAGACCAGAATCGGAGAGACGTTCTTTGAAGAGAATTTTGAGAGGGTTAAGAGGAAAGTGGGTCTCATCGTCGAATTTTGTCCATTTCCAGCAGGGAATGTTTAAATCCTGAAAGAAAATTAAAGTGACCAGGATAGATATTTATGGATCAGAGGTTAAAAAATAAGTAAACAATTATTGTCTTCATTAGAAGATTTAAGCTAAGAATTTTTTAACAAGGAGACACTGTTAAGTTTTACTACATTCGTACCTTGTGCCTAAAATTGGAATCAAAATGTATAGTATACATGGCTCTGATGCCAATTTACACGCAGCATGACAAAATTCGACTTAGAGTCAACTTAAGTCCCTTTTTCTAAAATAGATACTTCAACTCCACTATAAACGCCCCAATTCATTGATTGAATGCGTCATATTTAAAGTTTCTTCGAGCAGTAATGATCTGCGACTAACGGTGTTGAATAATACTCATTAATCACTGTTCCTGAATGGTCGACGATGAATTAATCTAATATGTGCACAAATAGGAATTCTTTTTAGGACTTGTACTTCTGAAAATACTTTACAGGTTGACTTTTGGAAGTATTGTTCATGGCTGGCTAGAACATTTATAGATCTTTCTGGCAGCTTATCAATTCGCTTTGAATAAACTGTACGTCTTTGGAGGAGTTTCACGAATCGACTCGACTTTTGAATTCCTCAAAAACCATCAGTCAAAGATCGTCATCAATGTTTGGCTCAAACACATTAGTTGAATTCGACACCAGGCTTCTTTGACAGTAGAACCAGGGTGTTATAATATACACGTAACGAGCTGCTTCCATCAAATACTACATATTGGCAGCCGATGTCGATGCATTATTTCATTTATTTTTTGATTTTGATTATCGCAATGAATTCACTTTTTAACGTCACTCATAAAAACATGCAGGAAAAAAATATTTGACGCTGAAATAGCAGATTACTCGTGGAAAAAAGCTATTCGACCTTTCTCGGCTTTAGTTCGTATGGCACACAATATCCCTGCTTTTGGCTCATTTAAGAAAGAAAGGGCTTGCTGAGTTGCGGTCAATAAATTTGTAAGTTTTTATTGCTTCCAAATCTTCATTTTCAAACTTTCCCATCATTCCTTATATTTTACTTAGCAATCACCACTTTTGAAGTGTAGAAACCATTAATAATATGGGCTAATATGCGCTAATATGTATAATCATTCGTAGCCGTCAGCCGTAATTTCTTTCGAACTGAAGGCGAAAAATAAGCTTCTCGCAAAAGTCGCTATTTAGCTCGAAAGTCGGTATATGTTCTAACAAATATGTAGATGAAGCTGACGAAAATTCACAAATGTAATCGCGAGAAATTGCTTACCACGGGACGTTCCTGATCTGCATTTTTGACCAGTATGTACTACTAGCGCCATCTACTAGAAATTGGCGGATTTTAATTTGCATACATGATATTTTGTTTTAATTTTGCATTCCTGCTAGCAAACAATGCGGTGAACATTTGCGAGGATACACCCTATATACCAAATACAAGCAAAAGTACGAATCAAAACAATGGCTGAGTAACAGAACAAGCGGAAAGTCTCTTTGCAGAAAGTCTCCTTGTAGTTCCACCTCCCACCAGATACCACTATTAAAATAGCCCGCAAGGATAATGGTGAATGTTGGCGTCGGTGAAAATTGAAGAATGCTGGTTAATGAAATTGCGAAGCCTTTTATATCACTTGTACAGTATCATCTGTCCTGCTCGCTAACCGAATCAAATCTCCTGCATCACACCCCCATAGTCACGCCGTACAGCTATTCAGTTCAGAAGATGCCTCTAAGGAAGTGAAATATAGACCGAACGATGTCTAGTAGGCGGGTGGAAGGAGCTCTTCGTTAATCCTTCTTCAATCCCGCCCGGTCCTATGAGGTGTTCTCAAGGATGTATTAATTGCGAGATTCGCGGTTGTTTTTCGGTTGGGAGTAGCAGATTGCTTTAATTGCTCAACATCCTTCTTGCTGAGACGGATAATTTGTTTGGCTGGTAATTGAGATTACGGTCTATGCGCACTTGTTGTTGTAATGGATGTCTTGTGTCTGGCAGAACGAATGGCTGTACGTTGATTGTGGCGGAGTGAGCTTTAGTCCTTTTGTTGTGGTGTCCAATGAGTCCTTTTGAAGTGTTACCACGGTAAGAAGCTTGTAAATGTTAATGAATTACTTAATTTGGCTTTTTCCTTTCATGGATGGGGTTCTGAATGGTTTGCTGTGGAAGCATAGGAAGGTGTTTAGTTATATTTTTAATGTCATTCACTGTTGGCTCTTGAGAAAAGTTGGAGATGCACAAATAACTATCGAATGACTGGAAACTTGGACGACAACCTTGCACTAAGGTATCCTGGCTGGTATTTATCAATAATGCGTGACACCTTATTGGATACGTCTCACATATTTCGCTCGTGTCTTCTCATAAAGCAATAAAAAATCACATCGATAACTTATACGAGTCTGAAGTTGACTCTGAACGAAAACACTTGACCCAATGGTCCGTGTTATAAACATAACTTACTTTTTGGGATTTAAAAAAAGAATTTAATTCATTCGTCTGCGCCTACATCCTTGTTCTACTTTTCAAAATAGTCTTTATTAGATCTGCGAATAAGTAATGAAGTGTGAGCAGGTGCATTATCCTGGTGTGAAGCAACCCTAGTCCGGGTGCTTCCTTTCCGAATTGATTTAGACAAATGGCTTTTAGCTTGTAGATTTTCACGATAGAGAGTTCTTCCATTGCCTACCTTAGTTCATATCGGTGAAGTCTTGTTTCATCGACTCTTATGGTGCATTTCAATACACTTGCATCATTATTGATTTCGTTTATCACGCTCTAAGCAACTTCCCTGTTCGCTGTTTTCAATGGGTATGTCATCTTCCTTATTAAGATAATTCATAATCATTTCACTTTCTTTATGATTTCATGATGAAGTACTGGGGCATGTTCAACATTTTTACAACCTTCTATTTTTGAAACATCCTGTGTGAAAATACAAATTTTCCGTAATTTTTAGAATCCACTTTGCGCATAGTTAATTTCGTTTGTTACTTTCATTGGAAGATTTTTGCTTACAAAAGTATAACAACTTATCAATTCTATTAAGTGTTATTCGGAGCGCCATTTTATTCGGATATCCATATTTAAAAAAAAACTTTAAATGCTACTTTAGCTCAACGGACATCTTCGCCTCAATATTTGTCGACCGCAATTCAATGTAGGACGACGTATTATCATATTCAATTCATTATTATCATCTTGATATCGTCTATTCATCATTATTATTGTGGCTCTAGATTCCAAAGTGAAATTGAAAATAAAGTATTTTTTTTAAAGGAAACAGCTTAATATTTTTTTTTAATTCATTAAAGTCACTGTTTCATTGAGAATGCTTGAACTAATATTTCTTTCGCGATTTGTACATACACCTATTTCAAATTTAAGGACTTTACTTTTGAATGAAAATAAGTGTGGAAATAACTGTTAAAAAATATTCCCTTTTTACATTTTGTTCTACTTTTTCATATTTTAGTTAATATTTCAATAATCAAAATAACGAATTTAATAAAAACAAGTTAAAAAAAAAAATTTTTGAATCAATACCACTTTTTTTTTTTATAAATGAATGGGTACTCGCCATGTTAATTTTTTACGCTGGATGCAAATTGCAGTTTCTCTATTGCCTGAGAAATACTTTCCTTCGCACTTTTTTCGACCTGGATATTTCGAAAAGCAAGCGATTTTAAATGGGGCTGTTTGTTGCGTAAAGAACAACAGAAAATCATTATATTTTATACTTCGGTATTTTTGCTGGCTTGGGCAAGTAGTTTTCTTTTCCGCAAAAGCTTTGGTGCCAAGGAAGAAAACGTAAAAAAAATTGTCTCGAGTAACACTTCTATCGCTGCCAGTAAATAGTTGAGTGAGCTTCAAAACGACAGGCTGACCCAATGACACTGATCTCGATTCGTCAGTTTCCAAGTGTGGAAATCCATCTATAATATATTGACTTTTTACGGCAGATGCTAATCAAAATTGTATAACGAATTTGTGTAGTTTATTCGGCGACCCTTATATTGACCGCAAAAATCTTAGTATTTCCATAGAGCAGTTTCGGCTCATGGTATTCGAAGAAAATGATTGACCTAATTTTTTATTACATAAAGATGATGCTTTGACATTTTTTTTTGCTAATAAGCACTACGCACCTACAAAATACCTACAAATTGTTCTAATTTAGTTCGAGGTATGCTCCATCCTTTTCCCAAAAATTTTCGAACATTAAATTACCTATATTTTATAATGTATGCCATGGTTAACCTACCCCTTATAATATTTCTTTGGGCATATCCAGTTGAATTAGAGGCATCTTTGAAAATAATATAAAGAAGTAGTGTCCTTGGAGAGAAACCTGGTTCAATCTACCTCCATACTGTACCATCAACAGCAATTTCAATATTGTTTTTTTTGTTACTTGACTCACTGTCATTTTCAGAATCTGTTAACAACCTCATCCTCTTTCGTCAACTATTTATAATCCAAATATCCTCATCCTTCAGTGTTTCACGAATATTTTTCATATTCACTATCGATTTCATTGTCAATTCCGAAAGAAAATCTTCTAACTAATCTTTTCCTTCAGATTGTGAGACTTCATCAATCTGGGAGCACTTCTCGTTTATATTATTCACTTCTTCCAATATCTCTTTGATTTTTGAAATTCTGAGCATCCTTAGAATCAGATAAATATTGATGCAAATCTGTGCAATTAATTTTAGAACCAATCACTTTGGTTATCTTCAGTTAAATTAAATATTGCAAACGACACCCGAATAAAGAAAATTAGACAGGAGATTACCCTATTCTGTTTTATAACTTATTTCAGAGTTAGTTTACGAGGACAAATTCTATTAAGAGGCTGGTAGACTTGTCGGAAAGTCCTATACCTGATGATAAAATCAGAAACGAAGCTGTAAAAAAATGAGAAAAGTAGAGATCGAAAAAAAATTTATCGGTAAGAGAAAGGCATATTGTCAAGAAAATTAAGCAAAACCCCAAGACGAGAGTAAAAGTATTGACCACAGAGATGCATTGATTGGGGGTCATTGGTTGGTTCACTACACAATGAACCATTATTACTACCTCAGCAATTATAAGAAAAACTCAGGGAAAGAGTCACGAAGATGGGCCTGCTGACAAATTGTCTTTCAACAAAACCCAAAGCCAAATGTGGGTGACAAAGCCAAAATGTGGGTGAGTGCAGATCTCCACATTCATCCGATCAGCCCAATGAACATTTCTGGGTCGAGCTTGAAAGGAACAAGAAAAAGCCTAACTTAAGGAAGCTCTACAACGAGAACCGGATCTTTTATGCCCATATTTTCGAAACATAACTTGTCTATAGGATGACAAAACGACTAAGGCTGCGGCCACGACCGACTGAGCGATTGAGAGACGAGCGAATCGAAGCCACTGTGGGGACGAGGACGCCATCGGCAATACGATCACTGTTACCGGCGAATGCTATAGGGCCACGATGAACGACTTCTTACTGCCGAAATTGGATGAGCGGAGCTTGGTGAAAATGTGGTTTCAAGAAGATGCTGCAAGCGCATACACAGCAAGGTACAAATGTGAATCAACACTGGCACTTGACGGATATCATCTTTTCCACTAAACAGGGAAAATAATTAAGGTCCAAATAAAGATTTATATCACTCAAAATCATTTCTTTTATTTATTAATTCAAAATTAAAATTGGATGGTTAATTTTGCGCCACATTGTATAATTCGTTTATGTCTGATTGAATTTAATAATATAATATCTTTCTTTTTATTTTCTTGAATTATTTGTTCACGACTAAGCCAGGAGAATTTTGCTTATTTCGTTTTGATGTCTTACGTGAATTGTTTTGTAAGGATATGTTCGACCAGAGGAGGGGACTGATAAGAAAGAGCGTGCAGCAGCTGCAAAGTCGGAAGTCTCAACTGCAACTACGAGTAACTGTCTTTAAACCATCCGTAAGGTGAAAAAACTGGAAAGATGGGGACACCAGCGAATATGCTACGACGCTTGGAGGTTGTAATATCTTTGGCTAACAAATATAGCTGCAAACAATTTTTTTCTTAATTTTTTTTCGCTTTCGTATCTGAAGTCACCCAACTAAATGAATGCCTTCAGAGCAGCCTTAGAAATTATAGGTAAGCTAACGCAGAATATGAACAGGATCATCCGTCAGGGAAAAAGTAGCAATAAACCCATCACAAGATCATAAAATTGTTATCGCAAATAGAGAAGTTACTTCGAATACAGCCGTGCAGATAAGAAACAAGACGAAGCTACCTGTCAGTGAAATAACTACGGGCTACGGGAAGCTGAAGGAAACTTCTTCTTTCTAAAAAAAAGTATGAGGTAAAAAGCCTTGAATTCGCAGAAAATTATGTTGATTTGTCAGCTTTCAAATGATGGAATACTTTGTTCTTTTAGTGGACTTGGTTCCTTCAACATTTCAAATAAAGGCATATATTCGTTGGACATTGGAAATATCCCAAGACGTCACTTACAAATACAGCTAGTCAATGACGCGTTTGAGGCAGAGGTTATCTGCTTCGGAGTCTGATAGTCATGACGAAAAAACCAAATATAGCTATCCTGTCATCAAGGAAGACGAGTAAAACTGAGTCAGCCAAAGCTTTCATTTACCTTGACATCCTATTGAAAAGGGACAACGACGGTCAAATGTGTCAAAGTTAATATAACACGTGTGTCCGGCGGCTCTCTCTTTTTTGGGCTCTAAATACATTTCCAACCGATTTATTATTGTTTTTAATTTTAGTGAACCAACTATCATAAGTTCTAAAAGTATCAGCAGTGCGAAAAGCCTTAAAACTATTTCTTAAATTTGAAAAAACTTAATTTGTAAATCGGGTATCGGGAGTTTCTCGCATTGGTGCATATACAAATACAGCAATAACGCACAAAGAACATCAGTATGTCGAGTAACAGCACCGGAAAAAATACACGATCAACTGCACTAAAACAACCACCGAAACAGCAGCAGGCAAGTTCACCATGTCCATCACCAGCTGGTTTTCCGTCACAGTCACTCAAAACAATGACGTCAGAATGCTTTTCCAGCCTGTACAACAAAATTACAGAACAAGGTGAGTCATTGAAATCCTCGCTTAAAGATATGGAGGATCGACTATCCTCCCGAATCGCTTCCATAGAAAAACACATATGTGATAAATTTACACAATTTGATGAGGAAATTAATGATTTAAAAACTCGCGTCTCTGCCTTTGATGATTGTCTGGGTAACATCAGCCACTTGCAAATGGAAGTTGACAACATCAATAAACAACTTCATCAAAAGCTAGTTCAACTGAAAACACCTGAACAAAATATAAATGCAGAACTTTCACGAATGAAGCAGCAAATAGAGACACTGCATGCAAACAATCTTGCCTCCGATGCTGTTTTGGTTGGAGTCCCCTTTCTCCCGGAGGAAAACTTGAAAAAAACATTTGAGAAAATGTGCATTGCTTTAAACTGCCAACTAGTTTCTTTTCATCGAATTTTTAGAGCAAAGCCGAAGTCCGACTCGGTTATAATAATAAAATTTTCTTCGATTGACGATAAGATGTCCACTCTTAAAGCTATGTCGCTTTTTAAAAAAACAAACGCACGGCAATTCTCTTTGCGGGATATTGGATTCAGCTCAGACCGACGTATTTACCTGCACGAAAGCCTCACACCAAACAACCGAATTATTATGCGACAAGCGATCAAATTTAAACGCACGAAACAAATTTTTTCCGTCTTCTCCACACGAGGAATTGTTTACGTAAAAAAAACACCAACTTCTAACCACATCAATATTGACAGCATTCAAAAGCTTGATAAAGTTGTCGCCGCCGGCACAAATCATGACGAAGATGAAAATAATAACATGTCAAATTATACCAGAGGCTCTCAAGTCAACTTCTAGATCCAGTTCATATCAAACTCATTCAACTTTTTATATCCAATTTAGTGATAATTTAAAAAATAGTCCAATAATTTTAACTATATTTTTTGAAACGTTTGTAAATAGCTCTTTTATATTTTTCTGTTGTGCAATTTTTAACAATTTTAACTATGTTTTTGAAATGTTTGTAAATAACTCTGTGATATTATTTTTGTTGTGCAATTTTCTTACTATTATGTGTATGTTTCATGGTTTTTTCGATGGTGGTCTCCGGCTTGACGACAGTCTTTGCCATGTGTTTCTTTTAAACCTTTGTTAATGAACGGTATGCAGACTGAAACCGAAAGCGATTTCTTGACTTCTTCTAGCAGTTGTAATAATCCTTCACATAAAACTCGGTTAATGTTAAACATTTTCTGTAACATATACTCTGGTATCTCTGTTTGTCACATAAATGCTCAGAGCTTGGTTAAACATCGGGATGAGTTTCAAATAGTTTTCAATAATGGGAAAGTTGATATTATTTGTGTATCCGAGACGTGGCTATGTCCTACTATTGACAATAAATTCGTCGATATAGATGGCTACACAATGTATCGGGGTGACAGACTAGGTAGAAGGGGAGGCGGTGTAGCGATTTTCATCAAGAAAGTTATTCAATGTAGACAGTTGCTTGTTTCTGGGGTAAACGATATTATGGAATACATCTTTGTTGAAATTGTCTGTGGATTTGATAAATGCTTGGTTGGAGTTATCTATAAGCCACCGAATGTTACCGACTCTTCCCATGTTACAAATCTTCTGGAAGATATATCATTACGTTACAATTACATCTTACTCTGTGGAGATCTCAATATAGACCTTTTAGATAAATCTAACCCAAGCGTAAATCGATTTGTAAGTAATCTAAGATCGCTACAACTACATTCTGTAAATGACTCCATGCCTACTCACTTCAGTAACAGCTGCTCTACCTTACTTGACCTATGTATTATTAACAATATAGAGCGTGTCAAATATTATGGCCAATTGGATGTGCCAGGTTTTTCAAAGCATGATCTTATCATTATTTTTTATGATCTAGATTTCAACATCCCTGCAAATGAGGTTAGTCCTATAACTTTCAGGAACTTTAGAGCGATTGATAATGAAAATTTGTTACACGATATTTCAAATACTGAGTGGCACAGACTGCGCCAGATGACGTCCGTTGATGAACAGATTAACTTTTTTACACACCAAATTAACAATCTTTTTGAATCCCATGTTCCTATAAAAACGTTTATCCCTCGAAATAAAAATTGTATGTGGCTAAGTACGAGAATTGAACAATTTCTCAAAATAAGGGACCGGGCCTATAAAAGATGGAAAAGATTCAAAATTCCTGAACTATTTAATGAGTATAAAATTGCAAGGAATATAGTGAAGAAAGAAATAAGGAGGGCGAAAATGAAATTTTTTGCTTCAAAATTTCAACCAAATCTTAACAGGACGAAAACGTGGAGGTATATAAGAGAGTTAGGTATCGGCAGACAGAAGGCAACTAATGCTCGTATTAGTGAAGTAAGCCCTGAAAATTTAAATTTTGAATTTGCCACAGCCTCAAATGACTCATACGCATGTTGCAATGACACCGGAGTACGAACACCAATAATGTCACATAACTCCTCCACATCAAGAAATTTCTGTTTTCGAAGAGTGTACGAATGTGATGTGCTCTATGCCGTTAATGCTATTAAGTCTAATGCTATTGGTCTGGACGGCATGCATCCAAAATTCTTGAAAATCATTATTCACGAAGTTCTGTCTGAACTTACATATATTTTTAACAGCGTTCTTACCTATTCTGCCTACCCGAAGTCCTGGAAAGCATCTAAGATTATTCCTATCCCCAAGAACTCAGCGAATAGAAGCATAACTTACCGCCCAATCTCCATTCTTCCATTTATTTCAAAGGTTTTCGAAAAACTTATGAGTAGGCAAGTCCATGAATACCTTCACGAATTCTCTCTCCTTTCATCACATCAGTCCGGTTTTAGACCGCATTACAGTTGTACTACGGCACTTGTAAACTTGGTTGAAGACCTTCGTGTTGAAATGGATAAGAATAATGCAACATCACTTGTACTATTGGATTTTTCGAAAGCCTTTGATACTGTTCCCCATGAAATACTCATAAATAAACTCAGATACTATTTCAATTTTGACTCGACGGCACTTAAGCTGATGGAAAGTTACTTGAAAAACCGCATTCAGGCTGTATATGCAAATGAGAAACTGTCAACATTCCTTGAAACTAAAGCTGGTGTCCCACAAGGTTCAATAATGGGTCCGCTGTTGTTTACTATGTTCAACAACGACATTCCTTCAGTCCTAAAAAACTGCAAAATCCAGATGTTTGCAGATGACGTACAATTGCATTTAAGTTATCCTATGGGACTTGTGAAAGATGCAACATTACGTTTTAATGAAGACCTAAATTCAATTGTTTTGTGGTCCCGTAGAAACAAATTAATGCTTAATACTAGCAAAAGTCAGGCCGTAGCTATTACCAGAACACGCATTGACACTAACACCTTACCTCAACTTTTTATCGATGGGTCACCTCTGCCATACATTTCCAGTGCTAAAAACTTAGGAGTTATTTTCAATCAGCATCTTACCTGGGAAGACCACATTGTGAATCTAGTTGCTAAGATCTACAGCTCGCTAAGAGCCCTTTATCAAATAGGAAACTGTCTACCCTTCAACATCAAAGCAATGCTAGTTAAGTCAATGTTACTACCGATCCTCTTTTATGCTCATCCAGTTTTCTGTGATCTTGATAGCCTCAGTTATCGCAAATTTAAAGTCGCTGTCAATAGTACAATACGATTCGTATACAACCTGAGTCGAAGAGACCACATTTCCAATTATGTGAGAGAATTTCTCGGAATGGACCTACAGAATTATATGAATCACAGAATATTGACTTTCCTATTTAATTTAAAAGAAAGAAAAGCACCAGATTATCTGTTCCAAAGATTGCAATTCTCTTCCTCAGCTAGAAGTAGAATTCTTATTGCGCCAACATACAATTATACCACAACGAAAAGGCAGTTCTTTGTATACGCCGTAAGACTGTGGAACTCGCTTCCGGTTCACATAAGGCGGGCGTCACGCTTCGGAGACTTCAAACGAAAATTGAAACAACACTTTTGCACATAGTTTTCTTTCATTTATTGTTTTTATATTATTTTTCAAATCGCGATAGTTGACACTGTTAAAATTGTTATAAATGTTTCTTTATACCTTTTCTTTTTTTCTTTTTTTTTATATTTTTCTTTACTTTATATAAAATTTCATTTTAAATTTAAATATAAATCATAAATCTATTATAACTGTTACACAATTTAAAGATTTTTGTATCTACGTGTTAACATTGATCCAAATAAATAAATTACAATTACAATTACAATTACAATTACAATTACATCGGCGCTAAGATCTGATGTAGAAAAAATCGTGCAAATCGCCGCTTCTTTGACTCAAGGAGCAGTTGAGAAGTAGAGATATTTCTTGAAATACCAACTCTTATCATTACTGGACAATATAAGATAGAGCAATTGTATTCCACTGCTCCATTCCGAAGAATTTTCGATTCCAACCCCAAGGTACGACGGAACTGAGAATAACCGCGCTTAAGTGGGGCAGACAATTGGTAAGGAACCTCAAGAAGTTGGCTCAGGATCTTGCCGGCTGAAGAGGCTTGTCGATTGAGGCCCATGTTCACTCCGTACTATACCGCCATTTAAATACTCATCATTGAGTATGTCTTCCGTATTTCTACGTTATGATCCACACTCAAGAAGCTACTCTAAGCCTTACTATAATTTTTAATTACTAATGCATTGCGGCTTGAACTTATCTATTCAATTTTCATTTATATATTATCTATAAATTTTAAATTTGACTTCGCTTCGTCATCTCGCTCACACTCACTAACGCACCTTTTTGGCAAGCGACTATTTCCGACCACCACCAAGAGTCGGAATGCTTAACAACATGCGCAGGATCCCAGTCTGACTTTTCGGTACTAAAACGATTAAGTTCTTCAGTACTGTCGACGTACCTACAGCGGATAAGCCGTTTGTCCCTGACGCCACGTAGGTATACCATCTTTTGCACTACCATTTTGGATTTAATATGGAGAAATGCCGCTGGAGAAATTAATCCTGAACTTAATCGGAGCAAAGAAGTAAGCCTGAAACACCAACATAGTGAACGGAGACCCTGGCGTTCTTTACATTCTAGGACAAACCCACTGACTGTCGAACACACGATGCCACGTAGCATATGATTTTTACCCAAGTTGACTGCTGTGAAACAGATTCGTCTCGTACCGAAGGTTTTTAGCTCCTGTAAGGCCATTGTCACCGCCACCTCTTGTAAGCTGGTTGCCATTAACAACATTACCATGATATGTCTTTTGAAACTAAGTATTTTTTCGATAGTCATTTCATAAATCGATTGATATTCCTAAGCTGTTGACCTGACGTTTTCAAAGCCGACAAGACAAGCACCCGTACCAAACTGGTTTTCTGGGACTATTTTGTTCCTCTCAACTCATTGAACAGAGCTGTTCACCATAATCTGAAAAAGAGCCGATCGAATTAACTTTCTCCTGTGGAGCTTCGACGACAGAGAAGCTGTCACTTGTGTTGACATTCTCACCCGTTTATATAGTGACCCTTATATTGTCGGTAAATGATGAGTTATACGCAGATGAATCAAAGGCAAATATTCCTAAGCAGGGGTGTGCCACGTCCGGCCATTGTAGCCGTTTCCCATCTCAGAGCAAAAAAAGATTCACAGTTCCAAGCTAGCAAAAATAAATTTAAGCCTTAAAATTGACTAGAATTGGTCATTGTCAGGAAAGGGTATTCTCTAAGACCCTCAGTCCAAAGCTGCATTGAAAGAATGTAAAATGTCGCAGCTTTCAATGTGAATAAGTATGACTAGTTGAAGTAGAACATAATCTTTTAAATAAATCTGTCAACTTTGACATTATAAATAATTGATAAAATGCCTTGCTCAAAAATAATCATAATCCAATTATCCTGCCACTCGACCTGTGCCTACACATAAAAAGTCACTTTACAAAAAAATCAAGTCCTTATAAACAAAAACACATAAACAAGGGTGACAATAGGATTTCAATTCAATTAAGGGGATGACGTTTCCGCTACCCCTGTCATTACAGCCGCATTTAAAAAGAAAAACTAAATTCATCCAGGTTCGAAGCGACTAAAAACTTATTCCAAAACGAAATAAGAGCATACAAAAATCTTCGCCCCGCACACACACGCTCAGGACAACGAAACACCACTCAAGGATAAAATAAATAAATCGAAAAGAACGACACAAAATAATATCAACCCAGCAATCTAATCCGATCGAAGTTAAGTAGCTACTTAATGTTTTTAGTACAAAAAACAATTGCACCCTCCATCCGACGTTCACCCGTCGTCCCCCTCCCGTTATCAAGTTGCACCATTTTCGTTTGCTTTTTTTTTGCATCTTGACGAATAGGATGGGAAAAAAAATCATCTGACACCCAAGGATATCGGGAAAAGTATAAAACTGCTACCGTAAGTGTATGGCAAAGCACTTTGCTGGCCCCGAAGCTGGAGAAACCTGCGTGGGAGTTGTTGTGGAATCGGTCGTATTATATCCCTTCGAGGTAAGATTCGACACCGACCGACTCAATCCACTGTTTTGTCCTTTTGTCGCCGTTGCCGTTGCCGCCAGGATGCAAGTGTGAATTTTAAAATTTCATTTGTAATTTTTAAGTGGTTTTTTCAGCTCTTATCGTATTCCATATGGCCATTCGTCGAGTGGTAAGATTCTCACATCAGCAACGTCCTTGTGTGTGTCATTTGACAATTTATTTAACCCTGAATCGTTTGGGTGTATAATGAGGACGATGCTGTTTTTTTTTTTATTTCCTTTTTTATCTCTCACTTCTGCGGCAGCCTTGATCGAGTATTTCGGCAGAGGTAAGTAAGGTTTGGGAAATCTACCATGTGCACCAAACGTAGTGCGAGTAATTCGGAGATGTGAAAAATGATGAAAGTCGAAGTCCCTGGAAAAGATTTATAGTCAAAAACACGGCGCAGTTGGGCGGGAATCGGAGATATTGGAAAGTTCAATACTGCTTAGTTGTTGGTGGAGATTACCAAGTAGGCTTCTTTGGTGTCAAATGTGTAAAAGCTGACTTGACACCTGATAAAATTATCTGTGAGCTGTCTTCTTCGCATTTCATGGATTTGTTAAATAATGAATATCGTTTCAAGAGTTTGTAGTAGTGGCATAAGGATGCACGTGTTTCGTGACATTATATTGTAGCTAATGACAGCGAGAATTTTGCAGGTGGCAGAGATAAAGGGTGTTTAAGAAATAACCCCTTCGATTGCCCTTTTGTGAATCGAGTCTCTATAGAGTGGGGTGGGTAACGAATGTGCACTACACGTGTTAGTAACATATACACGTATGTAAGTTTGAAGATCCTAGATTATGTTTTATTTATTTTTTTTGGCGAACTCATTCATCCACTACTAAAGTATTATTCTCAGAAATTCTGCAATGATCTATTTGACACCATTTATGTACAGCTGCGAATATAAAAATGACAGCACAATATATATTTTTAAATTTTCCTTGCATTTGTATTTGAAGTCACCCGTTGATATGAGTGCTTTCACAGTAAGCTAACACATTCTAGATAAAATATAACTAAAAATAAACGTCATCATCTGTCAAAGCAGAACTAATGGTTATCCTTGATCCTTAAAGTTGTGTGTCCTAGACCATAATAAAATTGGTTTATTTTTTATTTATACGTACAAAAATAATAATTCAAGACTAAGTTACCGATTTGAAATAAAAATGAGTTGTTTGTTATAATATGCATAAGGTTTTCTGATTTGGTTTTTCTATCACAATATCGGTACGCAGTAAACACCGTATCATCGAGGAGAAAAAAATATTTTTTCAAAGCTTGTATATGAAGGAAAACCTTATCGACAAATTCAACGCAATCCATCGTGCTCAGCTCTGAAAATATTCTATGCCATCAATTACATGCTATAACCAGAAACCGGAAGAAAGAGGGGCAATACGAAAACCGCACCACAGGACGATCATAACATTGTTCTCCTAAGCAAACCGGGTCCTTCAAAGACAGCTGTACAGATAAGAGACGAAAGCAAACTACCTGTTATCGCGATGACGGTACAAAAAAGACTACTGGAAGCTTCTTTCTAAAAAAAACATATGCCAAAATAGTATACTGATTAGTCAGCTTCCAAATAGAGAAACTTTTTATGGACTGATTAGTCCAAAAGTGCTTTGTTCAAATTTTCGTCCAATTAACACCGAATTCCGCAAACACGGATGTTCACGAATAATGATATGGGATTCCCTCTCCATTGATAATGAAATGGACCAAAAATGTTTATGTGAGTATACCGGAAAATGTAGTGGTGAAATGCCTTTAAGATGGGTTCTAAGCATAGCAGCCGGGGTGCGGGAGACTGGTTCCACGGCTATGAAATTCAGGTATTGGAATAGCCAACCCAATCTCGTCTCCTGACTTGAATGTTGAGTTCCATTGGAAGTCTTTGGGTCGCAACACAAAGCACTAGTTGTGGGAAGTTGTTCGGGATGAACTGGATAAAGGCGAATGACAAGAGGTCACCTACCAATTCGAGATGTATGGATTTGACGGTAAAGCATACGAAAACCGCGATGTAGGCTTTAACGAATTTCGGATTTCGTCCGGTCACGAAAACCGTACACGGTTTCTATCGGCTGGTAGGTTACCCATTAGTTAGCTTATGGTTATTGTGTGATAACGAAAACATTTTACACATTGATGCACAACCTTTCTTAATGAATTTCGATAACCGATGATGAAGTATCCTTCCTTAGAATCGCGAACATTTGCGATACACCCGCGTTCAGATATCGAGTGTGAATGTCTTCGATCACCAATTTCGCGGAGTTCTTGTCTAATATAATCGGATATTTAGTTGCGAAGGTTGCATTAGAACGACTAGAAGTACTTTCACAGTCTCAAGAAATGGAGACAGGAGTGCAAACTTATTTTCCTTTTTTGGGGTAGGCTACACATGCGAATTCGAAATCAATCTTTGGATATAAGCGAGTACACGAATGCACTTAATATAAGTCGACGAAATCTTCAAAATAGTTTCAAAAATATTTTTAGGATGCATCTCTCAGGGAGATTTAGGTTCTTCGAGGTGTTCTTCGCTAAAGTTGTTTGTTGTATGCACAGCTTTTGGCCAATGATCTTGATCGTACCTTATTCACGATGGTCCAAACCACCATAAATCATTACTTACTAATTGAGAACGTGGAATGTCACGAGATGCGCAATCAGCCTTGAGATCGTACATGATGCCAAGATTCCCTTGGTAATAACTAGGGGGATTTCGAGGCATTTGCATATTTTTTTGAGACACATAAGAAGCACTAGAATAAGTTATCTTTCCGATTCATGAATTTTCCTTTGAATTGGCATCCAATCGTTAGTGCATATTTTTGCATATTTTACTATAAATGCATATTTTGCTTATTCTTGCATTATTTTACTAATAAATGCATATTTTGTGCATATTTCCGAAAAAAAAACCAAAACCGTAAAAATGCACACCCACCATTAAACTTCTTATATTCTTTTTTCATTTTCAAAACCTAAATTAAATCTTAAAATAATGCTACTTCCATTATCTAATTTTCCAAATGAAGATTTTTATATTTTTTTAACCTTTTTATTTATTTAATTAACATTATTGGTTTTTATAGTTCTTAAAATAAAAAGACTGAATTTTTCTAAAAACCGGATAACATGTTTTTTTTGTTTTTCATTATAAAAATGACAAATTTAATTACAGTCGTACAGTTTAACTGGTCGCTATAGCCAACGGTCGTTTTATCCGGTTTTTCAAAAATAGAAAGATAACTTGTGCAAAAACCAACCACGTGGGGGAAAATTACTCGTTAGAAGCGACTGGTGTCGTTATAAACCACGTCGTTATAGGTGACTTCGCCATGGTTTTAAGTGCATATTTCCCATTTCTAAAAGCATATTTTAAGCGCACATTTTGCGTTTTTAAGTGTTTTAAGTGCATGAAAATACTAGCCCTAGTATTAACGATAAAATTTCGGCTGTACGGTTTGATATGAAAACTGACCAGAGTTTGTTTACACTTGAAAGCCATTGCAGGACGAATCCAGGCTATAAACTTCCAGGCATAAACTTTGATTTCTTTATACAATACTTTAATGAAGTTTTAAGTTTTTAAATAAGCCGTGCAAGAAGAAATGCTCCGCAAAGTTTAAGTCGTGTCAAGAAGACTACCTTTAATGTTGCTACCTTGCTCTTTTCAGCAACAATGGAACTAGTTATATTTTCGGCTGAATCCTTGCTAATACAGAAAGCTACACTTGCATAAGCTTCCAAAGAAGCATCACAGAAGCCATGAAATTCGATATTTTGTTTTGAAGTGTACATAGTTCCAGATAACTTAACGAATTCTAAGATAGGAAGTTCTTCACGAACATGTATCACTGTTTAGAGAGTTATGAAGTAATAGGATCATCACAAGAATATTTTTTCCTCCATAGTTCTTGAAATATAATTTTTATGCCAATTACAACAACTGTCAGGGATCGTAAGGGATCAAATATTTTAGAGGATTCAGAAAGAATATGCCTGAATATCCTGACCTTGTAAAAAAATGAATCCTTGGGTTGTAACCACTGCGGGCCAAGCAATTTCACAGAATTATGTTATTCGAAATGCTTTGGTGATAATTCTCGTTGATCTTCGACTAAGTAATAGAGGCCAACAATTCGTAGTCCATTTGCAGACGTTGAATCCACCTGATTGAAGTAATTCTTTGAGTTCCAAACGAAGTGCTATGACATTATCGATCGAATCTGCCCAAGTCATGACATCATCGACATAAAAATCATTCAGCACGTGGATGTGTCGATTTGAAATCCATTGCTAATTGATAGAGTGTACGTACAGGTTGAAAAGATGCTCATGACGTGCCATATGTGACAATAGAAAGACGAAAATGTTTCAGAGGCTGATCTATAGATTCTTTCTATAGAATTCGTTGAAAGTCTTGAATATTAATTGTAAACACACCCACAAAAAAGTTTGCTAAAATTCAGGGAAAAAGTGCGACTAAAACTATGATAGCAACGAATGCAGGACTAAACACTGTATAAAAAGGATACCAGGCTGGATCTGGATTTATTCGTAATGATAAATCTTCGTTCGGGGCATCGAAGGACTTCCAGCCCAATGGAGGAGATATTTCGTTAAATTGCTGAATGTATATGGGCAATACAGCAGGAATGAAAACGGTGTTATTTTCACAGCAGAAGCTTAGGTAGAACTGCTAATCATTGAGAAAATAAAAGAAACAATCCGTCGGCCTAAGAATAACAGGATCTTAGGCATCGAGCCAATACCATCGGCATTAATAAAATGAGAAAAATTAACAGAGAAGTTATATGGCCTCAACACAATTACGTGGAATAATGAAATCATCGTTGAGGGATTGAAAAACTCGATCATCATTTCCGTATTTAAAAAGGATAACCGAAAACAATGCAACAATTACCAAGGAATATCACTGCCATCAAATTGCTACAAGTTGCTGCGAAAATGTAACACTTTCTAATAATGAATGTGAGAGTCCTGGAAAAGTTTGTGAAACTGATAAAAGTATGCCTAAAAGGAAACCAAGAACAAATTAAAGTAGGAAATATCTTATCTGAAACATTCGAAATACGTGCAGGATTAAAACAAAGAATTTGAATTGGATGCTGGAATTCGTTTTGAGATTCTTTTAAGAAAATGAGACGGGAATAACCCTTAATGAATCACATTCGTTCTAGTTTACGCAGACGATCTGAACCTGCTGAGAAAGGAAACAGTAAATGTAGAAATTCTAATGACAAGAAAGGTTTACTTATAAGCAAATTAACTAGATATATGGTCACTAATCGACTTAGATCGATCCAAACTTCGTATCTGACTATACTCGATAAACGCTTTCAGAAAGTAGAACTCAAATATGGACTGCCAAAAACGAAATAAATAAAAGGCTGCATAGGGGCAACGCGGACTGCTTTGCGGGGGAATTATTCAAAACAACTCTTTTGTCTCGAAATCTTGAAATCTCTACTTATACAGGGTGTCCCACGAGAAGTGTGCCAAAAATCTAGAGCGTGTAGGTCTGGTCAAGACAAGAAAAAAATTGTTCGGGGGGGTCTATTCCCCCCCGTTTAGCCGGGAGGGGCAATTTTTAAAAAAAAATACTTAATTTGGAAAAAAAAAATTAAAAATCAACAGTTACATCCACAATGCTGTGATATACTTTTTTGTAAAGCCAGAAACCTCTTCTTTCATCTTGTTTTTAAACGAAGCTGTTTTAAGGAATAGTTTTTGAGAAATTAATTTTCAAACTCTGACACAGTATTGGAATAACCCTGGATTAATCCTTTTTTTTCATTGATAACGCCTGAAAACTGACCTGCCAATTTCGTCTGGATCCGCCCGCCGCCGATGGGTTCTACCCGCTAGGACCTTAAAATAATAATACCGCAAGTTTTCTTTATTAAAAAACAAAATATTTGCAACCCAAATGTGAATAAAAGGCATCGCATTTTTAATAAAAAAACATTTCCAAATTGGATGTTAACTCATCAACACATTACGATGTCAAACTCATACTCTCGAGAAGAATTAACGGACATGCACTTCTGCTACGGTTTAGCCAATGTTCGAGATCGTGAAGCCGAAAGACTCTACGCTGAAAGATATCCCAATCGGAGGTGTCCCAGTCGTAGCATATTTTCAAGAATCCACCGACGTCTGCGAGAGCACGGAGTGCTAGAGAATCGAAGAAGCGAAAGATCAGTTACAGATGGATCAGGAATCTTAGATGAAAGAATTTTGGATTTGGTCCCACGTAATCCCTTCCTTGGTACAAGGAGGATAGCAATTAAGCTTGGAGTGCTTTATACCGAAAACTTACACCCATACCATTTTAGGCCAGTTCAGGAGCTCACCTCAAACGACAAGTTTTTGAGAGCGGAATTGTGTCGATCATTACTGCTTCGAGATGAAACTGAACGAAACTATTTTGCAAGGATATTCTGGACGGACAGTTTACCAGAGATAGGGTTACTAACTTCCACAATTTGCATCATTGGAGTAGCACCAATCCACACAACAAAAAAAAAATAAATCACAACACCGCTTTAGCTGTAATGTTTGGCTTGGTATTGTTGGACAAACTGTAATCGGGCCCCGGTTTTTGAATGCCGTTATTAATGGAGAATCATACCTTCAGTTCCTACGAGGCCTTTTGCCCGATTTGATGGACAACGTTCCTTTGGCCATAGCAGATAATTTAATCTACCAGCAAGATGGAGCATCAGCACAATACAGCTTACGGGTTAGAAACTGGCTGGATGATCATTTTAGTGACCGTTGGATCGGAAGAAGGGGCCCCACGGAATGGCCACCTAGATCACCAGATTTGACTCTTTTACATTTTTATGTGTGGGGATTCCGTGCAGGGACGGGTTAAGAATATCCCTGCAGCGATACTTCTCGCATGTCGTAAAAGGCGACTAAAACAAAGGTAAACAAAAATCACATCTAGGCAATTTAGAAAACACCAAAGTGAGCCTAGGGACACATATACCACCATTAAATTGCCACACAAGTGTACATGCAAATCAGTGGGTTGACACGACTGGAGATCACCGGTGTTGTAAGAGTGAGATCAAACAAAAAAATCTGGAGCATGCCCGTGTCGCAAAAAAAAGAAAAAAGGCAGGCCGAAAAACAATTGGTGCAAACAAATGCAAAAACACCAGCATTTGATTGGCCTCAGCGATGAAGTAATCCCAAACCGGGAAGCCTGCCGCTACTTTCTGAGGTAGGAAGGTAGGAATGCAGTTAAGTGGGAAGGTTATGGTATTACACTTCTGACCATAACAACGCCGAAAAAAGGAAAAGAAGAAGAAGAACGTGTGGGGATTCATGAAGAATTATGTTTACGAAGTGGAAATAGTATCTTTGGAACAACTGAAAGAACGGAAGAAAGTCGCTGGAGTCAAATTGCAGGAAAATTTTTCAAGCATAGACTTATGTGCAGCCATTAGAAGGATATATAATCTTTGCCTTCTAAAAAATGGGGATCATATTGAAAATTTATTATAATAAAACTCCGAATTTTTTAAAAATAATAAAAAAGAGGTCAATGTTTCATACATTAATTTGCCTACAAGTCCAGTCGCGTTAAAACCAAAAAAAAGGTTTTCCTTAGAAAAAAATGGTTCGGGTTGTTTTTTTAATTTCTCAAAAACTACAAGACATTTTTGCATCCGGTTTTCTGTTTTTAACTAAAAGCTAATAAGAGAATTGAATTTTTGAAAAAAAAAATTAATACTTAATTACATACAATTTAGAAAAAAAAATAGTTCGAAATTTTTTTTTTCATTTTTTTTCAAAATTTTGAGTTTGATTAATTAATTTCTCAAAAACTGTTCCTTAAAACAGCTTCGTTTAAAACAATATGAAAGAAGAGGTTTCTGGCTTTGCAAAAAAGTATATCGCGGCATTGTGGATGGACACTGTTAATTTTTAATTATTTTTTTTTCCAAATTAAGTCAATTTTTTAGAAAATTGCCCCACCCGGCTAAACGGTTAAGGGCTAACCATAATAGGCAGGAGCAAGCAGAAGCTTATGTCAGATCCGAACGAAATTCTCCCCTCTGTTTCACCGAATAATCAAGATACCCACAATGAACAGATGCAAGCAGGAGCAAGCAGAAGGAAAAGAACTGTCAAATTGTTTTCATTGGATTTGTTTATTTTCGGTGTGGCTTTGGCTTTTTCCTTTTTATTGAAATAAAAGCCATCTGCTTTATCATAGAGACACTTATTGTCCTGCACAAGTGAAATCAACTTGATAACAAACTCGTATTCCATATTTATTTTATCTTTTTTCTCTTTCCTAACCTCAAATGTCACTTGTCAAAAATTCCGTCCGGAATGTCTTCTTTCAAGAAGACCTTCCTTCTGCTCGCATCAGTTAACGAACATTTAACGAAACGTCACATCTGTCCATTATGGGGATGTCATAGGCTTAGCATGTAAGAAGACATTCCCCTCTGCTTGCTCCTGTCTATTATGGTTGGGCCTTTAGAGTGGCAGGGAGGGTGAGATTTTTAGCGCTGAAAAAACATATCATGGTCAGCTTTGCTACGCTGAAGGTGCGATATGCGCTTTGAGTGTATATATTGTCTGAAGGTATCAAGATCGTTTGATATTTTTTGGGTGAGATATTGAAAAACTCGTGATATTTAATGAAAAGCTTCCTGAGGGTAGTGAAATCGGTGGGGAGACCTTCCTGTTGAATTGAGACCATTACGCTGGTGTTTGTTTTACCTTCATAGCAAACCGAGTCTGATTTGTCATGAAGATAAGCCAAGACGAGTCGAATGTGCTCATATGTGTACATACATACATACCTATATTATTTCTGTTATTAATATTTTGTGTGCATCCTCTTTGCTTCGATGATGGCCTGCAATCTCATCTTCCTTGAATTGATAAGATTATGAATCATTTCTGCACTTTTCTGTAATGAGCTTTCTAGACCGGGGTATAATCGCCGGCTCAGGTCTATCACATAAACTTGTTATTGTAAATCACGCAGCGATAACCCTACTCTGTCCCTTCTGGGTTATGACCAGTTCGGGACACTTGCCCGTAGTGGAACCTCATCTTACTGATACTGTCGCGCCGACAGTATTCAGTCAGGTCCTTCTGGATAAGAACCCGAGTCTGGACTCTGACTGATAGCGAATGGTTGGGTTACGTAAGGTCGAACCCGTTTGGGAGAAAACTCGAGTCAGGGCTCTAACTGTTGTAGGTTTGGGCTCTCGAGTGCGGTTATAACGCTCGAATAGACTCTTCCCAGTAAAAACCCAAATCCGTTTTTTTTTTTTTATAGAGTTCACGCTCTTGTGGTGTTTATTGTCACACAACCTGGACAGGGTAGGAGATGGTTTATGTCGAAGATGTCTGTTCACTACTCTTCGGGGGGTGGTTGTCCTCGATAAGATTTGAGAGATTCGACTGAATTTGTCGCGTTGGTCGTAGTTTACAGTAACTTTTTTGTTTCCATGTCATGTTATATTGGAAATGCACACACAAAGTATGGATTTCGAAGTGATCTGATACTGCGAGTGTTATGCCTTCGTCAGCATTTTTTTATCATTTCTCATTCACAACTGAAATTGTAGCACAGTTTTTCCGTATAGGAATATAGGAATTGTTCTTGGATATGGACAGACATGAACTTTCCGCTTCGTGCTGTAACAAGCAGCAAAGGATTATTAAAAAACAAGACCCGACAACCAAATCAAGGATTGGAAAATGGAGAAACGTATTGGCTGTGCCGAAAAGAAAATACTTTGATTGCTGGTCTCATTCACGAGTATTCGAGTATATGTATGTAGATGGTGAATACAACCTCAGCTTGCATGCATTAAATGAATGAGCTGTGTTTTCAAAGCCCGAAAAATCTTGGTTTAAGTTAATGCGAAAGAGAAGGTCACCTCAATATTACACACAAGCAACTGATTAGATTTGGAGTTGGATGGAAAGTTTGTTGGTTGAGGCTTGGGCTTATCTCGGATATTAGTTACTTGTATAACACTTTACAAAAAGATTGACGGGCTTATTTTTGTATCCTTATTAAGACGAGAGCAAATCAATTTCGGAAACAAACCAATCGGGCACTCCATGTACCCGTTTTACCTATCGAAATTCAAATGAGAAAACATAATGACATAATTTGCTATACGATTTAATCCTCAGTTGTATATAATAGCTAGCGTTACCACGTCCGCTTCGCTGGACGTTTCGTTTATTTGTTTGCTAAATTAGAAAACATTTATTTTTTTTTTCCAATGAATTTATTGAAATATTTCTCTTCATTTCTTGTAACTTTTTTTCGTATATAGAAAACACTTGATGCACACCGCCAAAAATAAAATTACAGAGAATAAAGACATTTTTGTGTGCGATACCGTTGTGGTACATACAGCTGAGTACAAAAAAAAAATGCGTTCGACGCGCTGTGTGTTTATCTATGTGTGAGTATCGTTTGTGTTGAAACAAACGAAGCATACAAATGTACAAATTGTTAAAAAAAGTTCTTCATGTTCATTTACCTCTAATTATTATAAGTTACTCGTAAGTTCGAAAGGCATAGTCTTAAGTTTTTCTGTTTGCTTTAGAATGTCCCTATAGGCCCAGTAAGGTATTTTATGTTAAATGTTATTTAAGCTATTGTAGTTTTAAGCTTTTTTTTTCCTAGGGTAAGTTTTTTCTAAAAAAATATAAATAAAAAAAGTGATTCAATCAATCAATCATTGTTGAAAAAAGTTTGTTTTTCAATGCCTGGCGAAAGTATATTTTGAATGTACACATGTTCACACATAGCGTCCACAAAACATGGATTTCATAGCAAAGTAAATCACTGTTAACTGTAAATAAATAATGAATGCAAGACACTACTTAACGTCGTATGTTTTGTATTTCGATGTTTTGTTAACAGAATTTATGCCATTCGTCTTGAATTACATGTGTCCGTAAATATACATTTTGCATTTTCTTAAATGAAAAAGTCAATTTTTTTTTTTTTTTGAAATAAGGGCCTATGTCCTTCTCATTGTTCTTCAGAATAGTTTAAAAGAAAAACCAAGTAAATGAGTTGACTAAGTTGTATATATGTACATATATAGATTATTTCATCACCATTTAAGCTCAAACAGGTTGAGCTGGATTTAGCCGCTATGTAAGGTGTAACGCCGGTAATTCTGTAGCAACATTTCCTAGGAAAATGATTGTGTGATGTCATAAGTTATATTCATGGCTACGGGAAATCACTAACTAGCTCTCCAATTATCACTGAACAACAAAATAATAGCTTTGTTCTCCCACATAAGGAATATGTATTTTAATCTTCGTAGCCAAGGTATAAACGCACAATAAATAAAAAGTCGGAGTTAGCGCTTCTTTTTTTTTTAATATATATATTTATGATTTTCAACAAAAAGAAGGAATATTTACATATTATAATATTTATAATGGTTTAAAAGATTATGATTGCTTAGATCTTTTGGCTTTTCTGATGTAGGACAACTCCGGCTTCTCTTCTCCGGTTTCTCTAACGATGGACCAACAATAATCGGCAAGCATAGAGGGTTCCCATTTGCCCTTGTAGCGTTTTTCAAATGACGCGATGTCTTGATGGAACCGCTCTCCGTGCTCATCACTCACGGCCCCCATATTTTGGGGAAAAAAATTAAGATGTGATTGCAAAAAGTGTATTTTTAAGGACATTTTGCATCCCATTTTTTGATAAGCTTGTAACATCCTTTTAACGATATTTACATACTGCGGGGATTTATGATTGCCGAAAAAATTTTTGGTCACTTCTACAAAGGACAACCAGGCTCCAGGAGGAGCCAGGATATAAGCTGTTCTTTCAGGCCAGTGCTCTCGAGTGTAATGTTCCGACCGATCCCTACTATCCCATTCACACAAGAAACAACAGAATTTGGTATAGCCAGTTTGGAGTCCCAACATTAAAGCAACTACTTTTAAATCAGCACAGATAGCCCACTGAAAGTCTTTGTAATTTATTTTGTCTAAAACAAGTCTCATCACTTCATATGTCTCTTTTAAAGTAGTACTGTACGCTAAAGGAATGGATGGAAGTTTGTTACCATTATTTAGAAGCACAGCTTTTAAACTAGTCTTAGAGGATTCGATGAAGAGTCGCCATTCGAAAGGAACATGCTCCTGGCCTAATTTAACCAATAGGCCATTAACATCATTACAAAATACTAGGATTTCCTCTTTCGAAAAACAATCAACAACAAAACTGTGACGTTTGCGATATTTACATATGACGACTCCGGGTTCGAGTAAATTCCACTGTTTAAGTCGAGATCCTAAAAGTTCGGCCTTTTCTTTCGATAGATTTAAATCCCTGGATAGATCATTGAGACGCTCTTGGCTCACCAACACTGGATCATTGCTAGTAGAAGGCTCATGAAACTCTGGATCAGAGGACGAAGCTTCCGGGCTGTCTGCTGATGTCTCATTGTATAGTGATGAATGCGCTGGCAAATCTTCATAACGGTAAACAGGTTTGTCAACAGAACTCACGTTGGGTACTTTAAAGTATGTTTCTTTTTCATGTTTTGACCTTTGAGATCAGTGAGACAAAAATAGCAGTCAGTAATGTGATCTTTTTGTTCACGCCAAATGTCTGGTTTCGTAAAGGGCAGCGTCACAATTTTTTTATGAAACCAATCGGTTAGGTGATTGTAACAAGTTGTACAGCAGACATGTGGCACCCACGATTTATCTAGATTGGCAACTCTAATTTTAAAATAGTTAAAATAACACTCTTCTATATACGGAGTAAAAGACTTTTTTTGGCTATCTGTTGTGAACTTTCCACACACGTAACAAAATTGATCGGGAGAATTTATGCAGTTGCGTGACAGTTTTGTACCTTGACGTATTGCAGTTCGAACACGACTGAACTTGTTTTAATAGTTTGCTTATTTTATAAACTATAGCAATGAACAAAATATAAACATGGAGAATTCTCGCGAGTCATATATCTTGATAACGGGAACCATAAAAAACATAAGTATTATTATTTTTGTGGTTAGGTGTGGGATACCTAACAAAAACAATATACATCGCTTAGGTGGGAGAACCGTTGATGACTAGTGTTATTATTTACATGGAAGGAAGTTAATCTCGAACACTTTCAAAGTGCACCAAGTTAAAAATCAGCTATCTGCGGTTTGAACAAATATTAATTGGTATACGTCCAATACTTTAGTCTGCGCTCGTTAATTGGCCTTTCATATACTTGATATTTGAACCCTCCCATTATACATCAGATTTTTTTTATTTCAAATGGAATAAGTTCAAAGCTTCTAAAAACCGTCAACTTTTTATTGTTTGAATATGATTTGCACGTGTGTCGTTAAACCCCTAACACGACAACAACAATCGATTCCGTGCAGCAACATGTTGTTTCATTAAAGATTTCCGCCAAATGAACATCAGCTGGAGTGAAAACTGTCATGACAATTAGACCTACACACATCAATCAACCAAACAAATTGCCTTCGCTTCTTTCGCCCGTTTTATTCCATCCACCTGTTTAGAGTTGTGATTCTTTTTTCACATCCCTAATTTCGTAGCCCATTTATCGCCAATAATATCCTACCAGACACATACACGCGCTTATATCATATGACACTGATCCGACAGGGTTCACGGGCTGACGGGTTTTCATTGAACCCTGAAGGATGAATTTTTACATAAACATGAGCAGCGGGCAGGAAAATGACAACACAATGGTAATTTCCTGTCGATGATGATGCGTTAGGTAGTCGTTGATTGGTGGCTATTGCGGCAGTGTAAGCGTTGTCATGACATCATCTCTTGTGCTTGCTGTTTTGATACCAACGATGCTGTCCATTCAACCATAGGCGATCTAAAAGTGGATTTTGGCAATTTTGCAGATAGGAGTTTGTGACACTGAGTTCAGGTGGCATGTGAGGCATCGGTAATTTGACTTCGAGGGTGATTTGATGCGGGAAATGTCAAAATTGTTAGGACGAAAATAGCCAGTCCAGAGACGATTGGAGTTGTCATCTTGTTTTATTTTTTTATTTTTTTGTCAGTTATTGGAAAAAGTCTGGGCAATGCTTGGAATATCAGAGCGAATTTGTCAATGGATAATTGGCAGAAGTCAGGAGGTAATATTTGTTTTCGGTTCAGTTGGCCAATAGGCAGGATTACTCGTATAATGGAATTGTTTTTCGATTACTGAACCGAATGAATTGGAACCGATATATTTCGGGCAGTCGAAACACATTTTCTGTCTTCTCTATTCTGATTTATTGTATACCATTTGTTGAAGTTTTACTTTGAAATGCCACTGTGGTAATTAGATGGTCAGTGTACATTTTGTTCAAGAAATTTATTAAAAATGAGTTAATATAATCATCTACTGTATTGTAAAAGAGGTAATCAAACATATACTCATCTATTCTCAAATTACCAATTTACCTTATATGTATATGATGCGCACTTGAGGATGGCCAAAATGTCGATGATTCTCCTTAGACTCAACATACTTGGCTTTCGACTTTGGCTAACATCGTAGACGTAAACGCATTTTAAAGAACGGTAATAAAAAAACCTTTTCAAACGTCCAAGATGCGACCTCTTTAGACACTTTTCTAGTATTCTTCAAAGTAGATATTTTAGTCCTCTCATTTTTATTCTCTTCAGGTACATGCCAACTTCGGCTGACTCTCACTTGTGTGAGGAAAGTTTGTCCCAAAAGTTTGTTTGAGTCGAAAATATTTATATCCGACCATCACATGTTCTCATAAAGGTACCAAACAGTTGCTGGAACTTATTAGATATGTAGTGAGTTCTCCCTACCAGTCTTTTTATTACGAGACTTAGGTTCGATATCATATTGACGACATTAGCAGCAAAGCTAAATTCATTAAAAAGACTGATCGGAAAATAATCCATGGCTCATGTCAGTAAATTCCCTTTTTTCACTTCTGTTAGACCAATTAATTATCATATTTCCTTTGAAAATTGAAGACGCCTTCAACAATGTTTTGACTAATTCATTTAAAAATTCTTCAGACAGAGGTAGATAGTGCCCATGCTCAAAACCAGAATTACCCAATTATAATCAGGACACAGTCTCATCACTAAATTCATAAATAAAGGCGCTCCCCAAAATGTCAGATAGTATGTACAGGTGGACGGCGTAGTTATCCTAGTAGGTTCTTCATTAAAATAACTGAAATCACGCAGAGAGCTTGGGCTAAAATGCACTCTTGGGTCATTGACCCTGTTTGTCGTTATTACCAAGAGACCCCTATTTTAACTTCCAAAACCAGGTTCTATATTAGACCCAAAGCTCAACTGAAAACCTTTAGGTAGCTTTCTGTGCCTGCCGCAAAACTTTCGGCAAAAGTGGGGAGCTAAGCCCAAACTGACTCTATGGATAGGTGTACATACGAATATGTATCTGTCGTTGTCGTCCGTCCCGTTCGTATGGATGACTTGCTAGTTAGGCGCCCTGCATAAGCAAAAATTACAACCTAGGCATAATCATAATCGTCCAATGTCGGGATGTATCGATATCAAGAGATTCATAAGATCATGCAAGGCAAAGCTCTGCTGCCCTTGCCTGCGAATTTGACAATTGTCAGAAAAGATTAAAACCTACATATTAGCGATTTAAGTAGTATGATGCAACGCTGTTTTTCAGCCAGAGAGGAAATAAAACGTCGGACGCTATTCTCAGATTACCAACGTCTGATTTATATTGATGTTTCCAGATTTAAGCACAATGAAGGGTTAGGAGTCTCTTCTAGCCAACTGAAAATTTTCTATTGCAGTTTTAAGAGATCAAGGAAGCGTGTGAAACAATCAGTACAAACTGCCCCAACAACAAGATCATGATTATCTGCAATTACCGCTTTTAAGCTGGTGGAACAATATATCCAGGAAATCAAACGGACTGACAGCAGAATCAGGATTACTCTTCTCTGAGTTCCAGAGTGCTTAGGAGAGAATGAGAAAACCCACAAATTAGTAAACCTCTGGGCCAATACACACATCGAAATCGTGGCAGCCCTATTGGAAAGTTAACATACTCGTACGATCGTCCGATAGCGCCTCAGCCGTAGCAATTACAACTGACCGTAGCTGGAACAGCGGTCTGTTTGGGGCGGCTAATCTCCTGATGGGCAAAAGAATCAAATTCCTTAAGTTCAAATGCTAGATACCATCAACATCCCAAAAGATGCAACACATTTTAAACCGCACTTCACCACTAATTGTGGCTTGTTTGAGTCACAGACTTTTACTACCTATCTACCTATCTAACTAGAATGCTCACGGGGGTAAGCATGATCGCGATCAGCTGAACGTCGAAAACATAAAAAAGAGGCAACAATAGACGATGCCACATTCAGAACGACGTTGACGATCCTTCGCTAAGCCTTCCTGTTATGAGGGTGTACCTTCATAGTTCGCTATTCTGTTCCATCTTTTCTAGGTACATTCGTTTATACGACAATATAGCACGGCCTTCCTGGGGGTCTTTTTCCTATGGGTTCTCCATTCATTATTCTTAGAATTGTTCGTCTACTGTTTATTCGTTCTACGTATCTTACAATCCTTAATCTTGGCAATTTTATTACTCGGACAATACTTGGGACTGAGTAGAGTTCCTTGAGTTTTTGATTTTATAGTTTTCTCCATTCGCCTTTTTCTTAGTCCTATAAAGTCCTATATAAATGTAAGGCATATATTGAGCTTTATTTTTAGTTCTGTTGTAGAAGGTCGCGAGTTTGGATCATGGGCTGTAATCCAAATATGCCTTGTGGAGGGAGACTACATTAAGAGCCTCCAACCGTCCTCAAGTTAAATTGATGAATTTGAGAAAGAAATTTTTCGTTCTGAAACTTTATTCTAAAATAAACTGAAGTTTCGCTCGAAATTTTATAGTCTGCAAAATCGTTCGTAGATCTGCTTTAAACTTGCAGTATCAGACAAAAAATCCGATAACATGCTTATTTTTGATGAGGTCTGTTTTTGGTTATTCTTATTTCCCCGGGTTCTGATAGACCAGAGTGGCTCAGGTCTTTTCAATTTTTTTTATCTCCTGGAAAAGTTTGGTTGTTATAAGTTAAAAACTTTTATGACTTTTTGCCTATCCTTCATTATTTCTTATTTTCTCTTGATGTAGGGAATGATTAAATCTTTGACCAAATCTATCTCATACCGGTTTGTTACCATCTGAAAAGATCACAATTGCAAACTGGCAAAGTGAAAAAATAACACTCGAAATCGCAACAATTCACAATTGTCCCAGTGCCCCTATTTTTCATATATGGGATCCAAAAACTTTGAGAATGCATGAGTTATGAGCATTTTGAGAAAACAGAAATGGTCTTTCTTAAAATTATTGTACTTTATGTCATTCAGCCTCACAAATACGAGTAGAAGCAAGCAACATGACAAAAGTATTATCGGTGTGTAACATTTTAAGAATGTAGAATATTTTTCAAGATTAAGGTTAATAATAATAATAGTAGGACACAAAGCTATACTCATTATTTCTTTGCAGTGTTTTCCGTCAGTATAATATATCTTCCGACAGTTCAAATATCCCAGTAGCAAGCGTTTCATACCCCTATCAATATGAAGCCTGCGGCTTTAGTTCATTAGAATTCCTAATCCCATTCGATTTGTCGCCACGTTTGTTTTTGTTACAAATCTACTACCTAATTTTCGAATCACTTAAATCCCGTTTCTTTCCATCCGACATCCCTTGCTAAGACCATCTAACCTACAACATAATCCTTTATTTAAATCAGAACCCATTAAAAGGACATTGCTTATCCCTTTAAGTGAGTGCAAACACATTACCATACTCAAGTTGATTCCATTTGTATTGCGGACAACCTTGTCATTCTTCATTCCCTCCCCGCCCAAGAAGGACATTCACATTCTTGGAAAAGTTCGGGTTTTATCAATTAGAATGGCCAAATGGGGTGGCACTGCAGTAAGTCTTAGACTTTTCTTACGGATCTATCTGTCCTCTCTACTCGTCGTATATGTGAAAATTTAAAGCTTTTTTTGTGTGCGCTAATCCTCCTTACATACTCGTACATTAACTCCCATCCAACCAGAGTGTAGTAATCCCTTCGGGGGTGCCGACAAAATCTCACACAAAGGAACAACAGGATCTGCATTAGATATGGTTGAGTTAAAAATTAAAATTCTGTAGGTTATAAGGAGCAAGTTTTTAAACTGAAATTAAATTGGTTGTGATTGTCCTGCTAAGTGGTGAAATCCTTTTTTTTTTTTAATGTACTCCCTTCTACTCTGCCGTGTTCGGGTCAGAACACGATGGAAGGCTGGAAGACGAATACAGTGGTTGATGGGTGATGAAATGGAAAACCTTTTGCAATTTTTATGTCCACTTAAGCAAGTTTTGCCCTTTTTTTTCACATCCATGCTTCGGGGGGATTTTGTTCCTATTTTTTTCGTTACTTTTTCTTTATGCATGGGCGGGAGATTCCCCCCGTATCATAGAATAATAGGACAATCATAAGAAGGATGTGTAGTCGAATTCCCAGCCAACCAACGGATAATGAGTCACTTAATCCCCAATATAACAATGGAGCGTATATATCACAAAATTACGGTTATTTGTATAGGTGTCCTATCCTACCCAACAGCATAATGACAAAGCTTCCACAACAAATTGCCTCCACCGATGAAGTTGATTATCTTAAATTAGCCAATTAAAACAGAAGCTCGGATCGCACCTTAAGTCTTGTGTTGGTGCTCTCTATGCCACCAAGTAGCATGCCACCAGCATCGAAGAGGACAGTATTTTGTAGACAAAGCTAATTATCCTTTCATGAATTTTATAGCATACCGTTCGACTACTGGCAGCCACAACAAGAGAAGTGTCAGTTAACACCCCATGAAATGACTAGCTCCGTCCGTGGTCGTAGCATACCGAAAACTACACTGAGTCGAGACTATATCGCTCCGGTATTGCTAGTGGTAGTTTTACAATGGTGCGAAGAGGGTGTCGGAGTGGCATGATGAGAAATAATTTTGATATTAAACACCACATTTTAAGTTTATAATAATGAACGTACTTTGACTGGACATAGCTGTGGCATTCTCTGATTGAGAGGGTGCAGTGGAGGTAAAAGACGACTCTTCTGATTCATGGCGATTCATGGCGTAGCGCCATCCATTTAGATGCGGTGAATTTTAATTTTTCCTTATAACCTAACAAATTAGGAAAAAGGCAGAATAATTTCACTCTGTACTATGCCATTGGGAAAAGAACCAATAAGAATAGAATATACAAACTGCACGTGTAAAAATAATAATTCCTTGGATATAATTGATGAATTATTAGTATTATTATTATTATTACCGGCCATTTGAAACACTGAAGTTCAAAGCCTCGTTGATCATCCTTCGCCAAGTTTCCCCGTCCATTTTTCGCTATTCTGTCCCATCTCTATATTATCGTCCCATCTATGGCGCGGCCTTCCTGGCGGTCTTTTTCTTACGAGCTTACCCGTCGTTTTCGGGATAATAAAACAGTTTACAGTTTATTAATTAATTTTGAAATTATTACAATATAGATCTCGTACAATATATAATACAGAAATTCGATACATTGTACGAGTACATCTTACTTCTGAACAAAAAAGCCTTTTTTAAGGAAAAAAAACGAGAAAAACTTTCAATAATAAAACGACAATGGCATGAAAAGAGTTTCCTGGCATTCAAAAAGAATATGCGGCAAAAAACGCGAGAGCAAGGTATGCAAGGTTAAACGCTGTACGAAAAGGAAACCTGGCTAGATCAGGATTTTTGTGCAAGCATAATCCGGAGCTCGTTTCGGATAATGAAAATAAGGCAGTCCAATTGAGGAAATATTTCGATAAATTGCTGTATGTACATGGAGAGCCAGCAGCAATGGAAAACGGTGTTATCCACAATTAACAAGAAGTTAAATGGGCTCATCACAACTACATATACGGAACAATGAAAATATCCGTGAGGTATGGAAAAACACGGTCATCATTCCAGTACTTAAAAAGAGTGACCAAACACAATGCTAGAATTACCGAAAAATATCACTGCAACAAAATTGTTATAAGGTGTTGTCAAATATTATTCTTCAGAGACTAACATCAAGCGCATCAGTATGGCTTCAGGAGAGACCGCTGGACGAGTGACCAAATTTTCAAAGGAGGATTAAGAGAATGATATACCTTGTAACCACAGCGACTAGCATTAAAACGTCTTCTCGGATTATAAAAATAATACTGTATGCTACCATGAAAGTTTCTCTAGGAGAATGGACACCTAAACAAGAACTTGTTGTTGCAATAGGTGTATCAAATGTCGATCTAAGCAACATATGACATAATGCTAAATATAGTCATATCAATGATAACAAATAAACTCTTTTGGGGATTGCCATAGGTTGTGATCGTGCAAACACCTTTTTTTTGTCGCCTTGAAAATGTCGTAGTTTGTATCAGATAGGACCTATTTACGGGAAAATTTATTACAATAAATTTAGCTTATTCTACTAGCGATGAAAAGTGAAATTATCTCGGGAATCTCAAGTGCCAAAAATTATGGGTTGACCGTTTCTAATCACTAACCTCGCAACCAGTAAGCAATATGCACAGGAAGATTGTAATGCTATGTGTTTGGTCAGACAAGAAGGGAATTTTGTACCATGATCAGTTAAAACCTGGTGAAATTAATTTTGTGGATTGGTGCAGTCAACAACTGATAAAATGAAGCGAGTATTGAAGTAACAACTGCAAGATTATGCCCAAAAGTACGCATCAGTTATTTTCCAACGAAAAGACTATTTGGCGAATATCAAGTGAGAAGTTCGGCAGACCCCACAAGCGGACCAGTAGGAATGCAGTTAAGTGGGAAGGTTATGGTCCTACACTTCTGACCATAACAACGCCGGAGAAAAAAAGGAAAGAAGAAGATCAAGTGAGAAGTTCTGCCCCAGCCACTGCATTCATCATACTTGGCGTCTTCTGATTACTACTTGTTAGGATCGATGCAGACGGACTTTCGGAACAGCGATTTCAGTGAACAATTGGCTTGATGAATGGTTGATCCCAAAGGACGATTAGAGGTATTGGTATGGAATCTATCAATTGTAAGAAAGATGACAAAAATTCATAGCTAAGGATGTCAAATACCTTGATTGATTGACGTTGCTTAAATAAATGAGATTTTTTAGCAAGAAAATTCATTTAAATTTGTTAAATATTTGTACACAATTCGAATATTCAGCTTCTACGATACTTGAACTGAACTGGAATGTTTCGCTTAGTTTATAAAGGATGGTCCAACCATAATGCACGATGTTATTTGTGAGTCACACCTTAACGTAAAGTTTTTTTGCCCAACTTAATTAGACATTTCTTTGTTTCAGTGTTTGACAAATTCAACCATGGAGAGGTACACAATTGAGTAGCGCGTTAAGATTGTTCAAGCCTTTTACGAAAATGGGCGTTCAAATCAAAATGCATTTCGTGCACTTCGTGATTTTTTTGGTCAGCATAATCGACTAAATGTGTCCACAATCGGTAGAATTGTGCGCAAATTTCAGCAAAACGGGTCTGTAGGAAATGTGAAAACACCTGTGCATGCTCGCCCAGTTCGTTGCTGTTGTTCGCGATAGTGCGGCGGAAGGGCCGTCAAGCTGGACTCGTCGTCGTGCCCAACAATTGAACATCTCACGAACATCACTGATCCGAATTTTGAATAAAGACTTGAATTTACACGCTTACAAGGTTCAATTGACTCAAGAGCTGAAGCCTACTGACCATTTCAAGCGTCGTCAATACGCCGAATGGTTGGTTGAACAGACAGAAGTGAATGGTGACTTTACAAAGAAAATCATCTTCAGCGACGAGGAACACTTTCACCTCAGTGGATTCGTTAACAAGCAGAATTGCCGCATTAGGGCAAATGAGAATCCACGAGTGATTGTTGAAAAGCCGATGCATCCACAAAGAGTGACTGTTTGGTGCGGTTTATGGGCTGGCGGCGTCATCGGGCCGTACTTCTTCGAAAATGAGGTCGGCCAAGCAGTTACCGTGAATGGTGTTCGCTATCGCGAGATGATAACGGACTTCTTGTGGCTAGAAATTGAGGATAAAAGCTTCCAAAAAGATGGTACCACAGCCAACGAAACAATGGCTCGTTTGCGCGAGAAATTCAATGGCCGTGTTATCTCACGTCGTGGCGATTGGCCGCCACAATCATGTGATTTGACACCGTTGGACTTCTTTCTTTGGGGATATGTAAAAGAAAAAGTGTACGTCGATAAGCCAAGAACAATTCAAGAGCTAAAGGATGAGATAATTCGACACACTAACGACATTGAACCTCAATTATGTCTCAAAGTCATTGAAAATATGGGCCATCGGATAGAGGTATGCCACCGAAGCCGTGGCGAGCATTTGGTCGATATCTTGTTTCACACATAATTGTCATAGATCCTTCTATCATAATAACAAATATTAAGATATTCTCTGAAAACTTTTTGTTTTATTTACAATTATCATCGTGCGTTTTTGTTGGACCACCCTTTATATTAGTTATCCACTGGGCGACGGTAAAAGCTCGGACTTAAAGCTCTGACTCTTGTCCCTTGGTAGTCAAGGCGGTACCATTTAAATATTAAACTTGTTTACTACATTTCCATGTGATACCTACTTATGTATGTAGTTTAGTTTGAACTGTTCGACTTTATTCTAAAAATTCAAAAGCTGATGTATCATTTTCATTAGTAACTTTGCACAAATCTCCTTGCATAACGTCCTCCCACTTTGATTCAAGACTCATTGTTATTTTTGTACAGATGGCTTAAGTCTTAAATGCTATTTATAACGTCTTCAATGTCTTTGAATACTCCAAACTTCATTGGAGAAACATCGGAAGTGTATTCCATATCCGGCAGTTTTGGAGCCTAGTTTGGTATGCACTATGTCTACGTCTTCTCAATATTTGATTTTATTGATAATTTCCCTAGTTGAACAAATAAAAAGTGGAGAGGTCGTGTCGATGCCCATCTGTTTACTGCAATAGCCTTTTCTTGATCAAGACTTCGTCTGCATATTACCACGGCTTAGAACTTGTTATACAAAATCCAATTTTCATTACATCTGATTATAAATCTTAAAAATAATTTGGTGTCTTAAGCTTAACGATGCACAGATTTGCAGAGGTGCAGTTTGAACGTCTCGTTAAGTTTAGGAGGCACTTATGTGATGGGTTACAATTCCTCTTTTTCTATCTTCAACGTGATTTTTTATTTAAATTTGTTTTGATTCTACTTTTTAATTTTAATTATACTTTTACATTTTTATCCTATGAGTTCGAGTCATTATTGTTTGGACTATTCGTCCACAATTTATTCGTTCTACGTGCCTTACACATCCAAGTCTTCACGATTTTATTACTGTAGCTTGTGGCTAAATAGTTCCTGGAGTTCCTGATTGTGTAGTTTCCTCAATTCGCCTGTTTCTTTGTCCTAGTTCCACCAGAGATTCTCTTTGAAATCTGGCTTACAAAGATCCAAAATCTTTTTTCTTCCTTCTTAGTCAGAGCCCAGGTTTCACATCTGGAAAATATTTTTCTTATAGCAAGCCATAATGGCGTAAAATCTAGCCTAATTAATGTATCTATTCTAACTAGACAATTGGAGCTCGGCGGATACTCTAAGCTACAATTAAATGTCCTTCCATTACTATTGGGATATGCGATGTTTGGGTATATATGTTCATAAATCATTTATCTTATGTATACTAAGGAAAAATATAAGAAAACTTAGTGACATAATAATTTTCAATTTTAATGTAAAAAAATGACAATGAATTATTTAAAAAAAAAAAATTCTTTGAAGATTTATTTTTTTCTTGGTCGTAATTTAGTCGCCTGCCACTAGCGGAGCAGGTGAAGTGGTATTGGTGGTATTGAATCCGGGGAGATAAAGCTTTGTGTTCTCATAAAATTGAGAATTTAGAAGGTACTAGATATCAAATTGTTTTTCGTAGTAATTGCTCTTGCAATGGATTTCCGAATTTACTTTAGCAGGCTTGCTCCATTTAAATCAGGCATATTTTATAAAACCTCATTACTATAGAATTTTGTGTACTCCCTCCCATATGGGAGTTCGATACAAACTCACATACCGTGATAGACAAAAGTTTTCACACAGCCGTTTTCACACAAAACCAAAAGAAAATAGTGACTGCGTTCTTTTAGAAAAACAAATATTCAAACTTAAGCTTTTAAATATCCTAACAATAAAATTAATAACATAATACCCTATTCTGGAAAACAACAAAATATTTGAAAATACACTTTGTTGCCTTTTTAAACTATTTAAACTATAGAAACTGATCTAACGTGATGCCCAAATGTGCCAACTTAGAATTTTTGTAAATTTTTATAGTTATCCTAGAAGGCCTAGATAACGGCGTTCTAAACAGAATGAGATCCAACTTGTAAACATTTATTTTTAATTTCTATTCGCCACGATACCGCTGAATCGAGTAGTAGCTACGCTGCAATTTAATTGCAATGATTACTTTGGACCTGAACCCACAACCAAGACGTCTGCGTCCGCAATAACATGGCGAGGAGAACCTAAAGTATCACTTGTGAATATATTGAATACGAACAGCCTATTTGCTGGCGGACCCCACAAATGGACCAGTAGGAATGCAGTTAAGTGGGAAGGTTATGGTCCTACACTTCTGACCATAACAACGCCGGAAAAAGGAAAAGAAGAAGAAGAAGAACAGCCTATTTGCTGCTCTCTGTTGCAAACCATTTTTAATATCAAATACCTGGAAAGAAATTATATTGCAATTTTTGACACTGAACGGCCTACTAGACAGTATGTCGCAAAGCATAGACAACAGTGGTTGCCTTATGTAGAACCTACTGAACTTATAGAAAAGTCCCTTTAGTCAAAGGTGTCTCCCAGTCAATTAAACAAGCAAGCGTGTATTGGTTTTAATACTATAGGTAGTTGGTGCTAATACTAGTTGCTTCAGTTTCCTAATATCGGGTCTTGTCTGTCAGTAAACCTTCTCTACAATCATAAACATCCATGATCATTTGTTAAATTTCTGTTGTTCGGTGGAGAGGGGAAGTTTAAGGAGATTTCTTCGTGTGTCAGATTACCTTAACCAGTGCATCTTGTTGTAATTGTATCGAAACTGTTGGACAATTCTTGTACTTCTCGTAGTTATTTCAGCACGGCGCAATCGTCACTGTCATATATAAAAGTGCGAAAGCAATTTACCCTCTGTTCTTTCGTCTCAGTCAGTCGTAATCGTGCATCCAACAACAGCAGGTCTAGAAATGTAGCATCTCCGGGACTAGATGGACTGTCTGTAGCTTTTAAATCCTTCCTATATCCTACATTGTACAGAGTCCATCAATTAAGAAATCGGCTCACTCTGGGATTTGGTGTGATGTTACCCCAATGACAGTGTTTGTTGCAATAGGATCAGCCCGGATGGACATATACTAATTGTTTTGACGGATATTAACTGTTCTCTTCAATGCCTCGTATCATCCGCATCAACCGTTGCTTTTAAAATATTAGCTTAAAATTGCAGTTTTCGGGTTTTCACGTGCCTCGTCTCGAAGTTAATATCTCTCGAATGTAACTTTCAACACTACGCCCGTTTATCGCTACATCCTTAAATGCGTCATTAATGTTAATATCCCAGTTAAGTTAGACTCATAAAGCAAAACAATCCAAATACGACCGGCGACAGCATGACAAACAATTAATCAAAACAAATACATACTTGGCCTAATGTAGCTCAAGGCGATTTCTACAGATCTAGCGGTGTACACAAAACTCGTTTGATACTGTATATCTTTTGTAATAGGTACTCTGGTCTCTACATTTGTCTAATTAATGTTCAATATCTGAAAAGCACACTAACGAACTTAAACTGTTATTCAATAGGGAAATGACGACATTTGATATATTTCCGAAACTTGGTTTACTCGCTGCTTTCAAAATTCCGTCATTGCTCTGTTAGAGCGACGACCGTGTCTGCAGTCGAGGAGGCGGTGTTGCAATCTTTGTTAAGAAGAAAATAGCCAGCATATTAATCAGCAAATCGAGTCCCAACGATGGTACTGAGTACTTCCTGCTTGAAACTATCTGTGGGTACCATAAATGTCTCGTTAGAGTAATGGCTCACAAGCTGGCAAGTTTAAGGGGCACCAAGATTGTAACTAATATCATCCAACGCATCGGAGCTTGCTCTGAACATGTTATTTCTTCCGGCGATATCAACATTAATCTACTAACCCATAATTTACAAGTGTATCGTTTCAAAAACTACTTAAGCTCCAGCAACTTATATATAGGTATAGTCAACTCGACTCCCACCCAATTCAGTCCTACAATATTGTCAATAGGACTCATTTCATTAACTTCAAAAGTCAGTTTGATATTCCCGATTTCTCAAAGCACGATCTCATTATAATTTTCTATGACCTTAGCTTCAGTCAATCATTCAAACCGACTAAAATCAGCTGCGGAGAATATAAATCTGTGAACATAACTTCAATTTACATTCCTCAGCGCTAAGACTCATTAGGAATTACCTTGGAAATCGCATATGCTAACCGCAACTTCTCCATCCTTCTCAAAACCAAAACTGGGGCCCTTACTGTTTTCGCTGTTTACTAACAGCATTCCTGTTATTTTCATACATTGTAAGGTACAAGTTAAAGGATTCCCTGAGGGGGAATCCAAAAAAAACGCGAACGCCAGCCCGAAGGCTGGCCCAACTGTTCGACTTATAATTCAAACACGTACCTATATTATTACGTTATACTATTTATTAGGAAGATTCGTTCTAGTTTAAAGTAGGACTTAGTCGCGCTCGCCAGAAGACTACCACTCCCCAGTTCGTCGCTTGTGCTCATTGCCTCGCTCAAGTCTCGTCCCCATGCTGACTCAGGTGTTCCCGTCGTAAATCCGCAGTTCCCATGATCATGTTCGGTGCATATTCCTCGAGTGCTGTTACCTGATCGGGAATGTGTGCATGCTTCCTTAGTATGCGTGTATTGGCTGATACAATGATGGAACACACAAAGTAGAAAGAACCGTACAAAATGCTGATTCATCATTGCCCCTGGCGTTGGTCGATGGTGTTAACTTACATACATATGTACCCAGATGACTATTTATTCAGCTATCTATTTCACCTAAAGATAGATGCTACTATAAGGTTAAATGGGGATGTCCAGACCGTTACGATGATTATATAAACACTTTTGCTCAACTCCACCAAGAGCCAAGCCATTGTCATTGGTCGTACTTTCGAAAAATTAAGTAAATTCCCACCAACGGAAGCAAGATCGACTATTTAAGGATTAAAAGCCTTGGAGACATCTTAAATTAAGAGCTTCAGTTGGCGGATCACGTTACCAACTTAACAGGAGGATCTTACATCGACTTGCACGTGTTATGCTACTCTGGATATTGTTTTATAGTTAACATTAAATCAATGCTCGCCAAGACCCTTCTGATCCCTATTTTAACGCACGCACTCTAGCGTTTAAGCAATCGCTTTCATAAGCACACTGCGCTTCGTATACAGATTACGGCGACGACATCACATCTTGACCTTCACTAAAACTCTGCTTTCCCTTCCTTAATTTTAGGATACAAGTCTTCCTTTTTTAATTCAAACATTGTTATTACCTAATTTTAGCTACACGGTTACAGAAAAACAGTCATTTAGGTTAGGCTGATCTAGGTGTTTCTATTATATTAAAAATTAACAAGCTTAACTACGAATTAATTAAGTTTATCGTGGCTTTTTAACCTGTTCAAAAAATAAAAAAAAACAAATTCATTCATAAGATACCTGGTTTACCGAAGTGCGTGCATAAATACGACGTAGGCGATTAATGTCTTTGTCATATCAGTTTTAAACTGATTTCAATTCATGCAGGTTCTCATAATTAAGATAAATAAAAGATGCCGACTTCACCCATGCTATATGGCAGCGAAATGAGTTTGGAAACCCCAAAGGCGTCGGTTAATTGATATTCTCTTAAAGTGTGTGGGGCGAATTTAGAAATTTGGTTAAGTGTGCGTTCCTCTTTAGCACTCCATGGGCTTGTTGATCACATCCGCCTGTTCACATTTTAAGGCTCCTAAATCAGCGAAGGTATCTGTAGCAGAAATGCTGGAAGTGCACGCCGCCTAACACAAAACTCTTAGCCGGACGTAATCTATAAGAGAATTCGAGTATATGTAAAATCGATTTATATTAGACTACATATGTACATACATAAAAATGTGGTGAAATGTCAGATTTAAAATACGTCAGGGGAGTCAATTTGAATCGACCGTTCATTAACTCCAGCCGCATGCGTGAAATAACTAAATCGAAATTCAATTAAACAAATACAAAAACTCTTCGACTAATCCTGATCGATAAAAAAAATATCTCCCTCCTCCCTAAAGCTGGCACTGTCATCACCAAAACGTCAAGCCTACTGTTAACAAAAAAAAGTACAATATTCATTCTCATCCTCACAGGAAAGCGATCCTAAATTCGTAAACAACTTAATTGTCAAAATGAGAAAAACGTTGCCGCACCCTGACTCACTCAGCTCAAGTCACCGAAATGAAGATTCCTTGCCTGAATAAATTATTCCACCTCCTCAATTATAAATACCAGATCCATTGTCATTAAAACGAAAAACGAATGCCAAGTGAACCAACAGTGGCTGTGTCACCAGAACGCACCCCATTCGGTACACCCCAGCCACTTGGCAGTAAACTCCTGATCCTTTTTGCTTTGGTGCCACTGATGATTGTGTCATATATGTAGCAGCAAGATAGAATTATGCAGATCCGACTTTTCCGCATATCTACCCCTAATCCCCGATCCCATTCGAATCTAATGTGAGATATATGGGTTCTGTGTCAGTTACGACCATAAACGCACACTGCGATTCTCAGCTTTCGTAGTGACAATTGCTCCTCACTCTCGACAGGTTTTAAGGACTCTATGATGCCGGGAGGATGTTAAGTCAAGCGGAAAATTTTAAATTTGTTCCTCACTTTGACAACAAAAACACTCAATTATGTGAAAAACGGATTTCTTAATCCGATTGGCAGATACATCGTTTATTCGGAATAAAAGTTCTGATGGAATTGGACAATTTCCAAAAGTAATTTCATTAAACATCTCGTATCTCGGGCTTATGGAATGGACAACGGACAGAAGTATCATATACGAGTACACGAGAGTAGTATATGATGTGTACTGATGGACGACGATGAATGCAGCTTGAAGTTTTTTTGTTACGAGTATTTCGAACCGAGATGTGGCCGATCAGATAGTATGAGCATGCACATTGTCAACGCGGCTTATTTGTGATGGGACTGGCGAATATTTTGCTTCAGCAATATGCATGGTATATGTGGATGGAAAAGAACTTTCTCCTTGTTTTAAAACTTTTTTTTATTTTAAACGATTCTGTATTGTTGGGTTTCAAAAATTCATCACGGTAGAGCCATAAGGTCTTAGGCATTAATTAAGGTCTCACACACTCTCTAGAGTTTTATGAAGACCATGTTTTATTATTCAGGGGCTGGGCGTTATCAAATATAATGGCATTTGGTACGTGAGCTGATGAACATGATGCTAATGAACCGTTCACAATGCGCAGAGGCTCTCCAGAAGTCTCTTGTGTTTTTTTGTTAGCTTTAATACACATACGAGTGAATGAGGTACGTGTATTTGACAAAAGGGATATAAGGTTAGGTTAGGTATCTTCCCTCCGTAAAAAGCAGTGTGGATCACATAGTAGTCTAGGTCGGTCCATTGTGCTACCACTTGAGATATTTTGTAGATCTCCGTTTCGGAAAGATCCCCTAGTTCATTATTCTCCCAGAAATCGTCTTCTTGAGGAGGCTAGGGCAGGGAATTACATAGGAAATGGATTGGAGAATGTTACTGCAGTAGTCATTATATGGCAGTCCTAATATTGTGGCATATTTTCCTAAAGCGCAATGCCCTATTAGGACTCCGATTAGGCTGTTTATGATCTGCCTGCGTATTTTTAGCAGGCTTGTAGTTTCGTTTGCCTGTTGCAGTGTTTGTTTCAAGATTTTATATTTTTGCGTGTCTATTGGTGGGTGGATTTCCAGCCGAGATCTCCAGTGTTGTGTCTATTTTTGTTAGTTCGTCGATCTTACAGACAGCCAGTTAGCGGTCTCACGAATTGCCCTTAGTTCAGTTTGGAATGCGCTACAGTGGTTCGGTAGTCTAAAGGATTGGCTGATTTTTAGGGTCGGTGCATATGCACCTGCACCCACATTGTTGTGGGAATTGTCGTTTTATAAAGAATCTTGAAGTCAAGGGTCGGGATTAAGTAGTCCGTGACTTCACTTAGATCATTGCTTTGGCGTACAATACCAGCGTGCCCTGTTTCGGAGAACTTCCAATGAGCCGATTCCATAAGTCGCAGCGCCGATTTCTTTGCTTTTTCCTTGCCAAAAAGATTCAAGGGGAGTAGCTGAAGCATCGTTTCGAGGGCTGCATTCTGGGTTGCTCGCAGTGCCTCTATTATAGCGATGCACGCCATCCTTTGAACTCTACTTAGAAGTTTGCAATAGTTAGACCTGCACAGTGCCGGCCTAGGCTAAGCAGCCGTATATTACCATAGGTCTAAAAATAGCGGTATACAGCAAATGTGTAGCACCCCATCTGGTGCGCAAGGCTATTTTGCAGGTGCATAGTGCAGTTGTTGCTTTTGTGATGCGTTCTTCCGCATTCAATTTCCAGTTGAGCTTCCTGTCGAGTATCATGCCAAGGTATTTGGCGTGGTCTGCGAACCTAAGGTAAGTCCCATCAAGTTTTGGTGGAGTGATTTGAGAAATCTGCCGTTTTTTTGTGAATAACATTAGTTCTGCTTTGGAGGGATTTATTCCAACCCCGCAGCTTTCTGCACAATTGGCCAGTTTGCCCAGATTTGTTTCCATCAAATCTCTGATTGTTGGGAGATGTTTCCCTCTGATTGCTAGTGCAATATCATCTGCATACGCAATGACTTTGTACCCGCTGTCCTACACTGATAGGAGTATTTCGCTCACAACTAGCACCCACAATTGCGGCGACAGCATTCCTCTTTGTGGTGCGCCATGTTTTACTGCCATTTTTGTGTAGTAGCAGCCGACTTTCGAATAAATCAACCTATTTGAAAGCATTTGTTTAATCTAAAGTATTATATTACCATTAACCTCTAGATTTCTTAATGCAATGGTGACGGCTAGTGGTTTTATGATGTTGAGTGCTCCTTCAATATCGAGGAAAGCAATCATGGTGAATTCTTTGTTGAAAAGTGGTTTTTCAACGGTTCCAACTATAGTGTGTAGTGCTGTATCTACTGATTTCTCCTGACAATAGGCATGTTGCGATTTCGAAAGGAGGTGTAGGTTTTCGCGAATGGGTCCACAGGTCCCTCTAGCGTCTATAGAAGAAAGGAAGAGAGACTGATTTTGTAGTTGTGTGGGAGGTTTTTCCTGCTTTTGGTATAAATGTAACATTTACTTCCCTCCAGGATAGTGGTATGTAGCCCCAGTCTGGATGAGAATAATACCAAAAGCCACGGTTCGAAAATGCCGTAAGCACGTTGCATCTCTACCGAGTAGATTCCATTCGGACCTGCAGATTTGTATGGAAGGAAGCTATTTACTGCCCATTGGAGTTTCCTTTTGCCTACTACTTCCTTTGAAATGAACGGAAGACTCGGTATGAGGTTCAAAATTGAAGAGACTAGCCTCTGCCGCATCGGAAATGTGTGTATTTGGCAAGAGTTCTAATGACTCTTCGCTAGTCACCGTTGCGGTGCCATCTGGTTTGATATTTAGGACGGGTATAGTGAGAGCCTTTGACAGTATCTTCCTCACTCTACTTGCCTCATTATTTTCTTCTATTTATGAGCAGAAATTGCACCAGGATGTCCTTGGCGCTTTTCTTATCTCACTTTTATGTATATAGTCTGAGGCTGTTCTTTTAACGGTTAAAGTCCTCTGTTCTGTTTTGTTTTTTTTTTGCTTTATTGAAAAGCCGTCTGCTCTTCTTTCTAAGTGTACCAAGATCAGCAGACCACCGTGAAAGTTTGGTTCCCTTTGGTGGTCTACTACTTAGGCAAGACTTTTGAAGGGATTTGTTCATTGCTCCTGTAAATTTAGTTGCCAGACGTTCAATGTCTGCATGAGACTTGGGGTTACTTAATTGAACTGGGTCAAGGACGCCTTTAAATTTAGCCTCATATTTATCCCAATTGATCTGTTTAGGATTCCTAAAGGGTTTTTTAGGTGGGATCTCAGAGTTTAGATGGAAGTGAATGTAGCAATGATCAGAGAAGGAACTCTTTTCCGATAACAACAGAGATATTGGAAGAACTGGATACCAAAGTTATATAAGGCTACGAATGTGAAATAAATTTGCCTTGCCTTACATTTCCTTCTATAACATAGGGGAATTGATAACTTAATTGGCAGTCCAAATGCTGCTCGAAGAGCTACCAGTAAATTTAATTCGGCGATAGACAAGTTGTTAAGAAATTCTATAAGGTTTTTTATTATTTGCTTTAAAGTTTTTTATAATTGAATTTAAACGTTATCACTTTCTATTGTATTATATTCATTCAGCTATTATATTCATTCATCTAATACATTCATTCAACTATTACATTCACTTACCTATTACATTCTTTTATAGTAATTGTTCACATTGCCATTTGTCAATAAATTTACTCACTTCCTATTGAATTGTCAAACGCAACAGTCGCTTTTTCCTTTAAGTCACGTTTTTGTAACAGGTTATGGGCCCAGAGCCGTAACCAGGAATTTTAAAACAATTACTCGTAACTTGTCCGTTTTTAAGTATAACTGTATTTTATAATGAGTAATTTTTCGGGAAAAATCTCATTGTTTAATGGGGAAAACTTCGGCACATGGAAGCATCAGATGCAGGCAATTTTACATAAGAGCAGGCTGTTAAAGGTGGTGACTGGAGCTGAAAAGAAGCCGGAAGATGCAGCGAAACTGGAGGAGTGGAAAAATAAAGATTTGGATGCAAGATGTGAAATTATTATTTCTATGGAACCGGCACAGGTATCGCTGGTAAAAGGAATAAGTACTTCGAAAGGAGTGTGGGATTTCCTGGAGGAAACCTATAACAGAAAAAGTACGCGACAAAAAGTAGAGGAATTCCTCAAGTTAATTAATCTAAAAATGCATGCACATATAGAAATGGAAGTTCATCTGATTAATTTTAATTTAATTGTTGATCGACTACGGGAGATGAATGCCAAATTGGACGATGACTTGTTGGCTGTTCTGTTGCTGGACAGTTTACCTGAAGCATATAAGGAACTCCAAGCAGCTTTTGACGCATCGTTGGAATTCCCCACTATGGAAGTGCTGGGTGCCCGCTTGCTTGAATTTGCTGATAAAAAAAGGGAAAACAGCGAGGGAAGAGATAACGCGTTGAAAGTAAGGTTCAATTCAAGGAAACGTGAACAACGACGTCCAGGTATGTCAACCGCTGTTTTTAAGTATAACTGTCATCGTTGTGGTCAAAAAGGACATATGAAGAAGGATTGTCATGTGAATTTAGCAAAAAATAGGTCACATAGGTCAAATTTTTCAAATGAAGATTTTCTAGAAGATAACGGATTCATGACATTGGAAATTTTAAGGGAAAAGAGTGATGTAGTCCAGGCCGTTACTCATACTGTTAAATCCGTTAAGCAAGATTCGGAGAAAGACAGTTGGTACATTGATAGTGGTGCTACCTCACATATGTGCTGTAAGGAGGAGCTTTTTACAATTCTAAATAAAGATTATACGGGTGCAGTTCAAGTAGCAAATGATAAGCTTTCTGAGGTTAAAGGCATAGGAACCGTAGCGGTAAATGTTAATTTGAATGGTAGTCCGAAAACTGTTTTATTATATAAAACACTCTTCGTACCTGAGCTTAGAAGTAATTTGATTTCTGCGAGTAAAGCTACTGACAATGGATGTAAGGTTGTAATGAAAGGAAAACATGCAGTTATTTGGAAAAATGAAAAAATTCTAATGAAAGCAGTTAAATCAAACAATCTATATTTGATCAATTGTTTAGGAAATGTTAAAGCATTTAGTGTATCACATAAAGAAAATAACTTAGAACTATGGCACAAACGTTATGGCCATCTTAATATACAGTCGCTTTTAAAACTCAAAGATCACCAAATGGTACTAGGATTACCCAATTTTAATAAAACGCCATTTAACTGTGTTTCATGTATAAAAGGGAAACAAACTAGGCTATCCTTTAAAGCTAAAACCGAAAAATCGTCCAATGATTTATTGCAACTTGTCCATACAGATTTATGTGGGCCTATGTCTGTTGAATCTATAGGAAAAAAAGTATATTTTGTTACATTTATTGATGATTGGTCAAGAAAAGTTTTTGTTTATTTCTTAAGGAAAAAGAGCGAGTATTTGAAAACATTTCAAAATTTTAAAATATTAGTAGAAAATCAAACCAATAAAAGAATCAAAGTACTCCGCAGTGATAACGCGTGCGAATTACTGAGTTCAGATTTTTCTGAATTTTTAAAGGACAATGGCATAAAACATCAACTATCAGCCGAATATACACCTCAACAAAATGGTGTAGCGGAGCGTATGAACCGAACCTTGGTTGAAATGACGAGATGTTTTATGATAGAAGCAAATTTACCAAAATATCTATGGGCCGAACTTATCCATACATCCGCATATATATGTACGTAATCATTGCCCAACATCGCTCAATATAAATAGAATACCTGAGCATTTGTGGACCGGAAGAATACCAATCGTAGGACATTTTAGAAAAATTGGTTGTCGAGCGTTTGCATTAAATAAAACTATTTCTAAATCTAAATTAGATGCAAAAAGTGAGGAATTTGTTTTAGTTGGCTATTCAGAGGAATCCAAGTCATATCGCTTATGGAAAAGGGGATCACAAAATATTGTTAAAAGCCGAGACGTTCGTTTCATAGAGGACTCTTCTAAAGAGCAGGTCACCGATAGTTCTTATGAATTTCTATTAAATGATCGGAAGTCAAATGACAATATGACGGATAAGATCGATTATAAAGGCGATAAAGATGATATAAAGGAAAATGAAGAAATAGAAGAAAACAATTTTGAAAATATACTTTCGGAATCTGAAAATACTAGAAATGAAATTAATGAAAATGAAATCATGAAACCAAAACAGGAAAATGTAACGAATGAAAATATAAGGGATAGACTTAGGCCGCGGCATCATTTAAAGAATGTAATTGAAGTTGCGCTCCAAACGAGTTCATTTTCAGATCCAATAAATTTAAACGAAGTTCATAACTCGCCGTATGCTATCAAATGGTATGAGGCCATGGATGAAGAGTTTAACTGTCTTATGAAACACAATACTTGGACTCTATGCGATTTGCCAGTAGGACGTAAAGCCATTGGATGTCGATGGGTATTTCAGTCAAAACGCAAACCAGATGGGGGCATCGATCGTTGGAAAGCTAGGTTGGTGGCCCAAGGCTATTCTCAAAAATATGGAATTGATTACATGGAAACGTATGCACCTGTTATTCGACAGAGTTCACTTCGACTTATCTACGCCTTATCTGTGGAGAATGATTTACAACTTCATCAGCTGGATGTAACAACAGCTTTTTTAAACGGAAATTTAGAAGAAGAAATTTACATGAAACAGCCAGATGGATTCGTTGATATGAGTAAAAAGGATAAAGTATGTAAACTAAACAAAGCTATATATGGATTAAAACAAGCAAGTAGGCAATGGCACAAAATTTTAGATGAAAGTTTAAAAAACTTGAATTTTAAACAATCAAATTATGACCAATGCATATATTACAGAATTGACTGCAATGAGATTACAATTCTCGGAATATATGTGGATGATATTGTTGTTGCATCCAATAGTAGTAATATTGTTCAACAAGTCAAAAACCATCTTTCTAAAAGTTTTGAAATCCGTGACTTAGGACAACCAACATTTTGCATTGGATTAGAAATTGAAAGAACTCCTGAAACTCTCTCTATTTGTCAAACACATTACATCAATAAAATTTTATCAAAATACAATATGCAGAACAGTAAATCATCTAAAATACCTATGCAAGTTAAGCTTAAATTGGAAAAGGCACCTATTATACCTGGGGAGCGAGTAGCTGTCGACGTACACAAATATCAGGAGTTAATTGGATCACTCATGCATCTAGCAGTATTTAGTAGACCAGATATTGCTTTTAGCGTCAGTTCTCTAGCTCAATTTTTACAAAATCCGAAAAAACAACATTGGAATGCTGCACTTTATTTATTACAATATTTAAATTCTACAAAAACCGCCAAAATAGTTTATAAAAAGGCTTCATCTTTTTTAAAGGGTTACGTCGATGCTAGTTGGGCCGAAGACTGTAATGATAGGAAATCTCAAGGGGCATTTTGTTTTCTATTTGCAGGGGCCGCAATTAGTTGGGAGTCGAGGAAACAGCGTACCGTAGCAACATCTAGTGCCGAGGCTGAATATATCGCACTCTCAGAGGCAGCAAAGGAAGCGTATTCACTCCGTTTTTTACTCAAGGAGTTGAATGTTAAATGCGATGAGCCTACTACAATATTTTGTGACAGTCAAAGCGCACAGCATATAGCTAACTATGGCGGAAAACATTCCCGAACAAAACACATTCATTACAAATACCATTTTATAAGAGAAGCAATCGAAAAAGGGGCAGTTCAAGTTAAATACATTCAAACAGATCAAATGCCAGCTGATGCTCTAACCAAGGCTGTTCCTAATGATAAACATCGATACTGTTTCACTACTTTGGGAATGCAATTTTAAAACTTATTAGCTTCAAAATTGAGGAGGAGTGTTAAGAAATTCTATAAGGTTTTTTATTATTTGCTTTAAAGTTTTTTATAATTGAATTTAAACTTTATCACTTTCTATTGTATTATATTCATTCAGCTATTACATTCATTCATCTAATATATTCATTCAACTATTACATTCACTTACCTATTACATTCTTTTATAGTAATTGTTCACATTGCCATTTGTCAATAAATTTACTCACTTCCTATTGAATTGTCAAACGCAACAGTCGCTTTTTCCTTTAAGTCACGTTTTTGTAACACAAGTATTAGTTATTAAAAGTCTGCTCGATGCCCCGATTGTTCCAATGCTGCGAACACTGCGTAGTGCGCATACTAGTTGCTAAAAACGCATTTAACTCGGCCGACTGTTCCCAAATAATGAGATTGCCCGCAATAACAAAAACGTTTTACTATTTGCTTAGGTTAATCACTAACTTGTTTCCCAACCAGAAGGTATATGACACAGGCGCACAAGGTGTACTACGTCTTCACAGGAGTACCTCAAAGTTCCATGCGCCTTTGTGTTGGGTTCCCTCTACGCCTCCTCCTCCATCCATTCGCTATGGAAATAGTGTTCTCCGACTTTAGTTACCAGAGGGGGTAGATATCATCAGTTGCGCCAACGACAAAGCCATTGTAATCGTTTCAAAATATATTCACGTAGTCCAGTCAGCCAGAAACACAGTGATATCGGAGATCAAGCAGTGGCTTTAGTCTATAAGTTTGGAACTAGCCAACCACAAAACTATTATCATCATAAGCGAAAAAATGAGAAATATATCAGCGCCCGAGTCAGCGACCATTATATCCGATTAGAGAAAGCAATTAAATATTTGGGAAAAGTAGGCCATGGCTGTAAATGGCGCTCTCCAGAATTCTACTGAATGTGTGTGGCCGACTTCTAAGATCCTCAATTCTGTTCTCTTATCTGTCCATGCGAAATCCCTCAGAACAAAATGCAATCTGCCGGCAATTTTCAACAATATACCGTCCTTGTACGCTAAGGACCATAACGAATTAACGGGCGATATTCGATGAAGTAGCATTTATTATTACTTGAATAATCCCCGTTAACATCCTCACGAGTGAGATGAGGAGCATTTAATCCGGAAGTCCGCCCATGTCGACTGAAACTGACATACTAAGGAGAACCAAGGAGAAACAAAGGGCGCGCTCAATTGTTCTGTGGCAAACCACTAATGGGAGAAGACTCACAGCCTGGTCCCATAAATTGAAGTGTAAGTAACAAGAAGACAACTACCACCTAATGCAGTTCCTCTCTGGTCACGGGGTTTACCGCAATATGACTTAGTCATGATAACTCTCCTTATTATCCAGAGTGTGATACGGGTAATGGTATCCATGAGTAACGCTAAGTTAAATTTAACTCATTCATTATTTTATACAGTACAAGGCATGTCAAAAAAAAGGGTTACTTTTTACTTTTCTCAAAAAATATTTATTTAATCGCCAATTTCTGTTTTGCTTTCATCAAACTAATCTCATCTATGTAGATATAAATCACTTGCGCTCTTTATTATTTTGCTTTCTTTATTATATGCGCTTTATCTGGTCGCAAGTGGTCAAGTTAAGTTAATCTGGTGGCTGAGACATTCTCACGCCAATGTGTGAGCAGTTGAATTATCGTGATAAAAAAAACCTCGTTTTTTTCTTACAAATCTGGAGGTTTTCTCGTATTGCGTCACGCAAACGGCGAACAACTTAAAGGTAATATTTTTTATCGACCTTCTGGAAAGAATTCATGATGAACCACGCTATTGTAATCAAAGAAAATATTAAGCAAAAAGTTCACATTTGGCCGAGCTAGACGTTATTTTTCCGGTCTTGGCTGGCTTGGCCGCTGTCATTGGTATGATTGGGATTTGGTTTAGACGTCATAACCGTACAACTTAGCTGATACAGGTTTCATGCCCAAAATATCTAGAAAATTCTCTTGGCATAAGCTAACCGATATGCCAATATCCACAGCAACTTCTCTGGTACTGACTCGTTGATTCTTTATAACAATTTTCTTTACTGTTTTAACGTTTCCATCCATGGTTACGTGCTGGGGCGTTCAGGATGGGCATCATCATTAACGTCTTCTCGGCCTTCTGTGAGGAGACTGTACCACTTATAAACATTTTGAATTTACCCAGAGTAGGCTTGCCAACTGTCACAGTCAACATTTCTTAATTTTATTGTTCATGCAAAATTTAAATCAGATTCTTTGATCGATTTTCTTTACAGCAAAAAATCGGGAAGCACCACAAAAAATAATATTTATCTGTGAAAAATTAACCATATTATATATACAATATATATTTATGTTAACATGTATTAGGGACATATAATACACATATAAACAAAAATCTAATGTACTAAGCAAGCGAAATTCAAAAGTCACTTTATTTGTTTGAAGAAACCACAGTGTTTAAGAATTTTTTTTCGGATTGAAATACAACACGGGTTGTGCAAAAACGGATTATTGCTAGTGAAGGGATGGGTGGACCTAGAAAAGATAATGCCGAACAGGGAAACAGAAAAACATTCCATCTGTTAGCTAGACAAAGCCAATCTGCTAGCCGCACATTTTGCAGCCAGCTTAACGCTCCCATATTGCACTTTGTCTCCGCCGTAAAATTTTCCATGGTACAAATCGCTCTCGCACAGTTGTAAAAGTATTTTAGGATCTCTCAGTAGTATTCCCCCAATACTACTGAAGAGGTGTTCTTCTACGCTGGTAAAACCACTGCGTAAGATTTTTCATCTTTCCTATTCTGGTCTATGTCCGAGTAGATAGAAAACAGCAACCGACCCATAGCACTAACGTCCATTCTTTCTAAGGTCATGGAAACGCTGTAAAGCTTCCGCAGCAACAGGTCCACGGTTGATTGGATATCTCACCGAAAAGTGGAACCAATCTTGCACATTTGACAGATGAGTCTCTTCTTCTCTGGATTAGAAATTACCTTTCGGGCCGATCAATTCAAGTTGTTTTGGACAGTTTCAAGTCTGATATTCACAAAATAAAGAATGTTATTCCCAAGAGCTTTGTTTTGACACCGACACTCTTCCTCATTTTTATAAATGATCTCTTAACTGTTACTTCTAATCCATTACACTTACGTTCCTACTCTTTGGCCGTAGAACTGGAACGGCAACGTATGTTAAGCACATTACCTTGACAGCATAATTAAACGAGGTATAAATAATAGAAACCGAAAAACTTTCCATTCTTGGTATGTGTGCTAATAAAACTCTTAGTTGGAATGACCACATATTCTATGTCGCCAAGAACTCTGTAAAATGTCTAGGTTTCCTCAAACGATGCAAGAAATATTTTACCCCCTCTGATCTGTCTTCAATTTACAAGGCCTACATCCCCCCAAGGTCATATATGGTCTGGTGCTCTCAAGACCTCTCTGCACCAGCTAGATGGAATTCAAAAGCGAGCGATAAAACTCATAGGAGACAACAATATCGCGAAGTTAATCTACTCACTCGAACATCGACGTAATGTCTCCTCTCTTTCTCTGTTTTATAGTTATGTTAACAAACAATACTCAAGTGAGCTAGCCAATTGCATTCCTCCCCTTCAAGAATTTAACCATAATACACGTCTCGGTCAGAATGCTCATCAGTTCACCCTCAAGCCTGTCTTCGGACTCATAGTCAAATTAAGAGACTCGTTTTTTAGCCGAACCCCACGAATATGGAATGTTCTGCCAAGCTCAAGTTTTCAAACTCATTACAACATTTAAAACCAATATGCACCGGTACCTCCTTTTCCTCTATACCTTCAGCCTATGCTGACCCCTCGCGTATGCGTCAATTATAAAAAACAAGAAAAAAAAGAACAGCTTGGTGAAGGGTTATCTTCGAGGCTCTGAACTTCTAAGTTTAAAATGGCCGCCAATAATAATCACCCCTATTACGTTTGTCGGGAGTCGAAAACGACTTGAGTCGGATGTCGAGTCGGGTCGATGGAAAATCTAGATTCCGTAGTTCATTCGACCGACTAGACATGTACTAGATTTTTTTTCCGGCTATCAGTACAATTTTTTGTTTTTTGACAGCTCACAAGCGAAATTTCGTGTTGTGTGAATAAACGTGTCTCTTTAAAAGAATTAAAAATAAATAAGTGTCTCTTTAAAAGAATTAAAAATAAATATGTTTAGTATTGGATATATTATTAGTAGCAGCGACGACGAAGAAGAAGAAAATAAAAATAAATTACTACTTCTTAATAGGAAAACGCTACGAACCAGGGCAAACCTTTTCGAATTACCGGACACAAAGTAAGTCTTTATGATTAATAGTTAAACCAAATGTAAATCTGAATTTTTTAAAATAGGTTCGTGCAATACTTCCGGATCACGAAAGAGTCATTTGGTCGTATTCTTCAGCAGGTGGAAGCCAAACTGTGCTCGAAACGAGTTTCGTCGATTCCTGCTTCAGTGAAATTGGCCACTGCTTTAAGAATATTTGCTGAGGGTGGATATCAGCACGGTGTTGGAAATGATTTTAATTTGGGATTGGCGCAACCAACCGTCAGCAAAATATTTGGAGAAGTGTGCAATGTTTTGGAGACCGAGTTGTGCCCCAAGTGGATTTCTTGGATTACTTCGGAGCACGAAAAAGAAGAAGCAAAATTATCCTTTTTTGAACGTGGTGGTTTTCCAGGGGTTATTGGTTGCGTTGACGGTACGCACGTATCCATTATAACTCCAGGCAAGGAAGAACAACATATGTTCTTAAATAGAAAGGGCTTTTATAGTCTTAACGTCATGATCGTAAGTATTTTGTTTTGTGAAAATGATTTAAAAAAAAAAATAATAAATTTAAGGTATGTGACCATAAGATGCGAATAAGAGCAATAGATGCCTTCATTATGGCTAAAATTGCACATTGCAAGTGAAATAAAACTAAAAAAAAATAAATTCTATACTCGAACACAGCTTGTATCACATATGTACATCTTTAGTCTCACTATTTTCATTAGAAACTTCTTCATTCCTCTTTTCCCAAAGAAATCTTTGCTCCATGAGGTCCACTTTTCTCTTTTTTTCTCGTTTTTCTTCTTTTCTGAGCACTGAAAGCATATCTTCTTCAACACGAAGTCTTTTTTTGTTTATTCTCGTGTTTTCACGAAGACAATTTTCAATGTTGCTGAGCTTGTCATTGACTTCTTTCAGTGACTTTTCATTGGATAATAGCTGCCTCTCCAGCAACTGATATTTGGTGTTCAGTTTTTTTTTTGGCGTAGACTGCACCGGAGGAAGCTCTGAGATGTAGCCTGAGAATGTTGGTAAATCTTCTTCTCCTGATGTCGGTTTCCATGTTTGATGATTTGGAACTGGTAGAGTCAATGCTACATCTTCAGTTAAAATGACTTGGTCCGGATCCCCGAATGAATATCCTTTAGGGTGAACCAAGTCATTCACCGCTAGCATATCCACCACAGCTTCTTCCACAGCAGACAGAGCTTCCTGGTCAAATGGGCCACCACCAGTTGCATGTTTTTTTTGGTTATTCCTGACCACCTTCTTTTTTGTTTTGTATTTAAAGTCGCTCCACACCTAGGATAGATTTTTAATTTCAACTCTATGAAAAACTTCATACAAACCTTTTGCCAACCGTCACCATCTCTTGATGGAGGACCTAAACTGTTTAATTTCGCAGCAAGCGAACTCCACTCGCCTTTTGTATCAACTTTGTTCACAGATCTCGAAAAGCCCCTTGCAAGGTGAGGCTTTTCTTGCATAAATTCAATCAAAACCTCAAACTGCCTTTTATTTGTTATTTTCATTTTTTTACTGTCGACAATTCCAGATCAATCTGAATGTACAAATATATATATAAAATGTACCTGTTAATAAACAAACGATTTACTTACTTTCTTTACGCGCGATCAGTCGTTCACATTTTTGTTATCGACTTGAAATGGCATTTATCCGCCCGCCAGGCGACAAACAGAATACCAGTCGAAGTCGAAAATATGTTCTAATCTACTACAAAATGCAAATCCGACAAATGGAATTTGCTACATTGCGAGTCGGTCGAAACAAAGTCGTTTGAGAGTCGAAACCGACAAACGTAATAGGGGTGAATAATAATAGTAATAATTTTTATGAATTTGGTGTAGGTACACAACTTATTTAAAAGAAAGTGGAAAGAGGAGAATGCTAAAGAACTAACATCGAATTGGTTCTTATCCAATAAGTGGACAACCCACTATTGCATTTACAAGGTGGTCCAACTAAACTGAAACTTTTTAAAACGCTGTATTTTTCTATTTGAAACCAAATTTCGTTGAGGTACAAGAAAACCAATTATATATGTAAGATTTTAGTCGTTAGACAAAGGAGTTGCATGCTGCCCTTTCTCGTGCGCATCCAGACTTTGATATTTTGGCCCATAAAATATACAAAAAAAAACATTGACCTTGTGTTGAAGAAATGAAGCAAGTGATGTTGCTTTTTAAAAATGCCGAAAACACAAGTCGTCGCAGCTGCTCAAACCATGACAAATGGTGGCGCTTAAATCAGGGTCGCACATCGTTTCACATTTTCTTTGAATAAACTATGCTAATTTTTTTTCGATCGTCGGTATAATGTCGTCCTATTTGGAACTCATAAGGTTTTAGTTCATATTCGATATCCTTGTCTTTAATATCTATATTATTAGCCATTTATCAATTCCAGCCCTTAATTTACGAAGCCCTTCTGGCGCCAATGTAGTTTTTTTTTTCCGAACACCACTTCAGTAATGCTTTCCGGGTCACATGGTACCCTAGGGTGTAGAAAACCCTGCCAGATATGCAAGTATGTTAAGCCATTGGTGAGCCTCTCCTTTGATTTTAAAGTGTGAACATCAAGAAACCCTTGGTTAGACGACCAACGCCATAGGCTATGATACATAAAACAAGCAGGATACTCACAATATTGCGTTATATCGAGGACCCACTAGTTAGTTTTACGGAAAAGAAGGGAATAGCTTCTCTGTTCGGCGGGGTACTGGCAAAACTCCCCGTAGTACACTTGCCTTGAAAAATCTTCTCGGCGTTTGCTGTTCGGAATCGGCATTAAACTGTAGGTCCCGTTAATTTGTGAAAAACAAGTCTTTCTTGGCTTTCCGTGAGCTGAAACGCCATCTAAGAAAAAGAAGAAATGACTTATCATACACCAGATCAAAGGAAAACATGCCCGATGAGGTTAGCATTGATTGCCCCACCTATAAAAAAGATACAGTTTCAGGCCGTCGACCGTTCGCATCATGCATATTCTGAAAAAAAACCCATACAAATCTGCTGCGACTTGCATATTGCAATGTATATAGAGGCGAGTTGTGTAACTACATATCTAATACTAATACCTGCTAAACTTATTCGATTGGTAGGAGAACAATTTTTCCATTTTCCAACAGCTAACCATGGGTATGAGTTTTTAAACTTAGCTCTTAGAAGGGTGGTATAAACGCGTCGGCCAACAAAGACGATTCGGTCTAGAGGTCGCCATTAGCATACTTATTATAATCAATTAGCAAAGGACTTAGGACTTCGTCTACCTCGGTTCGGAGGCAACATTGCTCTGCATTGAACTTGGATTCAAATTATGTCAATCAGAAATGGAGGAGAAGAATTAACCAAGATTTTCTACCTCAACTCCGAAAGATGACATGATTGAAGACAAGTGCATCTAAAGTGAACAAAAGTGCAAGGCAAATGAGCTTGTGACAATAGATATGGCGAAGGAAGAAGTTGCAAGTTCGATGAATATTGGTTAAGGTCTAAGTTCACCTTGAAATATAGCGCTATCTATATAAGTAAGAGTGGATTCTTAGCATGAATACGGTGCACTGCTTAAGATGCTTGTTAGTATGGTAAAAGCTACGTGCTACTTTGGCCAATCGTGTGATCCGTTGCAGAACATACTTCTTCGTTCGCTACGTTCACGGCTAGGATTATAACAATCCCTTATCCGTAGTTGCATAAAGCCGAAATCTAGGGAAGCATTTGGAAATTGGTCCTGGCCCTTTTTCTAGTCTGCCCACAATAATTCAATCTGAATCCGAGGTTGATATGCCCGAGATGTAAACCACCAACGTGTAACTCGTAGCCTAAGAGATTTGTTTAAAAAATAAGGTCACTTTTTGAATTTCGTGACCTGGTTACTTTTTTTTGTTATGTTGGTATACATGTCCCCAAACATACATATGTAGACCAAAATTTAACAAATTTCGTGAATCTAAGCACACAGTTCTAAAATTCTACAGTTGGTTTGTCCTTTCAGTTCGACAAGGGATATAGTGGAACCTCATAGCAATACCAGACTCACATTCCCATTTTGTACAATTTTCAAACAACGAGTGGCGGTTTTTTTTGTCTGCTTCTGCTTCTGCGTTACAACGCTGAAGTGTCAATTTTGGCTTCGATAAATCAGAAAGGAGTTATAAAAGATAAATCTCTTTCTATAAGGGGACGCTTTGATGACCTGCGCATGTCCTTAATACGATGTCGAATCACTGGTTCATCCAACAATACCTAGTGTCAACATATTTGCCAGTCTTATCTCTAATATGAAATCAATTGAATGAAATCACACAACCACTTGACGAAAAAATCATTTCATATTATTCAGCTCAACCACCAACGGTCTAGTATCTAATATTGCTGATCCACACCCCATTGCAATCTTCCCGTCTATAATGCGGTTACAATTTTACGGTAAAAACAGCTTAATTTCTGCTCACCCGCAACGCTCATTTGAAAGCAGTTTACCGCGTAATTGATGCACGTGACCGGCATGTGCCGTAACGCAGTTTAGGATACGTGGCCTGGCAAATTGCGGCTTCAAGTTAACGCATTGACGAGCTTGATGTCCTGCGGGACTTGCGTCTGGCCACGCAACTGGTTACACACGATAATGCAACGAATACTGATTCCATTAGTTGACGGCGTTGTGGCATTTAGGTAAATGTTTTCTCACCAAATAAATTGCAACAAAAAAGCAAGTGGCACCCATTCGAGGACGAGAAATTGATTTTCCATGCTTGTCGGATTATTATCCGGGTGAATTGGACCGCAGTTTAATATGCAAATGAGGTTAGAACGAACTTATTTTGATTATTGGCATGGCAAGGTGCATGGTGAGAGTAACGTGTATGAAAGATTGTCGCAACACCAGATGAATTATGCAGACGAGTCCGATGAATGATTCGTCAAGCTTAAAATCACTTGGCTTTTTGGTGAAAAATAACCATTTGTTTTAATCGATTTAGAGGGTTTTTGAATTAAGAAATGAATATAGTTTCTTTAGATGTTCTTTTTGTTCGTTTTCATTTTCTTATACTATTTACGGGCACAGCGGTTTGGAGGTACATAGGTATAAGTTAACGGAAATTAATATCAACAACGGGCAGGAAACACTTGACTCTGAATCCAGTACGCGTCGATCACCATCCGAGCAAAGCATAATGTCATTAATATCAACAACGGACAGGAAACACTTGACTCTGAATCCAATACGCATACGAATCCAATACGGTCATCTACGTAAAGCATAATGTAAACACGCATCGATTTCGGATAATTCATCCTCTGGACAAATCACCGCGTCAGCAGCATTTCCCGAGATCAGCATCCGAGTGGGAGAAGCGACAAAGTGCAGTGGCAGCAGAAATTAAGTATTTAAGCTAGTTGTAAGAAGAAAATGTATTCAGTTGAATTTTGGAAGGCAGAAGTGCTGCCCGACTAAATAAAGTTTTTTTTTAAAGAAAAAATAGTTTAGAAGTTTAATTTATATTTACATCCACTGAGAGATGCCTGAGCGCAATATTGGATGTACCGTTGGTTCTCGCAGATTCTCTTCAATGACCCGAAGATCATTTGGAGATCTCTGTTGAACCTGTTAAAACCAAGGTTCTCTGATCGCTGATGGTGAATGAGATTTGTAAGATTTGTTTTCCAGGTCATGGTTTGGCGAATGTGGTAATTCACCTTAAACACTTCCTAAACGGCAGCTCTCACTGTTGCCCTCTGCTCCTCAGATTTCTCGATCATGCAAAATTCGTTTTCCAAGACAGCGCTTTCCGGATAATTGCTGACTATTCGTAATTGGGTTCAGATCCCGAGTGTGATTCTGAGTCTTTCTCCGAAATATTATATATTTATTCCCGCAAATCAACGTCAATTGCCTCGTTTCGGTACCCGCTCATTGTATCATGATGCGGATGGCGTGATATCGTTTTGTTAATTTTTGGACAGCTGGAGAAGGCACTTGAAGTGAACGCTCTCGTCAAGGAAATAGCAAAGCTAACCAACAAGCCCTACTGTAATTGTAAGGATGCATTTGGACATATTCTGCCATCTCCGAGAATTCGTCTGGTACCGCTATCACGACGCTAAGTCCGCAATGGTCACTGTAGTATGCCAAAGTCGGTAGGCAGGTAGTAGAACATTCACTCGTGTCAGACAGCCTTAGCCGTGTGAGATCCAGACAGGAGCTACTCCAAGAATACGATGGTCTTTCCGTTACAAGTAACTTAACTGTGTACTCTACATCCTGCAGAACCCATCAATGGCCTAATAAGCTTTTTCTAGTATGGGGCATGTTATTTTCCCAATCACTATGTTTAGGGCTTATATCGCCGTCCAGAATATAAAAATGTAGAGATTGAACAGTGACTCGATCTTCTCAATGGAAATATTGGGTTGGGGTGCCTCAGTTGCATAGGTTGCCATAAGGTATATTTCCTTTCCATTTCGGACAGATTGCGAAAAATGCGTGCCTCGAGCACATGAAACCGCTGCATTTCACCGTTATATGTATATTAATGATATTACGAGTATGTTTAAAAATATTTGTAATGAAAATCGAAACTCCTCGTCACGTGGCGTTGGGACGGTCTGAACTGTGCCGGATTTTGTGTCTGGATTAGTTTTCGTTGATTAAAAGTGCTTCGGAGCTTTCGTCCTGTAACAGGTTTTAAGGTACGGCTTTTCGCTCAATCATCATTAATGTGTTCACTTTCACCGACAAAATCTTTTGGGGACTCTCTTGTTAGGCGCCCACTATGATTGTTGGGGCTCGGCAGAAGCGAGTGGATTCTTTCCATATCATGTATTCATCAAGGTTACCACAATATCACTTACTTCCGTAAGAAATCTTCGTTTTTCTTTTGATTTATTGTGTTGCCTATTTTTGTACATAAAGTCACTTTCTGATGGTTCAGTGGCTTTATCTTGAAAAGGTTCTGGTATATTTTCGATTCGTTAAAAAAATTGTTTTCAAACAACAACTAATGTTAAAGCTTTCTCCCAGGGTGTCAAAGCAAAATAATTAAACTAATTAATTATGCACCTATTCAAGGACTATCCATAAACGCACCTCTAATATCCGGCCACATCCATAACAGTTAATTCAACAAACTCTTACCACCCCTTTCGCATAAAACAAATTCAAATCAACTACTCTAATTGCGATTGAAGTGAATTCGATTAAAGACCGCATGCGACAATCAAAGTCCTTCCCCCGCTCATTCGATTACGAATCCAACAAACGAACAAAGAACTAAACTTGACATAAACATCGTCCCAAGTGGCCTCTTGCCCTGTTAAACCTCCAAGTGTTTATATTTCATTCCATCCATATTCGAGTAATGTACCACTAGACTCGTTTTCATAGTTGCCTTGCCTGTCTCGCCTGTTCCTTTTATGACAGATTTCCCATCTCGATTACGCGTCGTTATACCTTTTTATATGCTTGCGTGCGGGGTGGGCACAGGTCCCAAGGACTATTAATACACAATCATATAAGGAATTTAGAAAAAAGGATGTCACCGGGGAGTTTTCTTTCAAAAAATTGGACGCAAGCAACAAGGAGTGGTCCATGCCAGTTGCGATATTTGGTCGGGGGATGATGAGCATCTATGATTTCAGTCTTTCGATTCGTTCTGTTCCTATGTTCTTGATTTAGCATTAGGGGGATGAATTACATTTTGATGATGGCACACTATGTATCTATGTACGACAATGATGTATCGATTTGAACTCGCACTGGTGTAATTCGGATGGGGGTGAGTGTGATAATGGTGACATCTGTGTATTAAATTACAGTTATTCGTATGTTAGCGCACAACCCTTGGGGTATTTTAAAAGTGACAAAGACGGGATATAAAATTTAGGAACATTTATTTTTATTGTACATTTTAAATTAGTGGCAATCAACTTGTGAAATTGAGCTAAATTGCTCGATTGCGAAGGGTTAGGATGAAGCTGTGCGCTGGGGCTGAAGAACGTTGTCAAAAAATTTGCCGACTCTTCGCCGATCGTTGAGTTGGTTAATGGACCCTGAAATACGTCAAAGGGAATTGAATTTGCGCATCTCATTAGGAGTCGGAGCCCACCCAAATCCTTCGGCGAGTTTTTGATGTGCGGCTGGAAAATGTTTCATCTCTGAAACGGGTCATTAGCTGGCGGAGTAGGCGCCACCAATTAAGTCATCAAGTCATCAACATGGTTTCAGCAATCGCTTTGTCGGGAGATCCAAACGGTGCATCGTTTGAAGTAATGCGTCACCGAATGCTAATGGTCTGCGGAGAGGAATGTTTGTAAAAGACAACTTACGAGCGAAGGCGATGTCAATCAAAATATTTGTTTCGAAATCACACATGCTATGTGAATAATTTTAATTTGTAAAAAATCCATAAAAAAGGCATTTCCTTCAATTTGGAAAGACCAATGACGACGAGGCACTAGTAGTTAAAGAGTAAATGTCCATCCAACGACACCTAACTGAAAGCTAACATCTTTCAGATCTAGCCTAATGAAAAGTATTTAAAAGAAGGACAGATGGAATTAATCCTTATGATTGAGTTGATATGTTGTATTAGATTACCTTAGATACTACATCGTCGAGGATCGCGACCTAGATTGTTAAGCTTTCTTGTCGAATGAGTAGAAGACCCACAAATGTGTTAGAGGGTATCATAGCAGCTACGGTGGTATTCATTCTAGGGAGTTGTTTTTATCAACACAATCGCTAATCGATAATCGAAAATCCTCTCTTTTGATGTTTGAGTTTGAGTTTGAAAGAGTCATCATCTTTTGACAGTGAGCCAGTGATAAGATATTAAATCCTGCTAAGTCTCTGCCCTTTTTGTGATCTTAAATTTGTGTTCCTTCTTCCTCATTAGTCAATCATGCTCTCAAAGCTGATCTATCCAAACCATCAACTTTTGCTCTCAAGATATGAGAGGCGGGAACATTTTATAATAGTTTAACATTAGCTTCTTCGTTGAAAGCGCTATTCAATTTTTTTTTCTTAGCTATTTAATCTTCTTTCAGTTTCGTTTCCACAATCACTGAATTAATAAGCTGAGTCCAATAAAGGTATAAGGCTAAGGCCACGCACTGAGCGGCAAGCGGCAGAGCGGCAAAGCGGCAAAAAGCTGAGCGACAAACTTAAGCGGCAAGTGGCCATTTACTGAGCGGCAATTTTCTGAGCGGCAACTCACTGAGCGGCAATTGTTAGCGATTAGTTCTGAAAATGACGTTAACGAGTGCTGTTCGCCGCAATAGTTTACTAGAAAGTCGTTTTAACATTTACAGAGTTATCTCAAGCTTAAAAAAAGAAGATTTGGAGTTCATCCAATAAACCGAAAAAGATCAGGTTATGGCGAATTTCACCATTTGTATAATAATCTTCGACAATACGAAGACCGATTCAGACAATACCTACGTATGTCAATACAATCATTAGATTTGCTGTTAATATTTCTTAAATTTGCCATTATTCCTTCTTGCCGCTCAGCACTACCCTAAAATAATAGAACAGAATTGAAAGCTGAGCGACGCCGCTCTGCCGCTCAAAAACGTCGCTTGCCGCTCAGAGACTGTGTGGCCACAGCCATACGATTTCATGTGTTTTAAATTTTTTTTGCCGCTCAGCTTCTTGCCGCTCAGCTTTTTGCCGCTTGCCGCTCAGTGCGTGGCCTTAGCCTAAGAGTTATCGAAGTCTGGAAATTAGCTTTTTTAAGCTTGTAGTTCAGTAACTGTTCAACAATGCACTGAATAATGCATATTATCGGATACAATGAAAGACAGCTGTGGTGCAACCAATCTCCAAGAAGACTCAAAGAACCTCTAGCCCGGCAAATCTCCGTTTGTAAAGGTGATCCGTAGAGCCCTGTATAACTGGGCTGAGGACAATGAGACCATTCCAGATGTATATTCGGTTCCATAACGGGGCATAACTATTCAAAACTCTTATCAGATATCCAATGGTAAAAATGCAAGAACCAATACACGAGTGCCTTTCTGATTAACTTGGAAAAAGCTTTCGACACCGTATGGAAGTCTTTATTACAGCTCAGCTATCTGGTCATAAGTAAACCACTACAATATATGATTTTTGACACGTTGATCAGTAGAAAGTTTGTTTTGAAAATTGCTAACCTGACTTCTACCCAAATATTCGAAATAAAAAAAAAGGACTTCAACAGTGTATGGTGAACTCGCGGATTCTTTTCAGTATTTACCTAAGAGATCTGCTTGTTTCTCTTCACCATTCAATTTTTGGACTGGACGAGCGTCCACCGGCGAAACATAGTTTAGTCAGATACATTGGGATCTGGCTAAACAAGTGTTTATAGTTTGACTGGCAAGATCCCGGGGTGCTGACAAGATGGCTGTTTCATAGCAGCCAAATTGATTCCAGGATAAAGGTAATCTGCTACATGGCTTTGATCAGGCCCGTGATTGCCCGTGTGGGTAAATGTGAGAGCCAGCTTAAAGGATTTGGGTCTTTAAGAGACAATGTCTCTCAACGTGGTCCTAGGATTTTGCGGGTGGACAATTATCTGATAAACGTGGATGACGTCGGTCAATTACTTAATCTCAGAAGCTTACAACCTCTGGTGAGGATGCGCCTTAACAACTATGTATGTCCCGGCAGAAGCATTTCTTTATCTAGATCGATGTGAGCTGATCAAGATATATTAGTGGTACCGATATCTTCCGCGTGGGTCGGAATTTCATGGAACTGCGATTCCCCTGCGGACCCGATGTTGCGCCCCTCGAGCCCGGATGCCTCAAGTTCTGTAACTCGATTGTGCAGTGAGATCAAATAGATGTAGTCCTCATCATCCACGCTTTAGGTGGCTAGAGAGGACTGTCTCAATGAAGACTTCAATAGGGCGCATAGGGCCAGTGAATTAGTTAAGATAATTAAGCTAAACTATTAAAATAAAATTGAATTCAAAACTAAAAAAAAAACTAACTTGTAGTACAGGTCCCTTTCGAATTCATTGGCTGGCATGTTGGTCTTTCTGTTGATGTTTCCTGCGCCACAAATGTTTTATTATTTTTATTATTATTTGAATGTATACTATTTTGGTGATGGAATTTTCCTTCAGTTAAATTATTTGCTTTACTAGCTGCATATGAGCTTTGTTATGAGAGTATGCTTTCGTTATAATGATCCAGGTATTTCTTGATGAAAAATTGTTATCACGCCAATCGCTTTAGTTTCTCATGCTTTCTTAATGCAAGTTTTAGTATATGCTGGCGCATATAACATACTCGTACTTTTATCAGCTTCACTGTCATGAATAGCTTTAATGATCAGTTGCATCAGCTCTTCTTTTGTGATGAAATTGTGCGAAGCAATCTCTTGCATGGTTTGAACACACTATTGTGTACTTTCATCTCGCTATTTTTCCGTTCCTTCAGCTTTTAGTATACACATTTTTTATTTCAGTCAGTAGTCCAGCTACGTACGTTTTTTATTGGAAATGTAATTTTGCAGTGCCACTTAGTAACCTCTTTTATAAACAAATCTTGTCTGGTCATTCAGGGAGAACAATTCCATGTACTTTTCCAACAGTGCTATTCATCTGCTCACTGTATAGTTGTCAGCTCCGCTTAATGGGCACGTCATGTCATCAAATACTCTAAATTTATAAAAAGCCCTTGATGAATGGCATGAAGGACACAGAGTCCTTCTGTAGCTCTCGTATCTTTTGTTTAAGTTGCGCTAGGTCGTCCTTCTTCTTGTAAATTTGAATCAATCTTTCCAATTCTTCATAAAGATGCTTTTCTTCATCTGCGCATAATGGGGTAATGAGCCGTCAACAGTTTCCATGTCATTACACTCCTGAATCAGTATTCGAAGATCGTCTTCTGTTTTATAATCAACTGCATTCTTTCACCTGTAGTCATAGCTCGTCTGCATGCATCTCGCAAGTGACCGCAAGATGTTTTTAAATGCAGCAGCTGTTAAAGTTTTTACAAATCGGAACCACTCGTGTGGTGACAAATCAAATAGTACAATAAACTTCCGTGAAACGCAAAATCAATTGGAATTAGTTTATTTGGCGAATATGAGTAGTTTCAGGTGTTAAGGCAGAGCAATGAACAGTTCCTACGGCGGATTACAGATCCCACTTTTGAAATGTGCAAGGTTGGGGAAAAAAGAAAAACGCTTCACTCTTCGCTATTCTTGATTTATTTTCCTCAAAATAGATTTGATACTTACTTAAATAGACCGAAGATCAGGATAATTAAAAAAAATTGAAATCGAAATAAGCGGCTTATGCACTTCATCGCACACGAAGGAATGTCGAAATACGAGTATGTACACAAGGTGTGCATAATTACATATAAATAAAAACTGAAACCGAACGTTCCCTTAAAAGGAAAATTTTCCGATGACGCCACGTTCCTATGAGTTACACTACACTTTAAAACACGTTGGTCCACTTTATATTAACATACGACCAGATAATATAGTGGTCTATCAACACCAACCAGTCGAAGCCTTGAAAAATCCGAGACATGAAGAAATGTTAAGGTAAAGTAGCCTAAAACATAAACGGTACAATAAACTTATTCGTGATAGGGACAGTGTATACCAGATTAGAGTGTCTACCAAATCACGAACCTAGGTCAACCATTCATCGACCACAGTATTTAGTTTCTATGGCGACCTGAGATTGGAGGATAGTAAAAAGCTGAGGAAAATGACAGTTGCAGCTATCATTATTTGGAAGACGTTCAAAATTCAATTTAAGTTTTATTATTCAGTTTCGTAGAAGACACGTATACCCACAAAGTATCCGTTCTTATTCTCCCATCAAGTTCACAGGCAAATTGCGTTGTTGGCTTAGATGAGACACCAAAGGCGAAGCCTAATCCATAATTCTGCCTTATTGTTTCAGTACTTATTGAACAGTGGCTGTTTTTATTACATAGAAATTTAATTGCCATCCCTTATTTTAGTAAGCTATTTTATCAGGATTAGACGACGTTTCTCTTTATTGTACATACATACATTTTAAGTCTCAAAGATGTACTTATTATATAATACAAAGACTAGGAGGGTAAAATCATTCCTCCGTGCAGGGACGGGTTAAGAATATCCCTGCAGCGATACCTCTCGCTTGTCGTAAAAGGCGACTAAAACAAAGGTAAACAAAAATCACATCTAGGCAATTTAGAAAACACCAAGGTGAGCCTAGGGACACATATACCACCATTAAACTGCCCCACAAGTCTACATGCAAATCAGTGGGTTGACACGACTGGAGATCACCGGTGTTGTAAGAGTAAGATCAAACAAAAAAATCTGGAGCATGCCCGTGTCACAAAAAAAAAATAAATAAATAAATAAAAGGCAGGCCGAAAAACAATTGGTGCAAACAAATGCAAAAACACCAGCATTTGATTGGCCTCAGCGATGAAGTAATCCCAAACCGGGAAGCCTGCCGCTACTTTCTGAGGTCAAACCGGCGGACCCCACAAGCGGACCAGTAGGAATGCAGTTAAGTGGGAAGGTTATGGTCCTACACTTCTGACCATAACAACGCCGGAAAAAGGAAAAGAAGAAGAAAGAAGAAGGAGGGTAAAATCATTCAGGTTTGGGAGAGCATGAACTCACTAAGTACCATTGTGAATTCTTCGACTATGACGACTGGCATTATCAATTTGCTCTACGAACATATTACGGAATAAGGAAAATCAGCCCGTCTTCTTAAGTACTGTGAATTATTCATTGACATTTTCGAATTTCGATCTTTTGTTATTTTCCTCCTTCTTACCTTAGAGATCAAGTTTCATATCAATAAGGTGTCACTTGCATTATTATACAAGGTGGCGCAAAATTAATCACCCTAACGGAAGATATTATAATTTTTGCAAATGGGGTCGTACATCAATCATATTTGAGATTTGTGGACTAGACAGCTACAGTATACAAACAAATAAGCAATAGAGCGCTATACTGGCACTGTTAGCGCAGCGTGAATATCGACGTCGATTTCTTAATTGTGTCGCGGAACCACAGGAGACCATGCAGACTGGTCGTTCGGCCGGGAATTTCACGGCTGTGACTGCCGACCTTACAGCGAATTTTAGTGAAAGAATTACACATGTTTCTGTAAAAAGTGCAAAGAGTGTATGTCTGCTGACCATCAGTCGCGTATGAATGACCGTCAAGTCGTACTTAATCTCAACAACGCACAGGAAATTTCGAGTCGAAAATCATCATGAACGACGAGGCGCATATTTACTTAAGTGGTTACGTCAATAAGCAAAATCTTCATTTCTGGGGCTCCACCCACTCAGAGCCACTGTGTGATGCGCTAGAGGGTCATGATAAACGACTTCTTACTGCCGGAGCAAGAGCCACAATGGATATTGTGAAGAAAAAGCTTCCTGGTCACGTAATTTCCCGATTTGGCACGGCTAACAAGATCGCCCGATTTAAACATCCCATATTTCTTTCTTTGGGTCTACTTGAAGTCGAGGGTTTATGCCAACAAGTCTCAGCCAATCGCAGTTCTTAAGAAGGATATTCGACAAGAATGCGACCAGTTATCACCGAAAATCTTGCGAAAAGTCATGGAAAATGCAATAAAACGCCTACAAATGTGTATCAACCAAGCCATTTTGCGGATATCATCTTTTCCACTTAACCGAAAAAAATGTCAAGGTCTAAATAATTTTCATCACACAAAATCTCTTTTTTTTACTTATTAAAAAAGTAATTCAAAAACAAAATTGGATAATTAATTTTGCTCCACCTTGTGGTTATATAAATATGGATTTTGACGTTGCGTGGAGAAAGTTTTGTTTTGAATAGTTGCGCAGAAAAGCCCGCGTTGTCCACATGCAGTCGTTTATTTATTTCGATTTGTATGTCGTTTTTGGAAGTCAATACGGTTCCCAGATATTTGACTTAGTTCACTTTCTCAAAACGATCAGCAAGTACTATCATCTGGAAGGTTTGGATCGATCCATGTCGGCTGTTTTGTTTTCTCCTCATTTAGTTCTAAACCTTCTTCCTTTTCTGCTAAACTTCCTCCGTTTTTCTTATATGGTTTTTCTCAGTTGTTAGACATATTACCTATCACATTTTATGAGAAATAGCTTCAGACGACTTCTAAAGCTCTTATCTAGGGGCTTCTTCTAGGTACATATTCCATGCACGCTAATGTGAAATGAAACATTACAACCAAAGTGAAGCAAACCGTTTGTTAACCGTTAATCTCCCAGCCGAATATCGTTTTCAGCTTTGACGCGTAAGAACGGGGTTCTAATCCCTATATTAGGTAGGTTAACAAAATCGTATTTCTCGTGCTTCTCCTTAACCAAGAACAGGCAAGTCCCACTGTAATAGACAACTTCTCAAAGTTCGTCGTACGGAGTCAGTAATAAATTTAATGTCATACGAGTGGTTATAAAATGCCTTTGGTTCCTGTCTTTCATGGACTGTAAACCCCTTATATTCATTCCTTTTACTGTCATGAAATACGCACTATGCTCAGAAAATAGATGACGATCTATTATCCAATCTACTACTTCTCTTACCTCTTTTCAGCTCCTTCGTCAAATGACATCTTGACTTGAATCCTTTCATCTCAAATGTAACAAGGAAACACACAAATCCATAATATTTTATCTTATAATCTATTTCTTAATAATTTCTTATGCTACACAGAATATTATTATTTACAGCATTGAACAAGAAAACACTTTGCCCGCTCTTATTTTCGAAAGGAAGCTTCAAAGGTTATCAAGACTTTTTACAGGAGAATTATTCGAAAATGTATTTGGCATTACAGCTACGCTATACAAGTTGACACAGGCTAATTTACAGGAAATGATTTTGCACAAACCCGACTAATAGGTTCCCACATCTCGATAGCCTGTGGCTTAGATCTCTAATGACACAATACCATCACAATTTTCAAATAGCCTGGTTTAGACTCGCTTTGGACCAAATGCAGAATGTATCCAATTCGCCAGGGCTTATGAATGCGAATGACTTAAGTGATGTGCGCCGAGAGGATGAAAGTATGGCCCGTAAGGTGGATACGGAACTGCATGTGGATACAGCAGACTGTTTGCATATGCTCCAGGTCCAAAGGAGCCACCACTGGGTGGTGGTGGAATCGTAGGGCTGTTCACGTCCATGCCGGGATTTTGTTTTTTCCATTTAGTCCGGCGATTTTGAAACCATATCTTGACCTATGGAAGAGAATAATGTTAGTTACCGCGATTACAGACGGAGAGGAATGAATACCCTACCTGAGTCTCGGTCAAGCTTAGGCTTAGTGCCAAGTTCAGTCGCTCGCATACGGATAAATATCGCGTTGTTTTGAATTTGTTTTCCAAGGAAACTAGTTGTTCATAAGTAAATGCAGTCCTTGCACGACGTGGTTTCGAGCCACTACCTCCACCACTGCTGCCACCAGGAGCTTTGCCATCACTCGAACTGCCACGCGAGTTGCGACTGCTACCCTTCTTCGAATCGGTTTCGCTTGCTCTGTCGTCGATGTCACTGCTCATTGCATCGTCGCACATCTCGTCCTGATCCATGTCATTGATGTCTTGAGCTGCAAGTATAATGTAATAAAAGGGGACGTTTGAATACTTGAGAAGGATCCATGATAATTGGGGATTGGAGGTTCATCCATTAGAAATAATGTAATTTTCAATTAGGGTTATTGTAATTGACCCGTATAGAATTCGGTTTGGCGGTCAGGAAATTTCAATTAACACTCCGATGAGAACGCATTTTTTGGAAAGTGTGCTTCTGGTTGGGATAAAAGGCATGGCTTGATGCAGGGATCGTGGGAATTTTAATGGATTGAATATATGATACAGCTAATTATATCATGCTTTAGTGGGTTAGGGCTTTTTATGAATAAATGTCTAACAGATTCGAAGCTAGATCAAGGGTAGGTTAATGTAAGGACTAGCATTATGGCTATACGCCAAGTAAAACGAGCAACTACCAAGTCATCAAAATAATCTTGCTGCATGTTTTTCCTTAACGGGAAATCAACAAAATTTCTGTATAAAAGATTATCGAAATTCATAGTTGAAAAAAAGCCTATGAGATGAATTAAATCACAACTCCTAGGTGATGGAGAGAAGCTTTTGTTCCTCGCCCTCGCGAATTACAACGCCAGATATGTTGTGTTAGGACAGAAGTTTTGAAACACTGAATAAAATACAGCAAAAATTGCTGGTAATCATTATTGTCCACCTGTTATTTTACAGCGGATCCTTGAAGAGAAAAAGAAGTTCAGGCATAAAAGGCATCGATCCGATTCTTTAAGCTCTATGATTTGTTGTAACAAGGTATGTCAAAACTTTACGGACACTTTTGCGTTTTGAATAGTCTATATTCGTCCACATACACACATATGTATATAGCAGATCGCATACAGTTCATACTACCAATATTAATCATCATCGTGCTGTAACATAATGTCTTCCCTGAAACGCTCAAAACATGAAATACCACAGCAAGTACCGCTCGTACGCCGGGTGGTCCGATAGGTACTTAGCCTACAAAAGAAAAACAAAAATTTTGGAGAAATGGCGATTTATTTTTCAATATTTAGCTCCATGCACTTGACCCAGCGATGCGCCAACTTCTTTAACCCGTCTGAAAAATACGTTTTCTCGAGGTCTGCAAAGCAGGCTTCCGAGGCGGCGATGACCTCCTCATTCGACTGAAATTTCTGCCCGGCGAGTGACTTTTTCAAGTTTGGAAACAAAAAGAAGTCGCACGGGGCCAAATCTGGAGAATACGGTGGATGGGGCAGCAGTTCGTAGCCCAATTCGACCAATTTGGCCTTGGCGAGGTCGGAGGTGTGAGCCGGTGCGTTATCATGGTGGAAGAGCACTTTTTTCTTCGCCAAGTGAGGCCGTTTTTTCTTCAATTCGGCGTCGGATCGGCCCAATAATTTGGCATAGTACAGCCCTGTGACCGTTTTGCCCTTCTCCAGGTAGTCGATGTGGATCACACCTTGTGAATCCCAGAAACGGTGACCATTCCGGCCAATGGGACAGTCTTCACCTTCTTCGGAGCACGTTCGCCGGGTGAAGTCCACTGTTTCGACTGTTCTTTGGTCTCTGATGCATGCCAGTGGATCCATGTTTCGTCGACTGTCACGAAACGACGCAGAAACTCCTTCGGATTGCGCTTAAACAGCGTCAAACACTGCTCTGAAGTGGTCTCACGGTTGCGCTTGTTGTCCGGAGTGAGCAAACGCGGCACCCATCGCGCCAACAGCTTTCTCATGCCCAAAATTTCACGCAGGATATGACATACGCGATCTTTTGAAATGCCTACTGTCTCAGCTATCTCACACACGGCGGTCTGCCAATACGTTTTCGGGGCACCTGGACGTGGCTCATCAAAAACCGACGTGCGACAATGTTGAAACTCCTTAAACCAATTTTTGATGGTCGCCATCGAAGGAGAAGAGTCACCGTACACAGCATCCAAACGTTCTTTGATTTCGCTGCGCGATTTCCCTTCCAAAAACAAGAATCGAATCACCGACCTATATTGCTCTTTTTCCATTTTTCTAAAATCCGCGGACACTCCCGCTTCAACACGCAATCAAAACAAAACTGAACTGAAAACTGATCCGGCTGAAATTCCGACAGTAGCCGTCTACTAGAATGTACTACACGATAGTAAGTTACTCTTGCGATACTTATCGGACCACCCTCGTATTAACCTTTTTTTTTTAATTATTTTGATATAAGGATCCCAGTTTGTAAATAGGTCTCAACATAAAGACTAAACTTATGAGAAACAAAAAAACAGCAAAAATAGTTAATTCACACTCAGGAAGCTTAGGAAGGTCAAGTATGTATACATCATATAATACTGGACCTAGGACAGAGCCCTGTGGGACTCCTGCAAAAAAGTGTTGTTTTAATGAAGCTTTTCCACTCACATAGACTTTAAAGGCTATGTTGGTCAAAAAGCTTTAGTTAGTCTAGACCAGATAGAGGGGACTAATCATTTTGCATATGATACCCGCGTGCCAAGCCGAATCCAAAGCTCTTTCAATATATTTTTAGTGCCATTAAGAACAACCGATTTTTTCCACTCTCATAGACTTTAAAGGCTATGTTGGTCAAAAAGCTGTAGTTAGTCTAGACCAGATAGAGGGGACTAATCATTTTGCATATGATACCCGCGTGCCAAGCCGAATCCAAAGCTCTTTCAATATATTTTTAGTGCCATTAAGAACAACCGATTTTTTCGGTTTTGATAACAGGGTTTGTCTCACTATTTTCCTTCCAGAAAATAGAAGTTCCGCTTGCTTTTGGAACAGCACGTTGAGTTCGCTTCGTGAACACTTCACATCACTATCTTTTCTGATACACTAACATTTATGGAGTAAATTTGTTATAACTCTTCCAAAAAGCCTTTGATGATGACCAAGAAAACAACGAACATTTCCCGCAATATTCAAACATTTTTTTTTGGTAAATATTCACTATCTCGGTATACTATGTGAAAGTACATATATCTATTCATAACATTTGATAACATCCTAATTTTTCTTGTCTAAGTTATCGGAAATGAAACTTACTCCCGATTGTTCAACTACGGCACTAAATTTAAAATGACACCTCTTGTTGGTTGACTTTTGGCTTAATGAGCCGAACACACAACCAAACTCTTTCGTTTTTAACGTCACATCTGTAAACTTCATATGTTATGAAGCCTTTTAGTATAATACAGTAGTTTTGCATCGTAATTGACTTCACATAGCAACTCGTCTCAATAGCTTTAAAACAAATGTTGCTGCCACGTGTATCATGAACAAAACATCTTTCATGGGACTTGACAATTGATATGCGAATCATTTCAATTGTTCTTTCATTTTGATTCAGAGATTATTCACCAAAGCGCCTAGAATCTCTTTGACAGGTTACAATCGATAGACCTTACAGAACTCAAATACTTTTCTGACATATTAACCAACACAACACCGAAATATTCGTGAGAATCGGCCCAACACTTTTTTAACCCGATTTGTATACATGTACTTATAAAGGAAAAATAAAAAAAACATGACTTTTCAATGCTTTTAATGTGTCACGGCAGCTTTTATAGACAAATCCCAAGTTTGTTAGTTCAAGATGGCAATAGAGAAGTTGGGCTGTTTTCACCTAGTTGACTATGATCGCATATATGAGACTTTGGTGTCAAACAATATTGTGGATATGAACTATTGTATAAGATACGAGTATACTGGTATACGATTAGACATTATTTCGGCCGACCATCTGGTGTCAGATGCGTGATCATGGACATACCATAAAATTCCGTGGAGTATAGACGTCTACGTTGGCACAAATTTTGACGTGAATGTGCTGATCGCCTTAATATGTTGATGTGCTTTGAGTTGTAAGAAGTTTTTGTTATTTAATTTCGATACAAAAAAAAAAGAAAACAATAAATCAGCGCCGTAGTTATGGCTACAGCACATTATTGAGGCAAATCATACTGCAAATCCTAAACGAGCGAAAGTGACACCGAAATTCACTGTTGCGATTGAAAACAAACAACTCCCGATTGTGGCAGCTGAAAAGTTACTGATTTTCATGCTCAGCGTGTTATACGGTCGTGTAAAATTTTATGATAGTCGATACATTGCGTGTCAAAACGTTGATGCAAATTGTTACGTGACGTCGGTGAATCAACGCGTTCACCGCTTCATAGGATAGCACTAGTTTCCATAGTGTGCTTAGAATTGTTGAAGCTGAAGCGAAAATTTGTTTAGCGTGAAAGTGAGAGCATCCGGACGGATGTACATATGTACATGTCATTGAGAGACGTAGCTCCATAGGTATTTGATAGAAAAACAATGAAAATGCGTGAATTCTTATTCAATGGCGTTGATTTTTTTTTACTTTTCTTTCTCTTCTTCAAATTGACATTTTACTGATATATAGATTGAATAATTCCAAATGACCATACTAGGAGTAGGGATATGTATTACAATTCCACAACTGAAAATTCAAGACCCCTGGTCACTATACCATTCCGTCCTTTTTTTTTTTATAATTCGTGAAGGTTCAAGAGTGTATACTTTTATGGTGATTGTCACACAACCTGGAAGGGGTGCAGATGGTTTGTGTCGAAGTGTGCCTTCACTTCTCTCCGGGGGTGGTTGTCCTAGATAGGATTTGAGAGATTCGACTCAATTTGCGTTGGTTGTACAATAGTTCACAGTAACTCTTTTGTTTCCATGTCATTAAGGTGTTATATTGGAAATGCACATACAGAGTATGAATTTTGAAGTGATATTATGCCTACGTCAGCACTTTTCACAACTGATGCTGCACAGTTTTTCCGTATTCGAATTGTTCTTTGACTATGGACGGACTTGAACTACAGTCCTTCGGGTCAACAGTCGTCGATGATTACCATTGCACCACGACCACCCCCTTGCTTGTAATTAACACTTGGAGAATGACGATGTGAACTATTCCTTGATGTTGTCCCAATCCCAATATGTCAATATTACAAATAAGTCCCCAAACAAAATTCAAATTTTTAGTTGGAAGGACGAACGATTGACTTATTGCAAAAGTTATAACGCTTCACTATATGTCTCCGAAAAAAAAACAAATAAAATACTGCTTAAAAATCCGTTGATCATTTATAGTTCATAAGCTTAAGACAATGTAAACTACTCCCTGAAATGGATATAGAAAATCCTTCTTATCACTACATAAGCGTCACACGCCTGCCCGTAATGCCAACCAAGGCGATTATCTACCAGATGGTCCCCCTTAATATCTATTAGACCACCACATATCATGGCCAGTAATCTCTCCGTTTGCCTCTAATTTGTCCATCAACACCAACCACTTAAGTCTGTACTTGTTATGCAACACCGAATCCGTAATCACAGTCGGCCTAGCTACTCCCACACCTGGCTCTGTGGTCTCATCGATTTAACGCCGATTTATAATGCGCTCACGAAATTGAATTATTCTCAATCGAGAATCAATCGTGCATTGCCACGAATCGCCCACACCGCCCCCTCCGTTTAATTGGATCAGTACTCGGCCATCGAAAATTACCTTCGTCGACCCGCTAATTGAGAGAAACGAGCCCAGCTAACGAGGTTGGAACACTTGTCAGTGGTTTGACACCATCATCGAGTATCCAGATGCGGGGTGCGTATGTATCGAGCTGTTGACGGTTCTCCCCGTAATGTTCAATTTAGCCGTATTGCCACCCTACTACTGCATAATGATCCAGGTCGACCTCCAACTCGACGATACTTTAACCAGCGTATGAGTAGGGTTACAGTTGTGTGTAGGATGTGATATACTGTGCGGAAGGAATACTGTGCAGGCGCTCAGGTGCAGTCCTACGCTGTCTGCGTTCATGGTCCAGCGATTCAACGGGTTAGCACAACAACGCACACCACAGTCAGTTAAGTGTCCTCCAGCGTTAAATGCGTCCTGAGCACCGGGTGATGGTGATGGTTGTTTTCCGTGAAGGCCCAACAGTTTCCAGTTCAATTCACTCACGTCGACCGCAAAATCAAATTAAATGCGGCAAGGAAATTAGTCGACAAACGCACACTGAGACCATGTCGGAAGGGTAGGGGCCACAATCAACTTTTCCTACTGATCAACCGTATTCGTCCTAGGTAAACGGGTGAATCGTTTTTTTTTTCCTATTTTGTTTTACTTGGATCTGATGAAGCGGGCTATCGATCACAGGCCTCACCATTGAAGGAACGTATCGAAGCACTAAATATTAAATGAAACGTTGATGCTAATTAAGTGATTAATTAACAGGTGGAAGCAAGGTGCGCCTAATTATGTATACATGGACGATTAAATGCGCGATGTATACACATACTACCGCGGAGCTTGAGTGCCAATGAGTGTTCCGTCCATGGCGGTGGTTATACCACATTCGATCGGATAAACGGGTAAATATCAATAAATTATGCACAATTATCGACGTATGATAGAAAGCTGGTAGCTGGTCTATGTATTGGTGTGGTGACGGTAATGATGATGACGCTGACGATGTAATTAACTGTAGAGCCTGAAATCCTGTTTGTCATTCAACCTTCTCTAAGCCATCTCCGAATTTGGTCTCGATTTACGAGTACTACGAACCGTTTCGGTGTGTCGCGTTAACTCGTCTTGAAAATTATTCAAAAACGCTTGAGTGCTTCACACCAAAGCCTTGGGATGAACATTCGCGGATGGGCACGTGAATAGAAGGGTTGCATTAAGACGATTTGAAATACTCGTACACAATTAATGTTGTAAATTGTTTGGGGGTGCGTCTGACAGCAGTTCTTGGATTTACACTGTTGCAAGTTAATAGCATTGTGAAAAGAGGGTGAATCGGAAATTTTCTTTTTGTAAGCCTTTTTTTTTTTTTATTTTGGTCAGGAAATGTGGCCTGGGATTGGACGATTTATTAGGGTTTAACTTAAACCAGTTTATACTTAATTATTACGTCGAATTTTAAATACAGAGGAGTTGAATATCAAGATTCTTTAAGTGTTTTTTTGTTTTCATTTCTTAGCAAACAAATTCGATTTCCTAGTTAGTTTGAAAAAAAGTCCTTTTTGAAATTTAACTGCATTTTTTGAACGGGATTTGATATCTACTTTTCAGCAGTTTTTGTAAGCACGTGGCCCTACATGAAATGACGCAAACATTATACTGTCTAGGTTATATAAGCAAAATACATACTATATCACGAATAGAATGAATATACGAGGTTTGTTCAAAAAATAAAGAGACTTTTTATTTTTCTGGACAAATATTTATTGTATTTATTTATCCATATTTATTTCGTCCCCTTCAAAGAAAAAGCTTTTTTTAAGCATCGAAGTACTTCTGATATGCGCTTTTCGCTATAGACTTGAGCTCTTTCAGCGACACGGTCTTTATTTCCTCAGTCTTGGCAGATCTCCGTCCTTTCATCGGTCTTTTCAATTGTGAGAAGAGAAAATAATAGCAAGGACCAAATCCTGTGAATATGGTAGCTGAGGCATGATTATAGGTTCATTATTGTGAATTTTTTGTCATGAATTTTATTTCCATAAATCCGGATTTTTCATCGTATTTCTGCTACATGCAGAAAGCGAATATCTTTAAGGTAATATTCCTTATGAACCGTACGACCTCCCGGCAAGAAGTTATATAAGTTGAGCCACGCCATTGTAAGCAACAGAAAACAACGAGCAAAACTGCCGAATTTGATCGTACTGGGCGTGTTTTTTTCGGCCTTGATTGATCGCATCCATTGTGATCATTGGATTTTTATTTCGATTTCATATGCATACATATGTATATCTAGGTTTCGTCACCTGAGATAACCTTTTTCAGAAATTCTGGATTTGCATTCATTCATGGCTCATTGGCTCATTTACATGAGCGGTTATGTCATAGTTCTTTTATAGAAAATTAGCCGATTTGGAACATCGCTGACACACATTTCATGCCCAAAATATCCGAAAAATAGTGATTTCACTATTCTTCATAGCAAATTTCTTCACTACTTTAACGCTTCATCCATGGTTGGCGTGCTTGAGCGCACAGGCTGGGCATCGTCATTAACCTTTTCTCGGCCTTCTGTGGGAAGATCTTGTACAACTGATAAATAAAAATCGCCAAGCACACCAAAAGATGTCTAATTCGCAAAATTCAAAAAAAAATCACAATATTTTTTGAACAAACCTCGCACCTTGATGGCCATACATGTGGCCTTGTAGGGGTTTAAATAAAAAAAAAACCTCAAGAACCTTACCGGTCCCATTTGCGGTTGCAATTCTAAAACCAAAGATAATCGCGGTCAACCCAAAGATCGATTAATAATGAACCGTGGAATCTTTTGGAATTTCGCAAGCTTGAGTTTTCAGTACCAATGCAGCATGAAACAGTGTCTGCCAATACAATGCGCTACAATGGTGCCACTTTACATCCAAACGCAATGTGTTCATCGTGTGAACAAAGTGTAATTCGATCACAATATCAGACATTTAGCCAGAGTCCAGTAGTCTGATGAAAACATTTACCGCCCAGCATTGCCAGATCATCGACAATATCGAGTAGTCTCCCTTCTTTGCAGTGGGGCATCTCTCGTGAGTCTCTCTGGCGCAAAATATGTAATATATATTTTAAAGCACAACATTCAACTGACTCATCAATTTCTACTGATCAGTAACCAACGTCGCTTGAATTATATAAATTTCTTCGTGGTCAACATGACGATGATTTTTGCCAAAAAAAAATTATCTTGAGCGTTGAGGTTTATTTTTCTTTGAATGGTACTGTAAATAAACGTGTCACTATTTGGACTGTGCAAAAAAAACAGTAGCACAATTCTTTTTGGATTGGGCCGTAACCGTAAATGGACAGCATAATCAGGACGTGATAACAGTTTGTTGATGTCGATTCTGATTAATAAGGACATGGACATGTGCTTTCAACAAGATATCTTCTTTCTCATTCGCCTAATTTCAAAGGATTTTGACTGGGCGTGACAGAAAAGTTGAGCTTCCAGACCTCATTTTATGGGGTTATGTACAATAAGCCAAGGACCCGACAAGACAAGGCTGCTATTCAGACCGAAACAATTCGGTGATCAAAAGATGATAAGAACAATTCTATAAGGTCCAAGGTAAATGAAAAATCACGTCACACGAAATAATTTGGTTTTACCGAAGGAATTAATTGCCCACCTGTTATTATAAAGGTAAATATTGATCACAAAACTTATTTGAATCATTTACAGAAAACTGAATACAAAATGGACCTAATATATTAGTATATGCGATATTTAGTTGGAATTGCTGAGCCGTTTTAAGTATTCACAGAACCGCTCCTAAGAATGCACAAGGTCGATGGGACTGGTAAAAGGTTAGCTGCCAATTCTTTTAAGGAAAACTAGAAAGAACACCAATAGGAAAGATATTGTCTTCTGTCAGGACAATACCCGATCTTTAACTTTTTTAATGACGCGTCAAAAATTGAGGGAAATTGGTTGGAAAATTTCGTTGGACCTACTGTATTGTTCATACATGGCGCCCTTAAAATATCTATTTTTTTATGTTGACTTAACCTCTAAAAAACAAAAAATTGTCAAAACTGGTTGTATTTTTTAGGGAACGCTAGCCTGCCTTCTATTCAGTGCGCGCATTATTAGCGAAAAGACAAGGATAATAATCAGTAAGGTTGTGCACTACTTTGGTGTTTTTTCTGAGTGTACGCTTAGTCTACAACGAAAGTATACGCATAGATTTCTCTCAAAATAATTTATTTTCAAATCTCATATCCACTGTGTTAATAAAAAATGTAGATCAAATGAAAAACTAGAAAAAAACTGTTTTTAGAGCTATACTTAATTAGCAAAATATTATTTTCATAAAACCAAGGAAACTTATTTGGATTTTAACTTTTCCTTATTTCCGGTCTTTTTTTAGCATACGAACTACGACATTTCATCAAACTTGATGTGATTATTAATAAAATTAGAGAAATTAGATGGAAAACAATGATATAAAGCCTAAAACCAAAGACTCCTAGCTTGGAACGTAGGTTGCTCTAAGCTTTTGTAAGGGATCGATGGGACTTGCTATAACTTTTTATGCATTAAAAATTAGACGCACTGGATCAAAACAGATAATGGGCTAAAAATTTGGTCCTTGCAAGGATCGAATAAAGTTCCAAAGCAAAAAGACCGAGCTACTTATTGTTACGAACTGTATTCCGAAGTAATAAAATTCAATGCAAAGGGAATAATAGCAACATTGTTAACATGATATGGAAGACCTTAACAGTTAATCCAGAAACTACCATTCTTCTTTCTAATAGGCTCTATCAAAATTATACTTTTTGCAGTTTTTGTTCATTGTTTTGATATGCGAATTTCAAAAAATTAATAAAGATACGCTTGATGATTTAGAATTTTTTTCGAATAGCTAGCATATGAGAAAAACTACGAATTTTGAAGCCCGAAAATGTAAAGAACTTAGATTTTAAATATAACCAAATAAACCACATGATGTTAAACAGGATAAGAGAACCACGTGAAAAATATGTCATTGCCTTGCACGTGCGTTGTTTTAGAGACTACCATTCAATATAATAGCAATATGTATAGTTTCCAACATATATGTATGTATTTGCACACATACATATATCATTAATTTATCTACAGAATTAAAAAAAAAATCAAATAGCGAAATGGTTAAAACTTTATTATATTATAAAGGAAACACCTCATCCCCAAGGAATGGTCTGCCCATTTTTTTTTACAATATACCTGTCAATAGGAAAAGTATGCCTATTTCGAAAATTCATCGAAAAATTCAACAAAATATTTCTCTAAGATAATTCGGGTTAAGCCGAAGTAATAGAGGGCCAAAAGGCCTAATGGGATTAATTCCATACGAGTTGATGCCTTCGGGCTAATGATGAAAGTTGGAAAAGCTAACTTAATATAACATTTTTCATTGTAATAAGTAATTAAAAAAATGAAAAATGAAATGAGTGACCCTAAAAAGACATACTCACTTTACGAAATATTTCTAATTATTATTCAGAATAATAATTTCGTTAGGAAAAGATATACATCGCACTTCTCACATCTTTTGCACGATCGAATTGCGCAATCAGGTAATATTCTCACACTTTAGCAAGTCATTTGTCACCGTATTTGCCCTGCTTAAAGTGATATTTTTATTCTTAAAAAACTATTGATAATGACTGTGTGAAACATGTGGACGATTATTTTTACAACCCATTTTTTAGTTTATATCGGTGTGCGATAGCACTCAATAAGCTGGTGGCGAGTAGTAACCGAGGCTTGCTTTTGATGTATTGACGAACAACACATTGACCTATAAACTACAATACATTATTTGCTCGTTAATTGAAAATTCTTTGAACAAATTTCTAGCATTCTTTCAAACATTTTTCTCGTATATTTTGTCACAGGCTGCACTTTCATAAGTATTTTCTTTTCAAGGAATGATAATATCGTTATGACGAACGAATCATATGCATAAATATGATTTGGCAGTTGGCGATCCCGTTAATCTTCCACGTGGCGCGTAAGTCCGTGGAGTGGCGACTTCTCTACGAACGTGATGTTGGGCTCGTGAGCCCGAGCGCCTCGGTGTGTAGCTCGGTGTCACGCCAAGATCGGAGAGACATCGTGCGACAGCATCAACGCATCTAGTGGCTGGAAGGGACTGCGTCAGTGGTTAATTTTAATAGGTCGGCCTCTTTAAGACAAAGCCTACCACATGCCAATGGCAGTCTTACAAAGGCTAGGGTAGGTTAGAAGAGGTTAGAGTAGGTAAGGGCTACGGCAGGCCAGGGTGGCACTTGGGTTTAGTTTAGTTTTAGCTTTAATTAAAAAAAATAAAAATTAAGAACAAAAAAATTACAAAACAATAATGAAAACAAAAAAAGATGTATGTATATATGTATATGTATATATTTTAGTTAAGGTAGGGTTAAGTTATTCTGAGTTATAAGTTTCTTTATAAAAAAAAAAGAGGATCTGATGCTAAGTTTTTTTTAAAATATCACTTTTCTTAATTGTTTATTTATTTTAATTGTTTTAATTATTACAAGTTAATCGTAAGGCCGAAAGACATAGCCTTAAGTAGTTCTATTTGGTTTAGAGTGTCCGTATAGGGTCAGTAAGGTATTTTATGTCAGTCGTTGTTTAAGCTAGTTTTAAGCATTTTTGTCTAGTGTGTTCTACAAAATTATAAAAAGAAAAGTGAAAAAAAAAATTAAAATATGATTTGGCACTCCTATTTATATATTTGTATTTATCTTCGACCTTTAAGGGTCAAATCGTGAGATTGCTTTTTAAGATTTATAACTAAGGGTCACCCCTTACCTATCCAAAAGTACTCTTAGAGAGTACTGCCCTTGGACAGCTTAAATATTTCGTTTTATAGTATTTCGCTTTGGCAACAAATATCTTTTAAAAAAAGAAAAGTTATACTTTCTTAGGACCGGAAAAACACATTAAACATCGAATAAAAAACAAATATCTTGAGTTTTGAGTCTACTCACTCCACATTCTGAATGCATTACCACAATATGAGTAGCCGTTACACCTTAGTTGACCTACGCCCAAATTGCGATATATGCGGGAAAGATGGTACGAAAGCCCCTGGCTGTTCCGAAGGCCAAAGTACCTGTCTCCAAGGCACCAAAGGCCCAGGTGGATGTCTATTCGATTTTGCTCATAATCCAAGGATAGATTGGCCAGCTCCAACAACAGATCCTTGAGCAGGCGGCTCGAGTAGACAATATCTATTCGCTTCTGCCGGACTTAGCGCACCTACGGTCGCAATGGGTGGGACGGTAGAGATTTCACTGATTGGGAATATGGGAAGAGCCGTACTTTTCAACCTATTGTAGGATGAAAGCTCCGATGTACTTTCGGTTAGTTAAACCAGAAGCATAAAATTCGACACATTTATTACAAAATAATTAGAAGAGACCAACCCTATGGGATTTTTATAAAACATAATAAAAAACATCAAATTATATATTCCGTTGAAGTTCGGAGGTTCCAGGTGCTAGAAGAAACAGAAAATGAACAGTACGATACCATGCCAACGACAGCAAGATTCCATGAACGTGTACCGAAATTTGACAATCGATGCACTGCACAGATAGAAGATTAAACTCCTGACAGGACTCAAACTCTTGTACAGGCGGCTTACCGACAGACAAAACTCGAAGGTCAGGACACTGAAGTCACTGATTAAAAATCTCCAACAGTTGATCAAGCAAAATTACAGAATATCTGTAAGTTTACACTGGAACGAGAGAATTCGTGCTGTAAAATCCAACAGCGCGAGTATGTTCACGCATATAAATAAAAAAAAAGAGGCTTCCGAGAACATCAGACAATGAACGCCTTTTACGAATAATCAGCATTAATCCTTTATGACTTCATCACTTCTATCTTCGAAAAAATATCAATCATTGGCGTTCAGAGAATCTTAGTATCTGACCCTGCAAACTTCCGGTCGATAAGTCTCTTTCCGAGTAGATATCAGCAAGGTTTTCGGGAAGGTGGTCCATAGAGCCCTGTCTAAATGGGTTGAAGACAGTAAAATCATCCCGGGTAACAAATTTGGTTTCAAAACAGGGCAAACCACTATTCATGCCGCTTCGAAATTTGTGTCCGATATCCAGAGGAACGAATTCAAGAACCATTACACGAGTGCCTGTGTGATTACCTAGCAAAAAGCTTTTGACACTGAATTGTTAGAAGGACTTTACTACAAGTTCTTATCTATCGACTGGCCATAAGTAAACGACTTAATCGCGTACAGATCAGGACCATCAATGGATATCATTGTGGTTCTTTTGCAACGTGGTTTCGAAAATATTTAGCAGTACGGGCGTCCATTGGGGACGCGCTCTGCGACCCCGAACACCTCAGTTTCACGCTGATATCGAGCAAACGTATCCGGTCAACATCGAAAGCTATAGGTAGATTTAAAAAACGTAAAATTAAAAAAAAGAAAAAACAAAAAACTAACAAACATATCTGTAAAATAATTAAAAAAAAAAGTTCAGAGCCAAAGAGAAGAAACTATATATTACTTTCCACGGAATTGAGAAAAAACACTGGACTAAGAAATATAGGTATATTTTAAAGACCCAAAGGCGAAAACCGAAACCTAATCTGACCTTAAAATCAATGAATACAAATTTGTATTTGCCAAAGCTGCGAAGATCCAGATCCTGATGTAACAAAGTATCATTTAGGTCTAGAAAAAAAAACAAGAAACAATTTATACTGCAGTCCAACTTTTTTATTATGCCGACGACTTGGAATTTGAGTCTCGCAATAGCCAATCATTCCGACAACGTAATTTGCGGTGATTCCCGTCAAGTGGGTCTCGACTTGAAAGTACAATTGAATAGTAGTTATGTAGTCTTCCAGCGGATAGCATAAGCCGTCACTTAATCACAACAAGGCACTTTATATTTATTTCGTTTCTGGATTGTGCTTAAAAAACTGTTTGCAAAGCCATAAAGCCCCATTTATATTAAATCTTCACTCGGCCAGGCTACCCTATCAACCTCTAGTAAACGTTTTAGCTTAATAAGCATCAACGCTGTGGCATAAAATTATCTATATACATACTCGTACATACATATGTATGTATGTTCTACTTGCTAATTTTCTAGAGCGTCCCCATAATTAACAGAGCGCACCATATTTCGCACTAAATTTAAGGACGTGCTCCATCTAGGTCTTCATAAACACATACCATCGGGGGCAAACGACCCCCAAGGGTAAAACAACATTTAAATTATGAGTCGTTTTTAAGTCATAAACTTAATTACGAAATCAGAGTGTTAATTACCATTACCAGGGCTTTTTGCCATTTGCCATTATCCTTCCGCCGGCAAACCAAATCTCATCCTTTCAACACTCGGTAATTTCAATGCAGGCACTCTTCATCATTCCATTCCTTGTCTGCCATTGCGCTTCAGCCCCACTACGAATTGGTATCCTTGTATCCTTAAATGGGAATTTTTGATTGCTACTCCACACACTAAGTCCCAGTCATATGATACGCCGTCATATCTGGTTCGTACTTTTCAACCCTCTACTTCCTGAACAGAGGATACCAAAAAACTTTTCACAACAGCCCCCGGGGTGTATTTGTCGTCTCATTTTCATAATAATAATAATGATACTGCCATGAAATTGCCATGGCAGACGTTAAAACGTTCACAGGCTTTGTAGCTAAACGAGTGGAGGCTTTGCATACCCCCGAAAAGGTCTTACATACATACACACATACTCACCAAGCGAAGCACTACTTAAATATGAAGATTCAAAAAGCAAGCAATATAATAGCAACGAGCGTTTAATATAGCTTTAGCCTTTTGTGGAAGCCACAGCACACACATACATATGAATAGTATACCAATAGATGCATACCGAGATATCCTTGGAAATTGGCATTTATATTTATAGCACACTCTCGCTCTCTCACACTCGCGCAAAAAGTCAGAACTCGGGAGGACATTAATAGTTCTCGTGTCTATGACATCAATGTCCCATAAGAGAAAAAGAACGAAATCAAGGAAGAAAAATCCCAGACTAAGACAAAAAAATATTAAATTCAGCTGCAGGAGCTTAATGGGAACAAAAGGGACGACGAACGAAAGAAAAAAAGTACAAGCACCAGCGCATCCGTAATTGGTACACACAAGATTCCTTTTTGGCCTCGTTGCTGAACATTTTCAGACTTTATTCTCCCTGCACATACATGTGTATGTGGATTGAATGTGTGTTAGTGGTTCCTATTGTACAAATACATGACCGAGAGTGTATATTAAATCAGAAGCACACAATTTAGCACAACCGCACAAATGGTAATGCCCGAGCTCTCACTCGCTCCACGCACCACTACACCAGTCGTGTCTACAAACTCACCACCAGTAACAAGTATACCACGGCAACTCCAAACGTCTATACCACACACCAGCACATTCACTATGCATCCTGTCAAGGGGAAACAATTTCCATAGGGTAGTTTTGAATACTTGCCAGCAATTCGATACAGCATTATCCTCGCCGCCAGCCTCAAACGGATAGGGTATGGGGTTCGATGGTCTGGTGGAGTCGACCGTGTTTGCAGCTTGTCACACAGTATGTGCTAAGATGGAAACCATTTTGCGATATTGCCATCCCCCCAAAATCAACCTCTCGACACTGCCTACATGCATATTACATAGCTCGAAACAAATGGAAATGGGCGGTGGAGGTCGGTAGATGGAGACAAGCTATTCACAAAAATTACATCATTTGGTTAAGGGATAAGTTTCGTCAACCGCAAAAGGGTTGTTGCCGGAGCCTTGTTCGCTTTGCCGTACAAAACACCCTGTTACAGGCTGTTAGGCGATTTATAAAGCGAATTGGATCCGCCGCTGGAAATGGAAATCCTGCGGGGTTGGGGCGAGAAGTCAGCTTGTGCGATGGTGGTTGGAAAATGTTCAGCCGTAATTAAGTGTCTTCCTAATTAGTCTGAGGGTGCGTCGTGAACAGATTGTAAACGCAGTGATTTCCCAATGCGTTGTTATGATGGTGATGATGATTGCCATGTTGTAAATCCGTACGCAGGAGCTAGTGCTATTGTGTATGGAAAGCTAGAACCTAAATTATTCATTAGCACCCCCAATCATTAGTGGCGTCGCAGGGTGTCTGGTTTCATGGCGGTCGTAACTGAGAGACGGGAATATGTGCTCGTATTTGAATAGCTGTTTTTCGCCTAATGGAGACTGTAACCAGGCACGTTTTAATGCTTCCAATTACGATTGTTTGTAGAACCTATTGACTGGGATGCTCCTAAATTGGTGTTGGTTTGCACTTGGGTGGTCGTGGTAGCCTAAATAATGTTTACCTTAGGCGAATAGGGGTTTCACCATATGCCTTTTTTGTATTTAGGTTATAAGACGAAGGGAGCTTCTCAGATGATTATTAAGGTTTTTTCTTCAGCAATAGGTCAAAGTCAGTCAATATGATGGGATGGCTTTCTATTTATGTATTAAAAATGTTTAACATTTACTAAAATTGGCTTCGGGGTAGGCTTAAAGTTCAATCGGTGTTCAATCAGGTAATGGGGCATAAAACATAATCAAATCAAATTTATTGTTGCCAGGGGGCACTAAACCAAAGAACTGCGTCGGCTTAGTCATGAATTTACTTTATGATTGAAATAGCATACAGTTTACATAAATATGGGCTAAGGCGAGCATTGCTATCATAGACGATAAATTATCGTAAATTCTTGAACTATAATATTGTGGGTGAAACTGAAAGGAAAAGCATCCAAATGTGTTATAGCTGCGTGGCACTGATACAGGATGTGAGTGTTAAGTGAATGTTATCTTATCATGCTGCTAAGTTAGATGCAACCTTGCATAGATTTCAAAAGTGTGGGTGGCATTTTGAAGGTTCTACAATGGAGTTCAAATCCGACGTTTTATAGAGTGAACATCATATTAACCCCTAAGACGTTTTTTTCGACGCGTGACACCCAAACGGAGCGTAAGTCATAGTGAAGAACCCTTACAGTGGTGTGTCCGTATATCCCCGAACAGATCTCAAAATCTGGTAAGATTAGGAATTGGTCTTGATATCGATGGAAGGATATTTCTACGGTATCGGCCAAAACATTTACAGCTTGATCAGAAACTGGGAAATTTCATAAAATTCATTAAATTTTAATTCGAAAACATAACAATGTTCACATATTTTTAAAGCTCAATATTTAAGGAAAACAAAAGCATATAATTCATAAAAATCCAATAAATATTTCTTAAGTTACGGTAAATCATGATGAGGAAAATTTTCTCGCGACAAAACAATTGCAACTTCTAATTCAAATAAAAAAACTAAAAAAATATTCAATATTTCGTGGAAAATCCTTAATTTTTAATCACTGCCTTGCATCGCCGTGGCATGTATTCATTCAAATTCCTTAAAATATTCAAGGTAATTTCATTCCCGGCTTTCTCTATTCCTGAGAAAAAATCGTCCGCATTTTGAACATCAACCCGATTTATTCTTAGTTTTACAATTTCCCAAAGGTTCTCAATTGGGCTTAAGTCGGGCGACTGCGGTGGCCAATACATAACGATGATGTTTTGGTCCCTGAGCCACGATTTGACACGCTTTGATGTATATTTTGGATCATTATCCTGATGTAAGACACAACGCGATGGCATTTCCCACTTCGCATATGGTAGCATAACATCGTTTTCTACTATCTGTTGGAAGCGCAAATACTGGTCCATTGTAATAACATCGTTTAAGATATTTTTATATGCGTGTTAGTTCATTACACTATTAATGCGATGCAATGGGCCCAAACCAGCAGCAGAAAAACAACCCTACACCATCATATTACCCCTACGATGCTTAAAAGTTTTTAAGCGATATCCAGTTTGAAGTCATTTGCAAGTGGTCTCCTAACATACGAAATTCCATCGCTACCTATGATATTGAATTTTGACTTATCACTAAAAAGAACTGAGCTCCACTTCTAATTGTCCCACCATACATATGTAGATGTTCCCTTGCGAATTGAATTCCCATTTTCTGATTTCGGATCGAAATCAATGGTTTTTTGGCAGGTCGATAAGTACCCAAATTAACTTCGGTCAACCGACGAGATACTGCACTTACTGTTAGCTGGAAATCTTGAACCAATTTGGGTGCAAATATGAAGAGATCGATTTTAACACTTCGTGCCAACAAAGCGTCCGTCCGGGGGTTTGTTTTAGGTGGTCGACCGCTGCGATGCACAACAGCTGCTTTTTTTGTCTTCTTATAACCACCTATAATTCGATTTATTTATATTGTATTTTATAGCTATTTCCTTTGGGAAATTAAAAATTATTTCAACCATAATACGTTGCCTTAACGCATCACCAAATTTATTAAGTACCATTATTACCCGTTTCCAAGATCACTGCTCTGTGTAAAAATATTTACGCAAGTGAGCCTTTAGGTAACGAACCTTAGACATAACCTCAATACCCCAACCCCCCAAAAATTGAAAACAACTGCGATGTAACGGTAAATATACTGTTGAGCGTTGCAATCACTTCAGTTGCAATTGCTTTGTCGCGAGACATTAGTTCCTTATCATAATTTATCGTAACTTAAGAAATATTTATTGAATTTTTATGAATTATGTATATCTTTTTATTTTTCTTAAAATTGCAAATGTTTTGTCCGATGTATCTCAGGGTTCCGAGATATCAGAAATGATAAACATTTTTAATACAAAAAAATCTGAATAGAAACAATGTTCTGCCAGCGATGGTTAGCATAATCTTTCAATTTGAGAGGCACTTTTGGTAATATACATATACCTATAAAAACTTTGATTTTGATTATTAACCTGAAATTAAAATTGCAAAAAAGTATAGTTCAAGCAACCTAAATTACACTCCAAAACATATTCACGAATGTGTCTAAAAAGAGGAAACAAAAAGAAAACAAAGCCACTCCAATTGGCTAAGACTATACTAAATATGTAAAAATTGGGTGGGATCACCCTATAATATTAAAAATTTAGTAAATAAATAAATAATCTTTAAGGATTATAAGAAACAAGAACTAAAAATAATTATTGCAAACGAAAATGTGAATTGAGTGAGACAAAAATAAATTAAACCAACACATTAGCAATAATTAGTAATATTTTTATGCGTTGAAAGAACATTTTAAATATTCTTATGTCCTAATAAACTGAGGCAGTACATTGAATAATCAAAAATAAAGAACAGAGAAAAAGTTACGGTATGCAGTGGTACGGAAAGAGTGTTAGTCAGGTTACTACGAAGATTATAATAAAAAATTAAACGAAAATAACGACAACCAGACTTTATAAAGAACATTATAGCACACTAAAACAATACAAGTGACGAGCAGGAAGAATTTTCAGCTTATGGAACAGGGGAAGGCTAGAATGTCTACCAGATTTACGACAAATTTTTCTAAGGACACTTTTCTGCTAAATCAACAGTGGTTTAATTCTGTTTCGATACAAGCAATTACATACTGCAACTTGGAATAAAAAATACCATAATAAATCATTTTTAAAAGCTTAGTAGAGCAAAAGTTACGCTTATAATAAAAATAACTAAGAGAGCATCGAAAATATTTTTTCAGAGTATTACCGTGATTCGCAAAACTCATCCTAGAGTCAAGGATAAGCCAGATATCTAAATTCATCTACTCTCCCAACTTGAAAACAATAATCACAACAGGCAACACAAAAGAGGGAGATGAAGAACCAGACGCACAATTGCAATAATACAGTTTATATCTAATACACTCAGGTGCATGAAATATGTAGATATACATATGTATATTGGATCCAAGTAGTACGAGGATGATAGGCTAAAAAAAATTATCTTAATTGCTGAAAACAGAGAGAAGTGAGATATGCCTGTAGTTACTGATATCTTCTGGGGACCTTCTTTTAAATAATGGAATGACATCTGCACACTTAAGATATTCGGGAAAAACTCACTTCAAATACGCATCGATTATATAATTTTTCAAGGACATCCACTATGAAGCGAAATTTTTTTAAGCAGATAATTAGAGATTCCATCAGCTCCGCACGAAGTCGAATAAGGTCAGTTACCAATAATTTTCAAAATTTCAAAAGCAGTCATGGGCTGAAAAACGAAACCATTATTATGCAACGGGTCACCACATCCACAAATATAAAGACAAGTACAATAAATCGATTTGACAGTACTAGATTGCAGACTGTAGCCAACATTAGCAAAATAGCAATTAAAAGCGTTATAGCGAATTCGTTATAAACTAAAGAATTGTCATGAGTTTACACGTATACCAATAGGTTTTTTATAGGCAGTTGGCTTATTTAATAAGCTATTTACTACTCGCCATTCGTTTTTTAAGTTTCTCTGTGCAGAGCTGAATTGAGTATGGTACTAATAGTTATCGTGGCAAATGGGAATCTCTTTATTTAGATAGAAACTATGTGTTGATCTAAAGAGATACTTTTTAGACCCTGGTTAGCAGGATACTTATTGCACTTAATTCTGCGTTTATTTTTATATATAATTTTGCTAAGCAAAAGATTAGATAACCAAGGTTTATATTTTTTAGCCGATTTTATTGAAGGGACGGGGCAGATTCACACGAGATCACAAGAAACCGGTAACATGATCGTATATCAGGTGTAGTGATGAGAATTGGCATTAGATGTACTACTCACTGCAATTTTCATATTTGTATAATAATAATATTTTAAATAGAAGAATATTTTAAAGCAAAAGACTCTGCAATTAGTTGATATTTCGTTGTAACCTCTTAATTCTTTATTACAGCATCACATCGCTGCTTCATGGAATCTATCAAATTCTGACGTGTCTCCAATGGTGTATTTTGCCATGCCTACTTCACTATGTCCCAAAATTCATCACTGTTTTTTGTGATTTGAAGCTGCAACCACATTGTTTTACATCCACCCAATCTCTACTAGGTTCGGATCAGATGATTGAACACACCTGTTCAAAACAAATATTGCTTGCCCGTAACTGTTCTTAGCTCTTTTGTTGTCGTTTCGGGTCGGTGTTTTGTTGAAAGAACCATCTCCTCCTCTGTATAAGAAAGCTTGGTTCCCTGAAGTATGTCGACGTCAACATGTTGATTCATCACACCTTCCACCATACTTCACGGTTTTGCGCGTATACTTAGGCACGTATTCAGCATTACACACGTATTCTCGCGAACTAGAGCGGCTAAACAGAAAGAATTCACTTTAATCCGCCCATAAGATATTGCGCCACTCCTAAAGGGGCCTATCGACATGGCTCTTGGCAAATGGGATCATTTTAGAAATATTTTTTTTTTTTTTGCTTAGAGTGGAACTTTTCTTGGGCTTCTTGCATTGAGGTTGTTTTGGCGCAATACCCTTCTTATAGTTTCCACACTCGGGCCTAGATTTAATTTTCTTTGTCTCGGTGGAAGCATTCGAGCACCTAACAATTCTATCCTCTTCTTGGAAAAAAAAAATTTCCGGTTTTCTCCTCCGTTTTAGCATTTGTTTTAATTGCTGGAGAAAACGATGAATGAGTCGCTCTTGCTCCGAAGTACAATGCTTACCGTGGCCCAAACTATAAGTGAATGTTAGTTTGTTTGGGTAAATACCATGAGGATTCAAAGTACCAAGAGTTGGTTTATTGTAAATATAAAAAAGATCAAAAGGCAGCACACAACTGCTTTTATTTTGACCGCCAATAAACATTAATGTCTGTACTCAAGTGATGTTTGAAAAGAGACTGTTATGTGAACGATCATTTATTTCTTAAAAAAAATAAAAAAACTTATGACACATTGAAAATAAGTGGAAGGAAGTAAAAGATTACTATTAATATCTCAGTTTATACAAAAAGATGTCGCTCAAAAGACTGCTATACTTTTTACCGCAACTGTATATGATAGTCAGAAAAGTCACATGGTAAGCTCGAGCATCTGTCAAATTTGTGAGCTTTCATCGATTATTTGTACGTGAAAATGTCGATTAGCCATTATTTGCGGAAAGTTTTGGTTTTCGTCGTTGAAGACAGGGACAGGCAGAACTGGGGGCAATACATGATTCATGGACTTACAGATTTATTCAATAGGTATATATTTCCCATCGTTTGTTATCCCTAAAAATTTGATCCGAGACAGTTTTCTACCAGCGAACGTCGATCCATTACGATAAAACAAATCGCACATATCATAAGTGAATGAGAGAAGCTTGACTCTAGCTCTTATATGGACCTAGCTCTATAATGGACCAGTATTTGCGTCTGAGTGTTCCAACAGATAGCAGAAGCCTCCAACAAAAAACAAACCTTTTGAAAACCCAAGCTCAGCGAACAATATCGAGAAGAAAAGTGACATAAAGCTTCTGCCGGCGATAAATTGGAAGTCACCTAGTGATTTTTTGTTTTTTTCGAGTTTATGAAGTAAATATGAATTTCAAAAATCGTTGATAAATTTATCAATTGCATATTTTAGTTTTAAAAGTATGCACCGTATACATACATGTATGTGTCTACGTAGACCAAATGATTGAGGTCTAGGTTAAAAAGAAAAACAGTTTCCGTCTACTCAGGCTGGTAGTTTGAGAACTATTGCCAAAAAGTACACTGACCTTCGGAAACGCTAAACAGTGTACCATTTGTACTCATTTGTAAAAAAACTTTAACTTGTAGGCAATTGTTTTCAGATTATCACGTACTTACTATTTATCGGACCATAAAAGGCCAAAAATAATGATAAAACTGAATATAGCTTGAATAATTTTCTAAATGGAACCGACATTGACAGCTTCTGGAACACGTATAGAGCTGAGAAACAGTAGAGAGAAGCATAATTTTCCCACTACTTTCAAAATACGCTTGATTGAAACAGGCTCTGATGGTAAGATGGCTATTCAAAAACCTTTTCTCAGTTCTGAAAATCGAGCTGGGAGTTTGCTGAGCGTCAAAAAGCATTTAAACTGCACGGAGGGGACTGAAACAAAATGTTAAGGACTGATTCAAAGAAACGGGTGAATGTGGAGCGATCGGACCAGAAAAAGGCTTAGCAGACGACGATATAATTCGTATTGAATGAATTCTGAGTATGATTTAGTTAGTAAAGTTTCAATTTTTACTCCCACTGGTTCTCATATTTGAAGAGATTAGATTAGAATAAAAAACAAAGAACTCATACACAGGATATCTCGAACATGTGCAGCTGTTACACTAACAAAAGATGAAAGAAGGTCTAAATAAAATATGTTTTTAGCAAAGGATTCTGTTTCTAAAGAATATTCAGTAAAAGAAATTACTCAAGTCTAAATCTAGCTCATTTATTTTAACCTTCTTATCTAAGCAACGGAAAATATGAATTGCTTTTAGATTGTGATTCAGAATTCAGAGGCCAGAAGAAAACATGCTTACATCGATACTCTAATAAAAGAATGTGCGAATGCGTCGAGGAACATAATATCCGAAGACAAAGAAGAGCACATAGCTCTTTTTAATGGAACTACATTTTAATATAAAACAGGATACGTAGAAATATTGGTTATTCTGTATTATATTAATTGGATTGACAGATAATTTTATTCCATCTCTTTGCTAAATGAGTGTATCTGAAAAAAAAAAATTCGGCAGCCAAAGCCCTATGTTGATGACAGCGCGGTAAATAGTGAATTAAATCCGTGATCTAGGGAGTTAAGCCAATCGGTGTTTCATTCTTTGGTTCATCCAATAAATTGACTTTTCGCAGTGTGTCACCATGCCCAAATCACGTTTTTTCCACATTAATGCCTTTCAATTAGGAAAGATATAAGTTGATTATCATAGACCTTTTTCAAGAAATATGGGCTACCTTAACTTAACCCAAACGTAAAAATCATGAGCAACTATCACTTATAATCTATCATTTTTGTGAAAAGTTTTTTACGACCTATTATTTTGCCGTATTATAGACGGACATTGCTTTTATTTGCACGATCTTAGGTCCTCTTCAATTCTGCTCCTCTTCAGTTTCTACGTTTTCACTATGCGGCATATTTGCGTGTTGTGCAAACGAGTACTCAAACTTTTGTTACCATCTTAAATGTACAATAAAAACTCACAATTTAAAAACATTCTTCCAGTGTAAGGGTTTATACATAAAATAGTAAACAAAGTTAATTACAATTAGCAAGCTATTTGAAACGAAATACTAAAAAAAACAATTAAAACAAATTTAATATTTTAATATCAAAATTGTCTATTCATCTTTAATAGTGAACTCTAATACCACGCATTTACTCGAAAATTGGACTTTTGTATTCCTAACACATAACCGTTAAATCGAGAGTGCCTTAAATTGTTCGTCACTCCCAGGTCGCATACCAAGAATCAAGTTATACTTCTTCATATATTGTCATTCATAAATCACAAATTAAGAATAAGGGGAAACTATTGTAACAATTAGATTTTTATTCACACCGCTATCTGCATGCGCAAAACCTCCCCATTACCATGCAAATGGATTAATCAATCATTTCTTTTACCCTTAGCCCGATCATGCTTCATCTAATTTATGGACAATCCCACAGGCATGAGTAGGTTTTTTAATTAAAACATCAATCAAATGTGCTCACCACATCAACCGCTACGACTGGGTCAGCCCAAAAAGTCAAAAACAAAAAAAAACGAACAAATAACTCACCAATCATACGGACGTATTTACCAATTCATATATTCCATTCCTGTCGGAATATGCCTGAATCAATTTACCTATCGATACTTTATCCTATCAACGCAAGACAAAATAAAAAAAAAAACAAAAAAACCTGCAAGGATCCATTATACACCGCAAAAATATTTCCACACTAATAGACTAAAAGGACCGACCATTTCGTTTGAAAACAAAACGAAGAAAACTTTTACGAAATGGAATTGTAAATTGAAAAACTCCCGCAGTCGATGTTTTTTTGAAAGATAACTTCAGCCTAGCGGGGTCGCCCTTTCCGAACCTACTGCGCCATTTAGAAATTTAATGGAAAACCATTCAAAGTCATTCAAGCGCCGGATAAGTACTGGAAAACTCTGACTAAAAGCGCGAGAAGAGTGACGGGAGAGGCGGGTACGTCTCTTTTTTACGGAATATAGGGTAAGTGCGTACTTACATGACATAATTTCACTTTGATCGTCGTCGAGTCGATCTTGCATGTCGTCCCGATCATAGTTGCTACTACTACAGCTCCACTGTCGAGATGGATTAAAGGAGGGTGTTGAGGTTGAGTCCTTTCGGCCGGTGAATTTATTTGGATCGAGGATGTTTTCAACGGAGAAAGCCAAACGTTTGGTAGCTTCTTTATCTGTTGGGGTACTGCTGGCTACGGAGCGCGTAAGATCCACTGGACATACCTGAAATTGAATTTTTTTTTAAAAGTGCAATTATGAGTAAAAAAATAAAGAAAAAAAAAAAAAATTTATTAAACGGACTTTATAGTGGTTTAGGCCGATTTTAATTGTTTTTTAGGAAAGCAGTTTAAAGGGTCCTGAGACGAGAGATATACTAAATGTTTAATTTTGTGAATCTTGGTCTCTGAATAAGAAGGAGAAAAATATATGTAGGCTCTTGTATAACAAGGTTTTAAGGAGGATCTATGGTGGAAAACAGGACGGAGAAACAGGCGAATCGAGAAACGTACACAATCAAGAAGAACTCTGTAATAATAAAATCGGGAAGACTAGGATGGGCAGGAAACGTGGACGATCAGTAAAAGAATAATGAGTGGAGAATCCAATAAAGAAGGAGAGATTTTATCCTCATACATAAATCAGAGTGGTTCAGAGGTTGTTGTGTTGCCTTCTAACACCGATGACACAAGTTTCCAATCCCCGAATCTTCAATATTATGCTTCGCCTTCTTACCCCTCAGTGGAGCACGCTCAAGTTTTGATAGTACAACAGTAGAGTTGACTGGAAAAAGCTACTCGAAATTCACCTTTCGTAGAGAACAATAAACAGTAGGTCCCTTTCGCCTAGAGGAAGAAATGAATTACACAGAATAAAGTCAGATAATTGAGAGGAATTTCATAATATAAAAAATAGTAATAACAGTAACAATAACAAGAAATAGTATCGATCAAAACTATGCACTGTTCTTAAATCAGTGCAATTTTAATGAATTCTATGATTCCCCTTAATCTCTAACTACATACATATATGTACATATATTGGGTCTATAACTTAATTCGTGCGGTTTGCTAAGAGATGGCGTAACTTGTATTATTCCATTGTTATTATTCCATTGGAACATGCGTTGGAAAGCTACTGTCATTGTATGTCATTTCAGTATATGTCATTCATTTGAAGCGTAAACAACAATAATTTTTTTTCACTCAAATATGTCGAACTTTGTGCCTGAAAAAGTGTTTTTGCGGGGAGTTCTTCTTCATTACTTTAATATGAAGAAGGTGGAAGTTTATTGTGAACATGCGCTAGCTGAGCGAACGTGCCAAAAGTGGTTTGCACGATTTAAAAGTGGTGATTTTGGCTTGGAAGACGATGAACGTCCTGGGCAGCCAAAAAAGTTTGAAGATGAAGAACTGGAAGCATTACTCTATGAAGATTGTTGCCAAACACAAGAAGAGCTCGCAGAATCTTTGGGTGTCACTCAAGCAGCCATTTCAAAACGTTTAAAAGCAGCTGGATATTCAAAAGCAAGGAAATTGGGTTCCACATGAACTCAAGCCGAGAGACGTCGAAAGGCGGTTTTGCATGTCCGAAATGCTGCTGGAACGCCACAAAAGGAAGTCATTTTTGCATCGGATTGTTACTGGTAATGAAAAATGGATCCACTACGACAACCCCAAGCGCAAAAAATCATATGTGAAACCGGGCCAACCAGCCAAATCAACGGCAAAGCCGAATATCCTTGGCGCGAAGGTAATGCTCTGTATTTGGTGGGATCAGAAGGGTGTGCTGTATTATGTGATGCTAAAACCGGGTGAAACCATCAATGGACAACGCTACCGAAGACATAAGTTGTAAGCTTTGTATGTACAATATTTCGACTAACACATACAGTTGTACCATACCATATTATAATCCTTAAATAATATGAATAAGTGGGAAAGGCTTCAAAATGCCATCATCTTGGAATAAAATTGCCAGAATTAAAAAGAAATATAAAATACTGTTTGCGTAACAAAAATCTCCTGGTGTGGCAGAGAAAGCAGTGGATATGTTATGAGCGACGACTTACTTACATATAAGATATTCACTATAATCAGTCCTTTCTAACTTCTATTGAATATCATTATTTTGCAATAAATATTTTAACATACTCCTTTAAGATTTCATATTTTATGGAATTGATCATGATCTTTCAAGTTCTCGTGGTTAGATACAATATTAAAATAAATAACAAATGTTGGAAATAAAAAATACCCTGTGGTGTCTTTGGTTTCTATATAAATTTTATTAACATTAGCATATAAGAATTGCTAAGAAAGTGTTGAAAATAACAGTATATTTTATGATCTTCTAAAATAACAAAGTTTTGTCACATAGAAGCAATAAGAATTATTAGATCTGGTATTTTAGTTGAGGATTGTATAAATATTATATATCATAAGTCCTACTTACAAATTGAGATTAGGACAATAGTTAAAATTACATTTAATCATTTAAACACTTTGAATTATCGACACTTTGAGGTATCGACGCTTTCTAAAAAGTACTATCTCAAAGGCTATGCCATTCAGTCAAATGTTATATAATCGATAACGTCGAAACATTTCACAGTCACAGTTCATAATGTGGGTTTGCTTGCCATCTAACTCCAAACTGACGCTTCCATTTCTCTTTAAAATCTCTTTTTAAGCAAGGCCTCTGACAGATGCTGGATTACACCAATAAACACCGGAAGTCATTCCTTTCATAACTTTATTAGAATAATTAGCAACGTACATGTTAAGCCGGAAACAATTTTTTTAAGTTAATAATTTTCAATCTTTTTTTACAGTCTTTATTCGAATTGTTCGTGAATGTACCTGTAGTTTTAATAGAGAATTATAAAAAAAGAGAATGCTCACGCTTTTTGCATTAAAGATAAGATGTTATCCACTGAAATGCTTAGTTAATTTCGAAGACATGCGCTTTCTGATTAAACAAAAATAAATAGAAAGCCACATACAGGTTTAGTAAACTTAGTAGTACCTATATGAAGAGCTATTTTTGTATGCTGCAGAAAGACAGAAATAAAGCGACCACACTTTATTCCCTAAGTCCACAAATTACGGTCTTAGTAGCCCAATAACTTATCTCTACTGCTGTACAATTTCTTCTCTGCAATGAAGTTCATACTTCAATAAGCGATTTGATAATTTCTCTTCACCACTCCATAGCGTATGCACAGGCGACATAGTCACGTGCAGATCAGGTCATTCTTTTGCAGCGCGACTTCGAAAAAAATCGGCAGTATTGTGATGACAGGAAATTGAAAATCAACTTGCAGAAATCAGAAACTACCTATATTGTTTAGAACGCCTTTGTCTAGGGCCTCTCGAGACACTAGAAAAAATTGGCGCAGGTTCTCAATCCTTGGACCAAATGGGCGTTTACTGACGAAGCAAAGTGTAGATGGCTGTTTCATTTTAATTCGAGAGTGAATATAATCTGCTACATGACCTTAATCAGGCTCTTGGTTGCCTATGAATATGCCGCCTGGTTCATTGTGAGAGCCAGCTTAATGGAAAGGATTCGGGTGTTTGAGAGACAATGTCTCAGGACTTGTCTTGGGTAACATAATCTGAGTACACGAAATTTTACCCGAACGAGGTCGTATACAATAGGACCAGGATTGTACAGGTGGATAACTTTCTGATCAAAATGATTCGAAGCCACGTTGCAAGAACAATGAATCCGGTCAATAACCTGATCTACGGGGCTTACTACCCCAATGACTTATACCACGGAGAGTGCGCCTTAACGACTTTGTTTCGACAGAAGTATTCCTCTATCTGGATCGATGTGGGCCGATCCAGGATATATTAGCGGTACCGCTAAAATTTCACGTGGCTCGCAATTCCGGGGAACGGCGATTCCTCTATGAGCCGGAGCGCGTCTGATAGGTATAGCCTCTTCAAGGCTAGGCCTGCCTAACGCCAACGGTCGGCCTACATAGGCTAGGGCAAGTTAGGGTAGGTCAGGGTAGGATGGGACAAAACACAAAAAAAAGAACAACCCCAAAAATAAATAAAACATATAATAAATAAAACAATAAATAAAAACAACATAAAATAAAAACAAAATCAAAAAAATAATAATGTAAGTCTTTAAAAATGAAACAAAGATAGGTATATGGAATAAGTATTATGAATATATTTTTACAAATATTTTTCAATTTAGATTAAATAAGGTATATTTAGTTAGGTTTAGTCAGATTAAAGTAGGCTTCAGTTTTATATATTAATTGTAAGAACACGGTCATACCTAAGATTTTTTAAATAAAACAATTTTTTCTTGGCTTAAGTTACCCTAGGATTATTACATAATTCTAAGATTATATTTAATTATCGAGACATAGCTTTAAGTTGTACTGCTTGTGTTAGAGTGCCCGTTTAGGGCCAGTAAGACATATAGATTTGTTAAGATAGTTAAGCTAGTATTTTTCTCTAGGGTAAATAAAAACTAAAAACTAAGGGATGGTTTTCGTGACTCTAAAGTTGAGCCAGATCAATTATTTTATTTGAAGCAATTTTTTTTTGGAATGAACGGAGACCATTAGGAATAAAATTGTGTGACACTATAGCAATTTATTGGACTCTTACGAAAAAGAAACTACATACAATAAATAGGAAGAAAAATATTTTGATTCCCACATGGAATTATATAAATTGTTATAAGTTTAATTTTTTTCCTAGCAAATTTTTGTAATCGCCGAAAATAGGGTTTTGCATTTAGATAAAACAAGTGTTCTAAACAATTTTTTTTTCAAACAATTTCGCGAAAAGGAAATTAAAAAAAAAGTTTTATAAAAATTTTAATATTTTTCCATAAAAACTAATATTTGAAAATCCGAATATAAGCTACGAGTATGAGGAATGATCTTCCACTAATCCTGCAATGATTAAGCATTCGTGTGAAAAAAAATTCAGTTCAGAATTTCAAAATTTCAAAAAATCAGTTTTGGCCATTTTTCGATCTGGCATAGCTGTGTTCTCCTTAAACATTGTCATATTTTTCACATATATCGCCTTTTTCGGACTGCTATCATTGCCAACATCATCCTTATCGCACCAGGGTATAATTTATGACCAAAATTTGGAAAGTAACGGTATTTGTTAAAGAAACAGGAGGAAAGTATGTATTCCACACATTCAGAATATATAAACCTTTTCAATCTAACAATTTATAATATAGGAAGAAGAAATCATATATTATCCAACAAGAGAGTGAAGGCAAATCTGAGCTCTAAGCAGTCGTCTTTTAAAAAAAAACATTTAGTCTCTAAATCCTATAAACACACATTAATCTCTAAAAAAAAACCCCTTAAGGTCTTTCCCATAAAGAGGGAAAAAGGACAAAGTAATTTCATCGTCCCCAGCAATCCAAACATCTACAGACCATTAGCTTGTTCAATCGATTCAACATTTTTTTAAGGAAATTCATATAAATAATGCTTTTCTGAAAAATAATTGGCTTTTGTTCCAAATGCTATTCGGTTTGCGTGAACGCCATAGCACTTCTTATCAAAATCTAAGCATTTGAAAGAAAATTAAAAAAAAAAGTCGACTGGTGTAATACTAGATGTAGAAAAAGTCTATCTGGCTTTAATTTACAAACTTATAAAACTCGATAGACCGCAATACCTCAAAAAAAATATCCAAAATTTGTAAGCGACGGAATTATCCTTGTTTCATTTGTTTCACGTAATAATGGCGACAAGGCGCCGTCGTGGCATCAACTTTATTTAATATATTCATCTGCAATTTTTTAACATAACAAACTATCAGAGAGCATTATATGCTGACAAGTCAGCCCTGTATACATCTCATACAAGTGCAAATTATTTACAAAATGGCCTCAATACCTTTTATGAATTTTCACCAGGAGAAGATCGCCATTTTCCTCTAAACAACTAAATTAAATTAAATTAACTGTGATATACCGTGGGCTAGTTCTGTCAAGTACCTTGGGGTGTTCTTAGACCCGAAACTAACCTTCGTTATATCCATAAAAATCTTGTGCCCAATAGTTAATCGAAATTCAATGCTAAGTCGTCAAAATAAACTGATATTGTGATAAATTGGTTTTTCGAGTAATAATTACTTATGGTCCTGTGTGCTACCATTAGCAAAAAACAAAATTCTTAAAAGGGTGGTATATCTTCCCTCTGACAAGCTGGCATGATTCAGTCAGAAGAATTGATATTCTCAATGTGAATTTTTTTTTTTTTAAATATCTATTTGTTGAAAACACAATAAGTTTACGTCACTCTAATTATATTTAGTCCTTAAGAATTTTTTTATTAATTTGTATTATGTTTAAATATATACATATTTGAAATATTTTTTTCTTTTTTTTTTGTTTGATATTATTATTATTATTTTTCATTTTATTAATAGAAGTTTTTGCTAATAGTTTTTTCCATTATTAACAAAACTATTTTTCCAAGTTTGTAATTTGACATATCTCTGAGCAAGCTGTGGCTAATTATTGTATAATACAAGCTATATACTATACGAAATAAATGCAGGCATACAGATAAACTAGCTCAGCCTCTTTAAGCTGATAATTCAAAAATAGGTTTCACCTATACATTTGAATTTAATTTTAACCCGAATTTGAATTTGAATCAAGGTAGTTTTGGGACAAACAAGAAATTAATATTTAATTCTGGAGGATTTAATTTCTAGTTAACATGACATTGTTGATATTACACATGACAACTTTTAATTTAAAGTTGGTGAGGTGAGATCAATAAAACATGGACTTATCTTCAACGATGAATAAGAGGCCAGTAATCTTAGTTCCTACTCTAATTGAAAGAAACTAAACTTTTCTATTACCCAGCCTATTAGATATCAATGCGGTCATCATTTATGCTGGATCAAGCATCGGAATTAGTTTCGGTGAAGTTCTGTTATATGTAGCTTTGCTCACAACAATTTCACATGTCTCTTCAATTCTTTTTTCTCATTACTTCTCTTATTATACCTATAGCTATTTATTCATCTATTGACTGTCTAACCTATTCCTTTATTTATTCTTTTACTTACTAGTTTGTTTATGTATTGTTTATATACAATGTATTTAGTTATTTTTTATTACTTATTTTTTACTGTATCTGGTAACATACGATCATTATTTTGAAGTTATATTTACTTATTTTGTTTTTTTTCTGTTTTTTTGTAATATCAAATCCTTGTGTTGTAAAAAATTCGGTGACGATATTCTGGGACTTTTTATACGAATCTATGAATAAAGTAATAAATTATAACATACATGCATACGATTATTTAGCTGCCGCTACAGTCCGTGATTAATTAGAGCCTAAGCTTCTCTGAATATATTTGCTGTGTGGGATTCTTCTTTATTCCATAGATCAAAGGAACCTATTAAATATTGCCGACTTCCAAAGGCGCCCTCTGAGAGGAAACGATCGAAACATAATTTTGATGAATTGGCTGCCGCAGGACTCGAACCCCGTATCAGCAACATCAGGAGCCAACACACTAACTTCTTGTCAATGGTGCTACCCTAATCATTGGGTGGGCAAAGATATTGCAAAAAATTATTACAACATTTAAAAGGCGCTTTGGTTTTGGAAACCTCATTTTGCTTGGTGTTTGAACTTGAAGCATAGCACCGGTGTAAAAATGGCTAGAATGCCCTTCTTTAGTGTACAAAAAAATGATCACGAGCGGTAATGGCCATTCCTTAGCAGAATTGTCGGTCATCAGCCAAATTAGGCAGACTAAATATTCGATTCTATTTTCGATAGATTCAGTGATAAATAATGCAATTTTGCCCGATCTTTGGCAAATTCGCACACACCTATGATCTTCAGTTATCTTTAACTATCTCTCCATTGGCTTACATACGCTTCAACATTTACTACGTAACGGTCATCCTTAAACAGCTTAGATTTACATAATTTAGTGGTAGTTCTTCGTTAGATATTAACGATCGTAATATAAAGAAAAAACATTGTAATTTACAATGCAATATTTCAGATTTTAATTCCAATAATCAATAAATTTCAACAAAACATTACTGAGCCATGAATCAGAAGGTGCTATTGAATAAAAGCTCTGAGTTCTCTAGCAGCTAGTTAAGTGTTAAAGTTTTTTGCTTAAGGACGCACTATGCAAACAGAGTTGCCAAACTCTACCGATCCAATTGGCAATATATTGACAGATCATACGGTAGCATTACTAACGATTGCTTTCACGTTCGCCGTTATTCCTAATTTTATATAGAAATTTAACTGCGATTCGTTAAAAATCGATAAAGTGCTTAGGTCTCGTTTGGGCAATAAAGCATTTTATTTGATCAAAACATGCGAATTTATAATCTTTTTTTGATTGAAACAATAAATTTATTTAATGATATGCTTATTCGAATAATATCAAAATCAGTATCAGTTATTTTGGTATACAAAAAATTGCATAGACGTCAAAGATTAATTTTAAAAATTGTTCTTACTCAGCTTGTCATATATGAGCTGTTTTTACAAAATAGGAGGCTGAGATTTTTATAGCTGTTAATGCTGAATTATTTGGAGTAAATACAACAATATCATGATCTGTTGAGGTAATCGATACCAAATTCATATAAGTTGTCACATGGCAAACAGTTCCCAGGGTCAGAAGAATTAGGTCAAATTTTCCGTGTCAGTCGTGCTGCGTGCATCGTGGATTTCGAATACTGCGTTTAAATTAAGTTTCGTCTAGAGTTGTAAGGCATGGAAAAAATATAGTGGCTCTGAAGACTGCCTACAAATTGTATAAGCGGCTTACAAATTAGTTGACTGGAGATGAATGGTTATTCTTCGATCTCGAAAGCATTCGAAAACGAGAAAAAAACTATCAAAAAATATCATAAAGAAAAAAACAATAAAATCCTTTTTCACACCCATGCTCTTTGCAACGAGCAAAGGCTTGAAAGGAGGTGCCTGCCTGCCTGCCCATAACCAACTCTGTCTCTAGGCTTAGTACCGTGCGACTTCCCAAAAATAATAATTTTGACATCATTCCCGACATTGGGATGACCACGATGAAAAAATTTAAGGCCATACCGAAAAAAACCTTGAGTCATACAATCAATGTTGGCATACGTCCAATTGCTACTAAGGATATTAATTTTAATTTGATGTTCATTTCACTTAAAGTTTAGATTTTAAGATTTTTTGAGGTTTTTTTAAGATTTTTTAAGGTTTTTTTTTTTCATTTTCCTAATCCCTAAAGAACGTACGATGCCACTAAGCTGCATATGACGGCCTCGCCATCACACATCCGCAAATTATTTTAAGGTAGACTTTCTAAATTGAACCATGTTTTTGAATTAAGAAGTCTGTTTAAAATAAAATTCGTCATACCCCAAATTAGCTGAATACATTCGCAGCTTATTCATAAAAATATAAGAATACCACTTACCGACGGTGTGTCATTGGACGCATCATTGCTATCCTCGTTCCCATCGACATTTAACTCCTCACTCGTATCACTTCTCGCATAAATGTCTTTCTGTGCAGCAGCTGCAGCCACTGCGGCCGCGGCTTTTAAGCCACCCAATTGTATCCGAAAGCCATAGTCGCTAAGATCGCGTTCACTGGCGGCGGACATTGCTGCGGATCGCGCGGCGGCCACAGTTGCCGCCGCCAATTTGATCCTTTCCATATCCAAGTCATTTGGTTGATTCGTATTATGGTTGTTGATACTTATGTGCGAGGTAGTGGCAACAGATGACGTTGTTGTTGCCATTATCGATGATATCGCTGTGGGACCGGCAACATCCATCGATGCTGCGGACGAGGACGATTGTGACGGTGATGATGATGAGGTCGTGGGTTGAGACGACTCTAAGGGGGTACTGACTGGTGGTGAATGCTGTTGCTGTCCAGTCGGACTGTTTGGAGACAACTGCCGTTGTGTGGCGGAAACGGTGACCGTCGAAGCGGATGGCGAGACAGGTGGCGATTGATTGAGATGCAAATGTTTGAATTGAAATTGATGTGATGGCATATGATGTGTGGCTGGCGCGAGCGGGTGATGTTGTTGCAGATGTTGATGATGATGGTGATGAAGTTGCTGTTGTTGACTATGGTTTGGAAGGTGCAGAAGACCAGCTGGGACATGATGACTATTGATAGGTTCGGGCCGAATGAGTTTCCTGGCACTTGCACCAACGTCGAGTTCGATAAGTTTCCGAGACGGCGGTGACTGGCTTCTGCGGCTACTTGCATTACTGTTATTGTTATTTAAACTGCTATTGCAGTTATTATTAGTGATTGAGGGAACTTCCGGCTTGCTCGAGTCAATACCGTTGTTTGGGGGGCTTAAGCGACTTAATATTCTGTGATCGGTTAATTGTTTAAGTCGATCAATCGAGAACTTGAAGGCTGCTTCGTCATGCGATTGTACCATGAGAAGGCTGTTCATCTGTTGGGATAACTTGGAATTTCCGTCGGGTGAGGTATTCGATTTGGGCGAGCCAGGGCTTGAACGTGGGCTTAATTGACCGCCGCCGTTATGCGTTGTATCCGAATTGACCGCTTGCATCATTACCATAGTATTTGAATTTAATTTGTATCTATTTATTTAACACTTCACAAAATTGTTAATTTTCATTCAAAGGACTTCATACGACCGGCAATTAGACGGGAAAATCAGATTTCACTTCGTACACAAACCACTTTATACACAAACCATTGCGGGTATCGGACTGCTGCACATTGAGACACAAACTTATCTCATCGAACGCACTGTTACGACTAATATCACTTGATCCGAGATAACATTCATCCCCTGGACAATCGGCGGCGGATAAGCAACGGAAAAACCAAAACCTCCCTTGTTGTGTGATTCAGATACACTGGCAGAGCACGCTGAACGGTAGCGCTAGTGGGGTGTGTTCGGCCGGTCCCGAAAAAATGGGGTATTTTTAGAAAAAGATAAATCTGATTTGAGCACGCCTTCTGCCAGTGTGTGAGAGGATGGATTTCCCCTCGCTTGTTAGTTTTCAACCCAATAGATAGCCTACGTACGGCGCGCTGGATGCTGGATACGGGACTCCGCCCCTTCGATTGACGGCACGGTGGCGGGTAGTGTGTCAGGTGGCGATGGTGGTGTTGGCTGTGTAGTGGTGGTGGTATTTGCATCCAATTGAGCACAACGATAGCAGTCGGCGGGATATGTCGTCTCTAATGATTTAATTTGTTTTCCCCTCGTTAGGAGTGTAATGGTCTGACAGCATAACTACTACTTGGTTTTTTTGGTTTAATGTTTTCTTTTTCTCGCTTGCTCCTGTGGATATACGAAATGCTCTTAGATACTTGGCTTTTATCTACCACCGCACGGGTACTGTTGCCGTTCCAGCTTCAGCCGTAGTCATTGCTGCTTTGTCTTAAAGGAGCATCATCAAATTATTTAGTAAAAAGTTTTTATTTGTTTATACGGTCGGTTGGTCGTTTGGTTGGCTGGATAGCTGGTGGTTGGTTAGCATTCGGATGAGAGAGAAATGTATCTTCGAGCATGGAGTGATTATTATTATCGTCCGTGCTTCCCTTCTTCTATATGTTTCATCTTGATGTTCCGTTCTCCATCTCTTGGCTGAGAGTGTGTGTCCTGGTGGGTTGTGTGTGCAATTGTACTTTACACAGGCAATTTCATATCGCATCCAATTTGTGGTGACAGTTTTCCTTTTTTTGTCATGGACTTTATCGTTTTGTGCTCTTCATCGGTCTTTTTTTTGTTTGCCGATTGTGTCAAGTAAATGATCCACTTGACAGTGATGGCCGTGGAGGGAGTCATTTTTCGACCTACCATCTCAAACCCACTGGTACCTAGAGTTCGAGTGTTTCTATGTGGTAGGATGTGTTTAATTTTGTGCTCAAATTAGTTTTTCCATTTTCGCTGTTTATTTTGTTGATGTTTTCCACCTCTTGTTTGGCGTGATTCATGTACATACCTACTCGTACATACATATATAGATGAGATGGAGGCTTGATGTTAAATGGCGTAAAAGTGAAAACCGCTTTATTTGCGACTAATTAAATGGCTGGAGTCCTGGCACCCATTTAATTAATTTTTGTTGAAAAATTTCCATCAAATATGGGGTGGAGGATGCAAATAAAAATAGCTAGTGCTTTATTATTGAAGCTTATGTAATTAGGCTAAACGGAAGGTTTGTTAATGCCGCTTTAGGAGGCTGTTAAACAGTATGGAAATTTAATTAAGGCAATTAAGCAATTGCAGATGCTAATACCCGTTGAGATAATGGATGCTGATGATTGAGCGTTACTTATTTATCTAATATTATCATATAAGCTCTTAATATTTTAATTTATTTTCAATAAACAGTGCCGGAAAAAAAGTTTGGAGACATATGCATTACATACAATCTATTTGTTATACCTTTTTCATACCTTTTCCACATTTTTTTCTATTTTAGCATAGAGCACATAGGGAAACCCTTTTCCCGAAATTTCCTTTTGTGCTCAATCCTTAAGTGTGCTCAATCGGATTTACATAGATTTTTTGTTTTTTAATTCATTTTTGTTTTTATATTTTTAGAGCACACTTAACCTAAACAAAAATGCTCAAAGCAACTTTAATAAAAAAAAATAACTTACTGGCCATATATGAACACTCTAAAGCAAATAGAACAACTTAAGACTATGACTTAATTAATTTGCAATAATAAAAAAATAAAGGCCTAGAAAAGTGATATTTTCAAAAAAAACTTAGCATCATATCTTTTAGGATTTACATAGATCCTGGGATTCGGATGGCCATTTCACAATACATATGTATTTACTTTGTTATGTTTCACCCAACGTGAAAAAATTGCCCAAGCCATCACCGATTCTCCATCATGATCAGGGGTGGAAGTAAGTACCTTTCACTGTATCTGTCAGCCTTTGGCCTTCTAACAAAATGTTTGCCATCACTTTCAAAGAATTGAAATTTGCTGTCATCACTCCACAAAACCGTATTCCATTTTACTGAAGACCAGGCAGCGTGTGGTATAAAAGCATTGGCTTTTTAATAGTCATCTTTCGAAAAGGCGGTTTTCATTTTTCCTCAGCTTACTTGACCTGCACGCAGTCTCTTCAATTGAGTAGATTTTGCAATTCGGCATGAATTATGTTTTTGGTGTAAGATTTAAGAACTAAAAGAAAGTCAACTTATGTAGAGTTGAGCGACCTTGAAGCACTAAGCAGATGCCAACAGATAACAAGTGATACAAGTTGGACCGAAAATTATTAATACTGCCTTCGCAATTACTGTCCTATTTACATGTCCTTTTAAAAATATACTAGACATACATAGATGAGCATTTTATTTTTACTAAATTTGTTCCCTACCTAATACAGTTATAATTTTTTATGATAGAACTAAAATTACAAGATATCTTCGCATGTTTTCAATTTTTTTCTCCATCATATACGGCAATAAGGAGGGAAATGACCTTATTTGACAAATAATCATTATGGTTGAAATGAGGATATGTTTCCGAGATTTGTTCAAGAAGTAATGGGAATTTTTATTATTCTCGAAAAATATTAGGAGTACAAATTCATTCGATACATTTTATATTGTTAAATATTAATTTATTTCCAAACAAAATGAATGAACAGATTAATCAAAATATTGTCCACCACCGATTACTATTTTTTGTACTTTGCCATTTAAAAAACTGCCGTGAACTGTATAACATTCCAATTGAGCGATATTTGCGGTATGAGGTCGAGCATTGTTATTTCGGCCGTTTTTTCTTATAATGCACGGCTCAAACTAATCAGTTGTAGCCTATACCGATCGCTCGTAAAGAATTCGCTTCGCCAGGTTGAAGCAATTCATAGTACACATCACACAACGTCCTTTTGGTTCCACCGGATGACCCTCGAACTCAAATTTTACTTTGGTATTGATGTTGAGGTCGATGGTAACGATTCACATTTAGCGTAGTACTATTTGTTCTTCTTAGGATTATCGTAGAATATCCAATTCTTTGACGTCGATGTTTTCTTCGGAACCAATACCTACTCGTATATGATTTATCAATTGGAACATTGCCACCATAAACTTCCACAAGCAGTTGATGCGCTTCACTTTTATTCCAATCGAAGCAAAAAATTAAATACTCTTTGCAAGTACGCTGGAACACTTAACTTTATTTTTCAAAAAAAAAAAAAATAATTCCAGATTCTTTGATTAATTTTTTTCAATACCAAAAAATCGCCAAGCCCACCAAAATTCGTCTGCAGGATTTTTCAATAAGAACATAACATTTTTGTAATTAAACAAAATAAGGATAATTGGGATATCATGTTGAAATATATTCCAGCTGTAGGTAATACTTCTAAGTCTGTGGAGGAGGAGGAGGAGGAAGCGAAGTATGTTTGAAACGATCGATTCTTTAGAGCCAAATTTTCACTTTTCAATTTTCAAAAAAAAAAAAAAATTAAGACTTAAGCCAACGACTTAATGTAGCGAGGTGACCATACGGCTGGCTCATTTCTCGAAATTACACGATTACAGATCTTCTTCAATAGATCAATTGTTCGGTCAGTTATGTGGTATGCGGTACTATGTTTTCAGAACCACATAGCATTGATGTCAGTCCATCCAATTCTGGCCAAAAATACTTTTTTAACTTGACATTCCATTGACAGCAACATGGCGAACATTTAAATTAACGAAAAAATATGGTCCAACCACACTGTTACTTTGAATCAAATGGAGTTGCTCAAAACACTTGTGGGTTTGTTGCTTATTGACGAAGCCATTGAGATTAAAATAAGCTTTATCGCTAAAGATAAATTTTCGATGAATTCAAGATCTTCTTCAAATTTATGCAGAGCCAAATCGGAGAAGTTTCTGCGTTTCAAATTATCTGAAGGCTCTAGTAGACCAAGATCTAACTGCCAAGTCATATAGTCAGCTGTAGAATAATAGGATCGCCTTCGACTTTGATTTGGTTTTAAGGTGCTTAAAATAAGATTTTGCCGGGAAACCTCTATTTTTACCACGGCCTCATTACAACATGACCTTGGGCTTATACGATTTTGACATCTCCTGGGCGGAATTTGTTGCCGCGATTTTTCAACTGCAAAGCCAAAGTTTGTGTTTGCTATTTGCATCTGGCATGTGTTCTTTAATATCACCACATATTTTCAAACGGATTCAGGTCCGCTGTTTGTGGTAGCCACTTGAAGACCGGAACAGCTTTGACTAGAAGCAAATGCTTTCTCTTTTTACTGTTATTCTTTAGATTGTTGCCTTGTATCGACGCCTATTTAGCGAACATATTGGACAATCATTTTATTTATAAGGATTCTACAAACTGAATTTGAGGTCGAAAGACATAGTTTTAATAGCAGGATGTCTACTTTAGGGTTAAGCTAGCCTTAAGGGTTCGATGTCTTTGGACTAAAAGTGGAGTTTTATGAGGACTTCGCTTAAATATTTATTCTCTAAGAGTGATGTGCCACCCATAACGGCGCAAAACTGATCCAGCATAAGTTTTGTGGCTGAAATGTTTGCACGAACACTACGAAAAATTCCAAAGAATACTGGTACACATGTACATGTGTACTTAAATCATATGATAAACTTTACTTTTTGCATGTAGCATGTATTGAGTCGGCTGCAACTTGTGTTCTCCATGCAACTTGTGTTCTCCATGCAACTTGTGTTCTCCATGTTTCTCTCCGATAAAACCACTTTCGTACTTCTGACATTTATTAGGAAAGCAAAAAGGCTAATTTTTATATTCTATTTTGAGGGTATAAAGAAAAAAAAAATGTTTTTTTTTTTGGGATTATTTTTTATTAATTTTATTTTAAATATTAGGTTTTATTAATTAATAGTGGTACAAGTTTGTAAAAAATGCTAGTCCAGAAACGTTACCTGATAAGCTTAGACATCTGTTAATAACTTCTTATCATAACATTTGTGAATTTTTTCCCGGCCTTATATGAATATGACGCAGATATGACTGGATCAAGATCCACAGGAACTTGAATACTTCTTGGTGCAATTCAACAACGCATTTCACGTCATTTGATAACTGCCAAAATACGGGCAAAGACACTGCAAAGTGATTTTGCAGAATTACAACACTCGGTCATGGTCGTTGATCAGGTCCTAAAAACCTACCTGGAAACTGAGATTCCTCTTCAAACACCGCCCTTTTCGACTACCATCTTCTTCGATCGGTAACGCTTGATTTCCCTGAATATTGGATCGAGTCCTGGTTCGCCTCAAATATATTGCTTTCTCACAGTAAATTGTCAATAATAAATAACGCATTAAAAGTACGTTATAAGTACATGTGTAACAGCGAATACTTGAAAATTGTATACTCCTTCTAGTGAGTAAAATCAACCATAAAGTCATTTTTTATACGCTTTTAATACTCATTTTTGGTTTTACACATTTCCTTAGTAAAAAAAAAAAAATTTCAATCAAAATCGTAAAAATTTCTTCGGATCCAAGTGCCATTTTTATCATCGCTATGTGTGCTATTACCCAATGAAAACACATGCTGACCGCATGGTAGCCGACTTTGGTGTTTAGCTGTTAAGCAATATATATGTGACGTACAGAATGGACCAATATTAAATCCGTGAATGACACCACATTGAATTTATAATATGAAATAATCCGAATCTTAATGAGATTAATTGTTTGAAATCGGAAATTATATTGTGAGAATTCTGTTTAAAGTTGTAAGTTAAATGAATCGGTTATTCCATGTACGAGTAAAATGAGCATACCAACTTAAAAGTTAATCTAAAGGCGCTGTCACCTCGAGCGCCGCTTAAATTCGCATCAGAACAAATTAAGCACGGGGAATTATATACTTTTTTTAATCAATCTGTATAAAATTGTTAATATAACCTTCAAATATGCTTATTACCGTCATAACTATGACTATAATGCTGACACTAAAATTCCAAAATCCATAAATGCTTAAATTCAGAAAACTTTTTGATCTATGCCGTAGCTAAATGTGAGCAAACATGTATGCCTCACTCAATAAGTCCCAAAATCTGTCATTAAAAACCCCACTTTTTCTGTAACAGTGTTAAGTGATTTCGAGCTTTTGTATTATACTTTGAACAGTGTCAACCTCGGTCCAATTTTTCTGTAAGATTTTTGTCTTTTGAAATGTACGCGAAAGAACACGGAAGAGATTTTTGCAAGGCTTAAATCTACTTAGAGTCGCATATCAAGTTTACATCTGGCTTGCTTAGTTTGCCCAGTATGCAGCGTAGTAGTCTGCGTGACTATGTGATGCAAGCTGTGAAGTTACTCTTATCTACATAATTTTTTGAGGCTTGCTTTAATTAAATTACTCGGCAATTATAATTTGACACTCATGATAGAAGAATTTTTAAAATTTGACTCTCATTGACATCACAATGCCTATGAAGTCTAGATTTAATCACATTGCTTCGGGATGTACTTATGGCCCAATATGCTTTTTACGAGGGTGGTCCGATAAGTACTTAGCCTACAAAAGAAAAACAAACATTTTGGAGAAATGGCGAATTATTTTTCAATATAGTCTCCTTTTAGCTCGATACACTTGACCCAGCGATGCTCCAACTTCTTTAACCCGTCTGAAAAATACGTTTTCTCGAGGTCTGCAAAGTAGGCCTCCGTGGCGGCGATGACCTCCTCATTCGACTGAAATTTCTGCCCGGCGAGTGACTTTTTCAAGTTTGGAAACAAAAAGAAGTCGCATGGGGCCAAATCTGGAGAATACGGTGGATGGAGCAGCAGTTCGTAGCCCAATTCGACCAATTTGGCCGTGGCGAGGGCGGAGGTGTGAGCCAGTGCGTTATTACTTAGGAAGAGCACTTTTTTCTTCGCCAAGTGGGCCGTTTTTTCTTCAATTCGGCGTCGAATCGGTCCAATAATTTGTCATAGTACAGCTCTGTGACCGTTTTGCCCTTCTCCAGGTAATCGATTTGGATCACACCTTGTGAATCCCAGAAAATGGTGGCCATCACCTTTCCGGCCGATGGGACAGTCTTCGCCTTCTTCGGAGCACTTTCGCCGGATGAAGTCCACTGTTTCGACTGTTCTTTGGTCTCTGGTGTGTACCAGTGGATCCATGTTTCGTCGACTGTTATGAAATGATGCAGAATCTCCTTCGGTTTGCGCTTAAACAGCGTCAAACACTGCTCTGAAGTGGTCTCACGGTTGCGCTTGTTGTCCGGAGTGAGCAAACGCGGCACCCATCGCGCCGACAGCTTTCTCATGCCCAAAATTTCATGCAGGATATGACCCACGCGATCTTTTGAAATGCCTACTGTCTCAGCTATCGCGCGCACCTTCGGTATTCTGCCAATACGAGATTGTGGATTTTTGTCATGTTATCCTTCGTGGTAGCCGTTTTCGGGGCACCTGGACGTGGCTCATCAAAAACCGACGTGCGACCACGTTGAAACTCGTTAAACCGTACACAGCATCCAAACGCCCTTTAATTTCGCTGCGCGATTTCCCTTCCAAAAACAAGAATAGAATCACCGACCGATATTCCTCTTTTTCCATTTTTCTAAAATCCGCGGACACTCCCGCTTCCACACGCGGTCAAAACAAAACTACGAGTCCGATCCGGCTGAAATGTAGCCGACAGTAGCCGTCTACTAGAATGTACTACACGATAGTATGTTGCTCTTGCGATACTGGCGCCATCTGGCGGTGAGGCTAAGTACTTATCGGACCACCCTCGTATATACACGTTTTTTTTTCAAAAAAACATTTCACCTTTCGAATTTCTCGATGTTTTCATAGAAACAACGCATATTGGTTGACTGGCATTTGAAGCAGTGAAGAAAATTGTTATGGAGAATCTTCGAATCACTCTCAGGGAATTTGCTGAGGAAATTGGCTCATGCCATGAATTTTTTTTTTTAGATATTCAGGGCACGAAACGTCTATCAGCGAAGTTTGTTCTGAAATCTCGAGATTTCGATCAAAGAACCATGGCATTAGCATCGCTCAGGAGCTCTTGAATGACGTGAATGACGGTTCAGATTTTACTGGTGACAGAACATGGGTGAATAGTCATGACGAATCCAAGGCCTGATCATCCCAATGGAAACAACCAGAAGAGCCGAGACGGAAAAGAACACGCTAAGTTCAGTCAAATTTGAAATGTTGTTCACTGCTTTCTTCGAATACAATGGCGTGGCTTATTATGAGATCTCTGGGGAAGATCATACCTTCAATGGTACCTTGAAGCTATGCGCCGGATTTTTGTCTTGTTACTTATTTCTCTTTCCAAAACTAGAAACCCATGAAAAGATTTCCACAAAAAGACCGCATAGATAGAAGAACTCAAGGCTATACCAAAAGTTTCATATCAGATGAGCTTTGAGGATAGGAAAATGCGTTGGCACAAGTGCATTATATCCGAGTGGGACTGCTCTAAAGGGGATAACATAGGTATTGATAAATAAATACATAAATAGAATTAATAGAAAAATTAAAAGTCGCATTATTTATTTTTGAATACATCTCATAAATACAGTTCATTTTCCGTTCACAAGGTTCTCGTTTAAAGAACTTTCGGGTTATTTCTCTGTTCAACAGAAGACTCGGTTTTCCTTTCGTGACTGTTACATTTTGATCTATGGCAACTGAGTTTTTCTCGTTAAAATAGTGGTTATTGGCCCAAGTATTGCATCGGGAAGTTGTATTTCAAGCAAAAGTCACGTTCAAAATTAGGGGTTCCCCAATTCCGCCATAGCTTTCGTTAACAATTGATGATTTTCAGCAGACGTAACTAACACAAAATTTGACCTGTTGTTGTTTATACATAATCCCGCCCTAAGTTCTGTCCCTAATGTTTAAGACGCAAAAAAAATTGTATCGCTGTGTTGTTGTGCGTAACGGACAAGTGGATATCTAAAATAACGTTTATGAGTTAGTTGAACCTAATACGCGGAACGATAAACATGGAGTGAGTAAAACTCCCACAGAGATTTTTGAATTGTTAAAACCACTGAAAATATTGAAAACTTTCATCTATCGATCAATGAGATCTCCCCGGTGGATGACAGAGCGCGAAGTGGCAGACCTCGCCAAATTAGGACATTAGCAGTGGTCAAAACAGTTGCCGAAAGAATCCGGAGAAATTCGCATCGCAAACAAAAAATTATGGCTCGTTAAATGAAAGTACCCCCAAGACCGATGTCATGCATTATTAAACAAGACCTAAGGCTTGGCGCTTACCGAAAAACTACTGGACAACGCTTGACTGAGGCTCTACGCAAGATAAGAGCGGCGAGATCTAAAGTGTTGCTTCAAAGACACGCAAACGGCCGACACAGAAACATTCGTTTCACAGATGAGAAAATGTTCACAGTAGAACAGAAATATAATCACCAAAATGACAGCTGATGAAAAGGTTGGGAAAGTCGAAAGAGGCTATCATTCAGCTTCAGTGATGGTTTGGAGCGTCGTATGATAGTGTTTCTAACCTGCATTTTTGTGAACAAGGAGGAAAAACATTTGCTTCCAACTATCTAAGTTACGTTTTGGAGAGTTACGTCTTGTTTAACACCTCATTTGCGGGCAAGCACTGGACTTTTCAGCAAGATTCTGCGCCGACCCACAAGGCAAAAACCACCGGCGTAAGGACAATTACCGGAGTTTATCGCCGGTGAATATTGGCCCTCGCGCAACCCGAATCTTAATCCGTTGGGCTACCGTCTATGGAACATCTTAGAGGAGAAGGCTTGTTTTAAGTCTCATCGAAATATTGAGTCCCTTAAATCTGTTTTGGTGATCACAGCAGCTTCGTTACCACTGTAAGTCGATAGACGAGTGGCCGGATCGTTTGAGAAAGTGTTTAAAGGCTAATGGTGGTCGTATTATTTAAATAAGACGTGTTTTTTTGCACGGGACAGAACTTTTGCCAGGACTAAGTATAATCACAACCTAAGATATACTGGATTTTATTGACTCTCCAAACTCTCCAGGGTCATATTGGTTATCGTTGGCCCTAAACATATGTAAAGGGTGGCAGTTTTAGTTTTTTTGATTATGAATATCTCTTTTTGAATCCAAAGATAAAATTGTTGGAAATTTATTTAAATTCAAGGATCTAATTAATATTTTTAGGAAGTCTAGTGGAATCGCATCAAGATAATTCGACGAGAAAATGACGTGTGGAACACTTTATTACGGTCAATCTTGATATGCTCGGGCTTTGTGGGAAGGTGCAGAGTGCTGTTAGAATGTCCAGGGTATTTGGATGAAGTGTTTGTCAACACAGCTTCGAAGATAGTTTCACGATAAATGATCACGTTTATCTTAATGGAGACCGAACATCTGCAATTTGCTATTAAAAAAATGGTGGCGCTTGCATCCTGGCGGCCATTCTTTGGCCGAAATTACTGTGTGAATTATTAAAAAACTGTAAGCCCGATAATTGTGCTTGTTGACATGTTGTTCAATTTTAATTGTACTTCATCAGAAAAGATTTGAGTGCAAGCAGATCAACTCCTTTGCTCCTTCTGCTCTTACGTTTTTGGCCAGGTGTGAGATCGTGCACTTTTTGGAACTTTAAGGCCTTGATCTTGAGTTAATTTTTCAAAATGTTTTCAAAAATTAGACGATGTTACTGTAAAATGCTGCCGATTTCGTAATAACACTATGCAGAAACATTTTGTTTAATATTTAATGTTCCAGAACTCAGTGGCGGCTGCAATTTTTCAGAACAAAAAAGGGCAGTGACATCGTAAAGCAAAAAACACGCGATCCTTTAACAGGTTTCTCAACAATAAAACGAATTAAAAGTACACAGCCTCCTTTCACACCACATCAATAATAAAGTCCATGAGGAATACTTGCAGCCCCAGTATGTTACCTTCACTTATTGTGAGTTTAAACTTTGAAATGATTTGCTTACGTATGCCTCAGCTCCTAACGTTCGTATTATACTCTCCGTCATTCTCGCATCAGCATCGTTATCGTCCAAATTACCAAATTGCCAAATTACCAGTCCTCGCTTAGTGATTCCATCACTAATAATCATTTCATTAATTTAAATTCCGCCAATGCCCCAAGGAAAATCCACCCTTGCGGTCATGCCATCACCCGTCAAACAAACGTCCATCTCACATGCTTACACACACCACCGACAAATCCTCGTCGACATGACATCAATATCTAGCACGTCATTCTCGCGTTCTAATTAAACGCCACCATTAACAGCCGTGCTAATTGCAATTAAATATTCAATATTGGCCATGTTTGTGGAGTGCACACTGTTCGCGGACGGGGGCGCAGGTGAAACGAAATACACACCAAACTCCAATCGAACCCCAAGTATGAGCGGAAGAGCAACAGCACAAAACCACAACGCAATGCAAACAGATCTGCCACCCCATGCCACGATGGTAAGTCCCACGTCGCACGCCCCACGCTGTCACGCACACAATTTCCTCTCGTTCGTCTAAGCTGATTTTCGAATCAAAATAATTGCTACACGAAAATAACACCCACCATGCCACCAGCGTACCTCTGCCCCTATTATCCACCACCAAGACCGACGGTCTGACTTGGAGAATGGGCCGAGCGGATGCTGCTGTTTGGGCTAGTATCGCCCATCGTACCTTTCCTACGTTTGTATTTCGATTCTTTTGATCGCCAGGCGAAGTTTTCGATTCACGCTTGTAATTATTTTGCTTCTGTGCGAGCTGTTTCTCCGTCGCCCGGTGTCTAATTCTTAACTAACCGCCACCCATCGGGTTTGGAATTAGTCGTTCACCTGCCGAGGCAAGCAGTTAAAGTGCTAATTGCCATAAATGGCTGTCATTGTAGGGTAAATGACATTAGGAGCTTGCATCATTACCTATCCAGATTCAGATCCAGGTATAGGCGAACGCACACAGCTGCCAGTGAGGCGGCCAGTGGAAGGAGGAAAAGTGCAATTCCCCTCAGTGCGAAGGCGCATGGTCACAGCCGAGGCTATGGCCGTGGGAGATACTCTCATTACGACGAGTGGAACGCCCTCATGTGCAACCAATCGGAACAAGGGGAAACGTGGAAAGCTTTTCAATCCTTACAAGCGCATGATGGCGGCTCAAGGTGCTGCTGTCTTTAATTTCTGTTGGTAGTGGTCATGCTCCGGCTATTAAGCTTATATACTGCAGTGAACTTTGTTTTATTTATCCTTCAACACGCTATGGCATGGAGTAAGTGAGACAAAAATAGAATTGCTGAATATCCTTGTATATAAAATGAAACCTAGGAGAAGAGACAGAGAAGAGATGAAAATATACGGTCCATAAAGTCCTAGCTATTGATAGAGAGACACACTCACTTAACCATCCAACGTATACGACTGCAACATCCGTCGCTCGTTTGCATGTATCCAATATCAATTACGTCGGATAAGTGCGGGATAAATGTCTGTGAATTTTCGAAAATATCCTTTGTTTTTGGGAAAATTGCTGTTGTTTACATGAAACGATCCTTCTGGCGAATCGCTTGGAATTCTTAGGGACACCCCGGTCATTTGCCCGCAACAAATTATCACACTCATCATCGGACCCGATGGTGTGTGGTCGGGGTAATAAGAATCCTTTGAATCCGGGAATCCGAGAAGTGGGGTGGAGAGTTTTCTTTAAGTATTTCTCACACCCGGCAACAGCTAGGAGCAAATGGCTCTTCGAATCGAATGAGCTTATATCTGTGGAAAGTGTGAGCAGGAACAGTTGAAGTTGGATGATGGGGTGTTTTCCTTTCAATTAAATGGATTAATTTAAAATTCTTGAGCAAGTATTTAATTTGATGGCATTGCTTCTTAATGGGGTTGAGGTACATACGTAAATGTACTATGTACATACGTAAATAGTATGCTTGTATACATATATGTACTATGTACATACGTAAATAGTATGCTTGTATACATATATGTACATTTGTAGGGGAATAGTGAAGAGGTTAAGGTTAGCATCGGATATGAATATGATTTTGTTTCAGTTAAACGCAAAGTAGATACATTTAATGTTTATCGTGGGAATAGTAGAGATGCATTTCTTGATTATAGTCTAGAAGAGAGAAAAAGTCAAAAGGTTACAGTGATTCCATGCGTTCTGCAGTAACCTTCACAAGAAGTCAAGTAACTCATTACCGTACTCAATACCACGAGCTTCACAAATGTAATGTGATTTTTGAGATACCAGGGGTGTGTGAATCTTCGCATCGTTCACATTGTTCATTGATTTTATGCACAATCACTCCGATCCTTGATCTTTCGTCATTTAGGTAAAATAGGTCGGTGGCAGAGAACTGCTATCATCCGATGCCGAATACATGTGGTTTGAGTCCTGCACCTAATCTGGAAAAAGCTTCTCGAAAAATTAAGCAATTAAATCGCATCTTCCATTCTCAATCTTGTGCAATTAGATAAAAAGCTTTTAACCGTGAAAAGGAAAATGTATTCCTAGATTGCGATGGATCCTGAATCCATTTAGGCGCGGGTTGCCAAAAAATTCGAAGTCTTTTGAGCATACACTTCTTCTTATGGAGTATACTCGTACAGTATAAAAAACTTTAATGAAATTTTATACCTCGACCCTCTGATGTCTCTGACTATGTCTGACCGCGTGAACCAAAATCATTCCTGTTACTTAGATATACGTATGTATGGCTTACTGGTAGTGAATGATAACATTGTTTGCTGTGACGGCTATTCGTGTGAATGGTGCAATGACAAGCCCTATGGGTACGCGGTAATGGGTTGGTGATTAGGTGGGAGAAGAAATCGCCCCTAGTAGGAGCGATTTCGCTCTAGGTGCTTTAATGTCCTAACGAAAGAGTATTAAAAAGGCTAACTTGTAACAAATGATTAACCTTTATTTTCAAAGTGTTTTTGGGGAATATAAAAATGTAGGTCCATATTTAAGAGCTAAATATATGTACGAGTATGTCGGCAAAGAAAAATAAATGTCGTTCGACCCCATAGCATCGAAATTAGCAAAAAAAAAAAATAAAGGAAAGTCAGTGAACATCATTCGGTCATATTACCATCATTTTCGAAAAATATGACTCCATGACACGTCTAGCCACTGCCGCTCGTGGAGGGTAGAGGGGTTTTGTCATTATTTGGACTTTACATATCCAGAAAAATGGAAATGATCCTCATCACCCAAGACACCAAGCCAAATGTATTCTAAAAATCATCAATTCGTCCATTTTCAGTACCTATGTACATATGTAGTTAGCGAAAACACCACGTTGTACGTGCCCTGTTTGGTTGTGCTAACCATCTATGCAAAATACTGTGATAGTCTCCAAATGGACAAAGCTGATGGGACGAAACTTCCAGCTGATTTTGCTGGACTAGTTGGAGCCTTTACAGCATAGACCTGTCCACGAAATTTTTGTAGTGTCTTTTAGCACATTGTTCCAAATTTATTGACCTCCTGTCCTGTCATGTAGATGCAATCGAGGCGAGAAAATAAATAATAATTATGGATGGCGGAAACATAAAAAGACAAGACATATACTGATGTTGGTGGATATCTAACTATCATAGGCCCTAAAAGTCTTAACAATTGCATACTCTCTTACACTCATGTTAATACAGCCACAAAAACACTAATAGATCATAGCTTCTTAGAGATCGGAAATGCGGTAATTAATTCAGAGGCGGTGGAGCTGTGTGGACCATTATGCTCTATATTACGGAGTGAAAGTTGATATTATAAGCTTAAATGAAAAGGCCAAGCAATCTGAATGAGACAATAAAAAAATACTTTGCAAACGTGTCAAAGACTTAGCAAACAAGTTCAGAAACACACTCTCATAAGTGCACACAGTGCATGAATGCAGTCAAAAAATGTTTTACGAGTACTTTCTTTCGAACCGCCTCAACACTCAATCTATGAAGAATACGCAACAGTTACTGAGGTAAAAAATATCTTTCATACACTAAAGTTCAACAATTCGACCGGAATAGGCAATATAAGCTCAAAGAATCCGAAAATAAGCGCCGAACATCTCTCCCCAGTAAAAATAAATCTTTTCGATATGAGCACAAATCATGTACCGATTCCCCAGCTTCTAAATAAAGAAAAACTAAGTAATGGACTACAGAATCATTTTAATTTTGTTGGCTGTCGACAAGATAATGAATAAAGGCTCTACTTGGCAAAAAGGCTCTATGAATATGTAGACAATTTTAAATCTAGAGAAGAAATCAATTTGGTTTTCGAATAAATAAAAACATCAATCGTTTGCTGGGTGACTTCCCAAAAAAAAAATATACCAAATCTGGATAAAACTCATAGCTCTAATGTTTTATTCACCGATTAAAAAAAAAATCTCCGAAGCTCTAGGCCTTAAAGAAATATTGAGACAGCTGGAAAAGATTGGCATACGAGAAAAATTTTAAACAAAGATTGATGAATTTTTCAGTGAAGATGAAAATAGGGTTCTAAATTGGGCCCACAACTCTTTATCATATAAGTTAATGATCAACGGTCAGTGTCTAGGCATAGTACGGGATATGTGTATGGAGATGACACACCGGTTTTAATTTGCCACAGGAGTGCAAATCAAGCAGCATGCTTAAAACAAATAGAATTTAATAGAGTCGCACCTTCGTGCCGTGATCATAGACTAGTTATCAACGCACAAACAAAGTTACCTCGGGCGTGTTGAATCGTATCTGAGGTATTTTAGCATGGGTGCCCCAAATCCAACCTATACGAAGGGTTCATGCTCTTCTAGAAAGAAAAAATAGTAAATGGATATACCGAATAACAAGTAAATTTATAATCTAGAAATCCTTGCGAACTTCTACAATGAGAACCTACATATCAAATTCAGGCGTAACAAGCAACAAATACATAAAAAACCAACAATAGTTTTAGAGGATTGCGCGGTACTGGAACGAGTTTGGACAATGATGGCTTAATGTCGCACTTCCAGGAGCTCTAATGAAAATTCCAAGAGATTTTAGCCACCTAACCATAAATTACGAGTATATGTACATTAGGGTGTCCCAAGACAAAAGGGAATTTTTTTTTTCGCGAAATCAAATACGCATACCCTCTATTTTTATTCGGATTGACCTCATTGACTCAAATAATAAATATTATTGCGATTGGACAATGATAACCCGTGCCGACTTGATGCCAAACTTTTGACATGAAAATTTGTACTGACTTACTGTAGGAGGAATCAAGAACTTAATTTTTATTACTTAATTAAAACTCCAATACACCCAAATAGTATATTATTTATTCATTTACATTAAAAAATATTATTATTTTATATTATTATTGTTAAAATTTTCTTTTTAACGTTTGTATTTTAGAGTCAGGATAAATTTTCGGGTGTTCTTGTACTCAACGTAATAAAAATAGTTTTTGTTCCTCATCAGCAGTGAATAATCCATGACAGTCTTGCACTAATTTAAACGCTCTTTCGGCTACATCGTTCACTACCCTCAGTGCCGAAACCTTTTTTCTGGCTTCTTGAAACGAAGCATTATTTGACCACAATGTAGGACATTCATGTAGAATTTTCGGATTTTAATTTTTTTCTCGATGTCTCCACCTAAAAATATCACGGAAAGCTCTATTAACTCTTGATAATCATCTCTGACTATTTCTTTTGTCAGTTCAGTTCGGTAAAACTCTAGCAAGTTGTCAATTTCGGAGTCAGCCAGATGCTGTGTAAGTTTTTCTCTATAGTTCTGTATTTTATCAGCATTAATACTTTTCCAGTTTTCTCGGAACTTTTTAAAGAGCGGGATATCAGGGTTTGTAGTTACTTGACTGATTTTCGCTTCAAATATCCCTTCAATTTTCCCTTTCAAATATCCCAATTCATACACGTGATGTCGACAAGCGAAAATAAGCATTTCTCTGTTCAGTTTTTGTTCCAGAAGCACGCAGGAACCGTTTATACGACCTGTATTTGAAGCAGTAGTATCACAACAAAGAATTTGCACTTTATCTTCTAAATTCCAGTCTACAATCGCGTTCCAAACTGCCTGTGCTTGTTCACTTCCTGTAGAACTTCCTAGTCTTGATACAGCAATAAGTTGTTATTTTTTTCATAAAAAATAACTATAGGAAGACGTTCTTCTTTTGATTTCCAAGCATTTAAAGCAGACAAAAGCTTGCCGTCCCAATGAACAGTCACAACTTCCGGTACCTTATTTTGGAAATCAATATTTATGGCTTCAGCGCGTTCTTTCCGTTTTTCTGTGCGAATTCTTTGGATGAAAGACTTACTTATCGGAAATTCATCAATATTATATCCAAGTACTTCAATAGTTGCTTCACGAATGAACACAGAATCTCTCATACTCAATTGACACCTATCTAGCGCTGCTACTAATTTTGGAGTAATAAAATCTGTCCGCAGCGGTGTTTTGCTGGGTTGCGTGTTCTCGACAAGCTTCGGTACGTCCTCTTGTAAATCTAAGTTTTAATTAGATGCAGATAATGAGTCGTCTTGTAACGGTACGTAAGATGACGTCGAAGGAGTCGGCTCAGACAAATATTTAGCACGTCGTTTTTCTTCTTCGGTAGGTCTGAGGCGCGCTCTTTCCTCTCTATCAGTCAATTTTTTATCCACTCCTGCTAAGTGACCAGGTCGGCCTGGTTCTCTTTGACGCTGTAAAAAGATTCTATCCTCATTTATTTTTATTAGTTGAAGCGCATCGGCGTGTGCAATGTCAAACAAATTATGTATCTAAGTTGTTGACAAAGTCTTGACGGCGCTGCTTAAATACGTTTTGTGTCTTTTGTGCATTTTTTTGCAAGTCCCTCCAAACTTGATATAAGTTTACAAGCTTTTTCACACAATTAGGCAAAGATTTAGTAGGAATTCGCGCTTTCTCCCAATAGATAATACACTCGCGAATAGTGAGATTCACGCTTTCATTCACAGTTAAATTCACTTCGCGGATATTGTAAAATAAAACTGCTAGAACTTGTAAATTAGACGGAAGTTTTGAACCCGTTATTTGATGTTTTACGTCACCTATTAAAAATATACCCCTTTTAAAACTGCGTAATTGCACTGACATGTTGACTGATTAAAAACAATGTGAGTTCTATAACTAAATAACGAGTAATCACAAGCACATCGACACGATCTTAGAGAAAGTGGTCACGATCTTTACTCTACGGATATCTGCAAGAGACTAACAAAAATTATAAACTCAAGCTCACCAGCCACACTCTTAAAAAACATCACATTTGGCTTGCATATGTTAGATAGGATTTCAATGAATCCTTTGTCCTTCATTTTATTACCCTAAGATAATTTCAAGTGGGATTTTCCCAGACTTGTTTTATTATATGTATGGTTCAGTTTAAATAAAAACTGTTTACATCCATACATCTTCAGTCATATATAATAGTAATAAAATGAATTTAATTTTTGTACAATTAAAAGTAAATATCCAATAGAGAGCAAGTACTGACATGTATTGATGTAAGTCGGCACGGGTTACGGAGGTCGTACCTTCTTATAATTTTATTTATAATAGTTTTGACTTAAAGTAAAAAATTAAGAGGGTATGCGTTAAAAAAAAAAACGACTTTGATTTTTTTGGGACACCCTAATGTAATGTATATCAAAAGAAGGGGTGGAGTTCCGAATAGTACTCACCCCCGATTTTTTTCAATTTTTTTGTACGTGTAGTCTAATGTATCAAAGTTAAAAATCCAAAGCGGTTTTTGGCGCAAATGACTGGAAAGGACTAAAAGGATGTGCTAAATTTGAATATCCTGCAGAAAATATCTTGAAAGTTACAACAGCTATATTTATAAGTGATATCGCAAATTAAAGCAGAAATTAAGTGCTTTTAACTGATAATAAAATTATAGTATATAGTTTACAAATATTGAAGATATGAAGTATTTTGGAAAAATAGGTCAATATTTTCAAGGAAACATTTTTTTTTTGAAAGAAAGTGTATTATGAAGGCATATTTTTTTTTTGGAATTATAAAACTACATTCGAAAACCTTTTTAACGATACCAAACATGCTATACTTTTCGTTAAACATCACCTTAAGAGAGGAGTTTTTTTCTTTAGAAGTGACATTCATCAAGCTCGGGTGCGAAGGAAACGTCCGGATTAGCAGGGAAAAAAATTGCCAAAAACAATGCAATTATCATGCCTCAGCCACCGTATTCATCGGAGTTGACCCCCTGACCAAAACTGAAAAGTTCTATGAAAGGACGAGTGATTAAGACCGCATCGCTAGAAGAGCTCAAGGCTATACCAAAAATCACATATCAGAAGCGCTTCTAGGATTGGAAAAAGTGCTGACGCAAGTGTGTTACATCATAGGGGGATTACCTTGAAAGTTACAAAATTGATATTGATGAATAAATAGATATTTTTTCGAGAAAAATTATTATTACCGAACATTTGGAACTGGGAGATTTAGAGCCTTTTTGACCACTTGTCACAAAGCTTCCCCGTTATGAGTGTATTCCTGCCATGTTTCACAATTCTGGCCCATCTCGTTTAGATACATCTTTATGTTGTTCTCCCATCTACGGCGCAGCGTTTCTGGCGGCGTTTCTTTTTGCTACTATTTTTCCACTCGTTATTCGTTTGACTGTTCGTCCACTGTCTATTCTTTCTACGTGTCCCGCCCATCTTAGTCTTCGCGGTTTGATTATTCGGACAATGCTTGGGACTGAATAGTGTTCCTAGCTTAAGTTTTAAATTATTTTAATTGTTATAATATTTCTTTTTTATAAGGCCGTAAGGTATAATTTAATCGGTCCTTTTAATTTAGAGTGTCCGTACAGGACCAGTAAGGTATTTATAAGTTAGTTAAGCTAGTTTAATCATATTACTTGTCTAGCGCGTAAGAAAGTTGTAAGAAATGAATATTAAAAATTAATTAAAAAAAAAAAATGTGTTCCTTCAATTCTTGATTGTGTAGTTTTCTCCATTCGCCTGTTTCCCCGTCCTGTTTTCCACTATTTCCACCATAAATTCTACTTAAGATCTTGTTTTCAAAGATCCGAAATATACATACATATGTATTTTCCTCGTCTTTAGTTAGACACCAGGTTTTACATCCGTAAAGTGTCACTGGCATTATAATGGTTTTATAAAATCAGGTTCTAACATCACGAGACTAAAGAGTTGTTTTGAGTAATTCCTCCGTCGGGAAGAAGCACGAGTTATCCATATGCACCCCCTAATTTCCTTATTTCCATATGCAGCCCTATATTTCTTATCCATATGCAGCCCCTTATTTCTATCCTTATGTCGTGTATAGCAGTCAAAATGATATCTATTTATTTGAATTCGTTCATTTCGGACGTGGAGTGGCCGCTGACGCCAGATGAGCGAGTTCGGACCCGATAACACCAACGCCGTCCTCCTCCGCGGGGTATTGGCAAAACCCCTCGTCGTACACTCGCCTTGAAAAAGCTTCTCGGCTCTCGATCTCGGCATTAAACTATAGATCTCATTCCCTTATGTACACAACATAAGTAAATGACAGAAGCCTGGCTTCGGTTCTTCATGAGCTCGAACGTCATCTAAGGTGTCTGTCTGGCAGTACAATGGACCAGTTATTGTGTCTGAGTAGTCCACCAGATAGCAGAAGCCTAAAAAAAAAAAAAAAACAAAAAAACCTTGTCACAACGTGGTAGCAGGCATATTCCTCGGTAATTGTCGCGTTGTATTCGGTGACCCATATTAAGTACGGGAATCATGACCGAATTTTTCCATTCCTACAACCTGCGTACGTTCCACGAGCCTATCCTTAATTTCTGTGAATTTTTTTTTTCTCTTGGGTGCTCACCCTTGGGTAGTTCCCGTCCGCAGAGGAACGGACTAGTTTCCGTCCCGATCAAGGAACTACTTTACCTCCGGAACATTTTATCCAACATTTAACACCCAGTGCGTAAACGATTTTTGATTGTGTTGTTATGATGTATTAGCGTAGTGTTGTCGGTAGTCATCAGCTCTGTGCCTTCCTTTGTCACTTTTTCTTAGGACAGAAATCTATTAGTCGCCTAAATAAAAAGCTTATTTTTTTTAACAAACCTTGTATATAAAGAACAACAGCAAAAATCGAAATATTAAAACTGTAACACCTCGCTGCTTTCCAACAGATGACGCTACCAGAACTACATTAATGTAGTTTAAGATCATTACGCTTCTACCGGAAACTACTGTAGGTTAACTTCAACTTCAGTGTATGTAAGTCCGTAACAATTTAAACAACTTTATTACACCGAAAAAGTTGGGAAACCAAATAGTGGAGACACATGAAGAGCATGTCAGACGCTAGCTGAACTTGCAAAATCATTAATTTGAGATAAGACAGTAGCTTTGACGCATTCGAAAACATTGGGACTGATTCAGAAGCAAGGACATTGGTTGGTGTCGAACGTGTTAAAGCCGAGAGTCGTTGAATGCTTCCCCGTGTGAATTCTTGCTTCAACAGTAGAAAAGGCAAAGTTTCCATCTTTCGAAAGTTCTGCTCTGCTTTCGGTGGGATCAGCTGGATGTAGTTTATTATGAGCTGCTCAAACCGAATGATATCATCACGAGATCACATTCGACTGTAATTCATTCGATCTGAATATTTAAGGAAAAATGGTTGTAATACCACATGTTGCAAAATCGTTGAAAACCTGTTTGGAAACACTTAAATGGGAAGTGTTACCCGCCCTGTGTTCACCAGACACTGATTACCACTTAGTCGGTTCGATGGCACAAGGCTTGGATGGGCATTACTTATATTCTTATGAAGTTGGCAAAAAACGCCAGTTGGCTGCCGATGGGTAACACTTTGAGACTTTGAGTGACAGATTTTTTACCACAGCGTTTTTAAACACAGCGTGATCTTATTTAGATCTTATTCGAGAGAAGTAATGCATTGTTGACCAACTCCATATAGCATCATCACGATTGAGTTTGATTTTGTGAATAACAAATTACTTGCTGAAAACTTGATCAGGCGAAAAGAAAAGTGTACAAAAAGCTATTAATTTATGTGAAACATTTTAAACATCTACTCAATACTGACGGAAATTCAACGATGATTTTCGTACATAGGATAGTTCATACCTATCAAAGAAAATTTTAGGAAAAAAAATTAATAAAAATTAGTTAATTGTAGCCGTAACATTTAACTTTTTTCAAGTTTTTGGTTTCCTTTTTTTTCTTCTGGTGAACTTATCAACCAGGGATTCGTTATAACATGCATTATTCAGTATATTGTTGAAAACGATGGTTTGTAACGTCACTAGTGGCGTAACAGTGGGTATTCCGTCGACTCTAGTGAAATTCCTTTTCTCTTCCAACGGTGATCTCTGCCATGAAGTCGTTATTAAACCTGCTAAAACCGAGGTTCTCTAATCTCCAGTTTTGACTAACATTTCAAAGGAAGAAGTGATGAAACATAGCTCTGTTTTTCAGGCCGAATTCCATTCCAGAAAAACAGTTAACACTGCCACCACTTTTTCCAAAGAATCTTAGATTAGAAGTATTATTTGTCTGACATTCTCGAAAGCTTTAGATCCTACATTTTGATTGTTCCTCTGAAATATTTTCTTCGAATCTTTATATACCTACTATATATACAATTTCATGCTAAAGTTAGTAAGCCCTGACTATTCCTTGATTTTACATAACGTAAGCGTACACAAACCCTTAAGCGAAATCAGTTGGCAGCATCAACCCCATCTTTAAGCCTTTTCCAATTTAAAAAAAAATAGTTAAATGTTATCTGGATGTGCTCAGAAAACAATGACCCCAAAAAATTGCAGGACGACTTTCCTATCTTTCCATCACTCTTTTATTAAAAAGGATCTGTTATCTACTCTCAAAAGAAAAAAAGCAAAATATTGTTAACTTTTTTACCCTTCCTATCACCTTTTCAACATCTTTGTTCCCTTCACCTTCATTCAAGCTATTCATCCAACACGAGTACATCCTTTGTAGCATAAAAACAAAATTTTAATCCAATTACCCGTAATTAGTTAAAACCATCTATTGTCTGCGCCGTGCATCCTCCTGAGGTGGCCCATTAATTTCACAACTTTGACAAGTGGGTGGCGCGACAACTAAACTAACAGATTAATGCTAATTATGAAAAATTATGAAGAATTATGAAAATAGTTTTGTAAAGTGTTTGTAATTGGAGCTTGCTGTTCTAAATCTATCGACAATACGTGCAATCATGTGCATGCGTATGGCCACTGGCCTAGTTGGCCTTTTTCATTGTAGTGAAATGCATTTTACGCTATGATTCTTGGCATCGTATTTGGATTTTTAATGACTGCTTAACTATCTAAATGACCTCGTTCATTATGACCAATATTATACACGTCTGTTATTTGCTGGGGACTTTCAAATAGTGTTTATTTTAAATAATTAGTTGGCAGCGCATCAATATTAAAATGAAAATGTGAAGAATGACGGGACTGAATTCATTTGGTGCTCATTAAAATGAAATTTGGGGATTGGCTTCGACATGTTGAGCAATGTATATGTCGATCGGGTAGTCATCATGTTGACCTCATCGTTTAATTGAATATGTCAGTACGACATATTGCAGCCAGCCATAGCTGTCTAACAGACTGCCTTTTTTATTGGTATCTCTGATTTATCTCTGAGCTCATATTAGTGAAATTGATTCATTTATGCTAAAATGCAATAAATTATTGTATCTTCAAAAACATAAAATATTTGCAAGTCCGAGTACCTATATAGTATGTACGTGCTTAACCATACCTCCCTTGCTGCAGAGCCACTCTTGGGCATTCGTTAGGGGGGGATAGTTCCGTATTTTCCATTTTCTTTTTTTTTGGTACGTTGATGCACAACTCCCTAGTATTATTGACATTATCAGTCATTATTGGATATTTAGTTTGTTTTTCACAGATTTAAAAGTAAGACGTGTATGCTTGGCTTATGCTGTGAACATTTTTCAAGTATTTAGGGCGGAAACGTGTGTCAGTGACTTTTTTTCCGAAATTGCTAAATTACGTCGATTTCGGTCGAATGTGAAAGTTTCACTCACTATTTTCTTCGATTACAAAGCCGTGGCGTGCCATCGGCAGCAGAAGCACACTTCAAACCCGGCGTAGATCTTATCTTGCACCCAAATTAGCCCTTCATACTTTAATACTAATTGTCCTACTCACGATATAAATAGTTCAGTTCTTTGGAAATGTGTTTGCTATCTGGTGTATAAATGGGAATCCATCCATTCTAGATGGCGCCAGAGGTACGTGTCGATCAGGAATGCGAGATTATATGCTTGGGAATTTGTCAACAAGCTCATGATTACATCCGTGGATCTTCATAAGCAAATACGAGTAGTTTGCAAATACTTTCAATATTACAAACGTGGTTATTTCGACAAAAAGGAAAACAGGGGCATCCCAGATCAATGACATATGTACATACGAGGGTGATCCGATAAGTACTTGGCCTAGAAAAGAAAAACAAACATTTTGGAGAAATGGCGATTTATTTTTCAATTTAGTCTCCTCACATTTGACCCAGCAATGCTCCAACTTCTTTAACCCGTCTGAAAAATACGTTTCCTCGAGGTCTGCAAAGTAGGCCTCCGTGGCGGCGATGAGCTCATTCGACTGAAATTTCTGCCCGGCGAGTGACTTTTTCAAGTTTGGTAACAAAAAGAAGTTGCACGGGGCCAAATCTGGAGAATACGGTGGATAGGGCAGCAATTCGTAGCCCAATTCGGCCAATTTGGCTGTGGCGAGGGCGGAGGTGTGAGCCGGTGGGTTACTATGGTGGAAGAGCACTTTTTTCTTCGCCAAGTGGGGCCGTTTTTTCTTCAATTCGGCGTCGAATCGGCCAAATAATTTGGCATAGTACACCCTTTGACCGTTTTGCCCTTCTACAGGTAGTCGATGTGGATCACACCTTGTATATTCCAGAAAACGGTGGCCATCACCTTTCCGGCCGATGGGACAGTCTTCGCCTTCTTCGGAGCACGTTCGCCGGATGAAGTCCACTGTTTCGACTGTTCCTTCGTCTCTAATGTGTACCAGTGGATCCATGTTTCGTCGACTGTCACGAAACGACACAGAAACTCCTTCAGATTGCGCTTAAACAGCGTCAAACACTGCTCTGAAGTGGTCTCACGGTTGCGCTTGTTGTCCGGCACTCATCGCGCCGATAGCTTCTCATGCCCAAAATTTCATGCAGGATATGACCCTCTTTTGAAATGCCTACTGTCTCAGCTATCTCGCGCACCTTCAATCGGCGACCTGTCAATACGAGATCGTAGATTTTTGTTACGTTATCCTCCGTGGTAGCCGTTTTCGGGGCACCTGGACGTGGCTTAACATAAACCGACGTACGACCACGTTGAAACTCGTTAAACCAATTTTTGATGGTCGCCATCGAAGGAGAAGAGTCACCGTACACAGCATCCAAACGCCCTTTGATTTCGCTGCGCGATTTCCCTTCCAAAAACAAGAATAGAATCACCGACCGATATTCCTCTTTTTCCATTTTTCTAAAATCAGTGGACACTCCCGCTTCCACACGCGGTCAAAACAAAACTACGAATCCGATCCGGCTGACAGTAGCCGTTTACTAGAATGTACTACACGATAATAAGTTGCTTCTGTTTTTTTTTTTTTTTTTTTTTGTAATTAAATTTTATTTATAGTTTCTTAGATCTATCTTATCCTAGACAAAAATGCTTAAAACTAGCTTAATTATCCTTACAAATTTAGGAATCTTACTGGCTCTAGGCGGACACTCTAAAATAAACTGTATAATTTTTACGTATGCCTTTCGACTACTATTTAAATAACTTACTTACTTAAATAACTTATTATAATTAACTTAAGCTAAGAAAAATTTTTCTTTTTTTCAAAAAACTTAGCATATGATCATTCTTTTATATATTTTTATATAATCCTTAAACCTACCTAAACCTAACTAAACATATCTTATTCTAACTTAGCTAATATATATATATATATATATATAAATATATATTTTATATATGTATACATATTACATATATATGTATATATGTATATGTATATTTTTTTTTTTGGTTTTAATATATTTATAATTTTTTTTGGTTTTTAATATTTTTTTTTGTTCTATCCTACCCTAACCTACTCTACCCTACCCTACCCTATGTAAGCCCGCCATTGCTGTTAGGCAAGCCCTGCCTTGAAGAGGCTGAAGCTATTGAAATGATCCCAAGGTATCTGACTACACTTTGTTTCGCCAGTGGGCGCCCGTCCTGTCCAAGAATTGAGAACCCGCGCCAATATTTTCTAGTGTCTCGAGAGGCCCTAGACAAAGGCGTTCTGAACAAAATAGTTTCTGATTTCTGGCAGTTGATCTTCAACTTCCAGTCATCACAATACTGCTGAATTTTTTCGAAGTCACGCTGCAAGAGGGTGACAATGACGTCGATCGTTGGACCTGATCTGTCCGCATACGCTATTGAATGGTGAAGAGAAGCTATCAAATCACTGAAGTAAATGCTGAAAAGGATCGGCGAGTTCACCGTACCCTGTTGCAGTCCGTTGTTAATATCAAATGTTTGGGTAAAAGTCACGTTGGCAATTTTCACTACGAATTTTCTACCTGTTAACATGTCAAAAATCATATATAGCAGTGGTTTACTTATGCTCAGCCGATTGAGCTTGTAATAAAGACCTTCTAGCCATACGGTGTCGAAGGCTTTTTCCAAGTCAATCAGACAGGCACCCGTGCATTGGTTCTTGCATTTATTCCATTGGATATCCGACACGAGTTTCGACGCGGCATGAATTGTGTCATGCCCCGCTCTGAAACCGAAGTGGTTATCCGGGATGATTTTATTGTTCTCAGCCCATTTAGACAGGGCTCTATGAAGGAGAGCTGACACTCGGAAGGAGACTTATCGACCGGAGATTTGCCGGGTTAGAGGTGTCCTTACCCCTCTTGGGGATTGGTTGCATCACCGTTGTCTTCCAGTGCACTGGATAATATGCGTTATTCAGTGCATTGTTGAACAGGATAGTGTACCTCTCTACAGCCACTGGCGGAAGGTGTCTAAGCACAACATTGGATATACCGTCGATACCCGCGGATTTTTTCCTTTTCAAAGACCGAAAGATCATCTGGAGATCTTCCGTCGAAATGAACAGGGTATTATCCCCTTCATTGGTGACGGCATTATTTGCCATGAAATCGTCATCGAACCTGGTAAAACCAAGATTCTCGGATCGCCAATGATCGATATCATTTCTAACGTACATAGGAGTGATGAAGTAGAACTCTGTTTTCCAATTCGTGGTTTGGGCGAACGGTATCATTCACCTTATACACTTCCTGGAAAACAGCTCGAACTGCCGCCACCTTCTCCTGAGGATCCTCGATCACGAAGAAGTCGTCATCCAGGATGGCGCCCTCTGGATCGATGCTAACTGTTCGTAGCAAACGTTCATTTTCTGACGTTCTCGGAAGCTTTAGATCCTGAATGTCATTCTGATTATTTCTCCGAAATATTTTATTTATTTGCGGGAACATACTCGCGCTGCTGGAATTTACAGCACGAATTCTGTTGTCCCAATGCAAACTTACAGATATTCTGTAATTTTCCTTGATTAACTGTTGGATATTTTTAATCAGTGACTTCAGTGTCCTGACCTCCGAGTTTTGTCTGTCGGTAAACCGCCTCTACAAGAGTTTGAGTCTTGTCAGGAGTCTACTTTTTTGTCTGTGCAGTGCGTCGATTGTCGCGTTTCGGTACACGTTTGTAGTATCGTTATGTCGTTGACGTGGTATTGTACTATCCATGGTCTGCTTAATTATATCGTCCATTTGTTTGAGGTACCTGTCAATCTCGTAGTTTGCCAGGTTCCTATTAGACGGTGGGAAGGGGGCGCTCGAAGTGAGCGCTCTCGTCAGGGAATTGGCAAAGCGTGGCCAACGCGTCCTACTGTAATCGTAGGGGTGCGTTTGGAAATACTCTGCCATCTCCACGAACTCGTCAGGTACTGTGATCACGGCACGTAGTCCGCAATGGTCACTGTCATATACAATGGTCCGTAGACAGTTAATAGACCATTCGTTCGTGCCTGCCAGTCTCAGTCGAGAGTCTATTAGCATGAGATCCAGATAGGAGCCGCTCCTAGGATACGACGGACTCCGTTGCGAGCAACTTGACTCTATATTCAATGTTGTGAAGAACGCACCAATGACTTAGTAGGCTCTCCCTAGTGTTAGAAATGTTATTTCCCCAATCACTATGTTTTGCATTTAAATCGCCGGCCAGAATGTAGAAGTTTTCCACAGAGTTTAAGTGCAGAGATCGAAAAAGTGTCTCGAGCTCTGCAATGAAAACATTGGGTTGAGGTGCTTCAGGCGCATAAGCTGATACAATGTACATTCTCTTTCCATTGCGGAGAGGAATGCACACAATACAGGCCTCTAGCACCTGGAACCTCCGCACTTCACCGCTATATATGACCTTATGTTTAAAATTATTTTTAATAAAGATCGCAACTCCCCCGCCTTGAGTAGCGTTGGGTCGGTCCCTTCTAATTATTCTATAAGAACTGTGCCGGATTTTTTGCTTCTGGTTTAGCTTTGTTTCGCTAACCAAGAGTACATCGCGGCTTTCGTCCTGTAACATGTTAAAAAGTACGGCTCGTCGCTCAATCCTTATCAGGAAATTTACATTCACCGACAGGATCTTCAAGGGGCTCTCTACCTCTTGAAGATAATAAGTTGCTCTTGCGATACTGGTGCCTTCTGGCGGTGAGGCTAAGTACTTATCAGACCACCCTCGTATGTCGCTGTCTAAGCGCAAAGTTCGTGGTTGATGACGGCATATATTTAATTTTGCCCTCATTTACTACCAAACCAATTTTCGCCGCCTCCGCCTCAATACTTTTAAATGCCTCATTGACATCTCGCTGTATTCGATTGTCAATGTCATCCGTGTATACAAGGAGCTGTGAGGATTGAAATAAATTGTGGCGATGTTGAAGAATCACCCTGCGCATCATCCTGCCTAAGTCCTTTTTTTTATATTATATCTATCGATTAGGCCTGCAGAAATTCAGATGGAGAGGATTAACAACGGCCTCGTAGGAGTAGCATAGCATCTGCCGACGGTTGCTGGTCCGCTAAAATAAAGCGAGTAAGAGCCTCTGCAGTCAAACACTGCTAGTCAGAGAGAAACTTTCAATAACTTCCGCTAAATAGGTGTGGTTAAGTCTCAGCTCAAGCCTATGGACGACCTTGATTGTGACACTCTAAATTTCTTATCAGGCTCCTGCCCTGATGTCTCAAATCAAGTGTTACTGGCAGAGAGGCTACTTAATCTGCAACACTTAATCGACGCTGAAGTCCCAAATGCAGTTCTTTTGAATGGGGTCAAACGCGATTGGTTAAGATAGAGTCAACCCTAAATTCTTAAAAATAACACTTCCTGTGGCATTGCCTTTCATTACCCATATCTTCAATCGCATCATCTCTACCTGTATTTTTTCCCAGTGAATGGAAGCAGGCTAAAATAGTTCTCCTATCCAAAAAATCAAACTGTAACCTCACCTATTATCGATCGATAGCGGTCTTCCCTATCTATCCAAAGTTTTCGAAAAAGCAATCTTACCTCAGATATTTAGACATATCTCTGCTGAAAGTTTATTGCACGATAGTCAATCAGATTTTTGTCTCCAGCACAGCTGCAAAACTGCTCTATTGTTTATCGTTGATGAGATCAGAAAAGGTTTAGATAATAAAGAGTTGACTATCCTTACATCACTTGACTTCTCCAAGGCCTTTGACACAGTAAACCACCCTGTCCTGTGTAGCAAGCTTCTGAAAATTTTTAAATTTTCGAGTCATACCGCAAGGCTCTTCCAGTCCTAGTTGGTTGGGGGACAATAGAAAGCAATAATTGGGGACGAAGGGTCGGTGCTTCTTTCCACGCATGCCGGTGTCCCACAAAGTTCCATCCTAGGTCCGGTTTTATTCCTACTGTATGTTAATGAATTACCCAATGTACTCATGTACGCAGATGACGTGCAGTTACAAATATCCTTTCATTTCACTCCGCAGTAGCATTCGTTGCCAAAATGAATGAAGACCTCTAAGGTATCCTTGACTGGGCCCAAGCCAATACCGCTTGCCTCATTTCCCAGTAAATCGAAGTCACTGGTTATATACCGAAATATCACGGCCATCAAACTGGGTCAGTAAAGCGTAGATTTTGTTGAGAGCGCGAATTATCTTGGATTAATTTTTAACTTTCACATGGGAGGATCACGTCAATGCCTTTATTGGAAAGGTGCACTGCGTCCTGCAAACTCCTTGGGCATCACAGCACTACATTCCTATCAAAACAAAAATTATTATCGCTAAGTCTCACATATGGTTGCGACATTTTTTGCAATCTGGATCTCAAATCTAAACGAAAACTTAATGTGGCTTTTAACAGCATTGCCCATAGGCACAAGCATATCTCCGGTTATTCAAATACCATTTTTATCTGCATAATTGACAACATCCTCATCTACTCTGACTTTTATTTGTCTTTTATTTGTTTTTTTTGTCTATCACAGAGTACACAGAACACTACGTTCTCTAGTGTATACTCTCAGTATCGCTTTACTCAACAGATATTTGTTGCGCGACTAAGGATCATCTACCGATTTTGCATCTCATAGACTACTCAGACAAACAATATTACTAACTTAAAATCAATGAAAGAACACAATTTTTACATTCCAACCGAGTTAAGCTGAAATCAATTTCGTTGCAAAGCTCATTGAATGTTTTTATGCACCTAGTAATTGGCTCATTGCAACCATAATTTGTTCTATGCCTTCTGTCGTAAAGCACATTTCTCACCCGAAGAGATTTTTGGGGAGCATATACATATGTATGTATGTTTATAAGAAAAACTAATTCTGGTGAAATAATATCATAATTAATTATGTCGCGAATAAACATGACTGAAGATGCCTTCCGCCTAAAACTCAAGGTTTGCAAGCTAATTAACTTACATCTTACGTCATAAGGAGGAAGTTCGTCAAACATGTTTAATTTGCGAATAGCATATCTCGTGAAATTCTTTTGAATTCTTTCTAACCTAAGCTCTTGAGCATTATATGGCGAATCCCAAATAGATCCAGCAAGCCCGACAGCCTAATTACCTCTTCAATAAGTTGACTTTCCCATTATCTGAGCGAACGAACACACTCATTTAACCTAGATACATGTGCTTAACATCTGAAAGACATTGTTCATTCCACACGCCTTTGGAACTCTGTCCCCATCGCATTGAGAAGAATCAGAAGTTCAAAGCAATTTAAAACTGAGTTCTTTAAATATTTGGCCAATGATCATAATTTATTCAATACCTCTTAGTAAATCTGCCTATACATTCTTTATTCTTCATCTCTTTCTTCTTCATATTTTCCTCCTTGTTGCTTTACTGCCGCCTTCTATAACACTTTGTTCTAATCTCTAAAACTATTTTATGCATATATTCTTTTAATCTTGTACAAACTTAAAAGATTCTCGCCTAATGTACATATAATAATATTATTATACTATTGCAAATAAATAAACAAATAAAGAATAAAATCTCGAAATATATTCTAAGCAATGACGGCAAGATTATCAGCAGAGCTTGTCCGGAGAACAAGAGCTGGAGTCTTCACATCACTAACCTGCCCGAGAAGCTGTCGTTTTACAAAACGTTTCTGCGATATTTTCACTGCTACTATTTATTTGTTCACTATTTCAGTACTGTGCGAATCTGTATCAGTTCGTATTTAATAACTTTTTACAAGTCATCGCAGTGGTAGTTGATCGTTTAAAATACTATACTCATGCACATCTATCACCCGTAGATATAATACTTTTAAGGTATAAAGTCTCCGTTTGAAATAAATCTTACTCATAGTGTGAGCAATTTGCCACTTTTTTACATTTTCAAGTTCAATTTGGGTATTTTTTTTAAGAAACTTAGGTTCAATTTGCTGGTGATATGATTTAGAAACATATCAGACTCGCTGAGTTTTAGGCATCCCATATATAATATATAGCTATATTTGTATAAGGTGTTTCTCGAGCTGCAAGCTCTACATTCTATATTTTGCAACACCTAAACATCCGTCAAGAGACGTCGTAGTGCAAATACGATGTCAAATATTACTTATAATTTGATTTTTCGATTGTAGTTCGGGCAATATTACACTACGAAGACTGGTGTTGGAAAGTGACTGGAATTAGATGTTACGATTAAAAGTTGTTTGCAGTGTAGCAATGCCTTTTTTGAGTAGGTGATCAAAGACTTCACTTAACACCCCGTCTAGTGTTTGGGAATTATTGTATTTAAAAGACTTGTAAACAAATAAAAAGTTTACGTAAATACTAATAAACATTTGCATGCTTAAATGCTCTCCTGCGTCGATGAAAAAGCTTTTAAAAATGTAAAGCTGCAAAAAGAAACAGTAAAGCTACTCCATAAAAAAATATACTATTCAACAGACTAGAACCGCGCATAGTGACATCAATTATGGATGACACTATCGATCCACCCTTCAATATAAGAGTAATATTAAAGCACCACATAGCTCCTCGACCTCGCCACCAAATATTACACAACCCGCATTCGCCTGACCAAACTAGCAAACATCCCACTAGTGGCCGACATCATTGCGACACGCTAACACCATTCGCCCGCTAACCTAACGTATTCCCTGACTATCAGCGGAGAGAAACAACGCAACCACTTTCTGGTCAATATAAAAAATTCACCAACGTTCGCGCGATGCTTAGATTGCAAAATGAATATTTAACACGATACTCTTATTTTGTTGCATGTTCGCCAGCGATTCGCCGTTGGAATCACCAACATCGTCGCTATGTCCACACCACCGTCGACAATATCACCATCGCCAGCATCATCACGGACCCGAACAATACTAGTTACACAAATCATCAGCCATTTGCGAGCGGACTCTCGGACGGCTCATATAAATATGCATGTATCTCCCCAGTGCTCAGGGAGGTTGTAGTGGCCAGTGCGGTTGTTCGTATGAACGCCGCCGCGCCGCGCCGTACCTACCGGCTTACTCATTTGCCAAATCCGATGAATCACTCCGAATTATTTTCATTTATTTATCTACTATAACATCATTGGACTTGAGGTATCTATGTTTTTATACATTTTCCAAAAGAATCCGAAAGTAACGAGTGATTTCATTTCCCACCTCTAAGCTCATTGCTAATCCCGGAGTCACTGTGCTTTCTTTCTGGCCCTGCTGCGATGTGAATAATTGAGAATTCGCTCATAAATAATCGAAGGGCTTTTTGACGCTAAAGCTTGGCGGCAAAAGATGATGGCGATGATGATGGTGATGGTGTGCAAATCAAATAACAAATCGAATACATTTTTGAAGTGACGAGATTGAGTGGGCGGGCGAGGATGAATGGGAGCGATTTATGGATATACATACCTCGAATGGTGGATTCGAGACTTTTCGGGAGGAGACTGGCTGGTGGATGGTCTTTGGGTATCAATAATTTACGAGCAATCGAAATTCATTGCATAAATGATATCTTTTCGAGATGGATTGTGCATTTAATGCTTATTTGTGGGACGGTAAGGTGCGTCAGGCTTTATCTGAATTCGGTGATGTACGTATGCAAAATTGTTTCAATAAAGCACGAGATTTGGTTATTCTTGTTTTGCTGTTTATGATATTTTTTTAGGATATTGGTATTACACTGAAATTTTATAGAACTAGGTTAGGACTGGCAGGTTCTTTGAGTGTTCTTAGGTCACAGGAGGTGCTCTTGATTTGATAAGTCTCGTCTTTTCGTTTATGTGGAGGGTTGAGATTGAGTTGAAGTCCTAGATCTGTTAACTTCAGTTTTGGAATTCCATGGTTGCATTGGTGGTCCAATGGATGGCATGTCATTTGGATGTCACTTGCAGTACGAAATAACTTTAGTGCTGGCTGTCAAAAAAACACGAGTCCTATGGACATTGTTTAATAGTGCCGAAGTTAAGGATGTCCCGCAAGCACCCTTATATACAAAGGAGGCAAAGGAATGGAAAAAAATTATTGTTGTTGGTATTGAGATTTGAGTACGCCATGTTATTTTAAGGAAACCTAGCTGCAACCTTCTTCTATTTATTTTATTTGGAAAGTCATTGCAGGTTAAATTGGCTATAACCTGAATTATATTGACTGGAAAGTACAATGGTTCTGTCGGTGTCTGGGTAATAAACCCACATTAAGAATGTCTTTTATCAACTGTAAAGCACCATCATTTTTCCCAATATGCTTTCGTGTCCTCTTTCGATATCCACTAGGTTGCCATAACTTCTGTGTGAAAACTGCTATGTGGAGACCTTTTAGCCGAATTAATCTGCAGTAACAGTTGCAAGATGTTTTATTTAGGTGCCTTAAAGATATATTTCTAGGCGTCGAAGTTTTTGTGCTTCCTTCAGTTCATGGAACAACCATTTTTCATTAGAGATTGGTGGTACACCTATACTCCCACATTATGTGCAATGTCCAATACCAAACCAAACTTTTGTACCCGCTAGCTTTTGATGCGATTATTTCTCACTCTTTCCCATCCGAAAATCCTTTGCCACAGAGAGCCTTCCCCGCTCTCTCCAAGCATATGCGATCCAAATAACGCGGTACTTAATGAGAGGTCCACAAAACAACGATTGTCAGAAATGTAGAGCCTCGTTGACAATACTTTGCCAGTTGTGTGGTGCTTCCATGTGTCGATGTTCTGTTCCATCCCTTCCAGATATATCCTTATATTGTCCTCCGTACTACGTCGTCTTCATTATGGTCGTCCACTGTCCGTTCGTTTTAGTTGCCTTTAGTTTTCGCGGCTCGGACAAAAATTGGGACGGAATAGAGCTCTTCGAATACTTGAGCTTTTGTACATAGTTTTTAAAGAACCGTACTCCTGCATGTCCTAAATACAATTTATTGCGTTAGATGCAACCACCGAGGTTAGTGTCATACCACTGTTTTATATTATTCACTTACTGATGCCAAATCACCGTGGCAGCACTGTTTACGCTATTGAACAGTGCATCCAACGGTGCATGCGTTGCGCCCATATCACAGTAGACGTGGTGGCCTTTCACAGTCGACTCTTCAACCAAATTTGAGGCAACGTTCGTACGTCAAAGGAACGCAAGATCGGTCGAAAACATCGCTACGGTCCGTGAAAGAAAACGACAGAACCCAAGGCAGTCGATTCCACGCCGTGCACAAGAACTCGGACTTTCGCAGACTTCAACTTGGCCAATTTTGCGTCTGGACTTCGGCCTACTCCCATCAGATAACTCAGGAGCTCAAAGTTCATTATCATAGATAACGCCTGTCGTTCGTTGACTGCGTTTCGAAGCGTTTGGAAGAGAACCCCAATTATGGCCGAAAAATCATCTTTAGTGACGAGGTGCATTTTTGGATGAATAGTTGTGTTAAGAAGCAAAATTGCCGTATATGGGACGCCACCAACCAACACGAGGTCACGCCATTTGACCCCACTAGAATTTTTCTTGGGGGTTTCCTGAAATCGGAGATCTATGCGAATAAACCACAATCGAACGATGGCCTTAAGGTGAATATAACACAGGTCATTGCTCAAATTCAGCGGGAAATATTGGGAAGAGTCACTGAAAATTGCATTACTCCAATCAGTGCCACCGTAAGAAGCCGAGATGGGTATTTGAATGATGTCATATCCCATATACATATAATGACATATATGGACCTTTCAAGTAAAGAAAGAATTTTGTTAATACCTTACACACAGCATGTTTTATTCCATTTCCACATCTACCCGCCCTTATTAAAACAACCTTCACAATTTGACTGTTAAAACTATATTTCGTTGTGATGGCACCTGAAGATTTTTTAACCAAATTTTGATTTTCTTAAGTTAAGTTTCTGCAGATTTCTGGACAAGCGATAGCAACCAAAGTGCTTTTGATTTTGCTTTCGAAAAGATTCGTCCAGTAATCCAATTTCTTGAATTTATGGCTAGTGTGAAGAATTGCAAAAATTGCCAAAGTGTATGTGGTATTAGCAACATTAGAGATTTGACAAGTGAACTCTGAAATGTACTTAAAAATAGAGAATGTGCGATCTGAGAATAATTGCTTTGCAATAAACCCTAATGTGCTTTAAGAGACTGCATTGCATCCAGAAAGAGCGACCGCGCGGTGTGGATTTCATGAAAGAAATGGAATTACGCTTAAGTTATTGGTCAATAAATATGACAGCCATATACGTTCAATTGAGTTCGCTATCGTGCCATGTTGGAAGAGAATTTTTGACCAGAATTGGATGGCCTAGATATGAATGCTATAATGATACCACATTTCACATAGCTGGTCCAAAATTTGATCGATTGAAGAGTGATTGTGGCAATTGTATGGTCTCGAGAAATGTTCCAGTCGAAAGTCCACCTTGTGTTTTAACGCCGATTTTATGGGGATACATTAAGTTTTTGGTTTATGGCAAGAGGCAAGCAACGTTAAAAGAGCTCAAGAACAATATCGAAAGTAAAAATTGAAATATGTGGAAAAATTGTTCCAATGACTTGATCGTTGATCACGAACAATGTCGAATTCTATACTTGAATTTAATATGTGAACCTGAAATAATTTGTGCTTGTTCTAAGTACAAAATATGTCATCATTGAAAAAAGTTCTGTATAATGGAATAGGGGAAAGAGCTTGTTTATGTCTGTTCTATAAGCTCACCAGGTTGGGCATGCCAACAAGTGCTTACAAATTTTATTCAGCTGCTCTGAAAAATATGTTTTTTTTCTTATATTAAAAAGAGTTTACAAAAATGACAAGCGAATTCTCAGATACCACTTCATATCGGGCCACCCTGCTAATTTTAGGGGTTGCCCCAAATTTCAAGAACTTAGGAAGAAAGTTCAGGCTCGTAAGCAGCAAATCGAAGAAGATAGACTTCAAAAAAGCCGCTCGTTCGCAAAGATCGTTACACCCAATATATCCTTTGCCCAAATGGCAACAGGATCGGGAAACGCAACGAAACAGCAAACGGTAAAGGTCCCTACTAAGGCACCTGAAGCCAATGCGGAGTTAACAGCTGTCCTATTGTCCATTAAAGGACAAATGGCTCAACTCCATAAACAACTAAACGAGCAAGCGGCTCGAATTGATCTCATCTATTCGACTCTGTTTGCAAAGTCTGACATGCCAAGAACATGATGAATACGCCAGACGAGTTGAACCTGAAGATCCTTGCCGTGAATGTTAATTCGCTGGTGAGAATCGAGAGAAGAATTACACTGTCTAACTTGTTGGTAAATGAAAATCCAGACTTGCTTTTGGCCAGCGAAACTAAACTGAAATACATCTTCTTAATGAAATTGGTGTCTGGCGATTTGAGAATAGTGGTTTCAATGATGAAAACCCAGCAAATGGAAATATCGCCAGCGAACGATCAATCCACCTGTTCGTGGAAAGAGATATTCTCATGTGCATCCTTGATTCAATGAAAAACAAAAAATCGTCGGGCATAGTATTACGGCATTTGCCCGAGGTAGCAGTCGATATGTTAGTGACGCTTTTTAACAATACGCCGAATAATGCACATTATCCAGCACATTGGAAAATGGCGGTAGTCCACTCTATTCCCAAGCAACCCAGCAAATCTTCGGTCAATAAGTTTCCTTCCGAATATTAGCAAGGTTTTTGAGAAGATAATCAAGAAAGCGTTACTAAAATGGATTGAGCATAATAAGGTTCTTCCGGAAAACCAGTTTGGTTTTAGGGCGGGACATGACACTATTCATGCTGCGTCGAAGCTGGTGTCCGAAATCCAATGGAACAAAAGCAAAAACCAATGCACAGGGGCCTGTCTGGTTGACTTTGAGAAGGCCTTCGACACCGTGTGGCTAGATGGACTTTTCTTAAAATTAGCCAGGCTGAATATGAACAAACCGCTGTTATATATGATATATGACATGTTAATAGACAAGAAGTTCGTTGTAAAATATAGCAACGTTACTTCAAGCAGGACTTACCAAATCAAAAACGGTTTACAACAAGGGGCAGTAAATTCTCCTCTGCTTTCTAACATTTACACAAGTGATCTAGTTGGTTCTCTTAGTCATGCTTTGGCATATGCAGATGATCTAATGGCATACAGATCGGGTAAAAAAATTGAAATCATCAATTCGCTCTTGCAATATGACTTCGATAAAATTAAAAGATACTGTGATGATTGGAAATTAAAAATCAATTTTCAAAAATCAGAAACAATTCTTTTCAGAACACCATTGAACAGGGCCTCTAGGGATACTAGGCGAAACTGGCGCAAATTGACCATCATTGGACAAAAAGGGCAGACATTGGCGACACGAAATGTAGTGAGATATCTTGGAATTTGGCTTGATCAATATTTATATTTCAATAGACACATAGATGTTGTTCTTGACTAAGCCAAGAAGGCTTTTGCTCTTACGAGACGATTGTTTCAAAGCAGTCAACTTGACGCTAGGGTAAAAGTCAGATGCTACACGGCTCTCATAAGGCCAATTGTCGCCTATGGCTGTCCTGTGTGGTTCAATGTGGCTCCATTTGATATGGAAAAGCTTCGCTTATACGAAAGGCAATGCCTTCGATGTTGCCTGGGCTTATATCGAACACCAGAGTCACAGTATGTCAAATACTATCCTAACAAGGTTCTGTACGATAAGGCTGGGTTGATTAGAATTGATAACTATCTTATTAAATTGACTCAGGGTCATATTGCAAGAGGAATTATGAGCGATAACAGCCTGATTTTTGGGGCTTATTACCCCAACCAGTTATACCACGAGAAGACAAAACTGTCTGGCTTTATTCCACCCGAAGCATTTATCTATTTAGATACTAAGGGCTACATACAGGATGATAATGGTATCCCTCTGATATACCATTTCCGACGCCATGCGAGGGACAGGCGACTCTTATACGACCCGGATGTCGTCGCTCGGTCTGAGTTCTTTCGGTACAGCAGCCCGGCTTCAATTCGGGATAAAGAAGACGCGATCAGACAAAAAAGTTCGTTCTGGTGGTTGCATTCACAATCCACTCATGGAAGTGAAATCAATCCATAGGCGGCACGTATATAATAGCGCCAACAACGAACCTTACCTTAAAAGGGTGCAATTAAAAGGATGAACACATGTCCGATGCGACTTACACACTGGACATGTGTTCATCTCATTAATTATAGTTTAAGAATATTTTAGGCTTAGGTTAAGTTTATTTATTTATCTAGTTAAGGTAGGTTAAGTTTAGAGTTAAGAAATGAATTATAGTATCTAAGTTTTTTTCTAATTTTTTTTAGAAGTAAGCCATATGTAAGCTAGACGGCAATAAATGAAAATGAAGTCGAAAGACGTTAAAATTAAGATTCATATAAGCTTAGAGTGCTCGTTAAGAGCCAGTAAGAAAATGTAGACAAAAAATTGAAATTGATTTGCCTTTTGTACACCACTGTATGCGTACATGAACTTCAACTATTTTTAGTATATAATGCTGTCTATGGATTGTGTCATACGATGGGGTGATTGTACAGAAAACTCTCCATTAGCAGAGATTAATGTTTATAAAAGGGAGAAGTAAATAAAAGAAGGGAATCTGTCTGTTACTAACAGCTGCTGTGTACAGTGTTTTTTTCTTTATTGAAGAAACGTCCTACAGTTTCAGAAGTGGGATCGCGTGCATGTAACTTAACCGAAGTTCAATCGCAGTCAATACCGGGTTTCGTTGCTCAGACAAAGTGTAAAGTGTTCGACGTCAAATACCAAAAATGTCCGAAGAGTGGGCAGTTTTCGTGGAATCAACTACAGTTGTGCGGCTAAAGGAAGTTCTACGTTTATTAAGGTTGCAGACTACGGGCACTAAAGCAGAGCTGAAAGTCCGAGCACATGAAGCAGCGCAAGATTTACTGGATGACGAACTTCGGAATGTGATGCACGATGCTACTGCGAAGAATAGAGAAAATGGGACAGACGATTCAATCGCACCTGATAAGGCTGTATCAGACCAGGAAAGTGACCTTGATGACAACGAGGAAGAACGTCTGGATGAAGAACTGGCAAAGCTGCGACGTATAGCGGAAAAGAAGAAGCAGATTGTCCAATTAAAACAGCAACTTCGTGAGCTGCAGATAGAAGATGCTACCAGTTCCAAGTCAGAGTCAAACGTTGTCTCTAATTTTAAAGACATTGAGGATTCCATCACTCCATTTAGCGGAGATGATAACTACCCCGTCGACAGATGGATTGAGCAATTCGAGGAATGCTCTGAAATACTCCGCCTGGATGAAAGGGCTAAATATCTATACGGTAAGAGGCTTCAAACTGGTACCGCGAAATTGTACATTCGAACAATTAATCTCAAAAGTTGGTTTGAATTAAAAAGTAACTTAATAAGTGAATTTCGCAAAAACGTAACAAGATCAGATGTTTACGGTGAGCTCCGTGATAGGAAAAAACGGCAAGATGAAACCATGCAGCAATATATTTTGCATATGCAAGAAATTGCTTCGCATATTGATGTAGATGAAGCAGATTTAATGCAATTTATAATAAGAGGAATCCCCGATACAGAATTAAACAAAACAATATTATACAGCGCAAACAATATAGCGGAGCTTAAAATTGCTTTGCGCAAATACCAAAAACAAAAACAAAATTCTTATCAAGGCAGTGTGGGAAAATCATTCAAAAAAACAACTGGTCAGCAGCCTGTCACTTCTAAGTCAAAATCAGCAGTGATAACATCCAACAACAGCAACCAGCAAAACAAGCAACGTGGGAGAAATGCCAAACAAGATGTCACATGCTTTAAGTGTGGGAAACCCGGTCACATCTCAAGAGTATGTGCAGATCAAGATCCAGTGATGACAGTGGAAAAGAAATCCGAGAAGCCAGTTCCGAACGATGTAAAGCAGCTAGACGTTGAAGGTGGATTCTACCACGGTGCCAGTACTTCTGCCAAGGTGAAAGGTAACGACTTTGAAAAGATAATGAATTTTCAGTGGGCTGCAGAATCTGTGAGGAGTTCCACATCGCTTTTGACACTTTTGGACTCAGGGAGTCCCATTAGCTTCATTCAGGAGATGTTTCTTCCAGCAGTTTTCCTGTCAGCTTTAAAATCTACGACACAATCATATTGCGGAGTCAACGGCAGTCGTCTTGAAACTTTGGGAAGTATAGAAACCTGTATCTATTTTAACAATAAAATTATACGTTCGGATTTAATAGTGGTTAAAAATTTCTCAATGAATTATCCTGTCATTTTAGGGCGAGACTTTTTTGGAAAAATTGGCTTGGAGCTTCAAATTAATCAAGAGTTCAAGAAAAATCAAATTCCTCAAGAGACATTCGACGGCATAAAACATCAAAATGCGTTCAAATGTTGCAGTGAAGATATGGATATGGAAAGCAGTAGATTTATCCAGGAAGTATTAAATATTGATGACAACGAAATAGGGGGTGAGTTTCGATTAAATATGAACGAAAACATAAGTGATTATCTTAAAGAAAAAGTTAAAGAAGTAGTTAAGCCAGCATATTTTATCAATAAAAATTCCTTTAAGCCGAAAACAGATTTTGAAATGAGAATCTTTTTGTCAAAAGACACTCCATTTTATTGTACACCGCGAAGACTTTCATTCGCTCATAAGATAGAGCTTCAGAAGATTTTAGACGATCTTATTAAAAATGATATAATCCGCGAATCCAGTTCTCCATACGCGTCTCCTATCGTACTTGTCCAGAAGAAGAACAAGGAGATGAGACTATGTGTGGACTATCGTGAACTGAATAAAATCACTGTACGTGACAATTATCCGTTGCCATTGATTGAAGATCACCTTGATCGTCTTAAAGATAAAAGGTATTTTACTACCTTAGATCTAAAAAATGGCTTTTATCACGTTCAATTATCTGAAGATTCCACTAAATACACATCGTTCATTACGCCATTGGGCCAATATGAATTTTTAAGAATGCCCTTTGGTCTCAGAAACGCTCCGTCTGTCTTCGAGAGGTTTATGAAACACATTTTCAAAAGCTTAATCTCCGAGGGTAAGATTATCACATATCTCGGTGATATTCTTATTGCGACCCTAGATGTTGATGAACATTTAGAAATACTAAGGGACGTCATAGCCATTGTTGTTAAAAATGGTTTAAGTTTACGATTTGATAAGTGTACATTTTTACAGCATGAAATAGTCTACTTGGGTTATAAAATTAACCAAAATGGTATTAGACCAAATGATGACAACCTAAAAGCAATTAAAGATTTCCCAACACCTACTTGTCTTAAGGACGTACATAGTTTTCTAGGACTATGCTCCTATTTTCGCAAGTTTATTAAAAACTTTGCCAACGTTGCGAAACCCCTATACGATTTATTAAAGAAAAATACTCCTTTTATATTCGGCATTAGAGAGATCGACACGTTTAACACGTTGAAGAACAAGCTAGTGGCATCCCCACTATTAGCTATTTACAGTCCACATTGTGTAACTGAACTACATTGCGACGCAAGCAGCAGTGGTTTTGGGGCTGTGTTAGTACAAAAGCAAATAGATGGAAAGTTTCACCCAGTTTTCTTTTTTTCGAGGAGGGCAACTGAGGTTGAGCGTAAATACCACAGCTATGAATTGGAAACCCTCTCCATCATTTATGCACTTCGAAGGTTCAAAGTGTACTTAATCGGTATTCATTTTAAAATTGTTACTGATTGCCAGGCACTTACGCTTACCCTTAACAAGAAAACTCTCAATGCTCGCATATCCCGTTGGGCTCTGGAGTTACAGAGTTATGACTATGTAGTAGAACATAGAAAAGGAGAACGTATGACACATGTTGATGCCCTGAGCCGATCATTCAATGTTTTTCATGTTGACGATGAGTCATTTGAATTTGTGTTGGCGGCCGCACAAAAGCAAGATCCAAAGATCATTTCAATATGTTCACATTTGGGAAAGGCCGAAAGCCCGCAGTTCGAAATGATCGACGGCTTAATTTATCGCAAGTGGAAGGATAAAGTTCGTTTCTATGTTCCACAAAACATGGAAAACCAAGTTATACGCACGCATCACGAAGCCATGTGCCACTTGGGTGTGGATAAATGCTATGAACACTTGGCTGGGACTTATTGGTTCCCGAATATGAAGCGTAACATCAAAGATTACATTGACAAGTGCTTAAAATGTATTTACTTTTCACCCCACTCTGGCAAAGAAGAGGCTCATTTGCATTCTATTCCAAAAGGAAGTGTACCATTTGATTCCTTGCACATTGACCATCTAGGTCCTTTGCCCAGTTCCCCAGCAAGGAAAAAACACATTTTTGTAGTTGTTGATGGCTTCACCAAATTTACTAAGCTTTACTCAGTCAAAACTACTCAAAGCAAGGAAACAATAGCTTGTTTAAGATCATATTTTGAAAACTATTCTAGACCGAATAGGATCATTTCCGATCGGGGAACATGTTTCACCTCAAATGAGTTTGAGGAGTTCGTGCAGGAATACGGGGTAAAGCATGTAAAGATCGCAACGCACTCGCCACAGTCAAACGGACAAGTCGAACGCGTTAATCGCGTCATTATACCCATGTTAGCGAAAGAGTGTGATGCTAACACAACAGGCAATTGGGACAAACATTTGGCTAAGGTTGAATTTGCCATCAATAATACAGTCAATAGAAGTACTGGGTTTGCCCCCAGTGTTCTATTGTTTGGACAAATTCAGAGAGGTGAACTTTCTGATCGTGTTCAAGAATATCTTGCTAATGCTTTAAGAAATAATCGTACTAATCTTACAGATATTAGAAATCAAGCATGCAATAATACTAAAAGAACACAGGAACGAAGCAAATTATACTATGATAGACGTCACACAGAACCGAGAGCGTACCAACAGGGCGAATACGTAATGATAAAAAACATTTCCACCACGGCAGGAGTAAACAAAAAACTACTTGCAAAATATTGCGGTCCATATGAGGTTAAAAGGGTTTTACCTAACGACAGGTATATCATTGGAGATATTGAAGGCCTCCAGCTAACTCGACTGCCATACAAGGGCATTGCATCACCTAGCAATATGAGGCCATACAGTGTAGAAGACATAGCAGATGTTGAGAACGTAGATGTTGCCGAAGAGTGTCCCGAGGAAATTGATTCGTAGGAATGTATGAAATTCTAAGTGGATGTGTTATTTAGTTATGTGCCCAAGTCTGTTTTCCACGAAGGTTTTGTCTTATAATTTGCTATGTACTTACATATTTTGAATTTTTCTGATAGTAATTGAATATATAAATATTATAAATGTAAATGAAAGGAATTATACTATTATGTTACCTTAATTTTTATTAATGGATTTGTTAAACTCTATTGAATATTTTGTTACCATATTGCAATATAACTTTACTTTATATGAAGTTTGTAATCAATACGAGTATGTGTGTATAGTGGGGACACATTGTAATCGGGTCGATTACCCCATCAGGATGGCCGAACTGTAGACAAAAAATTGAAATTGATTTGCCTTTTGTACACCACTGTATGCGTACATGAACTTCAACTATTTTTAGTATATAATGCTGTCTAAGGATTGTGTCATACGATGGGGTGATTGTACAGAAACCTCTCCATTAGCAGAGATTAATGTTTATAAAAGGGAGAAGTAAATAAAAGAAGGGAATCTGTCTGTTACTAACAGCTGCTGTGTAGAGTGTTTTTTTTTCTTTATTGAAGAAACGTCCTACAAAAATGAACTATAATGTTAAATTAGATTTAAGCATTTTGTCTAGTAAGTAACATTATGAATAATGGAATAAAATGCGATTAGAAAGAAAGAAAGATACCACTTCATATTTGCACTAGCGATCTTAAGAGCTAACGATCTTATAGCGTAAATTTTATCATATTTGTCGATCGTAAGTTAAAACCTGATATTTATCTTAATTAAATTAGGGTAAGCTAGAAAAATTTGAGGGGCTTGGAATATTTTCAGAACTTTGAAGTAGACGTTTCTACCTTTTTGACCAAGGTTACTCAGAGTAATTCATTAAAATTATTGTAACCTGTTATGATAATGATCGATATTTACAAATACATGTCGTAAAATTAGTGATTTGTTTAGTGCGAATGATTGTTCTCCATGTGAATCAACAATTCAAAGGCTATTAAAAAAGGTTAAAGAAGCTAGTTCTGTCGAAGATCGAAAAGCAGTGGAGAACAGTACCGAGAACATTACTGTTGAAACACAACGTGTCGCAGAAGAAACATTTACATCGATATCCCGACGTTTTTAGGCACTAGGCATTCATTGTTTGTTTGGCTTATTTCAAATAGAGGTTTTCATTTCCATCTTTATATAATTCCCACGATTTTCGAACGGGAGTTAAGATTAATTACAAGGCTAGTTGACCATTTTCTAAACGTACGCATACAGATGAGCGGTTTGGGATTCTGACCACATCCTAATCATCGCCTAATTAAAAGCCGAATTAAAATTCACAGAAGCGGAACAGAGGAATGTATAAAAAAATTCAATGTCGAACAATTAAAGGGCCCTCGTATGCAGCATCAATACCGGCATTAATAACCGATTCCCCCTACAAAATGGCATTAACAACGAAACAAGACAAGTAGAAGCAGTGTGGTCAACAACAAAAAGTGTTATAAAGAAAGGAGCGAAAAACAAACGAGACCTGGAAAATAGTGAAAAGATCATGCGTACAAGTTAAAATAAAAAAACAATGGCAATGGAGAACGTTTTCTAAAATTCAGGAAGTTTGGACGGCTGAAAACACGACACCAACCTATGCAGATATAAACTCTTTACGAAAAGAATACCAGGCTAGATTAGGATTTATACGCATCGATAATGAGGAGAATCGTTTCGGGCAACGAAAAGGTTGCAGCCCAGAGGAGGAGATATTTCAATAAGCTGCTTTATGACATCAAGAGCAAGCAGCAGTGGAAAACTATGTTATCCACATAGCAGAAATTGAGGTAGAGCTGTCGACTACCGAGAAATAAATTAAGCAATCGTTCGGCTTAGAATAACAAGCCCGAAGGAATCGACTTAATATTATCGTAATTAGAATAGTAACACATTCTTAGGATGAAATAACAGACAAGAGCAATGAAGCTACCCCCGAGAAATGAATTGACTGGTCATCATTCCCGTATTTAAAAAGGGAGTGACCGAATGCAGTGCAACAATTATCTAAAAGTACCGCCGCTATCATATGTTACAAGATGTTACAAATATTATTTGAAAAATACAGACATTATACGCATCGAAGAATATCAGTTTGACTTCAGAAGGAACCGCTCGACGAGTGACTAGATTTTCTCTATACGACAGTTTTTAGGAAAGAATTCAACGGAACGGTCTACCAAATATTAGTAGATTTCAAAAATGCGCGAGGCTCTTTAAACCGATTGGAAATGTATCACTGGAAAAGATTTTAAAAAGCTAGAAAGTTCTTAAAAGGAAACAAAGGACAAGTTAGAGTAGGAAAAGATTCGAGATACATTCAGATACAAGGAATGAAACAAGGAGGCGCCTTGTCAAAACTTTTTTTTTGATTTGGTATCGGTATACGTTATGCGGTCACTTCAGGAACATGAGAGGGGAATAGACCTTAAAGGAATCATATTCGCCCTAGCTTGCGCTGACGATGCCAAGCACGTAAAGATGCTTAGCAAAAATGTAATGGCCCGTAATGACGCCCGCAAGCCAATCATTTCTCCTTAAGGATAAGACTTCTTGCAGATAATAGGGCATACGCGCTTAGTCATTCTGCATCCTGGATATTCCCTCCATCTTCGACTGTGCGCATTAAAAACACAGTCGTTGATGTTGGGTTTGACCATTGGAACAGATAGACCTAAGATGGGTTCAGGTCCTGAGAAACTGTCCTCTGAGCCCCTTCTAGCGATTTCAACGGAGATCTCTTTTCCTGTGTCCCAGAGAGCCCTGGCACCCATACAAGCCTTAGTGAATTTAGTTTTCCGACATTGTTCAGAAATGTCTTGAATTCATGCACTATTCGTAATTAGGAACTGGATAGAGGGTTGGACATAGGATTGAGTGCAGCTTGGCTGTCACTGCAGACGCATAAGCTTTTTTCCTTCCACTTGTGTGTATATCTCTGAATGAAAGAAAGACGCATATTTTCCTAACGAGAAGTACAGTCGAATGTTTTCGCGCTCAAAGGAAATCCCAGCGCCGGACCCCCGCCCAGTCCTGGAGCCATTTGCAAAAATTTCGAGACAGTCCATTCCAGGTTCAGAATCTGGCCAGAGCCAGTCCTGACGCGATGGAAATTTGACTTTGAAATTATAGCTCAAGAGAATGGCAGGTGTCATTGCGTCGGAAGGCATATTTATGAAACAGGTGTCGTAGGATATTTCTCGCGCAGGTACCTAAAATCGTTTCTCTTGAGGCGAGACATGCCTTTCAGTGTGCACCCTCTGATATATATGTCAAAAGGTGGAAGATTCATCATAGCATTTAGAGCAGCGCCTGGTGCGCTGTGGAAAGCCCCCGTACAGCTAAGACAAACCGCTCCGTAATTCGTGTTAGCCTGTTTCACCAGACAACCGATGCATATGAGATTATCGGTCTTATCATTGTGGTGTAGATCCAGAGGACATTTTTCAGTGCTAAGCCTTTGTATTGCCAAAAAGCAAACATCGCTTTGCTGGTTTTTGACTCAACATACTTTGATCAAAGAAGCTTGCTATCTCAGATGACTCCCAGGTACTTAGCTTTCTTGGATATCGGGATGGGAATGCCTTTTAGCACCAGCTGAGTAATGCCAGTATTTTTTTGTCCTTCTCGTGAAGAGAACTACATGAGTCTTAAGAGGATTAACCGATTGCCCATTACTCCTACATCAGTTATCGATCACATTTAGCGCCGCCTGTGCTTTGAGACAGACAGTCGGTAAACATGAGCCGACAGAGAGAACAGCAATATCATTCGCGTAGGCCTGAGCATAGATTCGAGAGCATCAAGCAGAGAGTCGACCACCATACCATTACAACGGAAACAGGACGCCACCTTGCGGGCAGCTCCTTTTTACGCCAGACTTGATACATCGTTCGAGGATTGCATCAGCGATCAATGTCCTGTGCACAAGCATTGTTTTGATCCACAAAACCAGTGTTTCATCTACGCCATGCCGCCTATCAGCGTTACACAAACTGTCGAAAGTAGCGTTATCCTAAGCTCCCTCAATGTCGACGAAAATGCCCAGTACGTGCTCTTTCCTTTCGAGTGCGCATTCAATTCTCCCAACTAGGTTTTGAAGCCCATTATCCAATGCATAGTTATACACAATTTTGAAATGCATAGTGCAACCGATTTAGTTAATTATAAATGAGTATTCGTTAACCTCGTTAAAATTCAAATTTGATTTGTGGCACTATCCTAACTGCTGCCACGTTCCTTGTGGTAGAAACATCCTTGTACATTGACTTACAAATTCCCTTTTTTTAAATGGTTTTGTGATATATGTTTCACATATTTGCTTCGCAATTTCACTATTATAAAAATAGAAAAGAACGGTCACAACCCTCTTCAGATTTCGTATCGCCCCCTGTTGACAAGTTAAGTGGTGGGTTTCTGTTAACCTCTTAATAGATCCCAAAAAAGGATTCAAATAAATCAGTGGAGTTTTACTTCCCATGCAACCGCAGGATGACGTGTCCATACCGCCTCCTGTGTTTAGTCGCCCGCGGACAGAAGATTACACTAAAGCAGGATTAGGGTCACCAGATTCTTGTTTGTAATTTTTTGTTAGACATCAACTTAAGTTGTTGGTTCTTATCGAAACTTGTCACTTCAAACCAAGAAGTTTTAACAACTGTTCGTTGGAATGAAACAATCCACCAGCCAGTCGATGGATATATCGGGGGATCTATTATATATGCATATTCATTCGTGTCCTCTGCTTTGATTTATTTCTTTTCGAAAACAATCTGTCGGACAAATGCGCATCCAAATTATGAATGCGATTTCAAGTCGCAAAGCGATCATAAATCTCAGGCATGCACTGACAAAACACTCGAGACAAAGATAAAAACTTCGCCGAATGATTTATTAATTACCGTCATTCCCCAAGTGGCAGACTGGGGAGGGTTTTGTGTTTATTTTTAATAAATGAAAACGAGGAGGGAGGGTCGCGCTTTGAGAGATGTTTGTCTCATTTCATTGACAGATTAAGTTCGGATTATGGGCCCGTTTCGGTGGAGGAGATTTACGATTTGTGAATTTGTCACGACACCCGGCGGCGCGGTGGCGGTTCTTGAGCCATTGTCGTGCGTGTGAATTATGAGCTGGGGTCACGGTTACAATGTTACTGTGTGTTGGTCGGGAGGAATAGGGCTTTATTATAAACATGAAGTCAATTTCAAATGCTAAGTATAAATATAATTTAGAAGAATCGAATTCATTATTGTGAGGAGGAAGAAACATTTTTCGCCTCTCGCCCGTTCACTTGTGTCGAAAACAAATCGCACACAACATAAAAGTGAATGAGAGAAGCTTAGCTGTACAACTGTGAGCTGTAACGCCTTCTAAGAAGAAGAACAGCGAACAGCCTTGAAAACATAGTTCGAATGGTATCTTGTCTTATCGGTAAACTTTACAGGGCGATGGGGCTCCTTTTAAGTTAACCACCTATTCCGCAACTTGCCAGGTACCCAAATGGCAGATCAATAATGTGTTTTCAGTTAAGGTTTGCGTTTAAAATACAATGGATAACCCACAACCCTAGTAAATCTGTAGAACCCAGTCTCGAAGGATGGCAGTTGGCAAGTAATTACCCAAGGAGTCAGAAAATATAGATAGGGGTCATGGGAACATAGAAAAGATGATTTGCCCTTAAAATTGCTCCTTGTTTTAGATTCTGACCACAATTTATCGAACTTACTGAGAGAGGCAGTTTTTAATGTCATCTGTCTAAGGCCTAACGATCTCCACTCGCAGAATAATACCGCACAACCAATTAACCCACCCAATTTGTTAGTAATTAATGTTGGATGTCGTTACGAATAGTTCCGATCCTCACAGAAACGTTCTGCCTCATCGCAATACTACTGTAGCTAATATATCTCCGCTGCTCTTTTCATCTCACTTTAAACGTATGTATGAACATATACTATACGTAGGATGGAGTCACCATGCCAGAGCTCGCTTCGTCATTCCCAATATCTGACGTTCTCCATCATTTCCCGAATGAATAGCGCACGCTAACTAATTGGCTTTCAGTTTTACGAGCGCCGACGACGAGATCTCTATACAGTTTTCATGAAAAGAAAAGACAAAACAGAAATGCATTCGGCGAGGGAGGCTGACGGGATACGGCTGTACGTCGGGAATACCCGATGTGCCACTTTGCGGAAGAAAATTGATTGCATTAAACAGGATTTTCATTTCAAAATATTAAGGGAGACATTTATTTCACCCAATTTGAGTTGTTCATTCCTCCTTTAGCGTTTAATTTACGACGGAGCTGTTTTATTGGTCGAAAGTGGATGTGTTGGGGAACAGGTAGAAACTCCGGAAGCAATGACTTTTAATTAACCAATTCGGGATCATGTTAACATTTCAATTAAGATTAATTTCTTTCAGGAATTGTTGGTGTCGAGACGATGGTATGTTTCTTTGAGTCAGCGAGATGAGAAAGGGTGGGATGGGTTGGGATAGTCGCGTACTTCAATCAACATGTCAACACTAGGGGATTTACCACATGGATCTGCAGACCATAATGTGGCTAGGGGTAATAAGAAAAGAACTGCCGACTCGATTCGCAGGTTTTGAGACTATGGTTGTCGAAATCCGTAATTGCAGCAATTTAACTTTAAATGAAATGCAAGGCGGCAACATTCCTTTACTCTTTTATATTTAGAAATACAAGTTGTTCTCAAAACATTTTCGACTTTTTAATTTTCTCGAATAAAATTCATTATAATTCCAATCCTGGATGCACTTTTGATATGCGCTTTTTGGTAGAGCCTTGGCATCTTCCTAAGGTGCAGTTTTATCTCGTCAATAGCGGCAAATCTCATTTTTCCAGTTTTGGAAAGGAAAAAAGTCGGAGGTCAAGTCCGTCGAATACGGTGGCCAAGGCATGAATACGGAATCCTTTTTGCCAAAAACTTACGGATAAGCATCGATGAGTGAGCGGGTGCATTATCGTGATGCAACAATCATGAAATTCCCTCCATAAAAATCGGGAAAGTTTTTTACTTTGCTTCACGCAAACGAAATTCTGGCAAGAACTCATGATGTACCACATCATTGTAATCGAAGAAAACAGTGAGTGCATTCACCGAACTTGGCTTGCCTTTTCCGTTCTTGGATCTTCTGGTCGCTTCTATTGGGATGATTTGGCTTCGGTTTCGACGTTATAACCATATACAAATATTTCGTCTCTAGCGAAGGCACTTTTCAGCGAATTTGGATCGTCATTCACGTCATTTAACAGCTGCTGAGCGATGTTCATAGAAAGTTTTTTTGGTCTAAATTTAGCAATAAAATATTCGAAAATATCTCATGGCATAAGCCAACCGATACTCCTCAGAAACTTCTCTTCACTGCTTTAACGTTCATTTATCATTAACATCTTCTCGGCCTTCTGTGACGAGCTCGTACCATCTATAAACATTGTCTTTGCCCAGAATACACTCTCCAAATGCCAAAGTGAAGTACGTTGGAGCTCTTCATTTTATTTTTCACACAAAATTTAATACAGATTTATTGATTCATTTTTTTCTTTAAAGCAAAAATCGGCAAGCACACCAAAACACGACTAATTTTTATATCTGTGAAAAACGAACTAAATATACGAAATAGCTGATAACGTCAACATATGTTAGGGGACATGTGTACCAACATAACCAACAAAAAAATTGAAAATTGAATGTATTTAGCTTGCTTAAGACAAAAAGTCTCCTTATTTTTTGTGAATGTTATTACACGTTTCACATCTACATACATGCGGATGATAAATGAAACAAATGTGTCCACACATCTGAAGCAAATTGTAATCGGGATATTAGTGACACAAGTGTGATACAAAGGAACTGGCACTGCTCGTATTGCACTGTGTTTCAGACAGGATATATAATATAATATACGATATTTATGTTCTTATATACTATGGTCTTTAATATATTCATTAGATAATATATTTGTTCAACAGAACATGCAGGAGCAACTCCTTTTAGAGGGGTTGAGAATGCAAAGGACGAGCCATTTAAGTCTTTCGGAAATTTTTTGGTATTTACATTTAACACTCGATCGAATCTGAACAATTAAAAACCAAGCCAGGTCACGATTGCGAATTGTGAATTTTGAAAAAAGAAAACGACAGTCTTACAGCAGACATACATTTAAAAACGTCTTTATTAGCGTATTTTTATTTTATTTAGTACATAACCATATTTTTATCACCTTAAGCAAAAAGCTATTGAGAAAAACATGTCTTTAAAGTTTTAAAAAAATAAACATATGAAGACCAATCTTTGGATATACACTTATTTACAAAAGTCAACATACGGCCGTACATATTTGTAGTATCTTCAAATTCAAACCACGAAACTTTTATTTTTTTAATAAAAACAATTTAATTTTAATTAAGAGTAAAAACAAAAACAAAAAAAGGACATTTCTTGGATAAATCTCAAAACTAAACTAAAAAGCCACATTTTATTCACTTTACGCATGTTAGAAAAGTCAAAATACGAAACGTTTGTATATAGGATAGTACATTATCAACCACTACCTAATACGATGTTGGTCCTTCATGGGCCTTCACGAGCAGGCATCGAATTTGGCAACTTCCTTGTAATTTCAGTTGAGATGTGGTGCCACTCTTCAACTAATGCGGCTTTAAGACCAGAGACTGAAGACACATTTCATTTTCCATCTTCAGGTGAGCCCACAAATGCTTCATAACATTAAGGTCGGGAGATTGCGGAGGGTGATCAAGTCTTGTCTTAACATTGTAAAGTAGCCATTCTCTTACTATTTTCGCTGTAAGCTTCGGGTCGTTGTCATGAAGAAAAATAGATTGTTCATATAAATTAAGTTTTTGGATGCTAGGAACGTAACTGTCCTTCAGTATGTTAATATACATGTGCGTATCCATAGTGCCTTGTATGAATCTTAACATACCGTTAAGATTTGCTGCCATGCAACCCCATACCATGACAGATCCAGCCGCATGTTTGACTGTGGCGATCACATTTTTGGGATCAAGTGCTTTATTAGATTTTCTTCAAACTTTTGCTTTTCCGTCGTTTCCAACTTCATTCAATTTACACTCGTCCGTAAATATAACTCTCTCCCAAAAAGTTGGATCCGTCTCATAGATGTTTTCGTACTTCCCAGCATAGTCCAACCGTTATTTTCTTAGCTGCACTAATGAAGGGCTTTTTTCTAGCAACTCCTGAAGAAAGTCCAGCTCTTTTGAGACAGCGACGAATTGTTTGGGGATGAACTTCAACTTTGTCAGTATTCTTGATCTCACAAGCTATCTTTACCGCGCTCTGTCTATGTTTTTGAGTTAGAAATCGTACAATTTTCCTCGACATTCTCTCATCAATTTCTCTTGGACGCCCGGTTCTTTGTTTATTTTCGAATGATCCTCTGGTATTGTAGTTCCTTATAGTTGTTTGAACGGTTATCTTGGACAAATTTAATATTCGACCGATCTCTGCCATTGATTTTCCTTCGTTTTTTTTAGCTTCAAAAAGATTTTTCCAATCCCTTCCCTTCGATAAGCCATTTAGAAAAAAAAAAAAAAATAACAAGATTTCGCAAATCGCTCACAAACGATTCTATATGATGAGTTATGCTCTTATGGTGTTTGTCATACAACCTGTGGTTGTCCTAGATAGGATTCGAGAGATTCGCCTGAATTTGTCGCGCTGGTTGTAGTTCACAGTAACTTTTTTTGTTTCCATGTCATTAAGGTGTTATATTGGAAATGCACACATCTAAAGATGTTTAAAGTCATTTTGGATAACAAGCTCATCTTTAGTCTTATTGAAAATTTAAATGATTTCATTATACTTTCAATTTTGGCAATTCATCCACTTCCCCATCCTTTACGGGCTTTGGGTGACCTTTGAATTTGGAATTGTACAGCCCACCTGCACAAAGAAGTTTACTTAAGACAAAAATCTTAAAGGCATAGTAATCAAAACTCAGGAAAAATAGCATTGAGGAGTTTCTTTTACATCGCTGCTTCAGAAGTGATTTCCAGACACCATGCATTTTTCAAAACAGAAAGTAAAATATTATCTTCCGAATCATTTTCGTTGCCTACGAAACTTCAAATAGTTTTCCAGCATTTAGTGATCATGTCCGTTTACAATGGATCCCAAGCGAGTTTTAAAAATGTTTTTTTTTTTTTTCAGGGATTCCGCAAATTCCATTTGTCTTCCAACAATAGAATCTAGCAGGTTAGTTCTATGGTAGAGTTTTGTTATTCTGATTTCAGACCATAAATATAACAGTAACAATGACCATGTGCCGTTAGCACATTTTCCAGAGGATACGATTTTTGGCCAAACCTCGCAAGTTGGAACTGCGGAACTGCTCAGTTATAGCTCCTTGAGTGACAAAAATGGTGGGTTTTTTTTTAGGACATATTGACGTATAAAGCAATGCATGAGTGAAACTAATAAATAATGATAAACCAAACAAACAAAAAATAACTGAAAAAATTGAAGGAGACAAGACATTCGAACACAATTAATGCTAAAGACAACCAGGAATAGACCAAATATGATACGAACTGATACGCTATAACTTGACTTGGTATTACGTTAATGATAGCCGTAGGAGCGAATGACGTAAGGGAGCCATGAAAAATGTTGAAATTTTTCATCACTTGTTTTAAAAATCTAAAAAAAAAAACTGTCCATTCGCTTATCAGAATTGGCATAAACAAAAAGCCGACATTTTTGCTTATTTACAGACTTATTCAATTCTCTTTCTAAAAATCATCATCTAGTCGAGGTGTTAATAGAAATTTCTATGAGAGTATTAGGACCTTAAATAAGTTCCTGCTATTTTGTTTGGCGAAAGTCATGCTTTATTTAAATTAAATCGCTTTCCATTACTTTTTTCCATCTTTCTGGCAGCGTATGAATTTCAAGTCGGAAAAACATCATTTCTTTTGAGGCTATCCAAGAATAGACACATTTTTGACACATCTTCATGAGAATGGAAATGCTTATTAGCCAGGCCATTTGCCCTCGAACGGAACAAGTGGTAGTCGGCACGGACAATTTCAGATGAATACGCTGGGTGGCCTAGGACTTCCCATTTAGCGATTAAATAATTTTGTCATGCTCGTATTTTCCACTTTTCCTCGACTCAAACGCTTCCATTGTAATCGATAGCGACGGTTTGAGCAGCTCATATTATAATTAACTACATCCTACTGTCTTCACCAAATGCACCTTCGAATCATGTATGTATATTTGCATTTGTCGACGAGCAAGTGAGGTACGTTAAGGCTTTTAGCACAGTATTCAGTTATATCGCAAGTCACGATACAATCAACGTCTCTCGACTTTTTACGTTACTCAATGTGATTTTGTTTTCGTGATTCAGATTCAGATTTATTCAGATTAAAAAGTAGTTCTTCTTCTTCTTAGAAGCGTCACAGCTCACGGAGAGCCAGAGTCAAGTTTCTTTCATACACTTATGCTGTGTGCGATTTATTTTTCACACAAGTGAACGTTCGGAACCTACAGCTTCAATGATTCCGAAACGCGAACGCCGAGAAGCTTTTCCAAGGCAAGTGTACTATGGGGGATTTTGCCAGTACCCCACCGAGGAGAGAGAAGCCGCGTAATGAACATTCGATGGCGTTGGTATTATCGCGATTCGAACTCGCTCATCCTGCGTCAGAGGCCGACACACTACTCACTGCGCCAGGGCGATCTCTGTGCACTCTATTTCATTATATTAATATTATAGTAGTAAGGTAACCATATCTGTGTATCTGACGATCTGTCATTGTATCTGACAAAAATTGTAAAATGTCTGCCGTAATAAATAACGAATACATACTAATATGTCAAGTTGCTTTTACTATGTTGCGCATTGTTGAATGTTTGCCTAAGTGACTTGATATAATCGGCGAATTTTCGAATTAATTTTTTTGAATATTCTTACACCTGAGACTTCTATAGTGTAAGTGTGTAAGTTGTTAAATTGTAGATTTTTCAATAATTTTTCGACAAAAAAAAAACTCAAAGTTACAAATATCGTCGTAAGTATTTGTCACTCCCAAAAACTAATACTCATCCTCAAAGTATCCCGATATTGAATCGTCAAAGCGTCCCGAAAGGTAGCTGATATCGACTCTATTATATGTATTTGAGGATATTGATAGAGTGTTTGTTCGAGGTCCGTATGAATCTCTTCAATTGTCGGATTCCTTGAACGCTGTTCCATGGGATTTTTCCCACAATCCGCTGGAACTTCTCTTGGAGAGTTGGTCGGCGAATTCGTTGCCTTCTAGGCCCTTGTCTCCTATCTTTCTTTTGTCTTGGTCTTGTAGGACATCGTGGCATTTGTTGACGGCTTTTGAGTTCGAACTAAACGAGCCCAAAGCTTTGAGTGCTACCTGACTGTATGAGAGTATATTAATGGTTATACCTCTTATGCCAGTCTCTAAATTTAGGTTGACTTACGTTAAGATGGTGTATAGTTCGGCTTGGAAGACGATGACTTCATAACCGAGGTTGTCTAACTTGTAGAGTAGGTCGTCGATGACTATTGTGAAAGGACTCCACCTTGTTGAAACACTTAAGCTGCTGAAATTGTCACAGAGACCACTCCGGATATAGCTGATATAATACGGCTCTCAAGCATCGCTCTACTCCAGTGGTTAGTGGAGGGGTCTACACCTCTCCGGGACAGTGCAATGGTGATGGACTTGTAGCCAGTATTATCAAATGCTCCCTCAATATCGAGGAAGGCCCAAAAAGATGTGATTGATTTTCTAATATACCTTTAATGTGAAGCTCTGTCAGTTCTTTCCTTGTTTTTATTAGGAAAGATGTTTGGCAGATGGGGCGCTAGGATCTAGGATATTCACTTGGTTTTCCAATCTTAGGGATGAAGACAAGATTGACTTTCCTCCAGATTTGAGGAATGTATCCAAAAGAGCTAATTGCCCATTTAACTCTATCAGGGCTGAAGAGGCTACAGAGGAGCTATTTGTTCTGCTATCGATGTAATATGAGACGCTCATTAGAGCATCGAGAGGTAGTAGATGTACTTTATGCAAAGTCTGCAAGGTTTCTCTGCGATTGAGAGTAAAATTGCCGTCTGATTTGCGAAGAAGCCCGAGCCCATTTGTGTGCATACTATATTTCCTCAGAGTTTCGAGCTGTGCATTCCACCAAGGTACACATCGCTTGTGTGTATCTATCTTGGCTGCACAGCTGTTTTTGAAGGATAAGATAAGTACTTCGTTTAATTGATAAGCCGCCTGTTCAATGTTATCCGTCGATTTGATGGATTGCTTGGCGACAAGTTGGAAGAGAAACCAGTTGATTCTTTTGGGCTGATATCTATGAGCAGTTTCTCCAGCCTCACCAGTGATGTTAAATCTGATATGTTGGTGATCAGATAATGAGGTTGTTTTTTTTTTTTTTTTTTTTTCATTTTTATTTCATATTAACTTATATCTATCTTACCCTAGTCAAAAATGCTTAAAACTAGCTTAACTATCTTAACAAATGTAACTATCTTACTGGCCCTAGGCGGACACTCTAAAACAAACAGAACAATTGAAACATACTTATGTCTTTCGACATCTACACAAATTTACTATTAACATTATTATAACTAACTTAAGCTAAGAAAAATGTTTTTTTTTTATTAAAAAAACTTAGCATATGATCATTTTTTTTTATATAAAACTTAAACCTACCTTATACTAATTAAACCTAACTAAACCTATCTTATTCTAACTTAACTAAAATATATATACACAAATATATACATTATATATATTTTATATATATATCTTTTTTTTTTATGTTTTTATTTTTAATTTTTTTTTTTGTTTTAAGTTTTATTCTTTTTTTTGTGATTTTTTTTTTTTTGTCGTTTTTGCCCTAGCCTACCTTAACCTACCCTACCCTACCTTACCCTACCCTAGCCTATGCAAGCCTGCCATTGGTGTTGGGCAGGCCTTGCCTTGAAGAGGCTGCTCCTATCAAGGTGTCCGTTGACGGAGCTCTTTCCAGCCACCAAAAGCGTTGATGCTGGCGGACTACGTCTCCTCGATCCCGGCGTGAGACCGATCTACAGAACCTGAGGCGCTCGGGCTCACGGAGCGCGACATCGGGTCCGTAGAGGAATCGCCGCTCCACGGAATTGCGACCCACGTGGAAGATTAGCGGTAACGCCAATCTGTCCTGGATCAGCCCACATCTATCTAGATAGAGGAATGCTTCTGGCGGGACAAAGCCGTTAAGGCGCACTCTCTCGTGATATAGATCATTGGGGTAGTAAGCCCCGAAGATCAGGCTATTGACCGAAGTCATTGCTCTTGCAACGTGGCTTCGAATCAGTTTGATCAGAAAATTATCTATCCGTACAATCCTGGCCCTATTGTATAGGACCTCGTTCGGGTAAAATTTCGTGTACTCAGATTCGGGAGTCCTATGTAGCCCAAGACAAGTCCTAAGACATTGTCTCTCAAACACCCGAATCCTTTCCATTAAGCTGGCTCTCACATTGAACCAGACGGGACATCCATAGGCAACCATGGGCCTGATTAAGGCCATGTAGCAGATTACCTTCACCCTGGAATCAAGTTGGCTGCTATGAAACAGCCATCTTGTCAGAGCGAAAGCGCCCCGGGCCCTCGCCAGAGCAGCATCTACATGTTTGTCAAAATATAGATACTGGTCCAGCACGATCCCAAGGTATCTGACTACACTTTGTCTCGCCAGTGGACGCCCGTCCGGCCCAAAGATAGAGAACCTGCGCCAATTTTTTCTAGTGTCCCGAGAGGCCCTAGACAAAGGCGTTCTGAACAATATAGATTCTGATTTCTGGAAGTTGATTTTCAACTTCCAGTCATCACAATACTGCTGAATTTTTTCGAAGTCACGCTGCAGAAGAGTAACAATGACGTCGATCGTTGGACCTGATCTGTACGCGATTAGGTCATCTGCGTACGCTATTGAGTGGTGTAGAGAAACAAGTAGATCACTCAGGTAAATGCTGAAAAGGATCGGCGAATTTACCGTACCCTGTTGCAGTCCGTTTTTGATTTCAAATATTTGGGTAGAAGTTACATTGGCAATTTTCACAACGAACTTTCTACCGGTTAACATGTCAAAAATCATATATAGTAGTGGTTTACTTATGCCCAGCCGACTGAGCTTGTAATAAAGACCTTCTAACCATACGGTGTCGAAGGCTTTTTCCAAGTCAATCAGACAGGCACCCGTGCATTGGTTCTGGCATTTATTCCATTGGATATCCGACACAAGCTTCGACGCGGCATGAATAGTGTCATGCCCCGCTCTGAAACCGAATTGGTTATCCGGGATGATTTTATTGTCCTCAACCCATTTAGCCAGGGCCCTATGGATCACCTTCTCGAAGACCTTGCTAATACTCGGAAGGAGACTTATTGACCGGAGATTTGCCGGGTTAAAGGTGTCTTTACCCTTCTTGGGGATTGGTTGCACCACCGCTGTCTTCCAATGCACTGGATAATATGCATTATTCAGTGCATTGTTGAACATGATGGCGTACCTCTCTACAGCCATTGGTGGAAGGTGCCTAAGCACAACATTGGATATGCCGTCGATACCCACGGATTTTTTCCTTTTCAATGACTGAAAGATCATCTGGAGATCTTCCGTCGAAATGAACAGGATGTTAGCCCCCTCACTGGCGATGGCATTGCTTGCCATGAAATCTTCATTGAACCTGGTAAAACCAAGATTCTCGGATCGCCAATGATCGAAATCATTTCTAAGGTAGAAGTGATGAAGCAGGGCTCTGTTCTCCAGGTCATGGTTCGGGCGAATACTATCATTCACCTTGTACACTTCCTGGAAAACAGCTCCCACTGTCGCCACCTTCTCCTGAGGATCCTCAATCACGAAAAAGTCTTCATCCAGAATGGCGCTGTCTGGATCGATGCTAACTGTCCGTAGCAAACGTTCATTGTCTGACGTTCTCGGAAGTTTCAGATCCTGAATGTCATTCTGATCGTTTCTCCGAAATATTTTATTTATTTGCGGAAACATACTCGCGCTGTTGGATTTTACAACACGAATTCTGTTGTTCCAATGCAAACTTACAGATATTCTGTAATTTTCTCTGATCAATTGTTGGAGATTTTTAATCAGTGACTTCAGTGTCCTGACCTCCGAGTTTTGTCTGTCGGTAAACCGCCTGTACAAGAGTTTGAGTCTTGTCAGGAGTCTACTTTTTTGTCTGTGCAGTGCGTCGATTGTCGCGTTTCGGTATATGTTCGTGGTATCGTGCTGTCTTTGACGTGGTATCGTACTGTTCATAGTCTGTTTAATGATATCGTCCATTTCTTTGAGATACCTGTCAATCTCGTGGTTTGACAGGTTCCTATTAGTTGGTGGGAAGGAGGCGCTCGAAGTGAGCGCTCTCGTCAGGGAATTGGCGAAGCGTGGCCAGCACACCCTACTGTAATCGTCGGGGTGCGTGTGTACGTACTCTGCCATTTCCGCGAACTCGTCAGGTACTGTGATCACGGCACATAGTCCGCAATGGTCACTGTCGTATACAATGGTCCGTAGACAGTTAATAGACCATTCGTTCGTGTCTGTCAGTCTCAGTCGAGAGTCTATCAGCATTAGATCCAGATAGGAGCCGCTCCTAGGATACGACGGACTATCCGTTGCGAGCAACTTGACTCTATATTCAATGTTGTGAAGAACCCACCAATGGCTTAGTAGGCTCCCCCTAGTGTTGGGAATGTTATTTCCCCAATCACTATGTTTGGCATTTAAATCGCCGGCCAGAATGTAGAAGTTTTCTACCGAGTTCAAGCGCAGAGATCGAAAGAGTGTCTCGAGTTCTGCGATAAAAATATTGGGTTGAGGTGCTTCAGGTGCATAGGCTGATACAATGTACATTCTCTTTCCGTTTCGGAGAGGAATGCACACAATACAGGCCTCTAGCACCTGGAACCTCCGCACTTCACCGCTATATATGACTTTATGTTTAAGATTATTTTTAATGAAGATCGCAACTCCTCCGCCTTGAGTAGCGTTGGGTCGGTCTCTTCTAATTATTTTATACGAACTGTGCCGGATTTTGTGCTTCTGGTTTAGCTTTGTTTCGCTAACCAAGAGTACATCGGGGCTTTCGTCCTGCAACAGGTTAAAAAGTACGGCTCGTCGCTCGATCCTTATCAGTGAATTTACATTCACCGATAGGATCTTCAAGTGTCTCTCTGCCAGCGTACCCATCATGACCTTAGGTGCGCTAGGCCCGGCAGAAGCGAGCAGATACTATCTACTCGGGTCGCCGTTTCCTGGATCTGTTTTTGGAGCTGCCCAATCTGCCCTTGGATTGCGAGCAAGATCGAACAGACATCCACCTCGGCCCCCGGTGCCTTAGAGACAGGCAATGGGGCTTTAGGAACAGCCACGGGTTTTTGTACCGTCTTTCCCGAACCTGCCGCCATTTGGGCGTAGGTCAACTGGGATGTGACGGCTGGTGTTTGGAAGCGACCCGAGGGACGCTTCTCCTCGACCTTCTGCTTACGGGCCAAGTTTTCTTTCTTGATGTCCTGGAACTTAGGACATCCCCGATAGTTTGCAGGGTGCCCTCGGTTCCGACACAAGACACACTCGAGCTGCTCTCTGTCCGCCACCTTGTCTTTCCCAAGGTCGCATTCCTCGTTCTTGTGATTCTTTGCACACTTAACGCATCGAGGCTGCATTTCGCAGTTCGACGCGGCGTGCCCGAATCTTTGGCAGCGGATACATTGCAAAATGTTTCCTTGCCTTTTTAATATTTCCCATGTTACACGCTGGGAAGCCAAGGAAGTAATGGACCTTAACCTCTCCAGCTTGCTGTTGGGTGTGAGCTGTACCACGAAGAAGGGAATCACTCGCTTCTCCCGTCGGGAGCTCACCGTGGAAAATGGCTTAACCGCCACGAATTTGAGGTCGTCACTCTCGAACTCTTTGAGCTCTGAGAGCATTTCCTCGGGATCTGTGATAGATTCCACGCCTTTGAGGAGCATCGTCCGCAACCTCTCGGCCTTTGGAGTGAAGGAGAAAAACTCCGTCGTTGACTCCTTCAGTAGGCTTTTAATACGCTTATGTTGCTCCAGTGTCTTGCACTGAATAGCATAGCGTTTCTGGCCCAAACATTTAAATTCAAAATTACCTACACCAATGGCATACTTACATAGATCGATGGTTTCTCGTAAGGCAGTGGTATAGGTGAGGATCGGTGGCACTTTCTCCTTTTTCGGGCGCTGTTGCTGCGGCTGATGTTGTTGCTGCTGCTTCTGCTGCTGTCGTTGTTGTTGCTGCTGTTGTTTCTGCTGCGGCTGTTGTTGTTGCTGCTGTTTCTGCTGCTGCGTTTGTTGTTGTTGCTGCTGCTTCTGTTGCTGCGGTTGTTGTTTCTGCTGTTGCTTCTGTTGCTGCTTCTGCTGCTGCGGTTGTTGTTGCTGCTGCTGCTTCTGCTGCGGTTGTTGTTGCTGCGGTTGTTGTTGCTGCGGTTGTTGTTGCTGCTTCTGTTTCTGCTGCTTCTTCTGCGGCTGCTGTTGTTGTTGCTGCTTTATTTCTTCGGCGGTTGTTGCCTCCTCTCTCAGCTTCTGCAACGCCTTAATTTTTCTACTACGGCCTGCAGCTGGGCGCGCAGGAAGCGTTCTTGCTCCTCCAGTGCACTACGCTCATCCTCCGTAGCCGAACTTAAGAGGGCCGCGAAGGGGTTGTTGTCCCCCATGTAGCGGCCTTCTCGACCATCGGAGAGGTATTCGACCTCTGCTTCTACGGGGATCATTTTCTTTTCTTGCTGCTGTTTTTGTCCGGCTGCTTCGGACGTCGATGGTGGTGATGATGGCGCCCCTTTCCTCGCTTCGACCTGCAGCTTTTCAGTCGAAGTGGTGAGGGAGGGGCGCTTAATTAAGTTGGGCCTGGAGTTGACCCTTCTGCGCCTCTTCATTACGGCGGCCGGCGTTGCGAAATCGGATGATAAATCATCCGATTCCGACTCCGTCTGACGAACGGGTCCTCCCCCGCCGTCTCCCGACATGTCTTCTCCCTACTGTTGCTACTACTGTTAGTAGCAGAAGAACACGAAAAAACACGAAAAAAACACGAAAAAAATTTTTTTTTTTCCCGAATGGGGATTTGATCTTCCGATCTTCGGATTATGAGTCCGACGCTCTACCACCGTGCTAACTTTATAGTTGGGTGATGTTCGCTTAAGTCCGCACTTGTATTGTTTATTGTCTATTTTGCTTTGCTTTGTAAGTCAAGCCGAAACACTTCCTATCACTGCACTGGTCTGTGATCAACTGTGACAGATAATGAGGTCTCATTGGAGACGTGCCAGTCGCAAATCAAATTTGACACAAAAGGGCTAGAGATTTTAAGGTCAAGCACCTCTTCTCCAATAGAGTTAATGAATGTGGGTTTCTTGCCCCTATTGGTGAGATTATTACTATGGTAAATAAATACTCAATGAGTGACTCACCTCTTTTGCTTGTGTTGTTGCTGCTCCACTTCACGTTTGCGCCGGTGGCAGTCTGGTGCGTCAGTAGGTTGGACGTCCCGTTTCCTGGGAAGTAAGCGGGACGCACACGATCTCCCTTACACCGCCTTCATTGGGAACTTCTACGATAACGGCTGCCAAGTCTCATTTATAAATTCTGGAATGGGTAAGAACAGTTAAGGAGAAGATTTTCCAGTAGCGTAAATTAATTTAAGCCACCTATTTTGTAGGCCCATAATCTTACCTAGATATTTTGTCGTGGTAGAAACGCAGGCTTAAAATGTCAAAGGCACTTTTGGCATGGTGCAGGTATCCCTTCAGTACACGCAGCCAACTCATCTACTTGCGACGGTAGACTGGGTCCTCCCCGCTGTGTGGCTTGTTATTTCTACGCCAGAATTTACCGGTCCAATGGAAGTGATCCATCGATCTGCTTCCTATCCAAAATTCCCCGAGTTTGGTGAGGGGCGTTTGGTTATTTTCGTTGGGTGACCTTTGTTGGTTGCTACCTGTGGCATTATGGTAGTTTTTGGGCGGTGCTAGTTGATGTCGCGGGTACGGCAATAGTTGCAACCACTGTAGTGGTATCTGCACCGACCGGTGAAGGTTCCACTGGTACCTTTTCTTGGCTTTATATAATGATTTTGACATCATTTGATTCTAGCAGCCGATCCAAGGACCTGACGCTAATTGCGAGAACCAGATGCAGGAAGTATTTTTCTTCATCTGGCGTGCTTTTATGACTCTCCTGTACTGTGCATGCAGGCCTTCATTTTGAGTCCAGCGCCGCCAAAACCTTAGTTATGGGTTTCCGATACTCTGTGGGATGTAGCCCCAAACGATGTGAGGTTTTGGGAAGGCTCCCTCTTCCCGAAGTCTTCTTCTCTTCCATCAAATACGATGTTTTCCTTTATAGCCGTGAAGTTGGACCTCATCCAAGCGGCTGTGGTTGCATGGGCACACACAAAGTAGAGCCAACCTGACCTATACGTCGACCCCTTGAAGTGCGGTTTTGCCCCCGCAGTTCAATCGAGGTATCAATCACAGCCTCTTGAATTGCTGCCATTTGTGCTGTGGTAAGGTGGTTTGCGCCTAGATTATTGGGGAAGACGCCGAATCTTGTGCTTCCAGCTATTCTAGAGCGATTAGCGGCAGGATTCAGCGGGGTGTTGTCAGCGGAACGAAGACGTTTCGGTTCCGGAGCCTTGGTGACAGGGGGAAATTTTGCGTATTTTAGAGCTTCGTCTCTTTTTTCCTTGTTTAATGGCAGCATAAAGCGTCTCTGTTTGACGAAGCCACCAGATGGTACGGACTTATTCTCCGCAACGGTGGTTTCGTTTCCTACCGCATGGGATTTCATCTGAGAGCATATTCAGAGAATCCTTACAGAGCGTAGAGCCGGAGTCGAAGGCATTGTCGGCAAAGGATATCGACGTTGCTGTTGTTTGTTGTGCCGATGTGGGCTGACAGGCCTTAGCGGGCGATTGCATTTGAGAGGCATAATTCTCTTTATTATTCCCACTAGTCAACGGGAAAGTATGGCCACCTCTAGCGGAGACGGAGACTTTGCAGGAAGGCTGGAGTGAAATCAGAGATCGCCTGATATCCGAAGTTCGCATGCTAATAGCTAAGCATCCTCTTAGCTGTGCATCCATCGGCGTATGCTATTTCACCTTGGAGTTAGGGAAAGGTGGGAATGATAGGTATGGGAGAAAAGGAAAGGTGAGGAAGGGTCAGTAATTGCTTATTGGCTGCGGGTTCCTCCAGATGCAAGTCTCGAGAGTCATAACTAAGCACCGCGGCAAGGTGAACAATTGTCGTGCTCTATCCTTACTAAGATATAAAAGAATAACTACCTACCTGATAACCGGAAAATTCAATACAATCAAATGCTGGGATATGACTTTAACATATGCATTTTTGTATAAATTCTTCATTGAGCTCCTTTCCACCTTGCTGTATTCGATAGAATCGCTAAAAATATCTCACTTCACCGACTGAAAATGGAAGTTACTCATTTGAAGCCCAACCAAACAGGATGGCAGTTCTGTGAAATCGAATGCGTACAAGACAAAATTCTCACATTTAAATCTAAAAATAAATATGCCCGTCTCCATTTCCGTCTCGTTTCATATTTGCTCCGGATGACCAAGCTCATTTAAAGTCGTAAAACATTTTAAACGGTTTGTAAAAACATCATGTGCATACTTCAGGCATTTCGGCCCATGAATCCTGCTACACATCGACTCTGCCCGACTATTAAATATACAAACTTGCCCGTGTGCCCGCAAACGCAAATAATGTCAATACTCATAAAATGCTTAGCAAAACGAACCACAAATTCATTAAATAATTACCAACCAGGCAGCTTACTTACAAACGCAGCTTTTAATAATAAAACTAATTTGTTGTGTATTTAATGTTTGGACGCTTCATTTAACCTAGCGGATACAAAAATACAAAATAAATCTTCTAGATATTTTGCACTAATTGCCGTTCAGTGACGTTCCGCCGTACACTCCTTTGTCGCTCTCGCGTTCGATGTCCTCGACTTCTTGGCAGAAGATCAAAAAACAAAACAAAAAACCATACACTCTCGTCGTTTTCTATACACTCACCTTTCCAATTAATAAGCCATCAAAGAAATGTCGCACATAAATTACTCGTTCCCCGAAGAAATTCGTGCCGCGAATTACGACATTTGGCCACTGATCCCACCCACAGCGAGAGGTGCGGCATGGATTTTATTACCACCGCGCAGATACACCGATACAAATACGCATTTTAGCGCGTAATTAACTTTATAATTTATTAACGACGAATAGGAGCAACGCATAAATACACGACGCACATATGTGTACATGCCAGCGAACTAGCGAATACGGCCGACAGGAGTGATTGAGAAATTAAACGTGCCACCAGAAAGTGACAAGCTGGGCATAAATAAGACGAAAGCAGGCAATTTATCTCCACTCATCCGTTTAATTCAAAATGGTATTTGCTACCGGAATGCCAGTGGATAATAATAAAAAATTAATTTTGACAGATGTGACAGTTGTAGGGACAGTGGCTGAGGAAACCCTAACCAGAAGCTATTGTGAGTGATGAAAGGCCGCGGTGGCAAAGGGAGCCAAAGGGTAGATCCATCGCCTTGATTTCATTGTGTATCTTTTACGAGAGAACGCTTGTTGCTATGGAGTTCATAATGATTGTATGAATATAGGAGACAGTTAAGCTGAGACAGAGGACATCATGCCGCCGGTCGTGGTCTTTTATGATCCATGAAATTAATTTACGAGCAATTTTAAATGTGTTTTCGTTGTTGACATTTGTCGGATGTGTTTAGTTCTGAAAGTGTTGTGCCCCTAGGATCGCCGGATTGGCTTGTATTTGTAGGTAAATGGGGAAGAGGCTGAGTGGACTGGAATAGAATGAAGATATTTTGATGTGCTGCGAAAGTGCCTTCAAATTGCCTCGTCGGAATGGGAGTGAATTTATGAGATGCTTAAAACACCCCTTTATTTTGTCGCCCGTTTCGATTTTCTTCGAGTTTTGTTGTGGAGTAATTTCAACCAGCTTTGTGGGAGCAATTAAGGAACTTTCTGTCATCGGATTTGTTTTGTATGGTCGGTGTTTATGGCCGGAAACTCACTTGATTCGGTTGTGTAATAGGAAGCATTCTTGAAGTTAATTGCTTGTGAATACATGTGGGCAATTGTTAAGGTGCAGGTTGATATTTAGAATAGATATTTAAATCAGCGCCTGGGTGAAGGGAATATGCAATTAATAATAACGAATCATCGTTCGTCACTTATTCTACTATGGAATAAGGTAAAACATACACTCGCCTCCCTCTAAGTCGAATTTTCACGGGATATCACAATTAATTCCAGTTGAAGGGAGTTTTGGAAAAATTGCTTACTCTTTTAGTATTTTAGTGCTGAACCTTATCCGGTAGGTCATCTGTCATTTCAATTACAGATTGCAATATTACAATTGCGTTTTCAATGTCATCCCTTTCCTAGATTTCAATACTATTTTTTTCGGCTTCATCTTCTTCTACTTCACCTCCACTCCCGTTTGTGGCTACGGCACCGTCATCGACTTCAACATAATCCATCCTGAAGCCATGCCTTTGAAGCTTCTCGTGCACAGTCGAGCAGTCAGTCGTCTTTTGGTTTCCCAAATCCTTAAGATCTTGGTAAGTTAACGGCGCTTATAGTGTACTTTCAAATATAGTACAATACCCATGTTCATCGGCTGAATTATTGAGGTCATGATGGGCGGAAAATACTCAAGCATTATGAACTTTAATTTATCATTTACTTGCTCTAGGAGCGCTGGTCAATTATTGACGATGAGCAATACCTTGCGCTTTGATCACCAAATTTTGCATCAAGCTTCAGAAGCACACTCGTAAAAAGATCTGCCAAGAACGTTGGTTTGAACAATGTTCGCATTGTTATTACCACAGGTATGGACAGAGAACGATAGTTTTGTGCAAGAGCTGGAATGGAAGATAGCATCACAGTCAAGAGGATAAGATGCTTTTAGATTGCATATCATAAGTCTTGCTCTTATGTATGTAGTTTTTGTTTGGCATACCATTGTCGTAGTATATTTATATAAGTCCCAATTTAGTTTGAATACAGACTAGAAAATACTTCTATTTTTGTAACTTAGTGCCATATCACCGGCAAATGCTGAAGTTTTGGTAGAATAGTGAGTTGATATACATAAATCAAAAATAGCAATGGTCCCAAAAGTGAACTTTGCGGTGCACCGGTTTTCATTTGCAACCGAGTACTAAAACCTAATGTAGCTTTCTCTATTGGCGGAACTCATGCAGTTTGGATGAGTTTTACCGAATTGCGACTTTAAAGCTTTAATTTTTGAGTTTCAAGACTGCTTCTGGTCTCTTGGCTACCTATCCTTTGCGAATTTATTTTTGCGACAGCTTTTTTTGTATTGCTTCAAAATCACTTGATTTGCTTTTTTTAGGATTATCGCAAGATATTGTTTTTAAAATTCGATCTTCCTTTTCGTTCGTTTTCGAGTGCCGGTGCCTGTTTTCCCCGCATACGTTCCCTACACTCAATATTTTTTTTAATAGTTTTTAAAATTGCCACATTTTTCGAAAAATTCTCTAAGAAATGATGGCTGAAAGACCTTTTTTATTCAAAAACTCCATACACCTTTACGTTCAGTTCAAAGTTGTTTATCCATTTTGATCGTACTGCACTAATATCGCAAGTAAACGGAATGGTTTTCAGTTGATGCGAAAAAAAAATGAAAATGCGACTTTTTTAACCTCTATCCTTGGATTTTTTGAGGATATGGGTCATAAAGATGATAAATTAAGATCGATACTTAATAGTTTTAGGAAATTTTAAGATTTTAACGTTTTTGTGAATATTAGTTATAAATAGTATCAGTGGGTTGACACGACTGGAGATCACCGGTGTTGTAAGAGTAAGATCAAACAAAAAAATCTTGAGCATGCCCGTGTCACAAAAAAAAAAAAAAAAAAAAAAAACAAAGGCAGGCCGAAAAACAATTGGTGCAAACAAATGCAAAAACACCAGCATTTGATTGGCCTCAGCGATGAAGTAATCCCAAACCGGGAAGCCTGCCGCTACTTTCTGAGGTCAAACCGGCGGACCCCACAAGCGGACCAGTAGGAATGCAGTTAAGTGGGAAGGTTATGGTCCTACACTTCTGACCATAACAACGCCGGAAAAAGGAAAAGAAGAAGAAGATTAGTTATAAATAGTGAAGTAAGCCTTATTAGCGGCTTTTGAGCTACCGTTAGGCTGCTTTCACTCCCAGAAGTAAAAACATATTCACCAACTTCTTCATTGCATGTTAAACGATTTCCAGGAATAGATGGAATCCGCTAATCCCCCAATTTCCCAACGCCCATGCAACCTTGTGTACAAGTGCGTTGTCCTGGTGAAAGAGGATTTTTCCTTCTTCAAGCCAGGCCTCCTCTTGCGAATTTTGCCATCCAGGTGGTCAACAAGGTTGCAGTAATATTTGTCTGTAATTGTTCTACCTACACGCTGTTCATGACCTTCCCAACAGATGCGGTAGACTTCGCTTTCTTTGACGCTGGCTTCCAACCACTGCTTGGACTGCTGTTTCGTTTCTAGCGTGGTAGACCCGTGTCTCACTATGGTAACAAATGGATGTACAAAATCGATCGGATTCCTTTTGGATCGGTCCAAAGATAACTGCGAAAATCGTTTGCCCATTTACTTTTAATCGGCATTCAGTACATTCAGCACATATCTTGAACAGAGCCTTGGCATCCCTAATTATTTGTGGAACATGTTTCGCACCCTCTCTTCCGATATCCCCACAAAGGTTAATCCATCGAAAAGGGATAATCCCCTGTGTCAGACGGAGATTTTTGGACCCTATCTACGTACACATATTAGTGATCCAGTTAGATTTAAGGTCGAGGTTATACTCAAATATTTAATTTCTACTGATAATCCCATATTTGTACAATACCATTATGGTACATTCCAAAGTAAAAAATATTAAGCTTAATTTTCGTTTCCATGGCTTAGACAGCTTTTGCTTATAGATGTTACTTCCCGAAGCACCGGAGCTTCCTCAATCATATATGTAGTGTAAATCATTTCTTCCCAATGACCTGCTATTTATTTCCTACTCTGAATAGCCAATTTCGAGAACCTTTCTTTTTCAAACAAGCCGACTAAACAAAGTTTTGTCAATACCACGGCGATGAGAATATCGTCATCATTGAATATTCCCACAAAAACAATTGAGACGAAAATAGCGATCAGCCTCGGGTTTAAAGTAGAAACAAAGTAGGGATATGATGAGGTACAGACATTTTAAAGAAAAGGTGAAATGGTACCATTTTTGCCTTAGGCTTTATATGGTGTAATTGTGCCGATCATCCACCAGCTTCTATCGGAATCTGGAAAACGTTTTAAACCTCTGATGTTTTGCCAATCTGAATATGTTGAGGAAAGAACACCTCGAATAAGGCCTCCAGAGTTCCCCTTCGATTGGCAGTGAAGGTACCGCTGATTTACAGAGCAAGTGGACCAGTAACGAGTTTTATTGAACAGGGCTGTGGTTGAAAGTGAATCTAGGGTCAGACAATAATTTCTCCAAAACATATTTTTTAATTTCCTGAATAAAAAGTTATATCTTATTCAGCCAGCTTGCTAGCGGCAGAAGATGCATCGAACCATCTTCCATTCGCTGAAGCACATGAGAAAATGTGCACAAGGTTGATTTCGAAATGCTTTGCTATCGAGTAGGGAATATGTCGCCCGACAGTTGCGTTTTGTTTTCTTTTAATTTTTTTATTATTAGACCGATGTTGACAAAAGCTTAAATTACATGACCTTGGTTAGAGTGAGTATATCACAGATCTACAAAATACATACAACATATGCCCTGCCCCACCTCATTTATCAGTGTTCTCACGGATCTATTCAAAACCAACATAAATATAAAAAACAAAATCCGTGTATCGAAAATTCAGGAACGGGATGCTCAAAACTTCATTCACACCAAACCTGCCCTATCCATTGTTTTCAATCTGCTCTAAGACCCCGCACTATATTGTCGGCCACTCCTTCGTCAAGAGTCAAACAACTCTCAGTGAAATACAATTCCATTCAACTAATTAGTTCTGGCGGAATTTCTCCAGATCATAACACGACCATGACACAAAGCAGAAATAATTTACGCACCTCCCTCCCTATCATACCCATGTTTGGCTGTCTGTCACATTTGTCCACAAGCGCCCTACCAACCGTCAAACAGGAGCAGATTTCATCGGCCTTTCACACCATTCTCAATATGTGCAGCAATTCTTTGGAAGTGCCGCTGCCGTCGCAACTATGACACTCATGCACCTAAAGACTCCGCTCCAGATGCTGTGGTTTACTCGTGAATTTATTGCCTGCCATGCAAGAGAGTAGCTGCAGCAATACCACCAACGCTACTACTGACAGCAGAAGGTGTTCGAGAAGTCATCTCGCCTCTAATTAGATCATTTGTCTCTCCGACCGATGAATCTGCCGTCCGCCTTCGATGGTTGCCGGATATTTCAGGGAGACTGGATGCCGGGCGATTGCTTGTGGAAATGAGTGACATTTCTTATTAACTAAGTTATTTGTCTTCTGCTGCTGGGCTTCAAGGCGAGGAATGGGTATGTCGAGTCGGGTGTTGCACTCAACAGATCGCTACTAATTGGATTTTCGGTTACTTTAGTGGCGGGTAATAGTCGCATGTGCTTGGGGATAATTGTGTACTAACAGACGGACGTACGCTTGGGCGCGGAATAGATTCTATTTAAGTTTGTTTGGCGGACATACATACGTAATTGTACGAAACATAATCAAATGCTTGAGCTGATGAAAGATTTATTTGATTGTCGGTTGACGAGTGAACTGATCAGCTCAAGGGGAGAATACGGCCAGAGGGATTTGAATCACTTGGTTTTCGATTTTTGTTGCAGTCTTTTTAGAGTAATCAATTCATACGTAATGACGTTCAGGACTATTGGTATAAGGGCAAGAGGAAGTGGGCTTCTTACATACATTTGAATGCCTACTCCACTGCTCGGGTCCCGGAATTAAGATTTGATAAAATAAATTTCTGAGATCGTAATAAACAGAATAAATAAATTCATTTAATCGGCCCGGGTGTAAATCACGAGGTAAGTCGATACTCGATAGTCGAAAAGAGTCTCTTGGATATGATTTGTCTACACAAACTTTCCATTTGTAACCCTTTAAAACCCCAGTATACCTGCAAAGTATTTTTTTGTCTAGCGAACTCAAATGTTTTTTTTTTTTGTTTATTTGCTGGCAAAGAATATGGTATTCTTCACCCAATCCTAGCAATAAGATTATGTTTTCAGGGGACATGGTTTTTACGAATTGACTCTTATTAATTATAGAAGAATCCGTTAAGGATTTATTACTTTTACACCATTGCATATAATCGTCCTGCAATTTTTTTATTTTAGTTTTAAATCCATTTTAATTTATGTCACTTAAAAAATGTTTAGAAACAGTTTAAATATTTTAACTAAATTAAAAATACCCTATTGGCCCTACACAAATCAATATACATATGTATATGCATTTCGGCTTTAAAATTAACTTAACAACCATATTTGATTAATCAAATGATTAAAGTAAGAAAAGGTTTTATAAAAGACTTAGCATAAGATTCACCTTTTTGTTTTATGTAAAACTTACAACTAACTAAAACGAGATCATATTCATAGTTAAATTGCTGCTCGCCGGAATTGCAGATTGCGTTGAAAATGAATAGCTTATCTACCATATCTTGAATCAGCCACATTGATCTTAATAGAGGCGCAACCTCTCGAGATACAAGTACATATGATACAATAGTAAGCCCTGGAGATCGGTTTATTGACCGATATCGCAGCTCTTGCAATGAAGCTTCGAATCAGTTTTGTCAGAAAACTGTCTCTTAGACAATCGAATCGATCTAACCTTCGCCAGCTATCTTGTCCTGCACAATATGAACGCGTGTTAGCGAGGACTACAGTCATAGCGACCACGAGGCGATTGTCTTCTATCTAACAAAGAAAAGAACAGGCAACGCCCAAATTTAAGAGGCCCACAATGGAAGGACAGTTTGTTCGACAGAGAAACATTCTGAGCGGTGGTTCAATGGACACAAATGGATCAGCTGAAGACTTGTCGTACCAACTTACACAAATTATCACCCCAGCCTGCGGCGTGGAAATGCCAAGGAAAACAGCAACCTGGAAAGGAGCCCCAAGCTCCTGGTGGAATGACGAATTAAAAATACTAAGGGCAAAGTGCCAACAGGCTCGATGGAAAGTTCAAGGGTCAAGAGAAAGATTGTTGGTCTCCAACAACACCTTGATACCCTTAAACAGAAATAGCGGGGCTTAGGGTTGGCAATCAAAGGGGGCAAGCAAGATGCTTTAAACGTATTTGGGACGAAACCGATATCAACCCATGGGGTACGGCCTATGGGCTCTAGAATGGTGATGACCAAATTAAAAGGGTGCAGGTCCCCACAAATTACATGCCCAATTTGTTAAGAACAATTATAGAGCCTTTGTTTCCCAAAAGGCCCGACACTATGCCCATAATAGTTCGGGAAATAGATGATGGCAATATTCCAGTCATCACCCTGAATGAACTGCAAAGTGCATTCGATAGAGTAGAAGACAAAGAGGGGCCTGGATCCGACGCAATTCCGAACAAAGCATTGAAGGCTGCTGTTCAAACAAGACCTGAGAAGTTCATACTAGTTATGCAGAAATGCTTAAATGAAGGAGTGTTTCCAAAACCATAGAAGTTGCAGTCTACCAAAGAGAAACAAACCACCCAGGGAACCATCGTCATATCACCCGATATGTCTTCTAGATATAATGGGAATGATTCTGGAGCTCGTAATATACGACAGTCTATTGACCGTAGCAGAGGAGAAGGGAGCCGTGTCAAACCATCAATATGGATTCAGAAAGGCACGCTCTACTGTAGACTCAATTCAAAAAGTAGTCGATATGGCATCTGAAGCCATAGCAGGACACTCGTGTAGGCGAGGCTCAAAGAAATACTGCGCAGTGATGACACTGGACGTCAAAAACGGGTTTACTGGACCTTGATAAGAAGATCGCTTGCAAGAATGGAAACACCTTACTACCTGCTAAGAATAGTGTCCCATTACCTTAAAAATAGAAAATTGAGGTATATCACGGAAGAAGTGATTAAATATTATCACATCTCCACCGGGGTTTCTCAGGGATCGGTGCTGGGCCCCCTCCTTTTTAAGCTAATGTATGACGGAGTTCTGCGACTAAGGTTTCCCCATGGAACTAACATTATCGGTTTTGCAGTGTTTATGGCGCCCAGATAAAGCAGTGGCTTGAATCTGCAGGCCTTGAACAAGCAGGAAAACCGTGGAATACATCAATATTTAAGTCGGCAACCAGAATATCCGATCCAAGGAAGCGGTTAAATACCTAGGAGTGATGCTTGACAACAGACTGCGGTTCAATGCACACGCAGGCTATGTGAGCAAAATGGCATCTACACTGCAAATAGCACTCTCCAGAATACTGCCAAACGTTAGTGGGTTGGGACATTGAAAGAGGATTCTTAGTAGAATAGTGAGCTCAGTCATGCCTTATGCTGCACTAGTCTGGGCAGAAGTGCTTAAGAGAAAGGAAATTCGCCGTCATCAGTATACTTTGTGCCCTGAAGACAATAAACGGCTAGCGGACGATTTCGGACGAAGCCCCATTTTTCATTGCTAGGATGATCCCCATTGACATTCTCGTCGAGGAGGCCAACCGAAGCCGGGGAGATAAGGAAAATCAAGAAATAAAGTTAGCGCTCCATGGCCCAATGGCAATCTCGGTGGTATAACCCACAAAGGGAAGATGGATTCATACCCTGATTCCATCAATCGATATATGGTTAAATCGAACACAAGGAAATTGGAACTACCATCTCACGCAGTTCCTCTCTGGCCATGGCGGCTACCCTAAATACCGATATCAATTCGGACACGATAGTTCTCCTCTTTGTCCAGACTGTCCAAACCAAAAGGAAGACTAGAGGCACGTGCCAGCCCCGCGAAGTAATACCTAAGGGCAATCCCATGGGGAGAATGGCAGAATAGTGCATGGTGTGGTTTAGTACGTAGGTGCAGATTCGAATCAATTGGATAGGGTCTGTGAATAGTGCATGCCAGAGGTACGGGCCACTAGTATCTAAGAAGATTCCATATCCGTTTGTCGCATCCAACTTGAACCATCTACAAGCAATCAAGGGCCTGATAAAGTCGATGTTGTTGATTACCTTTACTCTGGAATCTTTCACCTTTAAAAAGTTATCTTTTCAGAGTGAAAGCGCCCCAAGCCCTTACCAAGCCAGATTTCAAGGTATCTAAATAAACTTTATTTCGCCAGTGGACGCCCATCCGGTCCAAGAATTGTGAGCCTGTGCTAATTTTTCCCGGCATTCCGAAAGGCGTTCTGAATAAAATATTAGGAGCATACATTTCTGCCGTTTTCAAAAGAGGACTCTGGCTGTTATAGATGTTTCATAGTGACAGCTTATCTTAGTGGTTTCAGAGAGGTATCAATAACATTCAGTTTATATATGTATATATGTACATTTGAGTTTCATTATATTGAATATGTCAAATTATGTCGTAACTAAGCGACATTTGCGGGAGGTTTTAATTTTTTGCTAATAAACCACGTTGGTTTCGAGGTTTGAAGAATGGTGATTCCAGCATTCTAGGTAAACTTCGCCCTAGAAAATAAAATTCGAATACAAAGAATTGGTCTACGTTATTGGAAAATTTGGAAAATGGGAGAAAGTAGTAATCAGCTATGGAAAATATTTTGATTAATCTGTTCATTCATTTTGTTTTTAAAAAACTACATTTTAAAAACAAAAACAAAAGCCGAATAAATTTGTACTCCCAACAGATTCCGGACTGTGGAAGTTGAAAACTCACATCATCACAATACTGCTGAATTCTTCTAAGGCCATGCTGTGAATGATAATCACATCAATCGATGGTCCTGATCTGTATGCGATTAAATCGGTCGTGTACTCTCTTGAATGGTGAAGAGAAGTTATTATATTATTGAGGTAGATTTTAAAATGGTTTGGCGAGTTCGCTACGCCCTGCTGTAATCCATTTTTAATTCCAAATGCTTAAGTAGAAGCAGTGTTGAGTTGCCAATTTTCACGACAAACTTTCTACCGGCTAACATGTCGAAAATCATACATACATATGCATATAGCGGTGGTTTACTTACGCCCAGCTGACCGAGCCGTCTCGAAGATCTTACTAATATTCGGAAGGAGACTATCGACCAGAGATTTGCCGAATTTGAGGTGTCTTTACATCTTTTGTGAAGTGGTTGCATCACTGATGTCTACCAATTTATTGTGTAATATGCATTTTTCAATGCCGAACAGGATTTTCTTAATCTCTTTGGTTTAAATTAAACTTTTATTATTTTAGTTTTGTTAAAAAATGATTTATTCGCGCAGTGATTCTGCCTATCAAAATTGAACTGCACAATTTTATTCTTACAGCTACCTTAAATACCTAATTTCTGCTGTTACTGCAATTTTCTTGCTTCTATCATTCGGACGTTGAATGCTGCTAACATGACGGTTTACCCGGCGAAGCCTGTTGGATTCCCGCATGCGTTTCCTGCCTGCAAATTTCTCCTATTTGCCGCATCGAGTTCGCCTAGCAAAGTAACTTCAAAATAAGCATTTGCGTACAACAAAGAGAATAAGGTCCATTAAGCTAGATAAGTATACATTCCGTGCAGGGACGGCTTAAGAATATCCCTGCAGCGATACCTCTCGCTTGTCGTAAAAGGCGACTAAAACAAAGGTAAACAAAAATCACATCTAGGCAATTTAGAAAACACCAAGGTGAGCCTAGGGACACATATACCACCATTAAACTGCCCCACAAGTATACATGCAAATCAGTGGGTTGCCACGACTGGAGATCACCGGTGTTGTAAGAGTAAGATCAAACAAAAAAATCTGGAGCATGCCCAAAAAAAAAAAGGCAGGCCGAAAAACAATTGGTGCAAACAAATGCAAAAACACCAGCATGAAGTAATCCCAAATCGTGAAGCCTGCCGCTACTTTCTGAGGTCAAACCGGCGGACTCCACAAGCGGACCAGTAGGAATGCAGCTAAGTGGGAAGGTTATGGTCCTACACTTCTGACCATAACAACGCCGGAAAAATGAAAAGAAGAAAGAAGAAGAAGAAGCTAGATAAGTATACAGAAATGATCAAAATCAATTACTGCTTTCATAGTCGAACCTATACTAGGGAACCATATATTGATTTTAACGATTATTTTTGTTCTCATGCGAAATGTAATAAGTTACAGTAAGTTGAGGCATGTGTTGCTTACAAGTATTGAATTTTTTGAAAAAAAAAATCCACATAATATTGACGAACTCTTACCCAACTCATAATCTTCCAATTACAGGTCGAATAGAATTAGTTCAGAATTGATATCTTAAATTAAAAACCTAAACAGGCCATTAAAAGCGATAAATTCGGAATAGGAATATAAAGACCTTAAAAGGTGCGGATACATGCATACATCAACATTTCCTTTAATATACTCGTACTTATAAACAGATTTATTGGCAAGTATTTGAGGTTGTAAGGATAGGAAGAGCTGTTTAAGAAGAGAAATTTTAAAGATTGTTTCTTTAATTCAATTGAGAGGGAGTTCTATTGACAAATGGCATACACGTTAATATTAGAGCATTCGATTTTTGTGAAATCAGAAAAAAATGTATTGAGCACGATATACGAGTATACTAGTATCCACACACCCAAAATCATTCGCACATAGATCTTTGAGCCGAATTTTTTATTTTTTTTGTTTTCAATTCATTTTGTTTGTTCTTATTCCGTTCTTAATTGCTAGTCAAAAATGTTTAAAGCTAATTTACAAATATCTTAATATTTAATGTGTCTTACTTACCCTGTCTGGGCACTCTAAGTCCAACTATATTTCTTAAGTAATAATGCCGTTCGGCTTAAATTTATCTATTCTATTAAAAAAAACCAAGATTAATGCTATTAACTATTGAAGCCTAAATAATTTTTTTTTGCTAACCTACCCTAAGCTGATTGATTGTAATCTTAAATATAATCAAGTTGGCTAGAACTCGTATGATTCGTTCCGAGTGGTCACCCTCCAGATTGCATTTTTCAGCAACTGGACTTCGCAATATCGCGCACTGTGCATGCCGGAGGCCTCACCAATGCTAACAGGCCTCAGTCAGCTCTCAGACTTAACCAAGCATAATGGCGCGCCCAACCTCAGAAAAATCTTTTTGCTAACCCTAATCGAACTTACGAAATAAGGTGTATAAAAAAACCCCAAGATCTTTGAAAACAAGTAAAATTGACCAAGACTTATACTGCAACGTCAGCGAGATCACAATCCACTAATCTGGTGCTATAACGCATAAGCATATGAGCACTCTCCCTGGAACCTCGGTGGCGTTGACAACATTTCCGGGATACAATTTCTATTTTGCAGTCGCAGAGATGTGCTTCCGGTAATTTTAACAAAGAAATTTTCGATTCTGTTCAGGTCTGCTCCATCGTACAGGACCTTATTAGGGTAATACTTAATGAAGTGGGACTCTGGCGTTCTATTTATTCAAGTCAGACCCCAAGGCACTGAACGAACGAATCTTTTCCACTAAAGACGGCGCAAAATTAAACCACACCGGACAACCATACCCAATGATTGGCCTTGTTTGGGCCACGTAGCATGCGAATTTTACCCTGAGTTCAAATTTGACGACCGTGAAACAGACTCCCTTTCATACCGAAGGCTTTCTTAGCTCCAGTAAGACAAGCGTCTATTGAAATTGTTGCCATGTTCTCTCTGGTATCCCTTGAGATCCTGTACAACGGAGTCCTAAGCAGTATATCGTTTTCGACTTTTGGAAGTTTATTTTTAACTTCCAGTTTTTAATTATTGTTATATTTAACTATTCTCGCATCTATCATTGCATTATCTTTTAATATGATCGAAGTCAAAATATATTGATGACCTACATTTTTGGACCTGATCTGTACGCCACTAAATCATCTACATACGCTATCGAATAACAGAGAAAACTTATAAGATCGCTTGCGTAGATGTTGAGCTGTATCGGAGAATTAACCGCTACCTGTTGTAAACCGTTTTTAATGTCACAGGTCCTGCTCGAAGTAACTTTGTCACATTTAACAACGTAATTACGTAAATCCTGTACACAAGGTGATTTGGCATGCCTACCTTGGTGAGTTTATGAAATACAATTTTTTAACCATCGTCCAAGGCTTTTGCAAAGTCAACTAGACAAGCACGCGAACATTGGTTTTTTGCCTTATCGTATTGAATGTTGGAAACCATCAATATTTTTTTAATAAAGCGTCAATATAGTATCATGCCTCGCCTTAAAATTAAATTGGTTTTCCGGTATTATTTACTTTTTACAAAAACATTTTTTCAAAAACTACAAATATATTTTTTTTTGTCTTTTCAAAATCCAATTTCAAGTTGTAAGATAATAATGTAAGTTATCAACAACATGGAGATAGAACATATCAACAACATGGGGCTAGAAATGAACTTTTTAGTTTTTTAAATTTTAAGATTTGTAATGGTGAACAATTTTGTACGACTTTAACTAATACTTATAAAACGAACTTCAGACTATTTTGTATCTCAGGCGAACTTCAGAAGTGAATCAAACTTTCAATATATTTTTCACAAATGATTTAAGATATTGAAGAGCTTTATAAAGTTTAAAAAAACATATTGATACCACAAGATGCTTTCGTTTTGGTTTGTATTCACAGTTCAATTGAATACAGCATCCGGTGGATGCTTCTGCTGCATCGAGAAAATAATATCCAAAATATTTCCGTGTGAAACTCATCTTTCATCTATTCTCTATTAGATGTCGCCACACGTTTCCGCTACGGTTTATATCCGAGCAAATGAAATTCCATTATGATTTTCGTCAGGCGACCAGAACAGTCGCAGACCCTTGCATTCCTTAAATGAGGGTTACCCTTCCAGACGTTCGCCTTATTCGGCTGGTTCTTCCCACAAATTCTCGCCTTTGCATTCACCACCTTTCAAAATGCCTGCCCATAATAACTTCAGTCCTCTTGCAGTTCCTTTGCCCAACTAAACGGAATTCCACCAGAATTTGTAACAGGCGCACTCAATCCGCAGCAGTCATCACACATTCCACACTCGCCATAAAACTCGTCAACCCCCATCTCTATGTAGTACAAATTCTATTCACTGCCGCGAAGCCATCTCAGCTAAGGGCATGCTCGTGTATTCATGTATTCATTGACGGTGATGCATAAATAACCGTTTGTATGCGTGGGTTCAATGACTGGGCGTATACGGAAATAATCCTTGATTACGCCTCACAGGCAGTCATTGTCAAACAGCATACCTCTTCTTACCTACTATCTATGGATATAGAACTTCTAAAGTCCTTGAAAACGGTAAGTGTCAAGCAAAATTGGACACGTGTCCATCAGTTGTTTAACCCTTCTCAAGGTAACGCCCAAGCCTCAACAGGCGATCAGAAGCGTGAGCATGTCGACCAGATGCTATTCGTCGAAAAAGGTCCACCATTTACAAATTGTAAAAAAAAAGGATTAAGGATTGTGCGCCAAGTAACGTTTACAGTTACGACGTAATTCCCTTCAACCTTTACGTACTAGGTAAACAGGAAGTGCAGTAGGGCGAAACTTACTTTGTCGTTACATTGTATTTGTCCGCCAGCTAGTATGTTGCCACCACACACGGGAAAACTCATTTAGGGGATGAAAAAATCCAATTCAATCCAATAGGCTATTGTCGTGCTGATATTTTCATTGTGTGTGTACGGTTGCCTGTGGCATATTTGCCTGCATTGAATGAATTACACCATACAACGGGACGAAGAGGACAAGAGAACGAATACCGTCGTAATAATTGATGATGCAGTTGAACCGCAAAGGGTTGGTTTTTGTTTTTCGGCTACAGCGGCTTCTGATTGGGGTAGCAATTACTGAACTGCCTTTTTGCTTTAACGAATACACACACTCTTTAAGGGTGAAAATGCGCCTGGGAGCGCAGATTTGCAGAGAAACCATCCGCAGTTGCAGAAAGGTATCTTCTTTTTTAGATGGCGTCAAACTAGATATTTGAGTAATTTAAATAACTCCGGGGATGATTGCAATTGGAGTAGGGGTGCATGCCAAACAGTGACAATGAAAGAGCTTAAAAGTGGAAAATACTTCTTGGTTTGTGACCATGCTTAATTGTGGGAATACAAAGCTCTTCCAGGATGCAAGTATGCTTTCTAGAAATTTTTGAATTCAACCATTGAAGTCCTTTTGGAGATTGGAAATAAAAAGCTAGTCTCGAAGGCAGGGGTAAATAAGAAAATTGGCAGTAATTTGATATATTTGTCGCCTGAGAAGTGGTAGATTTTTTTACTGATGAGAGAGAATGAGAAAATCAACAAGTCATAAAATTGATTTGTGGATAAAATGGGTAAGCTCTGAAAGATCCGAACACCGCCATCAAAATTATCACCATTTTGCGATTAGTCTTCATCAATATTTGTTTAGTCAGCTTCAATGTGTTTAAGCTTCCTGTTCCCGAGTTTGTGCCGACATAAACTGTTCTCTGCGTATAAAGATTTATAGTGGATGTCTTCGTGACAAGACGGCTAAGGCCGTTTTCATACTACCTTACGTATGTACGTATGAAAAATCGAATGCAATTCAAAAAATTGGATATTTCTAAATAACTTTCATATTTTTTAGCTTAAGAGTTACTTTTTCTAATTATTTTGAGCTAATCATAAATCCGAATGGCTTAGTTTAATTTTTTCTGTGTCCTTTTGCAATGTTTCCGATAAGGCGTTTTCCTCATTAACTTGTCATTTGTTCCTCTTTAGGAACACTTGTATCAGCTTAAAAAAACTTTTTCTAAATTTTCAGCCTTACAAGGACATGATACATTTTTGATCAGTTTGTAAAATCATATGCCTTTTTGAAATATACGGATAGTTGGCGGACCATTTCGTATAATTCCCATTTCTTTTCTAACACCTGTCTTGTTGTGAAAATCTGGTCACTCGTCGAGTGACTTCTACTGAAACTACACTGGTAGTCTTCGATTATTTCCCTTGCTTGTGATGTCAGTCTCTTTAAGAGAATATTTGACAACTAATACAAGAATGATGACTGAGCTTTTCCATTCCTCGTGTATCGTTACATTGTTCCACATTGTTCTGATAAGCCCATGTAGCTTCTCTGTTGATTCCTCTCCTGCGTATTCTATTAATGTCGATGGTATGAGGTCGACTTCTGCAAGACAAAAATTCGTTAGACAAAAATGCTTGAAACAAGCTCAAATATCTTGATTAATTTATAATATTAAAAAACTTTACTGGCCCTATACGGATACTAATGCCTATCGGCCTTAAGACGAAATTATTTTTATTTTATTTTTATTTTTATTTATATATATAATATGTGCTTATTGTTTGTTTGTATTAGTGTTTTGTAATTTTTTTGTTTTTAGTATGTTTTTTATTCCTTATTTTTTAGTTTGTTTTATTATTTTTTTCAATTTAAACTAAAGTTAAACTTAACCTACCTGCTACCAGCTAGTCAGCCTTACCCTACTCATATCTATCCTAACCTAAACAGGCCTATGTAAAGCCGCTGAGGCGCTCCTTCTCGTGGAACAAGTACTTGGTGAAGTAAGACCGAAGTGCCTTGCAACGCGACATGAATCAGGTTTATTAGAAAATTGTGTACCCGTACAAGGCTAGCTCTATATTGTGGTAAAATTTCGTGTACTCGAATTCGAGTGTTCTATGCAATCCGAAACAAATCTTGAGCCATTGTCTCTCAAACATCCGAATCATTTCCATTAAACTGGTTCTCACAGGACAAGTTGGCTGCCATAAAACAGCTATCTTATAGGGGCAAAAACGCCCCGATACCTTGCAAATGCAGCATCTAATTGCCTGTCGAAATATACGAGTAGGTACTGGTATAATCAGTTCCTACGGTATCTAACTACACATTTTTCTTCATTTTTCAACTTTGTCCATCGAACCATTGTCCAATGCGTCTCTGGCAGCCAAAAATATAAATGACCCATTTGAGGATAGTAAACAAACGCACCATTCAGCATTGGTTTGGTAAGTTCCGTTGCGGAATTCTAAACCTCGAAAACGAACCGCGTGGGAAACCGGAAAGGGTAATTAACGATGCCATTTTACGAGAAACGGTGGATGCAGACCCAACAAAAACGGTACGGGATATTGCACACAACATGGGAGTATTTCCCATGAGTATAAGTCGACACCTATCTCAAAGAGGAAAAGTGTAAAAACTCGACAAGTGGGTACCCCATGAATTGAACGAGGCCCAAAAACTACGCTGCTTAGAAACCTGTGCATCGCTGAGTCTAAGGTACCGAAATGCACCGTTTTTGCACCTTATAATCACATGTCATGAAAAGCAGAGTTTGTATAACCGTTAAAGATCTGGGCAGTGGTTGGATGCAGACGAAAACTCAAAGCACACCCCAAACTTGGTCTTTACCCAGAAAATGTTATGGTGACAATCTGGTGGACATCGAAAGGACCAACCCACTTATCATTTCTTCAACCAGCGATCAATGCAGTCAAATATTGTGAGAAAATCGACATAATGCATACGAAATTGGCTGAAAAGCACCCCGCATTGGTCAATAGGCATGGCCGGATCCGGTTGCATGACAATGTAAGACCCCACACCTCACATGTAACGGTGCAAAAGCTGTTATAGTTGGAATTCGAAATTCTTCCGCATCCACTGTACTCTCCAACGGATTATCACCTTTTCCCCAGTCTGGCGTCATTTTGTCGGCAAAAGGTATTCCGAAACCAAGCAGAGGGTATAGAAGCCTTCGAAACCTTTTTAGCATAAATAATTAAGCCTTCTTAAAAAAAAGGAATAATGGAGCTTGAATCACTGTGGAAGAAGATTATAGATGTCAATGGTTCATATTTGGACTAACTAAAATTTTATAAAAAAGAAATATTGACTTTTAATTTTTTACAAAAAAAAATGTTTGCATCTGGCAGAACCTAATACTATACTCGTATATCCACGTTTTGTCTCCAGTTATCGAAGTAGAAACTTGACCAGAATGCGAAAGAAGAGGTTGTTTTTTTTCTCCGCTCAGAATAAACAAAACACCTATTTTGGCGAGATTTTTTTGTACACATGATTTCATGTAAAATAGAAAACCAAGCGATATTGCTATGGCCTCAAATATGTTTTTCGCACATTTTCACTCACCGATCAGTAAAAACTATATTATAATATCGGTTATGTCAGCGACATCTGGTGGAATATAACAACTCCATTCCGATTGAATATTGTGAGTTAGAGCCGGGTTGTGAGAAAAGGTTCACCGTAATTCTTTGGTGAAATGTTTGTGAGTTTTCCACTCCTGTTATAAATTTGAGTTCATTTTCAGTTGTAAATAGTCGCGAACACAGCAGCAGATATTCTGTGTACTACTTTCGACTTAGCTCTGACTTCCTTCACCATTAAGCTTTTTGAATACAAATGTTTAATTATGACTAGTGTCGTGGTACATATAATTCGGGCGTTAACAGCTGTCTATTGGGAAACTACATATGCTTACTAAAAATTAATAATTGTCAATATTACAAGTGAAATCTCTTGTATTATCAGTTGATTTATTGAAAGACCCTGGTACTTAGGCAGCTCCAACCGAACATTTAATCTCAAAGCATGCAGACACAGTTCATATACTATTTGTTTTTTTATTTTTTTTTTGAATGAAATACATTTTCTTAGCTTAAGGTAGTTAAAAAAATGTTAATTGTAAGTTTATATACAGTAGTCGAATGACATACTTAAAAACTAAAAACAGGCAGACAGAGTGTTAAACATATAAAAAAATAAGTATTATAACAAAAAAGGCGCCGAAGATGACACCCTCAAAGACATTGGACCTGGGTGGCGCAGGTGATTTCAGCTCTTTCCTAAGTCTGAATAAAAAAAAAAAAAAACTATTTACCTATACATATATATGAGTGTCGGATGGTAAACGGCTAACAAAGGCATGGCAGGAGTACCATCTGCCGACAGGTGCTAGTCTGCAAAAAAGCGATTAAGAGCCACTGCAGTCGAACACCTTGCAGCACTGTTAGTTATGGTCTACTCCCACCTCTTCGCGGTGTCATCTGGAAATGTCCTAACTTAGGAAATTATTAACGGAAGAGTATCCTGCGCCACATAACAGGGTTGGTGTCGGTTGGGTTATAGCAAGCCATAACCGTAAAAAAATACGAAAGCTCCGAAACAACCGAAAGCCTCGGATAGAACGGACCGGATTCACGTTGATGGCAAATAAATTGATGGAAAATAAAAAAGAAAACAAAAGTCAACAAGCTTGGGATCTGCACATGGAATGTTATTTCCCTAAACAGACCACATGCAGCCAAACAACTTCCGGAGCTCTAGACCGCTATAAAGCGGACTTAACCGCCATCTAGGACCGGGTAAAAAACGGATGGAAAACTGTGACTTATACAACGGCGACTGCTATAAGGAGAGGGAACAACGACTGTTCGGGTGCGAATTTGTTGTTCGAGGCAAACTAAGGCAACAAGTCTTAAGCTTTCGGCATGTGAGCGAAGGCCTCATAATGATCCGCATCAAGGCTAAATTCACTAACATCAGCCTGATCTGCGCCCACACCCCCCACGGAAGACAAGAATGACTATGTCAAAAATGAGTTCTATGAGCTCCTAGACAGAGCATATGCGCAATGCCCCAGTTATGACATCAGAATTTTACTAGGAGACTTTAATGCAAGGCTGGGTAAAGAAAACCCTTAAGCGAGTCATCGGTAAACAAAGCCTGCACGACACCACATCCGATAACGGAATCAGGCTTATCGATCTTGCAACGGGGCGAAACCTCCTTCCAGTCACTACCCGTTTCACGCACCTCAAAATCACAAAGGCACCAGATCAATCAACCATAAATTAAATTGATCACATCGCGATCGACGTCAGAACTCCTCAACTATTCTTGATTTTCGAACATTCTGAGGTGCTAACATCGACTCGGACCACTATCTTGTAGTAGCCAAGATGCGCCTACGGATATCAAGGACGCAGTGGAGTAGAGCCAAAACACAAAAATACTAGTATGACGTCGAAATAATTTGCACCTCGTTTCATAAGGAGGCATTTCAATATTCCAGCGCAGTCTACTCTGGTTAAATGTTTTTGAATTTTCTCCATTCTAGTTGAATGGGTTGTACATATAAATAGGTTTCCAGACTACACTACAATATTTCAAATGAGATCTTACAAAAGCAAAAAACAGACATTTAAGGGTATGAGGATCATGGAAATCGTTAGAATTACTTAATTTAAAGCCCATAATTGAGTTACTCTTTGCAACCAGAAACTCTATATGCCTACCAAAGCTTGGTTTATGATCGAAAATAATTCCGAGATCTGTTTTGGAGGAGATAATGGACAATGGTACATTATCCATTAAACACATGAACTGAATTTGGGAGATGTTTCGGCAGAAGGTAAGGCTTTGACATTTAGAGTCTCTCAAGATCATCCTGTAAATAAATACAGTCCTGCTCTGGTTTGATAGTTCGGAAAACTTTCAAATCATCCGCATACATAAGACAATGGGAATGATAGAAACTATCGGGAATATCATTAACAAATAACAGGAATAGCAAAGGACCCAGATGATTACCTTGGGGTACGCCCGAGGTAGCATAGATTAGCGACGAGAGTGTGTCATCAATGCGGACATACTGAATACGATCAGTAAGATAAGATCTTATCCACTTTAGGACGTTAATGTCAAAACCAAATTTACCTAACTTGCTGACTAGTATGCCATGATTAACATGGTTGAATGCTTTTGAGAAGTCAGTGTAAATGACATCAGGTTGTATACTTTTCTCAAGGCAATTTAGAACCTGGTGAGAGAAAATGCAGAGATGGGTAGAGGTCGATCTACCAGGTACAAATTCATGTTGAAATGAAGAGATAAATCTCTTCAAATGTAAAAGTTTACCACACACAAGTTTTTCGAAAAGTTTGGGTATGGTTGAGATTTTACAAATAGGACGATAATTGGTAACATCATGTTTACAGCCTGATTTATAAACAGGTCTTAGAAAGGAATTTTTCCATACCCCCAAAAAACTATCCCAATTGAGAGATGAGTTAAACACCAAACATAGAGGATTGGCAAAAGCATTTTTTAAGTAACATTTTTTAAGTAAGATTGGCGGAATTCCATGAAAAGCGGGACTTTTATCTAATTTCAAGGAAGATAGGGCGATTTGAACCTCGTGAGATGAGCAAACTAAGTTACCTATATTTAACAAAGTAGACGACGAAGGTTAATTGCTTGTGACAAGGGATGAGGAAGAACTATTAACTATTAACTATGTATAAGGTATAGACAGATTGGAAATGATTAGCGATCAAAGGATAAAATGGACATGCCAACGTTATAAAGCCTGAACAGAAGCCTGCAGAGACGAACATGCTAGTCAACATACCGCTGCAGAACCTCTTGTCCCTTAATGACGAAGATCGCAGAGAATTCCCTCCCCCTGACTTAGACGATATATAAACTGAAATCTAACAAAGCTGCTGGCGCAGACGGATTACCTGCCGAGTTCTTCAAAGCAGCTGGAGATGACCTGGTAGGAAGCATGCACCAACTCATCTATAAGATATGGCCAGAGGAAAGCATGCCCGAGGAATGGAGCCTCAGCATCGTTTGCCCGATGCACAAGAAAGGAGACCCCTTTGACTGCACTAACTACAGAGTTGTCTCCTCAACATCAGTATCAGTAAACCAGCTGATAGAAGAAGACAAGTGAATTTCAAGTCAACATCCACCACCCATTTGTCGACTTTAAAGCCGCATATGACAGCGTAATTAGAGACGAGCTATACAACGCTATGTCTATTTTTGACATCCCTGCTAATTTCGTCAGACTATGTAGGATGACTTTGGAGAATGCTCGCTGCCTCATTCGAGTCGGTACAGACCTAACCGATAGCTTTGATGTCAAAAAAGAATTCAGGATTTATGCGCTGTCGTGTGACTTTCTCAACATTATCTTAGAAATAATTTTGCGAAACTCGCTAATCAACACAAGAGGCACAATATTTTAAGTCGTCACAACTACTCGCCTACGCGGTTGACAATAATTGGAAGGAGTCAGGGAGATTTCAATGACGAGTTTACGAGTATTGAGGCGGAAGCGGCGAAATTTGGTCCAGCGGTAAATGAGAGCAAAACAAAATATATGTTGTCATCAAAAAAGGACGCTCACCAGCGACGTCTTGGCCAGAACGTCAATATTGGCAGCTACAATATCGAAGTAGTCAAGAACTTCGTCTACCTTGGCTTCGCAGTTACCTGGAACAACGATTACCAATCGCTGTTTTTTCGGACTCAGGAGGCAATTGTGTAATAGCGCCCTCTCTCGTAAGACCAGGTTGACTCTATATAAGACCCTTATCATCCTAGTCCTACTGTATCGCGCAGAAGCATTGACCCTATCAAAAGTAGATGAAGAGGCGCTTGGCCGTTTTGAGAGAAAGATACTGCTTTTGGTTTTTGGTCCTATCAATATCGACGGAGGATGGAGGAGATGATTCAACCACGAACTTTACGGGTTGTACAGCGACATGAGCCTGGTCAGGCGCCTAAGATGGCTAGGCCATGTAGAGCGAATGGACGTCTCAGCTCCAGGTCGGAGAGTCTTCGAATCCAAACCCGAGGGATGACGGAGTAGAGGGCGGCTGCTCCCAAGGTGGCGCACACCGCTGGAAGAGGACCTGAACCAACTGAGAGTGCGGCACTGGAGGAAGCCAGCAAATGATCGCGCTAGATGGAGAAGCATGTTGGCTCACCCCGAGTTATTCCTTGGTCTCTGGTATGTACCAGTGGATCCATGTTTCGTCGACTGTCACGAAACGACGCAGAGACTCCTTCGGATTGCGGTTAAACAGCGTCAAATACTGCTCTGAACTGGTCTCACCGTTGCGTTTGTTGTCGGGAGTGATCAAAAGCCGCACCCATCGCGCCGACAGCTTTCTCATGCCCAAAATTTCATGCAGGATATGACCCACGCGATCTTTTGAAATGCCTACTGTCTCAGCTATCTCGCGCACCTTCAATCGGCGGTCTGCCAATACGAGAGCGTGGATTTTTGTCACGTTATCCTCCGTGGTAGTCGTTTTCGGGGCACCTGGACGTGGCTCATCAAAAACCGAGGTGCGACCACGTTGAAACTCGTTAAACCAATTTTTGATGGTCGAAATCGAAGGAGAGGAGTCACCGTACACAGCATCCAAACGCTCTTTGATTTCGCTGCGCGATTTCCCTTCCAAAAACAAGAATCGAATCACCGACCGAAATTGCTCTTTTTCCATTTTTCTAAAATCCGCGAACACTCCCGCTTCCACACGCGGTCAAAAAAAAACTAGGATTCCGATCCGGCTGAAATGTTGACAGTACACGATAGTAAGTTGATAGTAATGGATAGTAAAGTTAAGATCTGGCGGTGAGGCTAAGTACTTATGGGACCACCCTCGTATGTTTCTATGAGTGGAATATTTTAATTTATTTACATATGTACATGATTGATTGATGATGACATTTTGGAGTTATACGAATTGAAGTATTTTTTTGGTATATATTTTCAATTACTGCAGGGTGGGCCAAATACAAGTTTCTTTTTCAAAATGCACTAAAATGAACAAAATTAATTTTTTCCATGTATTAAGGCTTTATTAGTAAGAACAGACATTCCCATTAGTTATGAATTAACATCGTTCAAGGCTGCCTTAGCTGGCTCCGCAGTAGCGCATTCTCCCACCCCAATTTTCCAAGACCTTGTTGATGGTTTCGGGCTGTAGCTCACGGATTGCTTGGATGACATTGGCCTTAAATGCTTGAATCGTTTCCGGATTTTGGCATAACATCGGTCCTTTACGGTTCGCCATAAAAAAAGTCCAAAGGGGTCAAATCGAAGCTCCGAGACGGCCAATCGACATCGCCAAGACGGCTGATAACACGATTTGGGAATTTGGTACGCAAAAGATCAATTGTGACATAGGCGGTGTGGCATAGCGTGCCATCTTGCATGAACCAGAGGTCGTTCAAATCCATGTCTCTAATTTCAGTAAAAAAAAAGTCGGTTAACATGGCTCTGTAACGCTCACCGCTGACCGAAACGTTGTTCCCAGCCCAATTTTCGAAGAAAAATGGTCCAATGATGCCACCACTCCACAATCCGCACCAAACTGTCACTCTCTGAGTCCATTGCTGAGTGAATTGGACATTGTAAGCGAATAATTCGAGATCTTTGTGCAGAATTCTCATCAGCCTAGTGAGTGAAATGTTGAGCTGTTGAGATCGATGGCGAGTTGACGTTCGTGAAATGAGCCTCACCCTCTTGGCCCCAGCAGTCACATTCTCATCTGTGCGCACCGTACGACGACGGGGACCATGAGAGTGTTGTCCACTATTATACTAGTCTTACGAACTTTTTGCACAAACTTGCGTACGCGACTACTGTACGGTGGGTTTCATTTCGGCCAATACTTCTTTTTAAAAAACGCACTGTTTGGGCTACACAGTACTCACTTTGGAAATAAGTTTTCAATATTTCCCAACGTTGTTCAAGTGTTTAGCGACTCATTTCGTTCCGCAGAGTCAAGATTCTGTCAAGATTTCGAACGGAAAACAGCTGTCAGTGTCAAAATAACCTATGATTTAAAAAAAAACACTAAATGACACACCCTTTACACTGCTTGTGACGAAAAATGTCTGAGAACTTAAGCGACTGCAGAAAACTGAAACTCTACTGACATGAACTTGAGTGACATTGACAGAAACTTTGATTTTTGAAATGTTCTTTAAGGCAAATAACGATTGAAAAATCCACCTTGATAATGACGACCGATAATAATCATTGTGTGTTTCTTTTAATGAGACCCTCATAAAACATGGTCAACAAGTGCCAGTGTATTCAATTGCTTTATATATTCTGTTAAAATGAGGACGAAGTGTCGTGTTAAGATAAAATAATAACTCTGAGCCTTCAACATCTTCGTTTATGGTTATTAAGATTTTTGATTTTGGTGGGGGCTATACCCCCATTTTATTGTGCTTAATTCAAGCACAATATACTATATACATACTTAATTTAACTTACGATCTAAAAAAGATGGCGATTGAGATGGAGTTTTAGACAAGGAGTGCTGATGTTAAAGTCGAAACAGTTTTTCGCATTAACATTCCGCAGCATACGAGAGATAGGTTCATTGGAGCCATAGGAGGTACGAGAGGCGGGTACATAGAAGAGACGTGGATTTCGTGTATTACGAGGGTTAGTGTTAAAAAAGATAGAGTTAAAAAGGGACGCGCAGTCGATGGTACCTGAGAGGAGTCGGTGGATGAAAAGGATGTCGGATATCTCTCTTCGTTCTTCCAGCGAGTTCAAATTAATAAGTTTTAGGCGGTCTTGATAGGAAGGTAGGATCAGAGGATTGTCCCAGGGTAAGCAGCTAAGAGCAAAACGGAGAAAGCGACGTTGGACACTCTCAATTCTGGAAATGTGTGAATGATAGTAAGGAGACCACACTTGAGACGCGTATTCGAGAATAGGGCGAACAAAGGTTATGTAAAGAGACCGAGTGACGTAGGGATTGGAAAATTCTTTAGACCATCGTTTCACGAAGCCGAGTGCAGAATTGGCCTTAAGAATTATATCGCTGATATGTGCAAGGAAATTGAGTTCCTGGTCGCATAATACACCAAGATCACGGATCACTTTAACGGTGGAAAGGGGTTGATTATGGAGAAAGTAGAGGCGGGGAGGAGGTTTGTTGCGTTTGCGGGAAAAAGTAATGGATTGACATTTTGAAATGTTTAGGCCGAGGTAGTTCTTGGAGCACCAGGTGGAAAAGCTGTTGAGGTCCGATTGAATAAGGGAAGAGTCAAGTTTTGAGGAAATGATCTTAAAAAGTTTAGCATCGTCGGCATATAGGGAGATGTGGAAATGTTTGATAACCATATCAATATCATTTATGGTGAGGATAAAAAGAAGCGGGCCTAAATGGCAGCCTTGGGGGACACCGGAAGAAGCAAGGAAGGGGTTAGAGAGGGCAGATCTAAAGCGGACGCTGTAGTTGCGATTTTCCAAGTATGAGGAAATCCACTTTAATAAGATGTTCGAAGAGTATTAGTCTGTGTGAAATTTTATCGAAGGCCTTACTGAAGTCAGTTGAGATAACATCGACTTCCTTGCCATTTTCTAAGGCTGAGAGGGTGAAGGAAACGAATTCAATAAGGTTTGTGGTTGTCGACCTGCCTTTAAGGAAGCCGTGCTGTCTGGGGGAAATCAAAGACTTGCATTGAAAACTTAAATTATCATACAAAATACTTTCGAAGATTTTGGGTATATGAGAGAGTTTGGCAATGTTAATGTCACTCTTCGGACCACTTTTGTGTTTAGGTGTTATAAAAGAGGTTTTCCATATATGGGGAAATTCACCTTGGAAAAGGGATAGGCTGAAGATTTTTGAAAGAGGTAGAGAAAGGGAGGAGAAACATTTTTTTTTAAAAATATAGCTGGGAGGCCGTCGGGGCCAGGAGTGAATTCATCGTTAAGTTGCTTTAATCTTTCTTCGATGATAATCGGGTCGACACTACGAGGGAGAAATGGTCCAGAGGAGAAATTAGGTAAATAGTTGAAATAGGTATGATCGGGTGCAAAGGAATCATGGGTAAAAGATTGATTGAAAAATGTGGCAAAAAGGTTGGCGATGTAATGAGGATCATTGGAAGTTTCATTATTGAAGGAGAGTGAGTTAGGGTAGCCATCAGATTTTCTTTTGTGGTTAACGAATTGAAAGAAGGACTTGGGATTATTTATAAGGTTGGTTTGCGTCTCAACTAGGTACTGTTGATAGAGGGATTTATAAAGCTCTACAAAATGCAGGTAAGTACCTAAATAGTTAGAGAAGTCATTTGGGGATTGAGTACGAAGGAAAGTTGACCACAGCTTGTTTCGTTTGTTTCTCAAAGAACGGAGCCTGCGGTTATACCATGGTGGGGAGGTGGATGAGGTTTTTTGTCGAGAACGGGGTACATAAAGGGAGAAGGAATTAAATATTTCTTTGTAGAATATAGATATGGCATCATTTACGGTAAGGTCGTTGAAATTAAAAGGGGCATTATTGAGATATTCATTGATTTGACGGAAGTTGGCTTTGTGAAAATTGTGAGAGATTCGAACAGTGGGGGGAGAGTTCTGGAGAGGAGAGTTGTGAAAGAACGAGAGGAGAAGGGGAGGGTGGTAGTTGTCGACGGTTGATAGGGACAGCGGAGAAGCTGAAACTGAGGAGTTGAAGGGGTCACTTGTGAAAATTAGGTCGAGTTAGGTCAAAATGCCGCTAACTTGGTTAAGGCTGGAATCAGCTAGGCGGTCAGAGAGGAGGCATTCTTTGGCTGCAGTAGGATTAGAGGCAATGTAAAACGATTGGTCGTCTGAAGGGATCCATTTAAGGTGAGGAAGGTTGAAGTCACCGAAAACGAGGATCTCGTCTTGGGGATCTCGTAATTCAATTAAATTATCGATTGTATCAATGGCACAGTTATATGTTTCAATAGGTTGTGATGGCAAAATGTAAAAGCAGATGACGTAGAGCGATATCCGGGGTAGTACAATTTTAAAACAAAGTCGAGGCATGGCGAAGATGAAGTTGCTATGAGAGAGGAGTCAATTGAGTTTCGGACAGCTAGAAGAACACCGCGGCATGGACAACCATCAGAAGGTCGGTTAACATCATCGCGATAGACGTTAAAGTTGGATGGGAATAGTTCAAGGTTGTTTATGCTAGGGATTAAGTTCGTTTGTTAAGGCAAATATTTCAAAAGGTAACGCATGAGATTGCTGCAGGACAGCCTGAGTTTTAGAGCGCAGGCCTCTTACATTCTGATAATAAAAGGTAAGAGGAAGGTTTTCGGGGGGCGTTAGTATGGCAGGGAGGGTGAGATTTTTAGGACCGAAAAAACCTATTATGGTCAGCTCTGCTGCGCTGAAGGTGCGATATGCGCTTTGAATGTATATATTGTCTGAAGGTATCAAGATCGTTTGTTACTTTTTTGGGTGAGATATTGAAAAACACGTGGTATTTAATGAAAAGATTCTTGAGGGTAGTGAAATCGGTGGGGAGACCTTCTTGTTGAATTGAGACCATTACGCTGGTGTTTGTTTTACCTTCATAGCAAACCGAATCTGATTTGTCGTGAAGATAAGCCAAGAAGAGTCGAATGTTCTCATAGATTTTTTTGTCTCTTAACCTGGAGAGTGCGTATCGAGATTCGTTGGGGTCAATAGATTGCTGAGTAAGTTTGACTGAAGGTGGCACTATAGGATCAACGAAAGATTTGGAGGAGACTGAAATCGAAGGAAGTTGGTTTGAACATTGTGAGAGAGATGAGGATCTGGCTGTAGCTGAGGTGTTAGATGGGGCGGGTGTAGAGGGATTAAGGATGTGGGAGCTTCGAAAGTTAGGATACTTGGCTCCGGATTTAAGGTCGAATTTTGGGAATGAGTTTGGATCCGGGTCGTGTACTAGGGTTGAAGGTGGTAAGGGTGTATTGGTAGGAGAACTAGTTGGATTCAGATTAAAGCTGACCCGTTGGCTTTGAGGTTTTGGTAGAACTGAGGAAGAAGAGTGACGTATAGTGCATGCAAATGCTAGGACCCTATTCTTTTTCAGCATACATTTAATATATGAAACTATCACTGCAGAATAAACATTTTTCACTATAACAGAAAGTACGAGTAGGTATTTCCCTCTGACTTTGTCCATAATAAGAACTGAGAACCAGTCCTTAAATGGGTCACCCCTTAAATTGTAATATCTAATTATCCTTCCAATATGCAATTAGGAGATTTCTTCAAAAATCTTAGCCTGATCGCCTCCTTCCTCCTTTAGGCACGCTAATGTGATCAGTGTAGGGTTCGTGATCATCAAAGGGGCTTCTTATCTGATAATCAAACAACAATAAGTGGTTGGACTCAGTTAAGTTCACATAGTTTATTATTTAGTAATGTTAAGTTGCAGTTAACCATCTTGGCGATAGGATAACATCAACCTCCGTTAAGCAAAGATAAAGCTCGCCAGACGCCATTGGCACTTCCAATGTCTCCTAACAGTCTTAGGACCCACACCTACTCCCGCTGAATCGTTAGCATATCGTTCTGATAGACGTTGGTCTATTAGTCCACAAGTAGCAAGAAGAGAGATTCCAACGACTCTAAACAACTATTCTTGCACGTTTCTTTCAAGTGCCGTCCAGCATTCTTCTGATTCTCCTCCACCAATTAGTGAAGCTGGTTCCTCGCCATTTCTTCAGTCTAAGATTGCGTGCTTGAAGTCAGTGATATCACTCCAATTGCCATAGATTCATGGGGATCATTCCAGCAATAACAGATGCGGCTTCACACGATATCTTCCGCTAATCGCTTATTGTCGTTAGCGCGCAAAGTCGGTAAACTGACAACATTTTTCGGCAGGTTACAGAGTTAAGCAATATAAAGAGTAGGACCCACTTTGTGAAGTTACGGCTTCCGACCTGGAAATTGATATATTCCGCAGTTTTTCTACCCGTGATAAAAATAGATTCCGTTTTATGGTCGGTCAGCTCCAGACCTGAAGATTCAAGCCACTTTTTGATCTGACTAATTTCCGCTATCTGAACTATCTGAACTGACTATCAGTCTCAACTATCACATCTGACTATGCAGATGAAACAACCAGCAGCCTACGGGCAAGTATTTGAGGGGTCAGAGCCTGTTGTAAACATGCATCTGCAGTAAAAAGTCAAATAATCCTCGAGATAGTACTAAACTATTCAAACTCAGGCAATAGCCAATATTCCACAGTTCTAGTGTTGTCCAACATCTCTTTCTGCCACACACCATCAATTTGAAAGTATTCTCAAAAATATACCTGCACTCCTGCGCCAGCAGAAGTCAAACTTGAAGACCTCTTTGCAATCAAGTGCAAAACAATCGCTGCACTCGTGAAGCACACTCGAGTGATTCTTTCGAACATCTAAGAGGTACCTATACATATATCCCGGAGCAGCATACTGGCCACTGTATTGTTATCAGCAATCAATAATCAAACCTAAACCCATACGTACGTACGTAGTTGTATTGTCCCTTCGGTCTATTGAGAACATTTGAAAGAATCTCCTTTCTATGCAATCAAAGAAGAAGTGGAGAGCTTACAGCATCGTGATGCACTGATAGAATGGAACAAATTGAGATGTTATCTCTGGGCGCCTAATTTGTTGTCCTCAGCATTGGCCCGCCGAGTCAGTGTTACAATCAATCATGTACGATCGAATAAAAGTCCATCGATAAGCTTTTAAGGACCTTTTGTCCAGCACTAGTCTCGCCGACTCAAGAGCACTTAAAGCAGTCGTTTCTTTTTTATCTTTCTTTTCTTTTCTCTCTATTGGATTTTGTCCCGCCCAAGCAAGTACTATATAGAGTCAAATGCGGATATAAATGGTGTAGAGGTAGTAGTCGCTTCCACGCATCGTTCAGGCCATAAACAGCACGAGGAGGGAGACAAGGAATCGAATTGGATAAATTTGACCAATTTTGGCGAAAGGACAATGCCGGCAAGAAACAAATTGTACTTCAATTCGAAAGATAACAAAAAGAGGAAAACAGGATATCGTCCCATGAGCATTGTTGTTTCATTTTTTTTTTTAGTTGAAACCACGAGATCACGTTGCAATAGTCGAAATCAATACAACCGAACCTGTAAAGACTGGTGACTCTGGGGAAAATTGTTAAGTTGACCTCTTTCCATTGACCGGTGGAGGTTACAAGGACTTTTCAAATAAAGTGAAAGGAATGGGCGATTAATACATAAAACAGCACACTGAGAGGAATTGAAAGAAAAGGCGAAAGGACGAACAAACTTTAGAGTTGGCTTTCTTTGGTTTTGCGGTCGTTGGGGAGAATAGACGAAATCGAAAATTGTCGAACAATAGGAAACAATGAAATTGTTCGATACGAATCCTAGTCATCGAAATTGAATTAAAGAAGCTTCACGGGTGTTTTCATTTATGGAAGGAAGGTAAAGCGATTTGCAGCAGGGAATCACGAGAGCTCATTTCGGCCATAAGTTATAAATGTAAAGACATTTGTTTTCAATTGGTCTGGTAGGACATATTGGAATATACAGGAACCTAGTCTATGTGATAACACAATGTAACAAGTGGAAATAGAGCATAATTATCGTGCGATCATAAGATTCTTCGATTTGTATGGATTAAACCCTAAGGAAATTCTGCTCCTTCGATGTCAGCCATTAAAATTGGGTAGCTGAATTTAAAAGTGATTGCATATCTCTCGAAGACGACCCACATGAAGGGCGGCCATAACGGAAACTATCGAAAAAGTATATGATATCGTGTTGGACGATAGCTTGTGGGGATGTCGGAAAAAAGGATGTGAAATACTTTGCAAACGAATTAGGGATGCGAAAGGTATGGGCAAAATGGGTGAAACATTTGCTGAAGCCGATTAGAAGCAGATGCGCTGACGATTTTCGCAGCAATCTTTAGACCGATTCATTAGGGATCTGACCGAATTTATGCGGCCATTCAAAATTACGGATGAGACATGCGTTCACCACCAACGCCAGAAACAGTAAGATAAGCAGTGGGTGGAAGCAGGTTGTTCAATGCCAGAATGTGATGTCGATTGCATCTGCCGGAAAGATCACAGCCAGCGTGTTTTGGGGTGCGAAAGAGACCCTGTCAATTGATTATCTTGTCAAGGGCAGAACAGTTATACATACGCAAGCTGGATGCCAAAATTCGCGAGAAGAGGCTTAACTTGAAGAAGAAAAAAATCATGTCACCAGGACGGTGCACCGGTGTGTTGGCTATGCCAAAACTGCGGGGCTTGGGGTACATTCGGCCATCCCCCTCAACACCTGATTTGGCCTCTCATTCATTTTCATCTGCTCCTAAACTTAAAAATATTTGTTTCTGGAAAGCGCTTCGCATCCAATGATGAAGTTGAGAGGGCTGTAGTTGAATATTTTCACAGCCTTCCAGATTCTCACACCCAGAAAAATATACTATGAAGTCAAGTGTGGTTATGTAAAAAAATAAAATCACTTTTTAACTGAAAATCGCAGTCTTTCATTGTCAGATTGGGTTTTTTACCTTATTTTCGTACATGCGATCATCAAAACAGTATGAAATATCTCCCGCAAATAAATAAAATATTTCGGAGAAACAATCAGAATGACATTCAGGATCTAAAACTTCCGAGAACGTCAGACAATGAACGTTTGCTACGAACAGTTAGCATCGATCCCGAGAGCGCCGTCCTGGATGACGACTTTTTCGTGATTGAGGATCCTCAGGAGAAGGTGGCGACAGTGGGAGCTGTCTTCCAGGAAGTGTACAAGGTGAATGATAGCATTCGTCCAAACCACGAATTGGAAAACAGAGTTCTACTTCATGACTCCTACCTTAGAAGTGATATCGATCATTGGCGATCCGAGAATCTTGGTTTTACCAGGTTCGATGACGATTTCATGGCAAATAATGCCGTCACCAATGAAGGGGATAATACCCTGTTCATTTCGGTGGAGGATCTCCAGATGATCTTTCAGTCATTGAAAACGAAAAAATCCGCGAGTATCGACGGTATATCCAATGTTGTGCTTAGGCACCTTCCACCAGTGGCTGTAGAGAGGTACACCATCCTGTTCAACAATGCACTGAATAATGCATATTATCCAGTGCACTGGAAAACAGCGGTGGTGCAACCAATCCCCAAGAGGGGTAAGAACACCTCTAACCCGGCAAATCTCCGGTCGATAAGTCTCCTTCCGAGTATCAGCAAGGTCTTCGAAAAGGTGGTCCATAGGGCCCTGTCTAAATGGGTCGAGGACAATAAAATCATCCCGGATAACCAATTCGGTTTCAGAGCGGGGCATGACACTATTCATGCCGCGTCGAAACTCGTGTCGGATGTGCAATGGAATAAATGCAAGAACCAATGCACGGGTGCCTGTCTGATCGACTTGGAAAAAGCCTTCGACACCGTATGGCTAGAAGGTCTTTATTACAAGCTCAATCGGCTGAGCATAAGTAAACCACTGCTATATATGATTTTTGACATGTTAACAGGTAGAAAGTTCGTAGTGAAAATTGCCAACGTGACTTCTACCCAAACATTTGATATTAACAACGGACTGCAACAGGGTACGGTGAACTCGCCGATCCTTTTCAGCATTTATTTCAGTGATTTGATAGCTTCTCTTCACCATTCAATAGCGTATGCGGACGATTTAATCGCATACAGATCAGGTCCAACGATCGGCGTCATTGTTACTCTCTTGCAGCGTGACTTCGAAAAAATTCAGCAGTATTGTGATGACTGGAAGTTGAAAATCAACTGCCAGAAATCAGAAACTATTTTGTTCAGAACGCCTTTGTCTAGGGCCTCTCGAGACACTAGGAAAAATTGGCGCGGGTTCTTAATTCTTGGACAGGACGGGCGCCCACTGGCGAAACAAAGTGTAGTCAGATACCTTGGGATCTGGCTAGACCAGTATCTATATTTTGATAAACATGTAGATGCTGCTCTGGCAAGGGCCCGAGGCGCTTTTGCTCTGACAAGATGGCTGTTTCATTGCAGTCAACTTGATTCCAGGGTGAAGGTAATCTGCTACATGGCCTTAATCAGGCCCATGGTTGCCTATGGATGTCCCGTCTGGTTCAATGTGAGAGCCAGCTTAATGGAAAGGATTCGGGTGTTTGAGAGACAATGTCTCAGGACTTGTCTCGGGTTACATAGGACACCCGAATCTGATTACACGAAATTTTACCCGAACGAGGTCCTATACAATAGGGCCAGGATTGTACGGGTGGATAACTTCCTGATCAAACTGATTCGAGGCCACGTTGCGAGAGCAATGACTTCGGTCAATAGCCTAATCTCTGGGGCTTACTACCCCAATGATTTATATCACGAGAGAGTGCGCCTTAACGGCTTTGTCCCGCCAGAAGCATTCCTCTATTTAGATAGATGTGGGCTGATCCAGGATAGATTGGCGGTGCCGCTAATCTTCCACGTGGGTCGCAATTCCGTGGAACGGCGATTCCTCTACGGACCCGATGTCGCGCTCAGTGAGCCCGAGCGCCTCAGGTTCTGTAGATCGGTCTCACGCCGGGATCGAGGAGATGTAGTCCGCCAACATCAACGCTTTTGGTGGCTGGGGGGAGCTGCGTCAGTGGACACTTCAAGGGCTTCAGCCTCTTCAAGGCAGGGCTTGCCTAACACCAATGGCAGGCTTACATAGGCTAGTGTAGAGTAGGGTAGGTTAGGGTAGGATAAAACAAAAAAAGAATAAAAACCAAAAAAAAAGTATAAACATATAAAAAATAAAAAATAAAAATTAAAAATATGTATATATATATTGTATATATAAAATATATATAAAGTATATATTTATATATATGTATATATACAATATATACATATTAGTTAAGTTAGAATAAGATATGTTTAGTTAGGTTTAGGTAGGTTTAAGTCTTATATAAATACATATATATAAAATGATCATATGCTAAGTTTTTGAAAAACAAATTTTTCTTAGCTTAAGTTAATCATAATAATGTTAATTGTAAGTTATTTATATATAAGTCGAAAGGCATAGGTTAAAATTATACAGTTTGTTTTAGAGTGTCCGCCTAGGGCCAGTAAGATTCCTAAATTTGTAAGGATAGTTAAGCTAGTTTTAAGCATTTTTGTCTAGGATAAGATAGATCTAAGGAACTATAAATAAAAATGAATTTACATAAACATACATAACAGTATGAAATAATGAAATTTTATTATTATTCCCTTGAAAATCATTTCAGAATTTAAAAGGGCGACAGAAGACACGCGACAACTATCAATGTATATCACTGCTACTAAGTTGTTGTAAGGTTTTGTCAAATATTGTCTTAAGAAGGCTGACATCGCAAGCTAAGGAAATAACTAAACGGAGACTACCAGTGTTGCTTCAGAAAGAGTGAGCAGTTTTTCAATATACGACAGCTCTTAGAAAATAAACTTTATTATCCGGCAATGTCAAAAGCCATATTTATAAAACCATAATAATATCAGTGACCGTTCGCTTAAGATTATTTAAAACAATATCTTAAGGAGAACCTATTGTTAAAAGTGAATGAAGAAAGAGGCGGATAGAGAAAATTACACAATCAAGAAAATGGGGAACTATATTCAGTCCCAAGCTGAAATATTCCGAGTAATAAAATATCGAAGTCTAACATAGGCAGGAAACGTAATGAAGGCTTGACGAAGGATTGTCCACATGGCTCTGAAGTTCCGAATTTCCAATGGCCGAAAATAATGATAATATTAATAAAAAACAATAATTTCTCTCATCAGAAATATTATAAGACTGAGAAAACGAAGCGTTATGTTGTTGTACGTTGTACGTACGTCAGAACTTCTACAATAAAAAATTTAGATATTTCATAGATATAGGAACAGGATCTGTTCGAGAATCTTTTAAAGATTTCGTATTTTTTTCGATGGTAAAATTCTCTGCGGAAAAATATATTGCGTATGTTTTTTTTATACATTTGAAAAAAGCTTGCTTTTAATTTTCTAAGCTCTTGTGAACCGCTAGAGACAGATACGAGAACATATCATCTAATTGTAAGACAATCATATACATACAAGTAATATAATATAGAGGGCGCCATCTCACATGGGTCGATGTAAACTTGGAATTACTTCAACAATTGTCAACCAATTTTCATATGTCATAGTATTTTGGAAATGTCAATGCAGTACAATTTTAAGCATGACTCGCTTCACACCAAAATAACGCGCGGAAACAGTTTCTATGTTCATTAAAAATGAACGCTCGATTGTGCTAACTCAACGTGCGTATCGTGCAAAATATCGTGATCCTGTTGCGCCCAAAAAATACAAAATTCGTCGTTGGGCCTCGAATTTTTTTCAATTTGGTTCTGTGGCATGCCCTCGTGAGCAACCTAGGCCACGCCCGCGGCGTTCAAACTCATCTATTCAGACTGTGAAGGCCAGTGTTCAAGAAGACCCAAGTTTGTCATATTGGCGCCGTTCGCAGCAGTTAGGCCACCATTGGGACCACTTTGCGGAGAATTTCAAAGGATGATCTTCACTTATTTCCATACAAAGTGCAGATAACTCAAAGAATTTTGCCACAAGATGAGCCACGGCGCTTGGCATACGCACAAAATGTCGTTGCATTGATTGATGCTGGACCGGAGTTCTGGCAGCAAATTTTGATGACACTGGGGCACCGAAAATCCTCACATTATTCACGAAGAGCCGCTATATGATCAAAAAGTTACTGTTTGGGCCGGTGTATGCGCTAAAACCATCATTAGACCGTATTTCTTCAAAGTTGGCGATACAGTGGATGGCGATCGATATCCGTGGATGTTGGCCGATTATGTGGTCCCAGAAATGCGTAAATAAGGCTCATTTCACTTTTGGTTTCAACAAGACGGCGCAACATGCCATACTGCGAACAATGAACCTTTTGCGTAAGAAGTTCTCTGGAAGATTGGTGTAAAAAAAGGGCGATATTGACTGGCCTCCGAGACCGCCGGATTTGACTCCTCCAGACTTTTTTTTTTGGGGATACTTGAAAAGCAGGATGTATGCTAACGGTCCGAAGTGTTCGAAAATGTCATGGAGAATGCGCGAAAACGAGCCCATTTTTGCATCAGCAATAAAGGCGGTCATTTAATTGATATTGTTTTCAGAAATCAAATCAAAATAAATTGTAAAGATCTAGATTGAAAGATCTAACATTTTTTGAATTTCAAAAATCGGTAGACAATTGTTGAAGTTATTCGAAATTTACATCGACCCATATGAGATGGCGCACGCTGTAGTAAGTAGTACTGGTAAGTTATGAGCGATTACAGTCCACATCAAAGAAATATTTATTGGCTACAAAACTGCTTTAAGAAAATCATATCCGAAATGGCCTCTAGTCTCTTCTAAAGACAACGATACATCGAACATTTTGGAAAAGTGTATTCCATATTTTATATTTTAATAATCATATGAGCAATCAACGGCAGTAACGTAGAAGTTTATATTTTTTTTTTATCTCATTTCTTCCACATTTTAGTTGTAGAGCAACCAATCGACGCAAAGTACATTTCACATTACTTTTCTTGTGGGAGAGAGACAATGTTTGTTTAGTGAATTGATTTTAAGAAAATAGAGTGGGGTATTCTAAGTTTATAAATAAAATATATAAATTCAGCGTAATCATATCCGAATTTAGCCAGTTTAAAGCAACTTAGCTTAGCAGGATCCGTTGAATGTAAAAGCTGCAGAAGAAATTATAGAGAGTCTGCACTGTTATGCACAGGATAAGAAACTACACGAAGATTTTCAGCGACTTTGCTTTTGGATATTGAGCGTGTATTTACTTGAGGTATTACTTTTTTAATGTAGTTACTAGCACTAGAACTTCCTCTTAGATGGTGTTACAGCTCATGACGAGCCAGAGCCAAGCTTCTCTCATTCACTTATGTTGTGTGCGCTTGGTTTTTCCCCACAAGTGAGCAGGACTCACAGTTAAATGCCGATTTTGAACGGCGAGAGCCGTGTAGCTCATTCAAGGCGAGTGTACTGCGGAGGGTTTTGCCAGTACCCCACCGAGGAGAACACCCGAGAAATTAACATTCGATCCGAATTGGCTCATCGCGCGTCAGCGGCGGACACAACGCCCACTGCGCCACGGTGCTCTCTAGAACTATCACTGGATTTTTAAATTACTATTCCTTATCATATTAAAATTTGGTTTAAATTCATGCATGCAATTTAAAAAAAAAAACAAATCGAATTAAATTTTGTGAGCTTCTAGATATTATTATTAATAATCGCACATACATATATACATATATTACTATTCCATAACTAATCGGAGTCGAACCGGATGTATCCGTGCAGCAATTATTACAAAATAGTAGTTTGCTATTTACAATGAAAAATATTTAAATTGGAAGCTAAGAGTTTTTTATATCTATTGAATGCTGCGGACAACTCTTGAATTTTTATTTAAATGTTTGCCCCTAAGAGCTGCACCATTCACGGTAGGATTACAAATTTTGAGAGTTAGACCGAGTTACGCTAAGACACTCGTCAAATTTTTCATTCACTTTTCAGTCTCTGTTTAACCATCTAGGCTCGCCGCATTTTATGTATTAAATAAACCCTCAATTCTATTTTCCTGCGAACCTTATCAGGTATTTACTTTGCAATTATGTGTAGAATGCAATTGGCCTGGAGTCAATATCGTTATTAGTGCCCAAGATAGGTACAGAAGGCATAATAAAGCCCACATATCTGTGGTTTATTTTACTAAGAACGGCATTGTCTATCCCTTCCCCTATTTATATAGTCTAAGCTGGTTCGTTTGCCAATAAATTGCAAAATTTAAAGATAAAAAACGTAGCTATTTTGTTTTACTTTATTTCCTCTATTCTCTTATTCTCTTATTTTATTTATCCTATTTTCTCCATTTACTCTAACACAACGATTGGACAAAAATCTTTGAATAATTTGACATAAATATAGGGAGAGGTTAAAATGTATAACCTTATAAATAAGGCCACGATGCCACACGGTATCAAACACCTTTTCAATATCAATAGTAGTAACATCTCGGTCGGTTTGCCAACTGCAGGGCTACTTTTGATTACTTTACATATTCTTAGAAATTGATGAGATGTGGTAAAACCAAATTGCTCAATCGAAAGAATTCCTTTCTCATCAATTTCTTTCAAGATTCTTTTATAGATTTTACGTATGCTACTTAATAGACTGATTGCCCTATAGCTTTCAAGTTTATCAGAAGGGTTCCTGCTTTAGGGATAGGAATTACCTTGACTTCTTTCAAACACCTGGGAAATAAAGCAGTTTAAGACACTTAATTCCCAATTTTGGTACTTTTTTAATAAAGCATATAGCGTCTGCTCTCGATACATAGACAAAAGACGGTGCCTCAGTTAGACTGTTTGTACATATGTATTTTGTATTTTGTTTTCATTGAATAATAGCTATATATCTATTATAATACTCAAAAGGAATTTTTAATAATTATTGAAACATAAACAAAAATAGTGACAAGTAAAATATAAAAAATAATTTTCAATTTTTTTTAATCTTTTTCTATAATTGCTGACAAATAGCATAGAGCACTGCCACCAGTGTCAGTCTGTTGTGCCTGCTAGCCAATTAGACGAACCTGAGGATATTCCTCGTAGGAGCTAAGGTGATCCTGTCAGGAGTCATGATTTCTCTGAGGAGGATACGCTTCCTAAGACGGCAGAGGGAAGCACACTCGCATAGTATGTGCTCTGCAGTTCCCCGTCCTTTAGACAGAGGCGACACTCGTTTTCAGACGAGAGATTAATTTTGGTTAGATGATAGATCAGACTACAGTGTCCCGAGAGGTAGCTGACAAGTCTCCACTATTATATTTGAGAATATTGATAGAGTGTTTGTTCAGGGGCCATTTGAATATCTTCGATAGTCGAAATCTTTGAACGTTTTTCCAAAAGTGCCAGTTTTGCGATTTTTCCCACTTGTCTTAGAGAAAATTAATCTCCGACTTCTGGATTCCGTAGAAAGATTCGGCACTTATGTACCTTTCGCTGGAACTTCTCCTATCGAGTCCGTCGGCGATTTCGTTGCCTTTTATGCCCTTGTGACCTGGCACCCACCAGAGTTTGACCTTATTTTTTTTGCCTAGGTCTTACAGGGCATCGTGGCATGTCTTGATGGATTTTGAACGCTTTGGGCGCTACCTAGCTGTCTGAGAGTTTATTAATGATTAAGCCAGCCTCTAAGTTTAGGTTGACGCACGTCAGAATGAAGTATTGGATCGGATTGGAAGACACTAGGAATAGTTCTCAGGGCCTTTTGTCTTTTTCGATTTGGTCCAAAGATGCCAGCGCCAACACCGGAATCCATCTTGGAGTAACTATGTACCACCTGAAGCCTTTGACATTTAGCAAGGGATCGATTTTCCTGTTTTGGGATCAATATCTCAAATCTTTTGTCAAAGGTGGATGTGTGTGGTAATGTAAAATCCAGCTCAGGAAGGTTTTGTAGTGTGGACAAGTGACCCAATGGTCTACATGACCGGTCCGTTTCCGAGCGGAGGAGTCTGATTAATCTACGTATAGCCATTTTTTTAATAAAGAGGTGCAGTGCAGTAATTCCGATGAGTGCCTCTTGGCAAGTTGGCATGGCGCCTGTAATACCGAAACATGCTAGCCTCTGAAGGCATTGAAGTTTAACTGTAGGTATTGGGGTATTCTGTTCAACAGCAGACTCATAAGTGATGATAGGTCTTACTATCGCGGTATATAACCAGTGAATTACCTTAGGTTTCAATCCACAACTTTTACTTTTACTTTTACCGTAGGTACGTTGACAGGCCCTTGCAGGTTTGCTTTTGATCTTAGAGATCCAGTTAAGTTTGTAATCAAGGTCGATACCTAAATACTTGACTTCTTCGGAAAATCCAATGTTTGTACTGTTTAGGGAGGGTCTTATTTGGGTTTATCGATAAGCCCTCTCTGCTACACCGGTCAGAGATAAATTGAAGGGCAAGTTGCACGCGTTCACAGGCAGACATTTCGCTTTTATCTGTAACAAAAACGGCCAGGTCATCAGTGTATTCGATGACAAAAAAAAGGATCACTCGTGTGCCAAAAAAATTAATATTAGCATGTGATCATATTGTGAGCATGATCTGTCCAAATGATATGCAGGGATTCCGCCCTTCAAAAATAATGATATTGATGTTGAAAATAAAATGTCATCAAAGACAAATATCCACGGTTTGTAGGTTCCGCTAGGCATTTGGTGGCATTAGCAAAGTTTCGTTTGTTATGAGCTGATGATCCTATTGTTTATGAAAATCGTCGATCAAATTCTGCTTAATCAGTGAAAATCTATTCAAAATGCTAAAATGGGAAAGCCTTACCCACCCATCATATTAACCATATATTGCTCTTGTTCAGTTTGATGGCAATATTTCCGTGGAGTTGTCCTTTTTTTTCCGGTGAAGATTACAACATAGTTTATAATGGCAATTGACTTTAATAATAATATGTACATATACAAGACAAAAGGAATCTGCGGAACGCTAGCGGCTTACGTGCTTACGTGCTTACGATTGTGCAAATGTATTTCTGCATTTTTTTTTTATTATTTCAACGATATTATTATAGAGATTAATAGGTTAACATTTTCGAAAAATTTAACCCCTTACAATAACTTCTAAATTAAGTTCAATTCTTAATAAAGTGGCAAACCTCTCTTTGATAAACTTAAATTGAAGTTGATTTCAGGGAGAACTCAAAACAAAGGCCTAGTGGAGAAAGTACTTCCAGATTTTGTATTCTCGTGTTTTTTTACACAATTACATATCAACATTAGCACAGGTACTTGGCGACCGTCTGATCAATCAAAGGTGTGATCGATTTATAGTATTGTGTTCCCACATTCCAGAAATCCGTACCTCCAGAGCAGCAAACGGGATGCCCGATTAAAGCAAGGAGACGAATGTGCAAATTATTAACACAGCGAAGTCGAGTAAGATCAACAACATTTAGCTTGAAAAGCTGCATACGTTATTAAGTCATCAATGGAATATTACGCTTTATATGACTGGGGACTCTGACAAGTTGATCTGAGTGAAAACGTCAAAGACATCCCTCCACTTGAAAAACACGAGGTTAAAATGATAAAATTCATGCTAAAGTCGGATACAGGTGCTAGCAACAATCCGGTCTAAGATGGTCAAAAGAGCGGGAATAGTACAATACATGTAGGTTTCTGGGGGTGAATTTCCATGTATAAAAGTAAATAAGTTATGGTGCCGGTATACCTTCTAGAGACGAACGTCTTTACCATTGTGGTAATGTCTATTCTACATGACTTCAGAATCATGACATCTTTCCTCAGACCCAAAGTAAGTTTGAAATATTAAATAAAAAATGTCTCAATGATTCAATTCAAATAAAAAATAGAAGCTGCTAAGCTTTAACCCTTTTGAATATCTAAGGTTGATAGTCATCTTCCAAAATTACATCATTCCAACAACAGGAAGTACGCGGAACCTTTTTAAATACTTGACAGTTCAATATTAAACCAATACCATTATCGTCTATTATCATCCTATACTGTTACCATTTCCACCATTTTAAGATCCTTTTTTTTAAATATCATATACATAAGTTAACAATGCAAAGACGCCTACTTCCGGTCATAAAGCTATCTGTCGAAAATAAAATACAAAGAACCACCCTCGTTTAAAGGAAAGGCCGCCATTTTCTGTACTATTCGGCAGATAAAAAGCCAAAAGGTACTTGCAACAACAAAAAAAAGGAAATAAGTTGTAACCTAAAATGCCTATCAAGTCGGGCAATTCGAGTAGTAGACCCTCCCCATCTTGTACCATCCTCAAGCACATGCCCATAAATTTGATTGCCCCTTCAGTCGTATGTTTATATCACGGCTTCCTTATCTTAAGTCGGAACAATTTCCACATTTGCATTCATTGCCCGTTGGCATGCCACAAGGCAATTACGCGGACTAATTTCCCAAATGTCCGGGTGGGCATTGACGTGCGGAGCAGACAGAGAACGTAGCGGAATGGTGACACTGCCTTCAAAACGCTACAGCTAAAGTCAATTGCCGGCACGTGAACTAGTTAGGAACCAGTATCGCGGAATCACCCGTGAGACATTGCCATCGCGCCATCGTCATTTGTTCGAGGTGTAGTCGCCCATGTTATTTTGTTTCCACCTTTTTTCCTGCCCGCTGCTACCCCGCCATTTGATTGCCTTCCCAATTAAGTTTTAGCCATTTAATTATTCTAATTTGCTTTGTTATCCTGTCGCAAGGCAGTGAAATACAACAATGGTGCGGCATCCGTTACCGCAACTATCCACTAACCAACTATAGCGTTGAATGGTGAACTTAACGAAATGAAAATTTCCAAACATGAATTTTGTCGGCCGCACCTTCACAGCAACGGTGATGTTCTGCTAAATGAGTTTGTCATTCACACGCTGTTGTTTGTCTATGAATTTTCAGCGTGCGGATTGGGACGCCATGGAACACCCAAACCACCCAGCACCCATGCCGAACACATATGTACGTACGCTCGCAATGCCCACAGCGGCAGTTATGGTTATCTGGGCGAATATTGTTAATGGTTGTGATGTGGCGATACCGACATTCAAGCGTCCGCGCGCACATGCATACCCAGAATTCGTCCTGTGACACCGCAAAAAGGATACATAATATAATAACGACAGAAGTCGGTAATTTGTTTTATTCGTATTTTATTTGCGTAATGAAAATTTTTTGAATTTGATTAACGACCTCCGTGGGGGAGTTCGGGATGTGTCTCGGTCGATTTGTGGATGTCCTTGACGTTGGATTATTAATTCCTTTTTTTTTTTTTGTCGAGTGAGTGAGAGAATGTGTGGTGCTTTCGGGGAGTGGATTTTAATGGGTTTATTAGGCTTAAAAGAGACGAACTTTAGCCGGAATGAATGTGGAATAAAATTAATTGAATTTCTGAAATGTTAGGTTCGTTAAGCTGACAATTTATGGAAGGCAATAACGTGAAATTTATTTTAAGCTTAAGAAGGGAATTAATGTAATTATTAACCTTTTTTTGGGCTCTTGGATGAAATTGGCTTGTGACACGCATGATGATATGTCGTTTGGAATGAATTACATGCTCCACAGTCAATAAAAACTGAATAGTTGATTTTTAAGATATGCAGACTTTTAAAAAAGTTGGATGGTTATGGTTTTTGTATTAAAAGTTATAGGTCATTCTCTCACTATTAGAAATTTACAGAAGCTGCTACATCACTCAATGCCAAGTTAAAATATAAGGGAGGCTTAGGTATTATGTCTTAGGCATCAATTTCCAACAAAATTATGAAAAAAAAATTTCCAAAATGTTTTTATTTAACTTCTGGCTGATCACCACTGTATCCAATTTATCGGAAGTAATACCTGATTGTCCCTTTTTTTCTCTTTCCGCTCCTAAGACTCAAGATGTACTACACTTTCTTTGTACTACAACTTACACAATCAAAAGAAAAGTTACTTTTAGAAAATAACCAATCGATGTTAGATTTGATGTTAAATATTATTTCTGAGCTCCTCTGAAGTCATTGGCTTGTTGACATAAACAAAAGACTTGACGGAACCCCATGAAAAGAAATTCAACTGAGTTAAATCGCATCGTGGTCCTTCCGAAATTTTCTTTCAATACATCAAATGCCTAATTTCCTTTTTAGTCTTAAGTTCATTATTATTTATATTTTTTAGAACAAACTCACCCTAGACAAAAATGCTTAAAACTAGCATAAATAACATACTCGTGTCATTAACGATTTCGTTGTCAGGAACTCTTTTTAAGAAAAAAAAACAACACCGATAGGACTTATTAATTTATTTCAAAAGAAAACAAGAAAACGATGAAAATTGGACTTCCGTAGACAGCGCTATCGACCGTTCGTTTCGGTTGCCGTTTTTTCTGCCTGGCGTCGTTTCAATCTTCTTTGACAGCGCTCTTTGGGGCGCGTTCAGGCTGTCCCGCGGGATGAGTGCATTCAGTTGACAGCTCGGCCCTTCCTGACATGGAGTCGTCTCTGACTCCCAAACCAACTTCGTCCAACCAACCTTCGTCATCGTCGTCACCAAGCTCTGGTCCTAGCAGACACCACGGCTTCGTTTTGTCGCTCGTCATCACCGTTGAAGACCTTCGTTGCTGGCGACCATTCTCGATTCCACCCAATACATACCGATCCTGTCGGAGGCACTTCTCAACAACGTACGGTCCTTTATATTTCGGGTCCAACTTATGGGATTCACCGGTGGGCGAAGGAACACTCTCCACCACCACGAGATCTCCCTCGTTATACGTTGTAGGCTTCTTATGCTTAGCGTCGAACCTCAATTTCCACCTCTCCTTCTCTTCGCGAATTCTTCGAGATACATCCGCTCGTCGCTGCTGCATATCGACCGGCTCAACATCAACTACGTCGTCCTGAATAGCATTCAAAAAGTGGTTAACACCGATATCCTTCAGCTTGAAATCGAAGATTATTTCATTCGGACTGTATCCCGTGGTTGAATTCCGCTGCGTATTGATCGACCATTGCAATTGTCTTAGTCCTAGATCCCAGTTACTTTGATTATCGCTCGATGTTCGAAGATACTGCAGAATGCTTTGGTTGAGCCTCTCAATTTGACCATTGGCTCTCGGCGTTCGCACGGCAGTTCGTATGTGTCGAATCTCATTGTCGCTACAAAAAGTTTCAAATTCCTTCGCCGTAAAGGCGGTTCCTCGATCGCTAATTATGACATCCGGTAACCCAAAGTAAGCTGTGAGATCATTCAGCATTTCAATGACTGGCTTCGCTTTCGTGTCTCTTACTGCTTTGACTACCACGTACTTGCTAAAAGCGTCAGCAACTCCAATGATGTATGCTTTACTTATTTATTTATTTATTTATTTATTTATTTATTTATTTATTTATTTAGTCAATAAAGTACATAGACTTTCTTAGACCTATAATATATAATATATAATAAATACAATAACTTTGAGCTAACAATTATGTCTGGAAATGGTTAATTAAATTAGCTTTAATGGATGGTATCGACATATTAAAGTCGATTGACGACGCGCATTCATTATATAATAACAGCAAGCCATTTAAAGACGAGGACTGGCCGTAGTTAGTATGATAGTGGGTTATGGAGAAAAATCGATTGATACGAAAGTTGACAGATGGAACCTTAATATTCAAGAGACCCAATATTTCAGGACAGTCTATCTCACCAATAAGGATTCTGTGTAAAAAAATTATTCTTGACACCTTTCTCCTCGTTTCGAGTAAATCGAGCCTAATAAGTTTCAATCGATCTTGATATGGAGGCAAATTATTAAAATTTGACCAAGGAAGTCGCCTGAGAGAAAACCTTAAAAATCGTTTTTGTATCGATTCTAATCTCGCAATATGAATGTGGTAGTAGGGATACCAAACGATGGATGCATACTCAAGCAGAGATCGTCGACTTCGTGGAAATGGACCCAAGTGATCAACATGAATGGTCCTGAATGGGATAGGAGTTACGTCGACGACGTGCATTCTCCCTTCAACTGCCCCTGGCGCCCTTTTGTGATAGCAACACTCGATGCATGCGGATATGTATGATTTGACGAAATTCCGCATTCGCCTGAACCACAAGTTCTCTTGAATTCGCTGCAGAACCTTCTCCACACCAAAATGACCCATGTCGTCGTGAAAGTATTTTACGATTCGCCACCGTACAGCCGATGGAACAACTAATTTTAACCTTTCGTTCTCTTTCCGGAATAATCGACTATCCTTTAAACAGAATTGTTGTCGCAGCTGCGGACTTCCTACGTTTTCTCCGTGCTCCTTTAGTGCCTCTATGATAGAAGCCAGTCTCGGATCTTGCTGTTGCATACTGGCGATCCAATCACTCTGGGAGATCGTAACTCTCATCACAAGAGCAGCAGCGGTATCGATTTCCCTCGCAACCTCGACGGGCGTACGGCTTAGCGCATCAACGTGCGCCATTCGATTGGCGCTTCGGTGAACCACGGTAAAATCATACTCCTGCAGACGCAGCCACCATCTAGCCACGCGAGGAATGAGCGAAGATGTTGCCTTAATAGCACTTACGGCAGAGCAGTCCGTAAAAACCGAAAATTTTCTTCCAAGCAGGTACATCCTGAAGCGTTCCAAACTCTCAACTACTGCGAGCACTTCTAGTTCGTAGCTCGAATATTTTGACTCAGCGGGCGTGCATGCTCGACTGTAGTAAAAAACGGGTTTACGTTCAGCGGAATCACTTACCGCTTGAAATAATATTCCAGCTAATCCATATGAGCTGGCGTCTGTGTGCACTTCGTGGATCTTTCGTGGATCGTAAACTTGTAGAATCGGCTCACTGCACAGCATTTCCTTAAGTCGTCGAAATGCTTGCGCCTGCTCGACTTCCCAACGGAACGGAGATCCGATTTTCTCTTTCTTTAGCATTGACGTCAGTGGTTTGGCGATAATCGCGAAATCTTGAACGAATTTTCGAAAGTAGCTCACCATACCCAAAAATCTTCTCAACTCGGTGACGTTGGTGGGTTGGGAAAAATCTTCGATGGCAATTGTCTTCTCATGGCTAGGCTTGATTCCGTCCTTCGTCAGTCGATGTCCCAGGAAAGTGATTTCGGTTGCCAAGAACACACATTTGCTAATGCGGAGCGTTAAGCCAGCGTCTTTTAGCCGCTGTAGGAAATCCTTCAGGCTACTGAGTCCCTCCTCCACGCTGCAGCTGGGGATGATGATTTCGTCGACGTAACTGAATGCTCTCCCCTTCATCGGTCTAACAAGCTTGGAGATCGCTTCGTAAAACGTGCTTGGTGCGTTAACTAGGCCAAATGGCATCCGATTAAACTCGTATCGACCCGAATGTGTGATGAAGGCGGTGTAATGCCGGCAGTCTTCGTTGATTGGGATTTGATAATAGCCCGACATAAGATCCAATATTGTGAAATAACTCTTTCCTGCGGTCATCGAGAGAATTTCTTCCACCGTTGGCATTGGATACGGCTTCTTAAAAGTGATGGCATTGAGCGAGCGGAAGTCAACACACATGCGGTCTTCCCCTGAAGATTTCTTCACCAGAACAACAGGTGATGAATACGCAGACGAGCTGGTCCGAATTACATCATGCTTCAGCAATTCTTCAATGACATTGTCGATTATCTCCCTTTTCGCAAAAGGCACACGATACGGTTTCTTTTCTATCGGTATATCGGACGTGAGCGTAATGTTCATTGTGGTTGTGTTACATAAACCTAGGCGCTCGAGTGTCTCACCAAAACACGTAGAGAACTCATTAATTATTTCGTATAGCTTCTCCTTCCCGTCTGGCGACAATCCTTCCCCTGTCCGTATTTTCTTTTCTGTAAATTCCTCGAGGCGGCAGTTTTTTTTTTCGATGATAAGACGCCTATTGTCTTTGCAAAGGATGTCGTTTCCGAGGAAGAGAGGATACGGCATCAACTCATCTTGAACGATCAAGAAGCAGTGAGCTGCCTCCTCCATTTGGTCTATATGTATTTGTGCGACAACACAACTGTTTCCACACCACTTTCCGCCAGCGAATCCATTTAATGTGAATGGGTCGTGTGGTTGGATTTCTCCTATATCTCGTGCCAGCGAATACCGTATGAGTGAGCGATCGCTGCCTGGGTCGATGAATGCCTGTACCGTATGGTTGTTTATCGTCACAACCTTCGTTCGGTTACTGTGGGTATCGTTTTCGTTCGAAATCTTTAGGACGTTGTTCTTTGCACTCGACGTTTGACCTCTTTCGGGACAGCTGATCTCTGAATGGGTTGTTCTCCGACAAATATTGCACCGCGGTTTCTTTTGTGGCTTCGAGCAGTTAAGAGATATGTGCCCGGCTTCGGAGCAGTTGTAGCATGTAACTGGGGATGACGACTGTCTGGTTGAGATGGTGGGCTGGCTGCCTGCTGCGGTATTTGTTCTTAGTGGACCGTTGTGTATGCGTTCGATCTGCGGAGTGATTTTTTGTACTCTGCTGACTGATCCTGTTGGACGATTAGCAAAGAATCGTTCAATGCTGTTGCGCATTTCATTTAATTCCGTGAAGTACGTGGCTGCCAGTGCTGTTTGTATTTCGCTGTGATTGATTCCACAACGAATATACTTGATGATAGCTGCATCGCTCAATTGATGTTTCTGTCCAAGCGCCCGCATGCGATAGAAGTAGTCGATGACGTTTTCGCCTTGCTTGCGTGTGCTCAAAGACAATTTAAAATGGATGTCTGCTTCGTTTTCGTTTTTACCGAAGTCTGATACAAGTCGTCGGGAGAATTCTTGCCAGGACTGTATTTCGCCTAACAACGAATCTGACCACTGCTTCGCTGGGCCTCGCATTTTCGTTTGTGCGACGTATAGTACGGTTTTTTCGTTCCATGCGTACAATTGGATTAGGGTGTTAATGCGATCAACATACTGTTCTGCTGTTGGAGAGAGCTCCTCCGACGGATGGTATTCCGGAATGAGATTTTGTATCTCCATTGCGGTTGTGGAAGGTGGCGTTGACGTTGGCATGAAGGTTGACGTTGACGGTGACGATGGACTTGCGTGTGTTGCATTTTCCGTGGTAGCTGTTGGTGACGACGTGAACCTGTTGGAATTAAAAGTTGTTAAAAGAGTAGCAAACTGTTGAGTCAAATTCTCCACCGCTCTTGTCAGCTGTTGCATGTTTTGATCGTTGCTGTTCACTTCTTCGTAACTGTCCTCAATATTTCTTAATTCGTTGGCGTCGATTTCGTCCGATTTGGTGTGTTCAAATATGCGTGCTAACAATTCCGCTTTGCGACCGCGTGTTGGTAAATTGTTCGCTTCGAGTATAGCCTTTAATTGTCTCACTAAGAGAGTGTCGAGCTTGATGAGTGACATGTTCGGATTTTTGTTCAGGTATATATCCCACTTCTGAACTGTCATTAACGATTTCGTTGTCAGGAACTCTTTTTAAGAAAAAAAAACAACACCGATAGGACTTATTAATTTATTTCAAAAGAAAACAAGAAAACGATGAAAATTGGACTTCCGTAGACAGCGCTATCGACCGTTCGTTTCGGTTGCCGTTTTTTCTGCCTGGCGTCGTTTCAATCTTCTTTGACAGCGCTCTTTGGGGCGCGTTCAGGCTGTCCCGCGGGATGAGTGCATTCAGTTGACACTCGTAACTAGCTTAAATACCTTGCAGGCCCTATACGGACACTCTTCTTGCCTTTTGGCCTTCCAATTAATTTATATCAATGTGGGTTGATACAAATTCCGCTCTACAAAATTCAAACTCGATCAGCCCAAATTGATCCAAATAAAGGAATGCCCAAATAAAACAAAGCCGCTAAGGGGCACTTTCTCGGTACGTATAGTTGAGATAGTAAGCTCCGGAAATCAAGTCATTTCCCTGACAACGTGATCTCGAATTAGCCTAATCAGAAGATTGACCACACGTTAAATCCTAAACGTATTGTACAGGGCCTCGTTGAGGTAAGGGTTTTCGGGTTTTCTATGTTATCTGAAACAAGTCCTCAGAAATGGTTTCTTAAACACCCGAATTCTTTCCATCATGGGCCTGATTAAGATCAGTGAAACAGATTAGCTTTACTCTGGAAAAAAATTGGCTACTATGAAACACCCATCTTCTCAGAGCGGAGGGAAAGAATCCCGGGCTTTTGTGAGAGCTGGATACTGGTTTAGCTATACCATAAGCTCACTTTAACATTTTGTTTTGCCAGTGGACGCCTAGTAATTGAGATCCTGCGCTAATGAAACCCTAGACAAAGGTGTTCTGAATAAAATTGTTTCTGATTTCACCACAACACTGCTGAAATTTTTCATGCGGCACATATTTCAGGCGGTCATGTTGCAAGAGAATGACAAACTTTGTGGTGGATAACTCGACGATCGACTTGATCACGATTAAATTGTCCGTATACGCTGTTTAATGGTGAAGAGAAGCTATTAAATCACTGAGGTAAATGCTAAAAGGATCGGCGAGTTTACCTAAATCTGTTGCAGACCATTGTTACTATTAAATGTCTGGGTAGAAGTCACTTTGGAATTTTCACAATGAACATTCTTTCGTTTTCGATATCTGGAATGATTTGATTGTCCTTAATCTATTTAGACATGGCTCTAAGATCATCTTCTCGAAAACCTTGCTGATACTTTGAAGGAGACCTATCGACTGGGGATTTGCGGGTAAGACTACACTTGCTCCACCGCTGTCATCCAAAGCACTGAATAATATACATTGTACAGTGAATTCTTGAACACGATAGTGTACATCTCTACAGTCACTGGTGGAAGCTGCCTGAACATATCAATTGATTGATTAGCTATTTGACATTGCTGGAACGATATATCACTGACCTCAAATGCAACCAACTCTGCCCAAAAATAGTGTCGCAACATGATACGATAGGGAACTCCATGGACAGTAACATTCATCCCCTTCGGCATGACATCCCGCCAATAACACACATTTTGCTTGACAGCGTCAGTGAGCCGAAAATTAGTTTCATTGCAGAAAATGATTTTTCCATGAAATTCAAGGTATTCTTAAAATTTTTGCAAAGCGCAATCGGAGGATTTCGATTCTTGGGCTAATTTGATCTGGCAATTCGTCAGAGTATTAACTGCGACTGGCGCAAGATCGACTGATTTGTTTCGTTCCAATGCGATAGCAATATTTTCGGTACTGCGTGCGTTTTCTCATTGCCATGGGAGTGATATCGGTTTAAGTGATGTGTGATAATTGACAATCACATTTTGAATACTACTACTAACTATCATTTTAATATGTTTTGTGCGTTTTATGTGATTCTTCATCTTGATCGTTGAATTCTTTTTAAGGGAAGGTGAAGAGGTCAGTGAATTTCTTTGGAATTCTCAGGAAGAACTTGAGGATCGGCTAAATATTCTCAAGCTGTATATGTAAGCAGGAATAATTTCGCCGTTCACACTGTTCAAATTATGCTCAGTACCAACCGCAATTATATTTTTAAATTCACGAAAAACCTCCCAAACTTTGTTAATTTGCTTGAACTTGCTTGCTTTTTAATCCTTCACGATAATCTTTGCTAAATATCTTTTTCCTACTCTCTATATTTGTTGTAGGTTGCAGAGGTAGAACCTACGTTAATATTATGAAGCCACGTGAAAACTAACATACATTGAGCGACCTAATTAATCTACGCGCTTTTAAAATTGCTTTACTACGCAGTAAAACTTAAAATAATTTTTACGAAAAAAACAACAAACTGAATCTTATAAGGCGTTAAGGATTGACAATTTTCCTTTTATCTTACACTAACAATTTAAACAACAAAATTTATCGATCGACTTGTTTCTTAGTTATCAACTGAAGCATGTAGGCATCAATACATTGTTGATTCCCTACTATCTGTAACCTTTTAGACATCGATGAAACTAGCTTCTGTAATAAATTTAGCTGAGAGCTGGTTTCATTTATCCAGCAAAACCCTTTTAAGAGCGTTTTTAAAGTGATGGTGTGCTTATGTGTTGTTTTTTGATGAAGGCTCAAAGATGCTCAATTCAGGACTTTAGTCAGGACTTTGGGCGAGTTCCGGAACATCATCCAGCAACCATTCTTTGATCATTCGATATGTACAACTGGGGTCGTTTTCTTCTTGGAATATCCAATGTGGCCCCAAGTCTAATTTGCTGACTGATTGACGAAAATTTGCCTTGAGGTCCGTTCTCTTGTCGTTAAGTTTCACATATCAGACGAAGCCATCTGGTGTTCTTCAGATCCCCATCTGTTCCTTTTTATATCCATAATTATAGCTGTAGAAAGCTACATTCAACACCATCAAACCAATCCAATTCGCAACAGATAGATCACCCCATAGTATCCCCGAGAATTCGTACATTGAGGAACACTCCCTTATAAATACAAATAATAGGCTACGATTTTACAACCCAGTTACATTTAATAAATAAGGTTCGTTCGAGTTAGTTCTTCTTTATAATTAAGTAAATCTAAATCCCCTAAAAATCGAACTAGCCCTCTTTTCTAGAATCAAATCTGCATCAAATAACTTTTACCCTAAAGTGAATTGAAACCCTGACAATATCAGAATCCTGGGTATTATTCTAGACTTCGACCTAAACTGAAAAATAAGCATTAACCAACCACGCAGGGTCTATTACTTCTGTTGCACAGTGTTCAGTAAAAAATTGGGCCTCAACGAATATGACCTTTGAATATATTTCTTTTTGTCTACCCTAAGCATACAGCTCAACATCAAATGTCACGAAAAAGCCAAGCTTGTATTGGGATTACAGGGGCAATAAGGTTCTGATCATGTCAGGCACTGAATACAATCTTAAACATTTTCTCTATTGGTATTGAGGTAATGCAATCACACTGAAAAAAAACTACGAACTGGCTAGAATAGTCCGACAGTTAAGGAATTCTAGGCTTCATACACTAAAAAAGTTGAAAAAGTCTGACAAGTGCTCTTAATTTCAATTCAAGAGGAAGTATCTTCATTTCATTAAGTTCTTTAAAACGAAAACCCTGCCGACACTGGCTCTGATCAGAGCCCTGATTTGGACCCTATAGGTCAACTCTGGAAGTGCAAAACTAACAACGCACAATATTTTTAACAAAATACAACTAAAAAAATTCTACATAAGGAATTACATAATATTAACTCTGATTATACTAAATTTGATTAGTCAATTCTTTGTCCCATGGACTTCAGTCTGTACTCAAAACGAAAGGGTTTCCAATAAAATATTAATAAGTATGTTTTCAGGTATTTTTCTATTATTGTTGTTATTTTTTGTGCAAGTGTACCCACACTTTTCTGGAAGCAATTTTCAAAGTTTCAAGAATATAATAGATTTTTTTTATACGAGTAAAATTTACAAATTTGGAGAATATCCTTTGAGCTGTAAATCAAGTAATTGAAAAATATAAGAAGCGTATACTTTTTTTCACGTCTCTAGATTTTTTGCTGTATCTAGATTTTGCAGCACTGTAAGTTTGGTACAGGGATGAAATCTAATTCAACTTATTTTCAAACACTAACTTCAAATTTTAATTGGTATTGATAGTACGGATATCAAGAGCGTCGCTTCGTTTTTAACATACCTGTGGTTTTTGGAGAGCCTGAGACATTTTATTTTACGAAAAGAATACTACAGCCTGTCACAAGTTAAAACCTATTTATATATCAACCGTAATTCGACAAATTTACAATACTTTATATTTATATTACTTACTTTTTTACTTATCATAAGCATAAGCATAACTTTTTTACCAAGAAAACAGCGCATCAAATTTTTGTTGATTTAGAAATAAATGACATCAAAATCTTTCTTTCTCATTTTTATTGTAAATGATACGTTATACCACAATTCAAGACATTATGAAGTCTCTTAGTTAGATAATAAAAAAGGAACTTATAGTTTTAGCGCCACCTTTTCCATCATGCTTTACTATTCTACTCATTTTTGTTCCAATTTCTTAATATTAGTTAATATCCAGGCTCAACTTGATCGCCCAATATATACCATTTAACATAGGTCCAGGCTTGATGCCGACCAATCCAGAATATTAATATTTTACTATCTATCCAACCCATAGTGTAACGAGCAGACAAATCATTTACGCTTTCACACACATTCTCATTTATTCCAAAAAAAAATTCCAACTATCACTTGCTTATTACTAACAAATCAGAAACAATGTTGATTCATTTACTTTGCGAATAAGTATATTTTATTTAATTTAAGCAGTCTGAACTCAGTTAAAAGTGTAATAAGCCAACTATTGGAGGTCTTAATGTATTTTTGACAAATTCCTCCACAAGCGATTTGTGATCGAATTTTATACGGCCACAGAGCTCTTAGCAGGGTTTACATTAAACGATAATTTTTTGACGACCGACTGTTCAATGTGACTGGTCGTTACGCAAACCATCCAATTTGTAATACAGTTTTTATTTTTTGAGCTTTCGGCCTTACTTGACGGACATATGTATTGATCAATGTAAACGTTTGTCATTAAACTTCTAAGCATTTTTCATTAGTTTGTGGTTTTCCCTCTTTTTCCCGGCTTCCAATGTCTTGCTGACAAGTCGAAAACAAAATACGCGACCTGATCGAAGTTTTTATTGCAAATAAAATCTCATAAAGCATTATTTGACTGAGATGTGAACATCGACATTGGCTGCAGCTGAGAATATAATAGTTGTTAATTTGAATTTGACGGTAGGTGGAAAATACGATAAATAGTTAGACAAATAATTGAATAATTAAATATTTCTTTGTAATTTAAATTACGAATGTGCATTAAAAATAATAAAAAGTATGTATTTCGCCTGGTAAAAATAGTAGTGCTGGTTTGGATGATTTCTAATTTTCTTATACTCGTATTTTAGAATCGAAAAGTTCAGAAAGTTTCTGAAATTTAAATATTTATTTTACACCTTTTTTTGTTATTCCAATCAATTCCTGCGGCCATCTCAAAATAGCTATGTATTTGAATTCTAAAGGAGTTTTATGATCAGCTTATTTAGAGTCAACAATTGGTGACAGTCACATATGATTTCAAATATGACCAAATACCCTTATTATACATACAGTGTCGGACAAAACAATAGTATCCAATGGCACTTGGTTACATGTTGTCAAATAAAATTGCTAAAATTTAATAGATTTAAATGAATTTTATTTCTGTAACACAGATTAACAATATATCTTAAAATACTGGAATACAAATGATGCAACATAAACATAAAAACAGAGTAATTCAATGAACACAGTTGCGACAAAACTAAAGCACGAGCATATTGCACCAGCTGAACCCGATTATCCCTTTGTTTTTTTGCTTATATTTGTTTCTGTATTACGGTAAATTATCTGGTGCATTTGAAACAATGACACTATGTTGCAAATCATACTCATTTACAAGTTATAAGTGACACAGAGTAATCGGAATTCTAATATAATACGCCACCAGTTTAAACAGAAGATTATCGCGGATTTTCATGCAGGAGAAGCAGTTAACTGCAATTCTAAAAAAAATATGGAATCCACCATTCGATAATTTCCCGTATACTAAGCCGGTTTTGCAATTCCGGATGACTTGAAACTATCCAGAGTGGCGGAAGACCTCGGAAAACTACCATACAGGATGATCAGGCAATAGTTCGAGTAATTAAAAACGGTCCATTTATACCTGCAAGAACGATAGGAAGTGAAGTGGACTTGGCCATATCCACCAGATCTATCCAGCGAAGGATAGTGAAAGCCAGTTTTCTTTTTTACCTTAAAAAAAACATTTATTTCACCGAAGAATCAAAGGACTTAAGTTTGCAAAGGCGCATATTAACTGGACTATTGTCAAATGAAGACGGTCAGATGAATCCTAGTTCAATCTGAAGGGTTCTGATGGAATTAAGCAAGTGCGTAGACCAAAAGGCAAACGGCTAAATGTACGCTTTACAAGAGGTACAATAAAACATGGTGAAGGAAATATTTTGGTCTGGCGATCTTTTTCCAGTCAGGGAATTGGGCCAATTCATAAAATAAATGGAATAATGGATCGTTATGGAAATAGGATATTCTTCAGAACGTGATACTGCCATATGCCGAAGAAGAGATTCCTTTGAAATTGATATAGCAACATGATAACGATCCAAAGCATACCGCTAAAATTGTGCAGAATTGGCTTTCAGAAAATGAAGTAAACGTTTTGAATTGGCCAGCACAATCACCAGTTCTGAATTCCATAGAAAATCGATGGAAGATTGTAGATCGGCGGATTATGCGTGAAAAGTGCAAGAACAAGGATTCTCTTTTTGCTCAAACGGAAATTGCTTGGAAAAGTATCCCCGCGGAAATTATAAACAATTTGATTGAATCGATGCCCCGGAGATGTGAAACAATTATCAAAAATAATGGATTTGCCAAAAAATATTGAAAAAAAAAAAAAACTTGGGAACAGAATGTGCTTTGATGCTTTAGTTTTGTTGCAGCTTTTTTCATTGAATTAATCTATTTTTATTTATTTTAAGATATATTGTTAATCTGTTATACAGAAATAAAATTAATTTAAATCTATTAAATTTTAGCTATTTTATTTGACAACATGTAACCAAGTGCCATTGTTTTGTCTAGCTATTCTTTTGTCCGACACTGTATATCACCTTAATAAACACTAACGTAGGATCATTCAACAGTAAATATGTTACGTCAAATGTATCCACTATTGCACACACAGCCCGTTTGGTAGGATGATTATTTAGGCCGAAAATTGGAGTAAAAGTCCTTAAGGTTTGGCAGTAATTTTCAAACGTTGCCCGGTTTGTGAAGAAAAATTTTATTTGTTTTATATTTTTCCAAAGAAAAAAAAAGCAATCTCCTAGACAATGTTATCACGCACTATGCTAAACAAAAAATAGCTTCTTGTGAGTCTTCAGGGGGGCAAGTAGAGTCAACCATCAGAGAACTACATACACAGTCATATGTGTCACAGTCAGAAGAGGATCTATAATCACAACAACCATAACAATTACTACTTGTCGTGTGTTTCGCGAAATCAACGACGCAGTGTTGCTGCTAAGGTAGCATCACATTTTTCGGAAAAAAATAAAGCAAAGAAAAAAAATATAATAATTTTTACGACTACGTTACCTACAAGCGAGGGACGAGTTGCGTAGCCGACCCTAGCTGAAGCTTTCGCTCGGCCTGTAAACGGTGAGTGTGGACTGATAGGACGAAAATTAATACTCCGACTCGGATTTTAACGCATTCTTAGTTAATTAAATCCTGTTAGTACCTACTTCCGAATACCTCGGTATTCTGATTTGGGTTTTGACCCGGAAGAGTCTAATCAAGCGTTATAAACCGCGCTCGAGAACCCAAGCCAACAGCAACTGGAGCCTCGACCCGGATTTTCACCCGGACGGGCTTTGCCTCACTCTACTCCCGATAGCTTGTTACTAGTCAGAATCCAGGCTCGGGTTCTCACCCAGAAGGGGACCTACTGGGTTCTGTTAACGCGACAGTAACAATGTATCAAAGGCGCCTCCACGAACAAGTGTACGGGTCTTAACCCAGAGGGACGGAGTAGTGCTATCAACTGCGCCGACAACACTAGGGCGGCTGCTGGTGTCATAAAATAAATGTATGTGACAGACCCTGGTCCGGTGAGTATACCCCGGCCCAGAAAGTTCGTTACAGGTTGTAAGCCCACCCATGATAAAAAAGGAAGCTTTGGCTGATGTTTTGACATACAGATCAAAACAGAGGCCTAAGCATGCGATTCTATTGGCATTCAAAATTGGTATGCCTCTACTAAAAATACATTGATATGAGTAATTATAAGTAGGAAAAAAACACAAATGTATAACACACAAAAGACCCAAACCGATTTTCATTTGCATTATGGGTACAATGAATGACTCCATTACAGGGTAAAGTAAATTTACTTTTTATGTGATTTGAAAGTTATGTGGTTTTTCCTCTCAAGATTTCAGATGGGACTTCTAGCGTTAAAGAGTTTCTATGTATTTTGCTGAATTTAACAAAAACTATAATGAGCCATTTACTTAATACATACATATGTAATACCCACGCATCCGATCCGCGTCGGCGCCTTGCGCCTTTTTCCATCAGGAGCCGCCCTTTCTCAACGCCAGAGCCGCCCATGGCATTTGCACAGCGGATAAACGGTACAGACATCCAACGCGCGGGTATGAAAGTAGCTGAGTTGATCGAATAGTCGGAAGTCGACGAGTAGCAGTCAGGGCGATAGGAATAACATATGAGAAGTGTTCTGAGTATAGTTTTTTTTTTTTTTTTTTTTTTTTGTTTCATTTTTTATTCAGTATTATCTTATATCTATCTTACCCTAGTCAAAAATGTTTAAGACTAGCTTAACTATCTTAACAAATCTAACTATCTTACTGGCCCTATACGGACACTCTAAAACAAACAGAACAATTGAAGCATATGTCTTTCGACGACTACATAAATTCTATTAACATTATAATATCTAACTTAAGCTAAGAAAAATGGTTTTTATTAAGAAAAAACTTAGCATATGATCATTTTTATATATTTTATATAAAACTTAAGCCTATCTGAGTATAGTAATAAAGGATATATGTACATATTTTGGGAAGTTGTCTTTTATGAGCTTTGTTTTGGGTTCGTGTTTGATGGTTTGCTGGTTGAGGTCGTTGGTTCCGCTTTGTACCTTACAACTTCAGAAGTGGGATAAAGTCCTGGTGCGATATTTAATTAAACAATCGATTGCTGTATTCTGAAAATGAGTGACGCCGAACAAGAAATCGCCAAGTTCAGCGCGTATACGAGAGATGAGCTCCGGGAAGAGCTGAAGAAACGTGGCTTGAAAGGGGGGGGGGGAGATAAGTCCCAATTGCTACACAAACTACTGGTATATGAAAAATTGATCGACGACAAGGAATGGGAGGAGGACGAGCAAAGCGAAGTGGAGAAGCTGAGGCAAGAGATCCAGTCCATGAAGGCAGCTTTGGAAAGCATCAAGATACAGAAGGGGGGTGAAAAGACGGAGAGTGCTCCAGCGCCTAAACCAAGAGCAACAAGTTGTGTGGAGGAGAGAGTCAGTCGAGGAGTTGCTACACAGTGAAGGATGTGACCGAAATGCTTTCCGAATTTAATCCAAGGAGCCCAACAGTACTTTCGTCAACCGCATTCGTCCGAAGGGTTAGGGAAGTTAGAGACGTGTACCAGCTAGATGGAAGGCTAGTCATGATGGCGGCGATCGGTAAGCTAGTGGGAGCAGCAAAGCTTTGGGGTAATGGGGTAGTTCATTCATCGTTGGAAGAGTTTCTTCGAGACTTAGTCGATAATTTCCCAGCAGACGATGATGTGTCTGATCTGCACGAAATGTTGCGGAACAAAACACAAAATCCGTATGAGGATATCGAGGAGTTCGTGTATGAGATGAAAGCTATTGCGTCTAGGGGGTATATAGAAGAGAAAACTGTGGTCAAATATATAGTGCGGGGCATCACCGATGTAGAGTGTCGTGACGCACTGAAAGCGGCACAGCCAGAAGCTCTTCAGGAGCTGATAAAGAAAGTTCGGTGGACCACCAGCGTACGATCGCAACAGAGGTCAGCATCAATCGTAACAGCATCACAGAGACGGGGAATATCTGGGAGCAATAGTGCAAACTCAACATCAGTTGACACTATCAGGTGTTTCAAGTGTAGTCAGATGGGGCACATAGGGCGCAACTGCCCAAAGGTCAGGTGCTTCAAATGTAACCAATCCGGGCACATAGATCGCAATTGTACGAGCGCGGCAACGACGAGGGCAGCAGAGCAACACGCTACCGAACAGCGGCAACCTACAAGGCCAAGTCAGTGTGCGAAGACATAAGTGTGTATCACAAAATTGTGACCGTCAACGGGAAGCCAATCGAAGCTTTCATAGACCTGGGCAGCGACTGCGTCACACTGCAAGAGTCAGTCGCTATCACCAACAATCTTCGCTACAGCGATGATGCTAGGAAACTGAGCGGGTTCGGCGGAGGAAGATGCCGAACAATAGGAAAACTTTATGCCGAAGTCGGGGTGGATGCTTTGCGAAGCTGGTGTGGAGTATTAGTTGTCCCAGACGACAGTCAACCATACAATATAATTGTCGGTAGGCGTTTGCTTGACCAACCGCAAGTCAAAATCGAGAAGACATACCATGAACTCAAAATCAGCGACTGCACTGTGAGTGATGAAGGCAAATCGTTGATTATCTCAGACGAGGCGATTGCGGAGCAGCAGGTGCGGAGTAGAATCGATATTGATGATATTGATGCGGGAGACATCACAGCCAAGGAAAAGGAGCTACTCGGCGAATTAGTAAATGAATACCGAGATTGCTTCGCTCTAGACGCCAAGGAACTTGGACTGTACAACTGGGGTGAGTGCACAATCGAAGTAACGATGACACAACCAGTGTGTGTGCAACCCTACCGATTACCTTTCGCTAAGAGAAGGATAGTAGAGGAAAAGATCAGCGAAATGTTGCATCAAGGAGTCATTCGGCCTTCAACATCCAACTTCTGCGCACCGATTGTTCTTACAAAGAAGAAGGACGGTACGGATAGGATGTGCATCGACTACCGAGCGCTAAATAGGGTAACAAAAAAAACAGAAGTTCATGATGCCTACCGTGGAGGAAATATTAGCAACTCTAGCTGGGAAGAAGTATTTCACAACACTGGACCTTGCTTCTGGGTACCATCAAGTGCAGATAGCGGAGCAGAGCCGAAAGTACACCGCCTTTGCTACGGAGAACGGTCAGTACGAGTTCGTGCGTATGCCGTTCGGTCTAGTGAACGCTCCAGCTTACTTCCAAATGTGTATGAACCAGCTAAAGGCGCGCATGGATCCTGGTGATGTTGCAGTCTACTTGGATGATGTCATCATTGCAAGCATATCGCTGGAAGAAGGACTACAGAAGCTCCGCAAATTTCTGAAGGTTCTGAAGGAGTCGGGGTTGACACTCAATACGAAAAAGTGTGCGTTCTTGAGAACTAGCATTGAGTTCCTCGGACATCAGCTGGATGAAAACGTGATACGACCTAGTGAGCGGAAGACGGTGGCAGTAAAAGATTTTCCCCAGCCGAAAAATGTGCATCAGGTAAGACAATTTTTGGGCCTTACCGGTTATTTCCGGAAATTCGTGCCGAAATACTCTCAAATCGCAACATCTCTACCGACTTACTTAAACAAGACAAGACCTTTGTGTGGGCAGAGGAGCAACAAGCGGCGTTCAAAGAACTGAAATCTGCGTTAATCAACCCACCTATTTTAGCCCTTTACGATGTGGAGTGTGATCACGAGGTCCATACTGATGCCTCCACTGTGGGACTTGCCGGAATACTGTTGCAGCGAGGGAAGGGCGACAATAAATTGAGACCAGTTAGCAGAAAGCTGACAGAGACAGAAGCAAAGTACCACAGCTACGAGCTAGAGTTTTAGCTGTGGTGGAAAGTCTGGAAAGGTTCCGGATATACCTGCTAGGCAAGGCATTTAAAGTTGTGACCGACTGCGAAGCCATAGTAGCCACTCAAAACAAGGCCAGGATGATACCAAGAATCGCGAGGTGGTGGCTCAAACTACAAGAGTTTGAGTTTACGACAATTCACCAGTCAGGAAGGAAAGCGGGATATGTGGACGCCATGAGCCGAGAGCCAGTAGAGGAAGAACGGGAGATGGAAGAGGCAACCGCTAATGTATTAAATCTACATTACAGACGACGATTGGCTCGCAACGATGCAGTGGCAAGATAAAAAACTACGGAAGATTATCAGACAACTACAATCAACAGCTGTTGGCGGTGAGCAGAACCAACTCCATAAGGAATACAAGCTAGAAGGGAACCGATTATACAGACGCGTTGGTGAACAGCGAAAGTGGGTAGTACCTAAAGGGGCACGATGGCGAATCTTACGAGTGTGTCATGATGAGGCTGCACACATGGGCTACGAGAAAACTCTAGAAAGGCTGAGAAGGACATATTGGTTTCCCAGGATGAGGAATTTTGTCAAGAGCTACGTTAAGGGATGTGTGGAATGCGCCTACACTAAGAGAAAGGGTGGAGCGTTAGAAGGTGAGCTGCATTGTGTGGAAAGAGAACCAGTACCGTTTCATACGGTTCATATAGATCATCTTGGGCCATTCACAACTGGGCGAGGTGGAACTAAACATTTGGTAGCACTAGTAGACAACTTTACAAAATATACCATCTTGAAAGCTGTAAAGACGACCAATACGAAGGGGGTGATAGGAGTGCTCAACCAAGTCAGTGAATACTTTGGAATGCCCAAGCGTTTAATAACCGACCGAGGTACGGCGTTCTCGGCGAGCAAGTTCAAGAAGTACTGCCAAACTTACGGGATACAACATGTTATGACGGCTGTTAGAACTCCACGAGCCAACGGTCAAGTGGAAAGAATTAACCGGACAGTACTTGCAGCACTTAAGTGCAGTCATTCGGCAGGCAAGGATTGGGCTCAGCAGCTAAGGAGTATCCAATGGAGCTTGAACACGGCGAGAAGCGCAACTCCACACGATCTGATGTTCGCCTACACACCAAGAGGAATCGCCGGGGACAAACTTTTGTTAGAACTGGAACGCAACGGACATTGTGACAAAGAGAAAATGGACCATAGGCGGGACGTCGCCCTGCAATACATTTCAAGAGACCAACAAAAGCAGAAGGAACGTTTTGACAGGACACATAAATAGCCCAACACGTATGCTGTAGATGATTTGGTCCTGATCGAACGTGAGCCCGTGGCAGCAGGTGAGTCAAGAAAGCTTGATCCAATCTACAGGGGTCCATACATCGTGGCGAAGGTCTTGCCAAACGACCGGTACATCTTGAAAGATATTCCTGGTCAGCAGCGAACTCAAAAACGATTTGAGACGGTTGAAAGCGCAGACAAGATGAAGAGGTGGTGCGAGCTGTATGACGACAACATTTCCGAAAGCGAACTTGAAGAATCTGATGCAGACAGTTTTGACGAGGAGATTTCCGAACCAGCAACCGCAGGAAGTCTCGAGGACGAGCCTACGCATCCGATTCGCGTAGGCGCCTTGCGTCCTTTTCCATCAGGAGCCGCCCATGGCGCCTTGCACCTTTTCTCAACGCCAGAGCCGCCCATGGCATTGGCACAGCGGATAAACGGTACAGACATCCAACGCGCGGGTATAAAAGTAGCTGAGTTGATCGAATAGTCGGAAGTCGACGAGTAGCAGTCAGGGCGATAGGAATAACATATGAGAAGTGTTCTGAGTATAGTAATAAAGGATATATGTACATATTTTGGGAAGTTGTCTTTTATGAGCTTTGTTTTGGGTTCGTGTTTGATGGTTTGCTGATTGAGGTCGTTGGTTCCGCTTTGTACCTTACACATATGTATATTATACTCAATGGCACTTCCGTATCTGAAAACAGAAGTACTATATTTATTCCAGCAAATGTGGAGAGGTATGATATGTAAAAGACTTTGAGTTTAATCCTAACATTTTTTTGTATATTAGAAAATATACATACATACATAGTATTCTGTGTGATATTTCTTTATCCGGTTTTCTGAGGAACTAAGCAGGGGAAATGACTATAATTAAAAGAGACAAGGCCAACTTATGGCAGTTTTCACTCATAGCCATTAATTCTTGAAGATAGTGAATTTAGCACAACAAAGTGCTTGACTGTGATTGTGATTCTGTATCCATTTACGTGCCGTAAAGTCGTGAATAATTAAAAGTTAAAAATATAGCCATTTATTTTGCAGCTATGGAAATGAGAATCCTTCGTTTCCTAATAGATAACGCTAGGGGTACATGCCTGTCAGAAGTGTCGGATCAGAAATATCACACGGGAAGCTTGAGCATCTGTAAGCAACTTGCCATAATTACATTTATGAATTTTCATGAGTTGTTTTATACATATGTCGACTTTTGGGCCAAATAAGCGTAGGCAATAAGTATTGATTTTCGTTTCCAATACGAAAAAATGTGCGGCGCAGGTGCATCGAATGAATGTAGACATGTACAGTTAGGTTATTAACGAAAGAATGTGTTGTGAACGGTTCCATCGCTACAAAATTGGTGATTTCAAAAAGAACAAAAGCTTCCTGGACTGTCGAAAATGTTTAAAGACTTGAAATTCGAGCTATCACTTGATCAAAATTCATTGGCCGTAATTCAACAAGTCAAATCATATCGTTTAAGCTTTGGGAATGATCCCAATCATCGGTTCGATGCACAGTGGTTCCCCCATAGGCCAAAACTCGAGTTAGGTGAACCCGTTAAAACTAGAATATTATGATTTATTTGAATAGGCCAATACCCAAATTACTTCGGAACAAAAATATGACGTCAAATTTTGCATTATCTCGTTCTCTTTCGTTGACAGTAAGTGAGCAAATCGAAGGAATGCAGTTAGCGACATCAGTGAATGACCGCGTGACCCACATGTTGGTTGATTTTTTCTATCATATTTTAATTTTTTTTAACTCTGCCAAAACATGGAAGTCCAAGAACATGGTATGTACTTAAATATTTATTGCATTTCAAACAAAGTTTTGTAATATTTTTTTCGATAATGTGCCTGTTACGAAAACCATATTTAAAAGTATCAGAATTTGCTAAGCGTCGTTTTCACATAAGCTTTTAACTACTTTCCTAACGTTTCCCACCTAATTCATGTATTACGAAATTTTCACAAAAACTCGCTCAATCAGAATACTTCGTCAGATTCACCGTCTGTCGCCGTCCGCTCGCGTCATAAAGCGTTGACTACGGCGTGTGTACGCTTTTTCGTGTGTACTTCCTACCTGCAAAGTTTTTTTCCTTTTTTACTGATAGTGATAATTTTCCAGGTTCTTTATATGAATTATCATTCTCACGGATGTACGTCTTTGAGATTTGGCTGTCTGGTAAAGGATCAGATACGGAAAGGTGTAATCATGTGATACAACAATTGATCAATTCCGTGAATGACCATGAATATATAGACACTAACAATTTGGAAAATCTTATCAAAAACCTTTGTAAATGTATTGCTAGATATTGGAAAATAGTCTACATGGGAAAACAAAAATTTATTAATAAATATTCAAATTGGTTAGCCGTCTTAGAGAATGTAACAGTACCAAAAAATGATGTCCAGTGCACCCAAATTCAAGAAAGTGAAAATCCAACCCATTCGCGGAGCGGCCGTCCTAGGAAGAATTTTTCTGATTGCAGCCAGCGAACAAAACGGAGAAGGTTGGCTGATCTATCGAAAGCAGATGACTCAACTGTGAGTGCACTACTCAATGCTTCGGATGGTTTAAAAGAGAGTAGTGTCCCTAAAATAGATCCGGACGAAGTTTTATCTTTGATTGTTGAAGCAAAACTTACCAAACATCAATACATTTTGGTAAAGAAATTTGTTGATACAAAAATACTTTGCGATATTTTGCCATCCTACCATAGCGTGTTGAGTGCTAAAAAGAAGTGCTATCCCCTTAATGAGAAAATAACTGAATCGTCTGCAGAGATTGATTTGCAAAACATGTTGGATCATACGGTTAGTCGAATCCTCGAATCCCAAAAACATGTTTTAGAAAATATACCTAATGCTCTATTGAATGACTTAACTTTGATTGGGAAATGGGGATTTGACGGCAGTACATGTCATAGTGAATATAAGCAGAGCTTTAGCAATTCATCCCTTAAGGACGATAGTTTATTTATCACATCATATGTTCCGCTGCAACTTGTAAGTAAAATTAATAGTGATGACGAAAGTACAATTTTATGGAAAAATCGGCGTCCTTCTTCCACAAGGTACTGCAGACCCCTTCGTTTTCAATTTCTAAAAGAAACTTCTGACGTATCTTTGCAAGAGGAGGCATACTATAGACAAAAGATTAGCAACTTGGTGCCCACGGTTAGTAAATTAAACGATACGGAATTACACATTAGACACTCATTGCAGCTAACTATGGTAGATGGCAAAGTATGTAGTTCTTTAACTGAAACCTCTTCGAGTAGATGTTATTTATGTAACGCCACGCCAACGGAGATGAATAAAATTGATGATTGCTTAGCCAAAGAAATAATTTCTGAAAATAGGTTTACATTCATGGATTCGTTTCTTTGAATATTTTATTCATCTTTCGTACAGGCTAGATATTAAAAAGTGGCAAATAAGATCAAGTGAAGAAAAAGATTTATTAAGACATAAGAAAGAATACATATGTGCAAAACGAATTTAGGGCTAAATTAGGTTTAGATGTTGATAAGCTTAGAAGTGGGGGAAGCGGGACATCGAACGACGGAAATACCGCAAGAAAATTTTTTATGAATTCTGATGTGTCTGCGGAAATCACAGGTCTCAAAAAGGATTTAATTGAACGCTGTTGTACGATATTACAATGTTTATCATCGGGATATGAAATTGACAAAAACAAGTTTAAGGAATATGCTTTGGCGACCGCACGTCTGCTTGTGCAAGAGTATCCATGGTACAATATGCCTGCGTCTGTCCACAAAGTCCTCATTCACGGCGCGGATGTTATAGAGAATGCATTACTTCCTATTGGACAACTTTCTGAAGAGGCTGCTGAGTCAAACAATAAGAATATAAGGGCATTTAGACGCGACTATACAAGGAAAATGACGCGCGAAGTTACAAATTTAGACTTGATGCACAGACTTTTATTGAACTCAGACCCCTTAATAACAGGCCTGCGCAAGCTTCCTCGTAAAAAAAATAGTATGTTGTCAGAAGGTGTTTTAAATATATTATGTGATAGTTCATTTGTTTAATACATTGTCAAAGCAGTTCAAAGTAATATACTCTATTTTATTTTATTTTTTCTTATAAGTATATACATATAATATACTCATAACGTAAACCTAGGAGTGTTCGAAAACATTGAGTTTATTTTTTTCACATTTTTTTTTTTTTATTAACAAATATGTTCAAATAAAATACTCCTGCAAAGAAAGGTTTGAGATATTTGTATTAAAGGGGCTGCGCGGCGTACTGAATAAACTTCCTAGCCGCTTTAATTCTCATAAAAGATCAGTAAGTAAAAGCGTCAAAACTCTCAACATATTGATGAAATCGCAAATATGCTAGATGTATCTCAAAGTTCTTAAAACGATTAGATTGAATTCTTCGATCACTTTCCGAAAAATTGTGCCGTTATTTTGTAATTTAGACAGAGAGATATCAAAAATACTTTCCCTTCCTTCACCCTTTAAGCGTATTTCAAAAACGTGACGTCATAGAGTAAAACGGATTGCAGATTCGGAATCAGCGACCCCAAATTACTTTAAAAAAACCTCATATTAGTCGTTTTTCAATAAACAAATAATTATGACCGCCCTTGTTCGAGAGCTGAACCACTGTGCGATGGTTCGACCATCTCCAAAGAGCTGCAGTTTTTCCAACGTGTATCTCATATGGCCGGAAAAGGTGGATTTATGATGCATAATATTTTTAAGAATAAACATATCTATAAACATTTTTCCGAAATAAAGCTCTAAGTTTTGAGGAAAACCTGCGAATTCCCCTTTGTACAGTTGGTAGTTTTAGTTACATGCCCTTGTTTTAGTTGTTAACGTTTTATGTTAATAAAATATTTGCCATTCCAACAGGAAAACCCCTATTGCAGTCAAGATTTTAAAAGTCTAGTTTTATTAAACACATTTATCATCCCTATGAACACGTAAAGATAGGGATGATTGAAATATTAACTTACTATATTCATATATTATATTACTCCAAATTGGTGTTTTTTCCCCGATGAGCTTATAAGCTAAAGTAATATTTATAATTTTTGAAGTGTCGGCACCAATTTTGTTTCCGACAGAGCATATTGACTGTAAGTCTCAATAAAGCAGCTCCAGCTGCAGACATTTTTTCTGTGAAAAATAAAATCCGCCGCAAATGCTTGTTGGCATCAAACTCGACCTGCTTAAAACAAGCTTTGCTACAGTACTTCCTTGTAGATGCATTACCATCACGTAATGTTATTACATGCACCTTATTCCAGTAACGTCATCTGTAGGGTAACTATTGCTTAAATAAAGTAAATGAAGAAAAATTCTTCGTATAACTAATCTTTAATGTTAATGAGCATTTATTTAGTTAATTTGAGCCCATGCATCTTGAACCACGTTTGCAGTGTTCAAGTCTTTATTCAAATTAAAAGAAAAGAAATCGTAAAATAATGTGTAAGGATACAAAGAAGAAATATTTTCAGTATGTTGAATAAATAATGAATGAGTATAATTCGCGTAATCCGTCGATTAGCCTCATGCGCATGTTTAGTAATGAAATTTATGAAATTTCTAAAACTCGTACAATTTTATCTCAGTTGAAAATATTATTATGTTTCTCTTCCCTCGTCTAAATATATTCCACTTAACCACTCATTGTTTTTTTTTAAAGTCATAAATCTTACTAAAGTCCAATCCAGTTGGCCGAGCATTTTAACATATAAATTGAAGGAAAACCCAGTGTGGTGTCGTGAGCATACGTTAAAAACTCGACAAACCAATAAGCACACGAAATACCTGAGCATGGTTATGCATACATAAATCGTCGACTTTATTGTGTAAATTGTCACGCAGAATATTGCCATTTCCCCATCCAACCCCAAGTAGCCCACTCCAGCAGTCAGTAAACTTATTTGCAAAACAAGCATAAAATCACGAATCATATCTTTGGCAAATCGAAACCACAACCCCTAAAAGGTGAGTGGGCAACGACAAGAAAAAAACAGAAAAAAAATCTTTTCCTCTACCAATTCCAAGATGCCCGGGAATAATAACGATGACGATCCCTCCATCTACCATTCCTATATCCCCGAACGACTGTACTTTAACAATTTCCATTTGCATTTTATTCTGGCAACGAGTTCCATTTCTTCACAAGTCGTTAAGCATTCTGCCAGAGTTAACAAAACTAATTTAAAAATTCAAATTTTTCCATGTCGCCCCCTTCCGGCGGCTGCGAAACAACTTACAATCGTACATACTCTCCACCTCCAGTATCCTGATAATGTTCACACACTCAACACATTGACGCATATATACACATAAACGACCGCAAGTTTAGTCGAGGGAATGAAAGGGAATCAAGTCGAAGCAGAAGCAGCAAGTTGACAGAGAAAGACTACATTTGAATGTACAAAATGCTTCCTCCCTGACGTCCGTAACCAACCTCCAGCATTCCATTCTTTTTTCGGTTTGCTTCTTTTCCTGGTAAGAAATACAATTTTCCATTGGGTTACTCCCAATGACTTTTTCCACTCCACTCTGCAACGGGAAGATAACTTTCATTGCACGTTTATCCCGCATTCGTACATCCACAGAGACACACACCAATCACATCATAAAACACACACAGGATATACGAGCGTGTATTCGGTGGACCCGCTTAAGCGACACGACGAAGTGGCTTTCCCGGAGCCGGGGTCGTCTTCGGTCGGGCGAATGAGACAAACAAAAAATAACTTTCTTATTTTATTTCCGAAGTAAAATTACTTGTCGCCCGAGGATGTATGAATTGTGGAAGCGCAAAGCTGATTCTCTTCGGTTGGGTTTCTAACAAGTACCATCGCAGCGATAGTGCCGCCATTTTCTTTTATTTTTCCCTTTTTACACCACCATGGACCACGAAATCTAAGAAGTTGTGCCATTTCTTTACGAATAAAATGAAAGATACATATTCGGATGCTCGTGTGGAAGAGAAATCTCTCAGCTTAGTACACAGAACTACTGATGATGGTGATAGTCCTTTGTGCTTGGAGTGTGGGATGGAAGACTGAATATATCTAAGGACTTCCTTGTCACGGAAAATATGAAAATTAGCCTCCCATACCGAATATCACACAAAGATGGAGGACAAAGAGGTTATGAATGACGATGACAGTCGGTGTAACGACTCGCCATTTGTGTAAAGCAAATGAGTGCCTGGCGGGGGTGTTTCATGCTTATTTTCATTTTTCCGTTTTTTTTTTCTCTCTTCTTTTTCCTTTCCTTGTAATGAAGGAAGAAAAGGGCGGCAAAAGTTTACAAAGTTTACAAAACAAACGAGGCAATAAGGCGGTCGTTTGAAGATAAAAGGATCGGTTTATTGTGGGAGACAGCTGTACGATTCCCGGATCTAGATATCAGAATTCCACATCATATAAATGATGATTGGTTTCGTTTTTTTGAGATCTTTGCACCATTTCTCTTCTTTTCCACGGGGCTTGTTGCTGTTTGTTTATTTTACTCTTTTGCTGCGGATGAACGAATGACTTTTCCGCCGTTTTCATCCCTAATTCCTTTGAAGTGTATTCGGAAATATAATTACAAACGCAAACTGAAGTGGGATTGCTTTGTGTAAAAGTTCACTTCTATCTAGGGGTGGAAAAAATATGACATGAAATAACCTAGGGATGATAGGTCTGTAGAAGTATAGAAGTGAATTTTATTTTTTTGATATTTTTGTAGAGGAATGGGAAGCACTAGGCTTGACATTGCTGGAGGGATATTCTCAATGATTGGCCCCAACTTTTTTTTTGGTTAAAATGTTTGTGCCTTAAGCAAGTCTTGATCGGAATTTTTGCAAGAATTAATCATTGCCAGAATGCCACATCACGCGCTTTAACGACGTTACAGTTCTCCACACTGTTTTCCGTCCAACATGCGATGGCTGATGATCGTTTTGTGTTCTACGTAGTTATAATATAATTCTTGTAACAATGTTTTTTTTTATTGTTGTTTGTTGACAATAATGTAATTGTATCAGATGCTATCACGAACATATCTCGGAAGCATCCAACTTCCAGATTGCGTTGAGACCTACGCCATTTGGGACGTTCTTGAAGTCAAGTGATGTACTCCGAAACGCCTGCACCATATTTTGTTTCAATTATCAAATGTTCCAACCCACCCATAGGCTAGTCGAGTTAATTTGGTTCTGGAGCCGCAGTGTAAGGTTCATATATATATGTATGTATAAGGAAATGAGGAATTGATTTAACATGATTTAAGTCGTCATCGGACAAGGCACATAGAGGACGTGAATTTAACACAGCTTGTAGCTGCGTAAAAACTGTATAGAGCTATTCGAAAGTAAGGGCTGCAGAATCCACAACACGCTGTAGATGATGTTTACTGATTTAACATCATCGTAATCCACCAAAATGTGGGACAGACGGTGGAACATTTCCATCGACGAGCACTAAATCATTCAAAGCTATCAATCATTTTAAAGCTACAAGAAATGCATCGGTAGTGAGATCACTTCCGACTCGGAGTTACTCGTTGCTGTGGTAGATCACTCATAAGTTCCAGCTTATCGCCATTTTCTGTAGGAAATATGATTTGCACTGGCGAACGTCCTTTGTAAGATAACGTCCAGAAGAAATGACGAAGCTAACTATTGAGTTGGTCAACTTGACTGTAATATAAGAATAAAATTTTAAAATCGAAGCGTAACCATATGAATGTGAGTCGATCCACACGACTTAAGGAATATGAAACATTTCGGAAACTTCGCTTTTCTGCGCAAAAAGACTTTGGACTAGATTTTAATAAGATGAAGTCGACGCAGTACTTACGTGCAGGGAACGAATGAACAAGGTCATGATTTCTTTCAAAGAATTACTTAGAGTGCTGGGGTTCATTTCGACTTGTCTGGGTGTAGTATGGTGCCAATTTTAAGCTGGTGGTGTCACTGCGCCATATTTTTTCGAAGATAATGCTGGGGAGACTGTTCTAATGAACGTATTGCGATATTGTCCAGTAAAATAAAGCAAAAAAAGGGGTCAACCTAGCAATGAGCGATAATAAGCTGGAAATATACATTCCTTTCGGCGTTGTAAATCTTGTGTAAAAAATCTCATAAAATCTTGTGTCTGCGTCGTAAGTTATGGAAGGTTAAAGGACACGAAAATCGGTTTTTCGCGATTATCTCCGTTTTTTTCAACTCCAATGATGTTAACACCTATTATCAAAATTATCAAGCATACGATTTACGAAAATTTTTGGGCAGAAAGTGCACTGCGCGCAGCCACACATACTGTTATACAGGGTCAACCGTGAATCTCACTGACTATTACCTTCGAATAATTTTTATTACATATGTATATCAATTTGTTGAAAATAAATTGTTAGTGAAAAAATAAAAAGTGTAAATATATTTTAATTGTATCTTTATTTGGCATATTTTGTAATTTTAGTTAAAATCAAATTTAAATGTACAAATCTTTAATAATTTTAATATTAAACGTTTTCATTATTTTCTTCTTCACCCTCATCACCGTTTCACTGCTATTATCTTCGTCGCCCCCCATCATTTCGAGGCCTTCGAGAATTTGCGGATCAAATGCACTTTCTCCCTCGGGATTCCTTTGCAGTGGAACAGCATTGAGGTAAGCCTGCCCATTACACTGGCCACAAGCTAAAGTGCATTGCAACCCCGATTTTCTGCGCCCGCAACATGGACCACATCCATTCTTACAATTGCAAAATATCTTATTAAATTGTTCATCTGGGGCTGGTGGTAACATTGTTGTCATTGGCTCGAGGAATTAGTTTTGGAGCACCCAGCCCCATTCCTGGGGTTCTAAATCATATCCTAACCATTTTTGTACTTAATAATAGACACGGTTAATATGCTAATGGGCTGCTGCATTTGTTGGTAGAAGATTTTATTACTGGACAGGTCTATGGAAATTTGTACATTTAATGAACTGAGTATATCTAAGATGATCGATATTGTCTTCAGATTTTGGAGCTGCTGCAGCTTCGACATTCCTTAATCCTTCTTTTTCTGGAGTACTTTTTTTATTTCTGTACTAACTTTTTGATAATATCTTAGCGTGTGTGTCACGAAAAGATATGATAGTGAATGAACCAACTTTTCTCGCAATCACTATGTCAGTAAGCCTTTTTGTTGAGGTCTTGCTACAATAATCTTGTCATCTGGTACTTATTCCGTTAGGACATCTTTCAGGTGTTTTAATGTAAATTGAGAATCTTCATGATTTTCTATATAATAAAAAATCGCCTTCATGGCTTGAGCTACATCATTATCTTCGCAAGGCTTATTCTCGGCAGATGGTGCTCGATTGAGGAAATTAGTATAGCAAACGGTATGGTACTTTGCTTCAGCTCCGATCAAACCTTGATCATAAAGTATACGATCTTTGACTAATTTTCCTAAGGAACATTTTCTCTCTTCTGCTCTTTGATGACGTTGTCTTTAAATTCCAGAGTACTTACGTTGCTGATCGTACGTCGGCACTATTCATTTTTTTTGACTCTGCTTTTGCATCAGCTGTTTGACCACAAAATAAACACAGTGTTTTCAAATCAAATACTTAATTTCTTTTTTTACGAGGCACACTGAGTGATGGTAAAGATTCACCTACCTCTAGGCGTTATTTCGATGCTATGGAATTTTTACTGATATACACTTTTCGACACTGAACATGCACATTCACAGATGTTAAATTATTTAAGAAGTCTATGTGACCGTAATTTCTTTCGATACTTGCAGTTTTTAAAGTTTTCGATCCACGCACTACATTAACAGACTCACCTTCTGTAAGTGATTTCTCACAAATAAAACAAAAATCAACTATCATTTTCAAAATTGTACGTCCGTTGTGGCCGAGATCTGAAACCAACTAAAACGTTCTGTCAATAGAATGTAGTCCCTCGGAAAATAAACCCGCCTGCACAACAGAACATCTGTCTCAGGAGCTAGCTGTAATTGAAGAAGGTCGTATTTGTGGGGGTTCACATTCCCAGGTATAGACTTCATAGAAAAAGATCTTATTATAGGGACCCGTATTTCCAGTTACGATATTAACAGAAAAATTAGTAGTCAAAAGCTTACATATTTTAAAGAAAAAAAATCCTCATTCTTTATTTATTTTGAAAAAAACTGATATACGAGTATGTAATAAAAAAACAAAAATCACATCTAGGCAATTTAGAAAACACCAAGGTGAGCCTAGGGACACATATACCACCATTAAACCGCCCCACAAGTGTATATGCAAATCAGTAGGTTGACACGACTGGAGATCTCCGGTGTTGTAAGAGTAAGATCAAACAAAAAATCTGGAGCATGCCCGTGTCACAAAAAAAAAAAAAAAACAAAAGGCAGACCGAAAAACAATTGGTGTAAACAAATGCAAAAACACCAGCATTTGTTTGGCCTCAGCGATGAAGTAATCCCAAACCGGGAAGCCTGCCGCTACTTTCTGAGGTCAAACCAGCGGACCCCACAAGCGGACCAGTAGGAATGCAGTTAAGTGGGAAGGTTATGGTCCTACACTTCTGACCATAACAACGCCGGGAAAAGGAAAAGAAGAAGAAGAAGACAAGTATGTAATAAAAATTATTCGTTGATAATACAATTTTAATGATTTTTTAACTTCATAGAAGGTATTAGTCAGCGAGATTGACGGTTGACCCTGTGGCTGAGCGCTGCGCCTTTTCTGCCCTCTACTGAAACGGTTGAGCGTATGAAAAAATATTTGAAACAAAAATTGTTGTAAATCATATGCTTGATAATTTGGATAATAGGTGTTAACATCATTGGAGCTGTAAAAACGGAGATAATCGTGAAAAACCGGTGATCGTGACCTTTGACCTTCCATATCGAACGACGCAGACATGAGATTTAATGAGACTTTTTACACAATATTAAAACGACGAAAGGAAGGTATAAACGAGTTTCCAGCTTATTATCTTTCATTCCGAGATGCAACCCTTATTTTACTGGACTACTACAGAACGATGTTGCTTGATTTTTTAATTGCCTGAAAATGGTTCGGAGCTTTTATACCACAAAATTTAATGCCAATGTAAAAAAAATCATTAAAATTATGTCTATTTGTAGGTAGAGCCATGCGAGTATTTGACATACATTAGTAACTCCGGAGTTTGTACTTTAGATGCTGCGTTTTAGCCTTCTACATTGCAAAGCTGGAGTAGGGAAGACTTATGCAAAGACTTTTCTGTCTGTCCGTCAATCCGTCTGTCTCTACGCATATATCAAACCAAACTTGCCGAGTAGCTGTGAACTTGTCTGTGTTATAGAATACATGATTCTGAAATCATAGCGACCGGTTTTAGAACGCTAGCTACCGTGCTTCCTGAGATCCATTTTGTTGGATGAACCTCTTATTATTATAATTATATGGCGTTACAGCTCATGAAGAGCCAGAGCAAAGCTTCTCTCATTAACTTATGTTATGTGCGATTTGTATTTCACACAAGTGACTGAATCTTCAATATTTTATATATACATATATAATATTTAAGTATAGCATTCTCTTAAGGAGACACATTGTAGAGTTACATTTTGACAACCTTCAGTTGTTTCGATTCAATCCTCGTGTCATCGGTGCCCGAGGCTAACTCCAAAAAAAAGTAAATGTCAGTCTGTATCCAGAATGACCGCCTTTGTTTTCAGGACAGCAGTTATTCGACCAGGGCTTGGCCTTAGTCTAAGAGTTTTCCTTGTTCTCCCAAATGTTTGCTTACGTGGTACCCTTTACCGGTACGCTAACTACTGTGTCCCATACTCCCATCATAACATGTAACGATTTTAAAAAAAAAAAATTGTACAATTTTTAAGTATCTTTCATATGTAATACAAAATATATACATTCCTTATTTATTTCTTCCCCATGAAATGGCAGAGGTAAGCGCAGAACTAATAACTCCGCACTACGCACGCTCGCATTAAACAAACTCGCTTAAACAGCATAAAAAATTGTTCACCCAGTGAAGTTAACTATGGCTATTCTTCCTTGGATAAAATATTCAGGACTATGTAATTCTCCATTCGAATCTTCCGTTGGGAACTATCGGAGAACTCCAATCACCCCAATTACACATTTATAAAAAATAATGCACAGAATTACGGATATGCTTGTGGTATCCACCAAGCGTGGTATCTACAGGCCGGGTGCCTACAAGAAGTACGACACTGAGATAAAACAATTGTTAAGGACGGCTGCATTTTCGATTGTGGGGGTACCGATACCCAGAGTTTTGGAACTGGACTCATTATCTGTAACAAAGTGTGAAGAACTTAAAGAACGTAATATTTTACAACAACTGAATGTCGATGGCCAAAGTTTGTGGTCATCGATATAACTACTTCTGGGGCGCTGAAAATCTGCTTGTGATGCACGAAGAGCCATGGTGGTCCGATAAGTACTTAGCCTACAAAAGAAAAACAAAAATTTTGGAGAAATGGCGATTTATTTTTCAATATAGTCTCCTTCTAGCTCGATACTCTTGACCCAGCGATGCTCCAGCTTCTTTAACCCTTCTGAAAAATACGTTTTCTCGAGGTCTGCAAAGTAGGCCTCCGTGGCGGCGATGACCTCCTCATTCGACTGAAATTTCTGCCCGGCGAGTGACTTTTTCAAGTTTGGAAACAAAAAGAATTCGCACGGGGCCAAATCTGGAGAATACGGTGGTTGGGGCAGCAGTTCGTAGCCCAATTCGACCAATTTGGCCGTGGCGAGGGCGGAGGTGTGAGCCGGTGCGTTTTCATGGTGGAAGAGCACTTTTTTATTCGCCAAATGAGACCGTTTTTTCTTCGATTCGGCGTCGAATCGGCCCAATAATTTGGCCCTGTGACCGTTTTGCCCTTCTCCAGGTAGTCGATGTGGATCACACCTTGTGAATCCCAGAAAACGGTGGCCACCACCTTTCCGGCCGATGGGACAGTCTTCGCATTCTTCGAAGCACGTTCGCCGGGTGAAGTCCACTGCTTCGACTGTTCCTTGGTCTCTGATGTGTACCAGTGGATCCATGTTTCGTCGATTGTCACGAAACGACACAGAAACTCCTTCGGATTGCACTTAAACAGCGTCAAACACTGCTCTGAAGTGGTCTCACGGATGGGCTTGTTGTCCGGAATGAGCAAAAGCGGCACCCATCGCGCCGACAGCTTTCTCATGCCCAAAATTTCATGCAGGATATGACCCACGCGATCTTTCGAAATGCCTACTTTCTCAGCTATCTCGCGCACCTTCAATCGGCGGTCTGCCAATACGAGATCGTGGATTTTTGTCACGTTATCCTCCGTGGTAGCCGTTTTCGGGGCACCTGGACGTGGCTCATCAAAAACCGACGTGCCACCACGTTGAAACTCGTTAAACCATTTTTTGATGGTCGCCATCGAAGGAGAAGAGTCACCGTACACAGCTCTTTGATTTCGCTGCGCGATTTCCCTTCCAAAAATAAGAATCGGATCACCGACCGATATTGCTCTTTTCCATTTTTCTAAAATCCGCGGACACTCCCGCTTCCACACGCGGTTAAAACAAAACTACGAGTCCGATCCGGCTGAAATAGTCGTAGCCGTCTACTAGAATGTACTACACGATCGTAAGTTGCTCTTGCGATACTGGCGCCATCTGGCGGTAAGGCTAAGTATTTATCGGACCACCCTCGTACATAGAGCAGATTGCGATTCTAAACACAAGGCCGCATCCAAATTCACATCCAATGAAGCGGTCAGTTGTAAGGGAAACAGCGTAAAAAAACAGGGATATTACAAGACTCCCAAAGGCTAAAAACCCGAGAGCAATGCATACAGGGCTAAACGCAGTGCAATACCAGGCTATATGGAGAAAGTAAAAGAAGTAATACATTGGTTTAAGAATAACAAGGACAAAAAATACATAGGAGGAAAATTAGCAGAAGAGTATCATAGCCTTATCACAATTACGAGTATGTGGAACAATGCAATTCCAATCGCCGAGGATTGGTGAATCTCGGTCATCATTCCTGTATTTAAAAAGGGTTACAAGTGGTTACAGTGGTTAGTGGTTATAAAGTGTTATCCTTTGTAAAAGTGTATCCTTTTTAAGAGACTGACATCATACGCATCGAAGACAATAAGTGTTGCTTCAATAACAAGTGACCAGATTTTCACTATATGACAGCTTTTAGGAAAGAAATAGAAATTCCACGAAACGGAACGTCAACTATTTGCAGATTCTGTAAACCGATCGAAAGAGGCTGGAATCCTGAACAATTTGGTGAAACTGATACGAGGATGCCTAAAGGAACGAACGGGAGGATTAAAACAAGGGAATACCTTGCTACCACTTCTATTTAATTTGGTGCTGCAATACGTAATGAGATCCCTGCAGGAAAATGAAAGGGGAATAATTGTTAATGGAATCATACCCGCTAAGCTTACGCTGAGTAGTGTAAAAGCAGAAAGGCTGATAATGTCAAGGAAGGAAGTTATTTTAGAAGTACAAACATGAAGAGAAAACTAAATATATGGCCGACTTGGATCAAGATAAAAGTTCAAATACCTGGCAACCGTATTGACTGCCAGAAACGATATTAAGATCGAAATAAATAAAAGGCTTCATATGGGCAACGCGTTCTTCTTCGCGATGAAGGAACGATTCAAAACAACTCTTTTATCTCGTAATGTTAAAATTGGCACGGATGTAAAATTTGGTGTCTGACTAAGTAGGACAAAAATAGATTTCGGGTGTTTGAAAACAAGATGTTATGGAGAATCTATGATGGAAAACAAGACGAAGAAACATGCAAATGGAGAAAACTAGCCAATCAAGCACTCGGGGAACTCTATTTAGCCCCAAGCGTCGTTCGAGTAATTAAATCGTGAAGACTAAGATGAGCAGAACATATAGAAGGAATGGGCAGTGGACGAACAGTCAAACGCATGATGAGTGGAAAGCTCGAGGGAGAGAGACCGTAAGGACGGCCGCGCCGTAAATGAGAGGACAATATAAAGTTGGACCAAGGTACATATTCATGACAGAGAGAGGCTTGACGAATGCTTATCAATCAGGCATTGAACTTCCGACTTTCAATAATAATAATATAATATATGTATATATATAGCATATAGTGTGCAAAGGACTCAATAATACTTATATCGAGGAGTAATAAATCGAGATCACAGAAGTTTGAAAACATTGCTTCAAACAACTTAATAGCTGTCGGATACATAAACAAAATTAAATCTTACTTTTAGCCTTGTGTCCTGAATCTAGAAATCTATGTTTTTTAGAGTAGTAGTAGTGTTGCATTTCATTCCACAAACTCAAAAACCCAGACACAAAGTTTTATTAAAGTTTATTTTAAGGATAGTTTAATATGAAACTCGAAAGGATAGCAGGCAAAATTATAAAAACAACTTTAAAAACAAATTAAAAAAAAAACATTCTTCTTTTCCTTTTTATCCCGGCGTCGTTATGGTCAGAAGTGTAGGACCATAACCTTCCCACTTAACTGCATTCCTACTGGTCCGCTTGTGGGGTCCGCCGGTTTGACCTCAGAAAGTAGCGGCAGGCTTCCCGGTTTGGGATTACTTCATCGCTGAGGCCAATCAAATGCTGGTGTTTTTGCATTTGTTTGCACCAATTGTTTTTCGGCCTGCCTTTTTTGCGTGTTGAAATTGGAATGTTGATTGATAACGCCTTTTGGACGGGGTTCAAAGGATCTCACCTTTGAACATGGCAATACCAACTGAGTCGGTCGCGCTCTATATTTCTTGTGATGGTTTCTTTTACGTGGAGGCTTCCTCGGATCTTTGAACTTCTAATTCTGTCACGCTTTGTTACTCCCGCTGTCAGGCGAAGCATCTTCATCTCAGTTGCCGTTAATTTGCTCTCATACTTTTTGTGCATTGTCCAGCATTGTGAACCGTATGTGAGCGCCGGACGTACAACTGAAGTGTAGAGCCTTCCTTTCAGCTTAGGGGGCATTTTTCGATCACAGAAGATGGCGGAGTTTTCCCGCCACTTCATCCACCCTACGCTTACGCGATGTTTGATGTCGTCATCACAAGTTGCTTCTCTATTAATCATAGATCCCAGATATTTAAACTTTTCACACTTGGGAAGCACTCTTCCATTCAAGTAAATGTCTGGAATAGGCTGATGAGGGTCAGAGAACGGGCAGCACAGATACTCTGTCTTCTTTGAACTAATACGATACCCGTATCCCTCAAAAATGTCCACCCACACATCAAGTGCTCGTTGTAGGGACGCCTGATCATCACTTATAATGGCCCCATCGTCAGCAAAGAATAGCTGGTGCACATTGGGGTCCGTCACTTTTCCTTCCAGCAAGCAATCAAGGACTGCTATAAAAAGCAGTGGGCTGAGGACGCTCCCTTGGTGTACACCGACTTTGATTGCGAACTCTTCGGTGACTCCTGCGGTGCATCTTACTCTTGTCGTTGCTCTCTCGTACATGTCCATAATCACTCGCACGTAGGTTTCTGGAACTCCTTTTTGTCTTAGCGCTACCCATAAAAGATCTCTTGGTTGCCGGTCAAAGGCCTTCTCGAAATCAACCAACACCACATGCAAGTCCTTTGAAGAATCACGATGCTTTTCCATCATGATCCTTATACTTTGGATTGCATCTGTTGTTGATTTACCCGAGACAAACCCGCACTGGTCATCAGATAGTCGTATTATTTTCCGCAGTCGGCTATCTAATACCCGTTCAACGATCTTCATGGTGTGCGACATCAGCTTGACAGAACGGTAGTTATCACAATTTCGCGTATCACCCTTTCCTTTGTGCAATGGAAGAAGATAGCTTTCCCTCCATTGATTAGGCATAGTGTCGCCTCTCATAAGTTTGGAGATAAGAACCATGAGCCATCTAGACCCGATGTCTCCCATCTTTTTCCAGAACTCAGAGGGTATCCCGTCCGGCCCAACAGCTTTTCTTTTCTTGGAGTTTTTAACCGCGTACCGAACTTCTTCGACTGTGATGTCGGGTATTTCGGCATGATTCGGGGCAGCTCTTGGAAAGTACACTCGGGGAAACTGTTCGTTCAGAAGTTCCTCGCAATACTGTCGCCATCTGTGGAGAATTTTTTCGTCTTCCACAAGGAGTTGGCCTTCAGCATTGTTAATAAACTTTGGGAAACGAATCTCCTGAGCATTTCTTCTTCTCTGGGCGGCTATCTTAAAGATATTTGCTCCTTTGTTCAAATTGTTTTGTCGAAGCTCCTGGGTAGCCTGGTTCCTGTCAGACGCGGAAGACGATATTTCTTCCAACTCCTGATAGAGGCCTTCCATGCTTTTCGCTTTGAATTCGGCGCATTTTTTCTTCGCGATACCTTTGCAACATCTATATACCTTTTCACGGCGAGCTTTTTCCTCTCCATCAGTAGAAGAGCACTTTGACCAAGCTTGGAAAGCCATTTTCTTTTCGTGTATCACTGCTTTGGCTTCGTCTGTCCACCACCAGGTTTCTTTTGCGTGTTGGCAGGGGCCTTTAGATGTTCCGAGCAGTGATTTGGCTTTCTCCAGGCCAGATTGTTGTAGGGAATCCCACATGTCTTGTGCTCTGCACTCCTCATTACCGACCTCATCGATAATGGAAGAGAGGTAGTTTTCCATGATGGTAATAAAGGCTTCGCCTTTTCCTTTATCCAGCTTATACCACTTGATTCTCTCAGACACCTTCGTTTGCTGCTTTGACTTCTTTCTCGCATCCATAAAAAATTCAATCAGGAGGAGACGGTGTTGAGGGGCGATCGCGTCTCCCAGGATCACTTTGCAATCTTTAGCTCGTGGCTTCATGAAACTGGATACCAAATGATAGTCTATTTGAGTTTTATTTCCGCCGCTGCTATAAGTGATCAGGTGCCGGCTTTGTTTGACGAACATGGTATTTAGCACTATAAGACCGTACGACTTGCACATGTTTAGGATATCTTCACCTGAAGAGTTCCTGGTGCCGTATCCCAGCCCTCCGTGATAGCCTTCATACTCTTCGCTTGTTTTCCCGACATGTCCGTTTAAATCTCCCCCAACAAACAAAAGCTCTTCCTTTGGGATGATTTTGACAAGGTTGTGGAAATCTAGCCAGAATGCATCTTTTTCTTTTTGTTCGCATCCTACTTGAGGGGCATATGCGCTTACGATGTTCCACACCTCACCATGCATCACCAATTTGAGAGCCATCAAACGGTCACTGGACTTTGAAATGGTTAAGACGTTGCCAAGTAACTCTGCCGCAAGGATGATGGCGATTCCGTTTTTTCCTTGTTCCAATCCATAGTAAAACATCTTGTAGGCTTTTGTTTTAACGTCCAAGAAACGTGCCCGATTACCGGTGTTTCGCCATTTCGTCTCTTGTACGCACAGGATGTCTACTCGCCTTCTAACCATCATTTCTTCAAGCTCATAGCTGCGCCCACTCATGCTTCCAACGTTCCAACTCGCGACTCTTAAATGTGGCTTACGCCGTTGCATTACTTTGCTATCCCCCGGAAATCCCATAGCTCTGACCCGAGCATTTCTGCTCGTCCCAGGATCACGACCATTAGTAGTGCCTGGCGGGGTAGTGCTTTTCCTTTTAGCGTTCTTTTCCATAATACTACGGTTTGACCGTTTTCATTCTTCCCTTCCTTTTTACACGGGCATGCTCCAGATTTTTTATTTTTTTTTTTGATTGATCTTACTCTTACAACACCGGTGATCTCCAGTCGTGTCAACCCACTGATTTGCATGCACACTTGTGGGGCAGTTTAATGGTGGTATATGTGTCCCTAGGCTCACCTTGGTGTTTTCTAAATTGCCTAGATGTGAGTTTTGTTTACCTTTGTTTAGTCGCCTTTTACGACAAGCGATAGGTATCGCTGCAGGGATATTCTTAACCCGTCCCTGCACGAGCGAAATTAAAAAAAAAAACATTATTAAAGGGAATTGTTTCTTTCGCTGTTTGAAAGTCATCTGACTGTTGGTTGGCCAATTCAATGAAATAGCGCCCAGATTTTGAAAAATTGGGCTTTCTGCTTTTTCTGTGACAGACGCCAAACTAGACACACCTCTCGAACGATTTTGAACAGTTCTTGTTGAAATATTCATTTGAATTGACTGCTGCATTTCTGATCTACCTTGATTTGGGCAACATTTTTAAAACCTAAAAACACACGGTTTGTAAAACACATCTAAAAATATTAATGTAAAAGTTCTCAAATTCATAAAAGGTAACAGAATACAAGTAATTGAATCCCTAAAATAATTTCCAATTGTCTAAAACATTTTCATTAATCAAGTTCGAATTTGTAAAATGTTATTTATGCAACAAATTTTTCTTACCTCGGATGTACATATATATTATATTGAAATATAATGCCATTTCTCAATTTCATTTAGCCAATCTCCCTAGAAGTATTTCTCAAACCAAGTATTTGAATGACGATTAAAGGATTGTATTGGAGTTGACTTTGGAAGCGTTTTGATGACGTCATTGGAAAGAACGATCGACTCAAAGATGACTTCAACGATCTCCTGTTAAAAAATTTGCCCAATGTCCCAGCTACTAAAATAGCACTAGCAGATTTTTCTGCGAAACTTGACAAAGAGGACATATTTGGTTCGATCGTAGCCTACACTACACCCCGTCCTAGAACGTCCACGGCTACTTCACTACCTGGCGGGATCGTAATCTCCTTTTAGCTAACAAATGATTCCCGCATTTCAACATCCATAAAGGAACCTGGTAGTCACCGATCAGTCGACCATAAACCAGATTGATCATTTATGTTGCGATCGTGTCGTTGCGATCGACGCTAGACACTCCACTAGCATCCTAGATTACGAACCTTCCGAGAAGCCAACATCGACTCAGATCATTACCTACCAAGGTACCACTACGTACTAAGGTACGAATGAGGATATCAAGGATGGTACGGAGTCGAGCAGGACAAAGAAAGTTTGACGTCGGAAAGCTACAATCACAGTAGACCGCTAGAACCTTAGCCGATTGAGTTTTCATTAATGTCTCATAAAATTCACAAAACAACAGTGGGGGTTTTGCCAGCGCACCATCAGGAACGCTACCTCTAATATGTTGGGCTTCAAACCGCCGCCAGCTAGAAATCCCTGGTTTGATGAGTAATGCAAACAAGCCCATGTAACAAAGCAACCCGCCTACAAAGCCATGCTACATAGGCGGACGAAAGCTGCTCATGACCTCTATAAGCAGAAAAAGAGAGGAACACACGCTTTTAAGGAAGAAAAAAAAAGAGCACGTAAAGCGTGAGATCGAGGAGATGAAGAGATGCTACCGCAGGAATGTCACTCGCAAGTTTTACGAAAAAGTAAAACGAAGATACCAGAGCCACAAAGCCAGAGCAGAAGCCTGTAAGTATGAAGACGGATATCTAGTAGTAGAGTCACAGTCAATGTTGAGGATATGGAAAGCCCACTTCTGTAGTCTGTATAACGACGAGGATAAATCTGATACCACTATTAGGCAGAATGATCCATTCGCAATGGACGAAGATGACAGAGACGAGCTGCTAGGACCCACGCACCAGCTCATCTGTAAAAAATTGTCGGAGGAAAGCATGACCAATAAATGGAATCTCAGCATCGTCTGCCGTCTATTTGAAAGGATGACCTATAACAGCGCCAACTATAGTGGAATAATTCTCCTTAACATCTCACATAAAGTTTTCCCTGCCGTAATGTGTGAACGTCTGAGATTCCGATTCACACTTCGACAGATCTTGGAGAAGACTAAAGAATTCCAAATCGACACGCACCATCTCTTTGTCGATTTTAAACCCACATACGACAGTGTGCACCGATACGACCCTTTCCGAACCATGTCTAGTTTTATCATCCCTGCCAAACTCATCAGATTGTGCAGGATGACAATGGAGAATTCTCGTTGCTCCATTAAGGTCGATAGGGAACTAACCGAGACCTTTAAAGTTAAAAAGGGCTTTAGGCAAGGTGACGCACTGTTACATATTATGTAACTTTTTAACATCCTGCTTGCAAAGATCATTCGAGACTCACAAATTCGAAGTGGTCGAGGACTTTGTCTACCTTGGCTTACTAGAGACCAGCGATAACAACACCAGCGATGGGATTAAACCCAGAATAACCCTTGCCAACCGCTGCTTCTTTGGGTTTAAGAGGTAATTGAGAATTCCGAGAGTGTCCTCTCCCGTACAACAAAGGTAGCACTATATAAATCATTGATCATCTCAGTCCTCCTTAACGGCGTAGAGGCCTGGACCTTAACGAAAACGGATGAGGATGCACTTGGGCGCTTCGAAAGGAAAATTCAACGTTCAACCTATGGTCCCGTTTGTGTAAACTGAGAGTGGAGGAGAAGACGAACGGGCTGTACAGGTACATCGGCCTAGTGCGACGTTTTCGGATCCCACATATGTCTAAGATGGCTAGGCCATATAGAGCGAATGGACAACAGAGCTCCGCTCCGAAGAGTCTGCAAATCCAAGCCCGGAGAAGGACCGATGCAGCAGAGGACGACCGAACCTCAGGTGGCGCAGACAGGTGAAAGGAGACCTTAAACAACTGCGGAATGCGGCACTGGATACAACTAGCAAAAGGTCATTTCAGCTGGAGACGCTGATTGATTGAGGCCCAGGTTCACACCGGACTGTAGCGCCACTTAAGTAAGTAAGTCGGAAAGTTTCAAAAATTGGCAGGCCCTCGGTTTTATTTGTTTCAACCTGAATTGTAAATGATTGATCCACGAACTGTAGAAAACAGTATGCCTCTACTGCAGCTAGCATATAAAAGTAAAATAGTAAAAGAAATATACGTACTACGTAGTGTCACCCAAAGCGTGACACTGACATTTAACAAAGATGGAATACAATTCCGATAGCACTTCGCCTTACATCGAAATCCATTATTATCGTCATTGATCGTAACCTAGTTCAAATACTCAACTATCAATCTTAGATAAAAGTAATTTATAATGACCGTTCGAAAGTAGCATATGACTACTTACCTTCATCCTCCCACAAATGTGTCTTATCAAGGCACTTAATTAAAATGATCTCCGACTCCCTTTATAAATATGCTAACTCGAAAAAGTAACATATCTAAACGCATCGCCTTTCACAACTAATGAATTCATTTTATCTGCCTCCCTAATCACCGCACGAAACAATTTAAGGACATTCGTGAATGTAAAGCAATTAATAACTCCACATGCGTTACTTTCGTCTGCATATTTGTATGCAAGAAAGGGATGGGCCTGTCGGCTATAAATTGAACACCATCACGATATCTCACTTTAAAGGTCGCTTCTCCCCCGTAAAATTAAGCCCAAAGAGCGAACCAACATTCAGAGAACATCAGAAAAAACAGGACTTCCTGTATTATTTATTCTTGCAATCACCATCGCCGCTCATCTCAAGAACTCCCTAACTGCCGGCTGCCAATTCTCCATAGTATCCTCGTAATAAAAGCAGAGTGTCGAATTTATAGATCACTGACCGCTGTCAAACCGCATGCATCCTGCATAACCCACCACTTCACGGCCGCAATGCATACAAAAAGGATACTCTAATTAATTTATATTATCCAGTCCTCTTTTTCGGGTTGTTTTTTTTTTTCTACTAAGAACCTCCAATAGGTATTTAGTCATAAAAATAAACAACGCAATAAAAAACAGGATACCATTAAAAAACACTGCACTTCTGCCACAAGCGGTGATGACTAGAGTTAATAGTCTATGACGAAAACTAGTTATCCTAGATGTAGGGGGAGACTCACTCGTAGAACGTGACCTATTCGACGAGTGTCATGCGCGGAATAGGAATTGTTCGAATGCGAATAGCTGACGGTGGTGAACACGTGCACATGCGTATCACTAATTTGAGGGAAGCAATCGAGACGATAAGGATTTTAGAGTGTCCCGGTCAAACATGGATGCGATCTAAACTCGGATAAGGTGAGTGCTGCTTGGCGTGCGTATGAGCATTCCTAATATGTTGCATCCACCCTTTTATCGTGTGCCATCGTTGGCTTTCGGTTTTTTGTTTTTGTTTTGGATCGAGCCAGGCGGTATGTCGGACTGGGATCTGTGTAGGAATTAATTACCAGGTTGACTGTGAGTTGAACGAGGGTGGTCCGAAGCGCTGCCCGAGGGTTTCCTACTCCTAAATTGGAATAGTCAACTAATTCGATAATTACACCCAAACGAGGTAGTTACGTGGTGCGTTCTGACCGGTTGTCGATCAGTTGGACGGAAAAGGATTCTAGTTGACTAGGGAGTTTTTACGAGTGTAGCTTCGAAGTGGTTATTATTCAAAAGGCAATTAAATGTAATTAATTTGGAACTCCTGTCATTGCTATTCCGAAAAACAAACAAATACTTACAGCGAATACGAGCCTTTTGAAGACTGAACTTACGAGGATCATGCTGTTCAACTACTGTTAAAAATATAAAAAACCCAGCTACACTTTTTATAGTAAAATTCTTGAGATTCATGTAAATATCTAGAAGGGGCAGAAACCTTCGACCCCCTGTCGACCTTTGATATCTACAAATAAAATAAAGTGACTTGTTTGAGAAATCTGTGGGAAAAATTATTCACACACAGCGTAGGTGATTGAGTGAAGCTTGAGCTCTGGTCCTCCATTCCTTGTAACGCCAGCTATATAAATATTATATGTATACGATATTTCCAAGAAATATTGAGATCTGTAACAGTTTTCAGAGAGAAGAATAATGATTTTGCGTCAGCTACACAGCGACGTGGAGCTTAAATATTGAAAGTAATAAATCTGTAAAAAAAGAAAGAATTGACAAAAAAAAGTTTGCTTTTCTAAAAATTAATATACAAAAGGGACACATTTAATGAAACAACATAGGCTGTCCTTAGGGGCGAGAAAGATTGATATTTTAGTGACTGGCTTGATCTGTGATCTGATAGGATTTGATTTTTTAGGAAGCATTGCTTAGTAGGCTTCCTCCGAATAATAAAGATTTGGCAATGTCTTAATAAAGATGGTTCATTACAAAAGAAATTACTAACGATAGCGATTCTCCGTTACCATCGCTGCTTAGACTTCTACGAGCTTCACTACTAGAACCTGCATAACGTCTGTTATTGGCTATGACTTCCGATGGAACCCCTATTGTTACTTCTGTGCCATTAAGACTTTAGCTGTTAATGCTATTGAAATCTGCGCCCTTATCCCTTCCCAAGTAACTACTGATCCTCGACTCTTAGGGAGGTTACTTCTGCTCTTCCTCGAGCAGGTGATTGTTTTTGTTTTTACTCCGCGGTGTGACAAAAATGACATTTCCGCCTCCTCCGGAGTAACTGTTGTGGTATCCATAAATGGATCATGAGGGTTTAAATATCTGTCTGTACGTCTAAGAGAACGAACAAATCGATAACTGAGTGGTGTTGAAAATAAGTTGGCGATACGCAATCAAATGATGCTGCACTACACTCCGCTAAGGCAACATATGAATTAAAGCAACTTCTGTCTCACATAGGTCAGTGGTAAGGTTTATTGCCAAAAACAGTGAAACAAACATAAGGCACCATATAACCGGCATTTTATTATTATTATTACCGGCTATTTCGAACTCGGAAGTTCAGAGTCTCGTAGACGGCTACAGTTGTGCACACTGCCCAAAAGGAAAGCGACCAATTGGCTCCTGCTTTCACTGTGTTAAAACTGGTATACTGTGTTAAAACTGGTATACTACAGATGTATTTAAGGTATTTAATCAATTCGTTATTCTCGCATAACTTCTCTCCTGTACACCTTTTGAAAAGGGGTTGAATGCATTACCTTTCTCTGCAGAGTGTGAAGATGCCTTCTGCCATCTGCAACTTTGCTGATGTTCTGGTGTTAGCAATTTATGCCTCTAAACTTGAAACAGAGCTCCATTGTGATGAAATCACATTAGGGTATAGTGCTTTGTTCCTTCAGAGGCAGGTTAATGTGGACTCGCCATTTTGTAGCAGCTCATAGTAGACGACAGCATATAAGTTTCACCACAGCCATACACAGCATGACCTTCGAAATCAAATGTTGCTTTGGGGTTGATGTTGAGGTCGATGATAACGATTCACCACTCTTAGCGTAGTATTTTTTTTTTCTTGGGATTAGTGTAGAATATTCATTTCTCATTCTCAGTCACAATCCGATATAAGAAACCCCTTTTTTGCCTTTGAATCAGCTGTTTGCTTTTCAGTGAAAAATCGCCTTTCAACATCTCTCGATTTAAATTGTTGAGGAACCCAATTGCCTTGCTTCTACATCATTCCAATGAGTTTTCATCGTACAGAAACTACTCGCCGAGTTTATCCCAAGCGTTTATGCAAGCTCCATTTGTCTTTGACTCGGATTTTCATCGAGTTATGAATCAGCTTTATCAGTTATCCCTCCAATCCTCTGCCTTCAATGTTTTTGTTTTTTTTTTTTGATTGTCCAGAGTAGGGTTCATCTTTAACGCTGAAATTACAATTTTTAAATTGTTACATGATATAATGTAATTAAAATAAATGAACACTAAAGCTAAAAAGTTTTTTTTGTTTCATTTTTTTTATTCTTTTTTATTTATATTTAATGAGCAATTAAGGCTGAGAAAAATTATATTTAAAAAAAAACCTAGCATCAAAAAAAACAAAAAAAAAACGTATAACTAAATAGCTTAATCATTCCTTAACGGAAATATTTATACAAGAATACATACATGATATATGTATACTTTGTATATACATATGTCTATCATTTTTTTCGTTTTTTGTTATTCCAGAATGTTTGTTTCTGGTTTTTATTTTGTATTTTAATTAAAATTAATAGTAGACTAAACTTAACGTACACGTTAGGGCCTGCCTTAACCTGCCCTAACCTACTCTACCATGGGCATGTGCCAGATTTTGCCGAAAAAGGCTGACCTTGAAAAAAATATATTAATCTACTGACGCCGTCCGCTCCAGCCACAAAATGCGTTGACGTTGACTTTCGGGCGACATCTCTCCGTTGTAAGCGCGACATCGATCCACTAAACGGAGCAATACAGTCGTATTGTGCAGGACCTCATTAGGTAAAATTTCCTGTATTCAGATTAGGCTGTTTCATGCTTTCATTTCCACTGTGCCAGTTAGCTTGCACATTGAACTGCACGAAACATTCATAGGCAATTATGAGTCTAATTGGTCATGTAGCAGATTACCTTGACTTTAGAATCAAACTGGCTGCCTTGAAACAGCCATCCTGTCCGAGCGACAGCGGCCCAGGCCCAGGCCCAGGCCAGGGCAGCATCTCTAAGTTTGTCAAAACACTGATACTGGTCTAACCAGATCCCAAGGTATCTGAATACACTTCCTTTTGCAGTGAATTGTAAAAATTGACAACCTGCGGCAATTTTTTCTAGTGCCCCAAGAGGCTATAGACAAAGGCATTCTGAATAAATTAGTTTCTAATTTCTGGAAGTTGATTTTCAGTTATAACAATACTGCCATTTGTATATTTTCGAAGTCACGCTGCAGATAATGACAATTACGTCGAGATTATAGGACCTGATCTGTCTTTATACGTGATTGACTGGTGAAGACAATCTATCATATCACTGAGGTAAAAGTTAAAAAGAATCGGCGAGTTCAACATACCTTCTTGCAGTCCATTATTGATTTCAAAAGTTTGGGTAAAAGTCAAATCGGCAATTTTCAGAAAAGAACTGCCTGACAACAATTCAAAAATCATATACAGGAGTGGTTTACTTATGTCCAGCCGACTGAGCTTGTAATAAAATCGAAAGCTTTTGCCACGTCAATAAGACTGGTACGTCAATCAGAATGATTTTGAAGACAACCCATTTAGACAGGATTCTATGGACCACCTTCTCGACGAAGGCCTTGTTAACATTTGGATGGAGACTTGACGTGTCTTTATCTCTCTTGGGATTGATTTCACTACCGCTCTCTTCCAATGCACTAAATATTGCATATTATTCAACAGGATGGTGTACATTTTTACAGTCAGTGGAAGTGCCTGAGCACAACATTCGATTTTTTTTTTGGACTCGAAAATCATCTGGGGATCACGGTATTATTGGCTACGAAATAGTCATTGAACCTAGTAAAACCAAGATCCTCCGATTGCCAATGATCGACATTATTTTGAAGGCAGACATGATGAAGTAGGATTCACTCGTTCACTTTATAGACTTCTTGAAAGACTGCATCCACTGTCCCCACCTTCTGCTGAAGATCCTCGAACACGAAAAAGTTGTCATCTAGGACGGCACTCTCTGACTGTTCGTAACAAGCGTTCATTGTCTGACCATATCGGAAGCTTCAGATCCAGAAGGTCACTCTGATCCGAAATATTTTATTTATTTGTGGGAACATATTCGTTGTTCCAAAGCAAACTTACAGATATTCTTTGTTAAATACTTTTATTCAGTGACTTCAGGACTTCTGTGTCCGAATTTTGTCTGTCGCTAAGCCGCCTCTACAAAAGTTTGAGTCTTGATAAAAATTTATCTCTTGCAATACGACTATTGTTGCGTTCCAGTACACGTTCGTTGTATCGTGATGCCGTTGGCAAGTGTCGTACTTCCATCGTTTGTTTGATTATATCGTCATTTGTACTAATCAATCTCGTAGTTCTACAGGATCTTATTAGACGTTGGGATAAATGTGCTCGAAATAAGCGCTCTTTGGAATTGGAAAAGCATGGGCAACTCACCCTGTTGGAACTGCGTCAGGACTTTACTGTAAAAGCGTAGATCTACTCCACTTTTCTCAACATTCAAATGTACTGCGCCACTGCGCTTTTACTACAATCTGCAGCGACTTTTTTATTCTTATTCTTTCACGCTAGATTTTACAACATATTTTGCTTTAGTAGCTACTTCAAGTTTACTTTTAGCGTCATCACAATCACACTAATCTTAGCGCTTGAAAAACAACTTGATTGTCGAGCAAAAAATGATAACATTTTGAGTAAAATTAAAATTGCATAAAATTATGAATACAAGTTCAGCTCGCTGGTTATCTGTCTAGTATTTATTTCCTTCTTTTGTCTTTTTAGGAATAAGAAAGAAAATAACATGGACAGCATATCTGAAAAATGAAATAATGTCAACAAGGCTTTTTTTTTTTTTGTGTCTTACATTCTCGATTCTACAAATGACATGAACAGAATATTTCAATCGGAAAAAATTCATGATGCTTCTTCTTTATCCACTTGTGAAGGAGCACTTCTTAAAATTGCTTAACAATTTCATAAAGAAAGAGTTCATTAGTACAAAAATTGATCTTGGAAACAATGGCTTTTATGTGACTGTATTAAGTATTTTTTGTGGTTTTCGTTTTGCAAAACATGACCGCAATTTATCAGAAGAAAACCTTTTTGAAGGTAAACACAATATTTTGAATTATTATGTTACGCTTTGCAAACAGATTCAGTGTAGAATTTAATTTGAAGACAGTAGTGTTACCCTGTTACATCCGAAAAAATTCATGAAGATAAACTTTCTTCAGTTTTGAAACTAACTGAAACATTCCCAATCAATATGGTATCAGCTGAGGTACTTAATGGAGAACATTTTTACTATATGATATAAGCGCAATGAATCAAGAAGACATTGTAAAGTTTTGTTATTCTTTGAAAGAACAGAAAAATCTCGTAGAAGAATCTCGTAGAAGGTCTCCGGTGCCTCAGGAACAGGTCCTTGGGCTTTGGGGACAGCCATCGGTTTTTGCACCGTCTATTTCAGATCTGCCGCCATTTGGGCGTAGGCCATCTGTTGTGTGTCGGCGACCCGAGGGATGCTGCACTTCAGACCCCTGGTTACGAGCCAGATTAGCATTTTTTATATCTTAGAACTTAGGACAGTTGTTCCAGTTTCCAGTTTATTGGTAATTATTCAATTGTTTAAGCATGTTCTTAAAATTGGCGTTACAGATGAACTAGAGCCGAAGCTTCTTTCATCCGTATACTCGTATTTTGTAGGTGGTTGATTTTTACCAAACCTAAAGGAACCTACTGTTTATTGGCGACTCCGAGCATCAGATTTCGCAAAGCTTGTTCAGACAAATATACCACAGGGGATGTTGTCAGTTTTTAGCTGAGGAGAAACGCCGTGAAATAGAATTTCGATGACCGGACTACGAAAAACATTACCTGAGCAGCACGTTAGCTGCTTTATTTCTTCTTCGTTTTATCCATTTCTGATTCCTATCCAAGTCATAGATTAACTTAACTTCGGTCATCCATATACTTTGGCAATATCAAACTATGTATGTATGTCTGGATTCATGTAAAGATGTCCGGCGATTTATTTTCCTCGACTCGTTTAGACATTTGAGCCACTTACTCGCACATTTCCTGCTCTTGTCACAGTCGCTTAGTTGTTGAAGCTTCCATGGTTTTTATTTTGTCTAGGCGTTTTTGGTCGAATTAAAGCACACTTGTATACATATGGTTTGAACACAACAATATCGCTAATTACTTCTTAATTCTCACACCACCACAACAACATAAAAAAAAAGAGTTTTACATCCCACAACGATCTCAATTACTAAAAAAAACTCAGGAACCCCTACTGAAGCATGTGTGTAAGCATTTGATTAAATCGTTCTTCGTATCAGCAGAATGGGGACGCTTCCAACCCATTGCGTCAAATCAATCAAATCTACTCGTAACGTTGAGTTTTTCAATTCACTTTACGGCAAATGGTTTCTCTTCTTGGAACCAGTTGGCTCATTCAGAGCGTTGCGCAAACCAAATCTAACAAAAGACTTTCCGAATCACTATTCAAGTCGGTGACGCACATGGTGTAGATTGGTAGCCACCCTCGTTAAATGTTCGTTCATTTGCAGTTTATTTTCCTTTTTCTCATTCTGCTTTTCTTCAGATACGTTTTTTTGTTTTTTTTTTGTTGTTGTCTTGCTTTTTGTGATTTACCTAGATTGCTCCGTTTTAGAACTTAGCAGGGTAACGCTTCAGAAGACAAGAACTAATCCACAGGAGTCCTTTGTTGTTGTGCTCTTTTGAGAGATTCTTTTTCATGCATTCGGTACGGTGTGTTCACAGTACACAGGACTCGTAATGAGAACATTTTAGTGTAAGCGTAGCACAATAGAAGTAAGCATGTGCTAAAAAGGCGGATAATCACCAGTTGTGTCCTTCATCGTCGTCGTCCTCGGCACTGTTTTCCCCCTTTTTTCCTTACTTTTATTTTGCATGTTAAATCCTTTGAATAAAAGGATGATGAGAAAAAGACACTCATACTGCTGCATGTAGCACATACAGAAATTTCGAAGGAGTTGAGGGAGAGAACAACTTTTGAAAGCAACGTCATCATTCATCTCAAGTTACCGTGATTTTTGTGCGTTTTTTGCGCACCTTGTTGTTTTCTTTGGGCGTCTCTCTTACTGGAATGGGTGAACGTCTGTCAATTGAAAACATTAAGAGAATGATAATTCACAGGGGCTTTGTAATTTCCAAAAAAGGCGGGAAAGAATGGGAAGAGGTAGTGCCACACGTGGGACATGGTTGTCAGTTTTTTTTTCCTTCATTCTTTTTGCTGGCTATGAAAGGTGGAATTGAGTTACCCTTTGATTTGGTGAAGAAATCACTACAAAGTGCGCAATTAAATAATTGGTTATATACAGGGCGTACAGCTTTTGGTTTGGTTATTTTTTTTTTCTTTTTGTGGTGGAAAGGAACTTGGTGCCACTCGAGAAAGTCGACTTCTAATTGAGAACGTTTCAAAATCCTATTTTAACGCATATTTTATTTTATTCTGACGATGTAGCTTTCATTAGATTATTCCAAGCCGCAGGATATGTATAAGCCCTATTCCAAAAATGATTTTATGACTTCCAGTTTGGTCGATGGAATTAATGGTATAGACCCGTCTTATAAAGAGTTCAACAATTTTACAATTGTTTTGTGCGAATCAGATAAAGGACTGCTCGACGTGTAGCATAGAGAAGCAAACCCAAAAAGCGACGAAACGTAAGATCGAATTTTGGACCGCATGTCTTTGAATAACTAGTTTGCAACTGCCAAGGAATTGAGAAAATACTTCACTGAGAGATGTTTTATTAACATCAGCCTGTTAGCTCTTTCAGGCTTGGTGGTTAGTATCACTAACTCTTTTCATTAAAATCATTGCCATCTAGCGACAAACGGTTGAATTATTATGAAATTTCGAACCATGCTTGACAAGATGCGGCCGATAGTTGAATGAAATGAAATAATGCTAGAATTAAAATATAATGTTCAAAATATTCTTAATATAAAACGTGACTGAAAGTAATGCCGGCTAAGAAAAGTTGATCCTCAAGTATGTAGACCTGTAAAGGTGCCGCTTCTCTCGGCGATAATAAAAAACAAATGGAAATGAGTCAAACAATACCAGAAATGAACCGCCAACAATTGGAAAAAAAATTATTTGATTAGAACTGACGGAAAGAAAGGAGAGATTGTTCGGACAGCGAATTTTGGGAAGTTCTTTCAGATGAATATACTGCAGGGGGATTTGTCTGTTCTCCAAAGTATGGCAAAATCGCGGAATATAATATCGATGATCTGACTCTTGCGGAATTCGAACTTAATGTTGTCTGCGACGGAAGTCAATACATCAGCTTCTAATCCCTCTTCATTATGCAAAAAAAGATTGTGTAGTGGGAACTAGCCCCAATAGAACCAAACATACGTTTCATAAACCTAATTTTTTATGTGACGCTACAATTCGGAGTGAACATGGGTTACGATGTAAATAGCTGCTTCCAGTGCCGCATGCGCATGTCTTGTCATCCCTCGGAGTTGAAATCGAATACTCGTCGAGCCGCCGGGATAGTTGTGTCCATTTGATCCCTATAAGTCGCTTGACCAAGCCGAGTTTGTTGTACAGTCCGTATATTGGGGGGGTGAATCTTTTCTCCACTGTCTGTCAACATAAGTCTTTCCTTATGAAACGCATAAATGCCTGGTTGACAAGAATTATCCTGGGCAAAATCTCAACACTGGTGTTGTTGCCATTGGCCGCAAATGAATCCCAAGGAAAAGTTATATTGTATATGTCAAAGGTCACTTTCTGGCAAAGATATCACCGTTACGTTATATGTAATTAATTTAATTTTTTTTTTCAGTAAAACAATACATACATATTTAGTTTTTGTCTAATTTATCAAATTATCAGGATTGTCTTGTATTGGTAAGGAATGTTAAGGATGATGTTGAAGAAATTTTATTACAATACCCTGGCCTGTCCGAATCCTTTTTTAACTGCAAAATGTTGGGCAAGGTCGTTATCGACCTTAATCGAGCTGCGAGAATTTTTGTTCGAATTATCATACTCCAGAGCCTGACAAGTTTGGCGGAAATATACATAAGGATTTATAGACATTATCGTATGCGTGGTGGGTGTCATTGAATGACAGTGCGTGAATTCATGATCTCCTTATATCTGTCGAACATTTTCCTTACTTTAACCCACACTGTAAAATAATTTCTATTGTTCACGAGAAGGATTTGTATTGTCCCCCCCCCCCCCCCCCCCCCATACATTTCTTACAGACAAGCTGATACGGTCGTATCTAGCTACTATAGACATTAGATTAGCAACCAGTCTGTCTGTGGCAGCATGATTGGTTCTACTTAGCAGTGCTAAATTATTATTTTCATTATACAGTCTGCAAAAATGGACCCTGTATTCTCAGGATCGATCCTGATTTCATTTCCTGACAAACGTCTAAACCCCGTTGGCCGTGGGTCGTATCCACGTATGTGATGTGTAAGATGGATGGACTCCAAGGTTAAAAAAGGCCCCATAATTCCATTCGTCGATAAGGGGCAATAAACACTTGGATTTCGTGTTTGCGGAATTCACTAGCGGCAGTTTTGTTTATGTACGTGCTCCTTTAAGTGAAGGTGGACTTAGTGATTCTAAAAGATGCAATTCACTGTCAGGCATCTCTCTAACATTGTATCACAGAAGTTTCAGTGTAAATTGAAGTAATTTTCCTTAAGTTTTTGGGAATTTTGTATTTTGAAACGATGATTTTCTTTTGTTTTTTCCTCAACCTTTCAAGAACAATAGCTTTATGGGAAGACGAAGGAGGCACTTTTTTGCTAACTGAGGTCTTAGAAGTTTGACTAAGCTTCGTTCCATTTAATATTCCATTGGATATTCTGCTGGACCGCGGCGGAATTCTATTCAGAGCAGAAGCTTTGCGGACCCCTTGCACTCTAACATGAATAAAACTGACGCGTGCCTTGCCTTTAAAATAACTACTCTTAAAAATGCATTTCGATAATGAATGCTTGATGCACTCCCTTCCACTCTGGCGTTGTATCTAAAAAGTCCGCATTCAAAATCATTCAAATGACATCCTTAAGTTTCATTTATAATTTTAAAAATATAATTTTAACACCGAAAACCTAGTATAAAATATGGTGCCTACAAATACAAAAATTGTAATAGCGTACTCCTTCTCTCTGTTATGTAAGTCGAGATTTAGAATCCGTTTTTTTTAAGTTGTGACTCCTGCGTAGATTCAGGGAAAGTGTACTTTTTTTTATCTGGGTATCCTCCCTGAGGATAATAATAAAGCTCCAAAAATTTTTGTTAATAATTCAATAATTGTAGTTATATACGAGATTTGTTAAAAAAATAAAGTGACTTGATTTTTTTTTTTTTGGAAAAGTGTAGTGGTTATACTATTGTTATAAAACGGGGTGTACTAAAGTCCGAAACTGCAGTTCAACATATCCTTGTTTGATTCCTTTCGATGACCTTTGATTGCCATAATTGCTTCTTGTGCCTGCAGATATTGGATTCAATATAAGACGCGGATTTCATACTTAAGAACCTTTAAGTTGTACATAGTCTACTACACCAACACATGAGAAATATAACTTACCCCTGAGTGTCTTGTTTTCTTATTCATCCCCTTTATACTCGCAGTTCCAATAATTGGTCCGGGAAGATTAGCTATTACTTCACTAAGGCTGTTAGACTAACTTTGCAGCAGTGAGCTATGATAATCTAATTTGTAAAAGAATACCTAGAACATACCCTTTTTGGATTCACGATTCGAGGTTTAGTATTACATATGTAGGTGGTGATTATGTCAAATTTTGTGCCAGATATTGAGCATATGAAGGCTGTTTTGTTATTAAGAGCGCAACTAAATTCTCGCTGTTTTTTTTTTATGAAAATGCAACTTTATGGTGAAAAAACGGTTATAAGTAAATCATTCAAAATAATGCCCATCGCTAGCGATTTTCTCATCTTCCCAACAGAGCTCGCATACCGTCACGGTAGTAGTGTTCGTCTTTTGAGGCTATCCACGAATCAAGCCATTTTGAGATGTCTTCATACATATGAGTGGAACTGCTGATCAGCCAGACCATGGACGGCGCAATATCTGGAGAATATGGTGGGTGACGTAGGACTTCCCATTTGAGCGTTTCTAAGTAGGTTTTAACGGGCTTGGCAACGTGAGGCCGAGCGTTGTCATGCTGTAGAATCACTTTTTCGTGCCTCTGCTATATTGTGGCCGCTTTCCGCGCAGTGCTCGGCTCAATCGCATCAATTGAGTTCGATACCGTTCCTCAGTGATGGTTTCGTTTGGTTTCAACAGCTAATAATAAATAACACCGCCCTGATCCCACCAAATACACAGCATAACCTTCGCAGCGTGAATATTCGGCCGAGCCGACGACGTAGCATCATGACCGGGCTATCCCCATGATTTTTTTCTCTTTGGGTTGCTGTAATGAATCCATTTTTCATCACCCGTAACGATGCGATGAAGAAAACCGTTCCTTTTTTGCCGGTGGAGCAGTTGTTTACAGGCGAAAAAACGACGCTCAATATCATTTTGGCTTCAAATCATAAGGAACCCAAGTTCCTGTTTTTTGAATCATTTCCAACGCGCGCAATCGGTTGGAAATAGCTTGGGGGGTAACTCCTAATACGGAATCCCTTTTTGCGTTTGGCATGGATTCTCATCGAGCAATGCCTCAAATTCAGCGTCTTTGAAGGTTTTTGGCCTTCCTTCACGCGAACGGTCATCAAAATCGAAATCACTGTCTTTGAAGCGACGGATCCAATCCCGGTACGTTGTTTCACTTAGAACAGCATCTCCGTAAACTTTTTGGAGTTCTCGATGCGCTTCAGTTGCCGTTTTCTTTGAATGAAAGAAAAAAAGCAACAATCCCCTCAAATGACGATTATTTGCCACAAAATCAGACATTTTCACACAACCAAAAGTATATGACGCAAACACAAAATCTCTAATGTGTCAAGGCGGTTTGTTTACCATTTGCCTAAGCTTGGTTCATGACGTTTTGAATACGTCACAATCGGCCAGCACTTACTACTGCAGCCATCTCTTGATAAAGAGATTAAGTCATCGATTGTTAGTGAAAATTGATGATGAACATGCTTCAACTCAAAGGACTTATGCACGTTGTTATATTCGGTTTAATAGTGGATCTATTTTAACAATCACAACCGCAAAAATATCATAAGTAGCCATCGCAACCAGTACGGAAGGAATATTATACTGTGTACTTGGTCGGGATCGGAAAGGAATGATGTGCTATGAACTTCTAAGATCCGATGAAACGATAAGTGAGGATTGTTACTGTCAGCAATTGATAACATTGAATCGTGCATTAAGCACAAACGACAAACGGCAAAGCTATCGACGACCAATAACTTGATAATTCAATTCATTCATTCGTTCTTTATTTCGTAATCTAATATCAAGGACGACTCCGCTACTATGTCCATTAAATACTCCACACAATTCGTCAGAGTGTGTAGGTACGGGACTACCTATCTAAAACTTTCATACATGGGAACCACTTAGGAAACTCGAATACAAATTACTCAAAGGTCCAATGTTATTCATACATAAACAAGAGAATCAACTTAAGCCCACCAATGCGTGCCGCACACAGTTTCCAGTAAGGGTGTGAACTTAAGCCAGCGTCTATGTCTAAATAGCCAAATACTTTGGCTCCTAACACCCTCATACGAACAAAGCACTTAGATTAATGAAACCGTAATTATATGCTAACTACCGTCAAGGGATTGGTATTAGTTTGGTTTTTTGTCGACCCTTAGGCCCCATTATGACCGTTAAGTGTTGTCGTTTCTTGATAAAACACCTAATTGAGCGCTCAAACACTAAATGCTTCCAGATAAGAGCGCGCCATAATATTTCTTCTTCTGTTCGATTATATTCTTCTACTGTAGAATCCTAGTTGAGATAAAAGTTGCTACCGATGACATCTAACGTCGATCAGAACATACTTATAGCCACCGTACTATCGCCTTTACCCTTCAAGATTTATTCGACATGAAATAGCTACAAATGCAAAAGCACAACAGAAAAAACGAAGGATAAGAAAAGAAGAAGGAGAAAAACAAAAAAAATATATCGACAACAAGGACTAAATAAGGATTTCACTCCTCTTGTCATCTTGGAAATTAAAAATGACACAAAGGAGCAATACAGAAAATTGCAAACAAAAGCTATCGAATGGGGTCGAGGATGCGATGGGCGTATACGAAGCTTAGAAAGCAACCACTCGAACGTTTGGTAGAATGGGTGGCAAAACGATTCAAAAGCGAATTGCATTCCCATTTAATGAATTATTGCAAGGAGTGTGAGACACTGGAATTGAAGTGATCATCAAAGGACATAAAGCGTATACTCTCTGTGTATACAGAGCGAAGAGGCGGGAGAGTGATGGCGAAGACCAACATTGTTTATTGAGCACAATATGAATTGAAAACACAACAACAGGACTTCAACGAACAAGTGGCGTTGAACAGCAGTGGCACATTTGAAAGGGAAACGAATCGAATCAGGCTACGTGGGGTGGAATTATTTTGCCAACGAATGGGAGAATAAAAAGTTATCAAAGGTTGGTGGGTATACGAGAGGGGCCCGTCGTCGTTGGGATTAGGAGCAAAGCTACTGGCATAAATCAAAGAATTCTGCGAGGTTTACCGAATCTTACTTACTTGCTTAGTCGAGTTACTTCGTGAGAATTATTCATCCTAGCTGTGGGTGGTTCCTTAACAAGTTAATGTTACTGTAGGCGATAACGTGCTGTTCAATGAAAGTTGTCATTGTCGCTCGAGAGTAGGAAAACTCCTTAGCACATGTGAGAAACTGCTGACAAAGTTCAGTCTAACTTCACGCTAAAAGCGATCATATAACTAAAGTTTTGTGGACGTCAAAGACAAAATCTGAAAATTATTATACGTTAATGCTTAGTTTACCTCCAAATTTTTTTTGGAAGAGCAACTCAGGGTTCCATTTTGAGGCCTATCTACAGCAACGTATTCCTATATTTTTATATGCATAGATGCAAGTGCACAAACCGTAACCTAGGTCTGAGGCTTGATCTGTAGATTAAATAAAGTTCTATATAAAATAGTTGACAGGCTTATAAACAACGGATCTAAAACGGGTGGGCCAACTATTTGCTGTCAAGTGATTTTTCGTTATCTTTGAACCTTAATAAAAAGTTCTATTCAATTTTTGAATATAATATCGCATAAGTTTATTTTATTTGCATTTTCAAGCACATTTCGAATTGTTTCGGGCTGAACATTCCCCACTTTTCATCATATTGTTTTTTAAGGCTTCAAATCTACGTGGCTTGTTGTTATTTAAAATTTGTACTTCGCCAGGTGATGGCGGAGTCCAGTTCAAATCACCATTTTTGAAAGTAGGCGACGGGAGTACAAAGGACGCAATAAAGCGAACCATGTCCTAGTCATTTTGGATTCAAAATTGTCCATGCGCTTCATATACGGTTGTTTCAGCGTAGTCTTTGAAAAGAATGTGTTTCCGAAAAGAATTGTTTCCGAACAAATGCTAGACCAAAAGGTAACACGTTGGCCGAGAAAAGGTTCACGTGAATGAATTGAGCATTTTTGATAGTTGTAGAGCTGACAATGTTGTTTATTCACTTTGCTATCCTTGGCCTTCTGCCATGGCGATGCCACAATGGCTTCTGCCATATTCATCACGTAAAGCGCTTGTGTAAATTGTACCGAAGGCGATCGATATCGAACGAGGCGAAAATAATGCACGATAAACACGGTGGGTCGAACGAGTTTATTTGATCCTTTCAGTACGACGTCTGCGATCCAAGTGACCGAGATAAGCCAAACAATTTTGAGTGAAAACAGTAATATGTCTTAGAAACAAAAACAATTGCGTTTACATGAGCAAAACGTTATAAAAATCGTATGATTTGACTAAAAGGTTGTAACTGTGCAAAGTTAAGGTACATAATACAATGTTTATATGATTTAGAAAAGAGCAAAACAATATAGTGATGTAAAGATGGAAATTTAAAAAAAATTAAACAAAATGCAATCATCAAAGCTATTTCTCAAACAGCGCTTATTTCAAGTGACTAGCTTTACGATCTGTAAACGATCTGTATGCGGTAATAGAATTCCGTGCAGGTAAATATAATTTTAAATTATCATGAATTATGCGGCGGAGGGACGCGCTAGCACTGCTCAACTGGCGTGTACAGCCTCACTGTTCTCATCAGACTACTTGGGCCTTGGTGACGAGGACTACCAAGATTGCCTGCAGTGATACATTTTTGACGTAAAAGCCTGTTGTTCTGGTCTGGAGGAGGTCTGTTCACTTAATATTTTACGTGATAATTACTTTTTCGCAATTCAGAACTCACGTTTGAATCTAAGGCTGCACGATAACAACTCGTTCTGGTGGAGTGGTTTTCACAACAAAAATTCGCTATGGACGATAAAATTCATTACTTTTATAATATATTCGAGTTTAACTGGGCTTAGATCATCATGTTAATTACACGATTGGGCGCACCTTAAAACAATCATTGCAACAAGGGAAAAACTATTATCTTCGTCACTAAGTAGAGCAAAGGCGTCCGACCTTTAAATGATTAAATACCTTTGAATCATTAAAAATCTTATTGTTTATAATAATAGATGATCATCAAATTTTATTTTATCACTAAAATGTTATCACTATATATGCATATGTACATAAGTTCACATGTGTTATACAATAATAAGGTCAGAATAAGACTCTGGAGGGCTGGAAATATTAAAACATTAATTATAATATTATTGGGATATACCCCTTTAATAAAAAAAAGTATGTTCTTTAGAAACAAAAATATGCTCTATTTAATGATCAAATATTTTTGAAAATACCGATAACATACGTATGTAGTAACAATACCATTGTAACCTTTCTCGAAAATTGCGAGCGGTATACTGCTAAGCTACAATACATGATGATAAAGTATTTTGAACTCAATTCTCAGTTTATACAATAAATATTGCATTCGATAATCTGTCTAGGAAAGGTCAAGATCAAATAATATAATCAAATTTCGGACTAGGATCGGCTCAACCTTTTACAAAATTCTCAGAATATATTGATGTTGCATTCTTACTCTCAAACAGACCATCGGGTTATATTTATAAACGATTATTTGTCATATGTTCAGAAATATTACTTTTTAAGTCACAGGTTGAAACTTTGAAATTTTTGTAAGTTTTGCTTTATAAGTAATATCTTTTAAGACTTCAATTAGCATACCCAAACGATAAATAGCATTTCACCTTTATTTTCGTTCATCTTCTTGTCGAGACGAGGTACAATATATTGAAGTTGATAGTTACAAGACGTGACAAGAGTTACACGGGAGGAGAAACAAAGCATCTGTCAAACGGCACGGAACATAAATTGCTTTAAAGCAAAATCTATGGAAGTTTTGCGGATGAACGGGCTATGCAGACCTAAAAAAAGAGCAAATAAGCAAAGAGGGGGATTCCGCTTTAGCCATATATGCTCTTAAACTTCATTTCACAACTTCTCCGAGTTAAAGCCCGAAACGGAGGAAAAATATGGCGTAATCATCTCGGCTGCTCGGAGACAATGGCTTTTAGAAAATAATACTCGTACTGGTACTATCATATTATTGTACCATGTAATATCTCATACATTTTTTTTAAGTTTAAAAAAATTGTTAGCCTTTTACGGTTTTACATCAGTTTTATTATATCATCACACTTTATGATAAGGTGTGTGTTAATATCTTTGGGACAATAAAATCATTTCGGGTAACCAATTCGGTTTCGCGACGAGAACTAGTATCAGAAATATTAGGACCAAAGCACGGGTGCCTGTCTAATTGATTTGGAAAAAGCTTTGGACACCAAAAGGTAAGAACAACTTTACTCAAGCTCAGTCGGCTGGCCATAGTATAATATGATTTTTCAAAATAAACAATTGGTTGTAAAAATTGTCAAGATGATTTCTACCCAAAGATTTAAAATCAAAAATAAACTGCAATAGGGCACACGTTGAATGCGCCGATTCTTTTCAGCATTTACTTAAACGATCTGATAATTGTTCTTCGCTATTCGATAGCGTACTCGGTCGACAGGTCAGGCTTTACGATCGACACCATTGTCAGTCTGTTTTAGTGTGAATTTGAAAAAAAATCAGTAAGTGAGAAATCAATTTCCACGAATCAGAATCTACTTTATTCAGAACACCTTTGTCTAAGGCCACTGGGGATACTTAAAAAAATTGCTGGCGCAGGTTCTCAATTATTGCCCCGGATAGGCGTCTGCTCCTGATGATGTTGATATGTTGATGTAGATACTGATTAGGGTTGGGAGAATTTTCGTTTTCACAAGTTGTCTGTTTCATAACGTCTATAGGATACATAGGACACCTGAATCTGAGTACACGAAATTTTACCCGAATTAGGTTCTATACAATAGGGCGAGGGTTTTCTGATTAAATTGTTCCGACGTCACGTTGCAAGAGCAACTTCGTTCGGTCTACTTCGGCTTACTACCCCCACTTATATCACAAGAGGGTGTTTTTAAAGGCTTTATTCCGCCAGAAGCATTCCTCTATTCAAATCCATGTGGGCAGATCCAAGATAGATTAGCTGTGCAGCTAATCTTCCACGTAGGCCACATTTGCGTGGCGTGGTATGGACCCGATGTCGCTATCCACGAGACCGAGTGCAGTAGATCGTTTGTCACGCCGAGATCGAAAAGACATTTATCGGCACCATCAACGCTGTTAACGGCTGGAGAGGACTACATCGACGAACACTTCAACAGATACAGCCACTTCAAAGCAAAAGCTTGTCTAGGACCAATTGTTAAATTACATAGGCTAGGCCAAAAAACAACAAAAAAAAAATTCATATATTAAACTAACTAACTTAAATTATTATCGCCGCACTTGACGTTTGCATTAACAAACAAGTCTAATGTGCGTTTCCAATAAGGTGAATTGGGTAAAGGTGCAGATTGTGATCTCTGGGGGTCGGGGGATTTGAAAGAGGAAATGTTTCTGAGTTCAACACCATAAAAAGTTCGCGGCGGTTGTACCTCCATAAAAAATTTAGTAGTGTTGAATTTTTTGCCAATTTTTCACAATCAATTTTTCAGAGTCAGGATCTGCATCTTTATCGGCGAATTGATCTCCTTTAGTCTTGCTCCTATTTCAACTTCTAATAAGCCAAAGTGGAAAATAATTCTTCTGCTTTTGGGATTCGCTGAACAGAGTAAACGACTCTTATAACTTAAGATAATGGCATTAAAAATATTAGAGTTGCAAATAAAAAAACTTAAACGATTTAATAAACAAATTGCGTTCTTTCCTATATCGGACATCAATAATAAAAACACGTATACATAAAAAAATGTACATATATGAAGTATATATTTTTATATATATATTTCATATAGAATAAGTTAGGCTTAGGTAGATTTATAGGTGGAAAAAGATTTTTATATACAATAAATCACAAAAAAGTAAGTTATAAGAAAAACGATTTTTTTTCTAGCAAGATATCATATGGTAAATTGGAAGTTTATATACATATATAGGCAGTAGTCGAAAAACATAGATTTGAGTTGAACTATTTATTTTAGAGTGTCCGCAGACTTAAATTAGTTAAGATATTTAAACTAGTTTTAGTCAGGCGTAAAATTGTTCAAAGTAATGTTTAAATAAAAATATTACATTATTAAAATATATATTGTATTACAATTGGAAAAAAAATAACAATAATAAACTAATAAATATTTAATAATAGAAATTAAAAATATGCGATCGGCTCGCCGGGAGCAGAGCTACAATTCCAGGTCTTCTATCTTGAATTTTGCAAGCTTTTAACAATTACTTTCTGTAGCAAAAATTTAGGCACTGAAAAAATACATGCTCTGCTTCTTCTCTGGCCCCTCCAGGTTTTTAAAAAATTCATCAAGCCCAAGCCTACTTAGATTAGCTCGGAAGCAGCCGTGTCGATTATGAACTGGGTGAGACAAAATTCCCCTACAGGTTCATCTACTTTTGTATATTCGGTATAATTCGATGAGTCCATCTTTCCCTTGTTGGCTGTCATGTTCTCATGCCTCGTTGTCTTTCTTCCAGCTTAATATCTTTGGCTGAAGTAAGGGGTTTCCTGGGTTTTAGGGTCATAGTTCCTTTGTAGCTCGATAGCCAAAATATCCGCTGGTAGCATTACCGCGATAACACATATAGAATCATCTAATACCATTCTAAAAGCGGAGCACAGTCGTTTCACGGAATTAACTCTTCTTGAGTGGGACTTCATTTTCACTGCCTTTGCCCATATTGGTGCCACATACATTAACTTGACAAAACTAGTCTCTTTGTTGTGAGGATCCTCCAATATTAATCATGATTCTGGACAAGGCAGAACACAGCAGAGCAGCTTTGTCGCACGTTATTTCAATCATCACACCTTCATAGGTATTTGATCACCGGTTTTAACGTTATATTTTGATCGCCTACCCTGATGGTAATTGTTTCACTTTTCTTGATGCTGCTAACTGCTTCCGTTCTATGTTCGGCGAGCTCTTACCTGACTTTTGACATCCATCGCCTCACTTTTCGGATACATTCGTTCCCGATGTTCTCTGTTTATTTTAGGTGTTTCGTTGCCACTACAATTGCAATATCATTAGCAAAGCTTATTGTTATTGCCTCGTCAGGGATTTCAAGCCTCAGAACACTATATACAGTTCCTTAGGATAGAATCTCGTACCGATCCTTGTGCTACTCCGCCATATATGTATTACTGTCTAATCCTTTCGTCGGTATCGTAAAACGGGTACAGTTTCTCGAAATATCTTAATATTATTTTAAGAGGAACCCAGCCACCATCATAATTGTTCATAATGTCCCCAGTTTGCAGAGTTGAACGAATTTTTGATGTCCAGTATTATTACAGGACCGTATTTCTCTACGCCTCCTCTCCATATTTTGCCCTGAATAGCATTTACTAAAATTATGATTGCCACGTCAACCACCCTTAAAAAACAGATGGTACCTGGGCTCTTGAAATTCGCAACAAAGCTACTGCTTAAGCTAATTCTAGACATTCTTCAACGGAAAATGCTCAGTTATCGACCCCCCATTAGACTAGCGATACTCAAGTTAAGAAAGTGAATATAAAGGAAATAAATTATAAGATAACTAAAATGGACCACAAAAAAATCCTGGATTATGACCTTATTACAGGAAAACTACTTAAAGAACTAACTAATGTAGCAATCACATATCTTCGTAACCTGTTCAATGCTATAACAAGATTCAAATTCTTTCGGAAAGTATGGAAAGTGGTGGAAATAATTGCTATACCAAAATCAGGAAAGGACTCAATAGAATAACTTCCAATTCTTTCCAAACATCTCATAGAATACATCACATAGAATAGAACCTATACTTGTATGGACCTATGGTTGCAAGTATGGGCAGTTCATAAACTTAAAATATTAATATAATTCAAAGGCGGACAATAATAAATGCCAAATGAAACATTTGTAACATGGCGACTTTCATATCTCAACAATCAACGAGGAAATAATTAAAATATTTTTCGCATACCAACTTTGATGTCAACACATGATTCGAGGCAGAAATTACAAGAAGACATCGCCTTAAAAGAAGACAACTAGGTGACACCATAACCAAATTTTTAACATTCAATTTCTACATGTTCAAGCATTTATCAAAAAACTTATTATATATTGTATTATAATTTATTCCTCTATAATATCAAACATTCAAATTGTTAAAAAATGAATAGTGTCGCAAGGCATAAATCTGGGAACAAAAAATATTATAAAGCAAGAAAAAAAAAAAGAGTATATAAAATAATTTGAATAAGTAAATTTGCATTTAAAGAAATAAATAGACAAAGAAATTGATGATAATATAAGAATATAAGTAAACAAATGGATATATGTATAAATATGAATAACAAAAGACTAAATGAAAGATTACTTTTTTCAATCGTAAGTAAATTAATCATAAATATCCTTCAAGATATTAATTCAGCGCGTCCTTTTTTGTGGGATTTTGATGTAGAATAGTGGACCTAACATCATTTATAAAATTTTGTACTAAGCTACTTGTAACTTTTTAATACGTACGCTATGCACTTCTGCAGAATTTTCCCATACTGGAAATCCAAGGTAATCTTGCTCATTCCCCAAAATAATTTTTATTTGAAATCTGGCATTTGCGAATATATGCGTCCAAAATGAACCACAGATTTTCAATATCATTAAGATCTAGAGACTGTGCCGTCGGTTTCATAACGTGGGGACAATTATAAATTAGCCAAGTTTGGATAGTTCCTGAAATATGTTTCGGGTCATTGTCTTGCCAAAACCGAAAAGAATATTTTATTCCCAATTGTTCTGCACTTTGGAGCAAGTTGTCCTTTAATACGAGTATATTAAGATGAACCATTTTATCCATTGTGCTTTCAATGAATTGTAGCTTTCCGACTCCCGCTGCTGACATACAGGCCCCTACCATGACATGACCATCTCCATGCTTGACTGTTGGCTTTAAGAGTTTGCCCTGCAGCTATGTATATGTCTGGTGCCATACATAAGATCGCCCATCGGATCCAGAAATATTAAATATGGACTCATCAGCAAATATGACTTGTCCCCAAAATCTCGAATTCTTCCTAATGTGCTCCTTTGCGAATCTCGATTTTTTTATTAATGAAAGACCTTTTGGGTGCGACTCTTCTGTGTAGAGCGTTATTTCTTAGTGTACGTCGAATGATTTCTGTGGAACAAGACTTTCCAATCATATTCTTTATCTCACTAGCCAGTTTGGATGCCAATAACTTGGGGTTTTGCTTCACAACGTTCAGTCGAGGCACTAAATATTTTATTTGGAGCATTTCTTCCTTTATTTTCAAGACGATTCCCGAATACAAAACGATGAATTATAGCCTTGACCGTACCATCTGGTATATTAACGATTTCGTCTATTTTCCTCCGGAAAAGCACATTCCTGTAGTGATGGAGGACAGAAACCACCAATGAGACGTACCACTTAAAATGGCCGCCGACGTTTGCCTACAAGCTCGGGCGAGCACGTGGGAACCTCAAGTGCTGTCAAAATTTTGTAAACAATCACGCATATTGTTATAATTCCAGAAGTGTGTGTGGCGGGAGTACACTGCGGTACAATGAAATGAGCTCACACGTATTCACGATTAGAGTTTGTTTATAACGGGTTTTGTCGCTACGAACCTGAACTTTTTTCAAAATTTCAGGGAAAGAGGTACGAAAGACGCACGTCTCATTCTGGTTTCTGATGGAGGACCATCTCACGCTGCTCAATTGTTGTGCGCTTTCCCATCGTCGTAGCACGTTGTTTCTCATGAAAATAAACCGAAACCAATAACTCTATTTGCGAGTGTAGCAACAAGAACCGTTATACTCAATTTGGCACGATTTCAGTTGTTCATTAAACACCGTAGGTCAAATAAGCTGTGGCATTGACAAATTGGATTAACTTTGTTTTTCTTAAGTATGATATTAAATTTTAAGTTAAAATTAATTATTTAATTCAACTGTATTGTTTAAGTTTAAAAATCTCAATAAACAACCTTTGTGTGTTTTTACTTTGTTGATAACTTTTGTCATTCAGAAGCCATACTCGTTTGAATTTGTAAATGAGGCGTGGGTCAAATAAGCTGTGATCCGCTGTAAGTTGTGCGCGATTTGTTTTTCACACAAACGAACGGGACCTACAGTTTAATACCGATTACGAACCGTGAGACCCGAGAAGCTTTTCAAGGCAAATGTACTACGGGGGATTTGCCAATACCCCGCCAAGGGGAGAAGCCGCGAAAAAAACATTCGATGAGTTGGTTTTATCGGGATCCGAACTCGTTCATCGCGCGTCAGAGGCCGACACACTACCCACTGCACCACGGCACTACCGAAGTAAATGATGAAGAAAATACTAAAATAATCACAATCACGAATTTTTAGGGCTGTGTAGCGACCTTGAACTAGAAAGGTTTCTTGAGAAGCACTGCATAAGTTGGCTACGTCATGATAAGCAAATTGGTATCATGATGTATTAGAAGACAACGAAGAAAAGGTTTAACCTAGGTATTAACGATAGGAATACGGATAATAATAAAATACCTCAATATTACAGAATTACCTTACAATCACTAGAAAGCATCAAGCACGATAGCTAGTTTTTATTAAAAGGAGAAAAGTTGTTCAGTTGTTAGTTTGTAAGCTTATCAAAAAAAAATTGTTCAAATTTATGTTGTTCACGACATATTGAATACATATTTTCTGTTCTCAAATGGATAAACTGTGTCAGTTCGATTCAAAATTAATTTAAGATTTGACTAGTGACATCCATTCAATTGCGGGCCTCTACATTTTGTTAAATATACAATATATTATGTCCTAGAGTGATTATGAAATAAATAAACCTTTAGAGCACATTTTTCAAGACAAATATGCTCCACAAATACCCATATTACCATCGCAAAAATACGAAGAAATAAAAACAAAACCGCATGAACGGTAGCATTAAACAGGACAGCAATTCTTTTGCGCGCTCTGCTCCATACCCTTACCCGATTCAACACAATCCTGCCAACTCACATTCTAACCGATGCCGTCATTCTATCCAAGCCCGTCCTCTGTCGAGCTTTTGATTTTACATTCTCCACTCTTCAAATGACAATTTGCACATCCAGCCGTTGCTATATGAATGTTTGTCGAGACTGGGATTTCTGCCCGATGTTCCTTTGATTCGCTTTTTAGTTGTCGCTTAGTATTCTTTGAGTTTTGAGTTTATAAACATGCACTAATACATGAATACGACTGCCTATGACTGCATCTCATTCCACTTTTTTCTCAATGGCGCAATTATTAATATCCTTTTGAACAATTCTCTTTGACATGATACTCCATATCGCGATGACAGGACTCTATGAAAAGGATAATCATGTGGCCCGTCAACTATTGATGAATTGTTGTCATCAGTGACATCTCCATACCTCTATTTCACTCTGCTGAGACGAATGGTAATTGGAAAAAATGCTCACATTAAAACCCACGTCCAAGACAATTGAAAAACACAACTTTTCATGAGTGGATGGTATCTTTTAAGTCGAATTTATGCAGAGGGCGGTAACCAAGTGCAATGTTTCTTCATTGTCCCTCGGGACAGCGACAACGGAGAAGAATGTTAAATGATTTTTAAGGGTGATAAATATCCTCAATTACAGAACCATCAACCGCCAAATTCTCACCTGTAAGGCATGTTCTGTTTTTCAAGCCCAGGTCCATACCAACGCCACATCCCCTGGTCAGATACAACCACACACTCACCTTGTCTGCTCGTTGCAACGTGTGTGGAGAACAAGGAAACCACGCGACAAAAGTCATAAATTTTTCAAGCCATATTATGCCACAAGGAGAGCAGCGAGAACACGGATATGCATGAGTTATGATCAAGGGTTGAACCTGTTTGCAAGCGACGTACGCGCACAGTGTTCTTCCAAATTCGTTGGTTGCCGTCAACACTCTCGTTTTGGTAATGAGCATGTAATCAATGGATGGGCGTCGAGTGAAGCTGACCGAAGGAGGTATGTTTGCTTTACGAGTTGTTTGCTATTTTTTTTTGACTACGTTTGCCAGAGGCGGCGTTGCAGAGATAGGAATCAAAATTTATGGCTTTCTAATTAAACATTCTTGTTTGCCGCAAAATGGTAATTTCCGGAGTTATGGTGTTGGATGGCGTTCGACTATTTGTATTAAGGTGTTTATGTACATACATACATTCACGCAAATAGTGTATACTGAATGCTTAAAACCGACAAGATAGTACTACTCGTCTTTGCCAATGGAAAACGATTCTTAACGTCCCTTTATTAGAAATGCATCAAGAATCTAACGGGTGATTACGGTTTATAAAAGTTTGTTCTAGAATGCTACTACTAAACTACCTCTGGAAGGTTCAAGTGACGATGATTACACAAAGGACCGACATTAGTTTGCCCGTTTTATCTAGCTAACCTCGCAAGAAGGGATAGCATGACATGCATGTTATTACTCTTAGTACACAACTGCTAGGCTACCGGCAATGCGGGCCGCCTTTCTACTATTAATGCTTGTCAATGCTGCTAGTTCTGACAATAATTATCATTACAAGTCTAAGCTGCCAGACTGCCAGTGCTGCACGCCTGTTCATCTGTAGCTGCTTGGCTATTCCAGTGCTGGTCATTTAAAGCTGCCCGATTGCCTATGCTGAGTGTGGTGATTACGAGGGTGGTCCGATAAGTACTTAGCCTCACCGCCAGATGGCGCCAGTATCGCAAGAGCAAATTACTATCGTGTAGTACATTCTAGTAGACGGTCGGTCATTCGATTCTTGTTTTTGGAAGGGAAATCGCGCAGCCAAATCAAAGATGCTGTGTACGGTGACCCTTCTCCTTCGATGGCGACCATCAAAAATTGGCTTAACGAGTTTCAACGTGGTCGCACGTCGGTCTTTGATGAGAGACGTCCAGGTGCCCCGAAAACGGCTACCACGGAGGATAACGTAATAAAAATCCACGATCTCGTATTGGCAGACCGCCGATTGAAGGTGCGCGAGATAGCTGAGACAGTAGGCATTTCAAAAGATCGCGTGGGTCATATCCTGCATGAAATTTTGGGCATGAGAAAGCTGTCGGCGCCATGGGTGCTGCGTTTGCTCACTCCGGACAACAAGCACAACCGTGAGACCACTTGAAAGCAGTGTTGACACTGTTTAAGCGCAATCCGAAGGAGTTTCTGCGTTGTTTCGTGACAGTCGACGAAACATGGATCCACTGGTACACACAAGAAACCAAGGAACAGTCGAAACAGTGGACTTCACCCGGCAAACGTGTTCCGAAGAAGGCGAAGACTGTCCCGTCGGCCGGAAAGGTGATGGCCACCGTTTTCTGGGATTCACAAGGTGTGATCCACATCGACTATCTGGAGAAGGCAAAACGGTCACAGGGCTGTACTCTGCCAAATTTTTTTTAAAAAAACGGCCCCACTTGGCGAAGAAAAAAGTGCTCTTCCAACATGATAACGCACCGGCTTACACCTCCGCCCTCGCCACGGCCGAATTGGTCGAATTGGGCTACGAACTGCTGCCCCATCCACCGTATTCTCCAGATTTGGCCCCGTGCGACTTCTTTTTGTTTCCAAACTTGAAAAAGTCACTCGCCGGGCAGAAATTTCAATCGAATGAGGAGGTCATCGCCGCCACAGAGGCCTACTTTGCAGACCTCGAGAAAACGTATTTTTCAGACGGGTTAAAGAAGTTGGATCATCGCTGTGTCAAGTGTATCGAGCTAAAAGGAGACTATATTGAAAAATAAATCGTCATTTCTCCAAAATTGTTGTTTTTCTTTTGTAGGCTAAATACTTATCGGACCACCCTCGTAAAACAGCCAGTTACAACTAACTAACAACTAATTAAAATTAAATTAAATTTAATTTTGATCTTTAGCTGTTTGGCTTGTTTATTAGATTGTTAGTCGCCTAGTAATTTAAGGCTACTGACTTGCTGATGCCCGGTTCATCTGTAGCTGACTGTTTACTACCAAATTGTGGTCTCCTGGATCTACGCTGCCTGGCTGCCAATGCTAATCAACTGGTCAGCTAATACTATCTGACTACTACCAATACTGGCCGCATCGTCCATCTATAGCTCCCTACGCCTGCTGCCAATACTGATGACCTGGTTTATAAGTACATTTTGAAAGATGCATTTCCGCCCGTAAATATAACTCAATTTGAAAGCTCCAAGCTTCTTTTTTTGGGGCACGGGACTATCAGAATAAACCACAGACTTTGGAAGCTTTCTAAGGAAAAAATTCGACAAGAATTTTTAGAATTTATCGCCAAAGTTCTCACTTGATTTATTGAAAATACGGTAAAACCGTATTCAACAAGTAATAGAAAAACCCCTAAGAGCTTCAAGTGGTAAATATTTTCTGAAATATGAAGTAGATGCGCTAGATATTGTGCTTAAATTTAATTTAAAAAAAAATGATCGAGGAGTAAGAGTAACACCTTCGTTGGTCTCTGATTGTCATATTCGGTTACGAGAACCAGCACAGATGGCATAATACTTGTTTGTTGGTATATGGCAGTTTTCGCTCTTTCCCCGAATATTTGCCAGTTATGACAACAAGTTAACTCACCTTTTAACTTTCTCTGATAGCTATAATTAACTTAACTAAAAAATATTGTTCCGTAACTTTTTATGGCATTTACCTATTTTCCTTAAGTTCCTAGATCAGCCTGATTTTACACGTGCACAGATAGATCCAAATCTCCAGTAAAAATTGCTAAGTTAAAGTTGTAGAAAAGTTTTTCTGAACCACAAGAAAAAGACTGCCTCCCCTACACTAACGCACCCCAGCAATTAAGTGATGTATAGATGTTGGCTTATTATGCGTCACACCGATTGAATCAAACTTGAAGGACGATTAGTGAACGGAGCCCTGATTTTGAACATAAAATGTAATGACTTCCGCGTTGATTTGCAAACATTTTAGAGGACTACAAAAACCTCTATGGGGGTAAACTCCATCATTATTTGATCCTGGGCTACGTAATGAGATCTCTTCAGGAAAATTTTAGAGGAATGAGCCTTAGTAAAAACGCGGTTTAGCTTACGCTCGCGATTTATTCCTTCTCGGAGATAGTGAGGAAACAGTTAATAGAAACGCAGATAGTAACAAAGAATGTATAATAAGTTAAGAAATAAATAAAGAAAATAATAAATAATAAAAAAATAATAAATGGTCACTAACTGACTTTCATCGATCCAAATTTTGCACCTGACTGCACTCGCTGTACGCTTTGAGAAAATCTCAAATATCTAGGAATCGTATTGACTACCAGAAACGACATTTAGATCAAAATATATAAAAGGCTGCATATGGGCAATGCGTGCTTCTTCGCGATAAAAGAATTATCCAAAACAGCTCTTTTGTCTCGCAATATTAAAATCCGCATTTATAAAACAGTAATAACGCCAGTGACATTTTACGGATGTGGAACTTGGTCTCTGACTAAGAAGGATGAAATAGGTTTCGCATCATTGAAAACAAGATCTTAAGGAGAATCTATAGTGGAAAACAGGACGAAAGAACAGGCGAATGGATAAAATTACACAATATTGATTTATTAAATAGAGCCAAAAGCGTTATCCTAGCAATAAAAATGCGGAAACTAAGATGGACAGGACATTTAAAACGAATGGACAGTTAATGAATAGTAAAGCGACAATGAGCTAAAACCCCGACGGAACGAGAGGGAAGCTTGGCGAAGGGTTGTCAATGATGCTCTGAGTTGGGATAGTCAGTGACTATTGGGACAGTCAGTGACAATTAAAAGTTTAGCTTTCCTTACGGGCCCTTTGAAGGGGCTTTTAAATAAATAGCACATTCTTATCCCACAGTGTTCGAATCACGAAACAACTAAGTATATTTTATTTATATTATGTTTACTAAATTCGATTTTCGGACTAAAATAAATGGCTGAAAAGATCAGACTGTAACGGACTGTATTGCTTACTATATATTTATATATATTTATTTTTACATACCCCACTATAGATCGACAATTACGAAATTGTAAGCGAAATGTATTCTTCTCCGCTCCCCAGTCACTGGTACTATTACATCTATCGAAAATCGATTTATTCCCCTATACTCGTATTGTTCTGTGGTTGTTTTTAATTTCTTTTCTTCTAAAATACACCGGGCACAATCTTTTGTCCTCGCTAAAAAACCCACGTTTTTTCTCTCAAATGACTTTAAATTCAAACTCTTAACTCAATTTCATAGAATTAAATTAGATAATCTAATTTCCGAGGATCTTAGAAAACGATATTGTTTAGGATAGGGTCTCAATTGATGCCAGAAATAACTGGAGTAAATCCGCGGTCATTAGACAACATGGACAATCATTACCGGTGCTAAGGTATCTTGACATATGGCTTGATCAGAATCTACGTTTTTTTTTTTTTTTTTTTTTTATTTCATTTTTGTTTTTATATATTAGGAACACACTTACCCTAGACAAAAATGCTTAAAACTAGCTTACATAACAACTAACATAAAATACCTTACTGGCCCTATACGGACACTCTAAAGCAAACAGAACAATTTAAGACTATGCCTTTCGGCCTTATGATTAATTTGCAATAATTAAAGTAAATAAACAACTTAGGCTAAGAAAAGTGATATTTTTTAAAAACTTAGCATCAGATCATTTTTTTATAAAAAAGCTTATAACTAAAAACAACTTAATCCTACCTTAACTAAAATATATATACAAAAATACATACGTATACCTTTTGTATGTATAATACATATATCTTTTTTTCATTATTGTTTTGTGATTTTTTTTTTGTTTTTTTAATTACAGCTTAATCTAAAGTAAGCCTTCCAGCCACCCTTGCTTGCCTTAGCCTGTCCTAACCCACTCTAACCTCTTCTAATCTACCCTAGTCTATGCAAGCCTGCCACTGGCATATGACAAGCTTTGCCTTAAAGAGGCTATTAAAGTTAACCACTGACGCTATGGCAAGAAAGTGTTTCACAGCAATCAGTTTGAGCGCAGGATAAAAAGCTTGAGCTATGAGGCCCATCATCGCATATCTCGGATGTGGTTTAATATCGCGCCATCTTACCTAGAAGGAATTCGTTAGAGAGCTCGAGAGACAGTGCATTAGAATTTGTTCTAGACTGTATAGAATGCCAGAATACCGGACAAAACAACGATTCCAACCACACTGCTCACATATCGAAATGTTTCTGCTTTTTGATACAAACGCCTTCACAGTCGGGCGATATAAACCCCATTGAACACTTGTGGGCCAAGCTTGGGAAAAAAACATTTGAAATTGAGCTATTAACAGCAAGGCCTCTGTTAAAGAAGATATACTAGTGTGAAACTGGGTAAAATTTCTGAAAAGGATGGCAATATTTTGTTTTTTGTCCGGGAAGAAAAATTGATCTTAACGGTCAGGAACCTTTATTAGAAGCATCAGCATAGAGGTGGTTAGCTTGTTTTCTAGAAATGTCGGTGTGGAAAATACACCAAATACGTGTGGAAAATACGCCGTCACACTCCAGATGACCTACGCTCAAATGGCGGCAGGTCTGGACAGACAGGACAAAAACCCATGGCTGTTCCCAAAGTTCCATTGCTTGTTTCTAAGGTACCGGAGGCTAAGGTGGACCTGCGTTCAATTCTGCTCGCCATCGAAGGCCAAATCAAAAGCAGATCCATGAACAGGCGACCCGAGTGGACAGAATCTACTCGCTTCTGCCGGGCCTAGCGCAACTACAATTGTAATGGGTACGCTGGTAGAGAGTCCCTTAAAGATCCTGTAGGTGAATGTGAATTCATTAATTAGGATTAAGCCGCGAGCTGTACTTTTTAACTTTTTCCATGAAGAAAGCCCTAATGTGCTCTTGGTTAGCGAAACGAAGCTAAGCCAGAAGCACAAAATTCAGCACAATTCTTTCAAAATTATCCGAAGAGACCCACCCAGCGCCACACAAGGCGGTGGAGTTTCTATCTTCATTAAAAAAAAACTTTAAAGCATAAAGTCATATATAGCAGTGAAGTGCGGAGGTTCCAGGTGCTTGAGGTCTGCATTGTGTGCACTGCTCTCCGAAATGGAAAGAGAATGTACATTATAGCATTTTTTCCACGACCCAGCTGAATTTTTCTGCGACCTGGTGCCGGGTCGCGACCCACACTTTGGGAAACGCTGCTCTAACCCATCAAATCTTCGGTCGATGAGTCTCCTTCCAAGTATTGGCAAGGTTTTCGAGAAGAGCCCTATCTAAATGGGTTGAGGACAATAAAATCATTCCGGATAACCAATTCGGTTTCAGAGCGGGGCAAAATACTGTTCATGCTGCGTCGAAACTCATGTCAGATACCCAATGGAACAAATGCAAGAACCAGTGCAGGGGTGCCTGTCTGATTGACTTGGAAAAGACTTTCGAAATCGTATGGTTAGAAGGTCTTTTATTACAAACTCAGTCAACTCACTGCTATATACATACATATGATTTCTGACATGTAAACAGGTAGAAAGTTCGTAGTGAAAATTGCCAACGTGACTTCTACTCAAACATTTGATATTGACAACGGACTGAAACAGGGTACAGTGAACTTGCTGATTCTTTTTAAAATTTGCCTCTGAGATTTGATAGCTTCAACTCACCATTCAATAGCATATGCGGACAATTTAATCGTGTACAGATGAGGTCCAACTATTGACGTCATTGTTAATCTTCTACAGCGTGACTTCAAAATTAGAAGAGGTAAGATTAGGTAAGGGCACGCTACGGCAGGCCAGGGTGGCACGTAGGTTTAATTTAATTTTAGCTTTAATTTAATTTAAAAAAAAGTAAAAATTAAAAACAAAAAAAAAATTACAAAACAATAATGAAAACAAAAAAAGATGTATATATACATATTTTAGTTAAGGTATAGTTAAATTATTCTTAGTTAGAAGTTTCTTTATAGAAAAAAGAGGATCTGATGCTAAGTTTTTTTAAAATATCACTTTTCTTGACTTACATATGTTGTTTATTTCTACACTTAGTTGGTTCAATAAATAATAATTTAATAATTGTAGTAAGCTCTATATCTCCAAGGTGGAAGTAAAGAACACGTTTTGAAAGGCTTAACCAAGCCTTAGGGCCATTGCAAATTAAGAGAATATTGACTCATTTGTTCAGCAATTTTCTTATAATAATTTTATTTCGTGTTAAAACAACTTCCAAAAAGATGCGAAGAAAGTCTACAGCAATAAAGTTCCACTCTAGATCTTAGAATTTATTAATTCTGACGCGACTTTTTTTGGAATAGTATCAAAGTATTAAAAAAAAAGCATGCATATAGGTACCTTAGGACCTAAAAGTTCCAAAATCAAGATCACTGGCCTCTAGTTTTTCTATCTCAGCATTTAGGACATGCAAATAAATAGTTATGGAAAATGCCCTATAGAAAACCATTATGGTGAACTGCGAAACTTCGTCAAATGGTGGCAGAAGTATGGAAACTGGCGAAAGTAATTCTAATACCAAAAGTTCAGCTTTCTAAATGCTGTAAACGACATTTACAAAAAAAAATTATGAAAAAAAAATCTTAAAAATGTATGATTTGCATGTCCATCATCGAATTCTTATTATATAAGACACATTGAAATTGTTGAATCAACAGGTATGATTATAATCGATATTGAAAAAAAACATTTGATTCCGTTGGAAATGATAAAATGTAACTTTTTCCCATTTCTTGTTGGTGCAGGCCGAAGTTTCATATTTTCTCAACGCAAATGTTCGCTGATTTACGCTGAAACCCTTTTTTATTTAGCCAAACCCTTGTCTAACCTTAATAATTGATCTTTTACCCGACCTTTATCCTCTATAATCAAAACTGTAGGGACAGCCATTAGCTTAGGATATGAAATACGTGGGGATCTACCTGGTTACGGCAACAACAACATGGTTGTCGACCACATATTTGGATGTCCCCTCAAGCTGTGGCTTAGTGGTTTAGCTCAAAAGCTCGTAATTGCCTTAATCTTGCCTCTTATAACATACGACGATACAGCAGAATCATTATAGCATGAAGTTGTAAATGAAGGTTTTTAGTAGCTTTTCCTTCACATCATAACTTTATTCAATATATTTATGTACTTTGTTTCATTATATTAATATTATAGTAGTAAGGTAAAAGAGCCACATCTCTGTAAAATTAACTTTGTATCTGATAAAGATTGCAAAATGTCCGCCATAACAAAAAAGCATATGCTTGTCGCATAGAGTAGGTCCCAGTATCGAGACGAGTCTTACAAATATATAATGCATCAAATATAACAAAATAATTACACAAAGTGGAAAATAAAACTTAACAATGAAAAGATCCAATTCTTCCGTCAATTATCTAGGTATTATTCTAGTGTTAAAAATCCTATCTGCTGGTTCTGTAGGAGTCGCATAGAGTGCAGAGCGAAATTGAATTGGGGTTATATATTTTTCTAGCGACCGAGCCACCCGTGACAGTTGTATTCAACGATCTATCAGAGGGGAATAATTATTAAAGTATGAGACAATATGTTGGCTAATTAGACTTCAGTTCAATCTAGATATGTATATATGGCTAATATTGTAAAGATATCTCAAGGGATAGCTGGTATTAATCACACGAAAATGAGTAATGAAGCCGCTTTATTCATTGAATGTCTGCTAATGGCGAAGCATTCTTCCCATTGCTTGCAATAGCAGATATTCGCGATTCAAAATGAATCCAATTCCCTACGTATTAGTTACACAAATCCATATGAGCTCTCATTCCTCGCCTGTTCTTTTCTAAAATTTCTAAAGACAAACAGAAGGAAGGACGAAAAAAAAAACACATTCCCCTGGGTCTTTTCGCTTGCCAATCTAGAACCAATCTACTGGATTGTTTCTTCTATAATGCGGCATCTCCATTGTTTTCACCCGGCTCTGCAATCATTTGCAGCTTTACTTTGCTCTCTTATCGGGAATTGCTGTAACGATTCCATGCAATTCGAAGTCAATTGCACCTCCAAGGATATAGGGGAATCAATGGAGAAGATGTGCTCCACATTTACGTATATACATACTCGTATGTAAAGTCAAAACTGCATGCGGATGATTTGTGGTGCAATTGTATGCTGGGGAACGTTTGCCACAAATAGCGTCATTGTTACATAGCCAATGCTGGCGTTAATGTATGTTGTTCTGCATGATTGCGACGCATTTTGAATTGACCTGGTGGGAATTGCCACTGCCAGTCGATACTGAAGAGTTTTGTCAATTGGAAATAACATCGTATTGTTATTCGTATCAATCGTATCGTCAAGTAAGAACGTCATACTCATATAGTAAAACACCAGTTTCCAATTCAGGCAAATTTGCTTAAGTAGGTGAGTACTTAAGGATATAATAGTATGGCAAGTTCGAAACTTCTTTCGGACGCTTCACTGCCTGGTCAAAAACAAAATTGTATGACCAACCGATCATACATACCTATTGAAATATCCCGTCTTTCCCCCCATCACCTCCAACCCAAACACCACCCTGTCACCCAACTCTTCGTCTGTCCTAATACCAATAACTTCTGTCCCATTTACCCAATCCTCTGCCACCCCTCAATCTTTTATTGATCCTCTTCTGCCCCCTACAGTTAAACTGACTCAGCTAACTGCTGACCCCACCCAAAGTCGCTACGCCCTTTCTCGACTAAGTAATAAAAAGACGTATGAGAACATTCGACTCTTTCTGGCTTACCTCCACGATAAATTAGACTCGGTTTGTTATGAAGGTAAAACGAACACAAGCGTCATGGTCTCCATTCAACAGGAAGCCACTAGCCTCAAGAGCCTCTTCATAAAATATCATGAATTTTTCAATATCTCGCCCCAAAAAGTGTCAAAGGATCTTGATACCTTCCGCCAATACATTCATTCAAAACGTATATCGCACCTTCAACGTTGTAGAGTTGACCACGACAAGTTTTTTCGTCCCTAATTGTCCCTCTCTCCCAGCAACCCGCTCACTTCTATTATCAGAATGTAAGAGGTCTTGGTTCAAAAACCCAAGCTGTCTTCCAACAGTCACATGCTCATGCTTTAAGATATTTGCTCTGACCGAAACAAATCTAAACCCCAGCCTAACCTCTAACTGTTCCCGTCAAATTTTAATGTTTATCGCGATGACGAACTCAACCGACCCACTGATGGTTGCCCTTGTCGAGGCGTTCTACTAGCCGTCCTTAATACAATTGACTCTTCCCTTATTGCAATATCATCCTCCCCACTTCTCGACTTTGTTTCAATTAAGATTGCTCTACCCCTATACATCATTTGTTTCTACATCTTGTCCTCACAACCTATTGAATCCTATCAACTCGCCATTAACACAATTGACTAAATAACCGATTTAAGAAACCTTCAGGATGAAATCCTTCTTTTCGGTGACTTCAACCTTCCTCATCTTAAATGGACTCAATCAGGCGATCAATCGTTTTATACTGCCACCAATCCCACTACTGCCAAAGAATGTCTTTTCTTGGATCGCCTAGCAGATTCAAACCTTAGCCAAGTTAGTGGCATCCTACATGGGTAGACAACTCGACCTCATATTCACAACCGATCCCCTCAACTCTTCTGTTTCACCTTTCCCCTTTCCCTTTCAACCATCGATAACTTCCATCCTCCACTCCTCCTTTCCTTTTTTCATGAATCTCCATTACAGAATAAACATCTACAGTTCTGGCCTCTTACGATTTCCACAAAGCAAAATTTCACCTAATCAATGAATACCTTAAAAAAACCCAACTCAATTCTGGTAACCTAACCGTAAATGATGCAATATCCATATTCTACAGGTAAATATTTTATTCTATCTCTCTTTACGTTCCCATTTCACTGGGGCACACAAAACTTTGTCCACCTCCCCACCCTGGCACAATCACAGGCTCCTTCTCTAAGAAACAAAGGAAATAAGCAGTGAAAAATCTTCCTTCGTACTAAATCCCCTAGTGACTTTTCTAACTACCTGGGCAGCTGTCTCCAGTTTACCGCCCTTCACAACTCCCTCTATCAACGCTATTTAACTGAAACGCAAGCCAATCTTATAAGCGGTTCTAAGTCCTTCTTTAAGTTTGTTAACTACAAAAGAAAATCTGATGGCTATCCTACCTCTCTCTCCTTCCATGATCAAACCTCGAATCCTAGGTGAGTTTCCCCGCTTATGGAAAACCTCATTTATCATCCCTATACACAAAAAAGGTCCGAATTATTAACAACTATCGTCGCATTGCCAAGCTGTCACATATACCCAAACTCTTCGAGAGTATTTTGTACTCATTTCCTCAAATGCACATCCACAACCACTAACGTTGTTGAATTTGTGTCCTTTACCCTATCAGCCTTAGAGAACGGCAATGAAGTCGACGTTATCTCAACCGATTTCAGTAAAGCTTTCAATAAAATCTCCCACAGACTGATACTCTTCAAATTGTCCTCCCTTGGCTTCGACCCCATTTCTTTGAAGTGGATATCTTCTTACCTGGCAAATCGCTATTACAGTGTTCGTTTTAGATCTGCCTTCTCTAACCCCTTTTTAGCTTCCTCCGGCGTCTCCAAAGGCAGCCACTTAGGCCCACTTCTTTTCGTTCTTACCATAAACGATCTTGAAATGGTGATCAAACATTCCCACACTCACTATATGCCGACGACACCAAATTCTTCCAAACCATTTCCTCCAGTCATGACTCTTCCCTTATTTAATCGGATCTCAATAGTTTTTCCATCTGGTGTTCCAAACATTGCTAAGAACTTAATATTTCCAAATGCCAATCAATTACCTTTTCACGTAAACGAATCAAACTTCCTCCTCGTCTTTACTTCCTCTATAATTAACCCATCTCCACTGTTCAAGTCATTCGCGATCTTGGCATATTGCAATATGTGACTAGGAACTAAATTTTCGCGCACACATCGATGAGATAATCCTTAAAGCTAATTCTGCACTCAGTTTCGTGAAGCGATGGATCTCTATCAACACTAACCCCCGCAATGTAGGAAATCCCCGTCTCTTCTATCTACCCACCCCCCCGTACTGCCTATGGCTCCAATGTACACATTTCTCATATGCTGGGAAGTGTTAATTCGAATCCTTACTTCGATTTCAACCTCAGCACTCCATGCCTAAAAATCCGCCTTTTTAACCACCCTCCCCTCTCTCCCGTTCTCCCTAGCTAATAAGTTAGATTAGTTTAAGATTAGATTAAGATAGCTTGAATTAAGCCCAATATATGGGGGTGTTAGCCCCACGAAAATTTAATTTTTCTTAAATTGATTAGAGACGTTAGTTTGGTGCGAATCAAGAAAAACTATTTCTACCAGATGCTGACTTGAGATGCTAGTCGAGTATAAAGCTGTAGACTGTTTGTGAATTACAAAGGTTTTGGTTGCAAATCAGAACAAAATTATGAAAATTACTGAGCTTAATAAGGCATATTTATTTAAGAAATTACTAGTTGAAAAATGCAATTAATTTTATTAAACAACAGACATTAAAAACTCAACAGGAGCTTTCGGTGAAAGAACTATTTTTTTGCTCTTAAGTTTTTAACGAAACGTTGCGTAAATATCTGCTTCGCGATAAGTATATTTTCATAGTTCGTGTTGCTTTACAACTAAAACATATGTATCTTCGCAGGAAAAAAAGCGTGTGTCCCGGTAATTTTGCAAGAGCAATGCAGTTTGTGATTTTATAACTCCGGTTGAATAGAGTTCTTCGAGCTCTTGATTGTGTAGTTTTCTCCATTCGCCAGTTTCATCGCGATGTTTTTCACCACAGATTCTCCTACAGATCTTGTTTTCAAAAACCCAGAATTTATTTCTCTCCTACTTAGTCAGAGACCAAGTTTCATATCCGTAAAGTATCACGGGCATTATTGAAGTTTTATAAATCTGGATTTTGACATTGGGGTACAAAGAGATCTCAATGCGAATATTTCGCTTGTATATTTTATTAATTCCGAGGGTATTATGTGATTCCTGCGGCCTTGTTAATTTAAGCCAATAGATTGCTCCTTTACTTCCTCAATAGTTGGCTGTTCTACCTGAATCTCTATTGAGTGGTGTACATTCAGCAGTTTATCGAAATATCTCCTCCATCGGGCTGCAACTCTTTCGTAGTTCGAAACGAGCTCCCGATTATCGTTGGGAATAAAACCTAACAGGATCTGACCTTTTTCATACAGAGTGTAGCAGCTGCGGATTTTTTTTTCTTTTTAAAATATTTTCAGAGAAGCAATCAGATTGAAATTCAGGATCTCAAGCTTCCGAGAACGTCAGAGAATGAAGGACTTTTATAAATAGTCAGCATTGATCCCAAGAGTGCCTTCTTGGATGATGATTTCTTCGTGATCGAAGATCCCTAGGAGGAGGTGGCTACAGTGGGAGCTGTCTTTCAAAAGGTGTATAAGGAGGACGATTGCATTGGCCCAAACCATGACCTGGAGTACAGAGTCCTACTTCATCATTTCGAAATGATCTCGATCAGAAACTAGAAAAAAATCCGCGGTAACCGACGGTATATGTAATGTTTTGCTCAGGCACCTCCCACCAGTGGCTGTAGAGAGATACGCCATCCTATTTAAGAATGCACTGAGTAATGCATATTATCCAAGACAGCGGTGGTGCAACTAATCCCTAAGAAAGGTAAAGACACTCCTAGCCCGAGAAATCTCCGGTCGATAAATCTCTTTCCGAGTATCGGTTGAGGACAATTAAATCATTCTGAACAACCAATTTGGTTATGACGTTCTTCATGCCGCGTCGAAACTCGTATCGGATGTCCAATGGAACAAATGCAAGAATCAATGCACGGGTGCCTGTCTGATTGACTTGGGAAAAAGTCTTCGACAACATATGTTTAGAAGGTCTTTATTATAAGCTCAGTCGGCTGAGCATAAGTAAACCACAGCTATATGATTTTTCACATGTTCACCGGTAGAAAGTTCGTTGTGAAAATTGCCAATGTGATTTCTACCCAAATATTTGAAACGAAAACGGTGTTAAATTCATCAACAAAAAATTAAATGTGAAATGACATCAGCAGTTTGCGCATACGTAGATTATAAAATAGATCACTAGCAGGATAGGTGAGTTTACCGTTCCCTGTTACATTCCATTTGTAAAATCTCAAGGTAATACAAAGACAGATTCGGCTCTGCTGCTCTTTTATTTAAAATTCTTAACGATTATTTACACTTAATTCTCTTTTTATGCGATAGATACGTTCCAAAACTAATCGCACAAAAAAAAATCGCATAAAAAAATACACTAATGTATCGTAAAGATAGGGATGTGTTAAATTCTTTTCAAAAAACGCATAAAACCAACAAATCGCATAGAAAAACCATTAATTACATTGTATAATTAGGGATACGTTCCAATTTTTTTAGAAACCCATAAAACCAAAAAATCCCAAAGAAAAGTCGATATCAATAAAATTTATTTTAAAACTGAAAAAATCAATCTTCTTAACAAACCAACTCGTCTTTACTCTACGACAGAATTAGCTCAAGTGATAATTCATTCCTACACAAATAAATAAAAAAACTACTGAATATTTTCTCAAATTTCTTTTTTTATTTGAAAGTACAATCCTTCCGGTTAATAATGGAAACTAATTTCATTCAAATGGTTGCCTCGGTTGGCCATGCAGTAGCCTACACGATCGGTCCAATTTTTAAGCACATTATCGATTGTGTGCAGCTGTATTTCACCAATGGCTTCACGAATATTGTCCTTTAAAGCGTCAATTGTCTCTGGCTTGTCGGCGTAACACTTATCTTTGACGGCACCCCACAAATAATAGTCCAACGGTGTCAAATCGAAGCTCCGAGGTGGCCAAACGACATCAGCTCTGCGGCTGATAATGCGATCTTCAAAAACAGGGCGCAAAACATCGAGTGTAGCTTCGGCTGTGTGGCACGTAGCGCCGTCCTGTTGAAACCAAATGTTGCCAATATCCTCCTCTTCAATTTTTGTGAACAAAAATTCGTTCAACATGGCCCGATAACGATCGCCATTGACTGTAACGGCCACTCCTTGCTCATTTTCGATGAAAAATGGCCCAATTATGCCTCTGGACCAAAATCCGCACCAAACAGTGGCTCGTTTTGGGTGCACCGGCTTTTCAATGTATGCGTGCGGGTTTTCTGTGCCCCAAATGCGACAATTTTGCTTGTTTACATACCCGCCAAGATCAAAATGAGCTTCATCTGAAAATATGATTTTTTTGGCAAAATCGGCATCTTCTGTAAGTCGATCGCAGGCCCACTTAGCGAAGCGAAAACGCATTGGATGGTCAGTTGGCTTCAACTCCTGAACCAATTGGACTTTGTATGGCGTCATACCAAGGTCTTTATGCAAAATTCGTCTCAATGATGTCTCCGAAATGTTCAATTGTTGAGAACGACGGTGAATTGATGTTGATGGCGCTTCACGCACACTTTCTGCCGCAGCAGCAATATTCTCGGGTGTACGCACTGTTTTTGGCTTTTCACGCTTTGGTTTATCGATGAGGATGCCAGTTTCTTTCACTTTTTTCACAAGATAACGAACATACGGAGCTGACGGTGCTTCTCTTCTTCCAAAATCCGTACGCAATTTTCGCACACATTCTGCAACATTACCATGATTTTCAAAGTAATGTCGCAATATTTCGCAGCGTTGTTCAAGCGTATACACAACCATATTCGTTCAGCGGAAGGATAAAACTAATTATCTGTCAAATCAGACATGAGCTAAGTGATACCATTCACGAAATAAGCACTACTTTAGATGGCGGACCCTTTAGTATTGAGCATGTTTGCTTGTTCTGCATAGAAGAAATATCTAAAAAAAGAATCCCATACAAAATACAAGGGAAAAAAGCGCATAACTTCAAATTCTTGTAAAAAATCGGCATTCAAATTTTACGGAAAACCGCATAACTTCAAAACCGCATAAAAAAAAATTCGCATAAAAAGAGAATTGAGTGTATACATAAATGTTGCTTAAGTTAATTTAAATTACTGTGATGAGTTCGGCCTTCGCACGTGCACATCGATCGAAGTTGAAAATCAACTTCCAGAAATCAGAATCTACATATATTATCCAGAACGTCTTTGTCTAGGGCCTCTTGGGACACTAGAAAAAAATGGTGCAAGTTCTCAGTTTTTGGACCGAACGGGCATCCACTGGTGACACAAAGTGTTGTCATATATCTAATATAAGTTAACACCATAAATGTTAAATGTCAGAAGCCGCATTCCATCAGCGGGTGCAACGCCCTAGCTTCCGCCAGAGTGCAATACAACACCACCAGAAAGTCGAAGCCGCATTGCACAATCGGGAGCAATACCCCAACTTCCGCCGAAATGCACCTAAAAGTTCACATATTACTCAAATTCCAGCGACACCGACGAGCCAGACGTAAGCTGCCGACTCATCAGTAAACGGCATTGATGGTTTACCCTATAAGTAGTCGTAAAAAGTAGATTGTAATTTAGTTCTGATTAGCATAATAAAGTGGGCAGTTGGCCCGAATAAAAAATTAAATTTTTTTTTATCTTCCCCTCCGCGCGAAAAAACGTAACTGGCGCCCGAGCAGTAAGTGATCCTTTCGCGAACAAGTAGTGACCCGAGCAGTAAGTGATCCTTTCGCGAACAAGTAGTGACCCGAGCAGTAAGTTATCCTTTCGCGAACAAGTAGTGACCCGAGCAGTAAGTGATCCTTTCGCGAACAAGTAGTGACCCGAGCAATAAGTGTTCCCGTCGCGAACAAGTTGTGATCTTGTCGCTAATAAAAAGCGAGCCGAGCGAAAAGTGATCAGAAATTGAAAATCGCGTTTAAAATAGTGACATAGTTCGCTTAAAAAACCGATTAAAATTAAATAAACTCGCTTAAAAACCGAGAAAAAACCGCAGAACACATCTGCAGTAGTGCGTGAGGTGGAAAAACAGTGCTAACGACAAAAAACAGAACTCCTCCGGAGAAACGAGGCCCCCGAGTAGCTGCTGAAACATTTACATAGTAAAGTGCAGAAGAAAAGGAGACAGTGTGACCACTGCCAGCCGCTCCAGAGCATGATTCATCGAATTATTATTATGTATGTAAGCGTTTAGAATAATTAATTATAAAGAAAAAATCTTCCAACACATTTTATAAATATTCAAGTCAACTAACATAAAGAGAGAAAATTAGCTGTAACCTGAACAATTAACTCCATAGTTATAAGTAAGCACATGAACTACAAGTCTATTAACTGAAAATTAGATTTTAGAAATTATAAGTTACAAATCGAAAAGATGTCCAACCCTAATAACCTCTTACGCCCACCTGTCCTAAATATTCCTCCAACTGAAAATCCCCACGAAAATATTCCCCAAGCAGAAAATCCTCAGCCTCAATCACGGCCAGTAATTCCGTCCGCACAGCTTGTTGGCTTGGTAACGGATATAGTCAATTCTATAGTCAATCCTAATGCTGATGTCTCTATAACCAGAGACCAAGGCATACGCCCCGAACACCGAAACGACCTTTCAGATTTGGATAAAATACCAGACGTCGTAAGATGTCTCCGAGATTTTTCCGGTAAACAAGGAGAATATAGCTCTTGGAAGAAGAGCGTAGAGCGTATCCTGCAACTGTATGAACATCTAGAGGGGACACCAAAATACTACGGAATCTTAAACGTTATTAGAAATAAAATAATAGATCAAGCAGACGCGGTACTTGAATCCTACAATACGCCTTTAAACTGGAAGGCTATTGCCAGATGTCTAGCTCTGCACTATGCAGACCAAAGAGACCTGGGTACGCTAGAGTACCAGATGACGTCTCTCGTCCAAGGCAATAATTCTGTACAAGAATTTTACCAGAAAGTATACGCGCATCTATCCCTAATTCTAAATAAAATACAGTGCATGGACGTAGGCAACGAATCTTTAACGGTACTAACTAACAATTATAGAGATAAAGCACTCGATACATTCATCCGAGGCCTAAATGGTGATCTACCTAAGCTTTTAGGCATGCGTGAGCCTTCAGACCTCCCGCAAGCTTTAAACTTATGTTTGAAGTTAGAAAACCAAAGATTCAGATCAAACTACGCCAATAACAAAAATTCACTTACCCAACGGTTCAATCAAACAAACTCTACCCCACACCACCACAAACTCTACCCCACTTTACAGTTTTGGATCTAAAAAGCGGTTTCCATCAGATTCCACTAAGAAAATCTGACATGGAAAAAACAGCATTTTCAATCAACCATGGGAAGTACGAATTCACCCGTCTCCCATTCGGCTTGAAAAATGCACCTTCCATCTTCCAGCGTGCTTTAGACGACATATTGCGTGAATTTATAGGGAAAATCTGCTACGTTTATATTGATGATATTATTATCTTCAGTAAAAACGAAAGCGACCACGTAAACCATGTCGCAAAGATCTTTAAAACCCTACAGGACGCCAATATGAAGGTACAATTAGATAAGTGCAACTTCTTTAAGGAAGAAGATAAGATAAGATAAGATAAGTGCAACTTCTTTAAGGAAGAAGTTGAATTCTTAGGCTTTATTGTATCATCCAAAGGAATAACAACCAACCCTGTAAAAATTTAAGCTATTGTTAATTTCCCCATCCCCAAAACCCTTAAACAGCTTAGATCATTCTTGGGTCTAGCAGGCTATTATCGCCGGTTTGTCAAGGACTACGCGAAACTAGCCAAACCTCTGACTTCCTTACTAAGAGGCGAAGGAGGACGAATTTCTAAGACCCAGTCTAACAAAACGTCTATTTCTCTTAAAGCAGATTCTCTTGCAGCCTTTCAAAAAATAAAAAATTCATTAGTATCCAAAGACTTACTTCTCCCGTACCCCGATTACAAGAAAAGCTTCGAACTAACAACCGATGCTTCCAACACCGCTATTGGAGCCGTTCTATCGCAAGATAATAGACCCATTATGTTCATTTCAAGGTCGTTGAGCAAAACCGAAGAAAATTATGCTACAAACGAAAAAGAAATGTTAGCAATAATTTGGGCACTCAACTCCTTTCGAAACTATCTTTACGGAACCGCACACGTTAAAATTTTTACAGATCATCAGCCACTAACATATGCTTTAAGCGATAAGAACTATAATTCCAAAATGAAGCGCTGGAAAGCGATCTTAGAGGAATATAGTTATGAGCTACAATATAAACCAGGAAAAAGCAACATAGTCGCTGATGCTCTCTCTCGTTCACCCCAAGTTTCCCAAGTCAACTCTTTGTCAATATCCCAACACAGTGATCAAAGTTCATCTCATGAACTTATCCCAGCAGTCGAAGCTCCAATCAACGTCTTTAAAAATCAGATATTATTACTAACCTATGAGAAGACATATCAATTCAAAATACCCTTTCCAACCTTTCACAGACATATCTTTATCCAACCTTCTTACACAAAGGAAGAGCTCATAGCAATACTAATGAAGTATCTCAACCCCAGCGTCATTAATGGCTTATTTACCAACGAACCAACCATGGGAATAATCCAGCAATTTTATCCATCTCTCTTTAGATCCTATAAAACCCGTTTTACTCAATCACAAGTAGTTGATCTTATGAATTCCACTGAACAACAAGAGCGTATCCTTGAAGAACACAATAGAGCACATAGAAACGCTAACGAAAATAAAATTCAACTCCTACAAAAATTTTACTTCCCCAAAATAAAAGCTCGTATTTACGAAATTATTAGGCATTGCCGAATTTGCAAAGAGCAAAAGTACGAACGCCATCCCAATAAACCTAAGATTCAAGAAACTCCTATCCCGCAATTCCCCGGTCACATAGTCCATTTCGACATCTACTCCACCAACAAACATCTAGTGCTCACAGCATTAGATAAATTTTCCAAATTCGCACAAGTCAAAATCATTAAGTCCCGAGCAATCGAAGATATCCGAGAACCTTTAAGACAATTAATATTTGCTTTTGGTGTTCCTAAACTAGTAATCTTCGATAACGAAAAGTCACTCAATTCAGCAACAATACATATGCTTCATGTTGCATGATCAATTGGGTATCGAAATTTTCAAAACTCCCCCATACAGTAGCACGGTAAACGGTCAAGTGGAGAGATTCCACTCTACCCTCTCCGAAATTATGAGATGCCTCAAGGCAGAAAGACCACCAGAGCTCCTTGACTACGCTGTTTATGAGTATAACTACTCAATACATTCAGTAATCAACAAAAGACCAATAGAAACGTTCTTCGGCAGAACCGTTAGCATAGATCCAAACCAATACGAACAAGCAAGGCAGGAGAACATTCAGAAGTTAAGATTAAAACAGTGTAAAGACATAGAATACCATAATAAGTCAAGACAGGAAATTAAAAAGTACCATCCAGGCGAGACAATTTACGTTAAGGTAAATAGAAGAATAGGCACCAAACTATCCCCGAGATTTAGGAAAGAGATTGTTAAAGAGGACAAATCAACCACAATTCTAACCGAGTCTGGAAAAATAATTCATAAAAATAACATAAGGAATTAATCCCTTTTTAGATTTCTGTTTGCCCAAAGTTTGGCCGAAGTCCAAATTTTGGATTACACAAGTGCAAAGATTGTGTCAACAAACATGGGTACAGCCAAACTTCAAACGGGTACTTTCAAAATTATTCACGTTATAGATTTAAAAGCCTACGAGGAACTGTTAGAGGAAATCCAGCTGCAAACCAACCGTGAGATCAACGAAACCGACCCCAACTTTCACATAATATCCCATCAAATATCCCAAATACGGAACAAAATAAATATCCTCAAACCTTCAATCAGAAACCCCAGATCCCTAAATTTCCTAGGAACCGCGTGGAAATGGATCGCTGGTAGTCCAGACCACGACGATTTCTTAATCCTAAAATCCCATAACCATAACCTAATGGACAATAACAATAAGCAAGTAGTTATTAATAAAGCTTTTACGGAAAAAATTAATAAACTCACACATGTAACGAATAAAGTTATACAACTTTTAAAATCAAATAATAACCTAAAAGAACAACTTCCATTAGAAATTATGTATAAACTAAAAATTATAAGAGAAGAAATTGTAAACATAGAATATGCCTTACTCTGGGCGAAAAGTAAAATCGTCAATTCGTTTATTCTCTCAAATTCTGAATTAGAAATTGTAAGAAAAAAATTCGAAGTAAATAATATACCTTTTACTAATCTTGAAGAAGCACTTGAATTTGCCAATATAAAGGTAGCCACTAATAAATCAACCATACTTTATATTATTAGCATCCCTACTACGGAACAAATAGAATGTGAAAAATTACTAATTAAGCCAATAAAATATGATAGACATATATTAAAACTACAATACGAAAAAATATTAAAATGTAAAAATAATATATTCGGAATAAAAAACGACTGTAATACGTATAATGAATTAACTATCTGTAAAAGAAATTGTTAGTTTAAGTTTCGATCAATGTATTCCAAATTTAGTCCAGGGCAAACCATCAAGCTGCGACGAAATCAACAATCAGCACGTACCAAGCATAGAAGAACTCCACCCAGGAACCCTATTCCTTAATCAGTTCGATGGAACAATTTGGGTAGAGAGTAAGAGCGTGAACTTAACCGGGACTTTTATAATCCAGTTCCACAATACATCGATCTCAGTAAATGGCCGAGAATACGTCTCAAGAGATATGTCATTCACGTCGGGATCGAGGAGACATAGTCCGCCAGCATCAACGCTTTTGATGGCTAAAGAGGACGCCGTCAAGGGACACCTTGACCGCCTCTTCAAGGAAAAGTCTGCCTAACACCAATGGCAGGCTTACATAGACTAGGGTAAGGTAAGATAGGTTGGGGTACGATAGGACAAAACACAAAAAAAAAAGACAAAATCAGAAATAGAAAAGAACAACCTAAAATAAAAACAAAATCAAAAAAACAATAATACAATTTTCTTAGCTTAAGCGTAAGGTAAACCGTAAGCTTCAAGTAAGTTTAAATATAGTAGCCTAAGGACATAGCTTTAAGTTGCACTGTTTTAAAATGTCTGTCTAGGGTCAGTAAGATATTTAGGTTTGTTAAGATAGTACTATTGAATGGCCAACAAATAATTCGGACGAAATGTGTCAAATATCTTGGCATTCACTTTGACTCAAGACTAACCTTCAGGGGATATATTTCTAAAAAAAATTAATATGGGAATAAAACAAATTTATCCCCTTATAAATAGAAAATCTCAATTATCAAATTATAATAAAACAATTATTCACAAAGCTGTTTTTCAAGCTATTCTTCTTTATGGGTGTCCAATTTGGGATAAATGCGCTAAATGTCGTGTTAAAAAGTGACAAGTATCTCTAAATAAGTTGCTTAAAATGATGCTTAATATTCCATGGTATCATTCTACTAGGGATTTACACAAAAAAGCTGATGTTGAATTGATCTGCGATAAAATACAAAAACCTTTTTCTGATTTTATTAATAAATGTAGTACCTAACTCCGACACTCCTTAGCTAAATGAGCTAAATTTAAATTGAATATTTATACACTTATTTGTCTATTTGTTATTATTATTTATTTATTCATCACCGATGGTTATATATTTACATTAATTATAATTAAATCACCCTTATTTTATTATTTATTTATTAATATATTTATTATTTAGTTAGTTATTTGTTTATTAACTTATTATAAAATTTCATATACATTTGTTAAACTCCTTTATTTATGAAACTTTTATGTGATCTCATTTTTGTTTTATCTTCATATTTGTCTTAATCAATTACTTGTTTTACTTTACTTTACAATTACGTTTACTTGTTTATTTATTTATTTATCTATTTATTTATTTTTACATCTATTTATTTGTATGTTTATATATTATTTGTGAATTTTATGTATTTATTATTTATATTTATTTGTTTATTTATCTATTGACCTTTATATCTACCTTTATATTGATTTGTTCATTTATTTTAATTTATGTACTATTCATTATCCTAGCTACTTCCAAACTTTCGCATTTATTTGTTAATAAAATTGTTTTGTAATTTTGCTTATTGGAAGGCCACAACATTTCTTTTTTCTTTTTTCACCTTTTAAGCCTGGACATACATATAACCAATATTACTAAATCGAAGGTTTCTGTTTTTAGTTGTTTCCCTCTTCACTATTTTCTTTTTCCAAATAAAATTATACTTTTGATTGCATTTTAAAATATATTCCAGTGGAAAGATATTATAATTATATCATATCTCTGTACTAATGGTAAATTATGCAATAGCAACATTGTATCTTGTATAAAACGAAGTAAAGAAATTGTAAACTGTTTGTTTGTTTGTCTAGGATAGATCTTAAAAATAGTGAATAAAAATGAAAATAAGATAAAAAAAGGTCGATCCCAAATTCGTCAGCAAACGATAAGGCTCTATAAAGCGTTGAGGGTTGTTTCGGTGTTTTTTTCGTTTTAAGATCGTGTTATGTTTTACAAACCTTCAGAAGGTGAGACTTTGATATATTTCTCGGTCCTCAATTGTATAGCAACCTCCTTTAGTCAGCATGCTTTTGATGAGGATAGTTCGAAAAGCCGTCTGGAAGAAGCATTTTTAAGTTTGATGAAAAAATGAGCTTTAATTAATGAAATATTATTGGACTTATATTTCATTTGTTCAACTTTTTAAAACTAGTGAACGTATAAAATTAAGTGCTTTCGCTGAGTCAATTGAGATAATTGAGAAATGGTTTTACATGATAGTGCGTTGGATATGAATTCGTTTATACATATATAGGAGCGAATCAGTTGTGCTACAGCGATGTTTATATTCATAGATTTATTTTTTCTGTATACCAAGGAATCATTTTTTTCTAAAATTTCACTTGTGCAGGGAAAAGGGAGATCGGTCTATAATGCCAATCGCACTTATATTTGATTTGAGAATAATCAGTGACAGATTTCCGTGCATGTGGTAATATCTCTTGACAGCTTTAAAATTCGAGAAGACTGAAAAGTAATTCCAAATGATTTGCAAGCTACAGTAGCATACTTTGGCCTAGAATATGGTACGTTTCAACGGATTTTGTTTCCCAGTGGAATTTTTGCCGTGAGATCTTCTCGTTTATTGCGGATGATTTTTGTTGACTTAACAAAAATAAGTAAGCAATAGGTGACATCTTTCTCTCAATCGTGAAAGACCCACATAAAGACCAAAACGCGCTCAAGCTTCCAACAGAAGGGGTTGAGGTGGCCTTCAGGTAAATCAGGCATAGGACGGATGTTGTTTTGTAAAGCACCATGCGTTGGTAAATTTGCGAATTCCACATTTCATACAAAACAGCCTTATATTGAATGAATAATAATGAAAAAAAATACAAATAATGTTTCTAATATTGGCAGTTGTTAATAATAGAGCAGGATTAAAACGAATCAGTGTGAAGGCAGTTTTTTTTATAATGAACTCTGCCGCTAACAATTCACAAACACTTTAAGTCAGCCAAAGCGGACTTTTATAGCATTCAAGAGGAAAAATTCGCCGAACGTGTTGGTTTTTTTAGACTGTAAGTCATATTTCTGAGAACGATAATCAAGAACCAAAGGTCTTTATAATTGTTAAGAACATGCAGACTTGGTCAATATAGATCAACGCCCCCCAAATATCTCTCCTTTATTTGGTCGTCGTGATCTATTGCTCTTCTATCTTCAAGCTTCGCTTCACATATCAGTTATATACGAGTAAATAATAAATAGGTCAACAGAACATATATCTAGGCAAGTTAATACCAAATTTTCTCACGACATCAATAATTTACTGAGCGTTCACGGAAAATATACTCACTGATCCAAAGCTAAGCCTATAATTAAATTGTAGCCTTTCCCAGTCACTTATACCTTCACCTAACCAAGTACTCATGCACAAGGACGTCCTTCATCTCTCTCAAGTGCCTCAGTAACCAACTCTCAGTAATTATCCGAAAAAACATATTTTGTAACGAAATCCTTTGTCAGCAACATATTCCCATTAAACACTTAGCAACAACAACGGCAGCAACAACACAAAAAAGAACAGGAGTCCGATCCAGCTAAGGCCACGTGGCACTGCAACTTTCCACGATACCATTATCACCCATTCAACTTAAAGAGGTTCTCTTCAGATACTTTCCGCATTCACTCAAGAAACTGATTTCAATTAGTAACCAACCGCTGATCTACCCTTCATTCTATGGTGCATACGTGTGCGCGTAATTGTTTGCCATGAAACTGCAACAGGACATTGCACCATACACCCCGGCTTCCGTCGTATCGGAAGGGGACCGACCGGTTGCACGCTTAGTATTTACCAACATTCAACGACCGTAAAATATGTAATTACTAACGCAAACATTCGGAACAAAACATGATGATTACGAGTATGTGGACCGTGCTTAGGGCTTGAACTCTCCGTGCCCCGCTCGACACGTGACTCGTAGGCGGGCAATACGGCCAGTAGTGATGGTAGTGTTCGCACAACCGAATCTGTTTGCCCATGGAAATACGGCTGCTCTGTGCAAACCAACTAATCCGGTAATTGACATGCAATTGATACGGTGAGTAATCTTTTTTCCTGTGTACTGTCATCTATTGTGACGGCCAAGTATCAGCGGTCCAAGCGGAGGCAAGGCTCAGGTAATGAGATAGTCATGCCACATGTGTGTGCCAAGTGCTTATCTTTCACATAATTCGAGTGTTTTTTTGGGAAATTTTCGCAAAATGTCAAAGCTAATAATAATGAACGACGGCAGATATTGTCGGCGATGGGTCTAATCAATGCCTTCAGGTGAGCTGTGAAACGTGAGAATCCCTAGTTAATGAGAGTACACGGCCTCATGTGGAATTGTGCCATCCAATACGAAGACTGCTGCCAATAATTTTCTATAGTGACATTTCAATGCGACGCGTAGATAATTGGCGGGAAAATAAACAATTAGAGACTGATGAGGTTCAGATCAAAGTTCTGGGGTTGAGTTAGATAGAAACAGACTAATGCAATCGGGAGTAGATTAATTAGCTGCTAATCCTAAGCAGTTCAAGTCGTTATAAGTTTTCGACAAAGTACCAAAATTAACATCTGGCTCCTTTAGGTTCAGGATGGCATGCATGAGCGCAAAACTTTTGATAAAGCCCATTGATAGAATCAATAAAAGCTTTTGCTTTAAAATAACAGTGTATGGTCACCTTTGATCCCATATAGCTTGAAAAGGGTCATCAAACAAGATATGTCAGTATAATTAGACCGTCATTGTTAAATTATCAACTTTTAATGACTTTTGATAAGCAAAGACTAGGAGGTTATTTAATACGGATCAAATACAAAATTGACAACATAAAACATTTCCACTTGTCTAGCTCTAAAACAAAGAAAACTGTCACATTTGAAACTCTAAAAGCCTAATTGAAATATGGTGAACCAAGGAATGACAGCTGTTGCAGTTTTTTAAGTTGGAATTGTGGTCCATATTTTTTCTGAAAATTATGCTGCGTTCACAAATGATACGAACTGACTCTCTTTGTTTGAAATTGATGTCTTATACAAGCGGATAATCAAAAGATTTGACTAGAAAACTTCATCGATTTTGCCTCTATTCCATTACGGAATATGGATACAGACTGAAAAAATTCATTCATGTTAATGCGAGCATCGATAAGATGGATTGACTACTAAGTCCCCAAAAAAACCCAAAGAACAACGCAGCTTCAGAGTGATGCTACGAAATATGCATCCATCTGCAGACCAAGAAGAAATTAAAAAAGAACTGAACGAATACGGACACACTGTTACTAACATAAACAACATCCTACAACGAGGAACTAAAAAACCACTTCCACTCTTCTCTGTTGAACTCCAGAGCAACAAAAACAACAAAGACATCTATAACATCACACACTTACTGCACTGCAAAATCGCCCTCGAGCCACCACACCCAAAAAGAACTATCCCCCAATGTGTGAGCTGCCAAAAATATGGACACACCAAGAACTTCTGCACGCTGGAACCAACATGTGTAAAGTGTGCAGGCAAACACAGGACGTCCGAATGCGCATTAAAGCCCGACTCATGCAGTATAAAATGCGCACTCTGCGGCGAAGCTCACACTGCAAACTATAGGCTGTGAAGTCTACAAAACTCTGAAAGTACAAAGATTCCCGTCGCTCAGAATAGAAGACCCAGAGATTACTACTGAAGACAAAAACCATAACGCAAATAATTCCAAAACCACCTCCACCTCAACTAATCCAGTGTCAACATTCGCTGACGTCACTAAAAACATTCCCATCCAGGAAGCGCCCAACAATATTCCGACTACAAACAACAAACAAAAAGACTTGCCAAATTCTTCAGACGACCTATGCGAAATCAAACAAATTATGAAACAGCTGATAACGCACTTAACTTAACAAACCACAAGACCGACTGGAATGCGTATCGCGAATTAATTGACAAACAAATTGATATTAAAATCCCACTAAAATCTACCGAGAACCTAGAGAGCGCAATAATACACTTCAACGACTTGCTCTATCTTGCTGCACTGAAATCGACACCTACACTGAAGCAACCAATTAAGAACTATGCACCCACGCCAAACTTTATTAGACAAAAAATAAAAGATAAACGCAAGCTAAGAAAAATTTGGCAAACATCCAGATTACCACTTGACAAAGCTAAACTCAATAAATCGACGAAAGAACTAAAAGCAATCCTGAAGGAAGACAAAAACCGCAAACTAACTAAATATTTAATGAAAGTTTTAGCAACTCAAAAAACTAACTACTCGCTTTGGAACTTAACTAAGAAACTAAAAAAGAAACCACTCACCAGCCACCATTGATGAATGCTGACGGATCCTGGTCCAGAACCCCTGGGGACAAAGCTAAAACCCTGGCTGACTACTTCAAAAGTACATTCACAAACATTATCAACGAACAAAACATTTTAACCTCACCTCTAACTACTACAATCAACACAAATTTTAAAAAGATAACCGCAAACGAAATAAAACTTTATCTAAAAGATAGACTCAACCTAAGAAAAGCCGCCGGATATGATATGATCACTGGAAAGCTACTAAAGCAACTTCCTGAAAAAGGCATCGACAAATCTTCAATGCTATACTCCGACTAAATTATTACCCCAAAGTCTGGAAAGTGTCCAAAATAATAGCCATACCCAAGCCAGGCAAAGACCCAACAATGACCAACTCATATAGGCCAATAAGCTTATTACCTATTACATCGAAGATTTTTGAAAAGATGTTACTTGACCGTATTAACATAGTTGGAAGACAAAAAAATCTCATACCGGACCACCAATTTCGATTTCTGCAAAAGCACTCGACAGTTCAACAGGTTCACCGAGCTACCAACAAAATACTAAACGAACTGGACAAAAAAAGGTTTTGTGTGGCAGTTTACCTAGACATTGCGAAGGCTTTCGATAGTGTTTGGCACAAAGGACTCTTATTTAAACTTAATAAAATGTTACCAGACTACCTAGCAATAATCAAAAGTTATTTAGAGGACAGGTACTTCTATGTGCAATACAATGACATTTGCTCCGAACTATGCAAAATAGACGCAGGTGTCCGTCAAGGAAGTGTTTTAGGACCAACGCTCTATCTTGCCTATACATCCGACATACCAAGGCCAACTAACTCCATGCTAGCTACGTTCGCAGACGACACCGTTATCCTATCTTCCAACAAATGCATTAAACTTGCTACACAAGAAGCTAACTTAGCCCTAGATAGAACAGTCGCCTGATTCCGCAAATGGGGAATCAAGATAAACGAGAACAAAACCGTACAAGTCATATACACGACAAAAAGAAACTTTGATCCAAAAAGCATCAAACTAAACTAAACAATAAAGAAATTACCATCGACAATGCTGCAAAGTACCTGGAAATAATTATAGACAATAAACTGACATGGAAACCGCATATAATATTCAAACGAAACGTCATCAAAAATAAATTCAGGCAGTTATACTGGCTTCTTGGAAAAAAAACTCCAAGCTATCCACAGAAAACAAACTCCTAATATAGAAGACAATAATAAAACCCATATAGACTTACAGGATCCAAATTTGGGGCACTACCTGCATGACAAACATTATTCAACGACTACAAACAAAAATCCTACGAACGATTGTCAATGCACCGTGGTACATTACCAACGAAGACCTGCAGCGCGATCTCAACATAACCACCGTTAAAGACGAAATCAAAAAAATAAGCAGAAAACATCAAATCTCACTATGTGATCTCTCGAACAACGAATTGCGAAATCTACCAGAACTGGAAATCAACGCAAGTACGAGTTTTGATGATGACGAGTTTGAAAAAGACGCAAGCCAGTGGACCTTCAAATGTAAAAGAAAGAAAGCCAACTATGTATGTATGATAAATAATAATGTTAAACAACTCCTTCCGTTCAACCTGAATTTGTAAGTCATTGGCCACAAATATCATTGTATCCCCATCTGTATCTCTTAAAACAATTACTAGGTGTCATCCAGACAGATGTAATGTATATTTGGCAAATGTTTGTAAACTTTTGCGTGCAGTTTAATGATAGAAAATTAATACGACTATCATCACAGGGACTTTTGGTCAGATTATAATGGTCTTTAAGTAAGGTGATTTTTTGTTGCATTCATCTTCAAATTTATTGCAATGGGTACAGATCGACTATGAATTAAATTCATTCACAAATTCGACAAATAATTGTTTGATAAACTATGAAAAAATCAACTGCAAACAATTGGTATTCGCGCCCAACGCATAAAACAAGTTATCGTGTCGCGGTGCGCGAAGATTAAAAAACACAAGCGATTTCTTTAAAGGTTGCAATCACTGAACAACCTTACATGTACTTTTCATTTATTCATATCTATTCTACTTTACACTATTTTTTGCTTATTTCTAAAAATGCCTGTGATACTGAAAGGTCAGCGAAGGGACAATGCACTGTGTTTGTTTAAGTTCAGCTGAAAGAGGAATCGCACTGTAGGACCATGTTGGAACAATGGAATATGCTTAAAATAACTTACATGTGCAATGACTTTGAACGGACTATCATAAGTCTTCATAATAAGGTGGGACACCCTTATATCTTAGGATCCCACCTATATATCTAAGAACATTGCCTTACCACTTAGTCAGCTTAAGATTAACAATTATGATACTCCGTGGGTTAATTCTGTTTTCCGTGACGATATCACAAATACACTCAATTTTTTTTTGTAATTATTATGATTATTTATTCTTAATTTCTTGATCAACATACATAGTTTTTTATCTGCAAAGCCGGAAGGGCTTTTCTGCAGATGATGAACATTAAGAAATACTATTGAAAATAAACAGTTATATTGTTGTGCCTGGGCACAACGATCAATAAATATTTTATTTTATAAAATTTATACAAATTTGTCGAAGCGCATTACCAATTTAATAAATAAAAAAAAATGTTTTTCTTCTTTTACAACACTTCACCAGAGCCAGGCTGATTCACGGTTTGGGTATTACCATCAGCTTTTCCGTCGTCAACGCGAAGTGCGACCCAAAGTGGAAAGCAAAACAAACCAACAAGTAAAACGGAAAACTACACGACTTTAATTGTTAAAATAATTTTAACTAAAGGGTCCGCCAAATAATTTTTTTTTTTGAAAATGCTATAAAAAAAACTACTGAATATTTTCTCAAATTTCTTTTTTTATTTGAAAGTACAATCCTTCCGGTTAATAATGGAAAATAATTTCATTCAAATGTTAAAATCCTCCTCAGTTGTATTAAGTACAGTGGCTACACATTCACCATTGTTGTTTTGGGTTATACATTCTGATATAATTATTCATTCCTTTATTGACTGTCTTGACACAACTATTTCTTCTTTTAATTCTTCGCTATTTTTTATTTTTACAACTCTAAACGCTTCAGTCCTTGGTCTAAGAAACTTTTCTTCGCTCAAATATTTTAAAGTAATTTCTTCCTGTCTATTTCTAATGACTAATTTATAATGAATGAAAATATATAATGAATTTATAATGAATTGAGTAACCGCCTTCCTTAAGAAAGTGGCTACCCAAAATTCCATCATAATCGCCAAGTAGGCCGTTTTCTATTACTTGCATATCTACCTCACGACTCTGAATACGTCCTTTATTACTTGGGAATAAACTAATATTCTTTGTCACCTTGCCTATGGTTTCTTGTAATTTACTTCCTAACCCCTTAAACTGAATTGTTCTTTCCATATCTACTTCGCGTTTGAATACGTGTTTGGCACAGATGAGTGATATCTCAGCTCCAGCATCGATTATCATTTTCTTTATTTCGTTATCAATTAAAACATTTACATGTGGACTTTCCGAATTACTGATCTGATTTAAAACAGTTAAATTCCTAACGTCAGATTCATCTTTAAATTCTCTTTTACTGAATTTTGAATTTGTTGCCTGACTATCTGAACCTGTTCCTTGACTACTTGAATTCATTTCCTTTTGGTTTGTCTTTCCACGATATTTTCTAGGCAACCGACAATTTCTTGCAATGTGCCCTAGTTTACCGCAATTATAGCATTTTCTTTCTGCGTAATATACCCTGGCTAGGTTTCTATTTGAATAGTCCCTGCTCGTATTTACTTTAAATAAATTTAGCCGTTGCTCTTCATCTTGAGCACAGCGGCTTGCTTCCGCCAGTGTTTTTTGGCTTTTGTGTTACTACATAAGACGCTAGTCTTTCTAACAATCCATTTATAAAAACTGTTAAAGTTTCTTCTTTAATATATTCTAATTGTCCTCTAGCGTTTGCCTCACCTATTTTATGTGCTTTACTTTGCATGAGTCTTCTCTCTAAAGTTTCTACCCTTTGTGTATAAAGAGCTACAGATTCATTTTTATTCTGCCTAATGCTTATGAGCTCCCTGTGCAGTTGAAGGCTGCTATGTGGTTCTCTAAACACGCGATACAGTTCTTCTTTTAGCGATTCCCAATCATTAATTTCCTTATTCATTAAAATGGTCGTAGCATTGCCACGGATTCTTGTCTTAATGAATTTAAACAAAACTGGTTTTAAAACAACTGAGGCTAATTCCATTGCATCGTTGCATGCATCTATAAAAGAAAAAACTTCGTCGCCACTACTGTTAAAAGTAGGGATAAACGATGTTAACACGCTAATTGGAACTTCTGTCATTTCTTCTTTTACAAAACGTTCATCTTTTTCCTTGTTTGGCGCGTGTAGTCTGCCGTAACAATATATTTCGATACATTTTTTTAGCTCTGTTTAAAACTTAATTTTTTGTGAGATTGCGAAATTCTTAAAGGAGTTCATTAAGTATTGTGAGAACTACAACGCTAAGCGTTCTTCGACCATACTCGTTCCAATACCTTGGGATTTCTTATATCTGCTGTTGACGTTTTCTCGTGTTTATTGATTGCAGCGTCAGGTTCCTATAGTTGCTGTCATTATAATAGTTCGCCGTTATTTCTAGGTTATAAATTTGACCGATGTTCAAAAACTTTGCCTGTGGCTGGACTTCGTTTTTATTTCTTGCTCCTTGTACAATTTTCTGCAGCCGTTCAAGCGTTCTATGTAGGGATTGTATTTGTGATGACTTTCCACACCCTATTATGCCATATCTCATTCCACTAGACCGAAGTAGCACTGTTTCAGAACTGCTTGTGTAGATGAAATAGAGCGTATGCTGCCTTACATAGCTTCTTTTTTAGTGCCTCAATATGGTAGCTCCACTTAAAATTGTAGTCAACTGTCAGCCCAAGATATTTGTACATTGATACATTGTCGATATATGCATTACAGTTATCATCTGCCTTTATGTTGTTACAACCATTTTTATGTAGACAGTCTATATGATGTATTTTTATTTTGAGGTTAGTTTTTGGGATATGAGGCGGACGAATGTGAATTACCTTTGTCTTCAGTGCGTTAGATTAGATTATTGAATTCTATTTGTAATAAACTTGCAGGCTCATTTACATTCCTATGGCTAACCAGAATCGCAGTGTCGTCCCCATATGCATATCCCTTACTATACTTTAATTCCGACAACAGATCATTGACATATGTATATGTTATAATGAATAACAATGGACCCAGTTTCGATCCCTGTCCAACATCGTATACAGAATTTTCTTCTTCGCTAATAGCATCACCAATTTTCACCGCAAATTTTCTTTCCCTTAGGTAGCTTTCAAACCATGCCAATAAGGTGCCTCACACACCAATCTTCTCTAGCTGCCTCTTTATTTGTCTGTGGCTTTGTTTTTGCGGAGGGCGAATTGGTTGCTTTTCAAGATTTTGTATTTTTCTACATATTCGTACAGCATTTTTGCTAGCACTTTTTCCATAACTTTATCGACAGCCGATAAAATTGATATTGGTCTGTAGTTAACTACTTCGTTTTTCTTTCCGCTTTTATATATCGGTCGAACGATTGAAATTTTGAGTATTTTCGGGGCGGATGTTTGGTCTAGACTCATATTAATAAATTTTGTCACCCATGGTGCCAAGATTTCTGCACCTGTCTTCAGATCCCTTGGTATAATTTGGTCTCGGCAGTCTTGTTACATTTTAACGAGTGAAGGACATTTTTTATTTCCGTTTTACGTACATCGATTGTTCCACTCTATTTGAGTGACCAAAAAACCTTTTTTTTTATCGCAATCATGCACTGTCTTTGATTCTTCCGATGAAAACGTGAATCTTCCAAGATTCTTTCCGGTTATTTTTGCGTTTCTGAAATTTTTGTTTATAAAAATTTGACTTTGTTCTCATTATTTTTTTGTTTAGTTCGTTACGATATGCCTTGTACGCTTTGTGGTAGTCTTCATTATGCATGTTATTTTTTAATCTTCTGTAGAGTTTATCACGTTCTTTACACTCTTTTTTTAACTCTTCTGAGATCCAACTGTGCTCTGTGCTTCTTCTTTTCCTTGTAACCGTTGACGCTGCTACTATTGTTTTAATACTCCTTATGAAGTGTTGATAGAAATCGGCTTCCTCTTGTAGAGATTCAGACTCTCCCAATTGAAATCCTATATTTTTTTAGGGACATAATGGTTATAGTATATGATGTTCTTTTTCTGTTGTAGCCATCTTCACAGAGTCTTATTTAATACCACAGTAAAGTAGGTAGTGATCCGATATGGCTATTTCGACAACTGCTGCTTTTATTTCATACTTTATTTAATACTGAATATGACCACGCAATACGTGGTCAATCACCGTTTTAGATTTTTGTATTGGATCCACGCGGATGTATGAGCATATGCAATTATTCAGACCCTTTGAAGCTATCATAGACATGTAATCAAACACATCTTTATTTGTTTTATCTTTTACGTTTATGTTTACATCGCCCAAAACAATTACTTATTTTCTTACGTCAATTGTACCAATATGTTCCTCTAGTTCCTGAAAAAAACTGTTTCATAGCTGGATTTGGTGGTCTATAAACCGATATAATTTTTTTTTTTTTTTGTATTTATTTTTTCCAATAGAATGATTACATGGATACATTAAGATTTAAATCTTTTAGAGCATCTAAATAAAGTTTTGACAAGATTCATTTGAAGAAAGAGTAGGTTAAAAAAAAATAAATAAATACATAAATAAATAAATAAATAAATAAATAAGTGAATAAATAATAAATAAACTTGAAACAGACATAGTTAAATAACAAATACATTAAAGTATAATAATTTAATTTGCAGTGGATCTAATCACGATTCGAAAGGTGCAAAAATAATTTTCTCTTGAAGGCTGAAAGTGAGGTAGTGCTTTGTAATCCGTTAGGGAGTAAATTCTACAAACGAATGGCAGATACATAAAATGAGCGTTCAGCAATACCGTGTGTAAAGCGCGGTAAAGTTAATTTAACACCTCTTTGTGAGTGAGCAAAGTTGAGAGTATCTGAGAGGTACGTAGGACATTTTTTATGGATGATATTGTGAAGCCTCAAAAGCAGCCTAAAATTTAAGTAGTTATCAAGACTCAAACCAAAGATATGATGCCGCAAGTGGGATACACTTATGTGCCTAGGGATACGGTAAATATAGCGAATACAATCAATTAGAGCAACATTAAGTTTTCTTCTACAAACACAGTCCAAAGATGGATAAACAGACGAGTTGAAAGCAAAATAAGGCATTATTAGAGATTTGATGAGATGTTTCTTTAAGTTGAGTATCAAAAGGTCTGAGGTAGATCTCAAACAACGCAAACCAGAGTAAATTTTCCGGATAGCATCAGAGATTGCTTTACAGCAACTCATATTGCTGTTTATTTTGAAACCTAAATAGGTCACGTCTTTAACATAGGCTTTGACTTCATCATTAAGAATGACAGAGGGAAAATCATCAGAGTTGAGCTCATCTCTAGCGCATAGCATGGCAACGGACTTGGACGGGTTAAGTGTTAAAATATTATTTCTAGACGAAGCAAAGATACGGCTTAAATCATCATTCAATCTTACGATGCAGTCATCCATCAGACCAAAAGGACGAAAAATATAAAGAACAACATCGTCGGCATATAAATGATTGAAGATAATTGAAGTATCAAAGTTGCCCCGTTTCACATTTAGCGAGATGTTTTCATATTGTTTCGAGTTTTTTCCAATTTTTTCATACAGTACGTCGCTTTTTATGTATATTGCTATCCCTTCTCCTCCTGAATTACTTGTTGTAAAGAATTCACTGTTGTATCCTTCAATTTCATACAAATTTATTTCCTCTTTTTTATATTGATTTCGCAGAGCATAATTATGTCTATACTTCCCAATACATTTTTAACACATAACATAAACGCATTCCAATTTGTTCTAACGGACCTTATATTAAGGGAGATACATGAAAATTCACTGTTATAATTTTTTATATAGCAATCTGCTTCATCTTGTGATTTAAGAGTTTTAAAAATTAACTTTTCAAATTCATTTATTTCATTTGTCTCGTTCGTCATATTTGTTGCGTTATTTTTGTACTCACCGTATTTTTACGAAAAACAGAAAAGCTGTTTATGACATTTTGCCAATGTCGTTGGTTGTTTGAATTTCAATATTGCGGTCTCCTTCAGATTTTTTTGCAAAACTTTGTAATTTTTAATCCAGACAAATTTCCAATTGTTTTCCCATTGCTTTTATCTCAATAATTTCTTTTTTTATAGAACAATTTTCGTGCTGCGCGTCATTGGCAGAGATTGCGTTTGAAGATTCTGCTGTTCTGAATCTTTTTGCGATTTGGGCATCCAAACGCTATACCCCTTTATCACCCCTAAATAAATTTAATAAGACTATAATCTGTAAAGCATTTTGACAAGCTATAATCGTGTACCCATATCCAGTATGGGGAACCTATGCAAATACAAACTTACAAGTTTCACCAAACAAATAAAATATGACAAATTTTCTGGTGCACTTTCAGTTTTAAGATTTAATTTAAGATGTAGAGATTCCAAAAATGTTTTCATACAAAGTTCAGTTGGACAATAAAGAGTTCCTTGTAAAATTTCATTGTCTTATTAACCGTTCTAAACTATTAATAATTATAGTTAAATAAAATTTTTATTTATTTATTTATTTCATTTTATTATTAATATTTTTTTATTACCTATTTATTTGCTTGTTAATTTATCTTATTGCTTATTTGTATACATATTTGACGCCCCAATAGGGGCACTTTATTAGCTTAATGCAAGCCTTAACAAATATCTATAACTTAACTATAACTTATTAACAAGGTGGCGGGGTGGAGACGATTAAGGAGAGTGAGAAGGGTTGTGGTATAGGGCAATTCTAAGGCTGGACTTATTAAGGTGAAGGTCGAAAAGATTGGTGTTAGCTTTGCGAAGCATTCTGGACATTGGTTCATGGTAGCCATAATTTGTGCGGTGTCAATGTTACCACTGAGAAGGTCATGAATAAATAGAATGTCTGCAACATCACGTCGTTCTTTAAGGGGTTGGAGGTTGATTAACTTTAAGCGATCCGTATAAGGTGGTAAATTAAGGAAGTCGGCCCAAGGAAGGCCACGAAGGGCAAAACGGATAAACCTGCGTTGAATGGCTTCAATACGCGTAGTATGGGATTCATAAGAGGGGGACCAGACTTGGCTAGCATATTCGAGAAGGGGCCTAACGAAAGTGATGTATAATGATTTCGTAACGTAAGGATTCGAGAATTCTTTGGACTAACGTTTCACGAAACCGAGGGCAGAGTTAGCACGTTTGATAATGTTGTCGATATGGAGGCGAAAGTTGAGTTCACGGTCACAAATAACCCCTAGGTCAACCAAGAAGTTGACAGGGGAAACGGTTTCATTACGAATACTGTAGGTTCTGGGTGGTGAGGAAGAGCGCTTGCGGGAGTAAGTAATGGTTTGGCATTTACTGACTCGCTCGAGATGGTTTTTTTGACACCAAGTAGTGAACCTGTTAAGGTCCAATTGGAGACAGCAGGAGTCGATAGGGGGAGATATATTTTCATATCATCAGCATATATGGAGAGCTGAGAGTTCAGAATAACGCTGTCAACATCATTAATGGTTAGAATAAATATCAGTGGGCCGAGATGACTATCTTGCGGGACACCGGAGGTAGCGTTAATTGGATCAGAAATAAAAGATCTGAAGATAACGTTATATTGACGATCTTCAAGATAAGATTTGATCCATGAGATAAAACCGGGGGAGGGCAGTGAGCTTGAGGAGAATAATTTGGTGAGACATTTTGTCAAAGGCTTTGCTGAAGTCAGTGGCGACAACGTCTACTTCTTTGCCAGCTTCGAGTGCACACAAACATTGTGAAACAAACTCGACTAGATTAGTGGTTGTCGATCGACCTTTTAGGAACCCATGTTGGTTAGGAGAAAATATGGGTTTGCAGTGAAAGAATAGTTTGGGTATGCATGAGAGCTTGGCAATGGGACGATAGTTGGGCACATCATTTTTCAGTCCTTTTTTGTGGACTGGAATGATATAAGCATGTTTCCAGAGCTTAGAAAAGAGTCCTTGAGAGATAGAGCTTTGAAATAGAGCGGTAAGGGGTTAAATAAGATGGTTCGCGCACTTTTTTAATACTATGGCAGGCAGACAGTCGGGACCGGGAGAGTAGTCGTCCTTTAAGTTGCGTATTTTTTCGGCGATTAGGCCGGGAGTGATGTTCAATGAAACAAGACACGTGTGGGGGCAGTCTTTCAAATATCGAAAATAGTCGTGATCGGGTTGAAGATCTTGGTCAGTGAATAATTGGCGGAAGAAATGAGCAAAGAAATTGGCGATTACTTCGGGTTCGTTGGAAGAGTTATTGAGAAAGTTAAGTGTAGTGGGGTAGCTATCGGTTTTTCTTTTTGTATTAATGAAGTGGTAGAAACACTTGGGGTCAGAGATAAGGGAGGATTGCATTCTGTTCAGGTATCGGAGGTAGAGTGATTCACATAGCTGTGCAAATTTAGTGTAGGACTGCATGTAATTAGAAAGGTCTGATGCAGAGGAGGATCTAAGATATGCCAGGGCGGAGATGAAGTGTAGTTCTTTTTTGGTGAGTATGGGACTGAAAGAATGAAGCAGCTGAGGATTTTGGTGTAAAATAGCGCAAGGGTTTCGTTTAAGGATATGTGTGAGTTAGGGTTAAGGAGGAAGTTAAAATTAACATTGTTGAGCAGATTATTTAGTTTCGCGAAGTCAGCTTTGCGGAAATTGAAACAGTACGTATTTTCCGAGGCAAGGATAGTGAATTGGGTCTCGAGTGAAAGAGTTACCGATAGAGGTGGATGAAGGGGGTCTAAAGTAGAGAGAAAATGGTTGCTTGGGTTAACAACGCAGTTTACGGCATCAGATGAGAAAATCAGGTCGAGTTGTCTGTCCATGTAGTGGGTCTCATCATCGGAATTAACCCATTTCAGGTGCGGGAGATTGAAATCGCCACAGATGATGATGATGTCATTGGGTTCGGTGATGTCAAATATGGAATCGACGAGATCAACGACGAGTTGGTAGCAGTGTGTGGGCTATGAGGGTCTTAAGTAACAGCAGGCAAGATAAAGTTTCTATTTAGGGAGTCTTATTGAGGCACTAGTGAAGTTGAAGTCAGCGGAATTCGGCGATTTGAAGGGCAAGGGATCATAGCGACTGTGGATTGCTAAGAGAACTCCGCGACTGTCAGGATCGGCAGAGTTGTCGCGTCCATCGGATCGAAACAGAATGAAATCTGATGTGAATAACTCGCTGTCTCCAATACTGGAGCATAAATTCGTTTCCGTTAATGCAAATATATCGTATGGTAGGTTTTGGGAGTTAAGGAGTACTGCGGAGGTTTTAGTGCGTAATCCTCTGACGTTCTGATAGTACAGGGATATGTTATTATTTGATGGGTGGGGAGATGTAAAGGTATTTACGTTAGGAATTAAAATAGTTTTTGAGATTAGAACGGGTACTTTGCAAGTGTGCGATGCGCTTTGAACTGACGTGGGCTGCGAAAGTTGAGAGGTCGTTATTTACATCAATGGGAGAAATATTAAGGCTTTCGTGAAATCGTATAAATGTCTTTTTTAACGCGTGGGGGTCTGTGGGTAGGCCTTCTTGGTGGATTGAAATTAGGACGTTGGTTTTAGTTTTGCCGTCGATACAAGTGGAGTCAGGTTTGTCGTGGAGGTAGGCCAGATAGAGGCGTACATTTTCGTAGATTCTTCTGTCTCTTAAACGTGACATAACATAGCGGTCTTCGGCGTTAAGCTCGGTAAGATGTTTCGTGAGTTTGGCCGTGGGAGGGAGAAGTGGGTCTAAGAAAGAGGGGAAGGTGAGAGGGAAGGTCGAGTTGTGGGAAGCTGAGGAGGTGGAGGGGCTGGAGGGGTGTTGTTAGAAGCTGATGAGGTGGAGGGAGTTGGGTTCAGAGTGTGAGAGTGTATAAAGTTTGGGTACTGAGGATACGTGCGGCTGTTACGTGAAGCCTGGGTGTTGGGATTGGGTATTGAATTAACAATGTTCGATGAGGGGGATGAGGGTCGGGAGCCGGGCGCAAGGTTGGAGGATACGCGGTTGTGGGTACGTGCTCTGTTAGGAGAATTATTGGGTGGAGGGATGTTGAGGTTAGTTGTTGATTTGGGAACTATTGAGAGAGGAAGAGGTCGGGAGAAATTGGGGAATATTGCAGTCTTTAATTCCCAGTTAGTTCCTAGATTGCGAGGGGTTTGAGAAAGAGGCGAGTGTCCAGGTTTGGGTTGGTTCGGAGATTTGGGAGTGTTGAGCTTAGATTTATTTTTAAGTTTAATGTTAGTGTTATTCTTACGATCCCTAATGGTAATTCGCATCCTGTCGACTTTGATTTCCTTATTGGGGAGGCTGGCGAAAAAGCCATTCATATTGCGGATGGATGGTAATTTCAAAGCAGTTTCTGCGATGGAATTTGGGAGGAGTGAGCTTCGTGCACTTAACGAGGTTGATGGCAAATCGTTTGCGGAAGAAGTTAAATACCCAGCGGTCGTCAGCGTCGCGTGGCCCATAAGATGTAGGTAGACAAAGGCTCATATATATGTATATGTATACTATACTTTTTTTCATGTTTTTCTATTTCTTTTTTTTTTTTGTTATTTAAGTATTCATATTATTATTTTAATCATAGTTTTCCTTCAAATGCAGTCTTCAATTTATGATTGTTATGAAATTGCTTATAAAATTGTACGGTTTAAGATATAGCTTGAATATCAAAATTCTGAACAAGCTGCGTATTATAAAAAAAATCCGAAAAGTCTTAATATGGAAGCCTGAAATAACCTTTAAAAAAAAAGAAGGAGACAATGATTTTGAGCTTTTCAAGAGAGTACTTCAAGAAAATCCTGCCAGCATAGTTTTTAATGAAATTTCAGGAGAATCAAATGAAACGGGTCCAGTTAAACAGGCGGAGATATAAAGCTATTCACTATTAAGCGTACGGAAGTGGATGGGTGGACCCGCATACCTACTTTTTCGATTTGAAATAATATTTGAGTAAATATGGATTAGGCGATAGATTTTTTATTTTTTTTCCATTTTAATATATGTATTTGAACTAAATTAAATACTATTTCAAGTAGAAGGGGAGAATGGGTTTTCCGAGGGTGACATGTTAAACGGATGTTGATCTTTATGATTTTAAGCTGGCAATAGCCTTGGGGCCAATTTTTTGTTTTGTCGTATCTATTATAAATAGTTTTGTAAAATTCTTGGAAATGTATGACCATATGTCGTAGATGACAATAGGTTGAACTAGCGAATGCGGCCCTAGGGTAGTATGGGCGATAGCCCTTTTTTCAATCCTCGAAGCACTTCTGATATAGGTCATTGCCAATATACGTAATTTGATTGAAATGAGAATAATAACATATCGCATTAGGTCATTCATAAAAAATTGCCGGTCTTCTGATCATTCCTGATGTGCTCGTTGAGGCGTGTGGTTACGGACAAAAGCTCAAATTAAAGTTTTTTTTTTTTGGTTATGGAGTACAGTTTAACCTTTCAGACAACATTACTCGTATATTTATCCTACTAGGTCATCGAGTCAAAATTTTCCCCAACAAAGTGAAGGCTTGCACAAATACATTTAAGGGCAATCTTCTTTGTTCTGTTGAAAAGAGGACGAACAGAACAGCCGCAGTAATTAATCTGATCTACATGTGATCTTGCACGAACATACATACATCACAATCAATTTTCCTGCAATTGACGCAGCAGTTTTATCTCATCCAGGTGCACCAGTTGTATAGACGACCGATTACCACCTTTACTGAAGATTAGACAGTTATTTGCAAAAGAGAAAGCTACTAAGCCCAGATGAAAAAAAAAGACTTTGAGGACATCCCGGCCCAAAAGGATAAGGACATTTTCAAAAGAGTCAATTGTGTATTTGCCATATTGGGACGTTACTACAGATGTATAAAGAAATCAAGATTATTTTTGGGAATTGTAGTTTAGCACCATCATCTCTGTAACAAAAGATTTTACCTAATTATTATTGTCAGGCCAGGCTTACCTGTCATGAGTATGTTTCTGTGTTCTGTCCCAACTCTTTTTTTTTTTTACGGGTATTCCACTCATTATTCTTTTGACTGTTTGGCTACTGTTCATACGTCCTACGTGTCTTGCCCATCTCGTATAAACCTTGGGCCTGATAAGAGTCCCTCGAGTTCTTGATTGTATAATTTTCTTAATTCGCCTGTTTCTTCGTCTTGCTTTCCACCTTAAGATCTTATTTTCTAAGATTCGAAATCTATTTTCCTTCTTCCTAGTAATAGACCAGGTCTCACATCCGCAAAGAGTCTGTGGCATTATTATGGCTTTATAAATGCGGATCCAAAGAGGATTTTAACATTGCGAGACCAAAATTCCTTCATTGCGAAGAAGCACGCGGGTCAGTTAGGTGTGGGGTGATCATAGTGGTGGTTTTCTTTTTCTTTACTTATAAGTCTACTTCCTTTCCTGTCATTATTAGACTTACTACGTTTCTCTTAACTGTTTCCTCACTATTTCCCAGCAGGTCCAGATCGTATTTTCCTCAAGGGATCTCATTACGAATTCCAGGAACAAATTAAATAAAAAGTGGTGACAAGGCGCCTCACGTACCTCGAGTGTTTCAAGTAAGGCGTTTCCTACTCTAACTTATCTTTCGTTTTCCCTTAGGCATACTTTTATCAGTTTCACCGATTTTTTCGGGATTCGCAACCTTGCAAGGAAGTGATACATTTTCGACCGGTTTATAGAGTCATATGCCTTTTTAAAATCTACGAATAGTTGATGTACCGTTTCATGGAAATCTCATTTCTCTCCTGATAGCTGCCGTCAGGTCAAAATCTGGTCATTCGTCAAGCGGCTCCTCCTAAAACCACACTGGTAACCCCCGATTTCCAGAGCCTATGATGTCGGTTTTTTTAAGAGATTATTCGACAGCACTTTGTAACAGCGATATCCCTCCGTAATTGTTGCAATGTGGTCGGTTGCCTTTTGTTAAATACAGGAATGATAACCGAGTTTCATTGTTCCATATAGTTGTGATGAGCTCATGTAACTTCTGTGTTAATTTTTCTCTTGCATAGTTTATTGAATTCGATGGTATTAGGTGGATTCCTGCGGCCTCGTTATTCTTAAGCATATAGATTGCTTCTTTTACTTCTCATTTGTTAGAAGCTCTTCTGAAGCCCTGCTGTGTACCTATAGATAAGACCGTTTTCCAGAACTGCTGGCGCTCCATGTGTATTCAGAAGTTTATCGAAATAGAATTGCAACTTTCGCTGTGCGAAACGAGGTCATTGCGAATAAAACCTAACCTGGCCTGATATTCTTTTCGCACAGCGTTTAGTCCTACTTACATTGTTCTTATGTTTTCATCCACTTCCTGAAAATTTAGCAAACTTTTTTCTTGTGTTGGGTTTGCGTAGGATTTGATATCTTGTACGCGTGATCTCTTCACCATTTTCGAGGGATTAAAGTCTTAGAGCATTATTTATTCCGCATTCTTCGTCGAAATAAGGCTTTGCAATAGCCTAGTTTGTTTTCCGCTGCTTCCTTTGCAACACTTTTTATCATTGACCATGCTACTTCTATCTGTTTTGTCTCTAGTATTGACGGTGTAGCGTTTTAACTTCTCGAGTTTGCATTTTTTCGTTCCTGTGATCCACTCTTGTAAATTTGTATGTTGTTTTCTCTATACCAAAAAAAGGTAAATTTGGTTGCGCTTGTGTAATCTTGTGTTGACGTTGATGATTGAATGTTGTAGTTTTCATGATCATATTTTTTGAGCTGGTCAAAGTTATTTTCCTAAGACATGGAGATTTTCTTCTTCTATTGTTGGCCTATATGTATCGCTTCTTATCCTATTTTCGTATTGAAATCGCTGAGTACGATTTTCACGTCGGAAGATGAGATATACTTAATTATTTTTTGTGCATTTCTTTTCATGGAAGCTGTTCCTTGGATAGTTCCTACCTGAAGATCCGATCGGGGAACTAGCTTACGTCCGGATATTTTTACCCAAGGAAGAGCAACAATATTTAACACCAAGGTGTGTTAACGGTTTATGATACTGTTTTGAGTGTGGTGTTGTTATGGTGTATTGCTGTAGTGATGAGAGTGTGCGTGCTGTATATATGCGGGTATATTCCAACACCTATTACGCGGGGGGTTTAACATTTGTTACAGTTTTAACAATGGGCACAATAAAGATTGCCTCGCTGAAAAATACCACATAAACCAAAAATTGAGAGAAAAAAACCTCTTGAATTTGTTGTCAACACAATGAGAAGGTCAATAAATTTTGGGTTTAAGGCTCTCTCAAGAACTTTAGCACAAGAAACAAGAGCTAGACAAAAAAATTACCCCCACTGATTTCTATATTATGCTCTCAGAGAAGCATATCCCCTTTAGATCTTCAAGGGAAAAGAAACAGAATTTTATAATGTAGCTAGTTCTCCAACTACCTGGAGAAGGCTACTACAAGACAATCTGGTCGGAAGAATTCCTCAGAAAACAATGCAAAATTCTTGGAGTGATGAGACCTAAATAATTGAAAAGAGTTTCACTGTAAGGTGGCGGTACCGTCATGATATGGAGCTGCTTTCCTGGTTTGGTGATGAACCCATTTATTAAATAAAGGATATCACGAGCGAGGAAAGCTATCGTGAAAAATTTAAGGACGTAATGCTACTGTATGCTGAAGATCATTCAGATGGCACTTTCAACATGATTAATTTCCCAAGCACTCATGGAAAGTAGTGAGTGCTTGATTGCAAAGCAATCATGTATAAGTGGTCCAATAGTCCTCTCATATGTATATGAATCTTCTTCTTCTTTTCCTTTTTTCTCCGGCGTTGTTATGGTCAGAAGTGTAGGACCATAACCTTCCCACTTAACTGCATTCCTACTGGTCCGCTTGTGGGGTCCGCCGGTTTGAACTCAGAAAGTAGCGGCAGGCTTTCCGGTTTGGGATTACTTCATCGCTGAGGCCAATCAAATGCTGGTGTTTTTGCATTTGTTTGCACCAATTGTTTTTCGGCCTGCCTTTTTTGCGTGTTGAAATTGGAATGTTGATTGATAACGCCTTTTGGACGGGGTTCAGAGGATCTCCCCTTTGAACATGGCAATACCAACTGAGTCGGTCGCGGTCTATATTTCTTGTGATGGTTTCTTTTACGTGGAGGCTTCCTCGGATCTTTGAACTTCTAATTCTGTCACGCTTTGTTACTCCCGCTGTCATGCGAAGCATCTTCATCTCAGTTGCCGTTAATTTGCTCTCATACTTTTTGTGCATTGTCCAGCATTGTGAACCGTATGTGAGCGCCGGACGTACAACTGAAGTGTAGAGCCTTCCTTTCAGCTTAGGGGGCATTTTTCGATCACAGAAGATGGCGGAGTTTTCCCGCCACTTCATCCACCCTACGCTTACGCGATGTTTGATGTCGTCATCACAAGTTGCTTCTCTATTAATCATAGATCCCAGATATTTAAACTTTTCACACTTGGGAAGCACTCTTCCATTCAAGTAAATTTCTGGAATAGGCTGATGAGGGTCAGAGAACGGCCAGCACAGATACTCTGTCTTCTTTGAACTAATACGATACCCGTGTCCCTCAAAAATGTTCACCCACACATCAAGTGCTCGTTGTAGGGACACCTGATCATCACTTAAAATGGCTCCATCGTCAGCAAAGAATAGCTGGTGCACATTGGAGTCCGTCACTTTTCCTTCAAGCAAGCTATAAAGCTATCAAGGGCTGCTATAAAGAGCAGTGGGCTGAGGACGCTCCCTTGGTGTACACCGACTTTGATTGCGAACTCTTCGGTGATTCATGCGGTGCATCTTACTCTTGTCGTTGCTCTCTTGTACATGTCCATGATCACTCGCACGTAGGTTTCTGGAACTTCTTTTTGTCTTAGCACTACCCATAAAAGATCTCTTGGTTGCCGGTCAAAGGCCTTCTCGAAATCAACCAACACCATATGCAAGTCCTTTGAAGAATCACGATGCTTTTCCATCATGATCCTTATACTTTGGATTGCATCTGTTGTTGATTTACCCGAGACAAACCCGCACTGGTCATCAGATAGCCGTATTATTTTCCGCAGTCGGCTATCTAATACCCGTTCAACGATCTTCATGGTGTGCGACATCAGCTTGACAGAACGGTAGTTATCACAATTTCGCGTAGCACCCTTTCCTTTGTGCAATGGAAGAAGATAGCTTTCCCTCCATTGATTAGGCATATTGTCGCCTCTCATAAGTTTGGAGATAAGAACCATGAGCCATCTAGACCTGATGTCTCCCATCTTTTTCCAGAACTCAGAGGGTATCCCGTCCGGCCCAACAGCTTTTCTTTTCTTGGAGTTTTTAACCGCGTACCGAACTTCTTCGACTGTGATGTCGGATATTTCGGCATGATTCGGGGCGGTTCTTGGAAAGTACACTCGGGGAAACTGTTCGTTCAGAAGTTCCTCGCAATACTGTCGCCATCTGTGGAGAATTTTTTCGTCTTCCACAAGGAGTTGGCCTTCAGCATTGTTAATAAACTTTGGGAAACGAATCTCCTGAGCATTTCTTCTTCTCTGGGCGGCTATCTTAAAGATATTTGCTCCTTTATTCAAATTGTTTTGTCGAAGCTCCTGGGTAGCCTGGTTCCTGTCAGATGCGGAAGACGATATTTCTTCCAACTCCTGATAGAGGCCTTCCATGCTTTTCGCTTTGAATTCGGCGCATTTATTCTTCGCGATACCTTTGCAACATCTACATACCTTTTTTCTATTAGTAGAAGAGCACTTTGACCAAGCTTGGAAAGCCATTTTCTTTTCGTGTATCACTGCTTTGGCTTCGTCTGTCCACCACCAGGTTTCTTTTGCGTGTTGGCAGGGGCCTTTAGATGTTCCGAGCAGTGATTTGGCTTTCTCCAAGCCAGATTGTTGTAGGGAATCCCACATGTCTTGTGCTCTGCACTCCTCATTACCGACCTCATCGATAATGGAAGAGAGGTAGTTTTCCATGTTGGTAATAAAAGCTTCGCCTTTTCCTTTATCCAGCTTATACCACTTGATTCTCTCAGACACCTTCGTTTGCTGCTTTGACTTCTTTCTCGCATCCATAAAAAATTCAGTCAGGAGGAGACGGTGTTGAGGGGCGATCGCGTCTCCCAGGATTACTTTGCAATCTCTAGCTCGTGGCTTCATGAAACTGGATACCAAATGATAGTCTATTTGAGTTTCATTTCCGCCGCTGCTATAAGTGATCAGGTGCCGACTTTGTTTGACGAACATGGTATTTAGCACTATAAGACCGTACGACTTGCACATGTTTAGGATATCTTCACCTGAAGAGTTCCTGGTGCCGTATCCCAGCCCTCCGTGGTAGCCTTCATAGTCTTCGCTTGTCTTTCCGACATGTCCGTTTAAATCTCCCCCAACAAACAAAAGCTCTTCCTTTGGGATGATTTTGACAAAGTTGTGGAAATCTAGCCAGAATGCATCTTTTTCTTTTTGTTCGCATCCTACTTGAGGGGCATATGCGCTTATGATGTTCCACACCTCACCATGCATCACCAATTGGAGAGCCATCAAACGGTCACTGGACTTTGAAATGGTTAAGACATTGCCAAGTAACTCTGCCGCAAGGATGATGGCGATTCCGTTTTTTCCTTGTTCCAATCCATAGTAAAACATCTTGTAGGCTTTTGTTTTAACGTCCAAGAAACCTGCCCGATTACCGGTGTTTCACCATTTTGTCTCTTGTACGCACAGGATGTCTACTCGCCTTCTAACCATCATTTCTTCAAGCTCATAACTGCGCCCACTCATGCTTCCAACGTTCCAACTCGCGACTCTTAAGTGTGGCTTACGCCGTTGCATTACTTTGCTATCCCCCGGAAATCCTATAGCCCCGAGCATTGCTACTCGTCCCAGGATCACGACCATTAGTAGTGCCTGGCGGGGTAGTGCTTTTCCTTTTAGCGTTCTGTTCCATAATGCTACGGTTTGGCCGTTTTCTTTCTTCCCCTCCTTTTTGACACGGGCATGCTCCAGATTTTTATTTTTTTTTTTGATTGATCTTACTCTTACAACACCGGTGATCTCCAGTCGTGTCAACCCACTGATTTGCATGCACACTTGTGGGGCAGTTTAATGGTGGTATATGTGTCCCTAGGCTCACCTTGGTGTTTTCTAAATTGCCTAGATGTGATTTTTGTTTACCTTTGTTTAGTCGCCTTTTACGACAAGCGATAGGTATCGCTGCAGGGATATTCTTAACCCGTCCCTGCACGAGGTTCTCATATGTATATGAATATGTATGTAATTGTATTGCTATTTTAATAAAAAAAAAAAAAAAAAAAAAACATTATTTCCTGAACATACCTCCTATGCTTTCTTTAGCCATAAAGCCGCTCTGAGCTTCTAAGTTTTAATACAATTTAAAATAGAAATACAGCCTTATGGTCATATCATGTTGCCATGTGATGTGTAGTAAACGACTGCACAACCCTAACTGAGGCACAGATGTCAGCTCACTGGATAGAAAACTATGAATTTCAGGTGCATAAATTGAGAAGCAATAAGTGGAAAGAAACTATTCAATACGATCTCAGGCAAAGCCAAAATTCCTTTGTTCCTGCCTCAACTTCTCAACCCAAGTGAATTTTCTGTCTCTTAATAAATTCGCAAATGTAGCAATTTCATCATATTAAGCTAAGTACCTCATCCACAGGGATCACCACTTCAGAAATCAGTCTTTCTTCATAGCATTCCATCATCCAATTCCACTGTACAAGTCAAACAATGCCCACGTCGTTAGCCTCAAAGCTTGCCTAGGCGTATTTTAAACGTGTGTACTCGAGTGGAATCCACAAATTGCAAGCAATATTTTCCCCATCATTCCCTCGGTCGCTACTCAGCAGTCCCCAGGCGCAGCTATTTCTCTAAATTGCATCGCCATGTCACACTTGCAGCAAATCTTCCTGCATCACTCACTACCTATATAACTTAGCTCGTGCACTTCGCAGTGCTAGCGCTCTGCTCACTAACAACGACTTAGCACAATGGCTAAGAGTCTTAAGTGATTGAAATGAATCCATTTGTAAGCGAATCCTTCCACCACGTTCTTACGAACAAATTGTCTTCGCCGTAACGCCAGCCAAGCAGCCAGGCAACGATGTCGTTGTCATTATCATCAGAGTATGATGGCGACAACAGCGCTTCCTTATCCATTTGGTAAATGCGATGCAAAAGCGATTGTTGTTCCTCTACTCGGAAATTCTAATTCTTGGAGGTAAAGTAAGTGAAAAACCACGGCGACCAGTGCGCGAATGAAGAGATTTTTCTTTTCGCATCCACCCCGTCCCTTATCGACCCCACCCCTTTCGTACAATTTTTCTTGCTTTGTGATTTTGGTTTTATTTTTCTTCCTTTTCTGGTATCATTGTGACGAAAAATGCATTCATCCGCGCGGCCCATTAGGACTGAGGACCTGCATCAGCAGTAGCGTGAACGGGCTGCAAATGACAAACTCTCCTTTTAACAACAACGACAACATTATGTTATGTGGCGTGATGAAGGAAGAGGATGCCATAAAGCAACAGCAACAACACCATGACACACATGCAGAGTGAAGCCCATCTCATTCTCATTATGCGACTCTATCCAAGCGGGACATGGCTGGATAATAACGCGGAATGCATCCATGAATGAATGAATAGTGCGGTTTTAACGCTAGGTATACTGCAGCATTTTATTCGTTTTTAATGGTAGATCCCACTTTGTGCATTTCGCTGGATGAAAGGATAAAAATGAAGAGCCGGGATGTAGCCAGCTTCGTAAGATCGGGTGTATGGGTACGTTGTCGTGAAAAAGGCTAAAAATCACTAACGACGTGTCCTTTGTAGCTGCTTGGCTAAAAGGAAATTACAGTAAAATTAAAATCACTGTTCTTGGGTATGTTGGTTGAGCTTGTTGTGTTTGCGCGGTTTGTCGGCTTTGTTCGCACACTCGTTATGAGCTGTTGCGAGTAAGTAATCAGTTGTAATGAGAAAGTATTATATATAGAGGAGAAAGACTTACTCAGGCGTTTTGGATCTGCATGGACATCTGTCTTTCGCACGCTAAAAATGTAAGACCATGACATAAAATACCTCGAGCTACCCAGCTTTATACCATAGTTTCCAAGTGCTACATTTTAAACAAACAGATTTCAACAATAAATAATATCACTAGTCCAAAAGCAAAGGAAATAAAACTATTCCTGAACTTTTCTCATTAGATTAGCTAGATCACATTTGATCGGAACAATATATCCCCTGAGTGCGTTTATCCACCCAATACGAAAAGGTTTGGCAAGCAGGAGAACTATCCTCGACAAAATTCTTTGTAAAAAGTTATTTTTCTCATCATAAACATATTCAATTCTCTCATGGACGTGGACACTTTGATGGAATCCTGTATGATGTTAAGAAATCGTTGAAAATGGGCGTTTGAGCTCATCTGCTATCTCAGGAATTTTCACCTAGCAAGTGTTCCGAGTTCTGAACTGGTACCTTGTCTTAGATTATGACATTCTGCAGCTGTTTAACGTCTCATCTATTAAGGTTCTGTTTATCTTCCCAAAGCACCTTATGAGTATTTCTAAGTTAAGGTTAGTGGATGGTATTTTGAAGGACATCCACATGAATCAAAAATGAACTTAAAGTTAGATGGAGTTAAATATTATTCAGACAGAACATTAACAATTTATTCGAACGAAACCAATTAGAGAAACCTGAAATAGGGTTATTTCAGCAAGCAGTGCAGTAGCGGCTTGTTAGCGATAAGCACAGCCGTCTAGCTCAATATTGTGAAGCTGAGAATCATGCATTTGTTTAGACAATAAAACTTCTTGATGCATGAGTTTAGGCACAAGCTTTGACTAGCAAAATGCAGTACCAATAATTTAAGCAAAAAGTGGTTCCACGAAAACCCAAAGTTCGTTAACCCTTAAATTGCTCTTGTATCAAAAATGATAAAACTTTTTTTATTCGCTCTAAAAGTGTTTTTGTTTTGATTAGCAACAATCGGTAGTGTCTTTAATTTTCAACTTCCAATCATCACAATACTGCTGAATTTTTTCGCTGTCACGCTGCAGAAGAGTAACAATGACGTTGATCGCTGGATCTGTACGCGATTAGGTCGTCTGCGTACGCTATTGAGTGGTGAAGAGAAACAAGTAGATCACTCAGGTAAATGCTGAAAAGGATCGGCGAATTTACCGTACCCTGTTGCAGTCCGTTTTTGATATCAAATGTTTGGGTAGAAGTTCCGTTGGCAATTTTCACAACGAACTTTCCACCGGTTAACATGTCAAAAATCATGTATAGCAGTGGTTTACTTATGCCCAGCCGACTGAGCTTGTAATAAAGACCTTCTAGCCATACGGTGTCGAAGGCTTTTTCCAAGTCAATCAGACAGGCAGCCGTGCATTGTTTCTTGCATTTGTTCCATTGGATATCCGAAACGAGTTTCGACGCGGCATGAATAGTGTCATGCCCTGCTCGGAAACCAAATTGATTATCCGGGATGATTTTATTGTACTCAACCCATTTAGACAGGGCTCTATGGACCACCTTTTTGAAGCCCTTGCTGATACTCGGAAGGATACTTATCGACCGTAGATTTGCCGGGTAAGATATGACTCTACTCCTCTTGCACCACCGCTTTCTTCCAGTGCACTGGATAATATGCATTATTCAGTGCATTGTTCTACAGCCACTGGTGGAAGGTGCCTAAGCACAACATTAGATATACCGTCGATACCCGCGAATTTGTTCCTTTTCCATGACTGGAAGATCATCTGGAGATCTTCCGTCGCAATGAACAGTGTATTAGCCCACTCACTGACGATGGCATTGTTTGCCATGAAATCTTCATTGAACCTGGTAAAACCAAGATTCTCGGATCTTCTCCTGAGGATCCTCAATCACGAAAAAGTCATCATCCAGGATGGCGCTCTCTGGATCGATGCAAACTGTGCGTAGCAAACGTACATTGTCTGACGTTCTCGGAAGCTGTAGATCATGAATGTCATTTAGTCTCACATACGTAGATGTGTTATCAGTGCACATAAAGGGGAAACAGGAAACGGAAAAATAGTTAGTTAAGTGACTTTTTATTTACTTCATATAATAAATATTTTGGTATTTTGGTTTACAAAATCGTTTATGGTTTGGCTTAAGGCCGTCCACCAGAAATAAATATATATGTAGACCATGAAAAACATCATAAACACCCGTATAAACAAATAAAAACAGATAAATTGAACATTTACGGTGTGCTGATCCCTTATATATGTAGGTATAAATGTAAGTTGAAGTTTTATTTGTTAATTTTTTTAAAAAATATATTTTGGGAGCTATGCTCCTTTATTACTCGACGATTACTTAAAAACTAAAAAACAAAACTGAATCTTATTCTATCTTAACCTACGGTGCAACTTGGGAACGTGAAGGAATGTGGGAATTGATGGAGATAACCAAACATCTCGGGTGACGAGTGTTCGGCATGGGAACGCAATTCAGGTGCTGCTCGGGCTGAGTCGGTGTCAAGTGGAGTCGCGCTTGGTTGGTGCCGTGCGCAATCCGTGGAATGCACTGGTGTCAGATGGAACCGTTGCGATGGTGCATTGGTGCCGTGTGCAGTCTGGGGAATGTGGAGTGTGACCGGATGTGCGGTGACTTATGTTGCCTTAACTCTTCCCCTCTTAAACGTCTGACGTCCTCGTCTGCGGTCAATCAGAAGAATGGGATCTGACTCAGCCTGGATACTCTTGGATCCTTACCTTGATCGTCGGTGGCGTTTTCAACTGCCTTTGTTGCGGCATCTGCTGAATGGGTTTCCGATGAGTTTACTGGTTGTGGTTGAATTACTATTTTTGTATTTCTATTTGCACGTTTGATGAATAAAGAGCCCAGAATGATAAGCGTAAGTATAATGACAGCTGATGACAGTCCAAAGTTAATTAGCTGCTTCCTCGAATTCTCGTTGTCAATGGTCCCTATGAACTCCCTATTGGTTAGGTGCAGCTCTTTTACCATTTCTAAGGACAGGCTTTCTTCGAAGTTCGTTGTTAGGGGTGGTGGCTGCAGCAATGCTGGTATTGGCTGTATTACGGCAACCTCTGTTGAAGAGAATGTGGTTTCGTCAACTTTTACGGTAGCATTTTGGAACTGGATGATGAAGGATCCAGTTAGGTTCATCTCATTGTTGTCGATTTGTACAGTGCCGTTGAATTGATTAAAGAATAGCGTTCCACTGGCTATCTCTTCCACGGATGGTAGGTGCTGATTGTTTATGGAAATACAGGATGAGGGTGAGTTGCTGAGGAGATTGGGGAGGCAGGAAGTGTTACCCAAATCTATAATACTATTCCTATTACATATTGTTAAATTTTGAAAGGAGTTACAATAGTTCTTTATTCCAAATATCGATTTACTACATTTAAGAATTGTTTTATAATTTATTTTATTTATAATCTTGCCCTTCTTTATGGGTCTTACAACTAACTTTTTGCATGTTTCATTCCTTGTTGTCGGAATGTCAATTATATATAAAATTTTTGAATTACTTACTGCTATCCTTACATCGCTAAACTCTAACATTTGATCGATACTTAAGTAAGGTAACTTATTTCTAGTTATAATCTTTTTAATTAGTTTCTCTTCTAAATTTGTCAACATATATGTGTTTATAACATTGGCCTTGGCCCATTGTATCGCATAGTCAATATTAGTTACGTCTTCTTTTATAATGTCTATTTTGCTCTTCATTACGAGCGAGTATTCTTTTTTTAAGTTAATTTCTGTTTTTAGCTTATTTAGAATTTCATTTTCCGTTTTGGCCAAATCATTAAATTTCTTTTGAATAATGTCATTGATTAAAATTTGCCTATTGTTACCTTTTGCCAACTGATTTATTTTTGATGTTAAGAGTTTCAGATCCTCGTGATCGGGAGACCCCGCGATCCACTTCCAGGCGGAGCCCAAGAAGTCCAACGACCTTTTAATTTTATTAGTTAGTTTAGTTGGTTTAAGTCTATTAATATGTCGTTGCGTTTGTTCTATGTCGTTCATCATAAAAGGGTACATCGGGTCTTTGTCACTAAATTTCTTTGTCACCGTCTCGTTGATGTCCTTCAGTAAATCTTCGTATACGTCTAAGTTTATAACATGGATAATTTTAAAGTGACCGTCTTCTAGCAGTCCGGTTCCATTGTCTAAAGTCAGTAACTGTGCATTGGAATAGTCGAATATCTGATAGTCGGTCAGTGCGTTTCCTACCAATGTTGTCAGTCTAAAAAGAAAGTTCTAATTTTTAATGTGTGCTTTGTGTATGATTCGCCCAGATTTAGTTAATACGGTGGTAGCCCTATTTTCTGCCACTATTTCCTTTTTATATCTGGCTGTAAGCTTGGATCCCAAGCGTCTATTTATCTTGACATAAACAATGTCTCCTGGCTGATAAGATTTTATGGTCTGCCTATTTTTATTGTGATATAACAAATCCCTATCTTGTTTTTCCGCAATTTTCCTTAAGTTTTCTATTCTGTTTTTCTCAAGCTGCATCGGATCAGTGCTTACTCTTCTACCAAAGAAGGCTTCTATCGGCCTTTTTCCCGTGACCGAGTGTATAGAAAAGTTATAGGCATAAGCCGCTTTTTCGAGAAGATCCGTAAAGGAATTGTGGATATTTTCAGCTTTTAAGCATCTCATAATTTCTCCAAGGGTGGAATGGAAGCGTTCGACTTGACCGTTGACTGAACTCGTGTAAGGAGGTGTTCGAAACATTTGAATGCCAAATTCATCTTCAATCATGAAACTGATCGAGGCCGAGCTAAATGATTTTTCGTTATCAACCACCACAGTATTGGGTATTCCGAAAGAAAAAAGCACTTCTCGAAGTGGTTGCTTTATGTCCTCCGCGGCTTTTGAATTTATGACCTTTACCTGAGCAAATTTCGAGAATTTGTCGAGTGCTGTAAGCACCAGCTTCCCTTCGGTTGAGAAGATATCTATATGCACTATTTCGCCTGGATATGTTGGGATAGGCGTAGCCTGAATTTCTGGTTTGTTCGGATGCCGGTCATACTTATTTTGCTTGCAGATATTACACATTCTGAGGATTTTCCGAATTTTCCTAGCCATGCCTGGAAAGTAGTAGCTCTCGAGGATCTGAGCTTTATTTTCCTTCTCGTTCCTATGAGCTCGTCTGTGTGTGTCTATAATGATGGTTTCCTGGTCTTTTTCGTTAGTTATGTCTTCTACCAAAGTGTGGGTAAACCGGATTTTATAGTTTTTGAAATACAGCGGGTACAATTGTTGAATTATGCCCATTGTTGGTTCGTTAGTTCTGATGCCATTGATAACCGAGGGGTTTAAAATCTTTTTCAAAATCTCCGCTAGATTGTCGGCGGTATAAGATGGTTCTGCGACTCGATGGCGATGATAAGTAGGAAAAATAATCTCGAAGCGACGTGAAGAAGAGTCCTCAATGTCCAGAATGATCTGATTCTTGAAAGCGTTTAGTGGGGTTTCTACTGTGTAAATTAGGTTATGGTTTGAACTTAAAGCACTATGGACAGTTGAAGTAAGGGAATTAACTTGTGTTGCTTGGGGTGGTCGCGAAAGTGCGTCTGCAACAACATTGCACCTGCCGGGTTTATATTGAAGGTTGTAATCATACTCTTCCAGGATCGCCTTCCATCTCTTCATCTTACTATTATTGTTCTTATTGCTAAGAGCAAATGTAAGAGGTTGATGGTCGGTAAAGATTTCTACGTGAGCTGAACCGTAAAGGTAATTTCGCAGTGTATTTAGAGCCCATATGATTGCCAGCATTTCTTTTTCGTTTGCGGCGTAGTGCTCCTCTGTCTTGCTCAATGTCCTAGAGATGAAAGTTATTGGTCTGCCGTCCTGTGACAGGACTGCGCCAATAGCGTAACCGGATGCGTCGGTAGTTAATTCAAAGTGCTTAGTATAGTCGGGATATGATAGCATCACATCTCGGGAAGTTAAAGAATTTTTAATTTTGTTAAAAGCTTCACATGCTTCTGGGTTTAATTGGACTAGTTTTTTGGTAGACTGATGTTTTGAAACGCGGCCATCTTCGCCACGAAGGAGTGCTGTCAAAGGTTTTGCGAGTTTCGCATAATCCTTGACGAAGCGGCGATAATATCCCGCGAGTCCAAGGAATGATCGGAGGTCTTTTAGTGTCCTAGGTAGTGGGAAATTGTTTATTGCGTTAACCTTGTCAGGATTTGTTTTAATGCCCTTATTCGAAACGATAAAACCTAAAAATTCTACTTCCTCCTTGAAAAATTTGCATTTATCCAACTGGACTTTCATATTTGCCCCGCTTAATGTTTGAAAGATAGATTTCAGGTGATCTAAATGCTCTGACTCGCTTTTACTGTAGATGATTATGTCATCAATATACACGAAACATATTTTCCCGATGTGTTCGTGAAGTATGTCGTCCAGAGCTCGCTGAAATATTGACGGTGCGTTCTTTAATCCAAAGGGGAGTCGTGTGAACTCAAATTTTCCATTGCTAATGGAGAAAGCCGTCTTTTCAATGTCCCCTTCCATGAGTGGTATTTGGTGAAATCCGCTCTTTAAATCAAGAACGGAGAAAAAGTTATTTTCGCCCAGTTGCGAAAGGACTTCATTAATTTCGGGGATCGGGTACCGATCAGCAATTGTCACCGAATTAAGCTTCCGGTAATCTATGACTAGCCGGTATTGCTTGTTCCCTGAAGAGTCAGGTTTTTTGGGGACAATCCATACTGGGGAATTGTACGGGGAGCGAGATGGTCTTATGATCCCATCTTCAAGGAGTTTCTGGATTTGGTTTTGTACCTCGTCCTTAAGAGCTTGAGGATATGGGTAGAATTTAGTGTACACAGGAGAGTCTGAGGTAGTTCGAATTTCTCCAAGCACTCTCGTGGTGTAGGTGAGCTTTTCGTCAGGTTCTATGAACAGATCGGAAAAATCCCTGACTAGTGATTCTATTGCAGTTTGTTGAGTGGCGGACATGTGAGATTTGTCGATGTTAATGGCGTTTACGCACTGAGTTTCTAGCTGCTTGATTTTTATTTTGATTCCGTTCGCAATACTCATGTAACCTTCTTTTACATGGACGACAGCGGAAAGATCTTTTAGACTGTCGTTGCCCAGTATTGCGTGGAATGACCTGAGTGTGGGAAGGAGGAAAAATTTAATTTTGGGGTCGCGTAATCCGAATAAGTTTGCTTCAACGTGGTGAGTTATTTCCACGCTTCCACCAACTGAGTTTGCATAAAAGCGGTTGTCGTTAGGCTTGGGGTTGTCTACTAGATTTGGTTGTATGTAGTTTTGACTGGATCCCGTGTCGACGAGAATTCTGATAATTTTGCCTCTCTTCGTTCTACTTTCAAAGTAAGGCAACGAAGAGGTCGTTAACCTAAAAAATGTAGATCCGTGCAATCAATTGGATCATTCAGGTGTAAGTTGTCGTTGTCTGTAGGGTCATAGGTGGCAACATATTCAGTAAGGGATTGTGAGTAGTTATGGTCATCATTTGTCGGCATGGTATGGTATTCGGTCTCGGTGAAGGATGGTCGGTAGCTGGGGTTATCGTTTGTCGGCATGGTATGGTATTCAGTCTCGGTGAAGGATGGTCGGTAGCTGAGGTTATCGGTTGTCGGCATAACTTGGTGTTGGGCTACTTCCTCGGCCGAGATATGGAAGTTCTTTTGTTCGTACTTATTCAGGGGAAAGCGTTGAGCTTGCAGTTGGTTAGGAATATTCGGTCGCCTAGCTTGATTGCTTCGAGCATTCTCGTTTGTCTCTTGTTTTATGAAACGACTCTGGTTGGAGAAGCCGGGTCTGGGCTGGAAAGCGGGTCGAGGTTGGAAAGAGGGATGTGCATTCATGTTGGGAAATCTCTGATAACTAGGATTAGTCCGCGATTGGAAGTGGGGTTGCTGATTGGCATTGGTGTTGGTCGCGTTACCAAGGTTTCGGGGGTAACTCTCCTGGGGTTGAGAGTGAGGGTAAAAGCGTTGGTTGGGATAGGTCGGTGTTGGTTGATTTTGCCTAAAAGGGGGATTTTGGGTAGGAGTGAAGTTGTGCTTGCGTGGTAAAAAGTGGGGTGATTGGAGAAGAGGTTTCCTTGGGGCACCTTGGAAATGGTTCCTGAAGTTCTGGTTTTCGAGCTTAAGGCAGAGATGCAGGGCTTGAGGTAAGTCCACGGGCTCTCTAATACCAAGAAGCCTTGGTAAGTCACCTCTCAAACCTCGGATAAAGGTATCTAGCGCCTTATCTCTATAGGTCTGGGTTAGTAACCTCATCGATTCCGCGGATATATCCATGCAGGATATTTTGTTGAGGATAAGAGTAAGATGGGAGTAGATTGTTTGGTAGAAAGATTGAATAGAGTTATTTCCCTGCATGAGGGAAGTCATTTGATGCTCTAATGTGCTCACATCACGCTTATCGGCGTATTGCATGGTGAGGCACTGGCAGATACTTTCCCAGTTGAGTGCAGTATTATATGACTCCAAGACTGCGTCGGCTTGGCCGGTTATTTTGTTCCTGATCACGTTGAGAATCCCGTAATATTTGGGGGTTCCTCGGGTGTGTTCGTATATCTGGAGGACACGCTCAACACTCTTCTTCCAAGAGGAGAACTCAGCTGCGTCACCAGAAAAATTTCGCAAGCACCGAACCACGTCGGGCACCTTGTCCAGCTCATCTAATCTATCACGATGCTCTGGTAAGATCGTTTGATCTACACCTTGGTAGCGTTGCGAGTATGGGTTCAGGACGCTTTGAACAAGGCTGCGGCCTTGCTGGTTGAAGATACGGCTGACTATGGACGTTATTAATGCATCCAATTCGGGAGTAGTTCGGACCTCGGGACAATCGGGGTTAGTAGTAGTAGAATGGTAGGACGTATTAGGATCCACAGCACCTAATAGATTGGTGGTGGAACCGGAGCTACGGGGATTAGGCGGTATTTGATCTGAGGTGGAAAGACTAATTGGGGGGTCACTTTGCTGGCTGGTGGAAGGTCCTTGACCTTGTGATCTTAGAATAGGCATTCTGATTTAAGAAATAATCGGTAACAGAGTAGACAAAATTTTTGTTGCACAAAACAGAAATTATATACCTCTTTTACGTATGTGTAAATATATTCGTCTAAATATATGTTTTTCTTTCTTACTTTTCTTCTATTTTATTTAACAACAGTATCTTTCCTCTCACTTGTTTATTGAAATTTCTGTATATTAAATATATGTTTTTTCTTTCTTACTTTTCTTCTATTTTATCTAACAATAGTATCTTTTCTCTCACTTGTTTATTGAAATTTCTGTATATTAAATATATGTTTTTTCTTTCTTACTTTTCTTCTATTTTATTTAACAATAGTATCTTTTCTCTTACTTATTTATTGAAATTTCTGTATATTAAATATATGTTTTTTTCTTTCTTACTTTTCTTCTATTTTATTTAACAATAGTATCTTTTCTCTCACTTGTTTATTGAAATTTCTGTATATTAAATATATGTTTTTTCTTTCTTACTTTTCTTCTATTTTATTTAACAATAGTATCTTTTCTCTTACTTATTTATTGAAATTTCTGTATATTAAATAGGAGGGAGAGAAAAACAAAATTTAAATTTCTTACAATATACTGATGACGATGTGGTCCATCGTTGATTTTCCTCTCGGGTTCGTTGGAATGGGTGGTGCGGCTAGTTCCTACGAACTTCCGTTTTGCTCACTGTGTCCAAATTTTTTTTTTTTTTTTACTGTTCACGGTGGGCTACTAAGGGGCCCTTGCGTTTTTCACCACAATACAATTCCGGGGGACCAGTAGGTGCGGTACGAAAGTTACGCTTTCTTTTAGCAGGCGCGGCGGCTACTTTAGGCGACTGGCACTGGTTATACGTTCGAGGCGGTACAAAAAAAAAATTTCCCAGGCGCGGCGGCTACTTTAGGCGACTGGCACTGGTTATACGTTCGAGGCGGAACAAAAAAAAATTTTTTTTTTTTTTTTTTTTTTTTTCAAGCGCGGCGGCTACTTTAGGCGACTGGCTTTTAATAACGCACTCCGGATAACTATAGCGTAAACTTTTTAAAACACTCGCAACACTACTGGTCCCTGCTCGGGCGCCAGTTAAAGTTTTATTTGTTAATTTTTTTAAAAAATATATTTTGGGAGCTATGCTCCTTTATTACTCGACGATTACTTAAAAACTAAAAAACAAAACTGAATCTTATTCTATCTTAACCTACGGTGCAACTTGGGAACGTGAAGGAATGTGGGAATTGATGGAGATAACCAAACATCTCGGGTGACGAGTGTTCGGCATGGGAACGCAATTCAGGTGCTGCTCGGGCTGAGTCGGTGTCAAGTGGAGTCGCGCTTGGTTGGTGCCGTGCGCAATCCGTGGAATGCACTGGTGTCAGATGGAACCGTTGTGATGGTGCATTGGTGCCGTGTGCAGTCTGGGGAATGTGGAGTGTGACCGGATGTGCGGTGACTTATGTTGCCTTAACTTGTATGAAAGGAAAATATAGGATCGGTTCAGAAAATGTTATACATATAAAAGGACGAGTAGAAGGTCAAAATAGATCATAATCGAAAGTAAGTCTCAAGTGGGTGGGTGTGCATTCATTTTAATTTTTTTTTTTTGCATTTGAAAAATGAAAAACAATTGTTTTCAACTCTATTTAACTTGGTTGCGGGTTTGAACCTTTTGCTTTTTTTTGATATAGAATTGGTCGAAGACATATTTCTGACAGGCATATTGCAAGCTATCTAGAGGAGCTTGAAAATGGGTATTTATCAGAGGATGGTGACGATGGAGATGAAGACGACCTTGGGGTATTGCCGACTCGTGAGCAGCTGGAGGAACTTCTGGATGATGAACACGAAAATGAGGAGATTGGCACTGATATCGAGAACGTAGAGTCTGCTCTGGAAAAAGATGAGGATGCTCTGCCAGAAATAAACGATAATCCAGGCCCAAGTAGCTCTCGTCAATTTAATAAGCCCTTAGACATGCAACGGCTAGGATGAAAAAAAAAATCTCTGGAATATGATGATGAAAAATTACAGTTTCAAGGTTGCAAAGAATTTCCTTTCGAAATAATGCGACTTGAAACTCCGTTTCAGTTCTTCTCATATTTTTCTACGCCTGAGTTCATAAATGAAATAACTGAAGAAACAAATAAATGCTCTGTGCAAAAACAACCTGATCATCCCGATTGTGTGACTAATTGTGAATTGTGAAAGTACATTGGAATATTGATATTTATGTCAGTATATCATTACCCAAGTGTTCGGTCATATTGGAATACTAAACATGGCTTTCAGGCCATAAAAGAATCCATGTCAGTCAACCGCTTTGAAAAGATAAGGCGGATTCTTCATTTCAATGACAACCACATGCACAGGCCGGTAGACGATCCCAATCATGACAGGCTCTATAAACTCCGTCCGGTAATAGATCACCTGAATAAGAGATTCGCCAGCGTCCCGATGGATCAGCGACTCTCTGTAGATGAACAAATGTGCGCAACAAAAATTGGGCATTTTATGAAACAGTAATTGCCCTTGGAACCACATAAGTGGGGTTTCAAATCGTTTGTGCTGTGCTCACTGAAGGGATACGCTTACAAGTTCATTATCTACTCAGGAAAGGATAACGATCCTATGATGGACTTTGAAAAGATAAGGCGGATTCTTCATTTCAATGACAAGGACATGCACAGGCCGGTAGACGATCCCAATCATGACAGGCTCTATAAACTCCGTCCGGTAATAGATCAGCTGAATAAGAGATTCGCCAGCGTCCCGATGGATCAGCGACTCTCTATAGATGAACAAATGTGCGCAACAAAAATTGGACATTTTATGAAACAGTATTTGCCCTTGGAACCACATAACTGGAAATCAAAAGAGGAGTGAACCACATTGTTTATTTTGACAACTTCTACAATTCAACAATTTTGTGCTTGGGAACAGTTCAAAGAAACCGTCTCGGGACAAATTGCAAGCTCCCGACAAAACAACAGGTGATGGCAAAGTCGGGTGAAAGAGCATCGTATGAAGAATACGTCACAAACTACGATGGTATCGAGATGTCTACCGTGAGCTGGTACAAGTTACTTTTTTGTCAACTTACGTAGGCGCAGAGCCTGTTTCAACAATTGAAAAACCGAAAAGAGAAGAAACAGTATAACGTGTAAAAAATCGTCAAGGAATACGACGCCCATATGAGTGGGGTGGATTTAATGGACTCTTATTTGGATCGCAACAGGGTCCAAATGAAAAATAGAAAATGGTACATGAGGCTCTTCTACCGCCTCCTGGATTTGACGGTGATAAACTTATGGGTGTTGTATAAGCAAGTTTTGGCAAAAACAGGAAAAAGTTCGAAAGACCTAATGAATCTAGTTGATTTTAGAAGCGAACTTGCTGACACGCTTTGTAAATATAAAAAACATATTCAACCAACAAGAGGTCGACCCAGCAGCAGTAGTAGTTTTTTGGAGGAACCAGTCCCAAAACGGAGAAATGCTCCAGAGTTTATGCGATCAAGAGATGTAATACGTGATGGTATAGATCATAAGCAAATACGACAGAGCAACCGGATGCGGTGTATGATGTCAGGATGCGAGCTTCTTAGTAGCGTTATGAAAAATGCAAAGTTTATTTATATTCGAAAAAAAATTCAGATTGTTTTAATAAATTCCATTCTTAATTTTTCTTAATAAATGAAATTCTTATACTATTTTTTATTTCGTGAGATCTATGACTCAATAAAGCTCTAATGCATGTTTATCAAAAATGATACAACTAGTTTTTTTTCGCATACAGCTGTTTTTTCTCACTCAGGATTTTTAAAATATTTTTTCCGTCATTAATTTACATATCCAAACCCAAAAATATATTGTTTTTAGAAAATAAAAAATCATGCTTTTGAGGGTTAAACTTGACGCGTAATTAGCCCACGTTACAATGGTATCGGACACCAAAAATCTACCATCCACAATACTCAAATCCTCTTAGATGCTACGCAGCTTTGCAACATCCCATTTATAAGTAAATACAGTCTTTATAACACAACATCGCCAGATAGTCAAATGAGACCTATGAAATTAAATATCTAAATGGTTATATTATATATAGGATGATTTATTGCAGTCTGGTTTTTCAGTGTTCTATTTTTGACGGCTCACAGGTTACTTGTAATGTGTTTCAAAGTTCAGCATATTCAGTTAGCATTGCCATTTCATCAAGGAAGGACCTACATCCAAACTACATTTACATATTACCGAATTTTGTTATCAAAATTGGTGTTCTGTGAAAAATGTCTTAGCGCACTTCGGCCAAGTTATTCAAGTCATTTGCTCACATCAATTTCATGCTGTTGGACATCCACCTTCTCACCTGCGAAGAGTGCGTACAGTGGAGGATATTGCTGCTGTACCCGCCTGTGTTAATGATTAACACCATAATACCGTGATTTGTCAGACGACAGAAACTTGGTCTAAAATCTTACAAGATACAGCTTATGTCGAACGATTTTAGAAGAGTGAATTTTTTTATATCTAAAACCGATCTGTAAGGTCACCTGGCCTTAATTCTGTATCGACTTGACCTTACAAGCATGTAGACCAAGAATTAACAAATTGCGATGTAATAGGATTGCAGATAGGCTTAATTATACATACAAATACACACACTTTGGTTGTCTTTCACACCCTAAGTTATGACGACAATATTTTCAGTTGATCTGGGCAAATGATTTTGAATCTAGAGTCTGCACATGATTCAACCCCTCAACGCTTTAAACGATTCGATTGAATTCTTTATAGCTTATTGAGAATACGTTCACCAAAGCAATTCGAAATTTACAGTATACTCGATTTCCGATTTATGAATGATTTAATATGAATATTTGAGTATTGTGAATATTTATCGTATCATGTTTAAAAACCTTTTACTAATCGAAACTTAATGCAATGATAATTGAATATTAACAGTCAATATTGGATGGAAGACCCTGTACTTTACTTCCTTTCAATGGCGAAACCTCGAATGATCCCAAAACTATCGGCAACTTTTTTGCCAACTTTTTCAAACAATCCTTCGCTGTTGACTACTTTGTACCGGACACTACTTACTTAATTTCGCCCTTGGATTATTTCTCCCACGTATTAATGACCCCCATATCATCGAAAATAAATTGAATCAACTTAATGATGGATTCACTCCTGGGCCCGGTGGTCTCCCTGCCATATTACTAAAAAAATCTGCCGCCATTATTTCTGTTCCGCTCTCAAAAACGTTCAACTCATTCCTGTCCCTCGGATAATTTCGCCCGATATGGAGAACCACTTTTACAATTCCTATTCACAAAAAAGGTCCGAAGAGTGATGTTAACAACTACCGCCCCATCGCCAAACTGTCACGTATACTTAAACATTTCGAGAGTTTCTCAAGATAATATGACACTCTAAGTTTCCACTGCAAGCTCCTAATCTCCTTTAAGCAACATGGGTTTTTCTAATGCAGGTCTACATACAAGCACAAAGCTTGTCGAATTTGTGTTCTTCACCCTCTCAGCATTGGAGAATGTGAATAAGGTCGACGTCATTTCAACTGGTTTCAGCAAAGCCTGCGACAAAACCTCCCATAAACTGGTACTCTTCAAACAGTCTTCCCTTTTCTAACCCTTTCTTAGCTTCTTCCGGCCTTCCCCAAAGCAGCCACCTAGGTCCACTTATTTTAATTCTTACTATTAACGACATTGAGTTTGTCATCAAACATTCCCATCTTTCACTGTATGCCGACGACACCAAGTTCCTCAAGACCATTTCCTCGCAACAAGATTCTTCCTTTATTCAATCGGATCTCAACAACTTTTCTGTCTGGTGCTCCAAAAATTGCTTGAAGCTTAACATTTATAAATGCCAATCAATCACCCTTTCACGTAAACGAATCAAGCCTCCTCCTCGTCTCGACATCCTCAATAATCAGCCCATCTCCAGCGTTCAGGTTATCCGCAATCTTGGCATACTACGTGACCAAGAGCTCAATTTTTCGCGCACATATCGACGATATAATTCTTAAAGCTAACTCTACACTCGGTTTCGTGAAGCGTTGGTCTAAAGAATTAGCCGATCCCCCTAAATTACCTTTGTTCCCTTCTTGAATGCGCATATCAAGTGTGGTCCCCTTATCAACAAACTCACATTTCTAGAATCGAGAGCATCCAATGTCGGTTCCTACGTTTCACTCTTCGAGATCTGCACTGAAACAATCCTTTGTTCTTACCGCCGTATCAAGACCGTTTTAAACTAATCAATTTGAGTACGTTGGAGGAAAGAAGAAGGGTATCTGACATCCTCTTCATTCAAAGAATTTTAAGAGGTACCATTCGCTGCGCCATAACTCCATACCTCTTAACACTAACCCTCGTAATACACGCAATCCTCGTTACTTCTATTTATCCACCCCCCGCATCCCATACGGCTACACCCATTTCCAGTATGCTGGCAAGTGTTAATTCGAATATCAACTTCGATTTCAACCTCAGCACTCCGTCTTCTCAACAGCCTTCCCTTCTCTCAATCATAGTCTCTGAAGATTGCGCCCCCCTCACCCATTCTTCGTAGTTATGAGTGTGAAGTTAGATTAAATTAGTTAGAATTAAACTCAAGTCGTTTGCGTCATACTTTATATTACGCACACTCCCATATGTCTTGAGATGGAAGCGGAATTGGATAACAAGCGGATACGAAATTGGAGTTGCGTTGGTATAATTGAATAGTGTCCTAAAATTTGCATCTACATACATGTTTGCTCGCAGATTTATTTGAACCTGTTTCACCTTATTTCCCCATTTGGGGATCTTTGCAGCTCTATATGAATGAACAGTGCCCTAAATCACTGGAATAGTTTCCATGCTCTCTTCCGGAGCTCCATAGTTACCTGTTTCCACTTTTATACGGGCGGTTGGCATTGGCGGATTCTTGCTATTGGAAAAAAAATTGGATCAGATAATCTGTATTCAATTTTGGGTGGAAAATAAAATTAAATGCTTCAACTTGCTTGAAAATTTGATTGTGGCATTTGACGGATGTACTTTGAGGGAAAAAGCTTATAAGTGGTACAAGCTCTTCGTAGAAGGCCGAGAAAATGTTAATGACAATGTCCCTTCTGAACGTCCCAACACTTCAACAATAAATGAAAACGGTTGGCTCAACCCATAAATTTTTTTCAGATATCATATTTAAGTACCTATCAGTGAATTTTGTTCCAAAATTGGTAATTTTTTACCAAAAGAACCGACGCATGATCATCGCTCAGGAGCTGTAACATGAATGACGATCCAGATTTTTGAAAGGACTCATCACAGGTTGCGAAAAATTGTTATGTCTTCGAAACCAAAGCCCAATTATCGCAATGGAAGCGACCAAAAGTACCTCCGTTTTACCTAAACGGAAAAGCACAAGTTTTGCTTCCTGTTTTCATTATTAGTTCTTGCCGTAAGACCTTACTGTCAATAAAAAATATTACCTTGACGCTATGCGCTGTTTGTGCGGATGATGGAGATTTGTGGGAAAACATTATCCGTTAGCCACAGTATTCATCAGACTTGGCGGCTCTAGCCAAATTGCTACGATTTAGGAGATAAAGACCGCAACACTGGAAAAGCTTAAGGCTGCATCAAAAAGTGTATATCAAAGTGCTTCGAGGGTTGGAAAAAGCACTGCTAGAAATGTACAATATTAAAGCTCAGAGGAACTGCTTTGAAGGAGGCAAAATAGATATTGATGAATAATCCGAAAAAAATTAAATGTCACCTTTTCTGAACAAACATACCTCGTATTAGAACTGATCTGGCCGGGATATAACCTAATGGGAACAAACCAATTCGAGCTAACTAAAAACACAGATTACAACACAAGCTTTGGTTTCCAACTCCAGTGTTCTAGGTTTGGATCCCTACAATATTGTATTCGAATCACATCTTTTTAATCATTAAGCGAGAGTTCGAACGAATAATTAATTAGGATTAACCATTTTTACAAAGTCAATCGATTTGGACCAAATTTGGTACACAAGGATTTTCGGGGTGGCTGATCATGCATTTAATGTCGGATTTATAAAATACAAGATGGCGGATCCAATGTGGCGGACGAATTGCGTAAATCGGTTGAAAGTTGGATGCCACCTGATACGAAATATTAGCTCCTTTCGTAAGTGGCTTTTTGTTCAAAAATACAATTGTTTGAAAAAAAGTAATTGAAATTTCACAATTTTTCTGCTTCCTGCTACCTTATTTAAAAAATGAACGATAAAGCAAACGATTGAAAACAATAAAAAAAAGTATGCCTTTTGCCATGAAACGGGCTAAAAGAAAAGAAAATTGATTAATCAAATATAATTGCATATAAATGATGGTCAACTGCTCATCTCAGCGTGCAATAGACAAACCGTCTTAAGGACTACCCATCATCGAAATGTTAGCTCTACAGAAAATGTGGTTGTCGTTAAGGAAAATGTTGAAGAACATTCAAATTTATCGATGAGAACAACGCTAGAGCTTGTCTTACGACACGGCTTGGTCTATTTTTCATTTAAATTTGGATCCAGCTCACCACATAATGCATAGAATATGCGCCGATTGGAACTGAAGGTCCAGATGTAACTATCGAAAAACCGTTGCATCGACCAAAAGTCACTTCAATACTTCTTCGAAAATGGGGAAGGTGTGGCAGTCACCGTTAATTCTCATTATTATAGCCAAACGTGTGGATGGATTTTTTTTTTGCCTCAAACCGAAGATATGGTTGTAGAAAACAGGTTGCTTCAACAAGAATCGAGTCCTGCACTCCTGTGAAGGACATTCGAATGGTATTATATTCCATTTATGCCGGCAGGATCCATACTAGAATATAGTTGATTGAAATCTAAATCACAAATACGTTCTATTTAAATTTACTTCCCGAACCATAAATTAAATGATGATGCTTTATAATTGTGTACCATTTTTTCCGTATTATGAAATACTACGCAAGTAATATGATACTACGCAGAAGCCGTGTTGTTTCTTCGGAACAGATGCAATCAAGACTAAGAATCCTCTTTTGAAAAACCAAGGTAACCTTGTAACGTTGTCTAAGAAACAATGAGTCGGTTCTAAAGAAAAATTCTGCGCACGTTGTTCTTCCAATTTATAGAAATTACTGATGGAGACGACATGATCGTCCTAGGTTTCAACGCTTCTAACGACTTAAATGGATGAACCATTCTAAATGGTCGGCAGCGCCATCTGCGGGAGGAAAGGAAGATTGTGTCGAAATATTCTGTTCGTCACTATTTCTACCTATAATTTATCAGACCAAAGTCATCAATTCTGTTCAGAACGTCTTCTAGATACTATATATAGTATATACATATATACTAGATAGTGTGTTTGAAATTAAGATGCAGTCGTATATTTTAAAGTATAGTGATACTCGAAGCGCTTGACGGACACGATTTGGTCTGACAAGGAATTAGGAAAATTTATTTATGGTTTTTGAAAATAAGATCTTAAAGAGGATTTATGATATTCATTCATTGTTGTCGTTTTCTATAGTTTTTTCATCGATTAGGAAATGAGTTATCATGCAACACTAGAAACACCCCTAAAATGATTTAGAACTAAATCAAAGAAGAGAAAATGCTCTATTCGGTTTTTAAAAAAAACATGTTTTGATTATTCTGTAAGACAAAAACATGACATAAATATCCTTGCTCCTCCCAACGCTCAGGATTACCGGCACCTGTCACAACTCAATTGGATTGCTTTCAATAGGCAAACTAAAAAAACAAAAACACCAAAAAGAAAACCCGAAAAACAACCAAACCAAAATGTTCAATATGTACTGCCCATCAAATAGCAAAATTAAATATCGCCATCAAAGGATTAACTCCAACGATGTTCGTCCGCATGTCACACCAGCAAAACACTCAACGCAATACCAACCCAAATCCAAATCCTGGCAGCCCAACACCATGATGTCAATGTACTCGTGCCAATCTCCGGCTCGAGGAGTAAATTAAATTGATTGATTACCCTAAAAGCATTTCGATTTAAATGAATGCTCTGATGTCTATTTCAACTTTGACAGATTGGGACTTCCTAAAAAGGGATGACAACATGATCCACATCTAAAACTGAATACAAAACAAATGCACACCAAAAAAAAAAAAACAAAAACGATAGACAGTAATAGATAGAAGGATACTATCGAAGCGTTTCACTTCAGTGTATATATCCCACATGGCACAATCTATTTGACACTTTGGCAAGGACCCCTTGTACGGCATTGTGTCAAATGTTGTTGTTTTCAGTTGTTATTGTTGTTTTCCAGTTTTGACGATGTTGCCACGGCTCATTGGCATTAATGTAACAATATTGTCAAAGGATTCAGTGACGGGTGTTTGGATTAGGCCTACGGCTAGAGTGTCTTGACGCCGGATGATGAATTGAGCTGAGCGGGTGAATATTGTGTAAATTGTCTACAGAGTAGAGTATAGCGGTGTTTAAATGAAAATTAATGAGTTCATCAATTTGCATTCCGGTTGTTAGAGATTTAGGTGGATAGTAGCACGTTGTTTCCGTCATGATGTGGAACGAAGGGATGAAAGGATCGATTTTGTGACAATATGCCAAAAGTGGCAATTTCGATGTTAGCTACCATTGGAGTGTCTTTAACTATATAAGCATCATTGTGATAGATATTTTTTTTAATTGGTTATAACTGATTATGACAAGTAATAAGAGCTGGTTTTCTAGAAATGTCCTACTCCATAAAGTACGAATCTGTGAGGGGCTATACCTATACATCTGGGTTTATACCAAATGAGCTGGTCACGCATTAATTATTTTGACCTCCTAGGCCCTGTGCATCAAATGAGACGACAAGTACCGTCACGCACTACTATGACCAAAAACGCTTTAAGGATTATAGACTAAAGGATTTGGAAGGAGGGGTACCGGTGGCCTTTTTTTTCCAGGTTGGAATTTGTATGTAGCTGGAATAGGTGGGTAGAGGGATTAGGGCCATTCAAAACCGCGGTAAAAATATTGCCGCCAGACTACACCGCAAGTCCTCGTCTTCCAGGACAAAACACATAAAAAGCAGGAAGGCTTAAGAATATTTTAAGCTTAGGTTAAGTTTATTTATTTATCTAGTTAAGGTAGGTTAAGTTTAAAGTTAAGAAATTAATTATAGTGTCTAAGTTTTCTTTTAATATTTTCTTAAAAATAAGCTATTTGTAAGCCAATCGCAATAAATAAAAATGATGCCGAAAGACGTTAAAACTAAGGTTTTAATTAGCTTAGAGTGCTCGTTAAGAGCTAGTAAGAATATGAAGTATAATGTTAAATTAGATTTTGTCAGTAGTAGTAGCATTTTGTCTAGTAAGTAAGAATATGAATAATATTTAGAATAAAATGCAATTAGAAAAAAAAAAAAAAAACAAAATAGAGGATGGCTCAAGGCAATTGGCTATACGCTAGAGGTTTATTATTTGAGGCTGATTGAGGCTGATTGAGGTTCATCTCCGACAAGAGTGCCATCTATGGTCCATAGAGAAAAACTTAATTGCAAAAGAGTGAGAATTTGATAAGCATTTTATTTTTTTCTTAAAAAAATGTAATCCCCAACAGGGGATTAGCTGTTATGTTATTTTATTTTCCTTTAGGAAATTCAAAAACAGGACAAGACGGTGGTGAGCCGCTTGAGCCACCATCCTTGAAGGTCTCGGGCATACTGCTTCCAGTTGGAGAGACCAGGTTGTCTTGCTTCCGTAATCACTTAGTCTTTATCCCGGAGGTTTGATCTTCCATTTCTTCTCGAACTAAGAGAATCGGATTCGAAGACCCTATTAGCTGGAGCATTGGTGTCAATGCGCTCGATATAGCCGAGTCATTGTAGTCGACAGATTTTAGCTTTCGAGACTATATTCGCATTATTATACAGCTCAAAGAGTCCGCGGTTATGGCTCCTCTTCCATTCGCCTTCCTCGCAGACAGGACCGAATATCCGTTGCAGAATTTTTCTTTAGAAGAAGCCAAGGATCAACTCTGCTGTACTGCTTATCGTCCTGTTTTCGGTTCTATATAGTAGGACTAGCAGGATAAGAGTCTTGGTTCTTCGTGACAAGAGTTTGGACTCTAGCTGTTTTGACTAGCCGAAGTATCAGCGGTTACCGAGGATGATTTCCAGATCTCCACTATGATGTCATTCGTGGAGTTTATGTTTGCCCCGAGTTATGTGAACTCCTTCAAAATTACAGCTGTCGATCGTTATAATTTGTCCTAGGTGATGGGTGATGGACCATTTTTTTGTTGCCAGCATATATTTCGTCTTCTCCTCATTGATGTAAGAACCGGCTCGTTTCACCTGATCCTCAATCGCCATGAATGCCTCCACAATTGTGCACGGAACGTGCAACAATATCAATATCCTCTGCGTAGCGCAGCAACTAGAGCTATTTGTGGAAGATAGTGCGTTCCGTATTGACGTTGGCTTGCCGCACTATTTGTTCAAACACGAGATTGAAGACATGACAGCGCATCTCCTTACCGAAATCCGGTGCACATTTCAAAAAGTTCGTAGGTTCTAGAGCCGGGATCAGTTTTCCCGGGATCCCGAATTCGGCCATCGCATAAAATAGGACTGTAACGAATGCTGAAATATGCGGCTTTAAAATCGATAAAGATTCTGTGGTATCGATTTGGCAGTTCGACCATCTGGAGACCGTCAAGTTGCTGCATGGGGGAAAATCTTCTGGTACTTATTATTAAATTACGAGTTGCCACAAAGTCCGTACGCACGATTTCAATTACCGGTAATAACTGGTATTAAAATCTTATTCTCCATTAATCCTGAATTAACACTGCCACAATGCCGGATTTATCAGTAGTGTCATTTATTTTAGACTTGCGATTTATGCTTATTTCAAATGATACGTATAATTAGAATTGAAATTAGTTGAATAATTAACTTGTATATATATAATACCACTACACCTTTATAACACAAAGTACTATAAAGGTCCTTACTTCCACCGCAGTTATTGGCACATAGTTTGCGTTAATCAGTCTCAAATTGTTTTTCTTTATTTAAGGATTTTACCATTTCAAGTCAGAAATCTGATAACATTGAAATCAAGATAGAAATCCAAGGTAGTGGTGTATAATGACGCTAATGATCCCCATTTCGGCTAAAATAGGACCTTTTTCAAAAACAACATGTGGAAGCGTATGTCCGTATACAAATATGAGCAAAAATAAAAAAAACAGTAGAAAATGCAATAAGCCCAAAAAGAGTTGTGCTGGATGGATGGTTGATTATAACGAATGATGATTGGGCTTATTGCATATGATCTATGGTTCAGTGTTTGGAATTATTTGTTACTTCCGTTTCTGCAATGGAGCACATACAACGAAGGAAAGTGAATATGCTGCATAGAAGCGACATGGCCGTATCGCAGGGGTGAATAAGAATCTAAAAGAATAAAACATATTTACCCCATTTTGTATGTTATGTGTTATTTAGAGAGAATAGTTTTTAACTTCCCAGTGGGAAGTTTTTGTAATGGGCCGATTTTGTGAATCCCAAATTTTGACATATCTCCACGTTTCAAGGTCACCAGAATCCAAATCCAACGTTTTTATAGAGATGTCTGTGTGTGTGTGTACGTATGTGCGTATGTGTGGATGTGTGTTCGTAATCATTTTTCGTCTCGATTATATTGAGAACCAAAGATGGTATTAACATGGGACTAGATACATTAGACGCGTAATTACATAACATAGAACTGAAAGAATTTTCAGCGAAATCGGTCCAGCCGTTTTTTTTTAAACGAGAAAACCAAGAAAAAAGGCAAACAAGCTGAATTTTAAAATGAATGAAGTGCACAATTTATTCATGCAGATTTTAGATACCTTCATATTCACATTGTTATGATTGAGTATTTTAGCAAAAATGCAATCGGAGTTGTGAAAAATGTCATTAAAGAAAGTTATAAAAAAAACAACACTTTTTTTCTACAACAACTCTAACCTTATATCAGGTTTGGAAATATAGGAAGTATAGGTAAGGCTATAGCAATTAATAAGTAATATAATATTGCTATTATTAATTAAATATTATTAATAACAATTGAATATGGTTAATAACAACTAAATATTGTTAACAACAATTGAATATTGCTAATAACAATTGAATATGTTTGATAACAATTAAATATGGTTAATAATAATTGAATATTGCTAATAACAATTAAATATGGTTAATAACATTTCAACATTGTTGATAACAATTGAATATTGTTGATAGCAATTGAATATTGTTGATAACAATTGAATATTATTAATAACAATTGAATTTTTAAATAACAATCGAATATTGTGAATAATATTTGAATACAGTTGAAAAAAATGTAATATTGTTTGTAACAGTTGGATATTGTTGATAACGTTTAAAGAATAGTGTCGATAAATGTTTGCTTATAATAAAACAAAGTTTTATAGTTCAAATAAAGTGTCTGTAATGATATTGTAGGATACAAAAAATTGAACAATCTTTTTGCAAGTAAAGGTTGATTTATTATTATGTAATTCATACAAAAAAATGTGTTGAAAAGAACAGTCGGAAACTACTATTATGATGCACGTTTAATAATTGAAAAATAAACGATGACTGAAGGCCCGGTTGTAAGTAGAAATTGTTAACAGTAAAATAGCTTTTAGTGAATCTATGGTTTTTTTTGTTTTATAGTCATAAATGAATTAGACTTAAAAAATATTGTTATTTCATATTCTGATACGTCTTACGTTATGTTGAGTTTTTGAAATATGTCGTGGCCCTATTCAATTGTAGCTGCTGTGGATCGGATGGCTGATGTCATGAGATCCTCATTGATTGTTTAATTTTTTTTTCACCAAGCCACAACGAACATGTTTTTTGGAGATAATAAAATTCTTGCGGATATGATTAACAAACTGGTATCGATGTAGTTGGACAATTCATAAAGAAAAAAAAATAGTCTTGTCGTGTCAGCTGTGTAGTCTGTTTTTAATATTGTTGTGTGGTGATTGAAGTAAAGAAATTCTGATACGACGTGTTCAGTTTATTATTATTATTGTTTCAGAACGGGGTAGAGGGAGAACAAAGAAGATGAAGAAAAAACGAAAAAAAGATGAGGACAGAAAAGGAAGGGGTCAAAACAAAGGTTTCCGGGGACATGGTGGCCACGTCCGAAAACAGGAACGAGGTGGCGCCCGTGGTGGATTTCGGGGCAGAGGTGGAGGAAGCCGAGGAAGGCGTGGAGGAAGCCGAGGAAGAGGTGGAGGCAATCACGGAACAGTATGGCAAGGAGGTCGGGGCTTTGGTAAAGGACGACCAGGCAGCGGATATGTTTACCTTTACCAAAGCTTCCACGGTTAAAATTATGAAAAAAAAAATATTATTTAAATAAATTTAAAATTATAATAATAATAAATAATAATAAAAAAAAAGTAATTGTTCTTTCATTCTTCTCACTGGGAAGTTAGTCGTGTGGACCTTACGGTTCACACCTTGACCACTTTTTGTCCTTTGAATTTGATACATTTCCTTGCAAGACAAAAGTGTTTAAGTTCAACTTAACATTGATGATGTAAAGGGTTTTTTAATTGTCGGGGTAGATTTTGGCATCCTGTGACGGACATGTTATTTTGTTGACATCTATAAAATCTGTTGTTTATTATTCAGTTGTTGATACGCATGTAAGACGACAAGACATTACATATTATCAAAATGAATGTTCGGTAGTACAAACGTTGTGCACGTTACGTCCATTTTACGCTAGACATGGTGGCCCATCACCATCAACTCTCCAACGCTTGGTGGCCAAATTTAAGACGATCGATTCGGTAATCAATCAGCCAACATTCGTACGTCAAAGAAAGATCGGCCGTGAACATCGCCGTGGTCCGTGAAAGTGTACAGCAGCACTTGAGGCGGTCGATTCGTCGCCGTGCACAAGAATTCTGCATTTCGAAGACTATATAACTGAACGAAGGTATAACTGACCCAGGAGCTCAAAGTTCATAACCATAGACAACGCCGTTTGTTCGCTGACTGGGCTTCGGAGCGTTTGAAAAAATATCCCAATTTTGGCCGAAAAAAGTGACGAGGTGCATTTTTAGGGGAATGGCTGTGTTTACAAGCAATATTGCCGTAATGGGACGACACCAACCCACACGAGGTTCACCATCATCCCGAAGGACGTTTCTCCACAAGCTTTTGCTTACGAGCCAGATTGAATTTACTTAGTTCTTGGAATTTAGGACATCCTCGATAATTTGCAGGGTGCCCTCGGTTCCTATAGAGCACGCACTCGAGCTGCTTCAAGTTCGCGACCATGTCTTGGGTCAGCGGATACATTATAAAAATGTTTCCCATTTTGCAGGCTGGCTGCCTATGACATTGTTGATATTTAGGCTATCAAGTTTGCTACAGGGTGCGAACGGTACCAGGAAGAAAGGTAGTTTCCGCTTCTTTCGTTTCGCCCTCCACTTGATATACGACTTGACTCCCATGAACACGAGGTTCTCACTCTCAAACTTTTTGAGCGTTCAGAGTAGTACCTCGGGGTCGGTAGTTGGATCACTCCTTTGATATGAAAAAAAATTCCGTCGTCGACTTCTTGAGCAGTTCTTTGACCCCTTTATGCTGCTCCATTGTTGTGCAGGGGGCAGCAGAGCGATCTTTGTCCAGATGCTAAATATAAAAATGTTCACCAATGGCGTACTTATGTATGTACAATTGTACATATGTAAGTCAATGGTGTCGAATAGCTCTATTTTGAAGGTTTTATTGGATGGTACCTTCTCTTCAGCTGTATGTTGATGCTGCTTCTTCTGCTGTTTCACTTGTCATTGCTGTTGTTGTTGCTGCTTATGTTCTTCGTGCTATTGTTGCCGCTGTTGTTGTTGCTTCTGTTGTCGCTGTTGTTGTTTTGGTTGGTTCTGTTGCGGTCTCTTCTACTGTGTCTGTTGCGGCTGCTTTTCTTGCGGCTGTTGTTGCCCCTTCTGTGAGGCGGCAACGGAATTTAATTTTTCTTGCCAAACCCGTACATGTACAGATGCGGTAAGAATTTCTTCATCGTCGTGGTCTACATCTGATAATGACATAACAGCTAAGGAATTGATTTCTCCGGTGCAGCGGCCTTCGCTACCGTATGAAAGGTAGCTAAACATTTTCTCACCCACGGTTGCTCATTTGTGTTCTTCTTCGTGTCCTTATTGTTCTCCTTGTTTCTGTTGCTTTAGTGCTGCTTCTGATGGCAATGCTGTCAGCGCCATTTTCTTCGCTTCGAATCGGAGATTCTCGAACAGTGGGCAGAGGGAGGAGTGCTTAATTAAGTTGGATTTGGTGTCCAATCATTGTCTCCCCTTAATACCGATCTACCTTTCAAATCACGTTGAGAACTGGGAATACTTCGATGCCGAGTCATCAGATGATGTCGTTTGACGTACGGTCCTTATTCGAAACACGTTCGTTCCCTTTCATTGTCTGTGATCAACTACAATGTCAAATTAGAGAACATGTGGACCAACATAATTAAAACAAAATCGAAAATCTCTGTGTACGTAGCTTGAGAAATTCAAAAAGTCGCCTCATTCAAGCCTCATACACCTGAATAATTACTGAATTTAAATATCGAAGTCCGTGTTCTGTGAAAAATGTTTTTTGCGCACTTCGACCATTTGACGTTCGTCATAATCGACCTACTGGTCAAGCAATTCAATCCATAGTGACCAAATTTCGCAGCAATTTCACGCCATTGGACATCAAGCCACCTAACCGTATGCGTAGAGTGAGTGCAGAGGAATATATTGCTGCTGTATCCGGCAGTGTTAATGAAGATCGTAATCCATTGGTCGCCGTTCCCAAAAATTGAGATTGTGTTTATATTGCGTACATATGGAAGATTTTATGTAAGGATCTTAGTCTAAAACCTTACAAACTGAATATCATGCAAAAACTAAGGCCGAACGACCTGCAAGACGGCGCTCGATTCCATACAGCACGCGAATCTATGGACCAGTTGAGAAATGAGTTCGATGAGCATTGTACCTATCATTTTGGACCGGCTAGTTTCTGTGATTTGAGGCCTTTAGGCAATTTTTCCCAAAATACATCAATTACAAATAATTGCAGCTTGGAAAACAGCATCACACGTGTTATTAGGTCGAAAAGGTGACTCAAAATTGGACCCTCCGTATGGACCATTCGTGGTCAACATTTAATCCAGTTAAAAAGTAAATGGCAAGCATTGGTTTATCAATTTATATAAGAACTTCTGCAATTTTCCGGTGTTCTGTTTTTGAACAATTAAAAATCAACATGACATTTATTCAAGTAAAATCAACGGAGTGTTAACTCTAAAGTAAGGTAAAATAAGGATTAAGAGAGGATAGTATGTGTATTTAAATTACAGGCAGAAATCGCTTAATTATTTTTCAAACAGTATGCACGCTTGTCGCTTGTCATAACATCTCAAAGTGTTTTTGGAGTCATCTCAATTAAAAAAATTATCAATTTAGTTTATTTGCGACCCGTTGCTCAGCATCTTGTAAAGATAACGTTTTGTGTACTGGGATTCTGGTGTTCTGTACAATCCTCTGACTCTAAAACACTGAATGTCAAATATTCTTGAGCTTTTCTTCGATCCGTATATCTTGAGAATAGATAATGATGTCGACTCTAGACCAATTTCATTCGATGCATAATTTCATAATGGATATCTGATGTATTTGGTGAGAAATTTCACCCAAGGGTTGTTTTTTAAATTGCCTTCCAGAATTTGGATCTACAGTTTTTATAAAGAGTTTTTTTTTACTTGAGTAGGAATAATTAGTAGTCTTTCAATAAAGATACGAAAGTAAGTCTTTTAAGTAAGTGGTTTTAGTATTTTTCTAAACTTTACTTGACACTTAATTGCTTTATATTCAAAAGGCAAGTAGTAAGGAACAAACATAAATTTATTCTTTGAAATCTGTACAATATCTGTAAAGTATCTAGTATCCTGATATGTCCTAGTTACACTTTACATGGATATCGTCGTCACGCTAATACTAAAATGTGCTGCGTCCCATCTATCCCTCCTTAGTCTGTAGTCAACTTACGCAATTACTTTGCCCCGAATTTCTCCGCAGTCCACAACTTATACTTTGTTAGAGCGTATGTAGAGCTTTGCCTCCCTCTAAAAAAAAGAAGAGTGAACGCAACCACTTCGTCAGCTTGGGATTCTACGAGCTCTTGCTTTTACTTCATGATAGGCTACTAGAACCCCATATATCGAATGAATTCACGAACAAAAAATGCTGCACAAAACATCACTATCTCTGCACATTTGATAGCCTGGCAAAAAATCCTCCTGCATCTACATACTCCGTGACGTTATTAATACTGCGTTGCTCGTCATCTCTCAAACAAGAAGATATATTACAAAACCGAAAATAAAAAAGCAAACATGTAAAGCGAATGTCCTACCATGATGGAGTCGAAAAAAATGCACCACACATCAATAATAATTCATCATCATATGCAGATTTCGTTGATTTTTCGGTCCATTCGCGTCCTCGTAGTCCTCACTGTTGTCGTTGGCTTTATTGTACTCGTTGTACTTGCTAGCGTCATTGCTCCTGTATTCATATATGGCTAGGACTCGTTCCTGATGAGCACTCGAACTAATGGCTGACGGGTAAAAAATAGTCCGTACCACCTATCTGTCGGTAATGTGGATTCACTTCCACGGCCTTTACAAAAGATGTTTTTTTTCTTCTTACCTATCTATTCCAAAGTATGAATGCGTTTCAGTAATTTTTTTCCTTAATTTTTGTTTTAGCTATTGTACCTACCTTCAACTACCACTGTCCACTATTGGGCATTTTGTACGGTTTGATTATTAAAAAGGAAACTCGATAGCGGTAACGGCACCGCAACCATAGCATTTCTAATTCCCAATTCACTTATGTAAGTTAGATTTGCTATCACAGTGGCTTTGGATGCGTCTTCCTTTTTTTCTTTTATTTGCTATTTCAGTTACCGACGGCAATAGTCGCATGTAGCACATCGTAGTCGCACAAAGAAGCATCCTTTATTTCAAAGGGTATTTTTGGTTTAATTACATGCTACATATGAATGATTGGATTAGATGTCGTTGGGATTTTCATTTTATTTTTTCCAAGGGCATAATTCAAAATGTCCCCTTGGAGCCTGGACCAACGGGAAAAGTACGAATTCTGTTTATGAAAGAAGGTGGAATTGAATTTTTAATCAAAGCCCAAATGACTTTTCATATTTTGGGTTTGCTATTCAAAACGCTTCATTCACTCGGATGATGACATGTTGAATTATTCGTTTTATTTGCCAAGAATCAAATAATTAAATTGAATTTGTAAGGATGCTCACGTTAGTTATCTTAGGAAATATTATCTTGGTAGCGGACAAAAACCCACATGATCCTATAATAACGACAAATCATGAGCTATGATCCATCACGAAGCTTATACGGGTTTGTGTCTACAATTAGGCAAAATTATAACTATTCACCGAGATCATCTTCCGAAAATATCTTCCAGCTAAATTTCACTTATCGCTTGCGGTAGGGTAATTGCTATTTATATAAGCTGAAGTAACAGAAATCCATAAATTTTACGTTATATGAAATCAAAGGCTTTAAGTAGCATAATTAGAATCATACGGTTTTGGTCAAATAACTTGTTGAAGATATTTATATCTTTCTCATAGAAGCCTTTTTCCCTACTAGCAAAAAATGGGACAGTCGTTTCTTGAAAGTCTGTCTTGAAGTGATTTTTTTAACAGCAAAATCATTCGCCAAATTCGGAACAGGTATTTATCACTTTGTACTAGATCTGGACTATAGGAACCTTTAAACCTAGCTCCTGTAACTCATGGTGAGTCACTTTCGATGTGAGTGACATCACCATGTGCATTGATCGAACATAATTCCTTTCCTCTTGGATTGGTTGCTTTCTTCAGGTCCAATTGTTGACAGTATAGGTCCGAGTTAAGAGTTTTACCATATGGGACCAACTTATAGCAGATGATTGCTTGTCAGTTTCACAAAAAATACAGCTAAACCTTCCTGGTCCTCAATACTTTCTTGGAAACCAATTGCGCCGGCTCACCGCTTGAAGTTGTCGTAAATGATCCACTTTTCACCACCTGTCACCACCCATTACGCTTCGATTCGCAAATGGAAACTTCTTTTCCCAGCCTTATTCAAATGGTTCCAAATGGTTTTCTGTGCAATGTTTAACTCTTGGCCAATCGAAATATTGCTTATACGATGATCAGATCAGAGATGTGATCCAGAACGAAGTTTATTATTTCGTAAGAACCTAAATTCAATTGTGCAAACAGAGTTTCGTACCAGTCTGATCCGTACCATTTCCTAAACTACTTGTGTGAAGTTTCGGACCGACTTACGTACCAAAGTAAAATTGAAAATATAATTTGTCATAATTGAAGTAGTCAGGTGCAGGATTTGTTATTTATAGGCAAAACATGAAAAAGAAGAAGTAAAACCAAAATAATTGAAGATGCATACGGGCAACTCACAATTCCTGCACTTTATTGTCCACCTTACTTCAGAATATCGGCAGAACGATACAAGAACTATATTAACACGATAAGGAAAAATTCATTGCAGGAGGTGACCAATGCAAAGAACAACAACTGGGGCCGAAATAGCAAACAAAAAAGGAAACATCTACGAAGGTGCGTTCAACTCACTAAACGTACCTACATTTTCGCAGCACAGGGGAACCAACATACGGGCCACATACATGAACAAAAAACCTGAATTCTGAACACACAAAGGAGTACCGAGGAAAAGCTGAACGTGACAACACAGGGAAGACCAAATAGAAAAAAACAATTGAATATTATGGCAGTGAAGTCGATTGTCTTAACTATAAACGAAATTAAATAAGGCCGAACAGGGATTTAAGGAACTGCTGCAAAATTACAAAAACAAGCGCCTTGACAACTACTTGGAATAATTTACTCCGACTCTCCAAACAAATTATTCCTTTTTGAAAGCCAATACTAAACCCTCCGTGCAGGGACGGGATAAGAATATCCCTGCAGCGATACCTCTTGCTTGTCGTAAAAGGCGACTAAAACAAAGGTAAACAAAAATCACATCTAGGCAATTTAAAAAACACCAAGGTGAGCCTAGGGACGCATATACCACCATTAAACTGCCCCACAAGTGTACATGCAAATCAGTGGGTTGACACGACTGGAGATCACCGGTGTTGTAAGAGTAAGATCAAACAAAAAAAAAAATCTGGAGCATGCCCGTGTCACAAAAAAAAAAAAAAAAAAGGGCAGGCTGAAAAACAATTGGTGCAAACAAATGCAAAAACACCAGCATTTGATTGGCCTCAGCGATTAAGTAATCCCAAACCGGGAAGCCTGCCGCTACTTTCTGAGGTCAAACCGGCGGACCCCACAAGCGGACCAGTAGGAATGCAGTTAAGTGGGAAGGTTATGGTCCTACACTTCTGACCATAACAGCGCCGGAAAAAAAGGAAAAGAAGAAGAAGAAAGCCAATACTAAACGAAAACAAAGCCAACTAAGGCCAACGCAAAAAAGGCTTTGATTGCCAACTGCTTCGCTAACGAAAATAACAGCTGTTAACGGTGAGACAACTTTATCTCAACGAAGATAACCAAGGTTCATGTACCTTGACTTGTTGATATGGAGATAGCCGGTACTTGTACCAGTGTCTCAGTATTCCGATCTACTCGTAAATTAAACACGTCGAGTAAAGGGAGTATTTATACAAACTTATTACTAAGTAAATATTAGTTAAAAGTAACAAGTACGAGTATAATGCTTAGCTGTCTGTTTTATATCATTGAAACCAATTATCGGAGAATCGAATTTCGGCGAAACAATTGCCACTGCCGCACCTGTTTACCTTTTTGTTTGTATAATGGGTTCAAAGAGAACCTTTACTTGGTTGGGCAGATATTTCGTATAGCCGGCATTCTTGTAGGGTGCAATGTTCCTTAGGTGTTGTTGTTTTTATATTAACTCTTTCTGCGCATCTTCTGTATGTGATAACTGTGTTGGAGCATTGATCTATTATTGTACACTGAAATTTGTTGACCCAAGGTGGCAATATATTACAGAACTGGTACAAACGATACACAAATAGACTTAGTATGTACATACATAGTGTGCATTATTTATTTATATTCATACGTATCTGTTCGTGAACAACAACAATCTACATCATCTACACTTTCAAAATTAGCTTTGACATAAACCATAGTATTAAACCTAATAAAGGCCAGATTATGATACACAGAAAGATCCTAAAACAATTGCCTAAACATGAAATTATCTATTTAATGCCATATTTCTAACAAAATACATCCCACAAGCATGAAGCTAGCTGAACTACACGCCGTCCAGAAACAGGAAAAGATATAACAAAAGCTTGTTACTACCCTCCAATTTGCCTGTTGCCAATTTTATCCAAAGTCTTCGAAAAAATCTTACATAAAGGGTTACAACCAGAGCTCAACCATAAAAAAATTGTATCGAGTCACGAATTAAGATTCAGACAACATCTTTCGACTATACAACAAACACACAGAGTAGCAAATAAAATTTCAAGTGAAATAAAAGATATTGCTCAACAGTATTTCTCAAAAAATCTAAAGCATTTGACAAAGCCTGACACATCCTGCGACTTAAGAGCTAACTTGGCCAACGCCATTTTTATGTAAAATACGGGAACCAATACTCCACCCTTCACATCGCACAAGCTGACGTTCCCCAGGGTAGCGTATGGGGGCCACTACCCCCACAGCACAACACTCCATGCCAGCCACGTTCGCAGCCGATACAATTATTTGCAAAGTAGTAAAGACGTAACGGTTGCAAACAATAAATTCCAAAGTCATTTTAAAAACACCATACAGTGGTTCAGTAAATGGCCAAGGCAAAACTAACAGGCAATTTACACCACAAGGAAAATCGACAACACACCTCCTATGAAATTTAACAACAGAAGTCTTAAAACTAATGATTACGCCAAGTACTTGGATCTGTTTATTGACAGCAACTTAACATGGAAGCAACACGTTCAAGAAAAGAGAAACCAAATAAAAGACGATCTTCAAAAATACTATTGGATGTTTGGTGAGCTCTAGGCTATCAACAGATAACAAACTACTCATTTACAGAACATACTGGCTACAATTGTGTGGAACATCGAAAACCTTAAATATTTAAGTAATCCAATGTATGCAAAACAGTGTCCTAGGAACTTTTATCAACGCAGAAAAAAAGAAAGTAATTCTCAAAGAACTCCAAATAACAGATGTCGCAAAAAAAAATATAAAGACTAAAACGCTACAGACCAATAGATACAGATTACAGGTATAGGTGCAACTGGGTCTAAATATATTAAGCAGAAGGTATAATAAGAAAAATAAAAAAATAAAAATTAGGTGTCGACAACAACTAGCGACAAGAGGCGTACAACACCGTAACTGAATACGTATACATGTACCATAAAACGATTAACCTATGAACTTCAAACCCGAGATCTGCTTTAAGCTCCCTGGAGGAACGAAACGGGTTGGCTTTACACTTTCGGATTAGCCTAGCCTTGTCCTTTTCCGTTAATTTTTGTTTGCGTCCTCTATTCTCTGGCCCTTTGTTCCTATTTAAGGCATTAAATACCATCTTTGGAGAGCATCCAACCTTGTCCGCTATGGCCCTGATGGTCTTGCCCTCATCACGAAGTGCTATTATTGTGGCCCTTTCTGTTTCCGTGCAGTGCTTGGCTCTACCCATCCTAAATCTTCCTAAAAACTCAAATCTAACAGTTGAAAAATTTAAACGTTGTTGGTATAACCTTCAATACCTCAAATAACGATTCCTTGAATATGAAAATTGTTTTTATTTAAGTTTACAACAAGTACACAACCTATGTTTCTATTATTTTGTTCAACTCCGTACGTGATCCTTGTCAGTTGAATCGCTACTGACCTTGAATAATTTCGCTTTTGTTTTCACTTTCGCACTTTTTCTTTCCAGTATGAATATACCGTTAGTCCTGGTAACGGCAGAAGGCATTTTTCGGGAGTATATTTTTACCATGGGCAGTTGAATGGGCAGGCAATGCTTGTTTCTATTTTTTTGTTCATGGCTATACTTCTACTATCATTAATAATTTTAGGAGTGAACTTGTATCGCAGAATGTAAGGCATCTGTCTTAAATGTTTAGACAGCCTCTCAAATCTTATTTGTATTTACTAATTTATTACTACTATATTCGAATGCACTGAAAGGTTTTCGGGATGATGACCTAGCCCGTAGTGTATTCCTATAAAAATCCTGTTTGGTCCTGTATGGATCACCCTGCTCTCAATTTCGTGACTTCGCAAAAGGACATCGAGATCATTCATCTTCGTCATTGCTCACGGAAGGTTCCTGAGTAGACTCCTTTAATGGATCTTCTGAAAACACACTTTTCAAGTGACAGTCTGAACCGCACATTCACTAAAAATATTTCTACTTGTTCACACTGCAGCACGTTAAGTGTGGCAGTGAGGGTCTAATTAAAGTGCACATCATAATCGCGAATAGCTTTTGTTCGATTTGATATGGCGTTACATAAATCTGAGGTAAGCTCCGATTGGACATTTCCTGTCTGGATTTTGCAACGGAGCCCGGTTTCAGAACAATCACCTGCTCTTAGTTGTCCGTACTGTAAGCGATTTGTCGCGGTTTTTGTAGGCTCCAAAGCACACGCAATATCTTGGAACTCGATCCAAATAGAGTCTGGAATGGAGGACAGCACCCTGATTATTTTAGGTAGGAGCCTCGCAACCATGTTCTAATTTGAATGGCATCTGATCACATAGTCACGCGTTGGGTTTCTAAAGCATGTAGCCTTCAGTCTTAAGGTAACACTAGGTATTCAAAGAACTACAGCCAACAAGCTTTAGTTAAAGCTTCTTTAACTTTCTTTTTCTTAATATCATTCGAAATGACGATTGGCAGTGTATGCACCAACTGTTTCTAGCACAAAATGACGTTGAACTTGGATATGTAAGCGCGTCGGTATTAAAAATCTTAACAAATTAATCAGCATCTTCATCATCAAAATTGGAAGTATTCTCTACTAATACCTAATCACACAATGAATTATCTGAAAGTAATCGGATCGTTTTTTGGATGATACGAAATAGTACAATTTCGTTCCGGTTCACACCGGTTCAGATTCAACGATTTCCATAATTTTATCGGCACTTTTGACAGTAGGCATTTCTAAGTCTGGTGAATCTTTGACAAGTAAATTACCGGACCGGTATCGACGAAACCTAAGCTGCACGTTATTGTGTGCTGTTACAGTCATTAGTAACATGAATACTATTCTCATTTTTAGTCGCCTGGCTTGCGTTTTCACATTTTTTCATCTTTCTATCGCCATCTAGTGTACATCTGACAGAACATAAACAACGCAAGTTACAGATTACTAAAGCCATATAATGGAAAATTTGTGGACTTCTTTTTGCTACATCATGATACATGGCACTCGTGGCTATTCGACTCGTCGCTTGAGTGATTTTTTCTCAGTATGTGTTCCAATTTTTTAGCCTGCTCCCTTTTTCTCTCAACATTTTTCTTGACATGGACAGTTAATTCGGCCAGTTAGAGAGTTAGAGAAGCTACAAGTAAGCTACATACATATATATGTATATGAAAGAGGGGAAATGCAGCTGAGGCATATGGTAGGAACCAACCTCGCAGAGCCGATGATTAAGACACTGAAGTACAATAACTAATTACAAACACAAAGTCAATAATCAAGGGAAACTGTAGACTTGCGGCAAAACTGTACTGTAACAACAAGATCCGGGCTTTAAAATCCAACAACCCGAGCATATTGTCGCACCTACATACATAGTTAGAATCTTTCGCCGAAATGAGGTTCCGAATCTTGATGACGGATGAGAACTTTTTCGTAGTTGAAGATCTGCTGGGCAAAACTGAGGTATTTGGCGCTACCTTCCAAGAGGTATATAAGATCAATGAAAACATTAGCCCAAATTACAATGTAGAGTGCCCCGTAGAATTACAACCGCCCGCTTCGAGAGGAGATTCAAGTTTGGCGACCTGAGAGCTAGGATTTCACCGAGTTCAGTTTTTGACAGAAAAATGATTTCGCCATTATATAGAAGCTGTTTTACAACAAGGGTGAAGGTTATCTGCTGTATGGCCCTCATACAGCCTTTGCTTACTTATGGTTGCCCGAGTGGTTCAACGTGGGAGCAAGCCGACTGGAAAATATTCCGATATTTCAGACGTTTTGCCTCAAGGCACGAAATCCGTAGCATTGAGGTATTACTCGTATATCGTACGATATGGCTGATTTAAATAGAGTGGACAATGATCTGCAGAATTTAATTAGAGGCCACATTGCGAGAGAAATGATTCCGAAAAACTATTTAAATTCTTCTACCCCAATTCTCGATGTCATGAGAACGTACACCTTATTCCCCCGGAGGCATCTCGATCCAATCGGTCTGGTAGGTGTGCAATTCCGCTAATTTACCATGTCACCTGCTCCGCTATTGACGGGCGACTGAATTACAATGACCAAGACATCATACGAACTGAAACATCGCGAGGCGCCTTTGTTTTAGTAGAGCATAAGCTTCTTACGACATTTTAGATTTCAGGCGCCAGTTCCGAACCTTTTGGTAGTCATACCCTTTTGACCCGGGATAACTCCTGGTTTACTTAGCTTGAGGAAGATTAAGGTAGATTTAAGATTATAACATTTAAGAAAAAAATGGAAAAGATTTTATGTACAATTAACAAGTGTTATATCAAATATCGCAGCAGTAGTCGAACGACATCTAAAATTGTAAGTGTAGCTTACAATATTCGTAAACTAAAGTTAGTTAGCTAAGCCAGTTTTTAAGCGATTTTGAAAAGGAAATGAATACTGGCGCATACGATTGTTCGTAAGCAGGTGATGGACCATAAGTTCATTGTACTTACATGGCACAATAATTCCGAGTGGACCTGTGTCTCAGTCAACAGGTATCTGCAACTGACCGATATTTAGCCAGATGCTTCACGTGCTGCGCATGGCCAATTGCTTAAGCCCCTTTCCACCTGTGGTCGAGCTTTTAGATGCGGTCGTCCTTTTTTTGCGTGGACCTTCCTGGTTGAAGTCAAGAACATAGCTCAGTCATATTAGACGTTAGATCGGTAGACACCTGAATAGCTTATTTTACTCGCCGCTTGCACGAATAGAGCCAAAGATTGGACACAAAATTTCTCAAGTGTAGGGGGATGGGGAAAACGAACGGCGATTCACTTTTCGGTAGTTTCTTCATTGATCCCGCCATGTGTGTTACACGATCTTAAATAGACTGAGGTAACCAGGAGAATCGCGCGATTAGAGCTCAAATATCTTAGGCCCAAATTAAAGGGGCTAATTTACTTGTCCGAAATGTTGAAAACATGTACACAGGGAGTGCATAAATTAAAACCAGGCTTAGTGAAAATAGCACATTTTTTTAAATCGCCTACACAAGACAACCCAAGATACCCAATTATTTACTTTCGATAATGTCCAAACCTCGTAACCACCAAAAACGCCTCGTAAAACCAGGTTCATTATGGCTTTGTAAGGTATTACCTTAGCCTTTCGAGGGAGAGTTCTACCCATCAAAAGCAAAAAAGAAAATGTTGGCAGGAGTTATTCTACAACTGGATCTCAGCGCTGCTTGTCACTAGTGCACCAAATTGGACTAGGTTTAAGTAATAGCTGCCAAGGGTGAGGTTCAGCCTAAGACATAGGTGTTGTGCATTTTTCTTTAATTACAACATGTTTAGTTTTATCGTAATTTACTTATATTATAACGTCAGTATTACCCGTGCATACAAGCAATTGTGCAGAACGTGTCTCTTGTATTACCAAGTTAGTCTCGCAAGATCTTTTTAAAGATGATGCAGAGGAAATCAAATGACAATGCGTAATCTGTCGGAATCCTTTTTCATTCCATGCGTTCACACAGGACGGCAGACCAGATCCTATAACCGATATTATTAAATTTGAGTTTCAACATCGTCATCTCAACCTCGTCTAAATATTTTTTATATATTACAAATAAATGTTAGAGGGCGACTGGTCTACCTCAACTCAACTTTACTTTGAAAAAAAAGCGTGATTTTTGTCCCCAAAAATCATTTTATGAAATATGTAACACACAATCGTTTGCTACTCCATGAAAGTCGAATCTTTACATAAGCTGCTCCTTATTGTAACAACCTTTATCACCTGCCATTAGCACCAACTTCACACACTTCTCTATATGTAATTGCCATTACAAAACAAAGGTAGTGATCATAAGGCTTATCGTATATCCATGGTGGCAGCATACTAACATGTCATCTTGTCGTGTACTAGTGTCAAGGATGTAGCACACACTCGGGTGTCTATTTTATCTTTACCATTCAGAGAGTAAAACCTCCCTTTCTTTACCCTCCAAAAGCGGCCCAGTGACCAACTATCTCTTTTCTTTATTTAACACTAACTAAAAGGTCAAATTAATTGTTGCTCACTATTTTATTATTATTTTCCATTAAAAAGTTTAACAACATCCCCTCAATCCATTGATGCCCGCATGAATACCCGTTGACGAGTGTATTTTCGAGTGAATCTCTTAAATCCTCAAGGATTAAACGTAATTACTCCAATTATGCCATCTGCGACAATTACGGAACATGGAATTTATTTTAGGAAATTTCCCACTTGATTTTCTACCCCATCAATTTTAGAATCATAATTCGCTTGTATTCACGTGATTTATGTGTATGTGCGAGTATATACACCGCGCATAGAATGGAGTTGCGGTGAGGGTGGTTGATCTATTTCCCCGGTAGCAGGGAGGGTGACAGATAAATATGAATGAAAGGAATGGCTGGGTGACAATCTTTTAATCTGACTAAGAGATACTGACAATTTCTTTATGGCGTGTCTCTGGAGTAAAAGATTCATTTCGGATGGAGTCCCGCAGGGTTTTTTTGGTGTATGGCGCTGTGTTTGGAGTTTTTCACATTTTTTTTTTTTTTTGCTTTCCAAAATAATGAAATATAAATATATGTTCTATTATGTTACAGCACGCGTGAGTGGTTTATTTTGTTTGAAAACAATGAAGAAAGTAACGAGAAAAGAGGTCGGGATGAGATTGCACATTCTCTAGAGTCCGGATATGCCCTATTAAAAATAAATAAGATGAATTTTAGCTAAACTTTTCGTCATAGATGCTGAAATATAGTTCCAGTGGAATTTAAAACTGAAACTTTGGAGAAGTATACACATATTAGTGGAGCCCGTTTTAATTGTGATCAACTCATTACACCAATGGTTTGAAATAACAGATTGTAAATAATATTGGGGAAGGTCGATTTTCGATCTATATAATTTAAGTTTCGAGACAGGAACAAGCATGTGAAACGGATATTCGGTCGTCGTGTCTCGAAGCCGTTAACAAGGGAGTGCTAATCTAGGTTGAGTATAAATCCGGGATGGCATTGAGATCATGATCTTGAGATTATCTTTCCCGATAACTATAAGAAAGAGAGCACACATCGCGCAATATTTGCTTTATGCCAAAGAAGCTAGATGGAAAGAGAAGAAGAAGGAAGGGGAGCTCAATAATTTAGAACCAAAAGTACAACTGGGTACGACTAGTTTACTCAAACTAACAGCTTTCCATTTACAATAATAGCCTTAAAGACTAGAGACTAGTCCGGAGCTCAAAAGATGTGCGTATATTCGCAATCGTACGATGGTTACTCACACACAGACGATGCAGCATCGTCGGCATCCAGCCAACAGACGCGAATTCACGGAGAACCGCAGGTCGAGGTGGAGATTTCAATGAATGTTCTCACTTGGGAGTGAGCAGCAGGCTCAGCAATGCCAATGCCATTCTTCTGGAAACATTTGCACACCTAAAAATGAGCATGACAAACAGAAGCCTGGACCTAAAGCCACAGCGCCTAGCAGGCGATCGTCTATGAAATCACCAAGAGAAGAGCTATGCATCGCCCTAAAAAAAAACAGGCCTCCAGTGGAAGGTCAGCCTGTTTGACAGGCATATTTTCAAGGAGGTGCTAAACAACTCTAACTTAGATACCAACAGATCCGATAAAAACTTGTGGTGGCAATGGCTAGATACGAAGCATCCTGACGAAGTAATTTGCGCTTTTCTTAGAACGATGAATTATAAATTCTCTGGGCAAATTGATCCCCGTCATCACATTTGATGAATGAAGGGCTCCATTTTAGGACATAAAAGAAGCTTGACCAGAAGGAATTCCCAACAAATCATTGAAAGCCGCTGTGCACAAAAAACCCGACATTTTAATCACAACTTTGCTAAAGTGACTAAAGGAAGACATGTTCCGGGAAAAGAATGGACACACCTTTCTTGTTGCTTAAGATGGCTTGCAACTATTTTACCGACATGAATTAAGATGTCATATAGAAAAATGAGCTAAGCGTTACTATGTCTCCGCAAGAGTACCTAAAATATCTGTGCTGAGTCTGCTCCTCGTCTACTGCGATAGAATTCTACAACTAAGGCTTCAACAGAAAATCAATACCATTGGTTTTATAGACGATAAAGCTTTGTTGACTATTATAAACATACTCAAATAGTCGAGTTAGCCACAATGGAAGCAATTGGCCGTTCTGTTTACGCACATACACGCACACAGCTGTCCTAACACGATGCGGTTACAGATATGTCAAAACGTTTAATTCGGAAAGTAAAATAAGAAATCGATGGGTCGAAAAGAAGACGAAGGCTAAAGGTAATTTATTTTGCATTATTTGTATAACTTTTTTTGGGGCAGCCGTATAATAAAATAATTTGAATAATTGTCTTATAAAGTACAATATAATTTTGTTTCCGTTAAAAGTTGAGATATTCTATTTATGACTCGTTATAAATCTCAAATGGCAACAATTACTTCAGCAAATGTCTCTGTAATATGTTTAGAAAACGAGTCAAGATTTATGTCCATGTGTTTCCACGATATTAAATGGCAATTATTACAAGCTGATAAGCTGGCAGAAAACAAGCCTTTTTTCTTCGCGTGAAAAGATAGCTTGAGTTTTGGCGGTACTAAGTTTGATTTTCTATCAGGAATAATATTTTTTGTAATATTGGTATCTACCGCTTTTTAGGTTTGACTCAACATCAACACCAAACTCATGTGATGATAATATAGCTGTCATCTGCATATTTCACGTTTAGGAAGATCAGATTAAAAATATTATACACGATTGGGCCAAGAACGAAACCCTAAGATACATTGGCACTAAACTTAACTACGTTATACATTTTGCTATTCACAAATACTTTAAATCTACGGTCAAACAAGAAACGACAGAGAAAAATTATTGATTATGTTAAATGAGAACACCAAGCCACACAGTGTCAAATAATTTCTCTATGCCAGTTGACCTTCCTTCCGCACGATTTCTTTTCATTAAGTTGCAGATTTTTAGAACTTATTGGAAGATCCCGTGATCGAATGGTTTATTTCGCAAAACTCCCCGTAGTATACTTGCCTTGAAAAAGCTTCTGTAAACCCAAATTGTTCATAAGGGCGTATTTTCTCTTTTTCGGTTATTTTTCTGATCTTGATTTTAATCTTTTTTTTTAAATATTTAACTTATCTGCTTGGCAATTCGGTAAGAGGTTTTTCTGCTTTTGGTATTGGTACCAGATTTGCTATTGTATAATATTTTCCAACTATTTACAACTAAAGTCAAAATGTATATTCCTTCTTTGGGCAAGTTTTTGAGGCCAAGTTTCTGAAATAATAAATAATCCCTGTTTAAAATTCTTCAACTTAAATAAGAATTTTTAAGTTGAACAAGGGATGTTTCGTATATGGATTAATTCACAATGCCGGTTGTATGCCTGCGTGCTTTTCACATAAGATCGAGCGATATTAACGCTATAAGGCGCAACCACAAAATTCCCAAAACGTAATGAAGCTTCGGTTTGCCATATAAATTATTTGACAAGACAAAAGTTACTTACTTTTTCATGTTTCACTTCGAGGATTCATAAAAAAAAATTAAAAATTTCCATCATCATTTCAAATGTTCAATTAACGAGTGCAATTTTGTTGGATATAAAAACCCAAAAACGTCTACTTTCTACCAAAACCAATGAATTGTATAGTTTTAACGATTCAAAACACGGGAGCAAATTCACACAAGAATAGAACTCAGAAGAAAATAGACACAAATACTCAGAAAAACAGAACATATAAAAAAACACACTTAAAAACAGCTTTCTACATCTGCCAAACGCAAGCTGATACTATACCTGTTTCTTTTTTCTCGCCACTTCGAATTCTTAACCTTAAAATATCCTTTCTGTAAATGCCGACGTGAAATAGAGAAAAGGAATGAAATTACTTTAAATAAATTTGGTAAGTTATTTTCGGTATTTTTAAGACATGCTGCCATCTTGGCTTGTAGTTTTATCACTAAGCTCATTACAATTTATTACTTTTGCGAAGATTTTTTTTAATATTTTAATTTCTGTGTAATGGTCGTCCATTTCGATACTTAATTTATCTTTTAAATTTAAAACTTCTAAAATTAAACGAAACCTCCTGTTTTAAACTAAATGTTTGGATTTTACATAACCAATTGCTTTCACCAAAATCGAACCCATTATAAAGATATTCCAAACTTCTTCTCCTCTTTTTAGATGGCGTTATAGCTCATATTGAGCCAGAGATAAGCTTCTCTTCATTCACCTATGTTGTATGCGATTTTTTTTTTTATTTGTCACAGTTTAATGCCGATTTCGAATGGCGAGAGCCGAGAAGCTTTTTCAAGGCAAGTATACTACGGGGAGTTTTGCGAAATAAACCATTCGATGGCGTCGGGATCCGAACTCGCTCATCATGCGTCAGCGGCCAATGCACTACCCACTGCGTCATGGCGCTCTCTAAATATTCTAAACTAAAAACAAAATTATTTTCATTTTCATAACTTGGGGGATTTTACTTCTAAAAATTTGGTTTCATAACCAAAAAAAGTTTCTTTTTACGTTACTCTACGCCGATTTTAAGGTTGACATAATATTAAACACATCTAGAACTGAGATATTAGTGTTTTCAAGTTGCTTGACAGCTTTATGAAAGTTATGATAAAAATTGCTCACGAAATGCAAAAAGATTTGAACTTTACTGTTTTACATTAGTTTCATTCATCATCAAAATATTTTGAATATGTGTAAGACAGTCCTTCTCCAATTTAAAAAAAAATCACTCAAAGCCTTCCGTTTCAAAAGTATATTGTCCACACATACAACAATTTTTTTAAGCTCTTCTCTACGGACTGAAGAAACCGAGAAATGGCTGTACACTTTTAAAATCATATTTTCGACATTAATATGTGAAAGAATTCATTGCATGCTTGACTGTATTATTAACTATATATGCGTGACAATTGTCCTTCAACAAATTAAGAACTACTTGACTCCTTGTTCAATATTTCTATAAAGAAAAAGGAGAATACCAAAATTCGCATCGGTATTGTCTGCAATCAGACCAGACACTCTATCAAAGGAACGTTGTGGTGAGATAGTGAACTGTTTGTAGCATCAAACATTCAATTGGCAGATTCATCATAATTTTCGTAAAAGCCTAATAACTTATTTTGTATCCCATTCTCAATATCAAAATATTCTACAATTCAAAACATTGTAGGATTTTTTTTATATTTTTTCTATTACTTGCATCAATTTACAAACAAAAATATAAATTAGGGCATTTAAATCATTCATCAAAGTTTGTAAGGCAAGGGGTCCTCAAACCTCGTCAACCAGTGATTCCATTTTGATGCGTCATAATTTCATTTTCAAAGCGGTTTTAGAATCGACATGACTTTGCTTAGTTTAGTAACAGTACAGTCCATGCTGTTGTATGAAAGATTATGTTTTATAGTATGGTAGGTTAAAGCAAGTTCACTGGTTGATATCTTGTCATCTCAAGTACTTACAAAAGAAGCAGAAGTTGTAGAAGAGCCCGGTGATCCAAAAAAAAAAATCGAATATAGAAGTTGTCTTCCAAAGTTCAGCTTTAATTTCAGTTTATGGTGCCTTGTTACACCATGTTGTTTAATCTGAAATGAGTTATAAAACAAAACACCTTAAGTAGAGTGTTTTCATAAACTTCTGCCTAACCAAGACCTGCATTAAAGATGTTCATAAAGTAAGATTTTTGATCAATGTGAATCACAGAAAATATGTTTATAAATGTCATAAATGTCATCCGTGTCTGGCAGATTGTGTATCCATATTTTCCCGACTTCTCCTTTGAAGTCTTTTATATAAAAAAAAATTTGAGAACTTAATGCCGACTTACAGAAGAATTAAAAACGAAATAAAGAATCGAGCTGACGACACAATCTGGGAATTTTTCGAAACGTTCGATCAAGCATACGGGGTAGGCACAGAGTGTGTGATTTTTGTCTGACGTTTATGAACATTTAGTGACTACCTACTTAAAATTGTACTTAACCCGAATCCTCCTGAACGTTAATTTTTCGAATTTTTCAAAAAAATGTAGGTGCACTTATATCAAAGGAGATCTCAACAAATGGCATCATTAGATTTTCCATAAGGGTCCCGGTATTCCTAAAACGTCCTGTTGCCATATGGCAACGCCAGGAGCGGTAGGGTACAGGTCTGCGTCCATACATATAATTTTGGTTTTTATTAAGTTTATTGAGTAAAACCAAAAAAGAATTCAGGTTTTTTTTTTAATTTAATATAATTCATATTAAATTGATTTCACAGGTAATTACACCAATGTGTAATTACAGATTAGCGGTATGATAAGGCTTGAAACATTTCAAGCAAAGACCTTTATCGCACTTTGAGCAAGCAGTTCGTATGATTGAGCTACACAGATCTCCGTCACATCGTCTCTTTTTTTCCAAAGGAACAACCAAGTGATTTGTTTGGTCGTAACGAAGAGTAGTTGCCAATGTACCAGCTTCTGAACGAAATTTTTGGCTTATAACACTGCTGTATGACTTTGGTGGATTCCCGAAATGTTTGCAGTAGTAAATTGCAATTTCACGTTTAAAACGTAGCTGTGGCATACTAGGATCGATATGCCGATGAAGTTGCCACGTATTTTGGATGCATGCATCGATAAGCCATGTAAAAATAGAATTCCACCACTTTTTCCCACGATATGTGATGCGATATAAAGATACATTTTGGTCGAATCGATCGACGCCACTTATCCATTTGTTATATTCGGACACAACACACGGACGAGTGACTCCCACTTTCTTCCGAGCCTCTCTGGAATAACGCGATGCAATAGATATTGGTGTGGAGCCGGAGGCAGTGGATAACATGCAGACAACGGAATTATCAACCCATTTTGTAAAACGAATCCCAGTCTCATTCATTTTAATAGACTCGTAGTAGCCACGTTACTTTGCTTTCATCGCTTTTTTATGAGGGATGGGACAACTTTTCGGTATTCGATTCTCCCGGATCGTACCGGTTCCATTGTAGCCATAATTTTTCAAATAAGTCAACAAAGAACAATAGAACGAAAACGGTAATTGTTGAATATTTTCAGAAAAATCGTCGATCATATTTACTAAAGGAGCCGCACATTTGCCGAAACGTTCTTCACACTGTGTGTTTGATCGCGGATTCTTCCCTTGATACACTTCGAAATTAACCATGTACCCGGTGGGGGTACATAAAGACCACACCTTGTAACCAAAGCGTATAGGTTTCCCTTTTATGAATTGCTTACATCCGTGCTTTCCAAAACAAGCGATCATACCTTCGTCGAACGATAAATCCTGTTCAGGGTGGAAGAGTTCCAACATTTTTGACTTAACGTGATGTAATATAGGTCTTACTTCCACAATTTATCATTTCCATTTTGTGGGGCATACATTTTGGGCTCAAAGTGCAAGCACTGCAAAATATCCTCAAAGCGGTTACGACGCATGCTATTATAAACCATATCATTTCGTAAATCGTTGTCATTACTCCACATGGATCTGTAACTGCTTTGTCCGGTGTACCCACTGACAAGCAAAATACCAATAAAAACGCGAAGCTCTGGAATGAAATATTAGTTCTTAGCTGCACTATAGAGTGAAAAGGATATTACCACCAACCGTTAACGTTAATCTTCGGAATTTTATTTTCTCGGTAAGTGGCATATATTTCGGAACAATCGCAAATATGCTGAAGCAAGTTATCATTTATAAATTTTTCGAATAGCTCGGCAGTCCTCATAGTTGGGTTGTGGGAAAATCGGTATCATTCCGCAAGATTCATCTTCTGACCAGTTAAAATTAGTATTCTGATTGGATGCTGGCAAAGGACATTTGGAGGTAGATTGCTTAACACGACGCAACTGGGATATAGGTGGCTCTTGAGATACGCTTATTAGTGAACTAGTAGATAAGTTCAAAGATGAGTTGTTTAGGACATCGGCTAAAACACTATCTTCAAGCACTTCGTCCAAATTCTCCACCGGGGCGTAAAAGTCTTCAATATGTTGGCCATTTTCAAACGCAATTTCACAGCTTGATCTCGACTGTGCTGGACAAACATTGTCTGGAATACCGCTTTCTTGTTCATCAGCATCGTCTTCTCCACTCAAATCACCATCATTCTCTGGTGGTTCAATGTATATAGCGTGAAGGTTAGTTGAAAGACCACTTTCATCTTCTGAACCGAGCTCTTCTAAGTAATCGAGAATTTCTTTCAGCGTCAGTTTTCTGGATGACCATATTAATCAAAAAAGTAATAATAAAAACACATTTTCCAGTAAAAAGAATCATGTTTTAGCAAGAAACATCAATAATAAAATCCTGTACCCTATCGCTCCTGGCGTTGCCATATGGCAACAAGCTGGCAAACTCTTGAAAAAAAGCATAACAAACATATAAGTTAATGAAAATATTATTGATTTATTAAAAAAAAATATTTTTTTAGGCAGATTGCCTGACTTTTATTGTAACCGGTAAACTTAAGACTAAAAACTACCTAATACTCCACATGCATTTATTGTTGATTATTGCTGAGTCGCCGAGAGAGGTGCATTTGATTGGATTGCTTAATCAGGTGTTTTGGTCGTACCTTTTTCCAGGTATTCTGTCTGTTAAGTGGTTTGAGCGTTAATTGGGTCGGGTGAATGAATCGCGAGTGCGATTTGAAATTTGATCTATTTTCCGTTAACTCTTCCCCCTCTAAATGCGATGGTCCTCAATCGCTTAAAAATATGGAAGATCGTTGAACCTTGTTCGGGGAATGATAGGATCATCTGTTGCTGGTGTCTTTTTTGATTGCGGAGGAATTTGGACGTCTTTTATTTGTGGTTGTTGAATAATGACTTTTGTATTTTTTCCTCTTGTACAGATTTTATAAATCGTTAGGATTAAAAGGAAAATTCCGATGGAAGCCATGGCCCCGTAGCTGGTGAAAGCCAGTGTTTTGCGTTCATCTTGGAGTAACTCAATTTGCCTTGTATTATTAATATGTAATTCGCCCATCATTTCTAAAGACAAGAGCTTATGAAACTTTTTCTCTTTGGGAGTTTGCTGCAAGACTGCTGGGAGGATCGTATGCATAGATACTTCTTGTGCCGTGAATACCCTGTTATTGATGGTGATGTTGATTTTCTCGTATTTGATGAGAAAAGTGCCTGGAAGGTTCCGGTGTGCGGCTTCAGCTTCGAGAGTTCCGTTGAAATCGTTTAGAAGTATTATTCCTGGTGATATTTCCTCGATAGTGGGAATGTGCTGACTATTTATTAAATTGCATGATGCTTCTTTACTTCTTAATAAATTGGGGATACATGTGCAGTTTTTAATGTTTACAAGATATTGTTTTTTACAGATTGAAATATTGTTTACAGATTTACATTCATTGATTATTCCAAGCAGTTCATCTTTATTCTTTATAATTTGCTTATAGTTAATTTCTATTGCTATTCCGTTTCTTTTCACAGGTTTAATTAAAATTTGTTCATAAACATTATTGTCTGTTATTGGATTATTAACAATATACAAAATTGAAACTGAATTAGTTATTACTTTAATTTCAGTGAAATTTAAGGCTTCTTCTATAGTAGAAAAGGGAATATTTTCTTTACTTAATTTTTTTGTGGCTATGCTTGTTTCTTTTTTTGATAGGATAAGTGAATTTACAATGCCTAATTTTGCCCAATGAATAGCTAGATTTATATTCTGGAGTTCTTCTTTAACAATTTTAAATTTATATTGAATTTCGGATATAATATTCTTATTCATATTTTTGTTCTCTTTTATCATTGCTTCAATTTCATTAGTAATTTTTGTTAAATTATTAATTCGTTCATTATGTAGACTATTGATTATGATTTGGTTGTTGGAATTTACAAGTAAATTATTCGTTTTTCTTTTTATTGTCATATAATCGTCGTGGTCGGGATTGCCAGCAGTCCATTTCCACGCAGAGCCTATAAAGTTTAATGATCTTTTGGTTTTTTGGGGTTTAAGGTTATGGATTAAATTCTGTATTTGCTGGTATTCATGTGAAAGGTAAGGAAATAAGGGATCGTTTTTCGTTTCGTTTTGTTCTAGAGTTGGAGTGATGTTGGTCAGAAATTGTTCGTATTGGTCAAGGTCAACTTCGTGAATCAGTTTTAAGTTTCCGTTTTGTATTTTTGCTTGTCCGGTGTGTAATGAAACAAACTATGAATTAGAGAAATCCAAGATTTGAATTTCTCCTGTTGCAGTAAAGAGTAAATGCCTGAAATAGTAAGAGAAGGGGTAGGATTGTTAGTCAATTTCTAATATGGCTTTTGTGTACGGTTTTTCCTGATTCTGTTATCACTACTGTATTTTTGTTTTCTTTAACTATTTCTTGTCTGTACCTAAACGTTAATTTTGAGCCTAATCTTTTGTTTTGTTTTACGTATATAACGTCTCCTGGATTGTAGGTTCTTGGCGGTTTCCGTTTTTTATTGTGATACTTAATGTCTTTTTGTTGTTTTTGTAAAAAAAATTTGATATTTTTTTGGCGATTGTTTTCGAATTCTTCGGGAGTTGTATTAGGTGATCGGCCAAGGAAAAGTTCAACCGGTTTTTTGCCAGTTGTTGAATGGACTGTGAAGTTGTACTCGTTAGTTGCTTTTTCGAGTAACTCTTCGAATGAACGAGAGGTCTGTTCGGTTTTGATGCATCGCATAATCTCGGAAAGAGTGGAATGGAACCGCTCGATCTGTCCATTTACCTCACATTTATATGGTGGTGTTTTGTAGATGCGTATACCTAGTTCATCTTCGATCATAGATGTGATGCTTGCTGAATTGAGTGCAAGCTCGTTGTCAATAACTATGTTTTCGGGAACTCCGAATGAGAAAATCATTTCCCGAAGTGGTTGTCTAATGTCAGTTACAGCTCTTGATTGGATAATTTTAGTTTTTGCAAATTTCGTAAGTTAGCATATGGCGGTCAGAACTAAAACTTTTTCCGTGGAAAATATATCAAAATGTACTGTGTGGCCAGGATATTTTGGGATAGGAGTTGGTTCAAGGGTAGGTTTATTTGGGTGCCGTTCATATTTATTCTCTTTGCAAGTTCGGCAATTCTTTACTAATTTTTTAATCTTTGCTGCCATTTTTGGGAAGTAAAAGTTTTCAAGTAACTGTTTTCGATTTTCCTCTGGGTTACGATGAGCTCTACGATGAATTTTTAAAATCTTTTCCTCTTGTTCGGTTTCATCGGTAACGTCCTCGACTATTGATTGTGTGAATCTAACTTTAAAATTAGTAAAGTAAAGAGGATAAATATTCTGTATTTGGCCCATAATGCTTTCTGTTGTATGTAGGCCATTTATGGTGCTGGGGTTAACGAATTTTTTGAATATGTTAACGATGTCTGTGTCGGTATAGTTGGGTTGGATGAAAATGTGCCTATGATAGGTTGGAAAGGGAATAAGAAATTGGTGGCTAGTTTCGTCTCCGATCTTTAGAATGAGTTGATTACGGAAGACGTTGATGGGAGTTTCAACCGCTGGAATCGAATTATGTGACGAACTGTCACTGCTATGTACTGTCATTGTCATTGAATTTACCTCTGTTGTCTGTGGAAGTCGCGATAAAGCGTCTGCGACTATATTTGTCCTTCCTGGTTTGTACTTCAGTTCGTAATTGTACTCCTCCAGGATGGCTTTCCATCGCTTCATCTTGTGGTTATTGTTCTTGTTACTAAGGCGTAGGTCAATGGTTGATGGTCTGTATAAATTTTTACCTTTTTCGATCCGTACAGGAAGTTCCTAAGCGAGTTGAGAGCCCAAATGATTGCAAGCATCTCTTTCTCGTTAGTGGCGTAATGTTCTTCAGTTGTAGTCAATGTCCGTGATAGAAAAGTGATTGGCTTATTGTCTTGGGATAAGACAGCGCCTATCGCGTAATTTGAAGCGTCAGTCGTGAGTTCGAATTCTTTATTAAAGTCTGGGTAATTTAGAATAACTTCTTGGGAAGATAGTGAGTCTTTAATTTTGTTGAAAGAGTTTATTGCATCTGTGTCGAGTTCAATGGCTTTGTTCTTGGAAAGGTGCCTGGACACTCGTCCGTCTTCCCCTCTTAAAAGGGATGTCAGAGGTTTCGCTATTTTCGCGTAGTCTTTTATGAAGCGGCGATAGTAGCCTGACATGCCTAGAAACGATCGTAGGTCTTTAAGAGTTTTGGGGATTGGTAGTTTAGCAATGGCCTGCACTTTCTTCGGATTCGTCTTAATCCCGTTTTTCCCTATGATAAAACCAAGGAACTCAATTTCTTGTTGGAAAAATTCACATTTGTCCAACTGGATTTTCATGTTGGCACGTTCTAAGGTTTCGAATACAGCTTTGAGATTGTTTGTATGCTCGATTTTGTTCTTGGCAAAGATGACAATATCGTCAATATACACGTAGCAACGTTTCCCTATATGTTCTCTTAAGATGTCATCAAGAGTTCTTTGAAAAATTGCTGGGACATTCTTGAGGCCGAAGGGGAGACGTGTAAATTCGAATTTGCCATTATTTACCGAGAAGGCGGTTTTTTCAATATCAGACTCCTTAAGTGGAATCTGATGAAATCCACTCTTTAAGTCAATTATGGTAAACCAACTATTATCACCGAGATTGGCGAGAACTTCGTTGATTTCCGGGATGGGGTATCTGTCTGGAACAGTGACAGAATTCAACTTCCTGTAGTCAACGACAAGACGATATTTTTTCTCCATGGACGCATCCATTTTCTTTGGGACGATCCAAATAGGTGAGTTGTATGGTCTGATGATACCATCTTCAAGTAATTTGTTGATTTGCTTGTCGACTTCTTCTCTTAATGCTGTAGGATAGGGGTATGTTTTAGAATAAACTGGTTCGGAGTTTGTGGTGCGGATTTCTCCTTTGACTGATGTTGTATAGGTTAATTTTTCATCAGGGTCAGAAAAGAGGTTAGGATAATCTTTGATGATCTTAATTAAGTTGGTTGAATCTTCTTTGTTTAAATGGGAGGTCCTAATGTTAACATTGTTAACGGTTTCAGTAGTGTGTTGTTTAAGGGGAATAATTATGTTTGAATGAATGGTCATGTAATTCTCTTTGGTATGAATGACAGCGTTTAGTTTTTTTAGCGTGTCATTACCAATAATACCATCGAACGAGATAAGACTTGGAAGGATGTAAAATTTTATTTTGTCTATACTGGGGTCGAAAAGTTGAATAAAGCAATGGTGTGTTATTTTTATGTTTCCTCCTACAGAATTTGCGTAAAAATGTTTGTTATTCGGAAGGGGGTGTCTAACACGACGGGGTTGAATATAATCTCTGTTGGATCCTGTGTCTATTAAAAATTTAAATTTGTGTCCGCTCCTCGCAACGTGCTCGAAATACGGAAGCGAAGAGCGTTTTAATCTAAAAAATAAATGTCTTCTAATTGTTCAGGTAGGTCAAGATCGTTATTTTCGTCTGGGTCGGTGTAACTAGTCAATGTTTGTTCATGATTTTGGTCTTCTTGGTTTAGTATGGTTTCGTATTCTTCGAAATCCTCTCTATTCTGGTTGGATTCTTCTATGTGATAGACCCGTTGCATTTTATGCGGCTGATGGACCTGCTGAGAGTGTTGGCGTTTTTGGAGGATTGGAAGATTCCGAGGTCGATTTTGGTAATTTACCTTCTGTGATTTGATTGAATGGTCGATGTCCATTGGTTTTGGAGGCAGTGGTCGTTGATTAGCTGGTAACTGTCGTTGTTGGTAATTTTGCTGAAAATGTGGTTCTCTATAGACTTGAAGTGGTTGAGGATTACGAGGGTTGTGAAGGAGTTGAGGGTAGAATTCTCGTCTGGGCGCAGGGATTGGTATTGGATTGGGTACGTTATTTCTGCGTGCAGGAACCGGCGGTGGTGCACTTTGAAAGGTTTTTTGGATAGTAGTTTGGTTTTTATTGGCATGCTGAGCCCTGAAATCCACATTTTGCAACTTCAAACAAAGATGCAAGGCTTGTGGGAGATCTGCAGGTTCTCGTATGCTCAAAAGTCTTGGTAGGTCGCCTTTTAAGCCTCTAACAAATTTGTCAAGAGCCTTATCGCGATAGCACTGGGTCATATTGTTTAATGAGTCCTGGCTCATGGTCATGGATCCATGTTTGCTAAGAATGAGGGATAAATGGTGGTAGACTATTTGGTAAAACTCGGGTATGGTATTATGTCCTTGGACAAGAGTTGTCATCTGGTACTCGAGGGTACCTAAGTCTCTCTTGTCAGCGTAATGTAAAGTTAGGCACTTGGATATCTTTTCCCAGTTTAATGGGGTGTTGTAAGATTCCAAGGCTATGTCTGCATGGCCTGTTATTTTATTTCGTATAACTGAGAGAATGCCATAATATTTGGGAGTGCCCTTGAGGTGATCGTAGATCTTGAGTATCCGCTCGAAACTTTTTTCCACGAATTGAACTCTTCAGGCTGCCCCGAAAAATCCCGGAGGCTTTTAACGACATCCGGTATTTTGTCCATGTCTGACAGATTCGCATCGTTAATTACATTGATGGTTTGATCAACGTCGTTATTAATATCGGACGCGGGGTTCATTATTGAGTTGAAAATTTGTCGTCCTTGTGTTTGTAAGGTTTCTGTTACAAGTCTTGTAATTAGTTGTATCATGTTATTGTCAAGTTGGTTGGGTACTGAGGCGGAAACTGAGGGAGGTGGATTGGCATCTTCCTGAGGTGCATGCAAACGAGGTGGTCTGATTAAACTATTTGGGTTTGACATTTTTTTTTTTTTTATTTATTGACAACCGAAATTTGAAATTTAATTGTAGCAATGATAATGAGACAACTTAATGGTCTAGTCTATTCAATTAATGTAATATGGATATTATAGCCAATAATTCACTTTTGGTGATTATGACAATAGTTTCCAAGAATGTAAGTGTAATTTTTCTTGTCTTCAGAATTTATATTATTGAGGACACAGTTGTTTTAAGTATTTGTTAAGATAAATTCAAATAGAAGTGAATTTAAATGAGTCTAAGTTTACAATGTTTTTTTTTGTTTTTTTTTTTTTTTCTTTAAAAATAATAAAATTTATATGGCTTACAAAAATATGAACGTTGTAGCTTCTATTTTCACAACGATGTGGGGTTCCGGGAACTGCTGGTTGATGGATAGGGCGGCTGTCCACGATTTCTGGACTCCTTTTTGTCCTTGTTTTACAGGGCTACTAAGGGGCTTCTTTTCCCTTTCATAACACTGTTTCACTGCTTTGATGTGGCTTGATGTCCACTTTTAACTTTCTTTTTATTTTCTATCGCGCTTGGTTATCGTGATTTTCGAAAGTCACATACACTAGTTCTCAGTTCACGCACTTTTTAGATTTTACTCAGTTCACGCACTTTGTAAGATTTTACTCAAACCGACTTGGTTATTGTCAGCCAAAACGGGCACTAACTTGGTTATCGTTAACTTATTTTGTGATATGTGTTTTTAGCAGTATAACGTAAACGCAAAACGCAAACAGTGTAACACAACAGTCCCTGCTGCTCGGGCGCCAGTTAATGAAAATATTATTGATTTATTAAAAAAAAATATTTTTTTAGCCAGATTGCCTGACCTTTATTGTAACCAGTAAACTTAAGACTAAAAACTACCTAATACTCCACATGCATTTATTGTTGATTATTGCTGAGTCGCCGAGAGAGGTGCATTTGATTGGATTGTTTAATCAGGTGTTTTGGTCGTACCTTTTTCCAGGTATTCTGTCTGTTAAGTGGTTTGAGCGTTAATTGGGTCGGGTGAATGAATCGCGAGTGCAATTCGGAAATTTGATCTATTTTCCGTTAACTTATATTTTTGACCCTGTTATTTATTTTACTCGTCGTACACACAAAATACTAGCAATACTAAAATTCATAATTTATAGATATTGTTCATAGAATTCAATTATATTGATAAACTTACTTATTTTGCTGTGCCATTTTCCGATTTTTTCACCTTTTTTATTTACGATCGAATTTGCAACAGTCTCACTATGAACAGCTAAGCACACTACTGAAACCGACTATCCAATATGAAACGCAGATATCCTACGTTGTAGAAAAGTGCGAATATGTACAGCTGTATCCATTGGTTACCGTTAGAGAGGCGCGAAATTGCATGCAAGATGTTGGTTGCCATATGGCAACGCCAGGAGGATTCGGGTTAAGCAGGCCTGCACGCGTTCATTAATGCAACAGAAGAAAGACGTTTAGTAACCCAGTCATACATTCCTTCTCACTCAGGTTTATATTTTTGGAGTTTTTTTTTTTTGTATTTTTCGCTTTGTAATCGGCGTTAGTGGCGCACTTAAACTTGACGCACTTTCGTTATCGCTACCACTTTCCATAATGTATGTATATGTATGTATGTAATGTCTTGAGTATTTACCACAATTTGTATATTCATAGGAATAGTTCGAAGTTTTTTTTTCAATCTTTTGCGAAAATTTGTCCAATTTCCATTTTTCAAATCTGTGACCAGCAGGCTGTCAAAGAACCCGAATATGGTCAAGAGCGAAGCCCATTTATGGCGAATGGCTGTACATATGTATATTCCTGCCATAAGTTCTGTCCCTAATGTTTAAGACGCAAAAAAAAAGTAAAAATATATTTTATTGCTGTGTGTTCGTAAAATGTATAATGGATAAGTGGATACCTAAAATAACGTTTATAAGTCAGTTGAATCTAATATGCGGAACAATAAGTATGGAGTGGGGTAACAAAAAGAAGCGTGTCGCTGTTATTTCTCTACATAAATGCAGTACAACTCTCACAGAGATTTTCGATTTGTTAAAACTACTGCATATATCGAAAAAATTCATATACTCGTATCTTGCTATAAAACGGTGCAATGAGATCTCCTGGATGATCTGGTTGACAGAACGTGAAGTGGCCAACCTCGCCAAATTAGGATAGCAGCAGTGGCCAAAGCAGTTGCCGAAAGAATCCGGAGAAATCCCCTTCGCAAAAAAAAAATTATGATTCGTGAAATGAAATTCCCCCAAGAAAGGTGTCACGTATTATTAAACAAGACTTTAGGCTAGACGCTTACGGACGAAGTACTGGACAACTCTTGACTGAGGTTTTGCGCAAGATAAGAGTGACAAGGTCAAAATTGTTGCTTCACATTCTTTTCACAGATGAGAAAATGGTCACAGTGGAACAGAAATTTAATCGCCAAAATAACAGAAATTACGCCCATAGCTCAAAGGAAGCTGTTGAAAAGATTGGGAAAGTCGAAAGAGGCCATCATCCAGTTTTAGTGATGGTTTAGTGGAGTGTATCGTATAATGTTGTTTCTAACCTGCATTTTTGTGAACAAGGAATGAAAACACATGCCTTTAACTACCAAAGTGATGTTTTGGAGAAGATTGTGAAGCCATTGAGTCGCACCAGATTTGCGGGAAACCACTGGATTTTTCAGCAAGATTCTGCGCCGGCCCACAATGCAAAAACCGCCCAACTTTGACTTAAGGGCAGTTTACTGGAGTTTATCGCCGCTGAAAATTGGCAGCTTGTATCTTAATCCGCTGGACTATCATCCTTGGAAGGCTTGCTGTAAGCTCCAATCAAATATTGAGTCTCTTAAAGCTGCTTTGGTGAAGACAGCAGCTTCATTACCACTGGAAATCATGCGTGCGGAGATAGGTGAGTGGCCGGATCGCTTGAGAAAGTTTAAAGGTGGGCCAAGGTAAGGCTAAGGGTGGACATTTTGGATAAATTCTTACAAATTTATATTGACAATTTAATACTTAGACTTAGTAAATAACGTAAAAAGAAATTTGATAACTGATTTATTATTTGAATAAGACGTGTCTGTAAGGGACAGAACTTATGTAGTTCTGTAGCTAAATTAAAAGTATTTGTTATAAATATGTCAATTGCAGACGGATTTACAAAAAAACTGGTTAAAATAAGGCTAAGATTGGGTGGAAACATAGCAGGTATTGGCAAATAAGTGGACAGTCCTGACAAAACCCAAAAATTAGTTTTTACACATGTTGCTCATTTAAATAACTGAGATTTTTTAGCAAAACATTTTATATTCACACCTACTGCATTGAACCGCACATCTTCATTCCATATGCTCAATATCATTCTTAGATACCCATAGTAAAGGGAAAAACAAACTAGTTTGTTTATAGCGATCATGTTGTTTAAGGAATAACTACCAGATACGTCGCCACGGATACGTACATACGTCTTAGCGTACACACCTTGCAAATGGTTATATTTCAAAATAATGAAATCGTTATCGAAATAATTATCGTTCGATAAACGTTTCACTCGATGAGAAATCAACTCGTACTTCACTGGAGCGTAAGGTTTGTTGGAAACATCTCTGTCGTCTCCTTGGATAACCCGAAGGGGTAAATTCTCCGACGTTCACAAGAACTTGGCCTTTCTACAACTTCAACTTGGTGAATGTTTCGTTCGTAATTGAGTCGGTACACAAGTACATAGTTAAATGCCAAAAAATCAAGTGGAAATCACACATATGTAACTAGTTTTGTTTAAAAATCGAGCTTCCTTATTGAAAGACCTAATACAACAGATAATACAACATCAACATATAATGGATATTACGGATTAGAACTGACCTTGACCTTTAAGGATAAACTCTGCTTCTCTGACGTGCAGTTGTCTGCTTAACATAATTACCAAAAATCCAATTAACTCGTTCCAGTATGCGCCCAACTAAATCACACGTACATAATTCTTCAGAATCAGTTTTTCATCCTTCTCTCGGTAACGGAATGTCTCTCGCTAATAGAAGTAATTAAACTTCACTCTGGCAATTACCAAATTAACAAATCAAAAAAGGGCACATCCCGTTCTCTGACACCAGTCCACTCCATCCCCAGACAACAGTATAAGAACTTCAACTTGCAGTTCCCTAATTGAGTTGTAATTTGTGTAAACATCAGAATTGACTTAACGCTAATAACGAACGAGTTTCTAGCCCTACACCCAACAACCCTCTCCACCTCATTGTCATGAATAAAATTATTCGGAAAAGTAGAGTAGGACGATGATGATGATGACGACGACAGGCGACCCTTCCCACTTCATTGTTTCTACTTACATTGGCACATCGGAGATAGAGAGATATACAAAAGTTAAGAGTAAAACCTGTTCGATCCTGGTTGAGAAGTGCTGTAATGTTGTAATGGGCAACGGGTAGAGGGGAAAAAGTCGAATAAATGAAACGAGGGCGAGCATCCCTCATGTCGTATCCGCATACATCTATTCACTGTTGCTGTGTTCAGTATTTGTTCATCAACGTTAATAGCTCTTTATGTTTTGTGTGTGTACACAAAGATCTATCTTTATGCGAATTACGGATAAACTACCCTTAGTCGGTGCTTTGAAAAGTGCCAAACCTCAAATATCGTAATTTTCCGGACATCAACCCTCCTGATGGTAGTGCGCATCTGTTTCCATGAATCCACTGCGTACCGCACCCATCGCACTACCGCCGTTTGTCCGTATTTATTTGGTCAAATTGAGTCTGCTGAATCTACAGAAACTCATGCCGATAGAACTAAAGCGAACTGAACAGCCTCGTCTGACAGTAGTGCTTGTCCGCACAAGGACTAATATAGGTATCAGCGGGAGGAAACAAGTATTGTTCTAGAGTAAGCACATACATATATTCCATTTGCTGGCTTTTATTGTTGTTTTGGTTGGCTGATCCAGTTCAGGGTGATGGGGTCGAGTAGCAACCCCTTTACTTTAGTACTTTACGCAATTTGAAAATGTTTAGGTTCGTAAATGCTTTCATTCCGTTTCGTTTGCCACATCCTCCTGGGACATGTCCTATGCACATCCAAGATGGACGTTGTTCGGCATATAGGTTCGGCTGCCTGTGCTCGAATTTGGGCGAAAAGTAAGAACTGCTTTGTGGTTACAAAGCAAATTAAATGCTTCATCATAAGTTTGTGAGGGTGGCCCCCTTGTAAATGAACATTTGGTGTTGCAAATCTCGAATGCAATTACTTTGTGCTTCGAAGGTGAGATTGAGTTCCATTGTAACTAAAAATTATTGTGTTGGTAGGTAATGTAAATAGTTTTTGTGTATCTGCTATTATTACAATTCTTTTGTAGTGCTCGCCATGAAATCGGATTTGGGAATTCAGGATTAGGCTTCAGCTTGTCAAGTTCATGTTTAGTTTTGATCTTTTGTTATATTATATGTAAGACGGGAGGTCTCGAGACCATATTGATCACGATTTTTTTTAAACACTCTCTTGTCCCGCTGAAATATTGCTGGATCTGACTATTCAACTATGTAGTATCTCATATGAGTCAATGAAAAGTTATAATGTGACTAGAAGGCCAAAAGTGGCTTTGAAAAATTTATTTCTAAACGAAAGATAATGCTGAATTTTGCGTATCCTCTCCCCACACCGCTCCTACTCCGATCTTATGTGGGAAGAGGTACGCCTAAGTGCAAACTCCACTTAATATCTCAACATGATTTCGACCATCATGAGCAATAGTGAAAACGATATTAACCTAACAAGCTCTGGAGGGCTAAACAAATTCCTTTTCATCCTTCTTCGTTTTCAGCATAATCGGGTAATTAATTAATTTTGGTTGCCGTCATTTGCATCATTAGAATCCACTTGACTTGATTGTCCTTTAAAGTTGAAGAGTATTTCACAAATTTTAATGAAACATCAATTTATGTGCTTTCTAAAGTCAACCCTTTATTCAATTATGACTTTCTCTTTTTGGTCTTTGGCCGGGTCTTCAATAAACAAATGGAATTCTTTTGATAGAATGAATACCGATGACACGGGGTTTGAGTCCTGGCAACAGCCAAGTTATGAAAATTGTATTCTCTCGTCGACAGCATGCTCATAAAAACCCAATGAAGTTTACTTGCTTAGGAAAAGTAGTAGCTTCTCGAAATTCTTCGACGAGAATCGGTCGGTACCAGTGGCCTCTTCACCCTATTATTCTATATTGTTTTCTTATTATTTCGTTTATTTTTTATATTAATAATTTTTATTTTCTTATTCTTATAACTAATTTATTCGTGACAAAGCGCTAGACTTAAGTTTAACTACCTTAACTAATTAAAATGATATTACTGGCCTTCTGCGAGCACCCTAAAGTACATACATATATCGTATGAATGATAAAGCAATATAGGAGCTCACCCAACAAATGCATCATTTTAAATGTTCCGTCATACATCAATTAACAACTAGGAAACTATTAAATATGTACCGATACACACGTATTAAAATATCGGCAAATCATAACGCGGAAACGTTTGGTAAAGTTCGTCTTACTTTTTTGCTTGAGTGAAGCTTTGGTACGATTTTTGGGCTGGGGATGTTATTAGATCATGTATTTTTCGCCCATTTCTGGCACGGGATTGTTTTACCGAACGATATTGACTTTTTTTTATTTCAATTCGTACTATGGACGTAACGGACTTTTCATTCCAATATCATGAACACACATACCACACAGCAGATGAAATAGCTTTGTGAACGTCAAATGGGCGTTGTGGATGCGGCCCATCTAGAATTGACTTCAAACGCAACCCTTACGATCAATGTCAATTCTGAATGGATCTCTTTCGTTTTTTTATTCTTATACTGCTACATTGGGACGAGGAAGATCTGGTCCGTAACTTCATAATAAAATTCACTTAATTTTTACTATTATTATTACAGATAATAAGCCTTACTTCGTGAATCGAGCAAGCGCTTTTTTCATTATCGCCTCCTTATTAAACAAGTTTCTCTTTCCTGGTCTTATACTTTCTAAAAGCCGCGAATATACGATTTCACGTCATTAGACTTGTTCATTTGAGGTTTCGCTTAAGATAAAGTCTACTTCAATGCACTAATAAGTACAGTACAGCCACAATTATGCGAAAAGATAATAAATAATTTCACTAAAAGAATTAATTTTAGTAGACAGAGTAATGGCAGATATTTGGCTGATATTGTAATACACTGCTAACCTCAACTATTTTGCTTTTTATTAAAATAAATATATCACCACTTTTCTTAAAAATATTGCCTTTTTCCGTAGACTTAAAATCATACATCTTGTTGGATAACCCAACCCAAATTAGCAATTTATATAGCCCAACCAAATTAGCAACATAAATTTATTATGTTCATACACAACAAGCTGGATGGAGAAACAAGTTGGAGACTGAAAGGTCCTGAATGAGCAGCTTCCATGCTTTTCTTCCTAGAATCTTGAAAAATTGACTAAATTCAACTGAACGCAACAAAAAAAATTCCCTAAGGAAATAGAGATATTTTCAATCCTGAAATGCCTAATTGGGTTGACATAAACATACTTCCGAACGTTTTCAGAGTAGGGTATGATCCGGTTCGTGCCGCATCTTGACTAATACAAACCTCTTGATACCATACGATATGGATCCAAATAAAACTATAATGTAACCTCTCTCGGCAAATTTGAAATTATCGCTTAAACGGTCTACAACTGCAGCTGGTTCATGAAATCTGCTTTGGTTTTTCAGTTGCGACCTAATAGTTTATTTTAATATAATATTGTCTGTGATTTGGTGGGGGTGACAGGGGAGGTGCTTCTCCCCTTGGATCTTTTTGGCAAGGAAAAGGAAAAGATATCGGCTCTGCGATTTAAGGAATCGGCTTATTGAAAGTTCTCCGAAATAGGGCACGCTGGTATTCTACGCCAAAGCAATGATCCAAATGAAGTCACTGACTACTTAATCCCGACCCTAGACTTCAGGATTCTTTATAAAATAATAATTCCCAACCGACGACAATGGGAGGGGTAGAAAAGTCACTGCACTGAAAATATACACAGATGGATCCGTGACAGGCAATGGTGTGGATGCCGGTGTCCATGCACCGACCCTCCTTTAGACTACCGAACCACTGTAGTGGTTTAGTGTAGCCGACCGGCTGTCTGCGAGATCGATGAATAATAGAGACATCGTCATCTACACAGATAGCCAAGCGGCTATCATAAATAATTAGATCAAAATTGGTCAGGCACTGTCGCAAGTCTCTAAATGAGATATCGAGCAGATGCGCTGTACCGTTGTGCTGGGTACCTGGGTGCTGGGTACCTGGGTGCTGGGTGATTTAGCAGGTAGGTGTGAAGCAGACAAACTAGCCACAATAGACACCACACTGGAGCTCTCGACTGTTAAAGGGGAAATCGACCCACCAATGGAAACGCAAAAATATAAAATCTTGAAAAATGCACTCCAACAGGCAAATGAGGGGTGGCGAGACATTGAAACATGTAACTACGCGAGACAAACCTGGCCCAGGTATCGTCAACTTAAAACCTCAAGCCTGCTAAAAATACGCAGGCAGATTATAAACAGCTTATTCGGAGTCCTAATGGGACATTGCGCTTTAGGAAAACATGCCGCAAGATTACGACTATTGCAGTAGAAGTCATGATGAGGAAGACGATTTCTGGGAGAATAGTTCTTTAATGAACTAACGGATGTATACGAAACGGAGATCTACAAAATATAGAATTTTATTCAGCACTCAAAATGGTTCCAAGAGTAGCGGTGACCATGCTGACTCAAGTGGTAGTACAATGGACCGATCTTGGTCTAAGTGATCCCCACCCTTTTTACGAAGGAAGCTACCTAACCTAACCTAACTATGCCTCAACCACCGTATTTACTGGACCTAACCTCCGGCGAGTTTTTGCTCTGCTCAAAACTTGAAATAACCCATGATAGGACGGAAATTTAACACGATTGAGGAGATAACATTCACATCGCTGGAAGAACTCAGGGTAATACCAAAAAGATCATATCAGAGTTGCTTTCAGGGTTGGAAAAAATGCTTGCGCAAGTGTATTCTATTGAGGGAGAGTACTTTGACGGAGACAAAATGGATATTGATGAATAAATAAATATTTTTCGAGAAAAAAGAAAAATCACCTTACATTTTGAATATGCTTGGAGTTTGATGGTACTTGATGGGTCGTACTTCGAAGGGGATAAAAAAACATTTCCATTAAAAAAAAAAACAAAAAGAATCGTGCTTTAGTTTGCAATTTGAGGTACTTTTTACACAGTGCATAAAAGGAAATGTAAAGGGAAATTATATAGTTAAAAGTTTTCTTATTCTGATTGTGGGTATAATGCAATTTTCAATTTTAATCGAAAATGTATTTAATGTTATTTGGCGATTTCATATAAAAAATCTTTTAAAAGGAACGCTCGAAATTTGCTCATTAATATATAACGGCCCCATTTTTTAATAAGATCTGTCAAATTAATGGCAAATTAATTATTATCATTCAACAAACGTTTCGCGTGTTACATGAACGAGATCGGCCTAGCCGACTATTCACTATTTGCTGGCCGAATTCGAGTCAACCGATTCGACACGTAGTCAACCAACACCCGTGTAAGAATATACAGGAAAAACCAAAGGTAGTCAATTTGAATCTCCTGAATTTCAAGTCCAGACCTGGGTCTGTACTCGTATAAATTCAGAGTAACCAAATAAGTCAAGGTAAACAATGTATACCATAAAATGTTCTTTCAGATCTCACGCACAACTTCTCTTATTTACATATGAAAACCGAGCAAATTTAATGAAAGACATTTTACTTTGGTAACAATTTAACAAATATTTTTCTACATATTCCAACTTTGTACTGCAGAAGTTAGGAAATTGCAAGATTAACGTATTTTTTTCTGCCACTGGCACTAAGTCTCCTGGGTTTTGAAGTACTATATTGCATTCAATGGGGTCTATGACGACCGAGCAGTCTTAATGTCTGTCTTCCGGCCACTTCGCTACCTTTGACAAAGTTATGGTCAAAATACTATATACTTAACCATGTCTCTGTTTACTGTTTTTTGAATAAAAGATAACCGTTGACTTGACTATTTTTCGTTTTTATTTTTTAGTGCATGCAAAAAGGTTTATGAATGTCCTTAAGTGAAGTTTATCAAGACAAAGCAAGGGCTGAAGGTATAGAAGGAAAAAGGGCGTACAGCTACCGGTCCACATTGGTTTTGAATATTAATGGATTGTGGGGGAAATAATAGGCTAGGAAGAACAATCTATATTCCTGTAGGTCAGCTAAAAAAGTTTTTCTATATTTAGCTGCACGTCGAAAAAGAAGCTTGAGGGTACATAGGGGTATTTGGCCCACTTTTTATGTACTATAGCAAGTTTCTTTTTAAAAATAGAATTATGGCTCTATTAGTCAATGATATTGCTAAAAAACGCAACCCTAAACCTACCCAGTTCATCAACAGTCCTGATTATCACAGTCGAGCACTACAATTTGCTAAAGAGGGCTCAGATGGACGTGGTAAAGTTTGGAGAAAAGCAAATGAGGATCAAGATTCTAAAAATCTGGCTCGTGCTGTCAAACACGGATAGGGATACAGGGCGGTTTCTAGAGTGGGCAATTTCGCCAAAAAAAAAACAAGGCCTGGACGAATTACTTATTTTCCAACAAGTTTACAAAACAAGGCTAAACAAGAAACACAAAATTCGGCACCGTTCTTACAAAATAATTAGAAGAGGCCGAATCAAGGCTGAGGAGTTGCGGTCCTTAAAAAAAAAATAAAAACATAAAATCATACACAGCGGTGAAGTGCGGATGCTAGAAATCTGCATTGTGTCCATTTCTCTCCGTACTGGACAAAGAATATATATTTTAGCATTTTAGCATGCTTCTGTAGCACCTCAACCCAGTATTTTAACCGCAGAGCTCGAGACACTTTTTCGATCACTGCGTTTAGACTCGGTAGAAAACTTCTACATTCTGGCCGGTGATTTAAATGCCAAACATAGTGATTGGGGAAACAACATACCCAACACTAGGGGAAACCTACTAAGTCATTGGTGGATTCTACGCAACATTGAATATAGAGTCACGTTGCAACGGATAGTCCGTCGTATCCTAGGAGTGGCACCTGGAGGAGATCTGGCGAGAGCGCTCACTTCGAGTGCTTCCTTATTACCGCCCAATAGAAACCTGTCAAACTACGAGATTGATAAGATATAATTAGGCAGACGATGGACAATACAATACCACGACATCACGATACCAAGGACGTATACCGAAACGCGAGAATCGACGCTTTGCACAGACAAACAAGTAGACTGCTGAACATACTCAAGCTCTTGTGCAGGCGATTTACTGACGGACAAAACTCGAAGGTTATGACACAGAAGCCACTAAGTTCGCATTGGAAGAACAGAATTGAAACTCTAAAATCCAACAGATTTATGCAAATAAATAAAATATTTTGGAGAAACAATCAGAATGAAATCAGGATCTGAAGATTTCAAGATTGTCAGACAATAAACTCTTACTACGAACAGTCAGCATCGATCCGGTGGGCGCCGACTTAGATGACGACCGAATAATTCATTTTATCCGGTACATTGGAAAAAAGCTGTGGTGCAATCAATCCCAAAGAGGGGTAAAGACATCTCTACGCCGGCAAATCTCCGGGTGGTGAGTCTCATAAGGTCTTCGAGAAGATGGTCGATAGAGGTCTGTCTAAATGTATTAAGGACAATAATATCATTCCGGATAACCAATTGAGTTTCAGAGCAGGGCATGACACTATTCATGTCGCGTCGACACTCGTATCGGATATCCAATGGAACAAATGCAAGAACCAATGTACGGGTGCCTGCCTCATTGAGTTGGAAAAAGCTTTCGACACCGTATGGTCAGAAGGACTTTACTTCAAGCTGAGTTGACTGGGCATAAGTAAATCATTGGTATATATGATTTTTGACATGTTGTCAAAATTGCCAACGTGACTTCTACCCAAATATTTTAAATCAAAAATGTACTGCAACATGGTAAACTCGTCGATCCTTTTCAGAATTCTGGTTTCTCTTCATCATTCTATAGCGTACGCAGACGACTTAATCGCGTACAGGTCATTTAGGCAGATTCTCAATTTTTAGACCGGCGTCCACTGGTGAAACAAATGGTAGTCAGATACCTAGGTAGACCTGGCTAGACTAGTATCTATATTTTGGCAAACATTTAGATGCTGCTCTGGCGAGGGCCCGAGGCGTCCCGTGTGGTTCAATGTGAGAGCCTGAAAATGATTCAAGTGTTTGAGAGACAATCCCTCAGGATTCAGGGTTACAATAGGACACCCGACAGGATTGATAGGATTTTTTGATTAAGCTAATAACTTCGATCAATAACCCGATCTCCCGATCTCCGGTATCTCGATAGCTATATTATCTGCCCCCACATCTTGTGTCTTGGCGTAATATTATTGTCTTTCCTGTTGAATGCGAGTTGAAGAGCAAAAAGTAAAGAGAAAATACTCCAATCAACATTTTACAATCGCCTTGATTTACCTTTTTTATTTTGCCCTTTTTATGGTGTTTCTTTTTTCCTGGGTGCGAGCATGGTCAGATTGTCTAATATGAATACAAAAGAAAACAAAACAAAAACTAACGATTCAGACTAATTAACATTTGTACTCAGCGACCCCACCTTAGACTATCAATGCAATTCAATTAGAAAATTACAAATGGCATGCACCCATGCCCATCCGGTGAACGGTTATTTATTTATTGCTTCGGCAACAGAAACTATCATGACTTATGCATTCCCGACTGCAAAGTTATTCCAACGTCGCACGGAATCCTTGTTGCATATCCCCGATTGAATCGATCTTCCCCCATTCGTCTGTCGCAACATATGCCACAAAATAATCGACCACTAAAGGAACATTACAAGTTGGTAACGTATGTATGCACTCTGACCGCCCCCGCGATTGCAATCAAATGATGTACATCATTAGGTCCTTTCACCTCGATTATCCGGCACCAACAAAAGCCAGTACACGCTACCAACAAAGCACCGCAGCAATAACAAACCCCCGGGGAGTTTGTCTTCAATCAAATGCATTCTTAATCCTCGCATGTGTACTCAATTTTCACCCTCAACTGGCGAACGCGATTATCACCCTTAAATGGTACTTCAGCGAACTGCCTGATGCTTTTGCTTCTATAGATACGTATAAGTTATTGTGTGCACATGTATGGGTTTTCACATTGTGTTTTGATATCGAAAAGATTTGCTCTATTAAATTCATTTGAGCTATTAAAACGACACCCCATTTGCTGAGTATGGTTGATGGCAAAGCATCAACGGATGACTTTTACGAACGAAAGTGGATTCTGCCACTCTACTATTCAACCATTCTTCCATTCTGTCACTATTGCCATGTGAGGAATTATTTTGTGTTCACTCGGATTTAATATCGTTCAGTTAGTAGCTTGGCTTTGCAAAGGCAAAGGATAGTAAATGTGACAAAGATAAAGTCGATAACAATCAGAGATCGGAAAATAAAATAGAACGTCAATGTGAGGGGAAGGACCGAAGGCTAAAGTATGTACATACGAGTATGTAGTGTGGAAAAACCGAAACATTAGACGTGGGTCGAAGGAAAATGGGAATAATAGAGTAAGATGAAGAAGAACGAGGATATGTTGGGCCGGGTAATTGGTCTGTAATCTTTTTGACAGATTGAATTACCCTTTTATCCAGATTCTATTTTGACTGTTCCTATTGGTATTGGTTGAGGTTGATTATGTTGTTAGTTTTTCTTCCCGCTCGATCGCTGGACTGAAAACATACGGAGAGGGGTGGGTTCCAAGTTTATCTATTCATCTGGAAGAGGGTGGCAAGTGGTCGCGTGTTTATGGTTTATAATTGTTTTTTTAAGTAATTACTTCGATACAGTAAGTTGCATCGGAAAGTGATAGGCCAAAAGGTTTGATATCGCCCCAGGTAATATCCATGACATTCGGCGTATAGGATTTTCGTATCGGATCCACTCTTCGGCGCTAGTAACTATTCGATGCAAAAATTCCTTCCTTTTCTGCCTTTAAAGCAACAGCTCACAGATAAAAAAAAAAGGTTTTCGTCTTTCCTTGGTTTCAGTTCGTATGAGACTGCTTCCTTATGCATCACTTTTTTTATTATGAAGTAATGAAGTAGATGTAGTAGTTACAACGGTAGACAGAATGCAAACTTTCTAAGCTCCCAACTGTATGGTAACTGCAACAGCAGCTATCTGTCTGGCAAAAGTTATCGACATCGCAACAGCAATCGCAAGTACAACAACTGCCCTAGCAGCCATAATCCAATACAGCAGTATTGGTATCAGTAGCGACGACAACAGAAATAAAAGCATCAATTGTTACACTAGGTACAAATCGTAAAGATTTGCAATAAACTTTAGCAAAAATACTGGCAACATACGCTGCGAGCACGATACCAACGTCCATAGATCGGTAGGTTGTACTTTGATACCAAAGACCAATTCCTGCAATACCATTGAATATTGTTTTTTGCGAACGCCCAAACCTGTTTATAAATAAATTGATCAGACCTAATCAGTCTAGTTTCAAGCCAGTGAAGTCCACTATCGCCCAAATATTCTCAAAAAGATGGATTCCGGAAAAACAAAAACCTATAAGCATACGACAGCATGTTTCGAGGCAAGTTATACAGCGTAATTGCAAACTTTATGATCCTTGCCAGCTTATGCAGGTTGACATTGGAAAACTCTTGATGATCCATAATAGTTGGGAAGCTTGAGGCAGGGCGACACGCTATTGTGCGATTTTGCATCTGGCCGACAAAAAAAAAACTTACACCATCTACACGTTAGCCGCAACTTACGTATTGACAATATAATTTTAAGGTGATTAAGAATTCGTTCTATCTTAGCTCAATGGTAGTATGAAACCATCACCACCAGCTCAGATACCAAACCGAGACTCGCCAACCACTGCTTTGAGCTTAGGAGGCAATTAAGTAGTAGAGCTCTGTCTTGTATAAGTCTCTAATCATCCCGATCCTGCTACATTGCGCAGAAACCTGCAGCTTTTCAAACGTGGTTAAAGAAGCCCTTGATCGTTTCGAAAAGAAAATGTTTTCAATAACGCTATGTTGAACTTGGCTAAAACGTAGGGATTGAATACATGGGCTTCAGAATGAGTCTACCAAGGAATGACTTTTGCACAAGGTTAAAGTAAGTCGTAAATATCAGAAAATTGATGCCAATTACATTGACAAGCTTAATTATTCGAAGTCTTTGAAAGATGTTAATTGGGTAGACCCGGATGAACGATCTTGTCCTTCTGGTGACACAAACATGATACTTTCAATCGTACATAGAATCCAAATATGATATTTTGAAATGTCAAAATTGCTGATATCAACTGATCAACCAAGGCGGTAGCACAAAAATCTACCAGTGCTCTTATAGGTCTTGATATTGTTCGCGATCAAAGATTCTATTTGAAAGAAAACTAAGAAAAGATAGTAAGTCGAGAAGACAGGAGATGTCTTGTGCCTAGGCACGTTGAATAAATTCTCGCTGTCTTTTGGTGAAAATTCTTTTTTTATTTCAAGTATGCTAAATCATAAAAAAACATGTCATATGTCAATGTTGTCAATACTTTTTGACCATCTTTCTGTAAACATGCGAATTCCACGATTCAAAAACTGCCCATATTTCGAAGTGATCCATGAAGAGATTGAACTTTCGAGTTCTTCGAAAGATTGGAAGTGGTGCACAGCCAGGCCAAGCGTCATCGATCGGAACAGGAGGTATTTGGAGAGGGCGATGTTTGGAGAATACCGCGGATGGGGTAAGGACATCCTATTTCAAGGTTTCTGGATATATTTGGAAGTCTTGAGCAACATGTGCCCGATCATTGTCATATAGCAAAATCATCTTATCGAGTTTAAGGTCAGTGTTCATAATAAACTTTACCCTGCTGATCCCATCAAATGCAGAGCAGAACCTTGCAACCATTTATAGTTGCATTTGCTAATGATGTTGATGCATGACCAGGCTTAACCCACGATCTTTTACGTTTACGGTTTACGTAAAGTATCCAGTTTTCTTCGCCAGTCACGATACAAACCAAAACATATTTTCTTGAAACAAAGTTCACAAGTGAAAAAACGCCATTAAATGTCGCTCGGCTTCATCCGTACGGCACCCTATGTCCTTGCTTCGTAATTATTCCTAATGCTCTCAATCTTTTCTAAACCGTTGTGTCTTCTACTTGTAATTATTCTGCAAGTTCATCTAACATCTGACATATAATGCCTCCAATTCGTTGTCTTTATTTTTTTCGGAGCGCCAGAGCGTTCTTTTTGCCGCAAAGCATGGTCACCTTAATTCTCAACGAGAATCCTATGTGCTTGAGCTGAAGTTTTTTTCTGTGAAATTCTGCTATAAAATTTCCCGTAAATACTCTTTTCTTGGCACCATGTTTACAATAATGAAAAAAAGCAGCTTATACTTCGGGGAACTAACATGCACTGAAGTTCAAGCTTGCCTACGGTATTTTTTATAGACCATCTTAAATTACCCACACGTATTTTTATTAACGTCGTCCGTTGGGAAATGCATGGTTCTGAACCTAGGAGCAGCAAATTAGCTCATTACATAATGAACCATGTTTAATTTTTTTTTTAACACAAGAGAATATACATACATATGATGCTTGTTAGTCTTAAGTTAATCTTGTAAGGGGTACTGCTACCCAAACAAGCAGTAATTTAAAATAAAATTTTTTTTAACAAAATTAAATAAATAATTTAGGAATGTACATACACCCCCCGACCCTTAAATATCACTTAAAATATCTACCTAAATCATAAAGCTGGGGTAATATTTCTTCGAACCCATTGTTAATACTTTTATTTTCACTATCTCTCTTACCTGATGACAAGCTTGTAAAAAAAAGGACGTAAAAAAGAAAATCGCCATTTTCGCTTTGTTTTCAACATTCAAAGCGCAAGGTCCTTTAAAGTGAGTAAAACTGTATTCTGTTGTATTTCTACTTATTATTTATTAAAATTGTTTCTGTCTTAGTTGCAATTTAGAAAAGATGAGTGATAAAACGCTAACAAATTGCCAAATTCTCTGCATTCCAGCAAGAAAATTATTCCAAACGAGAGTTTGTTAAAAAGATTGGTCGAGATCCATCGACAGTCAACAATTTTTTATGATATACATATACAGAAAATTATGGCAAAAACCGAAGGGGACGCACAGCAAGAGCGATAACAGAACAGAGATCGCTCGCAAAATAAAGGAGAAAGTGGGAAATTCAACCAGTATCGGGACAATTCAAAGAGTGATTAATCTTGACGACATCTCCAACAGCAAAAACTAAAGAAAAAAAAACACATTTACTTCAACGCCATAAAGATCATAGATTGGAATTTTGCCGGGCTCACATAAGCTGGAAAAAAGAAAGGGAAACCGTAATTTTTTTCCGACGAGAATAAAATGTATTTTGATGGCCCTGACGGCTTTCAGTACCTACTATTTTCACGATTTGAGAAAATCGAAGATGTTCCTGTCACGTCATAACATGGCTGTTGGTTCCGTCATCGCATGGGCTGCAATTTCATTTCATGATCCAATAGATCTGGTTATCTTAGATGGCCGGCAGAACTCAAAGAATTACATCTAGCTTCCTAAAACGCAAACAGTCAATTTCCATAAAATCTTTAATGGTCAACGTTGAATTTTCGAGCAGGATAAGGCAGCCATTCACACAGCAGCATACATGTAAAACAGTGGTTTACAAACAACAATGTGAAAGTTTTGGATTGGCCGCCTCTTCTCCTGATCTAAACTTTATTAAAAATGTTTGGGGACGGAAAGTATACGCAGAAGGAAGACAATTTGGAAATAGGAAAGGCCATTGAAGACACTTTTGAGAAAATTCCTATAATTTATTTAAAAAATGTATGTCGATTGGTGGATAGTAGACTTCTTGCTTGCAAAGCTGAGGCAGGGAAGACTTATACAAAGACTTTCCGATCTATCCGTCTGTACGCATATACCTAGAGCAAAGTGAAGGTGAATTACAAACATGTATTATAATATAATATAATACTAGATATTATTATATATCCTATCAAATACATGGACCGTAATTACGAATAAACCCAATTCCGCCTATTTTTAGGATATGATACATTATAATTCATAATCACTTCGCGCAAGTTTGTGGATATGCGTACGGACAGAAGGACAAAAATGTCTTTGCATAAGTTTGCAATTCAACGTAGAAAACCTAGAATTGTAGCTTGACTCCTGGCGCGCTGATCCCACCTTGTTTGAAGTTATACGCAATAAGGGAGAACCTACAAAATATTAGCAATAAAAAAAAAATCTTAAGAACATTCCTTATTTCTTCTATTGTATTTTTAAGGATGAGGGTAATCAATTGTCGCGTTTAAAATAGACAAAAAATCTCTCTTAATTTTTACACGCTTGTCATTAGGTACCAGAGAGGTAGTGAAAATAAAAGTTTTGACAGTGGGTTTAAATTTTGTGTGAAAAATACAATTCAGCTCCAATGTACTTAAAATGTTTACTCCCAGCAAAAAAAGGTGTTTACAAGTGGTAAGAACTCTTCAAAGAAAGCAGAGAAGATGTCAGTAGCGATGTCTGCCTACGATGTCTCAGAACCTCACTAATGGATAAAAACTTTGAGGCAGTGAAGAAAATATGAAGTAAATATGGAAAATCGTCGAATACGTAACTTTCAGAAAAGTTGCTGAAGTTTAATTATATTTTTCGATAAAAATAAAAAGCCACATCATTTTTTAAGCAATCCTCATCGTAGTAAAGTGGGGATAACCTCAGATTTTTTACATGTTGTATCGTCCCTCGTGGCAGAATTCTAAATTACCAACAGCTCGAGATTGTAATTTATTCATGATGCGAAAGTGAAAACGAACTTGATTTTTTTTCTAATAATTGTGATGATCCTACATTGGTTTCCTAGAAAGATAGCTTATCAAGCTTTAATCGTCCACAAGAAACTTAATTGCGACCTTATCTCACATTTCTTCGAAGCAAACAAAAATGAATGCTATAGGGAAAAAAGGAACGTTGAGCACAACTAAGAGCAGTGAAATTGTCTAAGAGCGATAAATTCCTGCTATCAGAATATAAATATTAATTCTTTTTTTCATATTTCTAGACTGAAGAAAAAGATGATATTAGATCGCGATTAAACACACACGTACAGCGGACAAAAAGATTCGAATAAGCCAATAAATACTGAAAGTTGTTGTATGTACATACGTCTAACATACGCAGTTTGAGCGTTAGAAACTATTGGTCCAATAAATTTATTGGCATTGTGGCAATAAAGAAATTTAAGTCAAGAAATGGTAGGCGTAATGAGAACCGCTAATTACCGCAATAAACGCTTTTCAAAAGTGACCTTAGAAATGATGGGCTGAAGGTGAAACATGAGACCTCACGAATGGGGTTTCAAGTTGTTTATATGACGCGGCGTCAGTAGTTTTGGCTACAACTTCGAAATTTACAGTGGTCAAGAAAACATTTATGCGAAGACAAGCTACGATTGCGCGCTGCCTCAATCAAACTACATATGTGATAAATCATTTTGTTTTTTTTTGTTTTCAAAACGACGACAGTTCTTTTTCTAGTGACAACAATGAATTTAAGGTTTAGAGAAGTGCTTGGAAGGTCTAGTCTGTTCAGTGACGCTGTTCTGGACTGTTCTGGACAGAAAAGTACAACTTTTGCTGTTCAGTGACAAAAATTTCTGTCCGAAAGTGTTCTGGTTACTGTTCAGTGACGCTATTTCAGACACTTCAGAACACGATTTTCTGCACCTATTCTGAAGTCAGAACAGATTCGTGAAAAGTGTCAAAAGCAGCTGTCAGCTAAAATTCACGCTAAAACATACATATCATCACTGAAAAATTTTGTTGACGAGTCACTAATCACAGTAATTTCACTATTAGTGCCCACCACAACTCTTCCAAAGCATTTTTATGTGAATTCACTTTTGTTTATTATTTAATTCTAACACATGTTTATTACAATATGACATATAAGATGTTTTTCGCTTTTTGACAACTAACATACGGCTGTACTTTTCTGTTCTAACTTGATCTGACAGTTTTCACGAATCTGTGCTGTGCTGTCCTGTTCTGATCTGATCTTTTCGTCACTGAACAGACTATAAGATTCTTTCACTTGCGTCAAATTTTGCAGGTAAAAATTCTGCATCCATTGTCCAACTCTATGATATAGTGACTAAAGTCAACGTGAGCGACTGAGCGGGGTATGTTAGTAATATTAAAATACGCCTTTTCGACCATCTTCTGGACATGATTAAGAAGCAAGCTGGTCGGTGTGACAATTTGAGTGCCGCAGACTTTAGCGTAGTCGTAGCTGAAGCTCTTTGTAAGGTAGGCATAAAACAAACGCCGAGTTCTGATGTTGAAAAAGGCCTACAGATAAAAAAAGAAAAAGTCCCTGCGCAACAATTGCAGTTGTTTCACACAAACCTTTTGTGAAAAATGTGGGGTAGGCTTTTAGACATTTGTGAAAATATGTCCATTATAAATAGCCATGATGTATAAAAGTAGAGGCTTAAGTTCAATATCACATAATTACAACATATCCCTTTTGTTAATAAATAAAAAACTAAAACTAAATTATTTTTTTTTTATTATGCTTTCTCGTTGTTTTCATGAATTTTATCAATTTTTAAAATTTTAACGAATATGAATATGAATTTTTATTATTTTTTATTATTAGTTGGTGGCTTGGATATGCCAGTCACACTCAAGAACTCAGTCTATTGTCTCATATTCTCATAAAAATGTTGGCTTACTAATGACATATGGTATCACAAGTCTTGCTTAAGCTCTTTCAAAATATGTAATTACCATCTGTAAGGTATCGTAAGATATAATCCCAAAATATTCGATGACTCGTTTAAAACCTGTAGGAAGTTTTGTAAAACACTGACTTTTGGTACCAAATAGAAAGAAGTTATCGACTAAAGACGCTTGGATGGCATAAACAGTGGCCCATGTGACGACCGACCTGCTTGCGTATAACAACTCAACTAACTTTCATGGATGAGAAAAGACATCGTGGCAAACCAACAGGAGTCAATAGGAAATGCAATAAGACGAAGGGTGAATTCCAATATCGATGGTGATCAAAAACGTAGGGACACTCGTAAAAAGACGTGATTTCCCATAATACCCTCTCTCACTTTAGATGCAATCACTTCAAATTACAATGTCATCCACCATCCCGACAATTGGATAAGTGCACAAAATACTTCATTCAATTGGATTCCGTTTAATAGGATTTCATTGCACTCCCATTGAATTCTGACGCTTCCTTCTCAAGGGACCAGCCCCTAAAATCAGTTGGAATATACGCATTTTATTCCGGTGTCTCCTGGTCTTAATTTCAAAATATTACAATTAAGGGTGCCTTCGGTTGTCATCAATTTTACTTTATTTGCTCCTTTCGTTTTTTTACATCTCCTGTCAGGCTGATGATGATGTGATGCAAGACAATACCATATACGAGTATGTGTAATGTGAGATGATAGTTTACTTTTATAATGTTCGGAGGGCTTCTTTATACGGTATGGAACATGTTGTGCAACTGAGGTCATCTGATAGAAGAACCAAAAGTAAAAATTATTGAACAACCACACCAAACCCACAGAATTATTTTTTTTCGACTACTTTTTTAACGATTCTGAGATCGTATCCTTGGTCAAGGATACGGACGAATGACCGAGCACTGTTGTACAATGTTCAGGGCGTTCAATGTACGTTCTGATGGTGGGGTGGTCGCTTCGCTTTTTATAGCACACTTAAACAATGCTAAATGGACCCATTATGGTCGAGTTAAATTACGCTTAAACAAAGTTATGATACTGTTGGCTGTTTGGGCTGGTTGTCGGTGGCTGGGTGCTATTAGTGGAAGTTGTTCTGAATGCGCTGCTATATAGCCCTAGTGAAGAGTTTCATTGTTTTTTGGTATTTGTGTTTTTTTTAGTGTCGTTGGTTTCTGGTTTTGCGAACGCATGTCATGTCATATGGTATGGTTCGGGGGTTGTTGGGTTTTGGTTTGTTTTTTTGCAGCGGTCTTTTGTGTTTTTTATGTTTATAGTGTGGTTTTAGGTGTTTGCTGAATGGACTCAATTGTTCTGGAGGATAGCTGATGGTGAAATAGTTTTGCGGAGCTGTTAATCATGGCTGACAAGTCCATTTAGTGCAATTTCACTGATTTGAGTGCCTATTGTGGTCATTGGCTTTTATGTATGTATGTGCTATATACGATTATCCCTGCACATATTCTCGTTATCTTTCATTTGGTTTGAATTGAATGATTGCTTGTTTAGCAGTAGTGTCCAATGTGTTGGGAGGAGAGTTATTTAGATGATTAATGGCAGTGGATAACGAAAGCAAATGCAAGCAATTCTTTAAAAGGATTCTCATGTTATGGATGACGTTAATACTGATTCTATATTGACTACCGACACATTGATTTTTTATATGATATCTTATAGCCTGCAGTGTAGTTCCCGATAGTAAATGGATGAATTTCGGTGATTTAAAGTTTCAGCTATTATACAAGCTTCCGTACAATCTCAAAATTTGACACCAAGCACAACCTAATTTTCTTCTTTTACAACTTTGAATATTATTCTTTGAAATAATATTTGTATGCGTTTTAAACTAAGCCCAGTCTAAACACATAAAAATATTAACGACGGAGTAGACGGGTAGAAGTAATATGGTCAACAATAAAGAATGCCATAAAGGAGGCAGCAACAAGGCTTTTGCAAGGCCCCCAAAGGAAAACCTTGGTTCGATCAACAATGTAAGGAAAACGTTAAAGCCCGTAATGTTCAAGACTTCAAGCCCTGGAAAGTAGGGAAGAGACCACGCATATACATAAGATATCAAAATCTACGAAAGGAAGTTAGCCATATCTTTTAAGATATTAAAGATAATGGCAAAGGAAAAAATGTGCGGGGCTCTGTTCGGAAAACGAAATAGTTGCAGCCCAATTGTATTGATGTTTGGATGAATAAACGGTATTATCCACATAGCAGAAGTTCAGGTAGAACTGTCAACCATCGCGAAAGTAAAGAAGTAATCGACCGACTAAAGATAACAAAGGCGCAGGAGTCGCTCTAATATCAACGGACTAATAATATATGCAGGAAAGGTACTGACAGAGAAGTTACATGGGCTCATATATGGAACAATAAAAACATCCCCGAAGAATAGAAGAACTCAGTTATCATTCCCGTACTTAAAGGGTGACCGAACACAATGCAAAAATTACCGAGGAATATCGCTACTATCAAGTTGTTACAAGGTGCCGTCGTATATACTCATAAGAAGACCGACATCATCAAGTTGGTGAAACTGATACAAGTTTGCCTAAAAGGAAACATTTGATATATGTATGTACGTGAAGGATTAAAACAAGGAGACGCGTCGTCACCACTTCTTTTTAATTTGGTGCTGGGAGGAAACAGTAAAGAGAAATGTGCTAAGCCTAATAATGGCAGGAAAGAAAGTAGGCTTAAAAGTAAATGAAGAGAAAACCAAATATAGTCACTCATCGAATTGGATCGAACCAAACCTCGCAGCTGATGATCGCTTTGAGAAAGTAAACGAGTTCAAATACCTGGGTACCATATTGACTGTCAAAAACGACATAAAGATCGAAATAAATAAAAGGCATATGGACAACGTGTTATTCTTTGCAGTGAAAGAATGATGTAAAACAACTCTTTTGTCTAGCAATTCATAGAATCCCTTTTTATTCCGATGTGATACTTAGTCTCTGACTAAGAAGGAGGAAAACAGATTCCAGGTTTTGAAAACGGAATCTTAAGCAGAATATTTTATTGAAAACAGCACGAAGAAACAGGCAAAAAGAGAAACTACACAATCAAGAACTCGAGGAACGCTATTCAGCCCCAAGCATTGTCCGAGCAACTAAATCGTGAAGACTAACATGTGCAGGACACATAGAACGAATTAACAGGGGACTAAGTTAGTACACATGTAGCCTAATATATGTATGTAGACATTGTCAGCCACTTTAGATATTTGGTTTGTTTTTCACAAATATAAAGCTTACACGTGGCTTGGTGTGTTTGCCACTTTTATTGAAAAAAAAAATTGATCAAAGAATCTGTATTAAAACTCATGAGAATAATAAAATTATGCGTTGGAGCACTTAATTTTATTTTCCTCTAAAAATGCTAACTCTGGCGTTTGGTGAGTCTGCTCTGAGCAAAAGTGTTTGCAAGTGGTACAAGCTCTCAAGTGGTTGATACCCACTTTGCACACTACAGCACGTTAACAACGGATGAAGACGCTGAAGCAGTGAATAGAATTGTTATCATGAATCAATATGTTGAAGACATGACATATGGGTTGGCTCATGCCATTAAATTCCAGAAGCCTGTCTCAGCGAGGTGAGTTCAGAAATTGCTTAGTTTTGCTTAGTTTTGGATCTGCTTGTGCTTAATTTTCTGCCCAAAATCATGCCTCAGCCACCGTATTCACCGAACTTGGCGCCCTGAAACTTTTTTTCTTTCCAATACTTAAAACACAAAAGAAAGGACGGAGATTTGCAACGATTGAAAAGATAAAGACCACATCGCTAATATAGCTCAAGGCTATAGCAAAAGAATATTATACATCAGAAGTGCTTCGAGTATAGGAAAAAATATATTAAATATTGAGACTACAATGGACCAGTATGTGCATCTGAGTGCTCCAAAAGATAGTAAAAAGTAAAAAGTATATTACATCCAGTTGGGATTATAGGGTGTACAAATTCGGTCCGTTTTTTAACTTAGTCATGTCCTTGTTTTTATTCTGGCCTTTTTTCTCGTAATGTACTCTCAAACTAATCAGTTGTAGCGTAAACCCATCGCCCGTAATTAATTCGCCAGGTTGTAGCAGCTTACAGCTCACAACACCTTTTTGATCCCACCAGATGATCTTCGAACTTAAATTCTGTTTTGGCGTGATGTTGAGGTTGATGATGATGATGACGATTCACCATGCTTAGCGTAGCATTTTTTCTTCTTGGAACTATCGTGAAATAACCATTTCTCATCTACAGTCATGATCCGATGTACTCATAAAAAAAACCCTTTCATTTACTTTTGAATCAGTGCTCCCAGGAAAAATCGCCTTTCAACATCTCTCGATCTGCCTTGCTTCTGGATTCCATGGATTTTTATCGCACGGAAATTAATTGTTGAGTTACTGCCAATAAATCTGCAAGCTCCATATGCGTTAGACTCAGATTTTCATCCTCATTTTTTTTGACTTCGAATGGTTTTGGTTGTTAGATGTCTAGCCTCTCTGAAATCACAGAGATCATATCCCAATACCGAACTTCTAATAAAATAAAATGGCTCTATTAGTCTATTTACAAGCGGCTTCCTGCGCTTCCATTAAATGCCAGATGATACTTATTTTAAAATACTTATTTCTTATCACTCAGTCACGAAGTTCTTATGTAAAACAGACAAATGATATAGATATGTACATACGTTATAAGCTGTCTTCCTGGGGGATTCTATTCTATAATCATTTGTTGTGAATTGATCATTCCGCCTGACATTCGTCGTTACGACAGAGTCTGCAGATTTTTCGTTAACAATTGTCGTTATATTTCTATTGTAGCTTGAATGGAAAAAAAATTAAAAATTGATACAAGTCGTTGTTCAGTGTCGAAATATGGAAGTCTGGTATACGCCATTTTAGAGTGCGCCCTGTCTTAATTAAGTAAAATTCATTTTTTGGTGCAGGCTCTTAACAACACTTTCAAAAGCAGTTTTCTTACTCAGCTTCGTATTAAAATTCCTAACAAAAGCAACCGTGTAATTTGTATAACTTGGGAAAGCGGCGATCCCTTGCTAAATGTCAAAGCCCTGAGATGGTACACAGATGGCTTCAAGATGTATTCTGGTGTTGACGCTGGCATCTTTGGATCAAATCGGAAAATATCGATCGAAAGCCCTGGCATAAGAGATATAACCTTCAATATATTCTCAGACAGTCAAGCAGCGCTCAAAACGTTGGGCTCCTACAGCACAAACTCAAAATCCGTTAAGGAATGCCGCGCTGCTGGGGCACAAGGGTATAAACAGCAACGAAATCGGCGACCAGCTTGCTAGGAAGGTTTCCAGCAAAGGGTACATACATAGGTACCAAACGTTTCTGCGGAATTCACGTCAAAGATTAACTTTGTCTTATACAAATCGCAGCACCTACACTTTTGGAACAGCGTTCAAGGACTCCGACAATCGAAAAGATTCGAATGGCCCCCGAACAAACACTCCATTAATATCCTTAAATACAATATAATAGAGTGGTTATCAGACAACTGGTCAGCTGCCTTCAGGACACTGTAGTCGGAGACATCATCTTAACAAAAATAACCTCTCATCTGAAACCGGGTGTCGACTCTGTCTAGAGGACGAGGAACTGCAGAGCACATACTCTGTGAGAGTGCTGCCCTCTGCCACCTTAGGAATCGTATCCTCCTCAGAGAAATTATGACTCCTGAGGAGATCAGCTCAACTCCTACGAGGGACATCCTCAACTTTATCAAGAAGGTAGAGGTCTCGTTATACTGGCTAGCAGGCACAAGGCTCGCATAGCCCCATGAAGAGATTTAAGATTTTTCATCACTTAATTAAAATGATATTTTATTCTCTTTACGACTCTCTGTCCCTAGTAATATTTAAAGTTATTGATAACGTCTTGCTCCATTGCCTCTAATGTAATTTACTCTTCGTATTGGCAGGTAAATAAAATAAATTATTGCAAACTGTGTGACCAACAACACAACTTTTCTTTTTTTTTAATATTCATTTCGGCGTTAACTTTATGCTACCAGTCCGCGAAGATTTCCAGCTTTTTTTCATTTTCATAATTGAAGGGCAAGATTCTGATATCCTAATTAAGATATAAATTCCTGTCATATATAATTGCAGTGATCCAATCCTAAGTATACCATCATAGTAAGGCTGAACTTTGAATGCAAACATTTTATCGGGAAGAAAATTGGAGAATTAGTCCGCTTCATCGACACTGAAGATGTTATTGAGAGAAAAATCCTATAAAATAGCTTGAAGGTCTTCAATCCACAGATTACATACGCTATTAGTCACGCCTTCCCTACAAATATTATTGAAAACGATAACGTTCCTTCTCTTAACGCCTTCCTACTTGTAAATTCTTGAACTTTCTGTTTAATCAATGCAACGTGTTGCTGTGCCAGCCTAGAATTGAGGTTGACTCGAACACTTTTTCAAAATAAGGCCATTCCCTCTGATTGGCGCCAGAAAATCTTGGTAATTCCTGCACGTTGCTCCTGTTCTGTATGGTCAGCAAACTGGAGATCTCACCATGCTGAATGGACGAATGGCGAAAACTCTCACGTCGATGTTTACTCCCAGTAATATACGTAGATGTCGACTTAAGATGATCAACAGAACTTGCACTGATCACATTAGAAAGCTCTGAGCTTTGCAAAAGAGCCTGATGATTTGCTCGAATGGCACGCAACGTTTCTAATCTCTCAACAGACATCTTGACAACTGGTTGACAAGAATAACTCGACCTTTTCTCATCTACAAGCGGCTGCTGCGATGGAACTGGAGCACTGGCTAATTTTAATTTTACCTCCTCCAATTCTTTCCGTAAGAATCCAGTCTAAAGTCTTTTTGAACAGCAGAAGCTTGGGCTACGACAGCAGCTTCCATCACAACATCCAACGACGATTCCAAGTCATCCTGCTCAGAGGGTGTCGGTGGATGTACATCATCGCATGGTGCGTCCTCTTCTACTTCCAAACATGTGCTCTCGCACGTTATTGTCGAGAAGTCAATCCATCTACAGAGAGTGACAGTTTGGTGCGGATTGTGAAGTGGTGGCATCATTGGACCATTTTTCTTCGAAAATGAGGCTAGGACAACGTTTCGGTTAACGGTGGATGCTTCAGAGCCATGTTAACCGACTTTTTTTTTTACTGAAAATGAAGTCATGGATTTGGACGACCTTTTATTCATACCGGATGGCGCGCTATCCCACACAGCCCATGTCAATCGACCTTTGCGCACCAAAATTACCAAATCGTGTTATCAGCCGTCTTGATGTTGTCAATTGGCCGCCTCGGAGCTACGATTTGACCCCTTTGGAACTTTTTTTTTGTGGGGAACCGTGAAGGACGGACGAAGTATTCGAGCACTTAAAGCCAATATCACAAAAAGGCCATATTACATGGAAAAAAATTTATTTTGTTCATTTTATTGCATTTTTAAAAAGAAACTTGTATTTATCCTGTAAAAATTAAATGGAAATTTTATATACCAAAACAACAAATTTTGTTGCTAAGCCCGCCTTGAATTCCGTCTATAAAGATTGTTTCAAATGTCCAATTTGAGCTCTTAAACCAAAGAAAATAATTTCCAAAAGTTGAACAACAATATTATTTCCTGTACAAAAGGTTTATAATAAGTTTAAGGTTTCCTATACCAATTACAAAATTAAATTACACTCACATCCGCGAATCGGCCTGCTATTCTCAGCGACGGTATTCCGAAGTGACAGTCGGAAAGAAGTTTGAGTCTCACATTTGTTATATTATTATTTTTTTTAACGAAAAGAAAAATGAGGAAAAGAAAATGGAGAAGTGAAGGCAAACATATTTATGGCTCGATGAGACACCGCGTGGAGGCATGGACCTAGATTGTTATGAGGCTTACAAGCCGCAAGCTTAATAAAATTGCCGCCAAAAAGTCTTTTCGTCTTGTGACGACCGTCGTAGGAGGTCTTACAGCTTTACTTCCACTTCCTTCCCGGCCTCTCATATTAAACATTCTTGATGACGGAAATATAAGGTTGTCAAACAATTCATTCTGTTAACGTCAGCCCGTTTGTTTCTATGCAAGATATATTTTTGTCTCTGAATTGGTTTATTTTTCGGTATCCGATTACTAGAGAAGCAAATTTTTCTTGTTTCGCTCCGTGCTAAAATTTCCAAAGACAACTTACAGGTGTCTAGATAATAAATCCGGGACTCAAATGTGTATCTCTACCACCTCACAAGCACTCGCCTGAAACTTTTCAACGCCCTTCAAATCGAATTTTTCCAATAATTATATTAAAAATCTGCCGTGATACGTCCTTGCCATTCCATGCCATGTCATTATATAATCCTGGTGTTCTCATAAAAAACATTCGAATCCTGCCAAGTACTTATCTGAAATACAGAATATATAAAAGCATTGTTACCTGGCTAATTTGCCCCGACAAAAAGCAATTTATTCGATAGTTAGATTTCCGTCGTCTCAGATAACTGCAGGCGTTTTCCCATTGTCGAACTGAAACGCTTCGATCTGCAGCGATAATAATTCCAAGGCATGTCATTTGAGAGCTCAATCTCGTCCTCGAATGTATGTACATATAATTCCCAGTCATTTTGTGTTATCCTGTACATTTAACACCCTCCCCCGGAACTTGCTTCAATGCTTCTGACAAAAAGTACATGGAAACTGTTGTGTTGCTTTGATTCCAGGACCTGTGATCTGAGAACATTGCAGCAACCAATGCAGGCAGCGCTATAAGCGCGGTTCAATTTTTATTTTTTTTCCTTTCGTTTAAATTTTTTATCCATCATCCTAGCGCGAGTGAAAATAAAATTACGATGGAAAAAAGAATCAGAATCCTTCTGCCGCCCGGTTTTTTTAATGCCATTAGGCCTGCGGCCAAATATTCGTCCCTTATCCTATGGGCTCTGTCTCCGAAGCTGTGCTGCAGTTCTAGATCGAGGAGAACGACAGCAACCGTCGTGTAACATGGTGTTTAGCAGGAAGCTGTGTGTTGTCGCAACTATGGTATTATAGCGCCAGGCATCTCTGTTTGAATGCAGCGTACTCGGCACTGCAGCGTTGATCCCTATAGCAATGAGTGTATGTGTAGGTCTCTATCATGGCTCTGGTGCTATTCGGCTCGTTTTACACAATTGCGTTATGTTGGCGGAGCTCGGTGTGCGGAGAATGGACATTGTTCGTTTTATTTTTTTTTTCTCTCCTCCTTTTGCTGGTTTTTATTCTCCTTCCTTCGTTCTTCTTTCTCTCCTTGTTATCCTGGTTGTCGTACATATATTTACACAAATTAGAACCCGAGACCGGATTGTTATTTCATCACCGGTTATTGTCCCCGGGTTATTGCAAAGCATTCAAAAAGAAATCAACGTTAATGGTGTTAAAATAGGTAAAATTGGGCGGTGAAAAAACAACAACAACAGCATAACAAAATAACAATAACAATGCGATAGCATCGGTAGGCACATCCTTTCGCAATTGCACAGCGAGCGGCGGGAGCGTTTTGTATTAAAGTGATGGGTATCATGTCACAGGCAGTTGGTTGGTTGGCAATAGCTGGAAGCATTATGTGTACCATGGGATGACGACTATATATTTTACTCGTCCTCTCGCTAGTTCCAATACTTGGTGTTGTTGGACTGGTCATTGTTCACGCAAGCAAGCGCTTGACTTGGGTATGGAATTAGTATGCAGACAGCAGGGGTATGGTTTGCGAATCAAATGGTGGCAACGGAGGTGCGAACAACGAATAGTTTAATTGATGAAGGAGTTATGGTGAACATAATTGTGGAAAATTACGGGTTACTGGTGGGTCGAAAACAGTTCGAAACGAGATCGCTTTGTTGGCTGGAAATTCGGTGATGAGCGGTAACGATGTGAAAATATCGGCTGAGTAAACTGATGACTCTGGAAAACAATTTACTGTTTGCCGTATACCCAGGGGGTCGACCAAATTTTTAACCCCAGACATGTTTATGAAAGGGTTAATGTTTCGATTCTTGAGCTATGTTGCTTCATTGACTGATCGATAGGACTATCGCTTAATCTCTCAGTTAGGTCCCATCAGTTGTCGTGCCATACTGAATAGTGAAAGAAAGCAACCTTTGATTAATTCAAAATTTGATTGAAATATGGAATGCGGATGTACCTTATGCGTATTTACTTCGAGTTGGCAGTCTCTATATTTCAATGTTGCTGCGAATAGGTTTCCACTTAAATGCGAATACTTAACGGGGCCAGAAAACTTCTGGGTCCATTGTTTTTGATGGAGCATCCCGCAACCTATTGTTATTTAGTGTTATTACTAAACATGTGCTTTTCACTACTTTGTTTCCCCTGGTAGCACTTTATCAGCTGCCCTACTATTTATCGATAGTCAGATTCATTTGCAAGAGAGCAATATCTAAATCAATTGAGGCAAATAAAATTATTTTTGATAATCACGACAGTTCCTGGCGGGACATGAAACTATTCTTGTTAAGATGGAATCATATCAAGAGCTAATGCACGGTTGACTTCAAAAGCTTTCGACTCCGTATGGGTAGAAGGTGTCTATTACAATCTCAGCCGGCTGGGTAAAGGTAAACCACTGCTTTATATGACTTTTGGCAGTTAAAACAGTTGAAAGTTGGCCCTGAAAATTGCCAAAAAGACTTCTGTTCCAACTTTTTAAATTAAAAATGGGCAAGCATGGTAAACAGCAGTTGTGTGATCACTGAAAATTGACAATTAACTTCCAAAACAGACAAACTAAATATTTTATTGGGAACGGCTTTGTCTAGAACCTCTAGAGATACTAGAAAAAAATTGGCGCATTTCCAACATTTTTGGACTGGACCAAAATGAAATCAGATATGTACATTGCGATCTGGCTGAACCTGTTTAACATATTTTAACAGACATGAAGATGTTACACTGGCAAGATCTGAAAAGATGGTTGTTTCATAGCAGCCAACTTTATTTCAGGGTGAAGGTGAGCTGCTACATGGCCTTGAGCAGACTTGATCGTCTGGTTCAATGTCAGCCAGCTAGCTTGTTGCAGGACTTATTTGAGGTTACATGGAACACACAAAGCTAATTCAAAGCCAAATTGCAAGAGCAATGACTTCAGTCAATAGCCTAATCCCCAATTACTAGTACCACGAGAGAATTAATGGCTTTGTTCCTTCAGCAGCATTCCTCTATGTGGATCAAGTTTTGACTGTTTATCTTCTTCAAGGCCAGCCCTGGCTAGACTAAGTGATGGTTAATTTAGTTTAGTGCATACTTTATTTTAATTTTAATTTTAGTTTTTTTTATAAAAAAAGAAAACGCAAAAAAAAGAATTATGGCTAAAACTAAAAAAATTAAACATAAAAAAAGACGTATTTATTGAATGTACATATATAACATATACAATAGTTTAAGATATTTAAGCTAGTTTTAAGCATCTTTACCTACCATAAAATTTTTATTGTTATTTATCATTATTACCGGTCATTTAGAACTCGAAAGTTCAGAGCCTCGCTGACAACCCTTCGCCAAGCCTCCCTACCATAAGTGTTTTTTTTTTTCATCATCCTCTCTAGGTCCATTCTTATATTTTTCTTCCATCTACCGCGCGGCCTTCCTGGCGATCTTTTTCTTACAGGTTTTCCACTCATTCGTTTGACCGTTTGTCTACTGTCCATTCGTTCTATATGCCTCACCCATCTTTGTCTTCGTTATTTAATTACTCGGACAATGCTGAATGCGGTCAAAGGCTGAATAGAGTTTCTCGAGTTTTTGATTGTGTAGTTTTTTCCATTCGAGTGTTGTTCGTCCAATTTTCCTCCATATAATCATACATTCTCCTTAAGATCTTGTTTTCAATCACCCGAAATGTATTTTCCTCCTTCTTAGTTAGAGATCAAGTTTCGCGTCATGCAGTGTAACTGGCATAGTTAAGGTTTTATAAATATGGAGTTTAACATTGCGGGACAAAAGTGTGGTTTTAAATACAATAGTTCATAGTATAGAGGCATATATTGCCCATATGCAGCCTTTTGTTTATTGCGATCTATATGTCGTTTTCCTCCATATGTAACAAATAAGAAAAGCATGTCCGACAAATGGAATCTCACCATCGTTTGTCTGGTCCATTAGAAAGGAAATCCCCTACATCTGCGACAACTACAGGGGAAAAGTCTTCTTAACTGTAGACCTACGTTGGGTTCGTTTTCGACTTACTTTCTTTTTTTCCTTCAAATATTTTGGAAAACTAGTTATTATTTGTCGCTGTTTTTTTATGACTTATATCCCTGCAGCGATACCTCTCGCTTGTCGTAAAAGGCGACTAAAACAAAGGTAAACAAAAATCACATCTAGGCAATTTAGAAAACACCAAGGTGAGCCTAGGGACACATATACCACCATTAAACTGCCCCACAAGTGTACAAGTGTACATGCAAATCAGTGGGTTGACACGACTGGAGATCACCGGTGTTGTAAGAGTAAGATCAAACAAAAAAATCTGGAGCATGCCCGTGTCACAAAAAAGAAAGGCCGGGCGGACCCCACAAGCGGACCAGTAGGAATGCAGTTAAGTTTGAAGGTTATGGTCCTACACTTCTGACCATAACAACGCCGGAAAAAGGAAAAGAAGAAGAAGAAGAAGAAGACGGAAGTAGAAGTACAATTATTCATTTTCTTTCAAATAAAAAAGTTCGTTTTGCTAAAATGTCGAGTTATTGTTCAAGTGATGACCTTTCTTCAGGTAGTGATGATGTTGAAAGTGCTCTTGAAGCATATGGCTATTAAGATTATAACCACCGCCTATATGTTTTCAAGAACAACAAAATTTTGAGCCCAATTCCATTGAATCCCTTTGGTAGGATTGTTTGATTTGTTTGGTGCTTTTTGGTTCTAGTTTGTGGTTTCAGTCGCTCGTGCTCGCTATCAAAATGTAATAAGTATGAAACCAGGTGTGACCAGGTGTACCAGGATTTTTTTTTACTTTTTTCTCCATCTCAGATCAAAAAAATAATAATCGAGAATACAAATAATTTTGGCCGCTCCAATTTTGGCGATAAACCTAAGGAAATGGACAGAAGCATGTTATATGCTTCTTGCGGGTGTCTACAAGTAATATATGTATTTATTGTATATATTTCGCCGCAAACTTTTATTTTTTGTTCTTGAATTAATTTAGTTTTTTGTAGATCAGGAACGAATGAAAGATTTATTTGATGCCCATTTCGGTCGACCTTTATTTCGAGCAATTATGTCGAAAGAAACTTTTCAATGTCTTTCAAAAGTCTTACGTTTCGACGACCCAGCCAATCGTAGACAAAATCAACAAACAATAAATGATAAATTTGCTCCTGTTCGTAATTTATGGGACAAATGAGTCGAATTGCTGCCTCTATATTACAATCCATCACCGTGCGTAACAGTTGACGAACAGTTTCTCGGCTTTCATGGCACCTACTCATTCAGGCAATACATGCCGAATAAGTTGAAAATACGGCTTGAGGTTTTGGGTTTGTACTTGCTCTGAGACTGTCGTCGTTAGTCGGTGCTACAGCTAAAAAAATAAAGGCGAGTGTATGGTTCTGGAGCTAGTCGATAAATACAATATTACCATGGATACCTTATTTTTCATCCTATGACTTAGCCCAAAAATTAATACGAAAAAAAATTGAGGATGAAAAAAAGCTACCAGGCTACCAGAGACGCATTATGTCCCAGTTTAAACTCGTAAAGGAAAAGAGTAAGAATTTGAACCGTCGACAGCATGATATAAAAATTCCTAGAAAAAAATAACTGTACATACTTACAACGGACCCTAAAAGTCGCACACATTCAACACAAAAAAAAAAAGACACTGTGTTGTACAGATGTTAACTCCACAGCTTTTAATTGAGGACTAAGTGAAAACATTTCATGTGGTACAACCCAGTTATAATTAGTTATTATAGCATTGTGTTCGGTCGACCTTTTAATCCTCTACCTTGTAAAGGTGGGATGGGAAAGACTTATGCAAAGGCTTTCCTGTGTGTCCATCTGTCCGTTGCCTAGTAGCTATGAGTCTGAAACTTGGCTGTATTATAGAGATCATTATTCTGAGCTCATAGCGACCTGTTTAAGAACACTAGCTACTGTGGTTCCTGAGTTCCAGGTTAAAGTTTGCAAGATTCAAGGTATGGTATCAAGATGCCATGTATTTCCATTTCTCGTGGATAGTTTCATTGTTTTTTTCTTCTGTACCGATGGTACTAGGTCTATTCCTGCGACCTTATTATGCTTGCTTTGACTTTCTCAATATTTGGCAGTTCTATCTGCTTTGTGGATAACATCGTTTTCCATTGCTGCTGCCTCTCCATGTACATTCAGAAGTGTGTCAAAATATCTCCTCTATTGCGCTGCAACACTTTCGTTTTACGGAACGAGCTTCCCATTATCGTTGCGAATAACTCTTGATCAGGCCTGGTATCCTTTTCGTATAGCATTTAGTCCTGCATACTCTTCCTGAATGTCAGCAAACTTTTTCGTTTTTCACTGTACTTTTTTATCCCGAATGAGATGGCTGACGTCCTTTTGTAGGGTTTAATATCTTGTACACGTGATCTCTTCACTATTTTTGAGAACTTGAAGTCTTTTTACTTTTCCTTGCATACTTAATCGAACTAAGACTTTACTTTGGTGGTTTTGAATAACCTAGTTTGTTTTCCGATGCCTCCTTTAGAACATCTTACATAAAAAAATTGTAACTAATAATAATAAAATAGAATTGAAATTATTAAGTGCCATCAGCCCATTTGATAGTGTGTTGTACTTTGATGCAGGCGACCTGGGTTCACTTTGGTTGGTAAGAGCCAAGTTATAGCTCTGACAATATCCCTTGTTATACATATACTTTGTGGAAACCTCCCTTAAATTCTGTTAGTTTTAGTAAAACATTTACGAACACGCAATCCAAAATTAATATTTCGGGCCAATTTCCGGTGTTTTCCAAGCTGCTTCATGAAATTGCATTATTTAGATCGATCAACACAGCAAGCATAACAAGATTTCTGGGTCTTAGGGTCAGAATGCCTTAACAAAAAGGCATGAAGCTTAGTTTCGGGATCCATTGCGTAAAACTGGAGCTCAGAGTCTTTATAGATTTCATTTAATAAGTCCTAAGAAAGCTCCATGAAACCACAGTTTTTACTGCCACACGTTCTACCACGTTTCACCTTTTCTTTATTTCGTTCTTTAAAGTAAATGTGATGCAAGTAATCTAATTTATTTTGAAAACAAATTAATAATTGCCAATCGTATTAAGATGCATATTTCTTTATTTGGCTGGGTATTCCGCACATTACTCCCTAGATTTGTTTACCAACATTTACCGAAACTCAAGTGAGTCTTGATCATATCTCGTTGCCCCATTTAATCTTAAAAAAACAGCTCTCCAGGGACAGGGTAATCTGGGTAAAACTCCGAATGTTAGACTCAAGTCCAACGTTATTATCCGACAAAGCAACAATGACAATCAATTCGGTGCTTTCATCTTCAGAATTCCATTAATCCATTTACTTCCAGCTTGTACCAACAATACATACTTTCTTTTCCTGAGTTTTTCCTCGCTTTTAACCTCCTCCTTTTCCGCAACTAAATTGGAGCGAATTTAATTTTGAGAGATCTCGCATCCATCAGCGGCGACAAATCTATCCACACGACATCCCTTAGCAGTTAAATACATTTTCGACTTCCTTCAAGGGTGGCGAAGTGTGAAATTGAAGATTAGCAAAGCGGATTCGCTTCGTATCCTCCGCATCCTTGTCACACTAACAATATAAACCAAAACGATGGAGAGTGCGCCGTATGTATGGAAGAAAATCACACAAATGTGTTTTTCGATTCATTTCTTCCATTTTTTCGAACGGATGTGCTAATTACAGATTAAGGGTATGATAAAATGATAAACCTAGTAGCACAGTTAGAGGATGTGTCATGTTCTTTATTTCCCAACGGAATCGATCCAGCTCAAGTAGAGTGTGATTTGGCTTTGTGGAAATTATTGTGCATTGCCTCATTGCTTACTTGTTGTGAAGTTCAAAACAAAAAGTCATCAATAGTACGAGGAACGAAGATATTATTATTTCTTTAGCAGAAAGTGTTATTAGTCCGTTCACGACTGTTATCAAGATTTTCGACACTTCTTTCTTAGGGGTAGAACTCGATATATGGCATTTCATAGCCCTTTTTGGAATTAAGTTGATTCAGCTTTTTTGTGTGAGAAGTTTGTGTTGGTCTGTTGGCATAAGGAAAGATATCTGCAGACAGTTTTTTTAGATATAGAGAAAGAAAGAAAATGTCAACTAAAACCGCTGAGCCATCTGCAGTTGTATACCTGCTGATAACGGTGGATCTTGCTATAGAGGTAGGCGAACCTCTGAGCCCTTATGGTCCATTCATCGAAGACCTTAATACCTTTGATCGATACCCCGATACATTCCCTTCTGTCTTTGGCTTACAATATAGTGCATGACTATTGAGAGTGTATATATTTCTATTGAAAGACAATTGATTGCCTAATGAAAAGGTCAGCCGGATATTGTGGGGCCGCCTCGATCTTAATAATATTACAAAGGCAATTCCGATTTTAATGTCGAATGAAGCAACACACTTCTGTTAAAGCGTTTATATTGTATTTAAAAGATTTTAAAGTCTTCATCAGAAAGCAACGAATATGCCCAATCGTGTGGTGGACGGAAGAGGAATACACTACTACACCTCAGAGACAACGGAACAAACAAAACAATAAGGTTTTGAAGGTGAATGGATTTCGAAAGACGGTGATATCCATTGAAATATTTCCATGTTTGTTTTTTCGGATGCACTCGTAATCATTAAATGAATTACTTGGAAAAGGGTATATAATAACTGGGAAACATTTACGTCGTTATTGCAATACGCAGTCAAGGACGACAGTCCCTTTTTAAAAACAAATATTTTTCCATCAAGCAGTGTACACTTCGACAGTTTCGATGTTTTTTAATGCTAACGAATTTGGTGTTTTTAGACAAATTTAACGCCAACACCATCTCGATCAGAACTTTATTGTTTTCCGTCATCAACACTTAGTGATAATATGTTAACTAGTATGCTGCAAACAACCATATCTTAATGCTCTTTTAAAAACTACTAATCAGTTTTGAAAAGGTAATATTGGTTAGATTTTGACTTCAATAGCTCTCGTAGATATAATTGCTACGACCATGTCTGCAGTAGCTTTCTTGTAGTTACTGCTTTTGGTTTTCTCTAATTCTCTGTGGTGACTAGTTCTTAAATGAAAGTCAAAATAGTCAGCTAAGCTAGCTAAGAAAAATTATTTGTACAATACAACTTTCATTTGTGATTAGAAAGTTTTTGCACATCATAGAGGTTCCTATCATCATATCAATGGCAATAGTAAACATCGTAAGCCTCATCGACAGCCCTTCGACAAGTCTCGAGGGCTCACGAGGTTCTTCCCTGCATGATTCGTTGGTCTCTTCCGTTTCTTCTAGATCCATCATTATACATATTGTCCTCTCATCTACTGCGCGGCCTTCATGGCGGTCTTTTCCTAAGGATTTTCTGCTTACTTTTCGTTTGGCTGTTCGTCCACTGTCGATTCGTTCTACGTGTTCTGCTCATCTTAGTCTTCGCGATTTAATTACTCGAGCAATGCTTGGGGCTGAATAGAGTTACTCGAGTTCTTGATTCCTCCATTCCGCTGTTTCTTCGTTCTGTTTTCACAGACCCTATCTATTTTAGTCGTTCTTAGTCACAGGGCAAGTTTCACATCCTATAAAAGTCTCACTGTTTATTATGCTTTTATAGATATGGAATTTGACATTGCGGAACAAAATGATTATTTTAAATAGTTCCTTCATTAAGAAGCAGGAGTTTATTTTTTTTATTTTTTTATTTATTTAATTCTATCTTTACGTCTTTTTCAGCAGTAAATACGTTTACTGATATTTATCGAGTACAAGTCGGTCAGTGACCTTATATTTGGTTTTCTTTTCATTTATGTACTTGTAGGTCTATTTCTTCTTCTGCCATTACTTGGCTATTTGTGTTTCCCACAAAAATCTCCAAGAAAGTCCAGATCGTCAGTGTACGCTAGAGTAGATCTGATTTCATTTAAGGATATTCCCTTGTCATTTTAATTACTTCCTCGATAGTTGGCAGTTCTACTTGAAAGTCTGCTATGTGAATAACATCGTTTTCCAATGCTGCTTTCTCTCTATGTTCATTAAGAGTTCATCGCAGTATCTCCTCCATAGGGCTGCAACCCTTTTCTTGTCCAAAACGAGCCCCCCATTATTGTTGAGTATAAGTCCTGATCGGGCTTGAAATCCTTTTTGTAGAACGGGTATCCCTGCATACCATACTATCGTATTGTTAGCCCTACATACTTTCTGGATCCTAGCAAACATTGTCGTTTTTTTATCCCGAAGGAGACTACTGATTTCTTTTCGTAGGACCTGATATCTGGTATTTATGGTCTCTTCATTGTTTTCCAGGGCTTGAAGTCGTCAGGGTTTTGTTTTTTCATCGCATTCTTCGGTCAATTTCGATGAAGAAAACTGAAAATTGTGGGTATTCCTACCGCCACAAACGGAAATGTAGCGGTCCTTAACAATTATACCGTTTGAAAGTCGAACTTCTGGAATTTTTTTCATGGATCCCCTCCCTTGAGTGGTTCGCACCCGAAGACCCGATTGGGGAATTAGCTTACCTCTGGAATATTTTGCTCAAGTAAGCAAGGTGTGTCAACGATTTTTATGAAGGGCACTTCGAAGACAGCTTTTTATCCAAAGATAGTTGTTAATGTTTAGTTTTAAACATTTTTTAAGCAATTGCTAAATACTGGAAACGGTGAAATAGAACTATGTATGTGCATCAAAATACACAATACATTGCTAGAAATTTTTTGCACTGTTCACTCAAAAAATTAACTAATTCAGTGTGTGTTCCCGAATACATATATCGTATACTTACTTAGATCATAATTGGTTCAATAATCATGTTATTTTGGCAGCAAAAAATATTGATTCGACGAAGTTAACTGAATGATGGCGACAAAATAGATATTCTCTAGATATACCAGGAATGCCACCACATAATCTTCAGTTAAAGATCAGTTCACCTCTCATTCTGCTTCGTAATTTGAATCCACCTAGATTATGCAACAGTACACGTTTAGTCATCACAAGGATCACCGGATGAAGCAACTATTTTGTCTGGAAATTTTGAAGTAGAAATCGTCCTGTTGCCACGTATTCCAATGACACCATCAGAATCTCTAATACCATTTAAAAGACTCCAATTTCCGATTCGTTTGGCTTCTCCAATGACCATAAATAAGTCTCAGGGCCAACAATGTCCATTTGAGTTTTGGACTTGAAAGATACGCGTTTCACCCATGGACAGCCATATGTCGCCTGCTCACGTGTGGGGATACCATCCAATCTATTCATATTAGCAAAAGACGAGATAATCAATAATATTGATTGTGCGCCAATTAGCACTTAGATAGATTAAAATTATAAATTATAATAATAATTTAAAACAATGAAAATAAATATTAAAATGCTTAAAACCAACTTTATCTATCTCATTTATTAAACCCAAATTTCAATTTATAAATAAATGAAAAATAATTTATTTATTTTTTACAAATATCATTTTTTAAAAAAATCAATCCCACAAATTTAGGAATGCCACGAATGATTACAATATAAAACTTGACTGAAAATAAAGGCTAAGGTCACTTTCAATGATAACATCTTTAACGCAAAAAAAAAACTTTTTTGATTAAAAGAACAGTTGGTAATAGTGGCAATATTTTTTTAGATATACTAAGTGCAGCGTACTGCTATCCAATTTTTCTTAGCTGAAAAAACGGCCTTTATATTGGTTCGGCGTACTATAATTACTGAGCCACAACAATGTGTGGCCGAGTCAGCAAATATAATACAATATTATATAAAAATAGACAAGTAATATACATACATACCTTTAGATTTTAGTTTAGTAATTGTTTCTTATTCTTATTATTATTTTTTGGGTTTTGTACATATGCACTTGCTGTCCTAAAAACTGCGCCGTATCGGACAGTTTTGAAAAATTATTAATAACTACAATCAGGTACGCACAAACATTCGTGTCCTCTCGCCCAATATCCAAAGACTAATCCTTCACTCGGACATTGATGTTGTTCAGAAGGTCGACATTGATGCCATTCAACATCAGCCAGCAGAAGCAGTAACTAACGACGCCCAATCCGTACAGAGGTTTATTAAAAAACAGCCTTCCAAGCACCAGGTGAAGCTATCACACATCCCATTGTCGAAAAACACTTGCAAGCCTACCCAGTCCGGCAACGAGCTTGTGGACACCTTCGACTCGTGCAACGAGTTTCTGGACAAATTCCAATCTAAGAAATCACCACAAACCCCAATCGCATTTGACACCGAGAAGACACCGACGAATCCAAGTTATGAAGCCTTCAACTTTGATATTGCCGCTCCGAGGAAACTAAAGCCGGTCATATCGCCATTGACACATGACTCGGATTTCATCGAGGTCGACAAAATAATGGAATTGGTCGTCCTCTACGATAGTGATAAAAACGCCGACAAAGGATGTCGTCGAGACCTTCAACTACTCGGTGCGCACCAGCGACACTAGCATCTCGACGGTGGTTGATACCAGGAGGAATCAGCAGAATCCACTCCAGTCATCAAGCAATCCCCGATTCTAGTCCGTAAGTCAAGTCCGCATTCATCGCCACTGTTAACCTACGCCCGAGTCAAGAGCCTCGCAGCTAACAGTCTCCGCTCCAAAAGAAGACTAATGGCGAACCTTCCAAGTCGTCCATGGAGAGCCTAGCTGATCGTCTCAGCGATATGAAGCCAATGTTCTCGCCAAAAGACTCGCGTAAGATGAGTTTAATTTCGCCCGAAATTGCCAAGCTCAAGCACCGTCCGTTGTCGTCATCGTCCATCTATTCTACATCGTCCAGCTCGAGCTAGGGCTCGGAGATTCTAAACGGAAAATTAACCACATCGTATCTAGCCAGCGTCGAGAGTCTTGCCGAACAGAGTGAGAATGAATTGGACTCGCACAATGTCAGTTTGTCGGTATTCGAGCGTGCCTGCATGGAGATCGTCGATTCCGAGAGGAGTTATGTCGAGGATCTGGGACAGGTCATCAGAGGGTATTTGGAAGACTGGAGGGAACGAGCCTGTTTGAGGACGAGTCATCTGGCGATCTTATTCAGTAATATTGAGGAGATCTACGACTTTAATACAACACTCCTGAAGCAGCTCATCAACTCGGGTATGGATCCCGTGAAAATCGCCAAGTGCTTCATGAATCTCAGGGAACGGTTTGACGTGTACACGACTTATTGCACTAGCTATCCAGAGGCAATATCCCCGCTTACGAGTCTCCTCCAAGCAACACACACCAATGCCCTGTTGACTTCCACGCAAAAGATGCTTCAGCACACATTGCCGCTCGGCTCGTATCTACTCAACCCCGTGGAGCGCATCTTGAAGTACCACCTCCTGCTCGATAACCTACGTAAACACTGTGATATCAAGGAAGTTATGCGGGCGCACGAGATCATGCGAGAGGTGGCCAGGAATATCGATCAGGTCAAGAGGAACAACAGAGTCGTGTCAAAGAGCTGTCCGGCATACTCGACGGATGGCTGGGACCAGAGCTGACCGTGCTTGGTGAGCTGCGACAAGAGGGACTCTTGATGGAGCACAATAAGCCGAGAATGGTGTTTTTGTTTGCCACGATGTTGATTATAACCAAACCGAAAGAAGACAGTCGACTACAATTCAAGAGCTACATACATCAAAACAACTTGTTTTAACGAGCACCTACCCGGCGAACCGACAAGCTTCTACGTAATCCCCTACGATGAGCCACGTAGTCAGATCAAGCTGACAGCCAAGAATCGCGATAAAAACGACTTTGGGCACAGCATGTTAAATGCGTTATCCTGGAGAAATTCGACAACATTCCGAATCGTGCCAAAGAGCTTGTCTACAAGCTTGGCGACTAAGAAGAACGAACCCCAGACACGAACAAATGGAAATGGTCACTGAACAATTCCAAACCCATCTACCTGGAGCGTCGTAACGAGTACCGTCGCAGTGAAATTCGCAATCGTCCCAAAATCAAACGCAAGACTTCAGTCACCAACTCGACATCATTCGAAGGCTTCAATGACTCAAATTCCATTTTAAATCATCGTCCATTGTTCAGAAATCAAAGCGACAACCTCATGCCAACGCTGCCAAACGAAGGATCGATCAATTCCAATATGAGGGAGGATAGTGAGTGCTCTAATACCCGAAACTCCACAACATCCCTTAACAAGTTTAACAACGATTTTCATTTACCTGATTTTCATTTGTTTATTTAATGTTTGGAAATTTTTTTTTTAGATTATTTTGACATTTTATTCGTACTGTTTTTGGTTAAAAAATCGAACGAAATATTTGTCATATGTATATACATATGTATGTATAAGATGTTCATATATTCCAATTGGAGCACAAAGTCATTCCTACCAGGTTACTTCCCCTTTAGAAGTAATAACCGCTTTTATTCTAGAAGGCATCGAGCTTCCTAAAAGTTCAAAAATATCCCGATATACATATATTAGTATTCAATGCATGGGTCAGAACTTAATTTAGCTTGTTCTGGCTTAGTCCCGTATCAGTATTGTTTCGGCGATCACCTTCATGAAATTTACATAGCTCGGCATTTATACGGACATCTCTTTTAAGGCCTTCATGCTATTTCTTTGCTATTTCTGGGCTTTATTTTCTATTCAATAGATCAATTTTTTTTTTTCATCAATAGCACATTACTTGAATGTGAACATCCTATTATAGCCGCAATCTAACGAAAAGATAGCCCTTCCCCAACGAAAGCCAAATTTTATACTTTTTCGTCCCGAGTCAGTTGCTGATATTTACCTTACATTTCATTTCTATGATATTATCACAATCACTGTGATTTTTTAGCGTAGTAAACGAAGCCGAAATAGGAGACCGTCTCATAAATGTTAGACAAAATCTATCGATTTTGATGAAACGATCCATTTTTTTGAGTACCCATTACGTAGTGCGGTTTTTACGACCAAAAATGTATATGATACATTTATATTTTTAAATTAAAATTATAGCAAAACTAAAACATTACCCGCCAGCCCCAAAGAATGTTTTGTTGTGCATTTGGTGGCTTCGGAAGGGAATAGTATGCGATGAACTATTACCAGACAACGAAACATTCATTCAGACAATAGTCGAAAATGTTTGCTGATGGATCAATGAATTATAGAAATAGAAATGCCACATCAGACTAGCCAAACATTAATAGAGTATGGTTGGGAGGCTTTGCCGCATTCCTCGTATTACAATATACTACCAATACCCTCTCATTATTACCATTCTTTTCGCTCTCTTAATGGTGGACTAATTGGACAACTTCTTCGGCGGAAAACACCAAAAGCGCCGATATAAGATTATATGAGTATGGCGCGTACAGTACAAAACATTTTCATTCGAATTTCGCTTGAAATCCGCATATGATATGCATGACCAAGCCTATAAAATATTAATATTTCTACTGTTTTTGTATTCCTCTGAAAAGGACAACAATTAAATGCAGCCCGACTAATTAATGGTCGAGTTGATATTGCCATATCAAAGTGGCATCCACTGAAACGGCTATTTTTCACAACAAACACAAAAAAAATTATCACCACCCTTTTACAATATATCCAGATCCGTGAGCACCGCGTATTTGCCGTTTAATTAAAACGAGAATCGTTTACTCTGAAGCTCATAGATTCATATAGACTATGTATTTAGCTGCTCCTATCTACAACGCCGCCAACTCTATCCTACTAGCACGCTTAATTAAAATTTTAAAAACCATTAAAACAAGAAAAAAAATCTTGACTAAAGCTGAACACACGAATATGCTAATTAGAAGTAGTTGCTGAGCTACCCGCACAAAGCAACGCCCAGTGCGAAAAACCACCGACATCCTCCAGCTATACGGGATCTCCGTGCAGCTCTTGTTCGGGCATCAGTAGGGATGCCAAAGTGTGTCAACTAAAAAATCTGTCAAATGAAAGATTCGCATTCTATTCGCGGTTGACGCGATTACTGAGTGCTCTGTTGATGGACTGACAGCCTAATTATGAGATTTGAATGGGGCTTCTTGCTTTGCCTGGATTCGGATGGGTGAACGACTACCTTTTTTTCCTTCGTTTGAATTTTTTTTTAATTTCATTATAAGATTTTTTTTTATCATAGCAAATTGTATTTAGCATTTTGCTTCATTTTTTTTACGTGTTAATATGTCATTGTGGTATAAGACTTACACCTTTTCGTGGTAGCATAGACGAGGACTTACGTTTATTTTTTCCGCCTATTTTAAGGTACTTTTGGTTAAAGTGCTTTGGAAAACGATAGCTATTGAACTGGGTGTTGGCTGAAGGGTTGAAAGTACGCAAGATTATGTTGCTTGAGTGACGTTTCCCAACCTATGGCTTTGACAGTTATCAGATGAACGTCTATGTGTATTGGTTTGGTGGATATTTATTTCCATTTTTTTAGTTTGCCCGTAATTCGTAGACTGTCGCATGCATTTACCTCTTGTGGTACACAATGACCGGCTTTGATCCATATGTGTCATAAGAGGAAAACGACACTTGATCCATGAATATGGGAATATATATTCCTCCATAGCTAATTCAATGGTTATTAAAGGGCTTAACTGTATTTACCTGAACATTGGTTCGGTACAGTTGAATTTAATTCTCTCTGATTCGATGCTTCATCAAATCGCACATGGTGCCATGACCAAGAAACTCACTCTAGTAGTGGAAATGGTGTTGTTGTAAGTTAATACATTTGCTAAATTCACTGTGGTTTATCTTTATAAACCAAACATATTAAGAACAGTTTTTGGCTTGTGCCTTTGTCATTTTGCCAGCCGTGGAGTTGTTAACCACACAACAATGTATTTTTTTATTCAAACTGGAAAAGTTACATTTGATGAAATTTATTATTTTTTTGGTTAGCTAAAATAACCAAAGTGAGTCCAAAATTCGTGCAATGATAAAGTATATTGAAAAAACTGCTTCAGCATCGGGTCCAGCACCGTATTAACATGCTTGAACAGTACGTAAACCTTAAACCAGCCCTGCTGTGAGGGAAAGCGTTCGTATTGTCGTACTTGGGGACAAAAAGACCCAGCCGAGATTCATCAAAAGCCAAGGCATCCAAAAAGTAACTGTGTGGTGCAGATTATAAGTTGCAGATAGGGTTGGGCGAAAAATTGTTTTATTTTTTTTACTGCTACTCTAATACACAAACATTACAATTAGCAGGAAGAAAGGGCGAGAGAAATCAGACCTCTTCGCCTCACGAATTCAGAGTCGTATGATCATGTGAATAAATCATTCCATTTTGAAATCCGCCGTTCCAAGAGGGAAATCATAAAAAGATGAAACAACTGAATCAAAGGCTTATAATACATAATAAGAAGCCTCTCCCCCACCACTGCTTCCAGTTGAAGCAAGGAAAAAAAACTTATATCACCATCAAATACCAAGACAGCGCAACAACAACAACACAACTAGCAACAATCGGTATTCCCCCTGGAAATGAACGTTAGACGCGGACCTTTCAACTCCTTTACCGTCGTTTCAAGTTCGGCTACGAAGGAGGAACGCAATTAAGTTGAGGACGAGCCAAGTTGAATACTGTGGTGTATAAGCTCACAGAGAAGGGATAGAAAGAGAAGACGGAGAGAACAGCCATCCAAATGCAATCTCAAAATCACCCGCAACAACAATAACAACAACAGCAGTAGCATTCCACGATCCTAAACGAGACAATATATCTGTGTAAGTACATTATTGGGGCAGGTAATTTTAATACAGGTATTAACTTTCTTCCTGGTCCAGCTCACACGCAACAGCAAGCTGGTAAGGGTAAGGACCATACTTTCTTTAGCATCCTAGAGTGTGAAGTTGAAAGCATTTCACAATTTATCCATCTAAAAATTCGGCCATGCGGTGTTTTTTTTTTTTTTTTTTTTTTAATTCATTTTTCTTACGCTAGACCAAAATGCTTAAAACTAGCTCAAAAAATTTAACAAACTTAAAATACCTTACTGGCCCTATACGGACACTCGAAAGTACACAGAACAACTTGAACCTGGATCTAATGCTGATAGACTCTCGACTGAGACTGGCAGACACGAACAAATGGTCTATTAACTGTCTACGGACCATTGTATACGACAGTGACCATTGCGGACTATGTGCCGTGATCACAGTACCTGACGAGTTCGCGGAAATGGCAGAGTACGTCCACACGCACCCCTACGATTACAGTAGGGCGTGCTGGCCACGCTTCGCCAATTCCCTGACGAGAGCGCTCACTTCGAGCGCCTCCTTTCCACCAACTAATAAGAACCTGTCAAACCACGAGGTTGACAGGTATCTCAAAGAAATGGACGATATCATTAAACAGACTATGAACCGTACGATACCACGTCAAAGACAGCACGATACCACAAACATATACCGAAACGCGACAATCGACGCACTGCATAGACAAAAAAGTAGACTCCTAACAAGTCTCAAACTCTTGTACAGGTGGTTTACCGACAGACAAAACTCGGAGGTCAGGACACTGAAGTCACTGATTAAAAATCTCCAACAATTGATCAGAGAAAATTACAGAATATCTGTAAGTTTGCATTGGAACAACAGAATTCGTGCTGTAAAATCCAACAGCGCGAGTATGTTTCCGCAAATAAATAAAATATTTCGGAGAAACAATCAGAATGACATTCAGGATCTGAAACTTCCGAGAACGTCAGACAATGAACGTTTACTACGGACAGTTAGCATCGATCCAGATGGCGCCATCCTGGATGACGACTTTTTCGTGATTGAGGATCCTCAGGAGAAGGTGGCGACAGTGGGAGCTGTTTTCCGGGAAGTGTACAAGGTAAATGATAGTATTCGCCCGAACCATGACCTGGAGGACAGAGCCCTGCTTCATCACTTCTACCTTAGAAATGATTTCGATCATTGGCGATCTGAGAATCTTGGTTTTACCAGGTTCAATGAAGATTTCATGGCAAGCAATGCCATCGCCAGTGAGGGGGCTAACACCCTGTTCATTTCGACGGAAGATCTCCAGATGATCTTTCAGTCATTGAAAAGGAAAAAATCCGCGGGTATCGACGGCATATCCAATGTTGTGCTTAGGCACCTTCCACCAATGGGTGTAGAGAGGTACACCATCCTGTTCAACAATGCACTGAATAATGCATATTATCCATTGCATTGGAAGACAGCGGTGGTGCAACCAATCCCCAAGAAGGGTAAAGACACCTTTAACCCGGCAAATCTCCGGTCGATAAGTCTCCTTCCGAGTATCAGCAAGGTCTTCGAGAAGGTGATCCATAGGGCCCTGTCTAAATGGGTTGAGGACAATAAAATCATCCCGGATAACCAATTCGGTTTCAGAGCGGGGCATGATACTATTCATGCCGCGTCGAAGCTTGTGTCGGATATCCAATGGAATAAATGCCAGAACCAATGCACGGGTGCCTGTCTGATTGACTTGGAAAAAGCCTTCGACACCGTATGGTTAGAAGGTCTTTATTACAAGCTCAGTCGGCTGGGCATAAGTAAACCACTGCTATATATGATTTTTGACATGTTAACCGGTAGAAAGTTCGTTGTGAAAATTGCCAATGTAACTTCTACCCAAATATTTGAAATCAAAAACGGACTGCAACAGGGTACGGTAAATTCGCCGATCCTTTTCAGCATTTATCTGAGTGATCTACTTGTTTCTCTACACCACTCAATAGCGTACGCAGATGACCTAATCGCGTACAGATCAGGTCCAACGATAGACGTCATTGTTACTTTTCTGCAGCGTGACTTCGAAAAAATTCAGCAGTATTGTGATGACTGGAAGTTGAAAATCAACTTCCAGAAATCAGAATCTATATTGTTCAGAACGCCTTTGTCTAAGGCCTCTCGGGACACTAGAAAAAATTGGCGCAGGTTCTCTATCTTTGGGCCGGACGGGCGTCCACTGGCGAGACAAAGTGTAGTCAGATACCTTGGGATCGTGCTGGACCAGTATCTATATTTTGACAAACATGTAGATGCTGCTCTGGCAAGGGCCCGGGGCGCTTTCGCTCTGACAAGATGGCTGTTTCATAGCAGCCAACTTGATTCCAGGGTGAAAGTAATCTGCTACATGGCCTTAATCAGGCCCATGGTTGCCTATGGATGTCCCGTCTGGTTCAATGTGAGAGCCAGCTTGATGGAAAGGATTCGGGTGTTTGAGAGACAATATCTTAGGACTTGTCTCGGGCTACATAGGACTCCCGAATCTGAGTACACGAAATTTTACCCGAACGAGGTCCTATACAATAGGGCCAGGATTGTACGGATAGATAATTTTCTGATCAAACTGATTCGAAGCCACGTTGCAAGAGCAATGACTTCGGTCAATAGCCTGATCTTCGGGGCTTACTACCCCAATGATCTATATCATGAGAGAGTGCGCCTTAACGGCTTTGTCCCGCCAGAAGCATTCCTCTATCTAGATAGATGTGGACTGATCCAGGACAGATTGGCGTTGCCGCTAATCTTCCACCTGGGTCGCAATTCCGTGGAGCGGCGATTCCTCTACGAACCCGAGGTCGCGCTCCGTGAGCCCGAGCGCCTCAGGTTCTGTAGATCGGTCTCACGCCGGGATCGAGGAGACGTAGTCCGCCAGCATCAACGCTTTTGGTGGCTGGAGAGAACTCCGTCAACGGACACCTTGATAGGAGCAGCCTCTTCAAGGCAAGGCCTGCCTAACACCAATGGCAGGCTTACCTAGGCTAGGGTAGGGTAAGGTAGGGTAGGGTAGGTTAGGGTAGGCTAGGGCAAAAACGACAAAAAAAAAAAAAATACAAAATGAAAAATCACAAAAGAAGAATAAAACTTAAAACAAAAAAAAATTAAAAATTAAAACATAAAAATAAAGATATATATGTATATAAAATATATATAATGTATATATTTGTATATATATATTTTAGTTAAGTTAGAATAAGATAGGTTTAGTTAGGTTTAATTAGTTTAAGGTAGTTTTAAGTTTTATATAAAATATTTAAAAAACAAATGATCATATGCTAAGTTTTTTAATAAAAAAAAAACATTTTTCTTAGCTTAAGTTAGTTATAATAATGTTAATAGTAAATTCATGTAGACGTCGAAAGACATAAGTATGTTTCAATTGTTCTGTTTGTTCTAGAGTGTCCGCCTAGGGCCAGTAAGATAGTTACATTTGTTAAGATAGTTAAGCTAGTTTTAAGCATTTTTGACAAGGGTAAGATAGATATAAGTTAATATGAAATAAAAATGAATTGAAAAAAAAAAAAAAAGAACAACTTGAACTATGTCTTTCGACTAATGATTAACTTAGAATAATTTAATAAGAAAATTGTTTTTTCTATTGAAAAACTTAGCATCCAATTTATAAACGGGCATGCGGTGTTCGAACTGCGAAATGCAGGCTCAAATCATTAAGTATGCAAACTGTCACAAAAATAAGAAATAGGATTTCGGACAAGGCAAGGTCGCAGACAGAGATTAGCTCGAGTGCCTGCTTTATAGGAACTCAGGATACCCTGCAATCTACCAGGGATGCAAAGCAGACGGCTGAGGAGAAATGTTCCCCTGGCCGCTTACAAACACCAGCCAATGATTCAAAACTTGTTGGCTGTTCCCAAACAAGGCGACTTGAGTGGATAGAATCTACTTCGGCCTGGTCTAGTGCACCTACATGAATGATGAATGTGATTTCACTGATTAGGACAGAGTGAAAGGCCGAACTTTTCAACCTGGTGCAGGACGAAAGCCTCGCTGTACTTTTGGTTAGCGCAACAAACTAGAAGAAAAAATACGTCACATTTCATATAAAGTAATTTGATGAGACCGACCGAGAACGGGAGTCTTCATTAGATATATTTTAAAACATCAAACATCAAAGCACTTCAACCCAATAATTCCAGGGCAGAGTTCGATACAGAGTTCCGATCTCGATAGAAAACTTCTTCATTCTGGCCGGCAATTTAAACGGGAAGCATAGTGATTGGAAAACAACATACGAAAAACTAGGCGGAACCTACTTAACAATTGATAGGTTTTACACACCATATATGTAGTGTAGAGTCAAGTTACTCGCAACGGATAGTTCGTTATTTCCCTGGAACGGCTCTAGATTTCATGCTGCTTGACTCTCGACTGCGTCTGCATTCGACTGGCTGATCTTCGCATAAGACGGTGATCGTTACAGACTTAGAACCGTGATCAAAATATCAGACGAATACACGGAAATGCAGAGTATGCATTCCTATGATTAAAGTAGGACGCGTTGGCGACGTATTACTCGATTCCTGACGAAAGAACTCATTTCGATCGCCTCCTTTCCACCATCCATTCAATAGACAATGGATAGTATGATACTACTCCAAGGGCATCACGACACCACAAACGTGTGGCGAAACACAACCATCGACGCACTGTGCAGACAGGAAAGTATACACCTGTTAAGAATCAAAGTCTGTTATAGGCGGTTTATCGAAAGACAAAACTCAAGAAGTCACTGGTAAGAAATCTCTAACATTTTGCTAGGGAAAATTAGGGAATATCTGTGAGTTTGCAGAATTATAGAATTGGTGCTGTAAATTCCAACAGCGCGAGTATGTTCTTTCCGCAATTAAATAAAATATTTCGGAAAAAGAATCAGAATTACATTCAAGATCTGAAGATTCTAAGAACGTATAACAATAAGCGCTTCTTACAAGCAGGCAGAGAATGTGGCAACGGTGGGAGCCGTCCTCCAGGAAGTGTATAAAGTGACCCTAAATACATCCTAGAAAACAGAATCCTACTTCACCACTTCTACCTTCGAAACAATATCGATCATTGGCTATCGGAGACTTTTATTATACCAGGTTCAATGACAACTTCGAAAAAAGTTGCTATTTGCCAAGAATTTCCGCACAGGGGCTGAGGTATTTTAAGTCAGTTAAGTTTTGAATATTTTTATCTTACATAAGGTAGTTTTGAGTATGTTAAATAATTACCGAAATTGCAATATTCAATTAAAGAAATTGACTAGCCTACAGACCTAAGGAGGGTCTATGTTAATAGTCCAGCGACAACTCATGACCTCAAGCACGACATCTAAACCGAAATGGGGCCATTAGCTCACTCAGTCCTCAAACAATGATATTTTCCATTATTGTTTGATTTCATACAAGGGTGCAATCAACTTAACGAGAACTCTCACACTATGTGTTGCCTATGAGGTCCCTGTTATGGTTGAAAACAGGAATTGTTGAAAATCTAAATTTATCCACCTCTTTCTTCGGATCCTTTTATTGTGGACAGTGTCTTCCTTGCCGTATGTTCTGGGATTTCATTTACATTTTTAATATCTTTTCTTGATATTAAAGCCGCAATATCATAGTTGTTAAAGACCAATGTGTTCTAATTCTCTAAAATTAGTCTTAATATTAAAAAAAAAAAGCCGCCTTAGCTGCTTCGGACTCGGTTATATTCCATATATTCCAGTTATATTCCGAATAGTTTTGCACTATAGAACTAACTACTTGACCCGGCCAAGAACGTCTGTTAGGCACCGAATGGCGTCTTGGATATGATTAGACCGGGTCCAGATTCTTGGAATCTTCTTCTAATGCTCATACTGGACTGGGACTTGAGTTCTCGCACTCCAGAAGTAGTGACAGGACATACATAAATATTCATCCTCTTCCTCCTTTGCTTCAGAAATGCGTGCTGTTAGAACTACGAATATCTCTATTTGGAACATTATACAGCTACATGAATACTCCAACACTAGACCCCTGCCAAGATTTGGAGCCATCCGGGAATATACGAAAACTTTCCTTCCCGAATTCAACATCACGTCAAGGCAAATCCTTACGCCACACTAACACTAATCTGACTGTGTAACTACGCCGAACCAGGATGGTGGGCATCATTGCATCAAAAGGCATGTCCCTATAACAGAAGTTAAAGATAAATCTGGGGCAAGTTCATCGAAATTTCAGTGCAAATTGTACCAAAGGCCAAGTGTAAGTGTGGCCGAGTAGGACTGTTCTATGGAGTTTAGTAAATATATGATATTGTTGCACAGTTTTTCCGTATATGAATTGTTCTTGATTATGGACAGACGTGAACAGCTTCCGCTCAACAGTCGGTGATGATTACCATTGCACCACGACTACTCCCTACTAAATAAAGAATACATATGAGATTGTGAGTATTGTTATTGCCGCAAAGATCCAGCGGCCGTTCTTCAGATTGGCTACATGTTTTGCAAAGCTGCACCTTCATTATCAGGAAACCAACGACCCTGTTGATGTTTTGAATTGACATGTATCTAGGATAAATCCTAGATATTTAGCTTCCACGGTGATCGGAATAAGGGTTGCCATTAATCACAAGCTGGTTTACTATTTTCGTTATATTCCTTTTTTTCGTAAACTCAAGCTCATATCTTGTTCACCAATCATCGATCATATTTAGCCTGCCTACTCTTCAAGGCAGATATGCGCCCAAGACACCAATATTTTGACTAACAATAGTCGTCTGTATCAAGATGCCCAATCCGTATTCTTCCTGTCGACAACACAATCTCGATGAATCGTCACGACGTTAATCGATTATGAGCAGTCTATTGACACCGGTCGCTGAGAATGAAAACTTTTACATCAGCGATTTAAATAACACTTAATCCGAAGGAATTTATTTTCACTTTTTTTAAGAAAGTCTTATTCTTTTGAGAAGGAGGTTGAGCAATTTTCATAAGTCAAATATTTTCTGACAACTAGACGGATCTCTCAGGAATAAACGCACTAAGGTTGATCCTCAACTCAGTTATTTTTTTTATTTCCAACGAGATTAATTTCGTCAATTCCATCTCCTCATTTAAGATTTACCAAGTTTCGCGGTCAAGAGCCATCGACGCGTTTCCGTTTTGAAGTTTATACCATTCGCGTGGTGCTTACCTGAATTCAAAAAACCAAAATGTCATTCCACTTTGTGTTCTACAAACAGTCGTCTCTCAAGTACTTAGACCAATTTTGACCGAAAAGCGTGTTTGCCTTTATTTTTTTACCACTATTAGTGCTTTCGCAACGAGAAGCTCACCATTTGGATCTTTGAATAGATAGGTCTACTCGTATAGGATATGAGTTTTCAAATTGTGTATATGATTGTTTTACTTGCTCCAAGCCACCTCGACTAACTTTTCCACAAGAGCGAATTCGGCGTAAATGGGAACGACCGGTTAGCACATCTTACTAGACATGGTATTCACCACAGTATCAGAAAATAGAGCTGTTTTACTTTGCTCCTAGAACTGAAACCAATGTAATGAACAGTTACTTCGGGCTAGCATTGGCAAGCCTCCACCGAAAAACTCACCGAGCAAAGTGACTGTATACAAGACCCCACTTTTATTCAATTTATCTCTTTTAATGCCACAAAAAGGTAGCATTACCATATTTTAATTAACTACAATCTGTTAGATAAGACCAAACCCATGGAACAACTCACCAAAACAATCTACATAACTCAACTCTTAACCTGCACCATCCTACTCAACCTCAACCCCGAAGGTTGAATCAGTCGGGGAATTTCGGATTGCAGAGGTAATATTGCTGCCGCTACTGCATTGCCATATACCACACATCACTCATTTCGCCCAGTCGCCCAAGCGCACATGCACACGCCCATTGAATTATGGCTGCACAGGATTTTTGTAAATAAAACAAAAATAAAAAAATTAAATAAAAGAAAAAGAAAACGAGTATATAAAATAAAAATGTTAAATCCAACCAGTTGACTGCATCCATTATGAAACCGCAAACATATAAATTGGATGTATACCGTTCCAGGATTCATCTGCCTTTCATAATTCTACCGCTACCATACCACATCCGCCCGCCATTGCCCATCTCCGTTTTCGTTTTCGTAACATTTTGCCGGCAAATTCTTATTACGTTAAGTGGATAAAATGGAAGGAAGCCAAATTTTTATCGGGCCAGTAAATCCACTTCTCATGAAAAGCTAAAAATAAAATGAAAAGATGCAGAAACGAAGGAATAAAAAAATATATACTATGTGTGTGTTATGTATGGTGAATGAATAATTTTCATTTTGGGCCTGGCTCCGTTCATAGAATAGCGGAAGGGATAAATTGAATGCGACTATATCTCTCCGAAAATAACGAACGTACCAAAAGAACAAAAAATCAAAACCAGCGACGTCGGATCCTGGCTGGTTTCGGAGCAGCACGTATGGAGAATATTACAATGGTGCAGTTTGAAAAGGTTTTCTTTTTTTTCTCATCCTGTTCTTGGTCTATTTTTCAAAATTCGATGTTTTGGTATGAATGACGATGCACATATTCTGTTGCAAGGTGAATCGAAAAGCTGCAGCATTCCCGACCGCCACCAATAAAAGAGGAATCAAGATTCTATCGCGGGGAGTTAACCCATATTTTATTCAAATTCACTTCGAGGATTTCGCAACATATTAAGCTGTTGGTGGGGGTGTTTTTTTTTTATTTCCGTTTTCTGGTTTCCAACGTAATCAGTGCTAATAAGCTCGGGCGGACGGATGTGGAAAACCCTTCAAGTGAGGAGGGTGCGTGAAAGTCGTTTCGATCTTCATATTATTAAATTAATGTATAAGCCCTTAAGACAAGATACTTCATTCGATAGTATCCCTTCTCCCTTCAAAATATAAAATACAGATTAAAATATAAAAATTCCTTTAGACTCTCTCAAACTCGTTTCTCTTGGACTAAAGTGTAAATACATCAAAATTGTTAAAAAGATCACCAATATTTTACAGACTAGTCTATGTACATATGTATATACCCACAAGCGGCTCGGAATGCCAGACCCACAGACCGGATGCTTTCCAAACAGGGTTCAATGAAATTAGTAGGTATAAATTGGACATTGCTGTGCTGAAAGACGTTCGACTTTCAAGTGGAACAGCTGCTAAGGACGGATAAACTTTCGTTTGTGGCGGTACAGATACGCACAATCTTGGAACAGGATCCTTTATCAGCAAAGAAATTGTGCAGAATGTAATGAACGGAGCCAAAATCCGGGGTCACCGCTATAAAAGTGTATTTCTGAACATACTTTGTCGTGCGGAAGATAAGGAAGTAAAGTAAAGAACTTGAAATTCGTATTCTCCGACTTCAACGCGAAAATGTGAAAAGAAGCGATATAGAGGGCAACAAGATAAGAAAAAAGTCTCCATGTTTCATCAAACGATAATAGTCTTAGGACAATAAGTTTCGCCAGCTCAAAAATATGATCGTGAAAATTCCGAAATGGGTATTCCGGCATAGAGTAACATGAAAACAAATTGATCATTTTCTGGTAGATAGAAGACGCCATACCAACGTACTACACACTACACCATGCAGAAGAGTACATCGCGGTTCAGACTACATCTTAATCGTCGCAAATATTAAAAGCGGAACGGAGCAATGTAATAAAAAATTCAAAGTTGGAAAGTTAAAGGACCCTCGTATGAAGCGTTAATACCAGGGCAAAATTAATAAATGGCTTGCTCTAAAAAACACAAGTAGAAGCAATATGGTCAATAATAAATTGCGCTGTAAAGGCGGCAACGGAAAGCAAACTATGTTATTGGTCTTAGACCAAGGAAAATAGTGAAGAAATCACGCGTAAAATATATCAAACCTTATTATTATTATTTTTTGTGGTATTCGAGCAATTCAAGAGTTACGCTCTTATGGTGTTTGCCACACAACTTGGAGGGGGGCAGATGGTTTGTGTCGAAGATGTACGTTCACTACTCTCCGGTGGTGGTTGTCCTAAATAGGATTCAAGAGATTCAACTGAATTTGTCGTGTTGATTGTAGTTCACAGTAACTTTTTTATTTGTTTCCATGTCTTTAAGGTGCTACATTGGAAATGCATACACAGAGTATGAATTTTGAAATTATCTTATCCTGCGAGTGTTGTGCCTTCGTCAGCATTTTTTTGATCATCTCTTATTCACAACTGATGTTGTTGCACAGTTTTTCCGTATAGAAATTGTTATTGGCTATGGACAGACTTGAACTACAGACCTTCCGCTCATCAGTTGGTGATGATTACCATCGTAATCAGGGCTAAATGCTATACAAAAGGATACAAGGTCAGATCAGGATTCATTCGCAACGATAGTGGGGAACTCATTTCGTAAAACGAAAGAGTTGCAGCCCAATCGGGGAGATATTTCGATAAACTACTGAATTTAGTTAGAAGTTCAAGTAGAACTGCCAACCATTTAGTAAAAGAGGCAATCCATCGGCTTAATTATTACAAGGCTGCAGAAATCGACCTAATACCATCGGAGTTAATAAAATATTAACAGAGATGTTACATGAGGTCATTACAACCACATGGAGCAATGAAACCATCCCCGAGGAATGGAAAAACTCGGTCGTCATTCTCGATGGAACACAATGCAACAATTACCGATGAGTATCTCTGTTACAAAGTTGTTACATGGTGCTGTCAAATATTATTCTAAAGAAACCCGCATCATTCGCAACGGAAATAATCGAAGACTACCAGTGTGGCTTCAGGAGGAATCGCTCGTCGAGTGACCAGATTTTCACTATACGACTGCTCCGCTTTTAGAAAAGAAAGGGAAAATTTTCGAAATCATCAACTATTAGTAGGTCATAAAAAGGCTAGTCATATGCAAATCGACCGGAAATTTATTAAGTCCTTGGGAATCCCCAAAAAGTTTACGAAACTGATACTAGTATGCCTACAGGAAAACAAAAGACGAGTTAAAGTAGAAAGTGCTTTATCTGAAACATTATAGATCCGTCAAGAAGTAAAAGAAGACTTGACACCACTTCTTTTTGATTTGGTGCTTTAGGAAAATGGTAGAGGAATAACCCTTAATAGAATCACAGAGACAGTGAGAAGCCAGTAGAAAGCAAAGGGGAAAGTCGTATAATTACTATAGAAGTAAACATAGAGAAAAATAAATATGTACATATATGGTCACTGCCCAACTTGAAACAATCCAAGCCTCGCACCTGACTGTACTCCACAAACGCTTTGAGAAAGTGGATAAATTAAAAAATCTGGGAATCAGATTGGCCGCCAAAAATGACATAAATATCGAAATAAACAAAAGCATATGGGCAACGCGTGAGTTACATACAATGGCAACTCTAAAATGTTACAATTGAATTCATGTTCAGAGACGGCGATGTGGGCAGAAATGTTTGCACCTCGTACCCTCTTATCGCATTACACTCTCCTGACATTTTTTTTTTTGGAGGCTTCTGCTATCTGTTGGATCACTCAGACACAAATACTGGTCCATTGTACTGCCAGACAGAGACCTTAGATGGCATTGCAGCTCATGTGGAGCCAGAGCCAAGCTTCTTTTTACTCACTTATGTTGTGTGCGATTTGTTTTTTCACATAAGTTAACGGAACCTAAAGCTTAATGCCGATTCCGAACGGCGAGAGCCGAGAAGCTTTTTCATGGCAAGTATACAACGGGGGGTTTTGCCAGTACCCCGCTGAGGAGGGACGCCGCGAAATAATCATTCGATGGCGTTGGTGTTATCGGGATCCGAACTCGCTCATCTTGCGTCAGCGGCCGACACACTACCCACTGCGCCACGGCGCTCCCTCTCTCCTGACATAGTAAAATATGAAAATGTTTCCAAAATTAACATAAGTAACATATGAGAATCTGTCCAAACACTTCTTATCAAAACTCTCTCCCATGTTTGGTGAAGAGCACTGTTTTTAGATCAACTGACCTCATACTGTAGACTTTTTTGCTTTCTCTCTGATAAGACCAAAATTCTAAAAGTAAAAAAAAAACTCGGCCACTTGCAATCGAGACTTAGACCAGTTAAGATCAAAAGGAATAAAAGGAAAAATAATTAAACTAAAATAAAAAATTTTAAATAAAGTTTGTTAAATAAAGATTTACTATTTTGTTGAAAAAACTCTGAAACATAATAATAAAATATGTCATATTTAATATGTCATATTTAAGCCATCTGATCACTAAACATCTCGCACAATTACGTAACGAGGAATGGAATAAAAAGCTAGCTAGCTTAGATAGTAGAGCTAAACCATTCTGGAACGTAGTTAAGATTGTTAAAAATAAAAACAACCAACTGCCCTGCTTACGAAATGGATCAAATTTTTGTTACACGGATGAAGAAAAAGCCAGTGTTCTGGGACATAACTTCTCGAAAAACCACTGTGTGTCAGCAGGCTTAGGCGACCAAGCCACAAATACCCTTGTTAGCAACACTGTCCATGCTCTTAACATACAGAGGCCTAGAACGCCCTTGAATTCCTTCCTCACCGAAGAAGACGTAAGGTCACATATTAAGTTTCTCAAGGCTAAAAAATCGGATGGATTTGATCACATAAAAAATGTGTATCTCAAACATTTACCCAGAATTGGAATAAAGTTTCTGACAGACTTTTTCAATGTATGTCTGAAATTCCAATACTTCCCTAACGCCTGGAAAATCGCTAAGGTAGTACCCATACTAAAGGCAGGGAAACCTCCTGATGAGCCCGAAAGCTATAGACCTATCAGTTTACTGAGTAGCGTAAGCAAATTATACGAGCAAATTCTTAAGGAGAAAATAATAAAAATTATCACGGATCGTGGTATATATCCTGACGTACAGTTTGGCTTTAGACCCCAGCACAGCACATCCCATCAAGTGCTACGCATTTGCAACTTCTTCTTCTTCTTCTTCTTCTTTTCCTTTTTATCCCGGCGTCGTTATGGTCAGAAGTGTAGGACCATAACCTTCCCACTTAACTGCATTCCTACTGGTCCGCTTGTGGGGTCCGCCGGTTTGACCTCAGAAAGTAGCGGCAGGCTTCCCGGTTTGGGATTACTTCATCGCTGAGGCCAATCAAATGCTGGTGTTTTTGCATTTGTTTGCACCAATTGTTTTTCGGCCTGCCTTTTTTGCGTGTTGAAATTGGAATGTTGATTGATAACGCCTTTTGGACGGGGTTCAAAGGATCTCTCCTTTGAACATGGCAATACCAACTGAGTCGGTCGCGCTCTATCTTTCTTGTGATGGTTTCTTTTACGTCGAGGCTTCCTCGGATCTTTGAACTTCTAATTCTCTCACGCTTTGTTACTCCCGCTGTCATGCGAAGCATCTTCATCTCAGTTGCCGTTAATTTGCTCTCATACTTTTTGTGCATTGTCCAGCATTGTGAACCGTATGTGAGCGCCGGACGTACAACTGAAGTGTAGAGCCTTCCTTTCAGCTTAGGGGGCATTTTTCGATCACAGAAGATGGCGGAGTTGTCCCGCCACTTCATCCACCCTACGCTTACGCGATGTTTGATGTCGTCATCACAAGTTGCTTCTCTATTAATCATAGATCCCAGATATTTAAACTTTTCACACTTGGGAAGCACTCTTCCATTCAAGTAAATGTCTGGAATAGGCTGATGAGGGTCAGAGAACGGGCAGCACAGATACTCTGTCTTCTTTGAACTAATACGATACCCGTGTCCCTCAAAAATGTCCACCCACACATCAAGTGCTCGTTGTAGGGACGCCTGATCATCACTTATAATGGCCCCATCGTCAGCAAAGAATAGCTGGTGCACATTGGGGTCCGTCACTTTTCCTTCCAGCAAGCAATCAAGGACTGCTATAAAAAGCAGTGGGCTGAGGACGCTCCCTTGGTGTACACCGACTTTGATTGCGAACTCTTCGGTGACTCCTGCGGTGCATCTTACTCTTGTCGTTGCTCTCTCGTACATGTCCATAATTACTCGCACGTAGGTTTCTGGAACTCCTTTTTGTCTTAGCGCTACCCATAAAAGATCTCTTGGTTGCCGGTCAAAGGCCTTCTCGAAATCTACCAACACCATATGCAAGTCCTTTGAAGAATCACGATGCTTTTCCATCATGATCCTTATACTTTGGATTGCATCTGTTGTTGATTTACCCGAGACAAACCCGCACTGGTCATCAGATAGTCGTATTATTTTCCGCAGTCGGCTATCTAATACCCGTTCAACGATCTTCATGGTGTGCGACATCAGCTTGACAGAACGGTAGTTATCACAATTTCGCGTATCACCCTTTCCTTTGTGCAATGGAAGAAGATAGCTTTCCCTCCATTGATTAGGCATAGTGTCGCCTCTCATAAGTTTAGAGATAAGAACCATGAGCCATCTAGACCCGATGTCTCCCATCTTTTTCCAGAACTCAGAGGGTATCCCGTCCGGCCCAACAGCTTTTCTTTTCTTGGAGTTTTTAACCGCGTACCGAACTTCTTCGACTGTGATGTCGGATATTTCGGCATGATTCGGGGCGGCTCTTGGAAAGTACACTCGGGGAAACTGTTCGTTCAGAAGTTCCTCGCAATACTGTCGCCATCTGTGGAGAATTTTTTCGTCTTCCACAAGGAGTTGGCCTTCAGCATTGTTAATAAACTTTGGGAAACGAATCTCCTGAGCATTTCTTCTTCTCTGGGCGGCTAGCTTAAAGATATTTGCTCCTTTGTTCAAATTGTTTTGTCGAAGCTCCTGGGTAGCCTGGTTCCTGTCAGACGCGGAAGACGATATTTCTTCCAACTCCTGATAGAGGCCTTCCATGCTTTTCGCTTTGAATTCGGCGCATTTTTTCTTCGCGATACCTTTGCAACATCTATATACCTTTTCACGGCGAGCTTTTTCCTCTCTATTAGTAGAAGAGCACTTTGACCAAGCTTGGAAAGCCATTTTCTTTTCGTGTATCACTGCTTTGGCTTCGTCTGTCCACCACCAGGTTTCTTTTGCGTGTTGGCAGAGGCCTTTAGATGTTCCGAGCAGTGATTTGGCTTTCTCCAGGCCAGATTGTTGTAGGGAATCCCACATGTCTTGTGCTCTGCACTCCTCATTACCGACCTCATCGATAATGGAAGAGAGGTAGTTTTCCATGATGGTAATAAAAGCTTCGCCTTTTCCTTTATCCAGCTTATACCACTTGATTCTCTCAGACACCTTCGTTTGCTGCTTTGACTTCTTTCTCGCATCCATAAAAAATTCAGTCAGGAGGAGACGGTGTTGAGGGGCGATCGCGTCTCCCAGGATCACTTTGCAATCTTTAGCTCGTGGCTTCATGAAACTGGATACCAAATGATAGTCTATTTGAGTTTCATTTCCGCCGCTGCTATAAGTGATCAGGTGCCGGCTTTGTTTGACGAACATGGTATTTAGCCCTATAAGACCGTACGACTTGCACATGTTTAGGATATCTTCACCTGAAGAGTTCCTGGTGCCGTATCCCAGCCCTCCGTGGTAGCCTTCATAGTCTTCGCTTGTCTTCCCGACATGTCCGTTTAAATCTCCCCCAACAAACAAAAGCTCTTCCTTTGGGATGATTTTGACAAGGTTGTGGAAATCTAGCCAGAATGCATCTTTTTCTTTTTGTTCGCATCCTACTTGAGGGGCATATGCGCTTACGATGTTCCACACCTCACCATGCATCACCAATTTGAGAGCCATCAAACGGTCACTGGACTTTGAAATGGTTAAGACGTTGCCAAGTAACTCTGCCGCAAGGATGATGGCGATTCCGTTTTTTCCTTGTTCCAATCCATAGTAAAACATCTTGTAGGCTTTTGTTTTAACGTCCAAGAAACGTGCCCGATTACCGGTGTTTCGCCATTTCGTCTCTTGTACGCACAGGATGTCTACTCGCCTTCTAACCATCATTTCTTCAAGCTCATAGCTGCGCCCACTCATGCTTCCAACGTTCCAACTCGCGACTCTTAAATGTGGCTTACGCCGTTGCATTACTTTGCTATCCCCCGGAAATCCTATAGCTCTGACCCGAGCATTGCTGCTCGTCCCAGGATCACGACCATTAGTAGTGCCTGGCGGGGTAGTGCTTTTCCTTTTAGCGTTCTTTTCCATAATGCTACGGTTTGACCGTTTTCATTCTTCCCTTCCTTTTTGACACGGGCATGCTCCAGATTTTTTATTTTTTGATTGATCTTACTCTTACAACACCGGTGATCTCCAGTCGTGTCAACCCACTGATTTGCATGCACACTTGTGGGGCAGTTTAATGGTGGTATATGTGTCCCTAGGCTCACCTTGGTGTTTTCTAAATTGCCTAGATGTGAGTTTTGTTTACCTTTGTTTAGTCGCCTTTTACGACAAGCGATAGGTATCGCTGCAGGGATATTCTTAACCCGTCCCTGCTACGCATTTGCAACATTGTTAGGAAAAACCGCAATCAAGGTAAATCCACAGGGATGATTCTTTTAGACATCGAAAAAGCATTCGACTCTGTATGGCATGATGGTCTCATATATAAAATGATTAATTTCAACTTTCCGTTGTATCTATGTAAAATAGTCCAAAGTTTTCTGTCAAATCGTTCTTTCAAGGTCAGTGTCAACAATATAGTTTCTAGTCCAATTTGCTTCCAATCAGGGGTTCCGCAAGGTTCTGTTCTGGGTCCCATTTTATACAATCTATTTACGTCGGACTTTCCAAACCTCGATAGCTGCGAATCGGCTATTTTTGCAGATGATACTGCAATACTTGCATCGCACGAGTTTGCTCTCAATATTGAGACAAATCTTCGAAATGCGTTGAATGTATTAGAACATTATTTTAACCGGTGGAAAATTAAGCTGAACGGTGATAAAATGCAAGCTATCTTTTTCACCCGAAAAAGGAAGCCATGCCACCTCCCGAACAGCCATATTCAAATCTTTGGATCCGCAATAAGCTGGAGCAATTCGGTTAAGTACCTAGGCATTCATCTAGACACCAAATTAACATTTAACGAACATATTTCCAAAACCTTACAGAAAATAAATATAGCGATAAAGATGTTATACCCCTTCATAAACAGAAAATCTGCACTAACAAATCAAAATAAGCTGCTGATACACAAAACGGTCTTTCAAGCCTTATTACTATATGGTTGTCCAGTATGGGGAACTTGTGCGAAATGCCGCATCCAAAAGCTACAAGTGTCGCAAAATAAGCTACTCAAACTCATGCTTGACCTCCCATGGCACTATTCTACTTTAAAGCTACACCAAAGAGCGAATGTTGAATTAATATCGCCTAGAATTCAAAAACTGACAAGAAAATTTACAAACAATTGCGCTTACGCCGACAACGTCTTAATAAATAATTTAGTAACGTAAACTTGCTATTAGCTATAACTTTTCCTATCATATCGCTTATTTATTTATTTATATGTTTCTTATTTACATATTTATTATCTATTTATTGTTTATTATTTATTATTTATTATTTACTATTTATTATTTATTATTTATTATTTATTATTTATTATTTATCATTTATTATTTATTATTTATTATTTATTATCTATTATCTATTATCTATTATTTATTATTTATTATTTATCATTTGTTATTTATTATCTATTATTCATTCTTTCTTTTTACTTACTAACTTATTTTGTCTACATACATATGTAGCTGCTAATCTAATAATTTAAATATACACTACCTTGTATTGGGGGTTTTTTGTCGTATTTTCCCCCAAAGTATTGATATGTTTACAAAATCCAAATAGTTACAAAACAATAAAATAATGTTTCAGATGAAAGATATACGTATAGAATATCATATCACTGTAATGTAAAATGTGTGGTAACAATCCATTGTAACTCCTATTTGATATACGAAATAAAGATCTATCTATCTATCTATAATAATAAAATAAAACGAAAGAAATAAGAAAAAAAGAAAATATAAAGGATCAACTCCTGTTCGTAACTCGTGCTTCCTCGCGATAAAGGGATTATTAAAAACAACTCTTTGTCTCGCAATGTTTAAATCGGCACTTTTATAATATAATATAATATAATATAATATAATATAAAATATAATAAAGAATATATTTCGGGTCCTTAAGAAATATGGCTTAAAACAGGACGCAGAAACAGGCGAATGAAGAAAACTACACAATCGAGAACTCGAGGAACTCTATTCAAGCATTATCCAAGTAAATAAATGGTGATGATTAAGATAGGGAGGACACGTAGAACGAATGGACAATGGACAAACACTCAAACGAATAACGAGTAAGAAAAGACTGCCGGGAAGGCCGCGCAAGGATGATTAACGAGGCTCCGAACTTCCGATTCTCAAATGGCCGATAATAATAATAATAATAATTGCATTTTGAAATTCGATTTTCTAGGAAAATTTTGCAAACAAACTTTGATTCATGCTTTTCTTTTTTTTTTTTTGCTTATACTAATAGCCTAACATACACGAAGCTGCTTAATTCTAATCTTACATACAATGAAGCCGGCTAGCATTTGTGTGATTCGTTTCGAGAGATCACCCTCCTGATTACAACTTTCAACGGCATCTCGCTCACTCTGCCACCCGAGACGATACAGAAAAAACAAAATTGATCTTTTTTTGTTGTATGAGGTTTTTCTACTGTTGTTTACTAATTTTGGTGCGCTGATTGCGAATCTACCCTCAGATTTTCTCTAGCAGCTCTAGTTAGTGAGATACAGGTACTGTCTTGAATTTTCATTAGTAGTCGTTAATTTATCTATATCAATAGCGGTGTGATTAAACTAGTGTCGGTATAAATGTCATTATGTCTTCCTTAAGGAGGACGTGTTTAAACAACCCGGATTGTTTTTGTGTTATTTTGCACATGGCTATATGTACATATGTTCAAGAAATTCAGTTTGAACGTGTCGGATTTCGTGAAAAAAGCATACTTGGACCACTTTGGGTTTCGATTGCCGACGAATGCCAAGCCCTGGATACCTAAGTTTGGTATCCTACAATATCCTTAGTTCTGGAGAAAATCAAGTACAAGGAGCATAACTGGGTCTTATGTGTTAATTTAAAAATGGTATATTTCCTCTTGGGCCGGCAAAGTGGCTATATAAAGTATCCCCGATCCCTATGCTTATGGGATAGCCGAGCTTAAGCTGAGCACTGAAAAAAAAGAGACTGAAAAAAAAAGAGGAAGAAGAGATTAATACTCCACTAGTATCCAGAGACCGAATTACACTGCCTCCTTTGCCTATAAAACTGGGGTTGATAATACAATTTGTAAAAGCTCTTACCAAAGACGGCTAATGTTCCAAATTAATTGCAATAGCGTTTCCAAAATTGAGTAGTGAGAAAACCAAAGCTGGTATTTTCGATGGCCCACAAATTAGGAAGTTGATAGATGATAAAAATATCATCAATCATCTGTGTATAGGAAGAGTTTGTTTGGTTAGTGCAATTTTTTTTGGGAAATAGAAAGTGTGATGGCTTCATTCAGCACGTTGAACAGTTGCTCATACACTTCCAGCACCCTGGATCCAACATAAGTATTATGCTTCACAGCCATCTAGACTATTTTCCTAAAAATCTCGGTGACCTAAGCGAGGAACAAGGGGAGCGCCTTAAACAGAATATTCGCACCAGGGCGGAGAGATATGAAGAATACTGAAACGTAAATATGATGGCTGATTATTGTTGGAGCATTTTGTATTCCTTACACACCTCACGCGAGAAAATTTCATAAAAGATCTTGTCACCCCATAGAGGCAAAACTAGAGCTCCTTCATAAAAACGACATATGTTTTTATAATTAGCGTGGAAAAACTATTCAGATTCATGTAAAAAAATTTCATACAAATAACATGCTGTTTTTGTGTTTAATAAGCCTCAGGCGGTCCTCAGGTTCATCTAAGCATGATGATGTGTCTTGCTTTCAAAATTTCCCTAGCTAAACTGAATCTACATAACTCACGAACTAAGCACTAAGGAAAATCTCACCGGAGTTACGCACCGCTTTGGAAAGCATTTTCAACCGACAACCGATAGAAATCGGCGTGCTGTTTAGCAAAATCCGCCATTGCGCTATTATACTCGTGAATTATGAACTCGTGAGTATTGTCAATGTATCAGTCGCGAATGAGCCGCTTATCTCTGGCGCCCCGGTGACGGTGATAAATTACCGGGATACCATCTCTATCATTCGAAAACAGTTTGGAGAAATGCTTCTGGCAGAATAAACTCCTATCGGAGTATGTCCTCGTTTCTCACCGCTAATGGTTTTCCATATTGCTCAATGATCAGAAATTTCCACAAGTTCTTTCTCGCATCCCCTCTACAACGGTGTCCTAAACAGTATCGCTTCCGACTTTTAGAAGTTAATTTTGAACTTCCAGTTACACTGCAGCATTGCATGAATATTTTAAATGTTAAAACCTGATCTGTTCGCTACTAAATCATTTTGCATATGCTATTGAGCGGCCTCGAAAACCTAGATCGCTTGTGCAGATGTGAGACAGTAGCGCAGAATTAATTGCTCCCTTTTGTATGCCGCTTTTATTATCAAGGATCCTGCTCAAATAAACGTTGCCACATTTAAAAACAAACTTTTTTCCTTGCACCGTCTTGTTGAATCGTCCAATTCCGGTAGTAAGAAGTCGTTTATCATGGCCCTGTAGCGTTCGCCAGTAGCAGTGACCATATTGCTGATGGCGTCCTAAAAAAAAGACACAGTGGCTTTGATTGAATGTAATGGCTCTTCGCGCATCACACGTTAATTTTCAGTGCCCCTGAAACGAACATTTTGCTTATTGACGGAACCACTTAGGCGGAAATGCTCCTCGTCGCTCATGAGGATTTTCGACACAAAATTATCCTCTTCGTTGTTGAGATTACGGACGGTTTGACAATAATTCACATGCGACTGACGGTCAGCAGGCATTAACTGATACACTGTTTGCACTTTGTACGGGAACATGTGTAAGTCTTTCACTAAAATTCGCTGTAGGGTCTGTCTGGTGATGCCCTGTTGATGTCCCCATGATATATGTTTGACATTAAGGTTCCCGCGCAAGAAATAGTATATTTTTTCCGAATGCAATTGAAGGTGTCGAAGAAGTGTCTTCAGGTCTATCATAAACTGAACAGCTTCAGGTGGCTCATGTGTAGAAATACATTCGTCCCTTATTTAAATGGAATGGATATAATATACGCAATCCTTTTAGTATTAAGGCAGCAACCAATATCTGCCTCCAATGCACTTATCCATTGCAAGAATTTTTGGAGTCGTCCCTTTTGTTTTACCACGTTCAACATTTCGAAGTGGACTAACGTATCTTCTCAATGTGATGTACTCGTCCATACACGGCTAAATAATTAGACAAATATCAGATGAATCAATGGCTTTGAGTCTGAATTTCGTTACCATAACCTCGTGAATTTCACGACTGTTTTCTTATAGGGTGAATGGTTAATTCTGGATTATGGTAATGGGAGACACATAATAATCGATCAATTCCTGGCTCTGTTTGTGTTTCACAAAACAGTGAGCAAAACAAATTGATCGTTAAAACTTACCCCGGCAATAATTGTTAATATGCTTCGGAACACCATACGATTAACCTGTTCTCTGAAGTGTTGAAAACTATATAAATCCAAACAAATGAATTGCGACGTTATCATTATAATCCACCACAACCAATGTTAATTAATTCCAATGCACAATGAGGCAAAACATCATCCTGTCAAGTCAATTCACGGCTTTAACGACACTTTGCGGCAGATACGAATCACCAGATGGATGAGGACGAAAAAAAAATATAAAAACAAAACATTCAGGTTGAAAAACATTCAGATACATAAATAACCTTTCCAGCTAATTTATTGTCAACTGAGTGGCAATTACAAGCTACCAGCTTGCGGCTGCCGAACACAATGCCTCCCTAGGATAAATAATTACTCACACACAGTATTCAGCGGTATTCAGCGCGCGATGTAGCAATTTACACGGCCGAGTCTCAACAACATAAAATTGAAAAAAATAAAGTAAAAATGCAAAACAGAAATAAAAGCAACACAATAACGCCAACACCAGTAACATGGTGCAGCATGCAATCCGTGTGTTTGCATATCCTTTATCCATCGCCGTAAATACATGCCGAATGCCTAACATGGAACGGATACAATTCATTCATTTCCACTTGGATCCCTGGAGGGTGTGGGTTGCATTCTGTTAATCGCCATTTAGTACAAATCGCTGATAGTTGAACGGAAACAATCGTATCCGCATTATTATGCACAAGGACATGCAACCGTAGAAGTTGACTACACCAGTACTGTACTGTCTGTATGATGAGGTTGTTTGGTTGATTATTCCTTCACTTCCGACACCTCCCCGGCTCCAAGTGCACATTTGGTCGACCGCCGGGAATTAAATGTAAAACAAATGCTCTAACGTATAAATTGCAGTGCTTAACGTTTATCCAAAGGATACACTTTTGCACACATTCGTATTGAATATGAAGCGGAGTGTTCCCATTCCGATGCCGTCGCCCGCCCTTCTCGCGTCCTCCCGCAAATGAATTTCTATTTAAGCGCGCCCGCCACAACCACAGAATGAACAACGAGTGGAAAAACAAAACAAAGAAAAAAAAGTAAGATACAAATATCCTCGCCGCCATTTTATGAATATTTGAGTTGCAATTAATCGTGAAATAAGCGTTTTGTTTTGTTTCCTCTAAATAGAGGAGTAAAACTGCCTTTCACTGAAACCCCCGCTGGAACGGTTTTATCTTGTTCTACGCCTCGGTACAGGTTAGTATTCGTATCGTCTCTTATTGCAATGAAACCATCGAAAACTGATGATCGCGATTTTGTGCTGTGGATAGCGGTTGGATGCAGAGTACAGCCACCACTCGCTATCAGTAGGTGGGGGATGGTTGTCGGGAGTTGGCTTTTGTTCGTGATCTAGGATTTCCCGTCGGAGGGCGGATGGAATCTGTTCTGTTTGGATAATACAAGAACGTATGCTCTGTAGCACGCAAGGTTTTGATATATTCAGTGCATTTATATTGTGAATGCAACACGCGGTGCGGTGCAGTACTCAACGCACCCTTAGAAACGGGTGAATAGTTGGTTGATTGCCTTCATGAACCATAATTTTGCTCGATTGCATACGTAATTGCGAAATGTGAACACAACGTTTGATTTTACACATTTTGTGGTTTTTATTGTGCGCACTTGTCGTTTGCTTCGATGAGGAGCATTCGATGCGGATGTACATGTATTTGATGAAATGAGTGGGCGGTGTGTTTGTATGACTACTTAGGAATGTAGATAGACGCGGTTTTGGAAAAGAACCTATGGATTGTGGTTATTGCAAACTTTAGTCGTCGGTTTTTGAATAGAACTCGATGCTAATTAATGAATTTACAGATCGGAGTTAGAGTAATAGTCCGATGGTCTTGCCAAGCAGATGGAAAGGCACCTCTACCAACTGTCGTACGATACTGGAGATGATTATCGCAAGTCTAGTCTGGGTCGGCTAGAGAGGCATTTTCGTATGGCCCTAGTAAAGCCAAATAGGTAAGTAGGCTTATCCAATTATATCCTTGATATTTAAAAGAAAATATAATATATAAGAATAAACAAGCCTATTCAGCTAACAAGTTAACACGACGAAGTCTCAAATTCCAGCAAGTCCGAATTAGGTCAAGCCAACACGCGCGTCCGATACAATGCACTCGCTGGGTAAACAACACCGCGCGCCGACCAATAAAGCTGACCTTCAACACCATATGCCGGATGGACATCGCTAACACCGTCAACACCACACGACGGATGAACAACGCTGACACCGCGTCTGCTGCAGTTTGGGCATTAGGGCATAAATTAGCTTAAGTTATTGGATAAGTGTTCAGTTCTCATTATAACGTATTCAAGTTAAGTGGATTCGTCCCCAAAGGTGATTAAAATTTGTTTTTTTAACAAAGTAATAATATAAAACTTTAACTGGCGCCCGAGCAGGGGCCACAGGGATACAGTGTCAAGTGCGGTGAATAAATAAAAGGAAAGGGTCCTCAAGTAGAACCAAGTGCGCGCAAGTAATCGTCAGAAGTACTCAAGTACTACGGACGAATCGCTCGCGTGTGACTCTCAAAAAAAGGGTCCTCAGGTAGCATCAAATGCGCGTGACTAAATCATAAATCGTCAAACGTCCTCTAGAAGTACAGACGAACTATTCGCGTGTGACACCCGCCGAAAAAAACAGAATACCCTGTGGTTCCCCCGCGAATGTGGTGAAATTGACAAAGAGCCCCTCAGTAACCGGCAAACGGACGAACAGGAAGCATAGGACGCTAGCCGCAGCACGGATCGCAGCAAAGTCAGGACGATCATGATCCTGCAAACTATAGTATTGCTATTCACTTGTTCCTGCATGGCAGAGGTACAATTACTAGATTACTCTAAATCCAAAATAATATCACTAAGCACCGGTACGGCCAAGCTTCAGAGCGGAACTTTAAAACTAGTTCATATCCTTGATTTGAAATCCTACGAGGAAGCAGTTCAAGAGCTAAAGCTAAAAGTTATGAAAGATGTCAAAACCGATCATCCCATGTACTAATCCATGAAACTTCCCAGATCCAACTCCTACTCTATCGACTAAAACCAAAAAGAAAATTTCGCAGATCATTAAATTTTTTGGGTAGCTCATGGAAGTGGATAACAGGAAGTCCCGACCGTCGTCATGGTCGTTATATTAAGATCAAAAATTAACGGAGCAATAAAAAATGAAAATAATCAAGTAATAATAAATAAATCAACCATAGATAAAATAAATGAATTAACCAATGTAACGAATAATATTGTCAAAACTTTTTAAACAGATCAAAATTTAAAAAAAGGTATTGTAACTAACATTAATTATAAGTTGGATATTGTAAAAGAAGAAATTATTAATGCGGAATACTCCTTGCAATGGGTAAAATCAAGAATCATAAACTCATTCATATTGTCCAATAGCGAAGTAGATCTAATTAAAGAAGTATTTATAAGAAATAATGTACCCTACTTAAATATTGATGAAGCGATACAATTCGCAGAAATAAAAATTGCAGCAAGTAATCAAACACTATTATACATTATAAGCATCCCTAATACAGAACAATATATTTGTAAAACTATGCTAATAAAACCTACAAACAGAGGAGAAATTGTTACTAAAATATTAAATGAAAATATACTTGCATGTGAAAATAAAATTTATGGAATAAAGGCAAAATATCATACAAACAATAAGTTAACGATATGTAATAGAGAACAGATTATAAACTTAAGCGAAACTTGTTGTATACCTATACCTAACCTACTCTGCAGTCGACCATCCAACTGCACTGAAACCAACAATCAGCACATACCAACTATAGAGGAAATCTTCCCCGGCACGTTAGTTTTGAACCAATTCAACGGATCAATTTGGATAGACAGCGGCAAGATGGACTTAGACGGCACATTCACCATGCAGTATAGTAACGCAACAATCAAGATAAGCGATCAAGTATATACTTCCACAGACCTGTCCAGCGCAAAGCCACTTCCACCTATAGTTCAACCTGACTCAACGCTTAGGAGCATCGAGGAGTTTCTCACATTGCAATCTATGAAACAACTTCATATGAACAACACCGAACACATTAAGCTAATTGAAGATGAGTATCAAAGAAGTTCCTTAATCAACATCGGACAATCAGTAATTATACTCAGTCTCCTACTAATAGCTATCTTCGCCAGGCGCCATAGGAACCATGCTATAAACTTCACTGAGACAATCGAGCTAGTCGATTCCCCAATAAAAACAACAACTAATCCCGTAGGCTCCCTCGTAAAATTGCCAATAGAAACAACCAGGATCAGCCAGATCCAATTTTTCTGAGACTTTTCTCACTTAAGGAGGGGAGAGTTAACACGACGAAGTCTCAAATTCCAGAATTCCAAATTCTCAAATTTCCAGCAAATTCCTCAAATAAAGTGGGCTCGTCCCCAAAAGTGATTAAAATTTGTTTTTTTTTTAACAAAGTAATAAAATAAATCTTTAACTAATATAATCTCCCGTCAAATGCTTTTAGCGCTGTATCTGGAATGGGTAAGGCCCATTAACATCTATCTTTATACTCGTACTTTGGCGAACTATAGTAAGTTGCCCTCGCTGGAACGACATTTAGGTTCGACATTAGGTTCTTAGATGATTATTTATTGTACTAGTTTCCACAGTTAATAGTCGAATTGGATCCTTAATTCCTTGCCAAAATGAGGAAATTCTTCTTCAACTAATTTTGATTGGTTTCGTGCCTATATTTAACCATGGCTAAAGAAGACTTTATTATTCAACCGATTGCCAGGTTAGGCAATGGCGTTCTGAATTAGGACTACCCTGCCGCTATCATCTTCGGATGATTTCCTAAAGGAAATAAATGAATTGCTTATTAAAGTCTAAAATGTTCCATAAATATTTCATAGGCAGTATTTAGGGGAATTATTCTGCCCATCTTCAACTAGGGTTCATAATTCATCTTGCCTTAGTCATTATAGTTGTTAAGACAATCTTAGGATCGATTCAACTTCACAGGACCTCGTTCGTGCTTTGCAAAGTTGACGCATTCCTTTGATTTGACTCTTAATTTCCTCAATCTTGCTTGTACTCTTCTCCGTCTTGAGTCCTGCTTTCTGTTCTCAGAGCTCACACAAGTTGCTCATTTGTGATGTAGCTCAACTCTTTACGTTTCCCATTTGAAGCTGACTGTGACTCACCTGCACTCTTACAAATAATAGGGCGCACCTTAAAAATGAATTGGTGGAACTTATCAAGCCGAAAATAATAATTTGCAATACTTACTCGTACAGTGACATAGCTTCTTCTCGAACGACTAAGGTTGCCTTGTATAACAGCTACGGCTTAGAGATGTAAAAGTATGGACGTATGGAAACTTCAACTTTTTAAAATGTGTAAAATGACTACAAAAGCTGGGAAATATGAAAGGTAAAGACAAGATTTGTTCCAAAGTCAGCTTTTTACTTTCCTTGAAAAATATTTTTCTTTCCATCAATATCTACACTGAGTTACAAAAAAAGTGGCGCAGTCATACTTTTTGATGTGTTGTTATCATTTTGATAATATACCGCTATGTTTTTGCAGAGCTTTATTTTTTTCATTTTAACGGAATATTGGTGTGCCTTTTTGCCTGATCTCTTTTTATTTTTCTTGTGACACGTGCATCATATTGAGGAATACCGCGTGTTAGTTATTTTTTTCATATTAGACGCGAGTTTTACCAATTCTGGATTCCATGATCCCGTAAATGTTTTAATGAGTGTATTGTTATGAGTTTTTTTTTAATTTGTTTTTTAGTAATTTTTGTGCAAAAATATGCAAATAACGGCAGTAGAAATCGTCAGGTCGCTGGCTTTGGTTGAGGATGGACAAAGTGTGCGGTATGCCGCTATTATGATTAAAAAACCTGAGATGACGCTAAGAAGAGCCATTAAAAGGTACAGGGAAACCAATTATTGTACCCGACATCAAGGCTCAGGTCGACCGACAGCAACATCTCGGTCAAACAGCTGTTGAGCTGTCTCACAGACTTCGATCTGTTAGAGGGGCAGCTGTGAATGCACAAACGGTGAAGCGGCGAAGTGCAGAGTGGCCTGAGAGCAAGAAGACCTACTCGCGTGCTGAGACTCACGGTACAGCATAAGCGACGTCGGATGAAATTTGTTCGCCTTCACCAAGATTGGACCATGGCCGACTGGAGTAGAATTCTTTTACTGATGAGTCAAGGTAGGTGAAGGACGTAGCAGAGTGTAGAGACGAACAGGTGAGAGATACTCTTCGGCAACAGTTGCCCAGCGGGAAAATTTCTGGGGAGATTCAGTCATGGTGTGGGCAGGAATTTTCATGCGCGGGAAAACCGAGCTGTGCATCGTGGAAGGATCGCTGATCTCCAGTTATTAAATCAACAACATTCGGGAGGAATATGCGACTTTTGCTGATGCACGACAATGCTAGACCACACGTTGCTTGGTGCGTTAACGACTACTTGCAATTGAAGGAAGGGAAAATTTGGACGACACCATTGTAGCAAACTTTATCCAAGGTATGCCCAGGCGAATTAAAGCTTTGCTAGATGTTCGGGGAGGCAATACCCACTATTAAAGGAACGAAAACTCATTGGAAAAAAAAATTAAAAAAAGTGTTTGTTAATTTATTTATAAGTTTTGTACATTTTCTTGAATTTGTGTTTTATTTCCAAATTCTTCGTTTTTTTTTTCTAGATGAATTACTTATTATTATGTTAATAAGCAAAACTGTATTAAAAAAAAGTTAGAATATTGCAAAATTTCAAGGTGCGCCGCTTGTTTTGTAACTCAGTGTATTTTGTCCCCTTCAAAGTAATAAAAAAAAATTCGAAAATTGAATGTATTAACTCGCGAAATTCAAAATTTGATTATTTTTTTTAACAAACCTTGTATTTCAGTTCAAAAAGTTTTCGAATCCTAGAAGATTTCGTAACAGCAGAAAAACTTATTCCAGGGGGTGCGATCAAATCCGAATGTTGTATTATCCCGGGAGTCTACCTAGGATCAGCAAAGTCGCCTTCTTTATCCACTCTGTGAAATTCGTCTTTGGGAGGCCTAGCAAATTATTTTCCGGCATTGTTTTCACCTCAAAAGCTTAAGGATTTTTTTTCTACGCTTGCCTAGAACTGAAATGTCACATTCGAATTAACGCAAATAAGACCCCTTAGTCTTCCTGAACCATAATCCTATTGCTCCGTTGAGAGTTCTATTAAACCAGTCTATTGTGATACCGGAAGTGGAACGAAAATCGATATAAAATTAGAAACTTTCAAATACGGATCCAAAACACATGGAAAAAGCACATCTACAGGCTAACTAACAGCGATGATAGTCAAGCATTCACTGTTCACAATACATAGTATGATCTATTCATCGCGGATGATAGGAGAAGTGATTTCCCACCCCTAATTTTGATTAAGTATATTGAAAGTTCTGTTCAACAAAGATGCCAGAGATGATTATATGGGGAGAATACAGCACTCTTGACTGCGCAAACTAAAATACATCACGATCGGTCTCCAAAATAACACATGAATCATTTTCTTGGCTGTTTTGCGCGGGTGCCTGTAACTTTTGTATTATAAATAAATTAATAGGATAGTAAGGCTTCAGGACCGGGAAGGACACAACCGACCGAATATTCGCACTATTATCATGGATAAATTAAACAAATCGCAGATCAACATCACAACACTTATTTGCCACATTTAAGCCAAAAGGATATAACGCCATATCTCAAATTGTTATCTCTTGCAAAACTTGTCATTTTGTACAGGATGACATTGGAGAAGATTAGGGTGATCTAACCTAACTGATTTTAAAGTCGACAACTATCTTACGCTCTTCTTTTGTAGTTTGCTTGCCCATTTCGTATGTTTTGCACTTTGAGGCTGAAAATGGTATTAAATTATAAAAATTATTACAAATATGAAGAAAATGCTACCTATTGTCGTGAATACGCAGATCGTGACTGACTGAAACTGAAACTTATACGATGAACGCAACAAAGCAGCTATAACTTCACGAAGATATCCCGTTAGATAGTGCATATTCAAGCGTGTTAACTTTATATTGACGCGTGAATTCAGTGCTTACTGTGTTTTTATTGCTATGAACTTGTTAATATTATTTTGTAAGTTAATAAAATTTATTTTTTAGAGAGAGTACATCCAGGTCTTTCAAAATTATCCAGAAATAAAAAACATAAAACACTTATATCGATGCTATTGAGCTCAAAATCCCAAAGTTCTTTGTGTTAACTTTATATTGGTGCTCATGGTACATACATATGTATACACTCAACTCATTTTTTTAAAAGATTTTGAAGTAACAGGGTTCACATATTAGACAGGTAAAACTTTTTTACACGAGTTTTTTGCTCTAGCAGCAATTAGAAAACTTATGTATAAAAGTAAGTTATCACCGAAGCTCTTCCATAAAATATTGCAAATATTCAAGAAACTCTTTCCTCGAAGCCTGTTCAATCACATTGCTTAATGCTCAAAAGAGCGAATACAAACAATGCTAAATTAAGGAGAAATAAAAAGTGTAATTGATGCATGCTGATCGGGTGCCTTCAACGAAGCATAACATACTCAAAAAAATGCTACATAAGCGCCAATAGCGCGCGATCGGTTCCTTGTCTCTAAGATGGATGTTGCACCACCCGAAAAGCAGGAACGTGCAGGAAAAACCAAATATATTCATGATGTAGTACACAGCCCCTTTATATCAATGGAAGTTCAAAGGCCGCTCTTCGCTCAAGCAATACGTGCCGAATTCCCCAAACCACCATAAAAATGTGGCTGCGATGTTATGCTCTAAATGGGTATACCTACGATCTCAATATCGTCATCGGACGTAAGAAAAAAGTCATGAAAGGAACATTATGGGCCTTCAGAGTTAACTTTTTGGTTTGATCGCCTTATTTATTAGTGTGCACTTGTTTGAGAGCCTGAACTATGCTGTTCTGGGAACGCTTTTTACCGCTGGAAAAAAATACCGCTCATAAATCAAAAAGGTGAATCTGTTTTCAAGACTAGTAAAACAGGACCCATGTTCACAAAATGGCACGTCATCAGAGAGGTAGCTGCTCTTAGCAACTGCCATGGTTCGGGCATAAATCAGGTCAAGAAAAAGCTACAGGACGGAAAACATGGAGACATATCAGATAATAGACGTTGTCGATCGAGTAGACCAACTGTCGGGGCTGTACGAATAACAAAATCTTAGAAATAGTGGAAAAAGTAACATATTTCGATGAACGTTATGAATTCGTAATAATCTATTCACAACTATTATGAACAAAATTGTTTTCTTAGCATGAGATCTTAAAACCAAATGGAAGACAACTGCCAAAACTCATCGTTCAGGCATGCATCCACATCGAGAAACTAAAAACAGATGGCTGCAGTGCACCTGCCTACAGAGACTCCTAAAAGCTCACGTTGTACTTCCCTTAACAGAAAAGGGAAGCGTACAACCACCATATGCGAAGAGTAACATTGTGCAAGCATTGCTTTGCCAGTTACCAAAAATAAAAGTTACATACATATTTAATATATGTATATTTCGAGTACAGCACTTTCATATTAATGACTTATGTTACTTCTTTTTCCTTTGTGCGAGATAAAATGAATTGATAAAATATTTTTTTTCTTAAATTGTTTATTTATTGATAATTACCCTTGCGTTTACCCTTATTTACACATATGTCCCACCAATAAAGCCGTAAGGGAAACATATGTCTCGGTAACCCCTACATACCATTTTGGAAGTTTTTTGCTGGAAATATGCTAAAGGTAAGTCTTTGATTAGAACAACACAGACAACTGAGTAGTGTATCCGGTAATCTTAAATATAATACTTGCCTTTATGGGCTTATGAAATCCATCATGTCCGCCGACTTAAAAATTGACTTCAATTTCAAATTGGAATTCCAATTATACCTGAAGTGAGAAACAATTGGTACCTTTCCACCTTGAGCATAGCCTTGGGCATATTCTGCGGAAATCTACTCCCTTTGCGGGATAGGGGTTAGATTACATATATCCGCGGCTTCGAATGCCAGTCTTAAAAGGTGACTAATTAATAACGTATCTCTGCTCCATGAAAAACAAGTAGGCGCAGAGCCGATGACTTTGCACTACCAACGCTCTCATCACTAGAACAATAAAACACAACAAGGCCAAACCCAAAACAATATCAAAAATCGTTGGCTCAGCTGAGTGTTAAATATTGCTGGAACGTATCCAGCTTTTCAAACAGCACTCAATAAAATTAATAAGTATAAATTCAATATTGCAGCGGTAAAAGAAGTTCGACTTTCAAACGGAAAAACTATTACGAGTAAAGACGGGTATGCTTTCGTTTGTGGCCGTGTGGACACTCACGATCTTGGAATAGGATTCTTCATCTGCAACAAATTTGTGCAGAGCGTAATGAACGCAGTATTTTACAAAAACCAAATGTCGACGGCCAAAATCCAGCCCGCCGCTAAAATTATGTACTTCTGAATGTAATGTCCTTCGGAAGAAAAGGAAGCGTTTTAGGAAACAATGAATGAAATGTTTGACAATTTCTCATCGTTTGACGTGACAATTGTATTTGGAGACTTTAACACGAAAATAAGAAAAGAAGCGATATATAGGCCAAAAAAGTACTGTGAAAACCACAGTACTAAAACACAAGAGAAGACACAATGTTCGAAATAATGAATATAATATATGAAAATAATTGAATGAATCAAAAAAAGTATAACCAAATTGATAATTTTCTGCTAGATAAAAGAGCCGATTGCGATGCGATTCTGACTATGTTCACATCATCATCAAAATCAAAAGCAGAATCCAAATTTATAGATGCAAAGCACAGGTATATATAAAAAGCCGACGTTAGAAAATTAAAGGACACTGATACGCAGCATCAATACCAGGACGAAATTAATAACCGGTTGTCCTTACTAGGTGGCAAAGAAACTAACGACAAGACCAGAAAGATAGAAGCAGCGGAAAACAAACTAGGCTATCACAAAGCTCCCAAAATAGAGCCTTGGTTCGAGGAACAATGCGAGCAAAAAGTAAAAGCCCGTAGTGCTGCAGGATTGAAAGCCCTGGAACCACATATTCAGACGCTGCGAAAGAAAATCAGTCGTTTTCTTCGGAATAAAAAACGACAATGGTAAATGAAAAAGTTTGGTAAAATTGAGGAAGAACTTGCTGCTAAAAATACAAGAGCAATGTACAGTGAAACCTGGTTAATTGGGATCTCAAGGGACCAAGGATTTTGTACTATTTAAAGAGGTTTTCATTCATCCAGTTTTCCAATTAGACAGGTTTAAAATTTAGTTGTCTCATTTACAGAGGCCCCCGCTTAATGTACCGTTATTCCATTTATAAAGATGAAAATGTTAATGAAAACGCTTATTTTTGGTGTTATGAATTAAGTGTAGGTATGTATGTATTTATTATAAAAAAAAAAACAATACAATACAGTAAAGTTTATCACTTAAAGTAATCGGTTATGTTTGTTTGTATTTGATTGCTAGTTGTTTGAACCTGTTTCTCGATAGAATAAATTTGATCAAAAATACTAGAATTATCAATATTTGACATCTCAAAATACTTGTGTAAAGTTTCTAAAGCTTCCATTGCCTCACGCTTTGAAATTTATACTGAAGTCTCTTCACAGTCTTCTTCTTCTGTGTTCAAAGAAGAATACGTCGAAACGATATCATCATCATTGCGCTCTTCTGAAATGAGTACATCATCGTCCATAGAAATTAAATCCTGAAAAGTCGGCTGCTGGTCATTTTGGTCGTTCGTACAGGTGGTAATTATTTTCTTCCATTCTGGAATCGTTGCACAAATCTCTACCTTCTCTTGTAGGCTCTCAGGTTCAGATACATTCGTCACTTTGAATCCAGCTTTTTTGTAGCAATTACTTATTGTGGTTTTGCTAACAGAAAACCAAGCTTTTCTCGCAAATCTCATGGCCTGGAAGATGTTGATTTCAGGGCTTTTATCCTCTTCTATAGATTTAGGAACATATTGTACAACTTCCTTTCTGAAGTAAACCTTAAAGTTGTTGATAATACCCTGATCCATGGGCTGCAATTTACTTGTGGTATTGGCGGGTAAGTACAATAATTTAACATAGTCTAATTTAGGCATATTGTTGTGAGCTGTGCAATTGTCAACAAACATAACGATCTTTCGTTTTTGGGCCCTCATATCGGCGTTCACTTTTTTAACCAATTTGAAAATAAATCAGAAGTCATCCAGGCCTTTTTATTGTTTTCATAATTAACAGGCAAGGTTTTAATTCCCTTGAAACATCTTGGATTCTTATATTTTTCAATTAGGAGAAGTGGCAGCTTTTCAGTTCCAGACATATTCGCACATACAAGTACAGTGACCCGATCTTTACTCAATTTACCACCATGGCAAGGCTGACCTTTGAACGTAAATGTTTTATCCGGTAGACACTTGTAGAATAAGCCCGCTTCATCGGCGTTGAATACGTCATCGGGGGAATAATCGTGTAATAAAACTGGAAGGTTTTTAATCCACTCATTACAGTCGTTGCTGTCCACAGAATTACTCTAACCACAAATATTTTTGAATGCGATATCGTGTCTTTTCCCATCGTGTCAACCATTACTGCCAGAAAAATTATCAATATGGAGCTTACTTGCAAATTCTTGAGCTTTCCCTTTAATCATTGGTCCGCTTATTCGAATGTTATTATTCCGTACCTGCTTTATCCATGTCGAGAGACATTTTTCAAGTTCAGGATACTCTGCTGATCGTATTCGTTTTAGTTTTCCTTTTCCATCAATATACTGAGACCGAATTTTCTCGTTGTTTTGAAACATGTCCCAACCTGATAAATTGTCTCACTTATAAAGGGAATTGAGCTCCAGAGTCCCAATTAAGAGGTGAACATCGAAAAAATCCTAGAAATCAAATCTCATTTAACCAGGCTCGAAAAGTCCCATTAACAGAGGTAATTCGATGAAAAAGTGCCGGGACGTCATTGTAGTTCTCAATAATAGAGGTTTCTCACTTATCCAGGTCCCACTTAACCAGGTTTCACATAGGGCTAAACGCGGTACGAAAAGGATACCAAGTCAAATCAAGATTTATATGCAACGATAATGGGGAGCTCGTTTCGGACAACGAAAGTTGTAGGTATTTCGAAAAACTCCTGAATAAACATAGAGAACTAGCAGAATTGGAAAATGGTGCTATCCCCACAGCATAGTTTCAGGTAGAACTGCCTATCATTGAGGAAGTACAGGAACTTATTCATCGATTTAAGAATAACAAAGCCGCAGGAATCGACGTAATACTATCGGAATCAACAAAATGCGCAGAGAGGTTACATGGGCTCATCACAACTATATGGAACAAAGAAAACATTCCCGAGGAATTTAAAAAACTCGGTCATCATTGCAATATTTAAAAGGGTGACCGAATACAATGCAACAATTACCGCGACAAACCGCTGCTATCAAGTTGTTAAGGTCAAAGGTGCTGTCAAATATTGTTCTAAAGAGAATGATGCCGGTCATTCGCAAGGGAAATAATCGGAGACTACCAGTGAGGCTTCAGGAGGAATCGCTCGACGAGTGACCAAATTTTCAATATACGGCAGTTTTTAGAAAAGAAATGGGAATTCCACGAAACAGTACACCAACTATTCGTAGATTTTAAAAAGACATACAACTCGGTAAACCTATCGAAAATGTATCACGTCCTTATAAGTTTGGAAGTGCCTAGAAGTTGGTGAAACTGATACAATATCTCTAAAGGAAAACAAAGGACAAGTTAAAATAGGAAACATCTTATATGAAACATTTTAGATACGAGAAGGATTAAAACAAGGAGACTCTTTTTTTTAACCCCCGGCCCAAAAAGAGGGGTGTTATAAGTTTGACGTGCCTGTGTGGCTTTGTGGCTGTCTGTGGCATCATAGCTCTTGAACGAATGGACCGATTTTGATGATTTTCTTTTTTTTGTTAGAAAGCTAACGTGATTGAGGTGGTTCTTAGCTAGAACTTATGAAGATCTGTTCAGGCGTTTCAAGGTCATCAGCTCTTTTAGGTGGCGCAAAATTAATCGGGGAGATGTTATAATTTTGCAAATGGCGCCTTACCTCAAACATAATTGACAATAGTGAACTAGACAGATGCAGTATACAAACAGATAAGTAATGGAGCGCTATACCTCGCAAGAGCGTGGAATAATTGTATCGATTCTTTTGACCAATAATAGGTCGATGGTGTTAGCGCAGCGTGAATTTCGGCGTCGATTTCCTAATCGTGCCGCGCCAACTGGGCAAACATTCCAGCGCTTAGCTACTCGACTTGAATAGACTGGTATCACAGGAGATCAATCAGGGCCTGCCTGCCACCGGACTGATCATTCGGAAGAGAATATCTCGGGTGTGGCTGCCGATGTCGCTGAGAGCGAAGAAACATCAACCAGACAACGGGCCACGCAACCGTGGACGGACCTACAGCGAATTTGATTGAAAGATTTCCCGTACAAAGTGCAAACAGTGCATCAGTTGCCGCGCTGACGTCAGTCGCGTGTAAGTTACTACTAAGGCATCCTTAATCTGAAAAACGAAGAGGAAGATTTTGTGCCGAAAATCATGAGCTACGAGGCGCATTTCCACTTAAGCGGTTGACGTGTGATGCACGAAGAGCCAATATATCCCCTCAAAGCCACTGTGTGGTGTTACGTCAACGCGCAGGAGTGATTGGGCCGACATTTTTGAGGACGCCATCGGCAATACGGTCACTGTTATTAGCGAATTTTACAGGGCTTGGTAAACATGTGGTTTCACCAAGAAAGTGCAAGCGCACACACAGCACGAGCCACAATGGATATTGCAAAGGAAGCGGTTTAGGTCGTATAATCTCCCATTTCGGCGATGTGGCATTGCCAGTAAGATCTACCGATTCAATCATCCCAGACTTCTTTTTGTGGGGCTACTTGAAGTGGCGGGCTTATGCCAACAAGTCTCAGACAATCGCAGCCCTTAAGGAGAATATTCGATAGGAATGCGAACAGTTATTACCAGAAATCTTGTGGAAAGTCATGGAAAATTCGTAAAGAGACCCCTTCAAGAAAATGAGAGGGAAATATCCCTTAAGTGAAACCCAACCGCTCTGGCTTACGCTGATGTTCAGGGACTGCTGGGAGATAGTGAAGAATCATTTAAGTTAATAATCATTCAATGATCGACTTAGATCGACCCAAACCCCGCGCCTCCGTATACTCGATAAACGCAAATTCAAATATCTGGGTACAGTATTGACTGCTAAAAGCGACGTAACAATCGAAATAATTAAAAGGCTGCATATGGGCAACGCGTGCTTCTTCGCGATGGAGGAATTATTCAAAACAACTCTTTTGTCTCGCGATGTTAGAATCCATATTTATGTAACCATAATCATTTCAATGACACTTTACGAATGTGAAACCCTGTATTTGACTAGGAAGGAGATTTCGAGTCTTTATAAAGAAGATCTTTAGGAGAGCCTATTGTGGAAAATAGGACGAAGAAACATGCAAATGGGAAAAACTACACAATCAAGAATTATTTAAACCCAGGCATTATCCGAGTAATTAAATTGCGAAGACTAAGATGCCCTGCCCATCGGACACATAGCCAAACCCATAGGAAAAAGACCGCCATAAAGACCGCGCTATATAATGGTGGATCTAGAAGACACTGGACAGAACAGCGAAACGTGGAAGGAATACACTCATGACGAGTAGGCTTGGCGAAGGATGGTAAACGAAGATCTAAACGTCCGAGTTCCAGATGGCCGGTAATCATAATAATAAAAATAATGCGAAAATCTATTCTACCCTAGTAAATGAGTCTAACTTTCATACTCCCCATCCTCCAAAACTATGCGATTTGTAACCCATCACAAAAAGGGTGATTGTTCTCTTCCCTCGTGTGTGATAGAGTCATCTTGAAACACTTGACTCAATCGATTTACAATGGTTAATACTCACGGTATAGTCGGCATGTTAAATGATCTTACCGTCCAACCCTTCTATCATGGCGATGTTGAATTTATTCCAAGCTTTCAGCATGTCTGCTTAAGACTATGGAAGATGGCATAAAAGTAAAACACCCTTGTTTTCGTTTTTAGTTTGTTTTTAATGAATAACTAAAGCGGTGTTGTATATATTTCGTCTTTCCTCACTTCCTCACTTTAAATAGAATATATAATATAATTTATCTATTTGTTACCTTCTTTATACACAATATTAATATAATTATTATTAATAATAATTTTTGGCTTCACATTATCTTGACTTAATCGATTTTATTTACTTTTCAAACTAATACTTCGTTTATACAACTACAAAAGAATTATGAATAATTTGTTGGAATGTCTTACGAGCTAGCTTTCTATAAATTACAATTGGATACACGAGTACGTACTGAAAATGCATTGAGAGGGTATTATACCATAAATAATTTAGTGAACATTTATACACACATTGCTGTTTCATGCAATTTATCAAGGATCATCTTCTCTGCTGTGTTTGGATTTTGTATACATATCGCAATAGGGGAAGAGAAACGGATTGCGGGACAGCATATTTCGGGACAATAGATAGAGAGAGATTGATTCGATTTATGTTACATAATAGGAACAAAGATATAATATATTGTATCTGTACATACATATATATGACTTTTGAAAACTCAATTTAAATTGATAACGAGTAAATTTAGTTGAAACCCGTGCATTTGTATCTGATTTTTTTTTTGCTTTAATTCCAATCCTTTTGGCGTTCATGTAGTCGTAGTTGAGTATGTAAGTATGTGTGAATGGTGAAAATCATGGCGAAGGACAATCCGCCACTTAACTCCCCACCATAGGGAAACAATAACATCAACTACGACATGGAATCCTTGCAGCCACTATCCATCGATTTGCTATCGACGACGTCCACCTCGACTACATCGACAACGTCGTCCTATACGAGCGAAGATAATGGCGGTCTGGGTGGGCTGCCATTTCTCGTATAGTACATGGGCGCAGCGTGATGATGGGGCGGTGGTGGCGGCACGAAACCCGTACTTGATCCGTCATGGTAAAGGACCGGCACTCGGACGAGACGTTGCGCCGCATGCGCCATATTGGCTATGTTGGCAGCTTCGAGTTCGGCGGCTAGTTGTCGTTTCCATTTGTTTCGTCGATTCTGGAACCAGATTTTCACTTGAGTTTCAGTAAGGCGTAACGATGCCGCCAGACCAGCACGTTCCGATGAGCTGAGGTAACGTTTTAAGTCGAAGGTCGACTCAAGTTGGAAGACTTGAGCTCGACTGAATACTGTACGGGTTTTCTTTTTTCGCTTCGTCTGAGTAGAACTATCGCCACCATGAGGCGATGAACCATCCGATGGTCCGTCGGTGTTGCATCCGTCATCTTCTTCGATGATTTCTTGACTTTCATCGTCTGATTCGTTGGAGGTTTGTAGATAGCTTGAATGGTTATGATGATTGTTGTTGTTGTTGTTATTGTTGTTTGTGTGATGCAGTGACGATGGCGAAGGTGATTTGGTGTTGGATGGCGGCGGACTAAGCGAAGGTGATGGGTTCTCCGTTGTATTGGTGGATGAACTGTCTGCAATAGAACAAGATAGAATGGAGAGATTCTTATTAGCAACGTTGAATAGATACGAGCACAGACTCATACATATACATACATATATAGAAGAATAAATTGCGAGAGTGAGATGATTCTGAGGAAGTCATGAAATGCGCAGGTCTTCAGTAAAACAACCACCAGGCGGAAGCTACACTCACGCGGGTGGTGGTTTTTCGAGATTTTCCCTGTTTTCATCTGTGTGTGGGCGTGTGCAAAGGAATACCCAGACCCCTAGCTCGGTCGAGGGTAATGATAGAGATACGACACCATACCGTCGACAAGGGGGATTCCCTTTGTGGGATTACGTCCATTTACGAATACAATTGATTTATTTTCTCCACACCCCTCTTCAGTTTCCATTAGCCGGGGAGTATGTGTGGCCAAACGGTTTTTGCTTTGATTTATAATATTTACGGTCGAAATGGGGACATAGAATGGGGTCCGGTTATATTCTTCTTGCATCACTGCTCCCTGCGGTGTGAAGCAATCGGGAAAGTTGCGAAAATAGTTAAGAGTTCAATGGATAAATGGATTTATTAATGATAAATTTCCTTTGCCACCGAGACGGTATAAATGAATCGTGATCATCGCTCCTATTGTTCAGAGCTTTATCAAAATGTTTTTAGGAAAAGCAGTTCGGAAGTTCATATATATTACGATTAACCCTAACTATTGCTAAAAAAACTTCCTAAAATTACCTCTCAAGTTCAGCCCACATATAATTTTTGGAATAATATAGAGTTATCCAACAAAGAGTGCCATTTAAAAGACGTGACACTTTTACGATGAAGATTAATATTTTTATTATAATCTAAAGTACAAGCACTGAGGTTAGTAGCGGGGTACATTGTTTGTCAAATATCTACTTCGACTTGTCTACAAAGTTTTGAATAAATGTCCATCACCTCGTTAATATCAGTTCTGATATTTTCTTGTAGTGCATGAATCGTTGGTGGAGCATTGAGTTAGACTTTTTCTTTATTATAGCTCGAAAGAAAAATGTCGCGCGATTTCAGCGGCCAAAAAAATCATCACTTCGAGAAAACACAAGATCAGGAAATTTGTCATGTAATATAGTCATTTTTTTGACTAGCTGAGTCCATCTATGTCCACGTCCATATCACCACTTTCAGGCTTCCATGAAATATGTAAACCCCTGCCATCTCTAGCCCAACAAATGTACGAAGGTAAGTTGATAAGTTCTTGGCCTGAGATGGCATTCTTATCAGCAAAAATATGGCAGCTGTATTTAAACGTGGCCGCACATCCCTCGAAGATGACCCGGCCAAGAACACAACCGGAAATGATTGAAAAAGTGCATGACATCGTGTTGGACACTGACCGTGTGAAGGTGAGTGAGATATGTAGCTAAGCCGTTGGTGATAGCGGACGAAAGAGTGCGAACATCTTATTATTATTATTACTGACTATTTGGAACTTGAAAGTTCAGAGCCTCATTGACCACTCTTCACCAAGCCTCCGTATCATGAACAGGTTCTTTCATGTTTAGTTGTTCTGTTCCATACTTACTCGTTTATTGTCCTCATATCTATGGCGCTACGGATCTTCTACTCATTACTCATACATTCATGCCACGTACCTTGCCCATCTTGGTCTTCGTGATTCAGTTACTCGGATAATGCTTGGGGCTGAATAGAGTTCCCTGAGTTCTTGATTGTGTAGTTTTCCTGTTTTCCCCCATAGATTCTCCTTAAGATCATGTTTTTAAAGACCCGAAATCTGTTTTCCTCGATTTCAATAAGAGACCAGGCTTCAGTGTGACTGGCATTGTCAAACAGTTGTTTTGACTAATTACTTCATCTCGAAGAAGCACATGTTGCCCGTATGAATCGTTTTATTTTTTTCAATCTTTATATCGTTTTCAACAGTCAATACAGTACCTAGATATTTGAATTCGCCTGCTTCCTAAAAGTCTTTATCGGGTACAATCAGGTCAGTGACCATATACTTGGTTTTCTCTTCATTACTAATTTCAGCACCAAATTAAAATGAAGTGACGACAAGGCATCTCCTTGTTTCAGGAATGTTTCAGAGGAGATATTTCCTACTTTAGTTTATCATTTGTTTCCCTTTAGGCATACCTGCATCAGTTTCACTAACTTCTTCGGGATTCCCAGCTCAACAAAGACATGATACTATACCATGATACCATAGACATAAACCTTTTTAAGACCTAAGAATGGTTGGTGAACCCTTTCGTGAAATTCCCATTTCCTTTTAAAAAGCTGCCATAAAGTGAAAATCTGGTCACTCGTCGAGCGATTCCTCCTGAAGTCACACTAGTCTTCGATTATTTCCTCTACGTATGATGTCAGCCTCTTTAAGAAAATATTTGACAGCACTTTGTAACAACTTGATAGCAAAGATTTTCCTCGGTAATTGTTGCATTGTGTTCGGTGACCCTTTCTAAATAGGTACTGGAATGATGAACATTTCCATTTCTTCGGGATGGTTTCATTGTTCCATATATTGTACATAGTTGCGATGGGTCTATGTACCTTTTAGGTATATTCTATTGTATTATTTCCGATGGCATTTGGTCGATTCCTGCGGCCTTGTTATTGTAAAACCTATAGATTGCTTCTTTTACTTCCTCAATGGTTGGTAGGAATTCGATGGGGATCCGACCAATTTTATGCGGCGCCTTGTCACCATGGGTGAGACATGGCTCCACGGCAACACGCCAGAAACTAAACAGCCGTCCAAGCAGTGGATTGAAACTGGTGGCTCAGCGCAAAAGAACTCGAAGTTGATCGCATCTGCCGGACAGATCATAGCCAGCCTGTTTTGGGATGCGAAAGGGATCTTTCTTGACAAGCTGGTTGCAAAAATTCACGAGATTAGGACTGGCTTGAATAAGAAAAAAATTATCCCTCACCAGGACAACGTATCAGGTCCGAAGATTTGCTCAGCCCTCCCCTATTCTCCTGATTTAAAACCATCACATTTCCATCTGTTCACAAACTTGAAAAAAATTATTTCGCTTCGCACCCAATGAAGATCTTCTGGGGTAGGTAGATAAATATTTTCTCAGCCTTCCAGACTCTGACTTACGGGAATGAATACTGATGTTGGAGAAACGTTAGACCAAGGATATTGATGTCAAGGAGATTATAGAAAAAAACAAAATCATTTTGTAAGTGAAAATCGCAGACTATCATTGTCAGGCCCAGAACTTTTCACCATACTCTCGTACGAAATTTTCACTTGCTGTAATAGATTATTTCACTATTTCTATTAGATTTTTGTGTTTCTTTGATAAGTGGCAATCAGTTTCATTACTCAGACTTGGTTTTGTGTAAAAAAATGTACCCCACCAGTGAAAGTAGTAGTAGAAAGAAAGTGTGGTCTTTTGGCGTAATTTCTTGTTAATTGGATGCTATGACGCAGGCTAAGATTTTTATTTTTGTACAAATTTGTAACTGTGCGTAAAACAAAAAAAAAGTTGTGAGATAACTTTCTTGAATCTACTTCAAATCTCTAGAATGGCTGATTCTAGTTCGAACTAGGATACACTGGCTATTTTTCGCGAGTCATAGGTCTCACTTCAATTCTATATAGTATATATAGGGTAAGAGTTAGAAGTCCGTCCGACGCGATATTTTCATTGGCAGCCCCGACAGTGACTTGTTGGGTCACCTCGCAACTCTATATTCTTCCTATTAGAGACACAAGCGTTCAGCTAACAGGACCCAGAAATTATTCTAAGAGAAAGAAGTTCAAAAGTCAATGAACAATGCTTCAAATACCTACACCGACCATGTTTTGACCTAAATGTGCGTCCGATTCCCGTCCGGCCATTTACGCACTCTACATTCTTCCAACGGCCCTTTATACTTATTACTTATGCATTTCTATTGTTATTTATGTATATTGAAAAGCCCGTCGTAAATAAGATTACGTATGACAAAGCATGTCGTCATTTGTTTCCAATTACCGTACCTCAAGCCATAAAAAAAACACTCACATGCGTGCATAGTCAATCTTTAGAGCAATTCCAGAGCTATTTGCCAACTATTTAACTATGTTAATGCCTTGTAACGACCCGTTCTCAATGAATGCTAACTAATCCGAAATCCATTAAAGGTACGAGTGTCTGTAGCAAAAAATTGGCAAAACGATTAAGACTGGAATTCCCCTCGAACGCATTCAGAGTGTAAATTCACACGCGCCGATACTAAGCAGCACCCTAAGGTATGACAATTATTTGCAATTGCGACAGTTTTCTATTCACCTGACCAACGTTCACCCTCGATTCGATTAAATCCTCAACCAATTTGTCCCCGACGTTCCAAGAACTCTTATTTGTCCCGTCACCGTTGTAACTAGTCGTCCTGCTTCTTTTAGCCGCTTTAATCGGCAATCAATTTGTAATTAAATTCTTTTCCACCGAAATGCATTCACTCAGCCTGCCCGAATGCGTCCCATCCACGAGTTGCATTCGATTCGAACTACAACCTCGGGCTCAGGGCATGAGCCAGGAATTTGCTTTGCAATTAAAAGCAAACATCTCAGGGCAGCCACCAGTTGGGGGTGGAGATAATGCCATTGGATGCACTAATCGCTTGACCATCGCTGATCAATTGCATTTGTTCGATTTTATTCTGTTACTTTTGCTTTTCGTTGTCGTTTTATTGCGATAGATACGAACCAAGTGATACATAATTCTGTGTCATGCAATTTAAGTTAAAAGGTAGATTAGCAGCGCTAGTGTGGCTCAGGGCGGTCATGGGGCTTCACCTCAACTGTTTAACTGCCTCGGCTGCTGTTTTGAACTTTGTATACATTCACCATGATGTCGATGAACGAGGTACGGTTGCGGGAGGGCTGTTGTCGGCATAGGGTTGTATGGCTTCACGGTACTATAACATATGAAGCAGGAGAGAGGTGTTGACGGAAGTGTGGGATGACGGGACGGTTGATAAATCTTTAGCTAAGTTCTCTTTTTTCACTTTTTGTTTAATGAAGTTTGAATTTTTAGATATTTTTTCCACGCTCGAAGCGAATAGATCAAAGCAAATTGGTTCGTTGGTGGGTCTTCAGATTAGTTAGGACGAGCCACGAAAAAAATAAATATCCACACCTCGAAAATGCGACTGAAAGGTCGATCCGGTGTGTTGGAAAATAGCCTAATCAAATTTAAGATGTTCTTTATATCTGTACAAAACCCGACGAAACTGGGTTTTAAACTTCAAAAGGGCTTTACAAATATAATGATTGGACCGAGCTATTGTAGGTTTAAGTAAGGAGTAGTGAATTGAGTCAACTCCATTAGATTTCTCCGCCTGCTATAATATATTCTACAGGGTGTCCCACGAGCAGTGTGCCAAAAAGCTAGAGCGCGTAGGTCTGGTCAAGACAAGAAAAAAATCGTATGGGAGGGGGGGGGGGGGTCTATTCCCCCCCGTTTAGCCGGGAGGGGCAATTTTCTAAAAAAATTGACTTAATTTGGAAAAAAAATTATTAAAAATCAACAGTTACATCCACAATGCCGTGATATACTTTTTTGTAAAGCCAGAAACCTCTTCTTTCATCTTGTTTTTAAACGAAGTTGTTTTAAGGAATAGTTTTTGAGAAATTAATTATCAAACTCAAAATTTTGAAAAAAAAAAATTTCGAACTATTTTTTTTCAAAATTGTATGTAATTAAGTACTAATTTTTTTTTAAAAATTCAATTCTCTTATTAGTTTTTAGTTGAAAACAGAAAACTGGATGCAAAAATGTCTGGCAGTTTTTGAGAAATTAAAAAAAAACCCGAACCATTTTTTTCTAAGAAAAACCTTTCTTTTGGTTTTAACGCGGCTGGACTTGTAGGCAAATTAATGTATGAAACATTGACCTCTTTTTTATTATTTTTAAAAAAATTCGTAGTTTTATGAGGAGACAATAAAGACACACAGTATTGGAATAACCCTGGATTAATCCTTTTTCATTGATAACGCCTGAAAATTGACCTGCCAATTTCGTCTGGGTCCGCCCGCCGCCGATTGGTTCTAGGACCTTAAGACAATAAAACCGCAATTTTTCTTTATTGACAAACAAAATATTTGCAACCCAAATGTAAATAAAAGCCATACTAACTTCCACGTTTTGCATCATTGGAGTAGTATCAATCCACACAACAAAAAACAAAATAAATCACAACACCGCTTTAGCTGTAATGTTTGGCTTGGTATTGTTGGACAAACTGTAATCGGGCCCCGGTTTTTGAATGCCGTTATTAATGGAGAATCATATCTGCAGTTCCTACGAGACCTTTTGCCCGATTTGATGGACAACGTTCCTTTGGCCATAGCAGATAATTTAATCTAGCAGCAAGATGGAGCACCAGCACACTACAGCTTACGGGTTAGAAACTGGCTGGATGATCATTTTAGTGACCGTTGGATCGGAAGAAGGGGCCCTACGGAATGGCCACCTAGATCACCAGATTTAACTCCTCTAGATTTTTATGTGTGGGGATTTATGAAGAATTATGTTTTCGAAGTGGAAATAGTATCTTTGGAACAACTGAAAGAACGGATTGAAGTCGCTGGAGTCAAATTGCAGGAAAATTTGTCAAGCATAGACTTATGTGCAGCCATTAGAAGGAGATATAATCTTTGCCTTCTAAAAAATGAGGATCATATTGAAAATTTATTATAATAAAACTACGAATTTTTTAAAATTAATAAAAAAGAGGTCAATCTTTCATACATTAATTTGCCTACAAGTCCAGCCGCGTTAAAACCAAAAAAAAAGGTTTTTCTTAGAAAAAAATGGTTCGGGTTTTTTTTTAATTTCTCAAAAACTACAAGACATTTTTGCATCCGGTTTTCTGTTTTTAATTAAAAACTAATAACAGAATTGAATTAAAAAAAAAATAGTACTTAATTACATAAAATTTCGAAAAAAAATAGTTATTTTTTTTTTAATTTTTTTTGCAAAATTTTGAGTTTGAAAATTAATTTCTCAAAAACTATTACTTAAACCGGCTTCGTTTAAAAACAAGATGAAAGAAGAGGTTTCTGGCTTTACAAAAAAGTATATCACAGCATTGTGGATGTAACTGTTGATTTTTAATATTTTTTTTTCCAAATTTAGTAATTTTTTTAGAAAATTGCCCCTCCCGGCTAAACGGGGGGGAATAGACCCCCCCTCCCATACGATTTTTTTCTTGCCTTGACCAGACCTACGCGCTCTAGCTTTTTGGCACACTGCTCGTGGGACACCCTGTATATTAGTATATGGAAGCAATAAGAAACAGATATTTTTGTAACTGTCGTTTTGCTATAATCGTTAACAAAATATCTATTAAACTTAGAAGTATATAATAAACTCCTACATGGTTTAACACACATTTTTTAAGATTTTAGATAGATGGATAACATTATTTAATTTTTTTTCAACCAGGTTGTTCAATTAATGATACGAAAAATGCAATTTTATGGTTTGAAATTCTTTTTATCATTCAGTATAATATAATTTATGGATCTCATTACGGAAATGAAATTTCAAAAGACTGTAGAAATACACTTCACCGGGGCTATTACCTCTTCGTTTGATGAAAATCCTCTTGCGCACAGCTAGAAGTTTGGCAATTATACTGGCAGTTCCATTCATACTTTAATTCATTGATTTTCGCGATGGTTTTTCAAGCAATGAGAGAGGTGTAATAATCTGCGTTGGTTTTTTTACCAATTTGGAGGTAATTCACAAACGAAAATACTTTTGCATTCCAAAGAATTGATACTGAAACCTTCTTGGCCCACTTCTGTACCCTTACTCGCTTTGGAGCCGAAGTACCGAGTTCACACCACTCCTCTCCTCTTTTATTGGTTCAAGATAATGGTGGCTGACCCAAATCCTTTTTATCTCTTCAAATGTCGTTGAGAAAGTCGCATACGAGTATGTTTTTGTTTCATTGTTAGGGAATACCGCACCCATTTTGCACATATCTTTCTGTAACCGAAAACTTCAGGTAAAATATCGAGCCTTATGAGACACCTAGAGCTACTACTAAATCTCTTTCGACGATTTTGCATAATCATATCCCGTTTTTTGTTATGTCTTCTGGTGTTAATGTGCTTGTTGGACGTCCTTGGATCGGTTTCAAGGCTTATATTTTTACACTTTTAAATGAAGCAGCCCGTCTTTCTACTGTTCGAATCGAAGGTGAAGGGTTCTTATACACTTTTAACAGTCTTTCATGAATGTGTTTTGATGCTACATCTTGTATAAAATTACTGTGACACGTTAACTTTGAACAGCTGTAAATATACAAATGAGTTAACAGATCTACATGAATCCTCACTATTTAAAAATAAATAAAACAATGAACCACTTCGTATCGAAGTGATACCATTAGTAATATAAATCAATATAGTTGATAGTTGAAATCCATAATTTTCATTTTTCTACGACAAGAGAAAGCTTGAAATCCCGAAACCTTTAGGTGTGGATCAGAGATCTAAGCGAAACGATTTAAATCTTCCTGGAGAAGATGGCAATTATCTTTCGAAATAACCTTGCAAAAAGCTATTAAAATGAAATCCCAAATACAATAACTTCTAGAAGGACTGCCTTGTGATTAACCTCATCAGAGGCTTGGGCGAAGTCAGTAAATTTTATATATGTTTGAAAGTCATCCGCGAATCCATTAGCGATACAATTGGTTGCTAAACAATTTTGGGACAGATCCAAGTTGGCAAATCGAAATACTAAATTGCTTAATTGGAAAAAAAAAATCGTACATTATATTTCTAAAAAGTTAATAAACTGCTGATAGTTAGACATAATTTGCTTAGAACCAGATTTTAATATATGTGCTATAAAAGAATATTTTGAAAAGTCCGTGAGAGTGAAAGAGTAAAAATATATATAAAGACATATTTTTAAGGTATTCTTAATTAGTGAATATACCTCAGCGAGACTTCAACATTTTTTGTCTAGATTAAAATAGAAATTAGAATAAGAAAACACAAATTTATCAAAACACAAAACCGAGCAAAAGAAAAAAAAATGTTTTCGCAAAACTGCAGTAAGAGCTAATATGTATATTTTTCGCTTTTTTTAACCGCACCATGGCAGCCAATAATATAAAGGTTCTATCTGACCAAGCCTCCGTGAATATCATAACGCTTTCGATCTATGAGCCATGGTTATCCAAAATCATCCCAATTCAATTCCTTCGTTAATGCTATTAATCTTGAATGCCGCCTGTTTTTGACGGTAAAATAGCCACGACTGCTCATATGATTTATTTTGATGAAACTTTATTTATATATTCTTTATAATATTGGCAATTCCCCTTATTTATAATATATTTCTACAAAAAAACACAAACGTTTGCCAGATTTTGGCTATTTGTGAATAAAAAAAATATTTATAATATTATTTAATTTGTGTCAAATAAAAATATTTTTTTATTTAATTATTTATAATTTCTCTGAGCGAAATGCTATACTACTAATAACATATTTCATCCTCTCTTGACCCTAATCTACGAAAGCGATATATATAATTCCTATATTCACACCAAGCCTAAGTTCAATAATTACATATGTATATCTATTTATATATATAATATTATAATAGTATATCTCGTTTCGAGCATACTCTAAGATTCTTATGTTAAAGCTTAAAAAAAGACTTGGTTAAGCATCAACAACAAAAACATATTTTGGGTTTTTTCGTCTACAAAAGTCAGAATCTTTTTCGACACAAAAAAAATTATTTAAAACAAATTCAAATTATGGCTAAGACGTAAGATAATGATAAATTAAATTTCAGCATCGCGTGGCACATCGTCAAGCATCTATGACAGCTGGTTCTTAATTTTTTTTTTTTCTTAGAACTTTCTTAAGGTATTTTTGACCTTATTAACTTGAAAATACTTTTCTGGTCCTGTACGGGGACTGTAAATAAACGCACAAGCTTAAAACTCAGGTTCAGGATTAACTTATAATGAGTAATACTCGTAATGATGAGCTCTTGGATGACGTCTTGCCAATATAACGCGGTCGTACTCATAGTCTCATTAATCTTAAAAGAGGAATTACTCTGGGATGACAACTGACCGAATCATTACCCTTGCAACGTGACTTCAAATAAGTTTAACTAAAAAATGATCCGCCCTTACAATCCCAGTCTCATAGTATTGTAATGTCTCTCAAACATCCTAATCATTTCCATTAAGTCATGGGCCTAATGAAAGCCACCTTCATTCAGAAATCAAATAGGCTGCTCTGAAATGGCCTCTTTATCAAGGCGCCCCGGATCTTTGTCAGAGCAGTATTTATTTGTCAAAATATAGATAACCCAGAAAAAGGCGTTATGAATAAAATAAATTCTGATTTCTGATTTTCATCTACTAGTCACCACAATGCTACTATTTTCGAATTTTTCGAAGTCGCACTACAGCAAATGACAATAACGTTGATCTTTGATCAAATGGTGAAGAGAAACTACCAGATCAATGAGGGAAATGCTACGAAGATTCGGCGAGCTTACCGTGCCCTGTTACCGTCCATTGCTAATTTCAAATGTTTGAATACAAGTCATGTTGGCAATTTTTACGACGAACTTTCTATTTGTTAACATGTCAAAAACCTTATACTCGTATATCAGAGGTTCACTTATGTTTTAGCAACAGAGCATGTAGTACGACCTTTTTACCATACGGTGTCAAAAACTTTTTCCAAGTTAATCAGAGAGGAATCCGTGCATTGGTTCCTGATTTTGTTTCATTCAAATGCCAATATCTGTCAATTAAATCCAGTATACCAAAGGTTGTGATTATACAAGATGTTGCAGCATTTGCTGGCAATTTTATTACATTATTTTTACCAAAGAAAGACTTAAATGTTGTTTTGAAATTAACCTACTCACACTCAAAGGAATTGTGAATACTGGCTTGTTCGTGTTAGAAGCATGGTTTTGGCATCGACCGAACAAGGTTTTTATAAAAAATGCTTTTTCATAGCTATTGTGTCTTTTTCCTTATTCAATATAAATTAATCATAAGGACGAAAGGCTTATTTTATATTGCTCTGTATACTTTAGAGTGTCCGTATAGAGTCAGATATTTTAAGTTAGTTAAGTTATTTAAGCTAGTTTTAAACCTTTTTGTCTAGCTTCAGATAGGTCTAATAATTGTGAAATAAAAATGAATTTAACGAAAGGCCGATGAAAGAAAATTTGAAGATGCAGAATTGCAAGAATTTTTAAATGAAGGTTCGACTCCAAGGTGAAAACCAGTTCAGATATCTTGTATTTTGGGTACACAAATGAAAAGTGGATCTATTTCGACCATACCAAGCTCAAAAAATTACACCTAAATCCAGGCCAACATCCAACCTCGCAACCAGTTAAAGAAGGTTGTGCTCTGGATTTGGGTATGGTTTAATATGAATAGCTAAAACATAGTGAAGCGATTACTAAGGATCGCTAACGCCAATAATTAATAAAATTAAATAGATTGTATCGAACATTAAAGCAAAGCAACATGCCGCATCATTCCGTTCCGTGCAGGGACGGGTTAAGAATATCCCTGCAGCGATACCTCTCGCTTGTCGTAAAAGGCGACTAAAACAAAGGTAAACAAAAATCACATCTAGGCAATTTTGAAAACACCAAGGTGAGCCTAGGGACACATATACCACCATTAAACTGCCCCACAAGTGTACATGCAAATCAGTGGGCTGACACGACTGGAGATCACCGGTGTTGTAAGAGTAGATCAAAAAAAAAAAATCTGGAGCATGCCCGTGTCACAAAAAAAAAAGAAAAAAAAAAAAAAAAAAAAAAACGGCAGGCCGAAAAACAATTGGTGCAAACAAATGCAAAAACACCAGCATTTGATTGGCCTCAGCGATGAAGTAATCCCAAACCGGGAAGCCTGCCGCTACTTTCTGAGGTCAAACCGGCGGACCCCACAAGCGGACCAGTAGGAATGCAGTTAAGTGGGAAGGTTATGGTCCTACACTTCCGATCATAACAACGCCGGAAAAAGGAAAAGAAGAAGAAGAACATGCCGCATCATGATATGCTCCACATCGTACACGTGGGGAAGTATGTTCCACTCGTCATTTGCACCAGATTTAGTCTCAACTGATAGCTGTTTGTCGATGCTTCATGAACTTTTAGAACAACACTTTCATTCTTACAAAGAAGTAAATAATTGGCTTGGTAAATGGTTGTCCTTAAAATACTAGCCGTGGTCAATACCATCGCCAACATCCATAAATTTGACGGGAAAAAATAATTCTAACGATGATCAATGACTTGAAATGAAATTGAACGTGATATATTAAAAAATTTAAGTTTTCACAAAGATGCGGTTTTAGTGTAAGACTTACTCCTGAAATATTTCTTATAAACATTTGTAAATATATCATCACCTTATATTAAAGGTAAAATCCAAAAACAAAGAGAAGTGTGGAAGCTTGTCATAATTTTTTTTTTTTTTTATAAAAGTAAATCAGTAAATTCATAAGCAATAAATAAAAATAATAATAAATAAATAGATAAGTTATTAAATAATAGAAAAATAAATATAAATATTTAAGTGAATATATATAAAAATAGATTGATATATCAATAAGAACATAAATAAATAAATCAACTCAAAAGAAAACATAAATAATGGCAGAAAATAAATACCGCGGTAAACCAAAAATCATTTTCAAAACTTTATTTTAGGACACTTATCCCACACCGGGGGCTGAATAAGGAAGTTGCATTAAGGGCAATCACTTTGTATTATTGAATTCATTAATTAAAAAAATTCACACACATATTAAATGCATATATCATGAAAAACAAATTTCTTGAGGAGAAAGAATTTTTTTTGCAGTCTTTCTAAAAAAAGCAAGTATTCGATAAAGGTTGGTAAGAGGTATTGGTATTCAAAATTAAAAATCAAGTCGGATCTACCTCAAGGGAGTCCAATATTCTTCCTACGATAAATATCAGAGACATGTATGTACATGGTGTGCCCTCAGAATAAAATGTATAGATTTGCCAAAAAAAACATCAGCATCAACCTTACCCCCACGCAAACCCTGAGACCTATAAAAAGAACCACAATTTTTGAACTTGGATTATACAATATTTCTAACCACATATTTCAGTAATTTATAGACTAAGCCTCAAGTTTAATACACTGACATCATAACAAGATTAGTCTTAGGACTAAATTGTATAAATTGTAATATATTATCATAAAAAGAGGATTAAAATGTCCAAGAAGTCAAGAACCCGAAGTAAAATAAAGCTGAGAAAATAAAAATCTCAAACAAATGCCCATGTCCTTTTCTGACTATAAAATTATTCTCCATTTAGAGAGAACCGATTTTGACAAATAAATTTTAGAATTAACATGATTAGCTTGTGTTTAAGTGCTCAAGTGCGACTTTCTCTTTAATATAGTTGAAATCCGTGCTTAAAAATGTTTAGTCTTTGTACTTATGTACGAATATACAATGTGAATATTTATGTAGACTTACCATGAGTGGGACTATGAAAAGGCATCCGTTGCGGCGCCCAAGGCCATCCGGGCGGACATAGTGCAGCATAACGTCCAGCCAACGCTCCCCATTGCGAAATGAAACCCAATCTGTAATATTAAACATTGAAAACATTAAGATACTCATACTCAATAGAATCCTAAAAGAAGATATAAGTAGCAAGGTTCATCCGTGAATACATATCAGATTCATAAAACCGCATATACACACACACATACATATATACGTATATCAATACCACATCGTACGGGCAGGAACCAATACAGAAAGCCTTACCCTAATGGAGGTAAATTAAATAAATATGTCTTCTATTAGTGAGCATACCCGCAGTTATAAACCCCATCTCCAACGTCTTCACAACTTTACGTCTTCCCGATTGGCCGGATGTGAGGGAAAGATGGATGCGGTGCTGTGTTACGGAACATCATTCAACCTCATTACTTATGGTAACAGCATTTACTTAAAAGCATCTTTTAATACATTTACGTGCTAAATCAAACAGCCCTTGAACAAAACAAGCAGGGAAAGACGGTGAGGCGACGTTAGAGAAATCGCAAAACACCAGGGTAGGAACGTAGATGTGTATACCCGTGGAAAGCAGGGAACAAGTTCTTCTTCTAACAATCGCTTAAGAATATGCTTGTTGTTGCTTGAGCAATGATTAAAAGAAGGTATGTACATATACACTACGGAAAAAGAAAACTGCTGGAGGTGAGAAAGTTTCAGTACCGGGTTCTTTGTGTACCGTATAAGAAAGGGTGGTGAATAGCGTCGGAAATACCGTATATGTACTTGTATATAGTGTGCTGTAGTCAAAAGATCAATCTCAATAGTTAATGGACGTAAATACGTAATTGGCAGTAAAGACAAAGGATTAGATAGTTGCGATGAAAGCTGCGATACATTGAATCCAATAAAGGGAAGTACCTTAAACTTGTATTTTATTCCAAGCATTAAAAGCTAAGTGAATACTTAACCACCCCCAGTAGAAGCCTCCCAGCGAGCCCCATCACAACCACCAACAACACCATCACCATCCGAGCATTTCCGACCCATCGTTCATCTTATCCCATCAACAGAAGCGCTACTTAGACACAAAAGAGCTTTACAGATTCATCCCCTTAAGTGAAAACTCTCCACTTAACATTAAATTTTCAAATTTAAAAAAAAAAGAAGAAAAAAAACAGCAACAAAAGCAGTGAATCTAATTTTCAAAAGAAAACAAGGGGATGCCTTTGGAAAGATTGGGGATGACTAGTACTATGCCCGATTTCATGTATACGAGGGTGGCTAAAATTGGCATTAAAAACATACCGATTCTACCCTCCGAGGGCGACATCAGATACTTTCAAATGGGTTTTCCTTAATTTTCTCACAAGTTTTCGGTTTTATTTTTAATCCATTCTCAACCCGTTGCTAAGCCCTGTATACCTGTCGGCCTTCATTCGACTGTGATTGTTAAATGCTTCAAAGTCGAAGGAAGCAAAAACCCACCCCAACCACGACAGTGGAATTAGATCAATTTCGCTTCGTTCTCCCGGGGTCGTTCACATGAACTTTGTTTCAAAAACATTTCTCACAAGTTTCCTTCAAGCCAAATGAATCTAACAGAAAAAAAAAATCGGCACCAGGTATTGGTTTAACCCCGAAAGTAGACACCCCCCACCCTGACCCAGTTGGTCAAACGAGCGACAATCGATATCGTTGTGGGTGACACTCTATCACCTTATCGGTGTAATATTGCACTTTGAGCGAGTAGTGTCGACTTATTATGCCAAAAGTTACAAACGCAATATGATTCGATAGTCATTTTCTAGATACAGTGTGGCGTGACAGGTCTTTCTTACATGCGTTGCAGCTAATAAAAGAGAGGGGAAGCAGGGTGAATGCAAGCTTTTTGTAAGCTCATTGAAAGAGAATTATAACGAGGGTAATGGAGCATATGAGAAATGCATTTTTACGAATTGCTTCTCATTTCTAGCTTGATGGCTTTACACTGGAAAAAATGTGCTGCACAAATAGGCAAAGGTTCAATATACCTATATTGTAGAAGCTGTCAGACACAGAATATTTTCTTAGTGTGGTACAGAAGTGATACGGTCTTCTTTTTAACTTCCTATTTGGAAGTCGCAATTACTGCGATTACTTTTAGAAAATCCCTCTGAGCTGTTTTTCGCTTCGTATATCTCGAGAACAAAGTGGGTTAGTGAACACGCTATAAAGTTACGAAATTGAGAGATTGTTAGCTATAAAACTAAAGAAATGTGTTGTTAGTTATAAAACTAAAGAAATATTTGTTGTGTAATTCCCCTCGTCTTCGTATATCTAGAGTACAGTAGGAAGCTGGTAGATTGGGCAAAACCAATTTCACCCAAGAACCTAGTTCTTCAGTTTGAAATGGTACATAGCTTACCTTACACGATCAATTTTGGTGCCTTAATAATATAATAAAACTAGTGAAAATGGCGCTGTGAGCTAGACAGTGTTCGGCAGTGGTGCATGGTTCGAAGCAGTCGTAAGTCGTCATATACATATGTGGTTCTATAGTACTTTAGCCACAAGATTACATAAAAGGGCATCTACATCTACAAATATAATTTAGTCTGTTTTCCAGGGTTATAAGAGTAAGAAAGGACCTTAGGACAAATCACTTGCGAAATGCTGTCCAGGAACAAAAGGAAGTAATTTCCTTATTGAGTTTGTTGCTATTTAGTGTAGGAGAACATACATGACTCCAGGTGTCAATATCAACTGCAAGGCCAAATTGCCAAGAACAGAAGACTGCTCTGTGTTTGGTGGGATCAGAAAGATGTGGGCTTGTATGAGCTGCTAAAACCTGGAGAAATCTGAAGTACTGAACGCTACGGCAAACAAATGGTCGATTTGAATCTAGTTTTGCGTAAGTAACGACGAGAAGATCAAAGAAATGATTTTGCTGCATCATGCGCAGGAAAACTGGTCAAGCAAACAATTGAGGCGTTTAGTTGGGAAATATTATGCTTTATTGATTCCGTCCAATTATTACTTATTTGCGTTGATAGAAAACAAACTTATTAAGCAGCGCTTCACGTCACAGGAAAATATTGAAAAGTGGATTTTATATAATAAACGATAAACTAAAAAGTTGGCATTTACATACCTGATCTCGGCTGGCTCATGTGGCTTTATACAATCGATGAAATTTCGAATTAATTTTTCGGTACAAAATGAGAAGTGGGTACGAAAAACTCATTTTATCATATGAGTATAAGGTATTTCCACCAGTTTCTTATGTCTTTGATGGATACCCTTAACTAAATACTAAAACAACCTCTGGTCGCAATAATTTAGAAAGATTTTCTATTTCCTATTAATCGTTGTAAAAACAAAAGTGCTTGAGGACAAAACTTACTTAAAACTTTAATTTCAGATTTCCTTTTTTGAATATCGATTTATGTACCTACATGTACTTGAATAATAAAGTTACCCGCGAACCTATTCTATTATCGAACTCAATGGTGGCACCAAAGTGACAACATCTTAAATTACTGTATATTAATACCGCTACAAAAGACTATTCCATCCCATCCTGTGCACCCATAATACAAGTTCAAACCCTAATTACTTTCATCACCTCTTTGCGAAGTATTCCTGCTTAGTTCAAAATGTAATGCGAATTTTATAATTTCTCAGGTTATCGTAACCTAACCTTAAGTAAGTTGATAGATAAATTAAAAAATAGTCCTTTGTTGCCTACCAAAGGAATTGTCATATTTTAGTACGAGTGACAGTTGTTAATTTCTTTAGAGAATTGACGAGAAATTAAATTGTGCATTAGGAATGAAAAAAGATCCAGAAATATTAAATATTTTAATAACTCTGCTTAAGAGAGAAGTAAGACATAGCATAAGACAGATAATAGCGCATATCTACAAAAGACCGAGTGTTTTGGGGGATTGAAAAAAGCGCTGATACAATTCTATGCTACATGATCGTATTTTGAAGGGGATGTCATCAATTTAGAGGAATAAATCTAGTTCCTCTTTGAACAAACAATGTTTATATGGCAACTCCCACCAGGCGCATTACATTGGATTCACTACGACTCTAGGGGAGCGCGATTAAGGGCTTCGTATAAACAAATGCCACCGATTGAAGCTTATATGTTTCATGCAAATGTAACTTAATATAAATTATTATTATGAAGGATTGTGTGTTAGGAAAGACAGAAAACTTCATTATAAATTCAAGAGCATCATTAAAAAAAAAAAATCATTTAATGGCCTCGGCAGCTTTGTCCCGGGACTGGGTCCGAAAGGTCTAATATTGTATGACTGTTGCTTAACTGTGACTAGATCCCAACAATGTTTTAAATGACATCCTCCAGTTGATCAGTTATTGGTGGTTTGATGCTATAAGTCTGCGGCTTAAGATAGCCTAACGAAAAAAATCTAAGGGCGTTAAGTTGCACGATCTTGTCGGCAATTTCACATCGCCTCTTCTGATAATGTAACGCCATTGTGCCGGGAGCGCATGTCGTTCAGGTACATAATTGAGGCCCAAAAAAAAAAGTACGAGGGTGGTCTTAAAAGTTTACGACCTAACAAAGTTACAAGACATTTTTTCTTAAAATTTAGTTTACATTGTCTCCTTGAAACTCTACACACTTCTCCCAGCGATGTTCTCACTCTAACCCGTCCAAATAGTACTAGGCAAAATAATTGTCCACGAAGGTGAATGCCTCCTCATTTGATGAATATCTCTGACCTCCGAGTGCAGTTTTTAAGTCGCTTGGGGCTAGATCTATTGCGTTAGGCGGATGGTCAAGCAGTTAAAACCGTAATTCGTGGATTTTCGCCATGGCAACTGCTGAGGTGTGAGACGGCGCGTTGTCTTGGTGAAACAGAATCTTCTTTTTCTGCAAAAGTGGCCATTTTTCCGCAATTTCTGCCTTCAGATGGTCAAGTAATGAAACGTAGTAGTGCTTTTTCCTTTTGACTCCATGACTATCCCAAAAAACACTTTCCTAGCCGAAAAAACAGTTTTGCTTTTTTTTGGAGTCAATTCCCGCCTTGGACTCCACTGTTTTAACTGTATTTTTGTATAATGGTGTATCCAAGTTTCATCGACAGTAATTAATCGACGCCAAAACTCGGGTTTATTGCGCCTAAACTGCGCCAACAGAGCGTTAGAAATGTTCATTCGAACACATTTTTAGTCTAACGTGAGCAAATGCGGCACCCAACCTAGCAGATAGCTGTCTCATGCCTAAATCTCTTTCTCTTTAAGTCGGCGGTCCCCTAGCAACATATGGTGAACTTTAGCGATGTTATCGTCAGTTGTTGCAGTATTTGGACTACCCGAACGTTCATCGTTTTCCAAGCACCGACGGCCACATTTAAATTCAGCTGCCCAAAATGTCACAGTGGCATTGAGTGTACAGAGTCCTCATACACAGACTCAACTCATCTTGTGTATTGCCTTTCAAAAAAAATAATAAACAGCTCGATACTCATTTTTGTCCATTTACACAAAAACACTCACATCGGCTCATTCAAACAACTTTCTAAAAAAAAAACAACTGCGCGTTCAAAATGGCTGAAATTTTACTACATTTTAGCTACTACATTCTCTAGCTTTTTTTGACGAGTGCTGCTATGTATATTCAAGTTGAGGTCGGAAACTTTTCAGACCACCCTATATTGGCACAATATAACCCAACATTGACAATCACCGTCTGACCATTCTCATTAGGGAAAATAATTGTCGCCATGGATTAATCTTTTTTCGGCAATTTTACTTGTTAATGAAACTCTTCTACAAAAAATATGGATCGCTTCAGAGCCCAATAAGAAAACATACGCCGAACTTATTGATCTTGAGGGTCTATTTCTTATGTTAATTGGATCTTATACCGATGTATGCCTAAACCTGCTGGGACTACAGAACGGCCAGTTCGCCGGCGACGAATGGAGAATTTTGGACCTTCAACCACATTTTCAGCAAAAGCACCAATAATCTAGCACGACCGCTTGGCTTTCGATCAAAAACCGAACCGCTTGACCTGAATTTCGCCATGATTCATTGAATTGCTTGCTCGGTTAGACAACCATTTCGGCCACGGATATAGCTATTGAAAAATCATTTACTCATACTAAAGTAAAAGTTCCAAAATGATCCCGTTTATCCTACTTTGATTTTACTGTACATTGTACAATAGCTGAAAGTTCGTAACCTTGTGGTCGTACATGCCAGATTCGTTGCAATTGGTATGTGCTCCGGCTTCGAACCCCAGCTGCGGTTCTTATAAATTAAAAAAAACATAAAATGACAACATATAACCACAAAACCATTCAACTGCCCATGATTGCTGCATTTATGAAATTCCTAAATCCCCACTTGTCAGTGTCCGTATTGTCTGTCGATGAAAACATGCCGCGAAATACATGTTCGTATGCACGCTTATGCCGTATGTCAAAGAATAAAAAAAAGTTAAAGAAAAACGGTCAAGTGAAGACGATACAATCCAAAGCAAACTGGCAAAGAAAGGCACGGCAATGGACATCGACCAACTGCCACCACACATCTACGGCTTCCTCCATACCAACTACTCATATGCGGATTAGCTAAGCACTATCCAATAGCAAAGAGGAGTATGATTTCCAGAATTTAATAAACAGTAATACCTAGATACATTTATCCAATGCTGAAGAGCGACAAAACAACCATCCACAAATCAGCAGGTAGCTCATTATCACGCCGCACTCGAAATCTGTCACAATTCCTAATCCTCGCTGCTGTATCAAAATATTTTCACTCGAAAGAATGGTAATAATCTCCGCTTAAGCGCTTTGCTGCTTATTGACTCGACAATAATGACGATATGCGACAAAGGATGCAGGACACAGGACATACGAACGACAAATATGTATGTTCAAGTACTCAACCACAATATGGGTCCCTCATCGAAAACTCTCGTTTGAGGTCACACCAAAGTGGTTCGGTTGAGGGTATGATGATGTGTTGTGATAGGCAATTGAGAATTGGCACGCACACTCTAGTGGTAAAGGATTTTTCACGCATGAATGCATCATAAGCAACAATCTCTGAATCAATGGGCCGTTTAATGCGATATGGAAATTTACATTCCGGGCCAAATATATATCCTGAGTCGTTGAAAAGCTTTATATTTCCCTTATTAACCCCGAATCCTTTGTCGTTAGCCAGTAATTTGACATTCTATCCAGAAAATCTTCGAATTATTTCCTTCCCTCCGGCTAATCGGCATGACATCTAGCTACTTAAGACAATCGGCTAAGTCGTTAAATTTTACTTAAGACGTTTTTTTCGTCTTAAATATGAACCCTCGTACCCTTACTCATATTCAAATTTCAACATTGATGTGATTGCCGGGAAACAATGATGGAAAGATGATAGCTCTATCCCAGTACAAAACCATTGCTCCAATGGGGACTTTTTGCCTTAGCTTTATCTGCTTACGATTACAACCCCCATCCTAATTGTGCTTTATTATTCATTTTTGTTTTCTTTTGGGGGTAAATAAATAGGTGGATTCTGCGACATTGGTTTTTTTGGTCTTCCATACCCTTGTCTCGGAAGAAACCAAAGACAAAAAGGACGATGGAAACACCATGGCGGATATAACGATGATGACAAAATGGTATACCTTGCGGATATAAATCATTCGTAAGTGGGACCGACTTCTTGTTTCGGTTTGTGTTTACAGTTACAAACACTTTTTCTTTCATCTTGTTGCCTATGTAATGGATAATTGTCAAATTAAGAGGAATTCAGAAATGGGGGAGCGGGCAGCTTTTAATATTTGAATTATGAGGGAAAGTCAAGAATGTCCTAGTATCCAGAGGTAATTATATTATTGTGTAAAGAAATTCAAATCAGGATTTTAACTTTATACTTTGTTTTTTCTTTGACGGGATCCATGGTGGTTTCTCAAAAGTTGTTTTTTTTTTGAGGATATGCATAGGTAATATCAGGTGGGCAAGTGGGAGCGTTAATACTTTAGGTATTTGGTTCTTACTTGCGCCTGAGAGGCACCCACCCCTTGTCGACAGAGGGTATTTAACCGTCGTTCATGGCAACACGAGGCATTGATGTATAAAAGCAACAAGTCCATGCCTTTGTCCAAGAAATCGAGTGTCACAAATAATGGTCCATGATAAAAGTGCAAGGAGACAGACTACTGACCAAAAGAAAGCCACCACTATTTGCTCGTTCAAAGTGACGAGTATATGAGTCTAAAGGCTTCGTAAGTTTTTTCCACGCATTGGTCAAGAGACACGAAAGACTTGCGAATATAACAACTCGCCCCAAATAGATCAACATTACTCATAATTCATTTTGTCGGCACCAAAGATACGTGAACTTAATTTAGCATAGGCAAGACAGTTTGGGAGTAACAATGTCTGTTAGTTTTTTTTTCTGCCTAAATCCGCGAGATACTCGCCATTCAAATTGTTGTGTCTGATCACCAAATCTTGTCAATGGGCCTATATAAAGATGTGGGCAGATATATAGCAAGATCGAGTAATGGAAAATTATACCACACAGTCACCGTAGGGCAGCCATAACCTGATCGAGTCGTAGTAGTTGCCAATTTTTTTGATTGTTTTTTTTTTTTTAAAGAAAGCCAAGCCAAGTTCGTAAGCAACACCAGATCTAGTATCAAACATGTACTTTAAACTTCATCACCAGACCCACTTAAAAGAATGCTCTCCAGATGATTTTCATTACTCATTTACACACGGCACACTACACCACATTAACAATTTAACTTTAGATTTTAGCATTTCTAACCAAATTTCGTCTAAGCCAGACAACCAGCAACAATTTGGTTTCAATTACCAAATTGACTTTCTTTACTACTGAATTACATATTCATCTCTTCTATGTACTATGTATGTATTTCGCCTTTACTGGTATGATCGGTATCAGGAAAAAGAGATTTTGAAAACGTTTCGTTTATGTGAGCCCACGTCACGGTAATAGCTTCACTTTGATAGATTATAAGCATAATTCAAGCACTGTATTCAAACTTACCAACAATAAAAGACTGAATTTAAGACAGATTCTTTCACGAAAACTTGGCATGTAAACGCTTATTATCCTGCAATCATCTTTAATCGATCAAATAATAGTTATAACACATCACTTAGCAGCTTCTTAGAATGGCATATAGGTGGTGTCACTATATAACTTGTGTTTGGTTAGTTGACAAGTTACAGTGGTTGTATGCTACTTTTGCATAGTTGCACGTTGATAAGCCATGCCTTAATAATCGCAAAGAAAACGATCAAGCAAAGAAGTGGCTTGACAAGTGATATTCGAAATCTATTCCATCGGGACAGATGATAGAAAACTGGAAGAAAACTTTCAATCTCAATGCATACCTAGTATGTACTATGCATCAAATGAACTTGCTTATTAAACTTCAAACCTGCAGTTAAAAAATAAGTTGATAATGAGGGGAAACGTCAAAAAATATTTTCAAGTGCACATTCGTTTCGTCAAGCAGAGTACAATGAACTCGTAAAGATCTATCGAGCAGAAATCCGTAAAACAACAACAACCACTGTCAACAAGATTGTCTTAAGCGCATTTCTGCTTACATACATTTAATTTGATATCAATGCTATTGATAGCAGTATTTGCCTACCTTAGGCAACTAGTAATAGTCTTATTGAGATCATTTTATTTTTGTTTTTTTTTTTTTGAGCACTCAGACACAAATACTGGTCAATTGTACTGCCAGATAGACGCCTTAGTGCTAGAGCTCATGAACCAGAGCCAAGCTTTTTTTTATTCACTTATGTTTGGTGCGATTTGTTTTTCAGACAAGTGAGCGGACTCTAAAGCTTCATGCCGATTCTGAAAGGCAAGAGCCGAGAAGCTTTTTCAAGGCAAGTGGCAAGTGCACAACGGGGGGTTTTGCCAGTATCCCGCCGAGGAGAGAAGCTGCGAAATAATCATTCTATGGCGTTGGTGTTATCGAAATCGGAACTCGCTCATCTTGCGTCAGCGGCCGACACACTAGCCACAGCGCCACGGCGCTCCTTAAAGACCATAATTGAGACCACACTTTATTTAACAGTATGTAAATAACAAAAAGTTCATGATCTAAGGCCTTGTGTAGGATAATACCAATTTATGCAAGTCAAGAGAAGGGAATCAACCCGATTACTAAGAACGTCTCTTATAAGCAATTTCGCTAAAGATTTATGGCAAACTCCTAAGCATTAAACATCAAGAAGTAAACATCTAGTGTCGTTGAAAGTTTAATAAAGCGTCTTTGGAGTCTTTCAATTCTGGTTACGATGTATAGAATAAAAATATAAGGCAACAATATGAGCAAAATAAAAATTCTTGAGCTTGAAAATATCGCTAATATTTTGGGAATGTCTAATAGCGAAACTAAGCATACGAAACCAACTTAATTTAGAGTCGAAGAAAATACCAAGACCTTTAAGCTCATATTCGTTTTTTAAGAGGCAATTAAGCAATAGAATATTTATATATGGTAAGTTCTGTTAGGCTGAAGTAACGACATTAAGCCAAGCTTCGCCTTTTGGAAACATTCGTTTTAAATCCGTATTCAAAATCCATCAAAAATCCATAGTGGAGCCCATTAGGTATGTCATTAACGAGCAACAAAAAAAAAAGAAGAGGGCCAAGATGACTACCTTGAAAGACTCCAGAGAAGGAAGTTTTATTAATACTGACAAATTGAACTTTATCCGAAAGGTATGATTGATGACATTTGTGATCTAGGCAGCCGCATATAGAAAGATAAGCAATGGAGCGCTATACTCCGCAAGAGCGTGGAATAATTGTGTCCATTTTTTTTACCAATAATCGGTCGGTGGTCCTAGCGCAGAGTGAATTTCGACGTCGATTTCCTATTCGTGTCGCGCCAACTGGGCAAACATTTCGATTAACTACTCGACTTGAACAGACTAGAACCATAAGAAACCATACAGGACGTGACCGCCACCGCCGACTGTAGCTAACGATGTCGCTGAGAACGAAGAAACATCAACCAAACGACGGGCCACGCAATTGGGAATCACCAGACTGGCGAATTTTAGCGAAGGACTTACACATGTTACCATACAAAGTACAAACTGTGCATCAGTTAATGCCTGCTGACCATCAACCGCGTGTTAATTACTATCAAGCCATCGTTAATCTCAACAGCGAAGAGGACGGTTCTGTGTCGAAAATCATCATGAGCGACGAGGCATTTCCATTTAAGCGGTTACGTTAATAAACAAAATCTTCCTTTCTGCAGCACTAAAAATCCGGTTGCAGTGCACGAAGAGCCATTACATCCATTCAAAGCCACTGTGTGGTGCGGCGTTTACTCGGGAGAAGTGATTGAGCCGTCCTCGGCAATACGGACACTGTTACTGGTGAACACTACAGGGCCATGATAAACGACTTCTTACTACCAGAATTGGATGAACGAGGCCTGGCGAACATGTGGCTTCAACAATACGGTGCAACCGCTACTTGAAGTCGCTATTTTATGCCAGCAAGCCTCAGACTATTTTGTAGCCATTAAGGAGAATATTCGACAGGAATGCGAACAGTTATCACCGGAAATCTTGCGGTAAGTCATGGAAAATGGGACAAAACGCAAACAAATGTGTATCAATACTGGCGGCAGCCACTTGACGGATAGCACCTTTTCCACCTATAAAAAATATTGATTAACACAATTTGGAAGGAAAAGCAATTACTTGAACATATTCCCTCAAAACAATAGGTGCAAGTTCATCAACACGAGGTTGCTTACCATAATTTAGCTATTGGAATTCAACCCGCACTTCATCCACAGAAACATGTACACAAACGATGTAAAACGATGTAGAAGGGTAAGTTAGGTTAGGTTAAAGAAGGGGAGTGTGATGGTTAAGAATCACTTCCACTCGGAGGCCAAAAGGCCCATTGTGATTCCCTTCATTTGTGGAGTACACATATATGTATGTCCTATCACGTGGTGGCTGAAACCACCCCGCGCTCTTTATGAATTTTAGAAGAGCCGATATATCTGCATTTGCCACGTCCGCAATCTCTGTAAAGAATCTTTGGCCCAGCGACGCTATTCTGGAGAGCTGGGCAGTGGCAAAGCAGATGTTGGATCGTCTCAGTTTCTTCCTCATCGCCGCAGCTCCGGTAGAGATCGCTGGATCCCGAGTCCCATTTCCGGAGCATTGCTCCAATGCGACAGTGTCCTGTGATCACTCCGACGAGCATACGGATCGAGTTTCGGTCCAGCTCCAAGAGCTTCTTTGTTTTTCCGATATTGAGCTCTGGCCACGATGATCTTGTCGTGTAGCTGTCGTTTCTTGTAAGCCAAGACGAGTTGGCTTCTTTTATGGTTGTGTCATTTATGATGCGGTATAATGCGCGGTTGCAAAGACGTGTCCGCTGATGTCCCGTTCAGACCCCTGACCGATGGACTTCAGTGAGTCGCGACATTTCACAACAGCCTTTGATCTTGTTATACAGGATTCTATTGACTTGTGCAGCCTGGCTGTCTACGGAGATAGTGATATCCGATGGTGGGATATCGGTTACCTGTAGCCTACAGGCTGTAGGTGTTTCGCTGCTTTCTCTATTGCTAGGATTTCTGCCTGAAAAACGCTGCACAGATCAGGGAGTCTGAATGATTCCTGTTTGTGGAGGGTATCAGAGTAGAACCCGGCCCCAGTGCCTGTGTCCATTTTCGATCCGTCGGTGAAGAGAGTGATCTCGTGGTCGTTGATCACTCTTCTCTGTCGGGAAAAAGGATTGGTATTCTGAGAGAAAAGTCATTTTGGGGAGAAGTATAGTCGGTCGTAGCTGCGAGGGTACTAAAATCATGTTTCTTTCCGAGATCGTCTTCTAAATGCATCTTTTTCTTCAGCAACTTTTACATAATTGATTTTCCTCTTGTAAAACTTGTTTTTTGAAGTTATTCTCTTGATGCTTCATATCCACGGCGAGCAATTTTTAAAATTTATTGATTTCACACTTAGCAAATTTCAATAAATCTTCTCCGTCTATGTAGTGTGTTGCGAAGTAAACCTTTCCTTAATATTTCTGTCTGTCTCAAAGTTAACATTGGTATATATTTCACAATTTCAGACATGTTTTCAAATGTGTTTTTGTTGTATGAAATCAGTGAAACATACTAAAGCAAATTTGGTGCTTTTTTGCTCCCGTGTCTTGCAATGAATGATTGAAACATAAACTTCTGCCAAGAAAACCTTTGTTCAAGAACATAATGTGACATGCAGGTTGTGGGCGTGAAACAAAAAATTCCCATGTTAAGTCAATAAGAGCGTTTTCGGTGATTATTCCTCCGTGGTACAACTTTTTCAGAATTTTATTAGTACATAGCAATTTTATTAGTACATAGCAGAATAAGTTGACCGAGTATTTAGAGTAAGAGCTGAGCGCGCTCTGTCAAATAGGTGAGGAGAGGAAATAAAAGAAAAAATTCAAAACAGTTGAAATAGCGGACGAGGTAATATTTCCTTAATGCTTTTTGTGCAATTCCTCATCAAATATGTTTATTTATATTCTTTACTTACGAATATTACTGAGCACCGGCGAAATGATCGTCAACTTTTAACTGCTAACGATAAGACTGCTATTCAAATTGCAGTTCAAGTGTATCTCATATACAAATCAGAGCGATTTGAGTATTTTCAGTACAGAACAAATTCGACGTGCTCGAGCTGAGTAAGTACTGTGTTCTGAATTAAAAAAGAAAAACAATTAGTACATAGGTGATGCCAAATGGCAAATTTTGAGAAGGTTTTTTACGGTACATTACGGTAATATGCGATGCGCTTGACGCGTATTTATTATTTTTTAATGTGACATTTTGGTTCATATTTAGTGGTATTATTTATCCCAATGTGAAAGGAAAAAGGTGAATGCGAGATAAGCTCAAAAAATGTGCGGTACGTAAAAAATGAGTTACGGAATATTTAAGCAACCTTCAAGTGATAAAAGTGCTCGTAATTCTGTTGCCGCATGTTTTAACCGGGAAAAATTCCTTTTGGTCGCATTCCCATCAGCGATTAACTATAGAAAAGCAACGAATAGGCTCCATTTTTGAAGCGCATTCAAACAGGCAACTAGAAGTGGCATTAACCATTTTCCACGCCGGTTGACATCCGAAGGAGATTTTACCCTGCGTTTGGTGGTATTTAAAGGGAGCAGTGTAGTATACTAGACATATGAGTAATTGCCAGACAACGAAACAATCAATTCGGAAAAATGCCTTCAAGCGGACCAGTAGGAATGCAGTTAAGTGGGAAGGTTATGGTCCTACACTTCTGACCATAACAACGCCGGAGAAAAAAGGAAAAGAAGAAATGGTAAAAGCGTCGTTTTTCATGTTTTACATGTTAGCAGACTCGACAAACAGTACTTGATTTTAGCTGGAAAGTTCACCCATCGCTATCTACTTATTCCCTTGGCAAGACTAAATGTGTTTTACAACAAGTTGTATTCTTGTTCGTTCTGCCAGGTCTGCAAGACTCCTGAGTATTTCTATTCGAATATGCCATATGTGTCAAGTAAAACTTCTAGCAAATGTTGAAATCGAAGAAAGTGTTTGTTAGAACTGAAACAATATCGATGTGCTTGTCCTTCCGACGGCCTCAATCGGCAATCTGCACAGAATGTTTGTTATTGTCGAAGCTAGCTCTTGACGAACAACTCGACTGATCGAAACTGCAGAATCGCAACCAACAATGCAACTTTCCGCTTCGTCGAACAGCACCACCAGTAAAATGAACACAATCTGTCCCTCATCACATCGCTCTGGCCACTCAACATTAGAGTTGCGTCCAAATTGAAATTAATTTCCCGCAAAAGATTATTTGATGAGATTGCAAAACAACCATGATGAGACTATGACGTGACTACGACGCACACATAATCCTTTTACTTGCTTTTCTGTAAAATCCCAATGCAACCCTCACTACTTCGTCCTGTTCCTAATTCAGTGATTCCAAAGACGATTCCCTCTTTCTCAGTGATATTAGGTTACATTACAATTTTCCAATTTGCCTCTTCCATTCAACCATTTTCGATTAAATGCGTAATGGGTGGAAACGTATTGCTCCGAATGAATGCCCACAAAAGGACGATTCGATAAACAAAGTCCTTGCTCATAAAATCCCGGTCAGACAAATCTATTCATCTTGTCTGCCACTCGGTTAGCTCTTCGAAATCCTAACAAAGGTGTAGAATTGCAATGAAACCGTTTTTGGTCTTGATAAAAACGACACATGCAGGATCATAAGATACTTAAATAGCGGTAAAATGGTAGCAAAAGGAACATTTATTCCATTCGTTTAGCCGACAATTCCTATCAAAAATCCGATAACGTCCAATGTGCACGCATTCTCCTGTCAAAATACTCACCGCAGCCGCATTGTCGTCGTTATTTAATCAAACGTCCGCGATCAAACCGCAGACGTCAGTCGGCGTGTACACACGCGCGTTCCAACGCTCACATCATATTAAAATTAAATTGTTACTTTCGGTTATCGTTGTCCGTCCCCCATTGGGATTGCTACAATCTGATAAGAAAAATCGTCGGGAAGAGGCGTGTACGGCGTACAGTGTAGCGCCAATCTCCAGGCGAAAGTACGAGTATTGCTGTTGCAGGAGGCGCGGTGTGTCGTAGACCCCTGTTTGCCGAAAAGTTAATTACCTTGTTGGCACATTGAAACGCCGACTGGCCGCGTGTGTACGAAAGGTAGCGCGAGTGGATTCGATCACTATCGCGGGTACGCGGTGTTTGGCGTTTCGTTGGTTTCCTTCGTTTTTTCTGTCCACGACACATTAGATCCGTTTTGTGGATTAAGAAAAAACCAACTGATGAGCTGAGGAGCCTCGTTTAGGTTCGTTAATCGCTTGATGTAATTCGATCTCTGATTAAGGCAAGAACCAAAATGAATGGTTTCAGCGCGTGCGCCCGACAAGGACGAGGGCGTACGCGGGCACCGACGTTGGAATGATGTTTGTTTAAATTTGTTTTTGTTGTATCTCCTCTTTTTGGGTCAATTGTCTTTAAGACCGAATATAATGATGATGATGACGTGATGAGGGTGAAAAATGCGATAATTGCATTGCAAAAGTGAACGCCATACGAAATGTACAGCTTTGGATGGATGGATCGAGTATTTAGGACATGGAAATGGGCGTGTAATTCAATCCGCAATTAAAATAATTTATTTTCAAGCGATGCATTGAGTTGAGGGTTGAATTTCTGCAAATGATGTTTATTAACGGATCAGACACAAGTACGCGGCATTTGGTGTTCCGGTTATTGATGGATTGGCGCAGTCAAATGGAAAATGCTCGGTTAGTGCTATTTGATACGCAACTGGGCGATTATTTATTTTTAATTTTGCAAATTGAAAGTATTTTATGATTGGTGGGGTTCGTAAGGGGCTTTCGTTGTCCACTAATTGATATTTTTTATTTTTGACAAAACCACATGATATAATTAATGGATTTTGGTTAATCTGGGAAAGCACTCAAATATAATTATAAGACTGTACCCAATCACAGACTTTTGCATATATGTATAAAAGTATATAAAATCTTGCGGTATGCGACGGTCAGTATTATGTGTATTTTACATAGGTCAAACATCTTGGTCCTCTAAACAAAGTTGTTATTCTTGGCATAGAATGTCAATCAGGCAATCAAATCAATAAAATTTTGCTTTTACAGGTCTACACACTTATGCACAGCTCTGTATATGTATTAGGCGATCAATATGACAACATTGAAAACACAAGACTTGGAGAGAAAAAGATTTCATGTGATACGCTTCCAGAACAAGTCTGAATATGCTGGTTTCGTTTGTTTGCCCGCAGCAGTTGTTTTATTGAAACATACATATATTGCAAATGCGTTCCAAAAATGAGTGACATCAATTTTGAGCAAGGTTGTGGTGTCAGGTTTTGTTTCAGACTTAAGCACAGTGCAATAGAGATTTTGCAAAACTTCAGCAGGCCTACGAGATAGTGCCTTGTTAAGAACCCAGGTTCTTCTGTGGCTTATAGCTTTTTCGGAGAAGTCCATGAAAACTCGTTAGAAGCCGGAGTTTTCTTCAAGAATCGTTAGAATCTTGGATCTTGTTTGTTTAGCTAATCGGTTAATGGGAAGATTGTTCAGTGTGGTTGGATATGAGCTGCACCACATCACATCAATTTCATCAAATTTTAACCAATGAATTGGCGATGAGAAAAATCTTCTCAAAAATGGTTCCAAAAAATATTTCTCTTGCTTCTCAACCTCCTTATTCGCTGAACTTGAGCCCTTACGACTTTTCCTCTTCTCAAGATTGAAAATTCACCTCAAAGGACGTCATTTTGGGACACTCGAAAATATTCAAATGGCTGTAAATAATCAGCCAAAGGTTATTCCACAATACAAGTTCCAGTGCTGCTATGAAGAAAAAAAGAATCATCTATATCGCTGTGTGACTTACACTTCGTTAAGGAAGATTTTCTGAGGGAGACATTGTCAAGTTTTTAATTTACACACCTTACATCTAATGGCCTACAAACGACTTAAATTAAGATTGTCTTGCTTTTGACAGTCACCTCTTTTTTGTAGTAACTTCTCATTAGGAGGTTATTGTAAAGGATTCGATTTTGTAAATGAAAAATGTTGACATATCTCCAAGTTTCAAGGTTCCTCCAACAATAGTTGTAAAATAATTGTTTTTTTTACAACAAAAACTATTACAAAATTGAAGCTGTCAAAGCATCTTAACAATACTGGTCATTTATATTTAGTGTACCAAGTGGAAAGTTTCGATAGATCAATCGCACCAAGAAACCGTTCAATTCACAACATTCTCAACAATTCACAAAATTCTTCAAAGTTTAAGAAATCACAAATCAAAGTTTTTTTTTTGGTTTGACAAGTAAATTATTAGCAAGTTTTTGATGAACATGTTATTGAGATGGGTGCTAAAAGATTAACCATAAGACTGAGTGAACTTTTTAGGAAAACAACGCATCACATTGTACTGGGCCCAATTTGAAAATTTTACTACGGTGAAGGCTCAAACTCACAATCAGGTGCCAGGGAATGGGTCGCACGCTTTTGTTCAATAGATTAGGATGTGAAAGACGGACACAGCTCCGGTCGACATTTACTCGAGAAAATCAGTTCAAATTGTGAAATAAGATCGCCACATAATCACTCAAAATAACGCTAACAAAATTACACCTTGGGCAAAACAACAGTTGAAAAAGAATTGCACAAGATTGGTTACCCTTGCTTGATGCTTGATGCATGAGTAAAATTGTTGATCTCTTCTAAAACCTATGATCGAAGAATTATGTATGTAGATGTTTGAATTATCAGAAAACCGGGACCAGCTCCATGGAATGTGATGTTGAGAATTTCAGAATGATTGTTCGAAAGGAGGAAAAAGAGATGTTACGCCTTAGTAAAAAGCCGATTCCTAGTGCTCAACAGAAAGGACGTCGTCTTTCAATACGACAATGCTTGGCGGAGAAGTTTGGATGCTTTCACCATATAGCCCAGGCAGAATCACAGCGAATTAACATTTATTCCGCTCATTGAGGAACTGGATAACAGGAAGTTGGCGCTTGCAAGTGATTGCGAATTGCTACAATTTGTACCGAAAATCCTTATACTATAAAACTAAGGCAAAAGTGGATCTGCTTCACACGGCCACGTAAAAAAATAATAAGTGATAAGGAATAAGTTTCTGCGTAAATACTCGGAGCACATATATCATTGTGGATTGCAGAAATGACTTGAAGTAATCCATATAGTCACAAATGAGTTGACGATCAATTTAATTTTTTTTCTCTTGGAAGCCAACTTAACGCCATTTAAACATTAGCACTGAGGCCATTTTGACATGATCACAAAATTTGGTATGTTCGCAAGTTCCTCGCCGTTTGTATGTGGCATTGCTCTCAGCTTTTACTCTTCCTTTACTCCACGATTAAAACTTGGGCAGGCATGGTTATAGTTTTCGATTCTTGAAATAGCTTTTTTCTTCAGTGGAATTTTAATGGATAAATGCTTGGTACCGCTTGCTTACGAAGTGCAGGTAAGTCACAATCGTTCATATAATATGGGCAAATTCATTAAGAGCTATGTAAGTAAAAAGCTAAAAACTATCCCTCCAGTAAGATTTTGCTTAAAGTTTTTATTTTTCTTTTCGCTCAAAAAACGAAGAGTGAGCAGCTGCTTATCGTGATGCAACAGCCTTGATTTTTTCTTTCGACATAATATAACGACGCATAACAGCACATTGAGGTAATATTCCTTATTGAACGTACGAAGTAAGAACACATGATGAACCATTAAAGAAAACAGTGGAAAAAAAACTTTCACATTTGACCGAACTTGGCGTGCTTTTTTCGGTCTTGACTTTTCTGGTCACTTCCATTGGGGTCATTGGGCCTTGGTTTCGACATTACAAGTATATACATACTCACCAACGTTCATGTCATTTAACAGCTCCCGAGCGATGTTCATGTGATTGTTTCTTTGGTCAAATTTTAACAATTTCGGAACCAATTTCGGTAATACACATTTCGCGGCTAAAATATCTGAAAAATAGCAACTTCTTTGATAGTGATTCGGCGGTTCTCCTCAACAATTCTTTTCACTGCTTTGAGGTTTTCATCCGTTGCTAGCCTGCTGGGGCGTCCAAGGCAAGCATCGTCATTAACGTCGTGTTTTCCGTAAAGAAGCTCTTCCATTTATAATTTTTATTTTTTTGGCTCAACCTAGGCTCGCTAAATGCCAGTCAACATTAACATTTTTATTAGTAAAAAACAAACTTAATATTTTAAATAGCTGATAAGCCAGGCAGAGATGTTCAAAATAGTTTAAGAAATGTATTTAAATACAAAATGCAAATACCTTTTCGATTTACTATTTCAAATGCAAAATACCAAATAGTTTTGTTTTTTGTATTTTAAATACCAAATGTAAAATAGGTATTTTCCAAATACTTTCTTTAAATACAAATACCTTTTGTTCAATTCAATTCTCTTTATTTATTACACTTTTTAATAATACAAGTTGATCGAACACATTATCGCTCATCTTTCTTCTGGAGGGTCGCATTATCATGCCACCATATGAAAAAAGGTCTTTCTATTGGCGCTGAGCTTGGTAAACATGTGCTGCATTTTAAAAGCACTTTTTTTATTGTAATAAAAATATAAAAGATAATGGTCGCCAATCGCCAGACTTGTGTACTCATCCTTTAAATATTGAAGGGTTTCCAGATCTACCGTGGTATTGATACAACGACCCTCACTGGTTGTTGAGGAGTCTGAATCCTGGAACATGTAATAAGACTCGTTTTTTTCTTTCTTTTTTTCTGATGTCTGTGACAGGGCTCCACTTTTCGAATCATCATATTTCATTTTCCTTACTTCTGTGATGAACAACTCCTTCACTTGCTCCTTTTTATTTTTTGGCATTTCAATTTGATGAAAGGATATGGTACTGCAGCCAGAATGCTGTCCTTGGATCTAGGGTCTTCTAACTTATGTATATTTTTCGAAGCGGTTTTGAATGCGCTCTTTTATTATTTCAATCAACATGCTACAGTATACTGGATTGTCCATTTCCAATGCAGCTAAGATTTTTTGCATTCTTATTAATTCAGGTTAAAGACATCCATAATATGTGTCATTGTCACCTTCCAATCTCCTAATTGCTTCAGCTATGGGGTTGGAAGTTTTAACATATTCAACCAAGAACTGAATTTCAATTTCCCTCAAGACTGTCAATCCCAATTTTCTCAGTGCTTCATTTAAAGTTTCTTGAACTTTTAAGATATCAGTTATGCAATTATAATATAAATTCAACCGAGTTGGGCAGGGATTTGTTGGAGATTTACTAGTAACTTCCAAGAAAATTTCAGATGCTTTCGGCGACCTACCGCATAGCCATAGCCGTACCATACCATTCCGGTATGAATCATTTTTACATCTGGCTTTATCGATGTTCACTCTAAATATACTAAGAGCTACCACCCCCCAACATGCGGCCACTTCACGAGAACACCCGTTGACCTAGGTAGGTCTGACCTCAGAGGGTAGCATAAAGGGGTCAAAGTTCGGCTGACTCCACGCCTCGCGAATAAAGGCACCATTTAGAGTCTAACTTAAATAGATTAAATGAACCTTGTGAGAAAATGAGGTCAAAATTGACATACTGTCGGTATAAACGGTCAATAAAAAGACAAAAGTGATAATTCCTATTTCATTTTCATCATTTTTAATCATCAGCACCACCATCATCATCACGTGCTTCAACGTTGAACTTCCGGAAGCAACCATCACCATGCTAGAAGGCAACGCTCCTGTTTATTGGTGTGATGAGTATGAAGTTGAGCGTGTCATCAAACACCGTGTCGAGGATGGCCAGTGCTACTTCTTGATGAATTGGACCAACTACGCCGTTAAGGATAATACATGGGAGCCAGAAGACAACCTAAATCGTTGCCAGGAGACCATGGAGGATTTTTGGGCCAAGTATGCACAGAAGCAAAAGAGCGCCCAGGAAATGCCCGCCGCAAGCGATAAAGGAAGAAGTGGCCACCCGTCAGGCAAACAAGCGCAAATTATCCGCGCCTCGAGGCCGCCAGCGAAGCCAAACGCCAGGCCACTGAGGCTAACAGACCGGAAGTTGACATCAACAATCAATTTTGCCTGTGGCCAAATATTCTCCGATCTCTTCGTATTGATTTAATTTTTAACCTTCTAACCTTCATAAACTTTTCATAATTAAAAGAACATTTTGTTAATCGAAAATGTTTTCGACAGGTTACTAGTGTCGACTAAATATAATATCTGAAAGTATTTTGAATTTTGAAAATGGAAAATATGTCCCGAAAAGTATTTCAAATAAAATACAAAATGCTTTTTTTGCAAAGGTATTTAAATGTTTGAATTTCAAATACAAGTACTTCCAATAAGTCACATCTCTGAATTGCCAGGAGACATGTGTGCCAATTAACGAAAAAATTGTATGTACTTGGCTCGCGAAATTCCAAAAATCTCTATTTTTGGAACAAGACTTGTACTTGCAAATTTAGATCGATATTGATTGTCGTTTAAATTGGTAACTACAAAAATTTGTATAGCCTTTGCTAAGTATTTAATTCATTTACAGTGGTTCATAAGCGTATCTTTGTTAATTTTTTTTTTTTTTAATTTTCGTACGAATTATTTCTGCTAAAATAAAAAATGAAGCACCTTATATCGTTGCTGAGGTGTCTTTGATTTAAAATGCGCATTATATATTTATCATTATTATTTTATTCGAGTCCATTTGGATATGAATTTCATAAAAAAAATTAAATAGTATCTACTTATCTATCTCAGTATCTGCGTAAGATAAGGGCAAATATTAGAAGGACTGTTATTTTACGCTGTCATTGAAAATGTTTTTTTAAGCTTTTGTTTTCTTTACAAACATTTTGTAAAAATAAATTTTAAACTGAGACCAAAAATCAAGTCTCGCCTGGAACTCTAATCTCTAAATTAAAAATAAAGCGACGATTTTGAAAAGAGAAATATTGCTTATATTAATGTTGAAGCACCAGCTGGGAATTCTTCATCCGGTAACAGCTCTGAGGAACTTAAACATACGCTCTTTTTTTTAGAACAGTTCCGAAAAGCCTTCATCTTGCTAAAAACGATGTAAAAAGAGAGCTTGACCAATTCATAAACGCTGCGCCCTTATAGCTTAATATAGCTGTGGCGAGAGGCTTAGATGCCGATTATATTATTATATGACAATATATTGCGATTAAAATATCTTTTGGATCAGGAAAAGTATGACAAAATGTCTAAAATAGTTAGACACTGACGTGCACTGTAATGCGCGCTTATATTTGGATTTAAACAAAAAATGTAGGTCGATAAGCTATTAAATTATGGCTAGAAACGCTCCTCAAGCAGAAATTGCGAGGTTGGTAGATTTTGTGTCTAGAGTCTAGAGAATCCAGTCCACTTTTGAAAACAGATGTATAATTATCAAACTATTTCAATTCCCTTATCTTATTACTTTAGAAAAAGAGAAAGTAGAAACACTTATTGTGTTGTAATAATTTTGTTGAATATCAACGATTATCAATCACAGCTTATTATCAACTAAAACAGGCCATAACGTCATTCAACTGCCATATTCTCTGAGTTTTTTCATAAACAAAGTGAAGGTTTAAAATTTTCTTGAAGCTCATCTTCCTTTTGGAATACTGTCATAGATTCTTAATAAAACTTAGATCTGGACTACAAGACGACCAGTCCAATATCCTAGTGGAACTTCCAAATTACTAGAAGTTTCATCTGCACATGGCGGCATTACACCCCCAAGAATACCATATTGTTCGAACGCCGCGAAAGGACATAACCCCCACACCATAACGCAGCCTTCTCCGTGTTTGACTGCGGGACATGTGTACCTTTGGTCAAACTCCTTAGATCGCGGACGGCAAGCACATGTAGTTCCATCGGAAGTAAAACTTGTTTATTTGCGATTCCTCGGAAAACAGAAGAGTTTTCCACGAAGTGTTTAAGGTTTATATAATATATGGTTGAATTCCAAACGTCTTCTTCGGTCAATTAAAAACGGCTTCTTTTTGGCTATACGTCGGAAGAAACATGCTTCGCGCAACCTACGCTTGAGTGTGTCAATAGATGGTTCATCCTCTCTTTCGCCGGAAACTACTGACTGAACTTATCTTGCTCTGGAGTACGGATGCTTTTTACTGTGGCGCACAATTAACGAATTTTCTTGTGCAGAAGCTGATCTTACTCTATGGAACTCTCTTATTATCTTTTTCTTCAACATAATGCGCTGCATTAAATACAATTTTCTCGGAACATTTTAAATTTAAATTGTTCGATATTTCGACGTATAATTGCGAATAATATTGCGAATTTTTGCCACCTATTTACCCTTAACTTAAAAAGATAACATGAGTTTAGCATACTTATATGACTTTAGCTCAGTTTAATCAATTTTGGTTGGGGCAAAATCGCTTTGAGTTGTAAGGTTGATAATCGTAGTATCAAAAGCCAACATTTTGAAATGGCCTAGGGTGAAAACAAAAGAGCTGTGGAAGTAAGAAAGCCAACTTTTAAATCGTTTCTAATTACATACGCGCCACTATAGATGTTAGTAATTGTTCAAATTTCTTTTATCTTGGTTCGAATAACTACAATCTGATGCCATGTCATCAAGGTGTCAGGTTATCGGGCTATGGCCCTATTCCAAAACTTAGAGCTTTAATAATTGCATACATCGGAAAAATCTAGTCAACTTCCGACAAACCCAATAAATATGCTCCAAATGCATTGACTAAATATCTAGCGCTAAAAATTAAATTAATAAAGAAACCAGTATGGTCCAGAAATATTTTTAAAAATCCACTTTATGGGATTGAACAGTGTTGAGAATAGTTAGTATAAGCCTGAATCAATATTTCTACTGAACATGAAAACCATTGCTCAGCTTTTGTGCAAACAGGTTCTTCGCAATGGAATAAGTCCTTCAAAAGGCTTTTGTTATATGTAGGTATATAATCGATCTTCTCCCAACCTTTACTAAAGCTTTGTTATAAACCGCGAAAAAGCGAAAACCATGCTCACTTAAAATATTGTGCCTAATCTCAAGCGTTTTTAATGTAAGCGTAGTTTGTACTAACTACCCAACCACAAATATATGTCTTTAGGGGCTGTATATTTTAACGAAGTTAGCATATCATATTCCGAAACATTTACTTTATCGAACGATTTGTCTTGAGCATTCCGTTTGATTTTTGTTTAAACCAGATTTATGGCACTCAAAAATTGATTTTAGCCAAATGCTTAGCCAACTCGACCCATATAAATTTGTTTTCAACCTAAATAATTACAAATACCTCAGAAACACTCCATATCATAGTACCAAATTCTCCCCTTTGTTTGTGTAACTTTTTAGGCTGCCCAAAACCCAAGCAAAATAGTTTTGAACTAGTGTTTCTGGTTAATTTTATAATAAGCTGATTTACATCACCAACATAAACAAAAGGCTTCGCTCACAATGCAACCGAAAACCCGATAAAAGATTCCTTTTCCATCATTGAATTACACACTTCTTGACTTAAGGACGTAGGCAACTCACACCGCTCTACTTTTGCACTTGTCTGTTCACCGGGTGAGGATAATCCTCTCCTTTTTGAAGCACTCAGATTCAATTCAATTTCAAGAATAGTACTTATGTATAGTGAGTCGAAAAAGGAGAAGGAACATACCTGGAAAGCATGGCAGCATCCTGAGGTCCACCAACGCCGGATTGCGGCAATTGTGGTATCGGCGTAATCAGAGACGAGCTATTATTGTTATTGTTTAAAGTGTTTGTTGGCTTTTTCGTCGTCTCGTTCCGACTGAGGATGCTGGAGATCGAAAAACTCGTGTAGCCATTACCCGTCATCGATTTACTATTCGTATCATTACAGTTGCTGGGTTTATTGTTTGAATTCGAATCTCTTTCTTCGGTGTTTCTGGATGCGGGCGAAAGCGGCGGTGACTTTTGTTGTGACACTGGATTCGTCTGAACCGTCGTAGATGAGGGGCTTAATTGAGCTTCAGCATTCGCTGCTGCTGCGGCTACTGCGGCTGCCGCTGCAGCCGCTGTCACTTGGTTCAAATGCGCACTGTGATGTTGTTGTTGTTGCTGCTGTTGATGTTGATGAACTTGCTGAAGCGTATGTGTATGTGGCTGACCGTGCAGTTGGCTAAAAGTACTATGACTAACTATAAGACCAGGATGATGGAGTGCGGGATGGTTTAAGCTGGTCAGGTGATGATGCAGCGGATGATGTACCACTGTGTTTACCGACGGATGTTGAGCGGGTATGGTGATATTGTGAGTACTATTTATCGGCGATGAATTCGCCGACGGGGCGAGATTCGATCGGCACGGGCTTTCATTCCCGCCGCCACCACAACCCTGTGGACTGGGCTCGGGACTCGACACAACACTTATATCGACATCAGCTTCAGACGATGACATGATTGGAAATAATCGTTGGTTACTATTTGAACACTTTCTCAATTTCACTATTTTCAAAAAACAACACTTTCCGATTGGAGGGAGATCTAGGAAACTCAGATCATTTTTATTTTATGTTCAGCTTGTTATTAAAAAAAAAAACAAAACAGAAAGTAAGAACTTGAAAAAAACCAAAACAAAGTTCACTTGTCAGTCAATCCATGAAAAGTTGATCGCGCGATCGAAGACGGCGAAAGAGGTTCTTCAATAGTAATCCGGTGAAGAAGTTCAACACAAATCGGTATACACTGCTGCTCGTTGAGTAAATTTGTTATTTGTTGGCAGCGATTCAGGCGAAGACCGCGCGGAACATGTGCACCGTATCGTCAACGTATCGCATTTAAAATGTGGAATATTCTGTACGACTACCGCCGTGAAAATGATTAACCCCCGAGTTCTTCATGTATTTTCCAACTCTTGTTTTGTGTTTTTTTTTTTAATTCTTTATTTTTCTCTTTTCGTCCCAATAGCAGACTCGCGTATTCACCCTCTTATAGGCATTCGAAAGCGAAAAACAAAAAGAAAAACGGAATGAAAAATAGAAGAGAGAAAAGTAAAAACGAAAAACACACTGCAAGAACAAAAACGAAGAAGAATTATCAAAACAAGCATATACACACGTTTAAGGGATGAAAACCACTGAACAGGGTGAAAAAAACTGAAAATTTTTCACACAAAAATCACCCCGATGAGCGTAAATGCGAAAGAGACAGTCGTAACGGCGAGCCGAAATCAAATATAGGTGTTCAACGTGAGAGAGAAGAGAATAAAGTATAAATGAGATATTTTTTTGCTCGAGCACAAGAACAGTTGAAATGAAATAAACCACCCTTCCGACCCATTATCATACCGCTCGCCAATCTCATCATCCCCCGGTGGTAGCCGGCGCACTCCTCCCCGAGTCTGTTCCAATGATGAACTCAATTTCACCCCTCCGCGCGCATACAACCGTGTCGGACAGAACCTGAGTAGAACAATATGTGTTGTTGTCTGGCAATCAAACTCAACCACCAGTGATAGTAGCAAGACAAAAACCATCTGGTAATTGAAGAGATGCTCTCTGATTGTAGGGGAAATGCCAACGCACCCCTATTTGCAGGGAAATTCATTTTCCCACACGCACACACCGAGAGAGCCCGAGAGAGAAGGAGTTTATGAACGCACATTTCCAGGAACATGTGAGAAACGGAACAGCATTAAGGGGTTGGCAAAAGCAGCCATTTTTTTTTGCCGAATCACCCCTAGTAGGGGCTGGAATTTTAAACTGCTTTCCCTTTTCATTTAAGCCGCAAATCAACGACAACAAAAAACTGGAAAAGAATGATAAACGCCATACATCCCTACCATGGCGAAGATCACATCCTTTTGTTTGGCACTTTTTTATGAACACTTGAAACTTGATTGTGTGTTCAACATCCTTCTCTCGCGTTATATTCAAGGGGAGTGTTTTCGTTGTCGATTTTTTCATTTTGGTTTTTCCTTATAACACACTCGCAACCAATCCGGTCCATAGAAGGGCGGTTTCAAAGATTCATTCTCCGTACACACACTTGTGCATGGACAATTCACTAAGGATCCACAGATTAAGAGCGATGAAGGGCGGGAAGAATATTGGATGGAAGGAAAAAACAATCCAAAAAAAGGAAAAATGAATGAACCCTCTGAGAAGGTGAAATCAAAGAAATTTTGCTCAACAAAGCACCCCCGCCCGAATCTTGTTCGCACGACGGGCATAACGAGCATGTACGGAGGAGCGTCAAACGGTCGTAAGTGCAAGAGAAAAGCAATTCAAAAGTGTATTCATGCGCAATTTCTTTTATCCTGTTTTAAGATATTATTATCACAGACTGCTAGATACATGTGCATACACACTGTATGCCGTTATAATACATACATACATATATATTCACGTTTATATAGAAAAAAAAATCAAATGGAGTATGCATAAAGGTAAATGAAATTTGTGTGACCACTCTAGGAAATGGTCACAATGGGACGACATCGTCAACGACATTGATACCGACACCGACACCGCCACCGACCGATACCGACCCCGACGTCATCGACAACAGAGCTAGCGAGGACAATCACAACGATAATGACAAGCAACCACCCAACTCTGGGGAAGGAAAGCACTGACAAATGTAACGTGCGAAATCCGAAGAGAAAAACGATCATCGTATCGTGTTCAACCTGAAAAGCATTTACGTTATCTTTTCTTTAAATAACGGTCGGGTGGATAGGGTTAGTGTAGCTAGTAGTGTTGAAGAAGATGTCTTTTCGGCCTTCAAGTCTCGATTTATGCTTCCTCTTCTTCTTTTTTCGTTTATCCCTTTGCGCTGTTTGATATCGTTTCATCACACACACAAGCGAAAAACTGTTTGATGTTTGCTCCAATGGGTTGGGGCACAAACGTCGATTTTGCAATGGTATTCAGTATTGGAAGGATGTACGAATTCGAATTGGGATTGAGATAATGTATTTTCAGGAGTTTTACTTTGTCTGTTCGAGCTTTGCACAACTTCCAATGCTGCGGGAATTTGCTTGCGTTTGAAACGTGACTATTGTACGAGGATAATTGACAGACGAGAGTTCTGAACTCACCAAAAATAAGTACAAGTTAGGAAAACTACGGCAAGATTCGCGGCTTAATCGGCCACTTGCCTTTGCTTTTATACAGAAATTCACTGGAAACATAAATTAGATGTCAAAATTTTCGACCAAATCCGCAGAATTTTTGACTTCTGAAATTCACAGGTACGATGGAAATAAAGATAATGAAAATATTGTTGACATGTCTCCATCAATTATTTCGGTGTGGATTTGAGGAGCCTTAAGAACAAATTATTTTTATCTACCTAGAAAAATTGGGATACTAGCGTATTTCCTAGCCGAAATTTTATTGTGTGATCGTCCTAGTGGAAATCAGGGTGGAGGAAAATGATTGTTACAACATGGATGATTTTTGCTCGGAATTCGTAAACAGAGGAAAAAGAAGAGCGGCAAAATAGATTTGAACAGAACTTTCACATTTGACCGAACTTGACATGCTTTTCTCGGTCTTGCCTGTTCTGGCCTCTTTTATTGGAATGATTGGGCTTTGGGCATAACGTCATAAATACATACCCATATTTCGTCACCAATAATTACCCTTTTGCAAATCTGGCTCGTCATTCATGATATGACATCCAACAGCTCCTGAGCGATGCTCATGCGACGTTCTTTTGGTTAAATTTTAGCAATTTCGAATCAAACACACGTTTCATGTCGAAGATATCAGAAAAAATTATATGACATGAGATGCCAATATCCTTATCAACTTTACTGATACTGACTCATCGATTCTCTGATCTGTAACTCTTGTTCACTGAGTTGATTACCACGGAGACTCCATGGCAGGTTGAAAAATAATCGAGTCGAGATTGAATATTAAAAAATCCAGAGACCATGTTAACAAAGAAATAAATATATGCGAAGACTACAGAAGAACATTTGGGGAAGTAAAATGTGATCCTGAAAAAAACGAGAATATTAATTAATAGTCTCAGGCGGAAATAAAAATATTATTAGATGATACTATTGCAAAACTCCTAGATGAAAATTATGAAGGTTCGCAAATTTTCATCAATGAATGCCTTACATCCCATTTAAGGAGACTGTATAACGCAGCAAGGCAAATTAAAATAGAAAAAAAATTAAATATATAAAAATAAATATAAAATATATGAACATTTAAATATATGCGCAAGAAGGAAGGTGATGCCGCCTTTAAGGTGAGGTGTAATCACTAAAAAAACCTTATTATAAATTAGGTGAAGAGCTGATGAAAGAGGTTAAATTACTTCGCGACACTTACTTTGCAATTAAGCTCCATAATCGCCAAGAAAATGTAAAAATTTAATGGAAAGTGCTCAATAACACCTTAAACAGAAGCAATGAAAAAAATTAAATTTTTAAAATTCAAGTTGACGGTATGATGATCCAACGGATATTGCTGATAAATTAAAATAAACTATTTGCCCATTACAGTTGCAGTTGTAATATATCTCCAGATTTATTTGAAGATGCTTCGATTAGTAATAGTTTTGTTCTCAAACCCTTTACACCAGCCGATATCTATAACTGTATTATGTCACTAGGTAAAAAAAATTCTTGCACTTCCGGTAGTATAATCAGATATATTAAGTCATTTGTTCAACTTAAGCTTTTATTGTGATACATTTCCTTCGTTTTTAAAAAGTGCTGAAGTCATTCCGCTATTTAAATAAGGCAACAGAAACTTGATAACTCAATATGGGCCCATCTCTTTACTCCCAACGTCTTCGAAACTATTTGAGAAACTAATTAAAGTGCATCTAGTATCGTTCTTAAACAAAAATCAATTTCTCGGTAGTAAACAGTTCGGATTTCGCGAAGGTAAACCTACTGAAGATACAATTCTTAAGGTGTTTAGTGAAATTTATGATAGTTTTAATAATAATCATCCTAACTTAGTACTCTTCATAGATATGACCAAAGCTTTTGATATGGTCAATCACGATATTCTCCTGAACAAATTGTATAAAGATGAATTAAGAGGTGTGATCCATAAGTGGTTTTCTTCCTATTTATCAAACAGAACACAACGAGTAAAGTTTAGCGCAGTTCTAAAGTTTAGTACTCGCTTGCAAATGAAAACCGGTGTACCGCAAAGTTGAACTTTAGGACCATTGCTATTTCTGATTTATATCAATTCACTACTCTACCAAAACTTCAGCAGTCATATTACAGCATATGCTGATGATATGGCACTAAGCATAGGCACAATAAAAGAAGTATTTTCGAGTCTGTATTCAAGTTACATTGGGACTTAAATATACTACGACAATAGTTCGGCAGGCACGAACTACTTATAAGCAATTAAACTAGACTTATGATGTGCAGTCTAAAAGCATTTTATCATCTGACTGTGATGGTATCTTCCATTCCAGCTCTTGCACGAAATTATCGATATCTGTCCATATCTGTGGTAATAACAATTTAAACAAGAACGTAGCTTGCAGTTCAAACTGTTTTAAAAAAGAAGGGGTTGAGAGTTGTAAGTAGCTAGGTGAAGTAATATATAAAAAGATGACCTGGAAGGCTCACGTGGAAGATTTTAAACAATATATGCTTTCTGTAAGTCGTAACATCTATTTTTTAAGAGAACATTGTTCCAAAAAAAAATTACTAATGTTTTATTTTGGTATTATGGTATACGGGTATGTAGGTATATGGTATTATGGAGTGGCACTTACAATAGTACCACCGAAGTTCTACATACAGCTCAAAAACAAATAGTAAGAATAATTAATAAACAAAATTGCTTAGCTCAGAGTTGGACTTTATTCTTAGCCCTAAGTATACTTCCGTTACACATTTACATTTTCAAAGCTTTCAAAGTCTATTTTATGTGAAGCGGATACTGTGATACGGTAAGAAGTTCACCTACATACGGTCGACGAATAAACGTTATGACCAAATCTAATTTCCTTTTTGCCAAAAAATCTTGTTGTTTTAACTTTTTTATGACGGCAGCACCGAAGCTTTTCATTAAGCTACGAATCGAAATAAGACAGATAGTTCAACACAATTTGTTTCTCAAAGAATTAAAAATAAATTCTATTTAATATGGACAGTTCTACAATCAAAACCTTTCTTACTAGAAATGCTTAATTTTTATATTCTTATTGAATTCGTTATTTTTATCTTGTATTCTTATCACTTTCTTTATTGTTCAAAAATAATATAACTTTTTGTAACATTACATTAAACGACTATTAGTCTCTAGATTCTTATAAACTAAAGAATGATGACAATTTCTTGGCAGACGAATTTGCGCAGCATTACCGCCACTGATAATTTTCATCATTCACCCTAGTATAACAGCAGCATCCCGGCATAAAAGCGTTATTGTACATAACTCGATCTATGTAGGAGAGACAGACTTTATGGAGATAGTGAACTTAATATTTCGATTAAAAATCCGGAAGACTCCTAGAAAAAACTCCTTTGAAAATAAATATAGATGTATTGTATTTGCTCCTATAATAACGAAACTTACTAACGTGAGACTCGACACATCGGCGGTCCCAAGAAGCTCAAGCAATCGTCCGACCCCTTTACTAGGGATCCTCTAAGAGTGAAAACTTCCGACCTGTACCTATTATTAAGAAGATCTTGGAGCAATTTGTAGATAGGATAAGCAATTTCATCGAAAAACTTAATTGACTAGCAAAAATACGGGTTTTAGAAGTGCAAGAGTACAAATCAACTTCTGGACGATCTTGCCATTTCGATCAACAGTAGCCTTAACAAAAGTCACCATTCCTTAGTGCTTTTTCTTGACTTTAGTAAAGCATTCCACACTCTTAACCACAATAAAAAAAACTTGTCGATAACTTGGACAAAGTAGGGGATGGAGGAAAACTAGCAGGCTGACTGTGAAACTAATTAAGAGAGAGAGAACATTTCGTGTAAGAATCAAAAGCAGGTTCAGGACCGAAAAAGCAGTGCAATATGGGGCTTGGCAAGTTCAATACTAGGGCTGTAAATTTGCCAACCCGTCAGTCACATAGTACAGATCTGCGACGTAGATGTAACTGTTGCGCTGCTTACTCACTTATAAAATAAGCTTATGAGCCGTCATCTAATAATGTTCAGACTTGAAAAAAAAATGCCCCCCTGCAGACTGCTTTCTAATTTCAGCAGTGTCTAGCAACAGGAGCAAAAACGTCAATACCAAAGTAGGGTTATGGTTTGAGGAGTCTCATACATATTTGGATGTATGTTTCGTCGAACAGTATTTGTATTTGGTTGTGGGCAGATGTTATCACGGCGCGGCATGGTGGTTTTCTTGACACTTTTGCTAAAAGTGGATCAAAGTATAATCCCTCTGAAAATTCTCGGAGTTCACATATCGCTTCTATATTTGGAGGTCTCGTATATGTTTCTTACAATATTTTTAGGTTTATCATTGATGCTATTGTCTTGCAGAAATAACCGATTGGGAGTAATAACGTTCTGTAATGTAAGGTTGCAATCTTTAAGGGGCATCGTAATGATTTTTTTTTTGTTTTGTCCTTTTTCCACGTCAGTATACTGTCAATAAACATTCCTAGGTATTTGGCACAGTCGCTAGTTTGTATGGGCTTGCCATTCATTGTTAAAGCGGGTGTGTTGTCAATCCCTTTTGTAATATAGATCACTTGTACAGTCTTCTCTTCGTTATTTGGGTGCCCCATTTTGTAAACCTCTGGATAGTATTGTTTAGATGTCTTTATAATTTCCGTTTGTTAAATTTTTACTGGCTTAAAGGTTAAAGATTGTGCATTTTCGTTCTTCAAACGTTAGGTGGTGGTGCTGGTTATCTTTTTGGTTTGTAAGCTTTTAGCATAAAAGTTTACTAGTGTTGTGGCTTTTTCTTGATTCGTTCTAGACCCCGTATTGTTGTCGTTTAGAATAAGTGGTTTCCTTTAATTCTTTTGTAGTCTTGTTTAGTTTGGCTTTTAATTCTGGACATCTGTTTGTTTGTCATAGTTTTTTAATTTTTAATTTCTTATTAATTTTCTTTAAATGTATTGGGGAATAGATGATTGGGTTTTAATTTGGGTGTGGATCTACACGCTGCATTAAGGATAGGGTCGTTTAGGTGCATTATTGCACTTTCTATGTTGTCAGATGATTTGAGGGGGATGTTGAGTTGGAGATCTGAGGTGACAATATCTTTGAAGGTCAACCAATCAGTTTTTTTGGGAATAGTCAAATGAAAGGTCGAGGCAAGCTTTTGCTGTTAACTTTTTACTTGGAATTTTTTTATAAATTCAAAAGTCTATTAGGTCGGCTCCTGCAATAAATCTTTAGGTACCGTTTTTATTGTTTTGTCGATATGTTGTGTTTTGAAGGACAGTAAAGTGCTGAGTCTTCAATTTGTATTGGCGTTGCTTGAATGTGTTCAGGGTTGCAGTTTTCGAGTTCAATGGATTTATTTTTTTTTGTCTTACAAAGAAAGCCGACCAGCCGTGGGCCTTGTTATCGGAATGGTTGGTATGATACACCTTATATTCAGGTATCGTGAATAAATTTTTATAAGTAAAGTGTATTTCTGAAATCAGTAAAATGATTATTTAATTGGTCTTGGTAATTTGTCTTAGTTAGATTGCTTTTGTAGGCCGTTTGCGTTTAATATAACAATTTTCATTTCTGTGTACTTGATAATTTTACTCACAAAGTATTGTGAACACATTTATCATATTTGCAATTTGTGTCGCAAGTTGTTGCACCATGGATATCTAGTTCCAAAGGGTCATTTGGAGATTGTATTTGCTGGGTTTCTTGAGGTGTCGTTGTGATTGTCGGATGATTGGGAATGGTGATAATGATGGAGGGACGGCGGGTGGGGAAGGGAGGGGTGTTGGCACGACTGCGCTTTGTGTTTGTCTTACCTGTTCTTGTGGTTTTGTTATCTAAGAGGCAGCTTTTGCAGCTTCAGCATATGAGGCGATTGTTTTGGTATCGCATCAGTATGTAGTTGCATTTATAGGAGTCGTTGAAGTAGTTAGTTCTAGTAACTATTGTTTAAAAATTAATAAAACCAACTCTACCACTATATCATATTGTTGAATGACACATCCATTGCCAAATACGATAACCTAAATGCATTTCTTGTCAAATTGATAGATACATTAAACGTCAAACACCCTAAAGACATTAATAAAATTTACCTTTCCGCACACGTAAACCATTATGGAAATTTATGGCCATCAAGCTGTTATTCGTTAAACCAAAATACCTTTTAATTCCAAAATATCTACTAGTCACAATCACATGCAGGTAATAAACCGCACGTTTTGCTAGCACATCACACGCAGACAGAGTCAAATTGCCAACCATGTGTGACGTGATGCCGAGGCCGGCATTGGTCCTTATTTAAACAAATTGGATATTTTCCATTTTATTTTTATTGCGTGTATTTGATACGTTTTAGATAGGACGGCGTCAAGCAACACAAGCCATCGCATCGCGCCAAGCGCGGTACCAACGACATTTACTGCCAACAGACAGGACACTCGCAATCGAATCGAGGGGTGGTTTGATGGCTTGTCTGTGTGCCTTCATTTAGTACGCGTAGCAGCCTGAATGGCTATACTATGTATGTCGGTATTCAGGATAATGGGCATAAAAATAAATTTTATTGTACCAGAACGTGCAGGAATATATTTTCGGCATCAGTAACCGCTGCCGCCCGCAAATTAAATGCACTTCGTGGTTGGGTGGATTTATTTGCTAACAGGCGAAATACCAATTAGCAGCCACACCTAAAATATAATAGAACCTACGTATGTACGGGGTATATACGAATACATACATAAGTGCATATGCATTTATGTATGGTTGTTGTGGCTAGGTAGATGTTTTGCGGGAAGAAAAATAAGATCAATTTGACCATACCTAAAATCGTATGGGTTTATATGTATATAGGTTTCAGATATCGAAGAGCGAATGCCGAAAAATCAAGCATTCGCTCGAAATTTATCCTCCTTCTTACTCGGAGAGCAGGTTTCATATGCATAACTGGCATTATTATGGTTTCATTAATACGAATTTTGACATTGCGGGTCAAAGATAATGAGTAATTCCTTCACCGCGAAGAAGCTTTTTTTATTGAGTCTTCTGCTATCTGTTGGAGCACTCAGACACAAATATGTACTGATAAATTGTACTGCCAGACAGACACCTTAGATGGCGTCGAAGCTCATGAAGAGCCAGAGCCAAGCTTCTTTCTTATTCACTTATGTTGTGTGTGATTTGTTTTTTACACAACTGAACGGAACCTAGAGCTTAATGCCGATTCCGAACGGCGAGAGCCAAGAAGCTTTAAGGCAAGCGTACAACGAGGGATTTTGCCAGTACCCCGCCGAGGAGGGAAGCCACGAAATAATCATTCGATAGCGTTGATGTTATCGGACTCCGAACTCGCCCATCTTGCGTCAGCGGCGAAGAAGCACGCGTTGCCTATATGCAGCTTTTTACTTATTTCGATATTTTTGTCGTTTTTGGCAGTCCCTATGGTACATATATAGATATTTGAATTCGTCCACTTCCTCAAAGCGTTTATCAAGTTTATCGAGGTGTGAGGTTTGGATCTATTCAAGTCGGTCAGTGACCATATATTTGGTTGGTCAAGTAGTTCGACTCTTAAACGGAACGGTTAAGGACAGGTATACTTTCGAATGTGGCGGTACAGACACCCACAATTTTGGAACAGAATTATTCATCAGCATACAATTTGTGCAGACCGTAAAAGACAGTATTTTATAACGACCGGATGTCTGCCACATAGTCAAAATCCGGAGTCCCCACTATAATTATGTACTTCTGAATGTACACTGTCCTACGGAAAAAATCCCATTGACAACTAAAGACAATGGATAAAAAGCTGAGTTATCTATGATTATTTATATAATTATCAGTCTGCTTTATTATTAACCCTTTGATGCCCAATGTTGCCAAATGGCAACAAGACTTCAACGAAATGTCTCTTAAACAGAAGTAAACAAAAACCGTTATGCATAATCTCCTTCTCTCTCCCCCACCCAAAAAAAAAAAAATTCGCTTTTTGTATCTACCTATGTATTACCCATTCCATTACCCATCCATCGCTCTTAATAGAAATATTTTTCATCTCTACTACGAGTAAAACATAATTCGGACATCAAGGGGTTAAAGAGAATTAACATCAATGTTCTCACTATGGAGACTATTACAACTAAATATGCCGATCTCTGCGAGGTATTATTTAGTAACGGATCAGTAGAAACTGATATTTATGACAAGTTTTGTTTGAAAGTGAGCATCTACTTACGAGTAATTCAATTTGTAAAAAACGTTTTTTACCTCGTTATAAATAAAAAACCCTTTTTTGACGACAGTGAAACAAGGGGTGACTCAAATTAATTTATGACCTTGATTGTACCACTGAAAATTACTCTTGCCGCAAATCCAGATGAAATCATCTGGATTAGTCCATGACCATCCTCTACTCAATATTATAAACCTATAAGGTTTCAATTTCTGAAGGAAACTGATAGCATCTGAAAAAGACCGTGTTCAAAATAAAATAAATACCATCACGATGAGGCATGTTTTACATTTCACAATGCTGAACGGAAAAGTAGTTCAACATGCTGCCAATCTAACTGCATCGAGCAATTGCTTCGTTTGTAGTGCTCGTCGATCTGAGATGAACGATATACCAAAACCCGAAATAAAGCTTCGCAATCTAGAATAAAATTTATGGAGTATATTCTTCACCTAGGCTGTAACCTATAATTTCAGGATTGGAAGACTACGAAAACTACTCTGCCAATAAAAGAAGCAGCAAAGGAACAGAAACGGATCATTACTGAATTAGGAATAAAAGTTGATTTCGTCTTCTTCTTTTCCTTTTTCTTTTCCGGCGTCGTTATGGTCAGAAGTGTAGAACCATAACTTAACTGCATTCCTACTGGTCCGCTTGGGGGGTCCGCCGGTTTGACCTCAGAAAGTAGCGGCAGGCTTCCCGGTTTGGGATTACTTCATCGCTGAGGCCAATCAAATGCTGGTGTTTTTGCATTTGTTTGCACCAGTTGTTTTTCGGGCTGCCTTTTTTGCGTGTTGAAATTGGAACGTTGATTGATAACGTCTTTTGGACGGGGTTCAACGGATCTCTCCTTTGAACATGGCAATACCAACTGAGTCGGTCGCGCTCTATCTTTGTTGTGATGGTTTCTTTTACGTGGAGGCTTCCTCGGATCTTTGAACTTCTAATTCTGTCACGCTTTGTTACTCCGCTGTCATGCGAAGCATCTTCATCTCAGCTGCCGTTAATTTGCTCTCATACTTTTTGTGCATTGTCCAGCATTGTGAACCGTATGTGAGCGCCGGACGTACAACTGAAGTGTAGAGCCTTCCTTTCAGCTTAGGGGGCATTTTTCGATCACAGAAGATGGCCACTTCATCCCGCCACTTCATCCACCCTACGCTTACGCGATGGTTGATGTCGTCATCACACGTTGCTTCTTTATTAATCATAGATCCCAGATATTTAAACTTTTCACACTTGGGAAGCACTCTTCCATTCAAGTAAATGTCTGGAATATGCTGATGAGGGTCAGAGAACGGGCAGCACAGATACTCTGTCTTCTTTGAACTAATACGATACCCGTGTCCCTCAAAAATGTCCACCCACACATCAAGTGCTCGTTGTAGGGACGCCTAATCATCACTTATAATGGCTGTATCGTCAGCAAAGAATAGCTGGTGCACATTGGGGTCCATCACTTTTCCTTCAAGCAAGCAATCAAGGACTGCTATAAAGAGCAGTGGGCTGAGGACGTTCCCTTGGTGTACACCGACTTTGATTGCGAACTCTTCGGTGACTCCTGCGGTGCATCTTACTCTTGTCGTTGCTCTCTTGTACATGTCCATGATCACTCGCACGTAGGTTTCTGGAGCTCCTTTTTGTCTTAGCGCTACCCATAAAAGAGCTCTTGGTTGCCGGTCAAAGGCCTTCTCGAAATCAACCAACACCATATGCAAGTCCTTTAAAGAATCACGATGCTTTTCCATCATGACCCTTATACTTTGGATTGCATCTGTCGTTGATTTACCCGAGACAAACCCGCACTGGTCATCAGATAGTCGTATTATTTTCCGCAGTCGGCTATCTATATACCGTTCAACGATCTTCATGGTGTGCGACATCAGCTTGACAGAACGGTAGTTATCACAATTTCGCGTATCACCCTTTCTTTTGTGCAAAGGAAGAAAATAGCTTTCCCTCCATTGATTAGGTCGCCTCTCATAAGTTTGGAGATAAGAACCATGAGCCATCTAGACCCGATGTCTCCCATCTTTTTCCAGAACTCAGAGGGTATCCCGTCCGGCCCAACAGCTTTTCTTTTCTTGGAGTTTTTAACCGCGTACCGAACTTCTTCGACTGTGATGTCGGATATTTCGGCATGATTCGGGGCGGCTCTTGGAAAGTACACGCGGGGAAACTGTTCGTTCAGAAGTTCCTCGCAATACTGTCGCCATAAAAGTTGGTTTCGTAAAACAGGGATACAGTTCTAGTGATACCGGAAATTCATCGAGAGCACTTCCGAAATCCTTCTTTAACTTGACTTGCACTTATATTAGAGGTGATTAGCAGTAATTCATCCATTGACTCGGAGAAATTTAAATCATATGCGATAGACACGGCGAAGTTAGCACTAAAAATGTTCCCGTGGTATAACATGCCTTCAACGGTCCATAAAATATTAATTCATGGGGCCGTGGTTATAAAAACAATAGCATTATCAATTGGAAGATGCACAAGAAAGCTGGAACAAAGACTTTAAATACTCGTACTGTCGACATCACTTCACAAGGAAATGTTCCCGTACAGCCACGAACGAATATGTCTTCCAAAAGTTCCTAGAGTCATCACATCGCTACATAATATCCATTAAAATAGAGAAAATCTTATAAACTAGTACTATGATTATTAGCCAAGTGGAATAAAATCTGTTTTTTTTTTCCAGTGTTTCGCATTTCTGATCCTTCTTAAATGTATAGGGAGGGAATTCCATAAGCGGGAAGCATGAATTGACGTTCCGACGTGAGACAAGTGTACTTAGGCTGAATTAATATAGAACTCCTTTGTAAGATTAAAAGCCTTAGCTTATTGTACAGATAGTCCTGTATCGTCATAATTTTGTTTATTCAAGTCAATGGGAAAATTTTTACTATGTTTTCGAATGAGCAGCCGAATATGGTTTTTGAATTCAGAGAAATAGGGTCGTATTGTTTAAGTTCAGAAATACAACGTGCAGTATTATTGTAGACAACGGACAGTTTTCTTTTGCAACTATAATCAAGATTGCCAAGAACTTCAAAGCAATTAAATATAATAAGTAACAACAGAGTTTTGGCAAGCAGCATTTTGGTCTTTGTTGGGGTGGAAGAATGTGAGGCCCAAAGCAGTCGGAGACCACCATAGATTTTGCCAACGCGGTTGCATTGACATGATGGCCTCAAGTTAGAATATTATTCCGAGGTTTCTAATGGAGTCGACATATTCTATTATTGAATGTCCAAGTTTTAACGAGGGGAAATCAGTCAGATCCAATTTGTTGCCGTAAATAATGAGAGCCTTTGATTTGATGGGATTCAAACTAAGGTAGTTTGCCTTCGCCCAGCTTAAATTCAATTTTAGATCTTCATTGACTCTACCGGCTGTTAGATCGATCGAGTTAGCAGGACATTGAACAAAAACTACACATCATCGGCGTACGTATATATGGAGCAATATTTTACAATGCTAGGAAGCTCGTTAACATAGATCGGAAAGAGAATCAGTCCGAGTATTGATTCTTGAGGCACACCGTTCATCAAGGGTAGTAATTCAGATAGTCGATCGCTAACCACTACCGATTGCTGTCGTCCAGTCAAATATGAGATCAGCTTGCAGTCGATTAAAATTAAAATGTTTAATGAGTTTTAGACATAAAAATTCGTGGTTAATCGTATCAAATGCTTTGGAAAAGTCGAAAAGGGTTAGAAAGCTAAGTTTTTTTGTCCAATCCATTTCTTATTTCGCCAGCGATATGTAATAGGGCAGTTTTACAACTACGGTTTCTTCGGAAACGGGATTGGCAAGGACTCAACTGCTTCGAAGAGAGATGTGTTTGAATCTGCTTAAGAATAGTTTTCTCAAAAACTTTAGAAAGGAAAGGTATTATTATGGATATGGGTCTGTATTCTACAAAATCATTATTGGACTTCTATTTATTGGACTTCGCTCTAATATTTTTCCATTCAACCAAGAAGGAGAGGTATCTTTTATGATTTTAGGTTTTAGTCTTATATGTTTCTCTTCGAGAAACGTGGTTCAAATCTTGGTTAAGAAAAGCAACCTGATCATTTGCGTATACGGAAGACATGTACAGGATTCTGTCCCAGTTAGAGTTTTGTAGATCAAGTAATAAATTTGCGTGATCACCATTTTTAAAGTATCTAACCTGGCGTGTTTTTGTCTTAGAGTGATTATCAAAATCAAGAGTAAGGTATAATAAGTCGTGCTTCAAGAAACCAGGTGCTGCAAGCTTAGTGTAGAGTAATATTCTATCGAGGTCACCAACAGCGTGCTAGTATTTTCCGACTGGTGGGCAGGCGTTATGGTGTTCACCGCATTTAGGTTAAGGGCCTTCATATTCGAGTAGTTGATCAAATGTGTTGATATTAAGTGGTAAAGTAGATTACAGTTAATGCCACTGATAACTATGTGTGATAGTTGCTGTAGGACACTATAGACAGAACTTAAAAGTATGTTTATATTTCCGTACAAAATATTTAGAAACAAATACTTTATTAGGCACCCAGCCCAATTGGTAATGTAAGATATTGAATTTCTCTTTTTAACATGCATGTAGGTACATAAAGTTGTACGTATTCAATATTGTTATAAAATATATTTAAATTCAATTTTTTTTTAGATTTTTGTAATACTTGTAATACTTCTTATCACCCAACTTTGGAGTCTATCTTCCAAGTGCAACGAGGTCTTAGTCAACCAGCATTAACGTGTTGTTGAAAATGTTTCTTGCAACTATATATTGCACATACCCATGATGGAGAGTTTTTGGAGTTCTGAGATGCAAATACCATTCATAGATGAACGTCGGATATCGGGGTAGGAGGCAGAAAGTAATCCTAGATTTAGATTTAGATTAAGGTGGGGGAGGGACGATGTCACCTAATCATTGTGATATCGCCCATTCAGAGTTCACTCAAAAATCCTGAGTTCATGATAAGACTTAGTATGCTTTTGAGTAAACTAGCAGCGATTTCTTCTGCTTCAAGATAATGCCTGCCTAGGTGTTTGTGTCGTGTACTGATGAGGCAGTTATAGCGGCACAGTATGTGCTCTGCTATTTCTGCCTCTTCGTTACACATTCTGCAGGTGTCATCTTGTGCGATGCCCATGGTTTTTGTTGACCGGGCAGTGTCCAGTGAGGAATCCCATGACTTTCCGAATCTGACTCCTAGACAGTTTAAGGAGTTGTTTCGTTCTTTTAAGGGAAGTGGTTGGTAAGAACATCTTGGCTTGTCTGCTACCTTCCATTTGTGTCCACTAGTGGTTGGCCGTGCTCCTCAACCATTCCCTTATGTAGCATATTTTAGGTATGCCGCAGAATGGTCTTGGCATCATGAATGGTGATGTAGACCCTTTTCTTGCTAATAGGTCTGCTTTTTCATTTCCTATATGGCCACTATGTCCTGTTATCCACATGAGATGAACTCTGTATGTGTTGGCCAGCTGGCGTAATAGATGGTTTAGAGGTGACTTCGTAGCTTTTGAATGCTAAAAGTGCAGCCTTTCTGTCAAAGAGAATATAAATGTTTTATTGGTTATAGCTCTGTCTATATTGTCTCTGATCCGAGTTCAATTGCGAATATCTCTGCTTGAAATACGGAATTGTATCTGTCTATAATGTGATAGATGTGTGTTCCAGTGTTAGCTCCATATACTCCAGCCTTCTATTGTTTTGGATCCATCTATGTACCATACATGAGTAGTACATGAAGATCGAAGGGTATTTTGCTCCCAGGTGTGTCGAGAGGAAATTGTGATCTTGAAGTTTTGGCTGAAGTTACACCTTGGAAGACAATTGTCTATATGGCGTATTTTTAGGATTTCATGCATGTTTAGTTCATTAAGAATGTCAGGATGAAATAGCTTTGAATTAGAGTCATCCTAAGCGACAAGTTTATGAGCGAATATTATTGCTTTTTTTTTTAATTGGAGGTGTACGGGTGGTAGGTCCGTGATGACTTCTAGTGCTGCTGTGGGGGTTGTTCTCATAGCTCCCGTAATACAGATACAAACTAGTCTTTGTAGTTTGTTGAGTTTGGCTTGTACTGATGTTTGTTTTGTTTTGTACCACCAGACGGGCGCACCGTATGTGAGAATTGGTCTGGTAATGGCTGTTTATAACCAGCGATTTTAGGATTAACGCCCCAAGTTTTCAAGTGAGATTTTTGCTGGTCCATAGAGAGATCCTGGCTTTCTCAATGGTTTTTGTGATATGAGAGTTCCAAGTGAGCTTTTCGTCTAGTGTTGCACCTAGATACTTACATATAAATAGAGTGGGTTTTTTGAGTTAATGCCTACTTCTTCTTTTGATGAAAGCGACTATGGTAATTTTTTTAAGGTTGACATTTAGTCCAATTTTTATGCACCAGCTCGCAACAAGGTTGAGTGGAGGAGTTCCGAAATTGTGTCTTCCAATTTTCCTCTAATTAGGATCACAATGTCATCAGCATAGCCTTGGACATAGAAGCTATTGTTGCTGAGTATGCTTATCAGTTCATTGACCACGATGGACCATAGAAGGGGTGAGAGAACCCTGCCTTGGGGGCAGCCTTTCGCGGTTTTTATACTGATTTTATCATTGCCTAGTGACGTGTTTATTTTCCTGTTACTAAGCATGTGTTGAATCTATCTGCATGTGGTATTATCTACCCCTGCGCTGAAGATGCAGCGATGTATTTGGGCGTGATCGGTTTTGTCGAAAGCACCCTCAATATCAAGAAAGCAACCTATCACAATTTTTTTGTCGCTTAGGGATTTATTGATCCGATTGTTAGTTCCTGAAGAGCATGCGTGGTTGATTTCCCAGGCTGGTAGGCATACTGTTTGTTGTGAAGCGGTCATCTTTTGAGAGGACCGTCTCTTATATGTCTTTTTTCCATTGTTTTTAGGAAAAATGAGGTAAGGTTGGTATGATTTTGGCAGGTCCGTAAGTCTGTGGCCTGCTTTTGCGATAAATTTTACCTACCTCGTTCCAGCTTGTCGGTGCATAGCTGGTCTTTAATATGTTAATTAGCATGGTGATTTGTGCACTTCCTTACTGAAGGAGAGCTGGGAAGATATCATTTTCTCCAGGAGATTTGAATGGGTCAAAGGAGTTTATGGCCCATTTTATACTTCCTTCATGAAAGATTGCCCTTGATCTCTTGCAGTCCTCTGTGTTGGGTCTGGTTGCCCTGATCTGTGGAGGCATACTGGAGAGAGTGGAGGGGATGATGTTGGAGTCAGGGAAGTGTGTATTTGTTAATATTAGTAATGTTTCTGGACCGTTTTCCGCATATGTGCCATCTGCTTTCTTCAACAGACCAATTTGATTAGTGTGCGTTTTGGCGAGTACTCTGTGGATGCGAGCACTGCTTTGCATGCCTGAGAGACTGCTGCAGAACTTTTTCTATGAATTTCTTTTAGCTCTTCTAATCTCTTAGTTGTAGTTGGTAATTGAGACGCGGTATAATGTCCAGTCTCCATTGAGATTGGCTTTATTGTACAGTTTTCTGGTCAATGCTCTTAGCTTGGAGAGTTTATTATCCACCATGGAGTGGTGAGGTTGTCTACCTCAACTTTTTCTGGGCAAGCGTTGTGGTAGGCAGATATGATTGTAGCATTGAGCTGTCACAACTAAGTTCTATACTGTCTATGTTTTTGATGCTATTTGGAAAGTTTCTGATCGATTGCTCGAGTTCCAGGCTATAAATGTCCCAGTCTGTCGCTCTCGGTTGTTTGTATGTTTTAAGTGTTTTGGCTTTTGTCTGGATGTCAAAACGAATCTGTCGATGATCCGCCATCGATGTTTCTGCCGAGACATCAACATTCTGAATGGAATTGCCTATGAATGGGGTGGTTCGGGTGAGATATGAGACTTCTTCCCTGACTCTGTTCATAAAGGTTCAGTTAGATTGTTTTTAAAAATGAATTCTAAAAGATACTCACCTCTTCTGTTAATGTCCGAGCTTTCCCATGCTGTGTGGTGGGCGTTGGCGTCACATCATATGATAATTGGTTGACCTCTTTTTCCACACTAGTCGAGTAATACTAAGTTTTGGTCAATTCCTTTTTTTATGTCTTTTACTGTCTTGGGGATGGCATTTATTTGATAGGCTTTTTGTACTTATTTAATTACATTTTTACTTATTAAATTATAAAATTTGATTTTGTGTTCCATTTAATAGTTAATTACGACCTTAGTAGTTAATTTTCGTGGTATACTCGTATATTCGTGCTTTTGAAGTTCAGATGTTTTATTCATTATCGAAGTACAGATCTTCTTACTGCACCTATTATGGTATCATTAAAACGAATTACTGCACTGTCTGTGCTGTCAGGAGATTTTAAGAGAATATTGAGTGCCAGATTTTTAGTGAAAATACAGCACTGATACTAGTTCTGATTTTTTTTTTATGATTCGTGTAGGTTCACGAGTGTACGCTCTTATGGTGTTTGTCACAGAACGTGGACTTGGTGCAGATGGTTTGTGTCGAAGATGTTCACTACTCTCCGGGGCGGTTGTCCTAGATATGTTTTTCGAGAGATTCGACTGAATTTGTCGCCTTGGTTGTAGTTCACAATAATTCTTTTGTTTCCATGTCATTAAGGTGTTATATTGGAAATGCACACAGAAAGTATGAATTTTGAAGTGATCATATACTGCGCGTGTTATGCCTTCGTCAGCAATTTTTGATCATCTCTCATTCACAACTGATGTTGTTCCAAGGTTTTTCCTTATAGGAATTGTTCATGAATATGGACGGACTTGAACTACAGACCTTCGGCTCAACAATTGGTGATGATTACTACTGCACCATGACCCCTCCACTAGTTCTGATGTAGAAGTAATGGCACTATCCAAATGAACTAACCTTAGATTGCCCTTGGAATGGCCATTGGCTTGTACAGTGATCCAATCGTTTTCGGCAAAAACAATTCCATATTGCCTCTGTGTCTACTATAGAAGCTTCAAGTAAGTTGAAAATCGGCATCGTCAAAGTGATTACAATTGTAAGTACACATGCAAATCCCTTATTAAACCAATCAACTGAGCATCTTATAATTCTATTAGCAGATGTCTGAACAACCTCCATAATTTTATTCCAAAACATATTTTCTGGTAAACACACAAATTAGCTTATATTTCAAAAACGCAATTTCAACTAGAACAAATAACACGCGAAAGAACATCATACAAAGGAAGATCCGTCGATAACAATCTGAGCACATAATTGAGGTCTCAACCCCTGGAGTGCTATTCGGTATACATCCATCATTCGTCTTTGATTCGTTCAACATTTTCTAGATCACCAAACTGGCGCCATGCTTAGGCTAATTCTACCGCAGCTACTGTAATCCTAATGCCAACGGATCATCCGTCAAAGGGTAACGCACTAAATCCGGCCCCATAGAGGCTTAATTTTTTTGTTTTTCAAATTCATAACTATCCATCGCAACAAGTATTTTCAAATTGCAATTGCCTTAATTGGATGTCGATTGTTTTCGTGCTCAGATAAAGAACTGGCCTCAAGTAAAGTTCGTTCAAGCGAGACCGCAACCATTGATCTACAAGATACTTACATCGATGTATATGTTAATAAATTAATGGTTACTGAAAAACAATGAACACGAACATCGGTTCAGGTATATACAAATGCCAAACACTTAGATAATTACTTAAAATCATTTCCATTTTTAATTTAAATCTGTCGATTAAAACTTTTCGATACCGCACGTCAAACAGGAAACTTGAAAACACAAACAAATCTCTTTCAGTGCATTTGAATAGCGCGTACGCGTCAAACAAATTTGAGTAAAAGATAAAAAAAGAGGAATAAAAGAAAAAAGTGAGTGCGTTATCAGGCGAACATCTTGCAATGCGATTAAAGCATTCGCAATGGAAGAAGATATACCGACAAGCTGGCATGGCGGTGTGATGTGAACCCTTGAAACCAGTGCTTTCATTTTATTCTCGTGCCATTAACAAATTACTTTTGTAATTACCGCGTATTGGTCCTTTGATGTAACGCGAGTCCTTTTTTCCTTCAACTCTGTTTTATTTAATTGAATCGAATTGCATCCTACAGTTTTGTTTTATTTCTTCGTTTTTTCGTTCCGGTTGATATGGTCATTCATCCGGGATACGCATTTCGGAAAATAGTGGCTTGGAAAAAGATTTTTTTTCTGAGTAAATCACATTTGAGATACGATAACTAATGAAGTAGCAGTTTGTGGTAGCCGGACACGCGGATGCAGAATCAATTAAAACTAATTGAAAATCAACCCACACTACAGCAAATCAATTGGCAGAATTTACAACTTGTGTAGTATCTAGATTGGCAGCAACCGGCGTATAGATTTTTTTTTAATCCTTATGAACTGACAATTTAGATAGTAAAGAGCAAAGGGGTATTGGTGATTTTAGGTACCATTCTGCAGGATTCAATAGGACTAGGCATGTAAAAGGCAATAGAATCGATTATTTTACATTGAACGTCAATCGAATATCTGCAAACGAAAAACAAAAATCGCGACTATGCCAAAATAAAAGTGACATTAGAAGTAAATTTGGTAGGATCGGATGGCAAAAGATGGAAGAGGCATCCTGACAATGCAGTATACCAGCCACAATATACTAGCAAGAGCGTTAAGCAGGGAGGCGATATCATATTGATATAGACATGTTTTTCGATATATGGTGGTCCAATATTTTGGATTCATGAGATCATGCACCAACATCTGTACGCCAAGACATTAGAAGAGGTCATCTCAACATTCCATATTTAAGTAGGAGATGCTATGGAAATTATGGTTAACGCATAACGACGACCCGAAGCATACGACTGGCACAGTAAAAAGATGGCTAGAAGAACATTATATCGACCTCTAGCGCCCGGTCGCCCAATCATTAGGAATTGAAGCTGTAAAATCTAAAACGAAGAGGAACAGCTTGGGGCGCCGTCGAGTACCAAGAAGAGTTCGTGAAGTCATCAAAAATTATAGATAATCCAGAAAATATTAAATCTTTTATATTTTTAATGTACTGGTCCTATTATTTTATAACCATTACTTGAGCGCCTTTATAACACTTTAGCAAATTTAATTAAAATATTATTTTATTTTGTAATGGATAATTTTGTACTACCTTTAAGGAGTGGGAAAATGAAAGCATTCTTTTAAAAAGTTATTAAAAATTATAGTTTTGAAATGAAATTTTTAAATATATTTAATGACCTTATTGTTTTGTTCGCCATTATACTATATAACATTTTGAACGCACAATGTTTGCATCTATGTGAATTTTTCACTCAAAAACCCAAGCAATCTACCAACAGTCTCATGTTTTACCATTCGAAATCTTCGCTTTGACTGCAACCAACTTGATCCCTATCATAAATAACCAAGAATCTCAACCTATTGAATTCTATGAATTCGCCATTAATTCGATTGATAGCATAAATGATTTACGGGATCCCCATGATGAAATCCTTCCCTGCGGTGATCTCAATCTTCCTTTTCTTAAATGGGCTCCATCAGACGATCAATCATTTTACATTGCCACTAATCCCTCTGCTTCCAAGAATGTATTTTCTTAGATCGCCTAGCTGATTCAAACCTTAGCCAAGTTAGTAGCATCTCAAATTACATACAATAGGTAGAGAGCAAGACCTGATTTTCACCAAAGACCCCCTTCGTTCCTCTGTTACACATTGTCTCTTTTCCTTATCAACCATCAACAACAACCATCCTCCCCTTCTTCCTTCAATTTTTTTCGACTCCTCACCACTGAAAACTTCCCCTCCAGCGCTTTAGTCTTACGACTTTCACAAAGCAAATTTCAACCTAATCAATGAATATCTTAATAGCGCCCCTTTCAATTTTGACAGTAAATGACGCCATATCCATTTTCTACACAGAAATATTTAATTCTATTTCTCTTTACGTTCCCCTTTCCCGATGCAAACATTTATCTACTGCCCGTTCTTGGTATAATCGCAGGCTCCGTTCCCTAAGAATCAAAAGAAACAAACTGTGGGCAATCTTTCTTCGTACTCAGCCCCCCAATGACTTCTCTAACTATATTGGTATTTATCTATTGTACAATTTACAGAACTTCATAACTCTCTATACGAACGCCATTTGATCGAAACTCAGGCAATCTTATAAACGATCCTAAGTCCTTCTTCCAGTTTGCCAACTACAAAAGGAAATCTGATGACTACCCAACCTCACTCTCTTTCAATGGCGAAACCTCGAATGACCCCAAAACTATCGCCAACTTTTTAAAACAATCTTTCGCCGATGACTCCTTTGTACTGGACACTATTTACTTAGACTACTTACCAAATTTCTCCCTTTGACCATTTCTCCCACGTACTATTGATGATGAATTCACTCCTGAGTCCGATGATCTCCCTGCCATATTACTAAAAAAATGTGACTCCAGTCTTTCTGTCCCGCTCTCAAAAATATTCAACTAATCCCTGTCCCTTGGAGAATTTCCCCAGATATGGAAAACCGCTTTTATATCTCCTATTCACGAAAAAAGATCCGAAAAGTGATTTTAACAACTACCGCTTCATTACCAAACTGTCACATATACTCAAACTTTTCGAAAGTATCTTTTATGACACTCTCAGTTCCCACTGCAAATTTATAATCTTCTCTAAACAATATGGCATCTTCAAATGAAGGTCTACACCCACAAACCTTGTCGAATTTGCGTCCTTCACCCTCTCAGCATTAGAGAATGGGAATGAAGTCGACGTCATTTCAACTGATTTCAGTAAAGCCTTCGACAAAATCGCCCACAAACTAATACCCTTCAAACTGTCCTCCCTTGGCTTAGAACCCAATGCGGTGAAGTGGATATCTTCTTATTTAAAAAACCGTTACTACAGTGTTCGTTTTAGATCTGCCTTTTCCAACCGTTTCTTAGCTTCTTCCGGCGTTCCGCAAGGCAGCCGCCTAGGTCCACTTCTTTTCATTCTTACCATTAGCGACATTGGGCTTGTTTCCGTGCAGGGACGGGTTAAGAATATCCCTGCAGCGATACCTCTCGCTTGTCGTAAAAGGCGACTAAAACAAAGGTAAACAAAAATCACATCTAGGCAATTTAGAAAACACCAAGGTGAGCCTAGGGACACATATACCACCATTAAACTGCCCCACAAGTACATGCAAATCAGTGGGTTGACACGACTGGAGATCACCGGTGTTGTAAGAGTAAGATCAAACAAAAAAATCTGGAGCATGCCCGTGTCACAAAAAAAAAGGCAGGCCGAAAAACAATTGGTGCAAACAAATGCAAAAACACCAGCATTTGATTGGCCTCAGCGATGAAGTAATCCCAAACCGGGAAGCCTGCCGCTACTTTCTGAGGTCAAACCGGCGGACCCCACAAGCGGACCAGTAGGAATGCAGTTAAGTGGGAAGGTTATGGTCCTACACTTCTGACCATAACAACGTCGGAAAAAGGAAGAGAAGAAGAAGAAGAAGAAGCGACATTGGGCTTGTCATCAAACATTCCCACCTCTCACTGTACGCCGACGACCTCAAGACCATTTCCTCGCAACAAGATTGGATTCTAGAATCGAGAGCATCAAAAGGCGGTTCCTACGTTTCGCTCTTCGAAGTCTGCCCTGGCACAATCCTTTGTTCTTACCGCCCTATCAAGACCGTCTTAAACTAATCGATTAGAGTATGTTGGAGGAAAGAAGAAGGGAATCCACTTCATTCATAGACTTCTAACAGGTACCATTGACTGCGCCACCCGTTATAACGCCATTTCTCTTAACACAATAAGAGATATATAACAATAAATTTGTTGAATTCAGTTGTTGCTGATGTGTCGATATTCATCTATCACTTGATGACTAGATAGATTGACATAAACATACACAATGCATTGAAATACTGAAAACTCGTTTAAGCCAGGTGAAAATATTACGGAAACCTTTTCGTAAAATTCGAACTGCTTTTAGTCATCACCAAGCCTTTTCGCTCAGCTATAGTGAATTTAATCGATAACATAACTCTGACAGTTCAGTATGACTGAACATTTCTGAGGTATCCATCTCGAGATTACACAGGAAATTGTTTATTCCGCAACCGCAACTTGCTGTAAGATCCGGTTGGATCTTGATCCGGTTGGAAATTTAAAGAACAGTGTCATTGGCCCATGTTTTTTTTTTCAAAAATTATCCTGATCCGACCGTTACAAACGTGATTTTTCGTAATGAAAACTTCAATTAGCTTTAATGATCGAGCGATTTATAACAATTAGATCTAATTAGATTCTTCTTTGAATCTAGGTTTAATATTATTTAAGATTTGGACGAATACTCGGGAATTTTTAATCACAATTCACTTTGTACTTGTTTTCCACAAACTCGCCTATGAAAAAGACCAACTGAAAAACTCGTCAAATTGTCCAGAGTAGCTAAGCACAAACTTTTATGTCAAAAACTGCTTTCAGTTGTATTCCTGCACGGTATTGGATGACATTGATGTGGTTCAACATCGATTCAACATTGATATACCATCATCAACAAAAGAGTCACACTACCAGGACTACAGTGGACTACAGTCCAGAACACCGTAACAGTCCGCCGACCTTAACAAGAGTCATATGTATCTAGCAACTCAGTTTGCACAGGCGTCAGTCGATCTTTAATTGTGCTAAAAATGTAATAATGCAAAAAGCGCACCAACATATCCTATCCTATCATGAGCGACAGCTGATACGTCGAACAACATCCGTCGCTCCATCAAGTGCAGACACAGTTGCTTAGAGTAAGTTAGATTTTAGAGATTTCGAATTTCTCAAGTTAGGCTTGAGTGAACTGCGAAGGTGAGTAATGACAACTAATAGTTAATAATTTAACTTTGACTTACGCCTAGTGAACAAACGACCAACCTCGCTGTTTGCTTGCGATTCATTTTTCCTACATTTGAAATGGATCTAGTGTTCATTGCCCACTCCGTGCGGCCAGCAATACTAAGCTCTAAGCCAAGGCGCTTTAGAGAATAGTATCTGTTACAGTTGAAAATCAGAAAATATAAGCTCGTTCATGGCTGAAATAGCTAAGAAAATTAAATAAAAAAGAAGTAACAGTTCATTCAACAAGGGGTATCATTTTAATGATACGACCGTTCACGCAACATGGATTGCTTCACTCACCGATGTTGACTTTTACTTTGTATGAAATTGACGTAGACAACATTTTGTCATAAATTTCATGGAGATGTAATTTTTCGAAAAGAACAATATATTTTTCCAGCGTGAAGGGTAATTTAGTAAAATTTAATTACTAATTAAAAAACTGATTTCATAGGCTTTATCACTTGTATCACAGCTTTACTGCGCCCAGAAATCTATAACCTAATAAGCTAATATCCGGCTGCTTTGAGTCTGATGGTACTACAAGGCTGACAGACAGCTGTATTGAGTTGAATCACGAAAAAAATAATTTTTTTTTCACTAAATGAGTTATTGATATTTTGTTGGGCCCAATTAATGGACCAATGCCTATAAAGTTTCTTGAGAAATAATTTTACTCTGATAGCAGACTCTTGCTTTTGAAAATCTCCAAAAATTATTTATGAGTCTCAGAAAACGAGTGAAAAATAGAATGAATTTTCGCATGTAAATCATAAAAAAATCAATCAGTTTCAGAATGTTATAATAGCCAGTATGTCAAAGGAATACTGGTTTTTCTTTTTAGCAAATAGAAAGGCATAGCCGGATAGGCTTCTATTTATAATAAGTTGCTAGGTTCAAAAATTTGACAAATTCTCTAGATAGGATTTCTTGGAAGTCTTTCCCTGATATGTTTGTGTTTTAACTTAATAGTAACTATGTTCAAATGAATAGGAACATAAAAGGCCCATCGTGAAATGATCACCTTTCCTACTGATCCCTATTTCCACCTCTAGCACTAATCCTGAGTTATTCACTCTGGTCCCCTCAATCAGTACTATTTGTTCATAGCGCCATTTGACCACATCATCAGTTCCTTGGATTCTACATAAACTGATTCTAATGCAATCATACTCTGCCGACTATATAATTATTTATATCGTTTTATTCTACTATTCGGTGACTTTGAGGATGAATGAATGGCTTGATTTCAGCTAAAAAAATTGGATCACAAACTACCAGATTTTTTTCCATGGACTGGACTCTCTAGCGGATGTCAGAGATATCCTGAGTAGGTAATAATATCCACTGCTACGAGCTTTATTTTAATTATCAAAATCGGGTCTCCGATCGCCCTGTGTTACAGCCACGTAAACGTGAGGCCAAAGGAGTATGTGATTGTCAGCAAGTTGTTGTTGTTGTTCGGTGTTGAAATTAACGATGCTGCGATATCCCATGCCTCAATCTGGCTGCAGGACAGATAAGATCACTTACTCTTCCGACTACTCAATAACCTCTTGAGCGCAAAGAAATAGCACTACATTTTTAGTTTGTAATACAATTTTAAGTTTTTTATTTAATCAAAACTAAAACTAAACCTACCCGCCTACACGCCTACCTTAACCTATCCTATCCCATTATTATTATTAATTAAAGTCCAGAGCTCCGTTGAGTCCTTCGCCAATCCTCCCTGTCATGAGTGTGTTCCTTCCACGTTTCTCGTTCTGTTTCAAGGTTCATTCCTATATTGTCCTCATATCTGCAGCTTGCTCTTACTGGGCGTCTTAAGCCTACGGGAATTCCACTCGATATTCATTTGGCTGTTCGACCACAGTATGAGGCTGAATAGAGTTTTCGAGTTCTTGACAGTGTAGTTTTCTCCATTCGCATATTTCTTCGTCCTGTTTTCAATCATAGATTCTCCTTAAGACCCAAAATTTTTATTTATTTCGATTTTAAGGAGCCCATATGGTACCCAGATAATTGAAACGTTCTCAAAGCATTTATCAAATATAGCGAGGTGCGGGGTTTATCGATTTAAGTCGGTCAGTGACCATATATTTGGTTTTCTGTTTATTTACTTGTAAACCTGCTTCAATTCCTGCCATTATTAGACTTTCTACACTTCTTTTAACTGGGTCCTCACTAACTCCCAGCAGATCCAAATCATCAGCGTAAGTTAGAATGGATGTGATTCCATTAAGAACAGGATCTCATTATGAATTCAGCACCAAATTAGAAGAAATGATGAGAACGCATCTCCTTATTTAATTTTTCACGTATCTCAAATGTTTCAGATAAAATATTTCCTACTTTAACTATTCTTTGTTTCTCTTTAAGTATACTTGTATCGTTTTCACCAATTTGTTCAGGATTCCCTGCTTTACAAGAACGTGATACTTTTCAATCGGTTTATAGAGTCATGTGCCTTTATAAAATCTACAGACAGTTGGTGCACCTTTCGTTGAATTCCAATTTCTTTTCTAAGAGCTGCCGTTGACAGATGTTGAAAATCGACAAGCGGTTCCTCCTGAAGCCACACTGGTGGTCTCTGATTATTTCCCTGACGTATTATGGGAGCCTTTTTAAAAGAATATTTGACAGAACTTTATAACTACTTGATAGCAGCCGTATACTAGTTGTCTGGGGTAATTTCTTTGTTCCCTATATTTATGATGAACCCATGTTACTTCTCTGTTAATTATTTTTCTGTATGTTTTATTAGTTCCGATGGTGTTAGGTTATTCTTAAGCCGTTCTGCATGATTGTGTTGCTGATGAAGTATCCTACTCCAAGCTTGTGGGTCTGCGTATCGCTGCAGACAAAAATATTCCTCCTTACGGGTTGTTCCGTTTAAAATTCGAACTTCTTGTACCGCTGCGATATCCAATTTATACTTATTGTATTAATTTTTAGTGAGTACTGTTTGGAAAGTGAGTACTGTTTGCATAGTTACCAACCTGAGATCCGATTGGAAACTAGTTTAGCTCCAGAATATTGACCCAAGGAAGACCAACCATATTTAACATTAATGTGTGTCAACGATTTTTGATGTTATTCTTAGTTTAGTTTGGTGAAGAGCCATGGCACCCCTTACGACCAACGTTTCGAGGCACGCGTATATTCTAACCCCATCCCGTAGGGGGGGCTATATTAAATATATGCACAAATATATTTTTAAAATTGGAATAATATGTATAAGATATTTCAACATACAGGACGGCCCCATAGCCAAATTGGTGGCACTACCTAGAAAAGTATATTTCCAAGAAAACCATAAGTTTTATAGTTAATCTTTTCATAATGGGGAGAATTTGGCAACCAAACCGAGAAGTTAAATCGGTTGCTAAGATCTCCGTTCTTCGTTTGCAAAGCAAAATAAAAACAAAAAAAAAGCCAAAAATAAAAACAGTTTAAGCTTGAGTACGACGAAATAATGCCTCTCCACAAGTTCACCTTTTCTTAGCCGCGTTCGCCCTCTTTGTAATATAAATGTATTTCCTTCGTTGACAACTCGATACCAAAAGAATATTATAAATAAATTTTCCTAGTGCTATTAAAATATCAAATTTCTCTCGAATACTAGTATCCGTTAATCTCTCAATTACATTACACCAATCTACTCTTTATCTTTTCCAACTTTCAATTACCTCCCTTACTATCTCTTCCTCTAGATCTTCGGTTAATTAGAACTACTCCGAATCTTACTTAAGCGTTCCTGTAAAGATCTTCGATAAGTCCTACGAGAATCGAAGTGCATGTTAAAGGATGGATTCTCATAAGCTGGCTTCAAAAAGATTCATGAAGGAGAGGCAGGACAATGCAAACTGATGGCATTTGAGAAACAACAAAAGGACAATTGTTGATGTAATATCGCACCTCAAGTGTTATCCTTAACTCACAATTGCATGCCCAGAAATAAATGGATGACGATCCGAAAGATGAGCACCCGATGAAAATGAAATTGTAAAAGTGACAGCAACAAACAAAAAAAAAGATGGAAAGAAAGAATATGAGGAAGTGAAACACACCGAAAGCCAGTCCTAATGGATTCGTAAGGGATGACAAATCTTACAAATCTAGATTGCAAACGGATTTAGTGATAAAATCACCTTTTGGTTTTGTATTTTTGTTTTCCACCGTGACAGGGTATGTCAGCGGCGAAAGCGATAAGCGAACTAGACCGAATGGCGTTCGTTCTAGGGGTCGTTACGGATGCATTAGGAGTCAATAGTTCACGGTCGTTGCAGGGGAGTAGTTGTTTTTTTTTTTTAGGTGAATCATGACAGATCCTTTGTTTTTAATAGTCGAATCAGCGGCAAAACCAAACATAAATCCATTTCCAGATTATTGGCAGCATGTAAGTTACGTGTTGGCGGTCAATCACAACTGAACGAACCAAACTTTTATTTCCACTCTATTTATACGTACAATTCGCTTACTCAGCCTATATTAGTATTTTACATTATTCTTTGGAATTTAGGGAAGGGGGGAATGGAAAGGTATTGGATCAGTGTTATCAGAGGAAACGGGTGTACGTTGACCCATGTGATGAGGAACAAATAGAAACATGCACTTGTAATGGGAAACGCGTGTGACCGGGTCGCCGGGACATATTAACTTAGAGATGCACAATAGGCATGGTTGCATTGTACATAAGTTTCCAGTTTGCAATAGGTAATGCGGTGAATATCGGTCTCGACGTGGCTACGGAGACTAGAGTATTCTCTGGATACAAGAAATATAATATTAATAATCCAAGCAAAGACCATACGATTTTAAATTATTGTACTTCAACTATTCTATCTTGAATGATAAGTATTTTTATATTTAGAGAATTATAATTTGAAGAGAATGTTGGTAGATTGATAACTCTCTGTAAACGTAATTTTTACCGAGAATTGTTACGTAAGAACAAAACTAAAAAAATGATTTATGAAAATTAATTTTGTAGACTTCAAGCGTAGTATTTTTTTTTTGTTTTTATTCTATCTGTTGGAGCACTCAAACGCACATACTGGTCCATTGTCCTGCCAGGCAGACATCTTAGATGGCGTTACAGCTCATGAATAGCCGGAGCCAAGCTTATTTTTATTCACTCATGTTGCGTGGGATGTGTTTTTTCACACAAGTGAACGGAACCTAAAGCTTAATGCCGATCCCGAACGGCGAGAGCCGGGAAGCTTTTTCAAGGCAAGTGTATAACGAGGTACCCAGTAACCCTCCGAGAAATAATCATTCAATGGCTTTAGTGTTATCGGGATGCGAACTCGCTCATCTTGAGTCAGCGGCCGAAACACTACCCACTGCGCCACAACGCGGGCGCCCTAAGCGCAGTATTACTATACGAGGAACAATCAAAAAGTAATGATATAATCGGTAACTTCCAGTCCGCATAAAAGTGCTCGCTTATACATCTACTAGGCAACGAATCCCAGGAGGCATATTCATTTGAATACGAACCGTCGAAGTACCTCGGCTTGAAAAAAAAAAATAAATAAACTACATACACAGCGACTTGGTGAAAACATTGGGGGACTCTGCAGTATTTTTCCCAAAGGCTTTTATATTTGCTTACGTGTCTTCTTCTTCTTCTTCTTCTTCTTCTTTTCCTTTTTTTTTTTTTTTTCCGACGTTGCTATGTAGGACCATAACCTTCCCACTTCACTGCATTCCTACTGGTCCGCTTGTGGGGTCCGCCGGTTTGACCTCAGAAATTTGCTTACGTGTCCATAGCAAAAATGAGGGTTTAGCCCGATTGCGAATCTTATATAAAGGTGTAAAGTTATATTGGCTTTTCCAAGAATCTTTCATTATTACATTTTTAGCACAATCAAAGATTGACTGACTCTTGTTGTAGAGTTGTACTGGATTTTAATCCACTGTAGTCCTGGTAGTTTGACTCTATTGTTGATGATGGCACATCAGTGTTGAAAGTTCATGGACGAGACATTGATCCACCATATTGATCCTGAAACAAAACAATAATCGATGACTTGTAAGCGCGAGCCTTCCTCATCGACTCGAAATAAATTCAAATGGTCAAGTTTGGCGGAAAGGTTATGGCATATGTGCTTTGGAACGCTGAAGGATTAATAACTAATTGGGGTTTTCCTACTAATACATAAGAGGTATTACCGACGTGCGACCAGGTTGAAACTCGTTAAACCAATTTTTAATGGTCGCCATCGAAGGAGAAGAGTCACCGTACACAGCATCCAAACGCTCTTTGATTTCGCTGCGCGATTTCCCTTCCAAAAACAAGAATTGAACCACCGACCGATAATGCTCTTTTTCCATTTTTCTAAAATCCGCGGACACTCCCGCTTCCACACACGGTCAAAACAAAACTACGAGTCCGATCCGGCTGAAATTCCGACAGTAGCCGTCTACTAGATTGTACTATACGATACTGCTCTTGCGATACCTGCGCCATCTGCGGTGAAGCTAAGTACTTATCGGACCACCATCGTATGTTCTTAAATATTTATAATGGAGTCGATATCAGAATGCTGGTCAGCTACCTTTCGGGACACTATAGTCTGAGATATCTTTTCAACAAAATTAGCATCTGAGCCGAGCGTCAACTCTGTCTTGAGGACGGGAACTACAGAGCACATACTATATGAGTATGTTGCCGTATCCTCCTCAGAGAAATCATGACTTCTGAGGGGATCATATTAGATCCTACGAGAGACATCTTCATCTTTATTAATAAAAATAAGGAACTCCTCGTCTCTATCAGAATAGATCTACATTGATTGCAATGCGCCATGCTATATGTACTAGCACCATCCCCCTATAGGAGAGCCTATAAAATGGTTTCGGATTCACAAGTTGATTTGTTGAAAATCGTATTTCTTTTCGACTTTTTTTCCAACTAGGTAAGCTTGACCTTTAAATGTATTTTCCCTTAACACGACATATTCGAATCTTAAAATATCCTGAAGTTAAAATTAATTTTACTTAATAATTATATCTTATTCCTAATATGGTGCATGTTTTATTTTGATCAAAATTGTGTGACACAGTGAACAAATTTTCCCTTTTTCCAACTGAAGTCGTTTAGGAAATACACAAATGGTACTGAGAGACAAGGAATTTCCCCAACAATTTTCCAAAGAAAATTAAATATAATAGAAATGACGTATTCTTTCATACAGAAAGAAATATTCAGTAATATATAAAAGAAGTAGACCCAAATATTCTCTAGACAAGCTGCTAAAAAATCTGAATGAAGCGACCAAGTAAAAAAAGCATTTGTCTAAATGTATATAATTTTCGCATGTCTTAAGATTCAATATTTCCCAGATATAGGGAAACTTGAACTCTAATACCATAAGTAGGCAACCCCTATGTAGAACAGAAAGCTGATCGATTAGTTTACTAAGTGCTATAAGTAAAATTTATGAAAAGGTCTTTAGACTAAAAAATGTTTCAATGACAGAAGAATGGTACATCCTAATGAACAGTTCGGCTTCAGACAAAATCACGGAACCCACCACTCAATTTTAATAAATGCTAATTTCATCAAAATGAAGCATATTATATAAAATTCAAAAGGTATGGTAACCATTGATATTTAAAATGTTCGATTCACTGCGGAGAAATTTATGCTAATAGTGGAGCTTCCGCATTGTAATCTCAAGCAATCTCATTACCACAAAAAGTAAAACTAGTTTTTTTGGCTAACCAGTAAACAATTGATGGTTATTTTTTTTGGAACGTTGAATCCTTTTGAAAGATATTCGAGCATTTATATTGACAGGGAACAAATCCTTAGTGAACACAACACAATTATATATTGTATCCATTAATCAATAGAAGATCATTAATCTTTCCACACAAAATAAACTATGGCAATATAATAATAACATAAGCGAGTATGTTAGAGGTACAAATAGTTCGGTTCGTTTTCAAGGCCCTAGCTGTTATAAATGTTTCATAGTAACGGCTGATCTTGGTGGTTTCAGGGAGCAACTTTTACTTACATAAAGAACCTTGTTTCTTATCATGTCGAATATTGCTTTATGTTGCTTTAATTGAAATGAAAGTGCAGAGGAAGCGCATCGAATGCTTGTGGTAGTTTAAGCTAAGAAGACAAAGGATTGGAGGCATTGTCCGATGAAGATCTGAGTCAAACGCATGTGGAGCTTACAGATCAGTAACTCAGCGAGCAAAGCAGTTGGGCTCCTCATGAAATGAAACCGAAAGATGTTGAAAGGCTATTTTTCACTTTCGAGCAGCTGATTCAAGGACTGTGACTGGGAATGAGAAATGGGTATTCTTATGTTATAACTCCAAGAATAAAAAATACTACTCTAAGCATGCTCAACATCAACATCAAAGTAAAACTTGAGTTCGAGGGCCATGCTGTGTATCTGGTGGGACCCAAAGATTCGACAACTGATTCGTTTAAGCCGTGCATTATCAGAAAATTGGCCAGAATACGAACAGAGAATGCTTGACCCTATATCGCAAACGATGTAAAAAAAAAAATTTGGAAACGCTCACTGGAGATGTTCCTCCCACTCCCTCTCCGGACCTGGCGCGTTATTCCGGCAGCACGATTTGGCAGGTCACCGGTTTACTTCTTTCGTAGAAATCGAAAATTGGACCGAAAGTATTATTTTGATATACAATTAAAAAATTGCCTGAAAGGTAGTAATCAGACTTACAATATGTTACTTGGATTAATCTGGTCATTCATTCTGTTTTGGAATAAATTAATTTTTTAAAACAAAAAGCGGACTGAATTGATTTGTGCTCCCAATAACAAGTTTCACCATTATATCCTTACAGGTATACTTCATAAATGGGTCTGTTGCTAAGTTTTTTATAAAAATAATGTTCTTAGCTCTAATTTTTCTTTTTTAGTCCTTCTCGGTATTTTCGAGGATCCGTATAGGGTCAGTAAGGTGTTTTAAGTTAGTTAACTTATTTAAGCGTTTTTGACTGGTGTAAGATGGTAAACATGAATTAAAACAGAAAACAAAAGTCCACTAATTGAACAGAATAGTGTAGCCAAAAATACGAAACTGTTTCAATTTAATTTCATAACCAAAGAAATTGGAAATTGTTCAGTATACTCATACATTCTGAAAAATTAAAGGACATACGAGGCAGCATCAATACCAGGACGGAATTAATAACCGGTTCGCCATTCCTACTTGATGGCATAGAAACTAACAACGGAACAAGGCAGATATAAACAGTATGGTCAACAATAAAATGTGTTCTAAAGGAGACAGTAGCAAACAAACTAGGCTGTTGCAAAGACCCCAAAGTAAGGCCTTGGTTCGACGAAAAATGGGAGGAAAAAGTAGAAGCCCGTAATATTCTAAAACTTCAAGCCCTGGGAAATAGTCAAGAGATCACGCGTACGAGATATCAAACACCACCAAAAAATGTCAGCAATGTATGCTGGACCAAACGCTCTACGAAATGGATACCAGGCTAGATCAGGAATTATCCGCAACGATAATGGGGAGTTCGTTTCGGACATCGAAAGAGTTTTAGTCCCATGGAAGAAATATTTCGATAAACTGCTAATGTACAGCAATGAAAAACTATACAGAGATTCAGGTAGAATTGCTAATCATTGAGAAAGTAAAAGAAGCAATCCATCGGCTTAAGAATAACTAGCCGCAGGATTCGACCTAATATCACCGAAATTAATAAAATATGCAAGAGAAAAATTAACAGAGAAATTACATGGGCTCAACCCAACAGTTTAGAAAATGTAGTAATAAGATATTTGCCTGGTTACAACCGCATCAACATGGTCGTCGGTCGCACATATCTCCAATGCTATGGCTTAATACATACCATACTCTACTCGACCACACATTGAAAGCTCATAATAATTACCCTACACATGCTGGTTATAACATAAGTCAAAGTATCATATTGTAATCTCGATTCGTTATCCCAACGCAAGCTGCGGGCGGCCCTAAAGGATGCAGTATGCTATATGCAGAATATTCGTAGATGTGAGTCATTTTCAGTAAACTGTAGGGACTTGCTTAGTTGCAATCTTGAACAATATATCAACGTCACGAATTGTAAGAGGTTTGTTCAAAAAATAAGACGACTTTTTACTTTTCTCGAAAAATATTTATCCTTAAATATCTATTTCGTCCCCTACCAAATAATGCCCTTGAGGAATAATACACTTGCGCCAGCGTTTTACATCCCTGAAGAAAGGGTTACCGAAAACAATGCCATATATCGCTGCTAACACGTTGTTACAAGGTGCTGTAAGATATTCTCTTAAAGTGGCTGACATCATACGCTAAGGAAATAATCGGAAACTACCAGTCTGGCTTCAGGAGGCTTCAGTTTGTAAAAAAAGAAATGGGAATTTCACGTAAAGTTGTAATCAAATCAATCAAAAATGCATCATGTCCTTATGAGGCTGAAACAAAGGACAAGGTAAAGTAGGAAATCTCTTATCGGAGACATTACTCTTTTATGGCGGAAAACAGGACGAAGAAACATGCGAACAGAGAAAACCTCACAATCAAGAACTCGAGGTACTCTATTCAGCCCCAAGCATTGTCTGAGTAATAAGATCGCGAAGACTAAGATAGGCAGGACACATAAAACGAATGAAGAGTAGACGAATAGTGAAACGTAAAAGACCATTAGGAAGGCAGCGCCGTTGATGGTAGGACAATATAAGGATGGCACAGATCAGCGAAACATGAAAGAAACACATTCATGTTAGGTAGGTTTGGCGAAGAGTGGTCAACAAGGCTCTGAACTTTCGAGTTCCAAATGACCGGTAATAATACTAATAATAATAATACTTGCATATTATGGATTCAGAGGGCGTATTCTAAATATTTATCCGTTTGAGGTTTTGTGCCTCTTGAGGTTTTTTATTTACAATTAAATTTAATGTTGAGTAAAATTTACCAATGAAGCGTTTATAGATACATATATATTCGCTGGACAACTCTGAGTGAGGACCGAACCAATTTAAGTATTGGATCCGAAGATAAGGAAATAGACCTACGTCGCTGTAAAATTCATGCAGTTTCTCATTGAATCACTCCAAATGACACCCAGATTAGGTGCATTACTCGAAAGTGAGCCGGAATATTGTACAATATTTTATCCTAAATATACAATATAAATTGCTCAAGTTATTATTACCATAGAGAGCTCTTATTCTAAATATTGTATAAGGCCTGCAATAAAATAATAACACTGTGTGAAGGTATCAGCAATCTAGATATTTTATAACGTTTGTTATAACTGGCAAAATTAATTAATTAACGAGCGCCATTTATTTTTTGCCTTAATTTATTCGCAATAATCTATTTATCGGCAAATTATTTTCTCATTTAGCATAAATTGTGCAGAACCCACACCAATCGTAGTCCTCGGGTCTGCACAACACGATACTCGTACGTGGGTACACACATTTATATGTATATGAATGCGTTTTCGAATTGGTTCGAATATCACAAGTGCAATTAATTTTAATAAATTACTGAGTCTGGAAATGGCGCCCGCAATAATTGCAATGTTGGGTAATTGCAATCGGATGCAGCGACCGCTCCATTAACGTGGTCTTCAGTAAAGTTGTGTGGATATGGTCACTTATTAAAATGTTTTTTTTTTTTTTTTATTTTAATAAATCGTTATTAATGTTGAAAAGCGCTTTTTAATTTCACCTTTTAGCTACGAAATGATGAATGCGGATTTCTGAAATCGGATGCGTTTCGTTTTTATTTCGGTTGCATGCTTCGCTGGAAATAATGTCGGTTGGAACCTTAATGATAGGGTATGCAGGATCGGGAAATTTAACCATGGCTAATGGCGATGCAATTTATTATTATTGTGCAGGCATTTCAATACCGTTTTCGCTTGAACTTTAGAAAAGTGAGGGGAAAATCGATAATGCCAACGTTTGTAAGGATAAGTTAATTATAAGCCAGTCTTGCTGGCTGCAAAGAAGCTGCAACAATAAGAACCATTTTCTTTTCACTGCATTTGTATTTACATACTAATATATAGATTGATATTGTCAGTAATTCTGAAGATATAATCAAAGTTTATTTATTTAAGAATTTGCTTCTAGTCAAATAGTACCCTCGTCTTAAAACAAAGATTTTAGGATAGGCCCTGCACGAGCCTTATCTCTCAACGCTGTTTTCGTTCCTTCATCAAATTGGTCCCAAAAGAGTATAGAATGATATCTTTGTTCGCTGACTGGGCTTCGGAACGTTTGGAAGAGGACCCCGATTTTGGCGGAAAAATCATCTTTAGCGACGAGGCGTATTTCTGGATGAATGGATGTGCTGTATATGGGACGACATCTACCCACATGGGGTTCGCCAGATGACAATGCAACCATTACTGTTTTGTGTGGATTTTGGGCCGGCGGCCTCATTGGTCCGTACTTTTTCGAAAACGACGTTGGAGAGGCGGTCACCTTTAATGGCGAGCGCTACAGAACGATTATTACCAATTTCTTATAATCCGAATTGAACCATATGGACTTAATTGGCATGTAGTTCCAGCAGTTCTAGCGACACCGCTAATCTATCCTGGATCAGCCCAGATTGATCTAAATAGAAGAATGCCTCTTGTGGGAAAGAGCCGTAGAAAGGCGGAACCTCTCGTGGTTCAAGTGATTGGAGCAGTAAGAGATCAGTTTTTTTTTTTTTTGTTTTTATAATTCGTGCAGGTTCAAGAGTTACGCTCTTTTGATGTTTGTCACACAACCTGGACGGGGTGCAGATGGTTTGTGTCGAAGATGTTCGTTCACTACTCTCCGGGGGTGGTTGTCTTGGGATTCGAGAGATTCGACTGAATTTGTCGCGTTGATTGTAGTTTTACAGTAACTTTATTCCATGCCATTAAGATCTTATATTGGAAATGCACACGCAGAGTATGAATTTTGAAGTGATCTTATACTGCGAGTGTTATGCCTTCGTCAGCATTTTTTTTTGATCATCTCTCATTCACAACTGGTGTTGTTGCATGGGTTTTTTCCGTATAGGAATTTTTCTTGGCTATGGTCAGACTTGAACTACAGACCTTCCGCTTAACAGTCGGTGATGATTACCATTGCACCACTACCACCCCAATGGTAATTGACCAAAGCCATTGTGCGTGCAACGTGACTTCTAATTAGTTCAATCAGAAAATTGTATACCTGTAAAATCCTAACCTTATTGTACAGGACATCGTTAGGGTAACATTCTGTGTACTCAGATTCGGGTGTCCTATACAATCCAAACCAATCCTTAGCCATTGTCTCCCAAGCACTTGAATTTTGCTCATTAAGCTAGCTCTCATTTTGGACCAAACAGGACACCTATGGGCCTGATTAAGACCATTTAGCCCTTCACTCTAGAATCATGTTGACTGATATATCAGAACGAAAGCGCCCCGGATCCTTGCCAGAGAAGCATCCTTATGTTTGTCAAAATATAGATACTGGTCTAACCAGGTCCGAAGGTATCCGACTACACTTTGTTTCACCAGTCCGTCTGGTCCAAAACTTGAGAACCTGCGCCATTTTTGCTAGTGTTCCGAGCGGCCCTAGACAAAGGCATTCTGCTTTCTGGAAGTTTATTTTGAAGTTCCAGTCATTTACGACGACGCGGCATTAATACTGTCATGCCCCATTCTGAAACCGAATTGGTTATCCGAAATGATTTTATTGTCCTCAACCCATTTAAGAAGGGGTTGAGATCACCTTCTGGAAGACTGTGCTGAATACTCGAAAGGAGATTTATCGATCGGAGGTGTCTTTACCCTTCTTAAGGATTTGTTGCACGACCGCAGACTTCCAATGCACTGGTAAATATGCATTATTCACTGCATTGTTAAACAAGATGGTGCACCTGAGCACCGTCGCTTGTCGCGGATTTTTTCTCTTCAATAACTCGAGAGTGCCGTGGCGCAGTGGGTAGTGTGTCGGCCTCTGACGCGCGATGAGCCAGTTCGAATCCCTATAACACCAACACCATCGTATCCAACTTATCTGTTTATTTTTCTCCTGCATATTTTATTAATTCCGATGGCATTAGATCGGTTCCTGTGGCCTTGTTATTTTAAAGCCGACGGATTGCTTCTTTTGCTTCCTCAAAAGCGAACAGTTCCGTTGCTACTGGTTCTCCTTGTACATTCAGCAGTTTATCGAAATATATCCTCGATTGGGCTGCAACTCTTTCGACATCCGAAACGAGCCATTTTCGCCATTTTCGTCTTACAGCATTCTTCATCGAATCATGGCTTTACTTTAGGGGCCTTGCAATAGCCTAGCTTGTTTTGCCCTGTTTCCTTTTCAACACTTTTTATTGCTGGCCCTACTGCTCCTGCCTGTGTTGTAGTGACGATTCGTTAGTAGGGCGAATCGGTTATAAATTTGTATTGACGTTGCATACTAAGGTTCTTTAACTTTGCAACGTCGAATTTTTTTATACATTGCTGTGTTCCATTTCTGTGAATTTGAATTTGGTTTTTAATTGTTGCTATTATTAGGTTAGGTTAGGTTAGGTTAAAGAAGGGGAGTATGATGGTTAAGCATCACTTCGACTCGGAGGCCAAAAGGCCCATTGTGATTCCCTTCGATTGTGGGGATACAATATAATTAACCTGTCCTATCACGTTTTGGCTAAAACCACCCCGTGCTCTTTATGAATTTTAGAAAATCCGATATATGTATCTGCATTAGCCACATCCGCAATCTCTGTAAAGAATCTTTGGCCTAGCGACGCTAGGCGTCGATTCTGGAGATCTGGGCAGTGGCAAAGCAGATGTTGGATCATCTCAGATTCTTCCTCATTGCCGCAGCTCCGGCAGAGATCGCTGGATCCCGAGTCCAATTTCCGGAGCGTTGCTCCAATGGGACAGTGTCCTGTGATCACTCCGACGAGCATACGGATCGAGTTACGGTCCAGCGCCAAGAGCTTCTTTGGTTTTCCGATATTGAGCTCTGGCCACGATGATCTTGTCGTGTAGCTGTCGTTTCTTGTAAACCAAGACGAGTTGTCTTCTTTGATGATTGTGTCGTTTATGATCCGGTATAATGCGCTGATCGGTGGTTGCAATGACGTGTCCGCTTCGCTGATGTCCAGTTCAGATCCTTGCATGGCCAATTCGTCTGCTCTTTCGTTCCCTGCGATTGAGCTGTGGCCCGGGATCCAGCAGAGTTTGACTTTGTGGTGTCTGATGGACTTCAGTGAGTCGCGACATTTCATGACAGCCTTTGATCTCGTTATACAGGATTCTATTGACTTCAGTGCAGCCTGGCTGTCTACGAAGATAGTGATATCCGATGGTGGGATATCGGTTACCTGTAGGTGTTTGGCTGCTTTCTCTATTGCCAGGATTTCTGCTTGAAAAACGCTGCACAGATCAGGGAGTCTGAATGATTCCTGTTTGTAGAGGGTATCAGAGTAGAACCCGGCCCCAGTGCGTGTGTATATTTTCGATCCATCGGTGAAGAGAGTGATCTCGTGGTTGTTGATTACGGCGTTCGATAGCCACTCTTCTCTGTCGGGCAAAAGGATTAGTATTCTGAGTGTAATGTTACACTTTGAATACTCTTTTAGTACTACTTTTTATTTCTAAAATTCCTTCGTTTTTATACATTTTCCTTATCTTATTTTACATGGTATTACATCTATGTTACGTTTATCTTAGAACCATTAATTGATCCCTTTTTCTTATCTTTTAGTCGTTAAATAATAAAGAGTCCTAAATACATAAATTATCTAATAATAGTTGCATATCAGTTATTCAGAAACGACGTTCTCTTGTAGTTGTCGCTCTGCGTTGATAAGACCGCTCGTAAAGTGTCGTCGTGGTATGATGATAAGACCACTCGTATATTGTAGTCCTGGTGCGATGATAAGACCAGCCGCTTGCTTTTTGAAACTCAATCATTGTTCATATTTGAACATTCTGCCGGGGATTAATGAAGAGCAGGGGGAGAAAAATCGATACTTATTGTTTTACTATTACTACGGCATTTTGATTTTATATACATAATAAGCATTATAATTAATATTAACACAATCAGTAACAAGGATGTGTGTCCGCTCATTGTGTGAAATTTTAGACTCTTTAGTTCCACATGTGCTTCCTTCAGAATGCTAAGATGTGTCTTTAGATGATTGATATCCAAACTGTTGTTCAATATTATCGTCTGCGGTAGTTTTACATTGATTTCGTCGATGGAACTGAAGTCGCTTATCCATGATATTGCCTTGCTTGCAATGTGGATTCGAGAGGCATATTGCTGGACCGATTTCAAAGTAATACCATCAAGAATGGCGGTACACTCAGGTTTCAATTCTAAAATTCCTTGTAAAGGAAGATTAATCCAATTTTGTTTCTTAACACCACAATCTACGTACAGCAAATTGTTATGGAATATTTTGAAGACCCATTGATTGTTCGACAGTTCCTTCCAATAGCTCTGTTGGTGTATTTCTTCAAAGATGCAATCTCCACCCCGAGATCCTTTAAGGGATGAAATTTCACAGGTTTT